>CM042686.1:537580230-538924820 GCA_023614405.1 Avena insularis
TTTAAACAAAGCAAAAAGGGAAAAACAAACCAAGGCAAAAAGAAGAAGCAAAGCAAAGAGAAACAACAGAAATATTTTTGGTCTTTTTGTGTTTTAGAAAGCAAAAGGAAAAATAAGAACGAAAACTAAAAAGAGAACGAAAACATGAATATACAAAGTACCGACGCAACATCATATGGAGATGAGTGCGGTGTTGGCGTACCTCCCCCCAAGCTTAGGCTTTTGGCCTAAGTGGGTGTCAATCCCAAGCTGGCCAGGATGAAGTGTCACCCTGGTACGACGAAGAAGTACCCTCGTCCTGGTGCGAGCTCAAGTACGTCCCTCCATAATGTGCGGAGTAATCATAGGAGGGCACATCCTCCTGGTGCTGCTCGTGGAAACCCAGCAAGCGAAGCTGCTCGTCCACCTCCTCCTTGGAGCGCGACCACGGTCTCCTGTGAACACTAAACAAATAAGGTTGTGGCAAAAGGATCTCCCTTTCATCCCCGTCAGTGAAAAGCATCCTATATACTAGACTGTTCAAATCAGAAGTAGCAGTGACAAAGTGATGAGTTTTCATAGGAACAAGGTCAAGCCTCTGTGGTGCCAGCATAGCATCATAGGGATCCACTGAAAGACCTAATGCATTGACTATATGCGAGGCAATGATGCCCCCATAGATAGGCCCCCTAGCAGCTAGGCGGCGAGCAATAAGCGAGCCAAGATTGTACCGAGTATCGTTGTTAAGCGCAGCAGCAAGGAATGCTAAATGATAGTTGGAGATATTAATTGTGTTCTCCCTACCAAGCATGCTAGTAGCAAGATAATATGCAAAGTATCTAAAAGCAGGGAGTTGGATATTTCTTACCTTTCCGTGATGCGCCACGCGGTCATCATCATTGGTCACCCCTCGGTAAAGCTCCAACAAATCAGCGGGTCGCCCATGAATTTTCTTCATGGTCCCTGTCATGCGTACACCTACAATACTGCAAAATCTCTCCAAAGGCATGGTGAAGGGCAGATTATAGATTTTAAAAGAGACAGTCGACTGATAGGATGTGTTAGTAAACGTGAAGCTCTCAACAAAAGTTTTGGTGACCATAGCGTATTGCGTACTCTCATCTTGCATATATGAGGTCAAACCAACCCTCTCAATCAGTAGCAAGAAATCATCAAGAATACCTGTAGCTTGTAAGAAAGTAAAACAAGGAAAAGAGGATGGGTGAGCATCCCCATCATCCCTTTCACTACCAATACGAGTTGCAATGTGATCTTCGTTGTATGATGGCCTAGCCCGAGAGGCTGTTCTTGAGGGTCTCGACCTCCTAGGTGCATCACTCTCAAATATCTCTCCAAAACTATGGTTGTTCATGCTTGGTATTCTGAAATTTAAACACCTATTAAACAAGTGATTGCAAAGTAAATATAATGAAGGATTCTACTCATAGGGACTTCTAAGAGGCCTAAACATGCATCAAAACTATATCTCTAAGCATCAAACAAGCTTACAAGGTCTCATAACCAGTCACCTACAACAGCAAAATACTCAATATATAATCCACTAAACACAAATCTACTTGGACAAGGGGAGGAGTCACATACCAGGGAACAAATGCTCCAAATTTCAGCAAGAAAGATGGGCTGAGCAAGGAGATCGAAAAAATCGAGAGCAAGCACAGTAAGAACACGATTTTGAGCAATGAACTGGAGCTTACTCGGGAGAGAGAAGAAAGTGGCAGGTGAGAGAGTTAGTGGGGGGGGCCAGGGGTGGCCCACACCAGGGCATGGCGCCACCTGTGGCCGGCCACCATGTGGTGTGCCTGCTGGTGGGCCCCACTACCTCCTGTACTCCGCCTTTTTCACGTAAAAATCTAATATGAATTTTCTGGAATTTTTCGAGACACTTTATTTTTAGGCATTTTTCAGAAATAGAAGAATGATTTTTCTGACAGACATATTTTTTCTTTTGGAAACATGATGCAAGGACAAAACAAAGCTAGAACTACAGAATTTCTAAGACACTTTAACATGCAAGCATCTAACAACAAAAAGAAAGCTAAACGAAAGCAAAAACTAAAGTGCAAAGGATAGAAATAAACGGAGATAATCATAATGAAAACATTGTTTTGTTCAATGGAATTCTTTTGTTAACAAGGTTGATCAAGTCTTGCTACCAAAACAATTGCATATGAGACAAAACTTTGTATTCCACTAATGATTATGTTACCTCAACCTTGATAGCAATGGTCCCAATCATAATAGTTTCAAATTTTTCTCTAGGTATGGGACAATATATTTCTCCAACTTGAATGCCTTCAACTTGTTCAATTGAATTCAAACCATAAGTCCTTTCAATCTTCTTGGGGAAATAGACAGTATGTTCCTTGTCATTAACATTGAAAGTCACCTTTCCTTGATTACAATTAATAACAGCTCCTGCAGTATTAAGAAAAGGTCTCCCAAGAATAATAGACATGTTATCATCTTCAGGCATTTCAAGCACAACAAAATCAGTTAATATCAAGCAATTGTGAGCCACCTGAACAGGTACATCCTCACATATACCCACAGGAATAGTGGTAGATTTATCAACCATTTGCAAAGATATATCAGTTGGTATCAGTTTTTCTAGGTGAAGCCTCTTATAGAGAGAGAAAGGCATAACACTAACTCCAGCTCCCAAATCACACAAAGCAGTTCTAACATAACTATTCTTAATAGAGCAAGGGATAGTTGGAATACCTGGGTCTCCAAGTTTCTTAGGAACCTTACCATTGAAGGAATAATTAGCAAGCAAAATAGAAATTTCTTCATTAGGGATCTTCCTTTTATTCGAGACAATGTCCTTCATATACTTTGAGTAAGGAGGCAATTTAATAGCATCAGTCAAAGGAATTTGCAAGAATAAAGGTTCATCCACTCACAAAACTTATTATAATGTTCATCTTACTTTGACTTGTGTTTCTTATCAGGGAAAGGCATAGGTTTTTGGACCCAAGGTTCTCTTTCACTACCATGTTTCTTAGCAATAAAATCTCCTTTGGTGTATTTAGTATTCTTAGTGTGGTTTTCAGGTTCTTCTTCAACCTTTTCTTCATTAGGAACTTCATTTTCTTCATTACCACTTTCAGTTTCAGCCTCAGAGATAGATATACTACTAGGATCTATAGCAGGTTCAGAGGGTTCTACAATAGTTTTATGTTTCTTTTTCCTTTTCTTACGAGTAGAACCACTATTTTCAGCTTGTTGAGAATCCTGCTCAATTCTTTTGGGATGCCCCTCAGGATATAGAGGATCCTAGGTAGCAGCACCACTTCTAGTTCTAATTTCATAAGCATGCTTTTCTTTACCAGCATTAACTAGCAAGTCGTTTTGCACTTTAACGAATTGATCTATTTGAGTTTGAACCATTTGAAAGTGTTTAACAATCATTTTAACATCATTAGAGGTTCCTTCCACAATATCTTTCAACTCAACAATAGCTCTAGTGTTTTCCATTAGATGATTTTGCACCCTTTTATTAAAGTTATCTTGCTTAACAATAAAGATATCAAATTCTTCTAAGCATTGATCAAGATGTTTAGAGTAAGGGATATCACCTTCATCAAAGTGTTGGAGAGAGTGTAGCTCAATAGTGGATGAGTAGGGAATAAGCTTACATAATTCCTCTATAGGAGGTAAATTCTTGACATCTGCAGCTTTAATTCCCTTCTCCTTAAGACATTTCTTAGCTTCCTTCATCACTTCATCATTTAATTCAATAATTACCCTCTTCTTTGATGTTGGAATAGGCACTGGAATAGATGGTTTAGGTTCAATTACTTCAGGTATAGCTTGTTCAGGAGGAGTCCAATCTTCATAATTCTTACTTATTTTAGCCATTAATTCCTCATCTTCCTTAGGAGTCCTATTCCTGAAAACAAAATCAGCACAACTATCTAGGTATGTCCTAGATTCTTCGGTTAGTCCATTATAAAATATATCAAGAAGCTCATTCTTAGGTAATGGACTTCCAGCCTGTGCATGAATCAAAGCACAAAACCTTGCCCAAGATTCGGGCAATACCTCTTTTTCTCCCTGTTTAAAATCAAAAGTTCTGCAAAATAGCATGTCTAGCACTAGGAGGAAAATATTTCAGGAAAGTACTAATCAAGCACTCAGGCTATCAATAGATCCAGGAGGTAAATTACTAAACCAAGTTTTAGCTTCTCCTTTCAAAGGAAAAGGGAAAATCTTAGCAACAAAGTAAGTTCGCATCTTAATATCATCAGAAAACAAGCCACTCATGGTAGAAAGTTCATTCATATGTGCTACCGCACTTTCATTTTTAGTCCCACAAAAAGGTTCTTTCTCGACAATAGCTATGTAAGATAGATCGAGTGAGAAATCATAATCTTCATCTATAATGTTTATGGGAGAAGCAGCAAACTTAGCAACAGGAGACAATTTGGGTCTAATAGTACGCCTCTCAAGGAGACTCTTAGCAGCGCTCCTATCATGGGTGTTCTTACATTCTTTAATAAATTCATCAGTCATCTCAACATAACCATCTTCAATATCATAACTCTCACTAGACTCAGGTGAACTAGCAGGTGTGGTAGTGTCTTCATTAGGAGTTTCGGTATTTCCAGCTATAGTTCTAGCAATCATAGCATCTAGGAAAGGACCTAATGAACCACTCTTATCAAGCACAGTAGAAGCAGCATCATAAGCATCAGAAGTTTCAGATTCAGCAGTAGTAGCAGTGTGTGTAGCATGTGTATGTGGTGGTGTAAGGAACTTACTCATAACAGATGGTGAATCAAGAGAAGCAGAGGTGTTTAGAACCGTACCTCTTCTTGTAGTGGATGGTAAAATAGGAACCTTTGCCATCACGAGACTTACCCATGATGGATGGATAACATCAAATAATAGAGAATCCAAGTGAACTTGATAAATAAAGCTATGCTCCCCGGCAACGACGCTAGAAAATAGTCTTGATGACCCACAAGTATAGGGGGTGTATCGCAGTATTTTCGAGGGAAGTGAAACCCAATTTATTGATTCGACACAAGGGGAGCCAAAGAATATTTATAAGCCTTAACAACTGAGTTGTCAATTCAGCTGCACCTGGAAAAAATCTTGCTCACAGCAGTTTATCAGTAGCAACAGTTTTGTAGTAGGAATAGTAAAGTAGCAGCTGTAGCAAAGTAAAGACAGTAGTAACAATAGCAGTAAACAGTGGGATTCGAGTGCAGTAGACATAGGGATGGATGGACGAGCGTTGCATGGACAAGACAATCCACATAGCAATTAGAACATAGGGCAATTGCATATAAATAAGATAATCATCCAAGTACTAGATAATCCTAGGCATGTGTTCCATATATAGTCATACGTGTTCGCAACGAGAACTTGCACAACATCTTTTGTCCTGCCAGCCCGTTTGCAGCGGGGCCTCAAGGGAACTACTGGCAATTAAGGTGCTCCTTTTAATAGTGCACCGGAGCAAAGCATTAACACTCCATGAACACATGTGATCCTCACATCAAAGCCATTCCCTCCGGTTATCCCGATTTACATCGCCGGGCCATTGGTTCCGGACAACAACGTGTGTATACAACTTGCAGGTAAGACCAAAAACAATACTATCATAATGAATCAATAACGTGTTCAGATCTGAAATCATGGCACTCGGGCCCTAGTGACAAGCATTAAGCACAACAAGTCGCAACAAAGTCATAAAGCACTAATAAAAGATACTAGGCACCATGCCCTAACAATCTGATGCCATTACATGAACGATCTCATCCAATCCCTACCATCCCCATAGCCTACAACGGGGGATTACTCACTCATAGATGGGGGAAACATGGATGGTCGATGGAGACGCGATGGTGATGATGATGGTGATGATCTCCTCCAATTCCCTCTCCCTGCAGGGTGCCAGAACGGAGTTTCTGGTGCTGTTTCGTGGAATCTGGTGGTGGCGGCGGAGCGGAACTCCTTCTGGAAAAACGTCGAACCCCCCGGAGTTTTTATTTCAGAAGGCTCCTTATAGGCGAAGAGAGAGGCCGAGGGGGTGCCTGGGGGCCCACACCACCCCCTGGCATGGCCTGGCCTGGCCATGACACTGTGTGTGTGGCCACCTGGCTCTTCTCCGTCTCGTATTCTGGCTCTTGGAGTCTTCAGGTGAAATAGGATTTTTGGCATATTTTCCGGGATTTTTCCTAATATTTGATTTTCTGCACAAAAAGTAGACACCAAGGCAATTCTGCTGAAAACAGCGTCAGTCCGCATTAGTTGTATCCAAATCACACAAGTATAGAGGAGAAACAATAGCAAAAGGGTTCGGGAAAGTAGATACATTTTGGACGTATCAACAACTCAGTATTATATAACTTAACTTGCAATAAGTAAAGGAAACACAATAAAGATACATAAAGTGAATCATAATTGGTAATGGCAAACTTAGCTATTGGTCGAAGAATAATTGATAATTTGCTGGAGTTCACAAATAACTGGTTTTTCAATGATAGCTTTCAAAGTAGTAATCACCAAGATAAGAGCAATGTGCAAAACAAGGAACATAAGAAACATGATTGAATAAATCATCATATGAATGAATGAAACACAACAACTCAAAATACTTGATGAGATAGAAGGGAATATGTTTACTGACTCAACTACAAAGTAAAAGAAAGGCCCTTCGCAGAGGGAAGCAGGGATTACAAGTTTCATAAAGAGCTCCCAAAAATTATGATACTTATTAGCTTTCAACTCTCATTGCCCCTATCATAGGCATCTTTAGGTGATTAAGGTTAAAGTGACACAACTAAGAGGATATGCTTGACAAGTTATAAGTTGAAATCTCATGCCCCTTACTTACGAAGACCGAACCTCATGCTACTCAACTTCAGTCACGAGTAAGCTCTTGTCATTGTAAATACATGTGTATCATTGAGAACCGCCAACGGGGTACCCCTTGCACATGACACAGGAGCTATCCCATAATCAAAATGACAAGGCAAGCAGAGAATGAGCATCTCAACGATCTTTTTATTTGCTATTTGCATAGGTTTTTATTGAGGATGCTTCATAGAATGCTCACTATAGTTGATGTCTACGCACTTCTATTCTTGTAGACAGTTGTTGGGCCTCCAAGTGCAGAGGTTTGTAGAACAGCAACAAGTTTTCCCTTAAGTGGATTACCCAAGGTTTATCGAACTCAGGGAGGAAGTGGTCAAAGGTATCCCCTCTCAAGCAACCCTGCAATCAAGATACAAGAAGTCTCTTGTGTCCCCAACACACCCAATACACTTGTCAGGTGTATAGGTGCACTAGTTCGATGAAGAGATAGTGAAATACAAGTGGTATGGATAATTATAAGTCGTAACGGTGATAGAAAATACTTTGATGGCATGGAAGAGACTAAAGGCAAACTGAAATAAAGATAAAAGCAAGCAAACATGTAACATATCTAGTAGCAAACGGTGTTTCAGTGCTTAGAAACAAGGCCTAGGGATCATACTTTCACTAGTGAACACTCTCATATAAATATATTATTCCTTATGATACTACACTGAATTACTCTCTGGTTGGACACTCTAATCGTTGGTAGGGCTATAACAGCACACCTCAAAGTAAGCCTTTCCCATCTAGAAAACCCCACACTGTCACCTTGAGCACTAGATAGGTCCAACAAACACCACAATTTCATAAAGACATCCAACTACAAATATAACTCATAACAAGTATTTGTAATCTCTAGCCTAAGTGCCACCATGGTGTGCACGCTGTCACTTTCACACACATGGGGAGAGCAGAGATCTATTAAAGCACTTGAGTAGCAAGGTAGATCTACTTGATTACAAAGCTCATGATCACAATATGATCATGCATAGAGAGAGATATGAACACATAGCTACCGGTAGAACCCTTAGCCTCGAGTGAGAACTACTCCCTCCTCATCATGGGAATCAACAATGGTGATGGAGATGGCGGTGGAGATCGATGGAGATGGCTTCGGGGGCACTTCCCTGTCCCGGCAAGGTGCCGGAACAGAGAATTTCTGTCCCCTGAATCTCCTTTTTCGGTGGCGGTGGCGCTGCGGAACTTTTCTTGGCTGGAGGCTTGATGATTTAGGGTTTTGGTATCAGGAGGCTCTTATAGGCGAAAGAGGCAAGGTCGGTAGCCGGCCAGGGGGCCCACACCATGCCCTGGCGTGGCCTAGGTGGACCCGCGCCTAGGGGTGGTGTGGCCCCCCTCTGGCTATCCTTCTGGCTCCGTGAATCTTTCAGGAAAATAGTAACTTTGGCTTTTTTCCCGTCCAATTCCGAGAATATTCATTTTCTGACTTCCTAAACCAAAAACAGCACAAAACAGGCAACTGGCACTATGGCTCTTGTTAATAGGTTAGTCCAAGAAATCATATGAAAAGTACTCCGAAGTGTGGACAAAACACAAGAAAGTAGATAAAACCAAGCATGGAACATCAAAAATTATAGATACATTTGCAATGTATCAATATCCCCAAGCTTAACTCCTGCTCGTCCTCGAGTAGGTAAGTGATAAAAAGAAAGAATAATTTTTGAGGTGACATGCACCATCAAAGACTTGATCAAAGTATTTGCAAACATTCAAAGCTGTGATCATAGTACTTCAATCATAACATGAAAGACAAAGTTCTAGCAATAATACAAAGAAACTATGATGCAACATGAAAACGCAAAAACAAAAGATTTATGAATAACAATGCTTTGCAAGACGTTTGTTTGTTTCACATAAAGAAAACATAGCATAATAGTATTCAGCTTGTCCCTCATAGAGTAGCAAATATAAATGCATAGGACACCTTCAAAGTTCATAAGAGTGACTAGATACAAACAGTTTAAAACAAGCAATATCAAGTTATGCATTAATCAACTAGTCTTGGGACAATGCACATAGAACTAAGAATGGCCACTATGCTCTCAAAGTAGGTGCATAAAGATAGAAGGTGGAGACTCAATGTAATGGTGAAAGAAAGGCCTTTGTAAAAGGAAGTAGGGATTCAAGTCATCATAAAGAGCTTCCAAAAATTATGGTACTTATAGCTTTCAGCTCTCATTGCCCCTATCATAAGCATCTTTAAGTGATTAAGGTTAAAGTGACACAACTAAGAGGATATGCTTGACAAGTTATAAACCAAAATCAATGCCCCTTACTTACGAAGACCGATCCTCATCCTACTCAACTTCAGTCATGAGTAAGCTCTTGTGATTGTAAGTACATGCGTATCATTAAGAACCGCCAACAGGGTACCCCTTGCACATGATACGGGAGCTTTCCCATAATCAAAATGACAAGGCAAGCAGACAATGAGCATCTCAACAATCTTTTTATTTGCTATTTGCATAGGTTTTTATTGAGGATGCTTCATAGAGTGCTCATTATGGTGATGCTGCAAGTTTCCACCATGATTAGGCATGGCTTAGGCTAGCGGCCCAGGCGTTTCTCTAACACACATACAAACTCCATGATCTTACAAGTTCCACTTTTATTTCACACCGCCGGGATCCGTAAGCAGAAGAACATGATATCAACGGGGTACAAAGTACAAGTGCAATGTTGAAAGTGTTCCCCATGATACATGGTTCTGCTAATTTCAACCTATAAAGCGCAAGCATATACGCAACAAAGAAGGACCCAATGGTTCAAGTTTATTAGAGGCAAAAAGTAAAGTGTGCCATCAAGTTCGTGAGAGCTTTAATCACTAGTTTTCTCATAACAAGTTTAATTTGGAAGGTAAACAAAAGCATGAATATACTTGGAATAGCATAAGCTAATAGGTAGGTATGGTGGACTCTTTGGAATAACTTGGTTTAGGGAGTTGGATGCATGAGTGGAACTCATACTTGGTTGTGGAGGCTAGCAAAAGACTGGGTGCGACAAACTAATCATGCAGAGCGACAAAAAATCATTGATCAAAGCATAAAGTGATACTACAAGTTGAAAACTAAAGGATCATAAAGGCTATGGTGACTTGAGATAGTCATAACATGGTGTGAGCATGTGCCAAGTCAACCCAAATAAAGCATCAAAGGAGAATACCACAATACTATGCTTTAATATGCTAAAACAACGCATAATTCTTCCAAGGAACATTAAGCAATCTCAATTGTTTATAACAAGTCATGCTACATCAAAGAATACTAAGCATAAAGCCAAAGAAATATCAAGCATGGCATGACAAAGCATAGGTCACAGTCAAAACGAGCTCTTTTTACCACATAAGCATGAACTTTCCTACTCTTTTCCAAACCAAACCAAACTATTTGCAAACCAATGTATGAAAGAGAGGTTCCAACCAATTTATTCAGCAAACTAAGCAAACTAAAAAACGAAAACGAAAACAAAAAAGAAGACGCTCCAAGAAAAACACAACTATGCATGAAACAATAAAAATGAAGCGTTTGGAAGAAACCTGGGATTTTTATTGATGAAGAAGGGGATGCCTTGGGAATCCACAAGCTTTGATGCTTGTACTTCTTGGATATTTCTTGGGGTGACACGCGTGGCATCCCCAAACTTGAGCTTTAGTCCATCCTTCATCTCATTACTCATTCCTTCCATACACCTGGAATTTTTCCTTCATACAAAACTTCACACAATCTTTATTAGCAACATTAGTGCACTCAAGATAAAAGGTCTTAAGGTTCAGTTTTAACACCAAATAAACTTCCATTATAACACTAGCTACTGTAGCACTTCCCTCAAAAAGCTCAATTCCCCAAAAGAACTCAAAAAAGAACCAACAAGAAGCAAATGCAGAAAATGGCAGAAATCTATCAAAACAGACCAGCAGGTAAAGACGATTTTTTTTTGAAGACCTTCGGTTTCTCAAATCAAAAAATGTTGAACTAAAGAAAGTTAGATAACAACCTGGGGCAGAAGCACAAAAATTAACGCCTCAAAAGGACGTTCAGAGATTTTACACGAATTTTTATGGTGAAGCACATAAATCTGTTTCGGGACAGCAACTTTCCCAAGCATTACTTCTCTCTCATTAGAGGTTACTTTTGGCACAAAAAGCAAATAAAAAGGATAAGGAGCGGTTATTACTGAAGTAATAACTTCTAAGACTCATCTAAAAACTTTTGGGTTATCTCCTAATAAGTACTTTTATTTAACGCCTTTAAGTTAGGCATGATAGTTTTTGAAGATGCTCACATAAGAAATATGAATTGAAGTAAAAGAGAGTATCAAGAAGCAAATTCAAAACACATTTAAGTCTAACCCACTTCCTATGCATAGGAATCTTGTAAATAAACAAGTCATGAAAGCATAAAGCAACAAGCATAGGAAAACAAAACAAGTGCAACTTCAAAAATTTCAACATAAAGAGGGGAAACTTAATATTATTGAGATGCATAGAACCATGTTTCCCTCTCTCATAATAACTTTCTATAGCATCATGAATAAAATTAACAATATAACTATCACATAAAACATTCTTATCATGAGCCACATGCATACAATCATTATTAATCTCCACATAAGCATAGTTATTCTTATTAATTGTAGTGGGAGCAAATTCAACAAAATAGCTATCATTATTATTTTCATCACCATAAATATAGGAGGCATATTGTAATCATAATTAATTTACTCCTAAATAGTAGGTGGACTTAAAATATCATATTCATCATTATAATCATCGTATATTGGAGGCATAACATCATCAAAGTAGATTTTCTCCTCCATGCTTGGGGGACTAAAAATATCATACTCATCAAAACCAGGTTCCCCAAGCTTAGACTTTTCCATAGCATTAGCAATAATGGTGTCCAAAGAATTCATACTAACAACATTGCTATTAGCATGCAAATAAAGTTCCAAAGGTTTTTTAATTTTCTCTTCAAACACTTCATGTCCTAACTCAAGATAAATACTATAAAGCTCTCTAATTTTGTTGTTGTTTTCCATTAAGCCTAACTAGTGAAAACAAGAAACAAAAAGACAAAATTGCAGAATCTAAAGGAAATAACTTCGAGCACTCACACCAGAGGATGTGAGTACCTTTTACCTTACCTCCCCGGCAACGGCGCCAGAAAATAGGCGTTTGCCGTGGGAGGTTCTTCTTCTTTAATCCTCCGGTGTGAATACCTTTTACCTTACCTCCCCGGCAACGGTGCCAGAAAATAGGTGTTTGCCGTGGGAGGTTCTTCTTCTTTAATCCTCCGGTGTGAATACCTTTTACCTTACCTCCCCGGCAACGGCGCCAGAAAATAGCTTCATGTCTACGCACTTCTATTCTTGTAGACAGTTGTTGGGCCTCCAAGTGAAGAGGTTTGTAGAACAGCAGCAAGTTTTCCCTTAAGTGGATTACCCAAGGTTTATCGAACTCAGGGAGGAAGTGGTCAAAGGTATCCCCTCTCAAGCAACCCTGCAATCAAGATACAAGAAGTCTCTTGTGTCCCCAACACACCCAATACACTTGTTAGGTGTATAGGTGCACTAGTTCGGTGAAGAGATAGTGAAATACAAGTGGTATGGATAATTATAAGTGGTAACGGTGATAGAAAATACTTTGATGGCGTGGAAGAGACTAAAGGCAAACTGAAATAAAGATGAAATCAAGCAAACATGTAACAGATCTAGTAGCAAACGGTGTTTCAGTGCTTAGAAACAAGGCCTAGGGATCATACTTTCACTAGTGAACACTATCATATAAATATATTCTTCCTTATGATACTACACTGAACTACTCTCCGGTTGGACACTCTGATCGTTGGTAGGGCTATAACAGCACACCTCAAAGTAAGCCTTTCCCATCTAGAAAACCCCACACTGTCACCTTGAGCACTAGATAGGTCCAACAAACACCACAATTTCATAAAGACATCCAACTCCAAATATAACTCATAACAAGTATTAATAATCTCTAGCCTAAGTGCCACCATGGTGTGCACGCTGTCACTTTCACACACATGGGGAGAGCATAGATCTATTAAAGCACTTGAGTAGCAAGGTAGATCTACTTGATTACAAAGCTCATGATCACAATATGATCATGCATAGAGAGAGAGATGAACACATAGCTACCGGTAGAACCCTTAGCCTCGAGAGAGAACTACTCCCTCCTCATCATGGGAATCAACAATGGTGATGGAGATGGCGGTGGAGATCGATGGAGATGGCTCCGGGGGCACTTCCCCGTCCCGACAGGGTGCCGGAATAGAGACTTTCTGTCCCCCGAATCTCCTTTTCACTGCCGGCGGCGCTGTGGAACTTTTCGTGGCTGGAGGCTTGATGATTTAGGGTTTTGGTATCGGGAGGCTCTTATAGGCGAAAGAGGCAAGGTCGGTAGCCGGCCAGGGGGCCCACACCATTTCCTGGCACGACCTAGGTGGACCCGCTCCTAGGGGTGGTGTGGCCACCCTGTGGCCCCCCTCCGGCTCTCCTTCTGGCTCCGTGAATCTTCCAGGAAAATAGTAACTTTGGCTTTTGTCCTGTCCAATTCCGAGAATATTCATTCTCTGACTTCCTGGAACCAAAAACAGCAGAAAACATGCAACTGGCACTATGGCTCTTGTTAATAGGTTAGTCCAAGAAATCATATGAAAAGTACTCCGAAGTGTGGACAAAACACAAGAAAGTAGATAAAACCAAGCATGGAACATCAAAAATTATAGATACATTTGCAATGTATCAATAGTTATGCTGCAAGTTTCCACCATGATTAGGCATGGCTTAGGCTAGCGGCCTAGGCGTTTCTCTAACACATATATAAACTCCATGATCTTACAAGCTCCCCTTTTATTTCACACCGCCGGGATCCATAGGCAAAAGAATCATGATATCAACTAGGTACAAAGTACCATGGTAGTGTTGAAAGCGTTCCCCATGATACATGGTTCTACTAACTTCAACTCATAAAGCGCAAGCATAAACGCAACAAAGAAGGACCCAATGGTTCAAGTTTATTAAATGCAAGAAAGTAAAGTGTGCCATCAAGTTCGTGAGAGCTTTAATCACTAATTTTCTCATAACAAGTTTAATTTGGAAGGTAGACAAAAACAAGAATTTACTTAGAATAGCAATAATGCTAATAGGTAGGTATGGTGGACACAAATGGCAAAGGTTTGGTTTAAGGAGGTGGATGCACGAGAAGAATTCCCTCTTAGTACAGGTTTTTGGCTAGCAAGGCTGGGTAGCAAGTATAAGAGTTGAAGGAACCAAACAAACATACAAGTGATAAAAACAAACATGCAATCTTCCTCAGAAGCACAAAAGATCTTAACTAGAGAATACTAGACTTATGAGCAAATCAAGAAAGAAAGATGATGACATAAATTTTTTTAGAGGTACTTTTATCTTTTTCATTCAACTCTCAAAAATAGTGTTGCTAATGACCAAGCCAGGTTTGCCAAAACCAACTAAATTAACTCAATGATCCCAAAGTGCTACCAATACTAACAACAAGATCAATCATATAACCACGAATTGAAAACTAATATAAGATATGCAAAAGAGTAAATGATAGAACTTCTCATTAATATTCCATAACGGCAACTCACACCAAGGGATACATATCTAACGAGAGAGGGGACACTTCCATAATGCAAACCATCCTACATAATAACTTCTCTATTCATGATATGACTCTACTAAAAAGGTAAAAAGATAGAAGATAGTGATGTGATACCGCGGCACTCCCCCAAGCTTGGAACAAACCAAGGGGATGCCAAACCTGATGACAAATTACTCCTTTGGTGGTGGTGATAATATTTTATTAGTTGACGTGAGGAAATCTTCCAGCATCTTGCGAAGCCTATTATTCTACCATTAAAGCATGTCTACCTTCCTCCTCAAGTCTTGGTACTTATCGCAGAACTCCTTAGTAACTCATAGGGCTTCCGTTGATGTAGGGCAAGTGACTAAAGGTACCAGCCCCTGCTTGGGGTCTTGGAGATCTTCCTCCATAGGCTCCTTCCCCTTATCCTTGGCGGACACCATTGTGCTCCTAGGCTTTCAAGAATAGTTCCTGGCAGAAACAGATCGAAACGAAAACACGACGAAAACACGATATACAAACCTCGGGAGATCCGGGTGATTATATATTACGAAGTTTCACAACAAAAGAAGGTACTGGGAGAAAACGGGTCAGAGGCGGAGTCCGGGGTGGACTCACCACCTAGTGGCGCGGCCAGGGGAGGGCCCGCGCCACAGGGTGGTGTGAGCCACCCTGGCTTCGTTTCCATCCCTCTATCACTTTGTAGCTTCCCTTATTGACTGAAAACTACAAAAATATAGTTGAATAGTATCTTCATGGAACTTTTCTTACCAGAACTGTTACCTATTCGAAAGAGAAGTCTGTAGGTCTCTGAATTTGGTCCTTGATAAATCTTTCTGGAGTTATAACTTGAAAGGCATCAACATCTTCATTGTAAGAATCTCCAGCAATATAGTGCTTGAGTCGCTGCCCATTCACTACTTGTGTAGTGTTATCTTTTAAAGAAGAAATTTGTATCGCTCCCGAACGGTACACTTCTTCAATAATGAAGGGTCCTTCCCATTTTGACAGTAGCTTTCCTGCAAAAAATCTGAGACGAGACCTATACAATAGAACTTTCTCACCAACATGAAATTCTCTCTTAAGTATTCGCTTGTCATGCCATCTTTTAACTTTTTCTTTAAAGAGCCTAGCATTTCCATAGGCTTCACTCCTCCATTCATCTAAGGAACTTAAATCAAATAATCTTTTCTCACCTGCGAGCTTACAATCTCTATTGAGTTCTTTAACTTCAAGAAGCTTTGTGTTCTAATTCTAAAGGTAGGTGACAAGCTTTCCCATAAACCATTTTATAAGGAGACATCCCCATAGGGTTTTTGTAGGCAGTTTTATAAGCCCATAAAGCATCATTCAACTTTTAGCCCAGTTTTTTCTAGATCTATTAACAGTCTTTTGCAAGATGGATTTAATTTCTCTATTTGATAACTCTACTTGCCCACTAGTTTGGGGGTGATAAGCTGAAGCAATTCTATGATTAACATCATATTTAGCAAGGGTCTTTCAAAAACCACCATGAATGAAATGAGAACCCCCATCAGTCATGAGATACCTAGGCACTCGAAACCTGGGAAAGATAACATCCTTAAGCATTTTTTAGAGAAGCCTCCCCGTTAGCACTCTTCGTAGGAATGGCTTCTACCCACTTAGTAAGATAATCAACGGCAACAAGAATCCCATAAAGTCAAATCCCCAGCAATCAAAGGGTTCAATAACTAGAGAGTAGTTCATAGGCATTTCATTGCGTCTAGAAATATTACCAACATGCTGACATTCATCACAAGATAAAGCAAATTTTCTTGCATCTTTAAAAAGGGTAGACCAGTAGAAACCTGATTGTAGCACCTTTTGCGCAGTTCTATCTCCTGCATGATGTCCTCTATAAGCACTACCATGACATTTACGCAATATCTCCTTTTGTTCATATTCTGGAACACATCTTGGCATAATACCATCCACTCCTTCTTTATAGAAGTGTGGGTCATCCCAAAAATAATGCCTCAAATCATAAAAGAACTTCCTTCTTTGCTGAGCTGTATAAGTTGGAGGCAAATACTTGGAGACAATAAAGTTAGCATAATCAGTGTACCAAGGGCTCCTTCGCGAGCTTACCCCTACCGCAGCCAACTGTTCATTTGGGAAACTATCATTAACAGGCATAGGGTCAAAAGAGATGTTTTCCAATCAAGATAAATTATCAGCTACAGGGTTTTCAGCACCTTTCCTATCTACTATATGTAGATCAAACTCTTGTAAAAGCAGCACCCATCTAATAAGCCTAGGCTTAGCGTCCTTCTTCGCCATAAGGTACTTAATAGCAGCATGATCAGTATGAATGGTGACTTTTGAGTCTACAATATAGGGTCTAAACTTATCACAAGCGAAGACGACATCTAGAAATTCTTTTTTAGTGGTAGCATAATTCCTTTGAGAAGCGTCTAGAGTCTTAATAGCATAATGAATAACGTTTAGCTTTTTAATTCGTTGCCCAAGGACAACACCTACAGCAAAATCACTAGCATCACACATTATTTCAAAGGGTAAACTCCAAACAGGTGGTTGAACAATAGGAGCTATGGTTAAAGCCTTCTTAAGAGTTTCAAAAGCTTCCTTACAATCATCATCAAAAACAAAGGGTACATCTTTTTGAAGAAGATTAGTGAGGAGTTTTGATATCCTAGAAAAATCTTTAATAAACCTTCTATAAAAACCAGCATGACAAGGATACTACGAATACCTTTGATGTCTCTTGGACATGGCATTTTCTCAATTGCCTCAACCTTAGCTCTATCAACTTCTATGCCTCTTTCAGAAACCTTATGCCCAAGGACAATCCCTTCATTAACCATGAAGTGGTATTTCTCCCAATTAAGAACTAGATTAGTTTTTTCACACCTCTATAAAGCTTTATTAAGGTTGTGCAGACAATTATCAAAAGAAGTTCCATAAACAGAAAAGTCATCCATGAACACTTCCACAATTTCCTCACAAAAACCATGAAAGATAGCAGGCATGCATCTTTGAAAAGTAGCAGGAGCATTACATAAACCAAAAGGCATACGTCTATAAGCATAAGTTTCGTAAGGGCAAGTAAACGTAGTTTTTTCTTGATCTTGTTGTTTAACAGCAATTTGAGAGAAACCAGAATAACCATCAAGAAAACAAAAATGGGTCTTTTAGACAACCTTTCCAACATTTGATCAATAAAAGTAAGTGGGTAGTGATCTTTCTTAGTAACTTTGTTGACTTTCCTAAAATCAATGCACTACTATTCTTTGGGTAATAAGCTCATCATTATCATTAGGAACAACAGTAATTCCTCCTTTTTTAGGAACACAATGAACAGGACTAACCCATTCACTATCAGCAATAGGGTAAATAATACCAGCATCAAGGAGTTTCAATACCTCATTTCTTACCACTTACTTCATCTTAGGATTTAAACGTCGTTGGTGCTCTACTACTGACTTTGCATCTGGTTCTATATTGATAGAATGCTGACATATAGTAGGTGAAATCCCTTTTAAATCATCTAGAGTATAACCCATAGCTCCTTGGTGTTTCTTCAAAACCTCCAATAACCTTTCTTCTTCCTTCCCTGAAAGTTTAGAGCTAATAATAACAGGATATATCTTTTTATCATCAATATAAGCATATTTAAGATCATCAGGGAGAGGTTTTAGATCGAAGACCGGATCCTTTTTAGGTGGCAACGTGGTACCCAAGTCTTCTATAGGCAAGTTATGCTTAAGCATCTTGGGTTGACGACGGAGAATCTCGTCAATCTCATTCCTTTCTTCCATGAAGATCTCACTTTCGTGGTCTTCCATAAATTGCTGCAAAGCATTGTTAGGAGCAAGAGAAATAGAAGCAAGTTGTTCAACTCTAAAATCCACATTATGGGTTTCCTCTTCACAAGGTTCTTTAGTAAATTTCGAAAAATTAAACTCATAAGATTCCCCATCAAACTTAGTCAAGATTTTCTCCCTCTTGCAATCTATAATAGCTCCACAAGTACTCAAGAAAGGTCTACCAAAAATGATAGGATAAGTTTTACTAGCAGCTGAACCAAGTACTAGAAAATCAGTAGGATACTTAAATCTTACCACAAAGAACTTCCACATCTTGTACAATACCAATTGGAGAGATGGTCTCTCTATTAGCAAGGTGAATAACTACATCAATCTCTTCCAACTCGCAGGGACTGATTTCATGCATAATTTCTTTTAAAGCTCATAAGGAATAGCACTTGAACTAGCACCAATATCACACAAACCATAATAGCAATGATCACCAATTCGAACAGAAAGCATAGGGATAATAGCCTTTTTAGTTCTATTGGGATGTGAGACAATATTAGAAGCGTCCTCACAAAAGACTATGTGCCCATCTTCTACACTTTCAGTGACAAGATCTTTAACAATTGCTACAACAGGTTCAATGTTTATTTGTTCATCAGGTTTTACTGTTCTCTTTTCACTTTTAGTGATTACACTAGTTATCATAGGATGATCCTTTACCTTATTTGGGAAGGGGATCTTCTCGAAATAAGGTTCAGGTAAGATGTGATCAATAGTGCAATACTCAGCACTCCCAATAGGAACACAATCAACAATATCTTTATAAGGTGCATGGTACTTGTTCCATCCATTTTTTGGAATTTCAATATAGGAAGCAAAAGCCTTAAAGCAATTTGTAATAACTTGTAAATCAAGACCATAAGCATTACTAATATTTTGAAAGTCACCAGTTCCCATAAAAGATTCAATGCATTCATAATCATAATCTATACCTGACTTTCTACCTTTGTCATTCTCCCAAGCTTTAGCATTGTCTTGAATATGGTCCAGAAGATCCCATTTAGCTTCTTCTTCCATGCGAGTGAATGATCTAGCACAAGAAGCATCCAATAAATCCTTATCATGTAGATGGAGCCTTGCATAAAAGTTATTGATAATAATATTGTTGGGGAGCTCATGAATGGGACATTTGAGCATTAGTAACTTCAATATCCCCCAAGCTTGAGCTGTACTCTCTCCATCAAGAGGCCAAAAGTTGTATATTTGATTCCGATCTTTATGAATCTCACTAGGAGGATAAAACTTTGAATAAAAGAGAGGCACTATTTCCTCCCATTCCAGAGCTTGACCATTCTTCAGCAGCTTATACCATTCCTCAGCTCTTCCTTTCAGTGATAATGAGAATAACTTCTTCTTAACTTGATCTGTAGTAATACCTGCACACTTGAACAACCCGCATAATTCGTGTATAAAGAGTAAATGATCACCGGGATGGATAGTTCCATCCCCAACATAGTAGTTATCCATAACACGGTCAATAATTCTTGTAGGTATTTTAAAAGCATCATTCTCAGCAGGTGGTGGTTCATCTACTGCCTTAGCAGTGGTAGTAGCATTACCAAATAAGAAACTAAGCGAATTATCCATAACGAAAATAAAGCAACTAACAAAAGTAAACAATACTCATAGTAGAAGTTTCCTTTACCAGTTCCACTCTCCAATAGCGCTTCACTCCCCGGCAACGGCCCCAGAAATAGTCTTGATGACCCACAAATATAGGGGGTGTATCGCAGTATTTTCGATAAGTAAGAGTGTCGAACCCAACGAGGAGCATAATGTGCTGGCTAGTGGTATGGATCAAGAATTCTCTGCAAATACTTAGCAAATGGATTTTTAGGGGTTTTTGATAAAGCAAATAAACAAAGTACGAGTAAACAAAAGACAGAAAGAATAAATGCAGCAAGTGGCCCAATCCTTTATGCAGCAAAGGACAAGCCGCTTGTATTACTTAAGATGACTAAACGTTCTCGAGGACACATGGGAAGACTGTCAAGTGCTTTCGCTTCATATAGTTGATTAATCTTCTTTAGCTTGCTAAGTGTTGTGTGGGTGAACCTGTGCTAATGTACCGACCTTCCTAGGACTAATACATACTTGTGATTATACCCCTTGCAAACATCCGTAATTACAAGAAAGTAATTAAGGTAGAAACCTAACCACAACTTTAAACTCTAAGACCCTAACGTCCCTTGTGCAATGGTTTCCTAACGGGGTTTCAGGTTTCTGTCACTCCGGCAACCCCTACGATTAGTAGCCAAATACACAATGCATTCCCCTAGGCCCATATAGGTGAAGTGTCATGTAGTCGATGTTCACATGACACCACTAGAAGAAGTACACCACAACTTAAATATCAAACTATTGAATCTTTCTCAACACAACTCCACTACTAACAACATGACTTCTCCCATGTCCTCAAGAACACAACGAACTACTCACAAGACATCATATGGATCATGATCAGAGATGGAATAATGATGTATAACAATCTGAACATAAACAATAATTCAATGGTTCACTCAATAGCATCAACTACAAAGAGTAATCAACACCGGGAAAGTTTCCCCTATGAACTATGCAAGATTCAACTCAAATGTTACAGCAATATGGAGATGGTGATGAGGGTGCTGATGATGATGGTGGTGATGATGATGATGATGATGATCCCGATGAAGTCCAGCTTGATGGTGGTGTTGATGGCGACGATCTTCCCTCTCCGAGAAGGAATTCCCCCGGCAGAAATCTGTCTACCGGAGAGATCTTTCTCTCTCGATGTTTTCCGTCCCGCAGAGGCAGCGGAATCTTTATGTGGTCTCTCCCCGAGTCTTAGGGTTTTGGGAGGATAATATACGCCAGAGGGGAGAGCCAGAGGTGGGCTAGGGCGGCCACACCACCCGGTGGCGCGGCCTAGGGTGGCCCGCGCCAGGGGGTCGTGTGGGCCCCCTGTGGCCCATCTCCACTCCCTCTTCTAGCAGCCTTCGTCTTCTGAAAAATAGGATTTTCCATATATTTTCCCGGATTTTCTGATCTTCGCGAATTTTTCCTCCAAACAACACCTTTTCCATCAGAATCCTGACTGCAGCGGTCCATGCTCCAAAAGTCATCAACCATGCAAAAACAGATAAAATAACATAAGTATCACCTCTTAATATGAAATATATCAATGAATAACAGTAAATTATGACATAGAATAGTGATGCAAAATGGACGTATCACTGCTCATGCTAGACTCTCGGAGAAGTTTGAGAAACTTGACATTGCTCACAATGCATTAAAGAGTGAACACTCTACTCTAAATGAGTCTTGTGTGCAGCTCCAAACTCAATTGGAGAAGTATGATATGCCCAGCACCTCCACACGATCTTGTGGACAAGAAAAACTTGCAAAGGAATCTCAACACAAAGGTAAAGAAGTTCTAGATGAGATACTCAACCAAAGACTAGCACCACCACTAATGACAAGTCTAATTATGATGGTTTTGCAGGGGATAACAATCCTAACTATGAGTTATATTGTGATTATTATGGTGATGTTTATGCCAGTTATGTAGGTCCTTATGATTATTACATTCCTTGGTTTATTTGGGTCCCCAAGACCCTTGTCACTAACATGAGAGGACCCATTGAAAAATGGGTACCTAAAACCAAGAAGTAACTTTCTTGCAGGGCTATACTTCCGGTGGGTCTAAATGGGTACTCGATAGCGGGTGCACAAGTCACATGACCGGAGGCAAGGAGATCATCACGGAGATGCGGCCAAATCATGATCATATAACCGTCTCCTATGGTGAAAAGTCAAAATCTGAGGTATTGGGTCTCGGCAAAGTTGTGGTTGCTCACGATATCTCTCTCGTGGACGTCATGCTTGTTGAGACCCTCGGTTACAATTTACTTTCAGTTTGCGCCCTTGGTAAGATGGGTTTTGCAGTTTTTATTGATGCTGATTTGGTGGTACTCTTGTGGAGCAAGTCTCTAAAAGTCGCTTTCATGGGATATGTCGAAATGACCTGTACGTGGTGGACTTTTCCGGAAGAAAATCACTACAGGCTCGATGTGTCTTTTCGGAAAGGCTGACGTGGGTTGGTTATGGCATCGCCGACTAGCCCACGCCAATATGAGAACTTTGCAAAGCCTCCACAAGGGTGGCCACATCCTTGGACTAAAAGAAAATGTTTCCTTTGCCAACTATCGTATTTGCAGGGCTTGTGTTGAAGGGAAAATGCATGAATCTCCTCATCGAAGGAAGACTATTATTTCGTCAAAGAGGATCTTGGAGCTCCTTCATGTGGACCTCTTTGGTCCTCCATCACATGCAATCCTCGGTGGGAAGAAGTACTGCCTTGTGATTGTTGATGATTACTCGAGATACACCTGGGTCTATTTCTTCAAGTTGAAGAGCGAGACTCGACAAAAAGTCATCGACTTCGCCAATGAGGTTCAACATCAACACAATGTCCCTATATTAGAAATAAGAAGTGATAACGGCTCCGAGTTCAAGAACTACACCTTAAATAAATTTCTAAGTGAAGAGGGGATAAGACATCAATATTCCGCTGCGTACACCCCTCAACAAAATGGTGTTGCCGAGAGGAAGAATCGGACCTTAATAGATATGGCAAGGTCTATGCTAGCTGAATTCAAGTCTCCTTATAACTTCTGGGTTGAAGCAATCTCTACCGCTTGCCATTCATCCAACCGGCTATATCTCCGCAAAATCTTGGACAAGACTCTGTATGAAATACTTACCGGTAACAAGCCAAACATCTCATACTTCCGGGTATTTGGTTGTAAGTGTTTCTTTCTTATCAAAGGAGTTCGTTTATCTAAATTTGAGTCTAAGGCTTTAGAAGGCATTTTTGTTGGTTATGGTGCCGAATCCCACACTTATAGAGTCTACAATAAGCTCTCCAGAACTGTTGTAGAATCTTGTAGTGTGGTGTTCGAGGAAAATGATGGCTCCCGTGCGGGGCAAGTTGATGTTTGTGGTGCAGATGTTGAAATACCCCAAGACGTCATAAGAAGAATGGGCGTGGGATTTTTCTGCCCCATTGAGGAACCCCTTGTGGCGGATCGGGAAGGACAATTCTCTACTCATGTAGAGCCCTCATCTACACAGTCTCAACATGCTCCAACCACAGGAGAAACTTCTACACCAACTCCACCACATGCTGAAGGTCAACTTGCTCCTGAGTGCTCCAGGCCAGATTATCCGGTTGACACCGGATTATCCAGCCATACCTCTACCTGTGACCATAGTGGACATCATATGGAAGAAACAGCTGCAAGCCCCATGCCGGATTTTCCAGCTGACCCTAGATTATCCGGCCACTCCCCAATTTGAGCAAGTCCCAGTCAAGTTAGCGAAGATGCTTCAGGTTCTCTTAGGCTGGATTATCCGGCCTCACCCTCGGCCAGATTATCCGGCCCTAAAATTCCTGAAGAACAGCAGCCTCCTATTTTGGCTGTTGATTCAAGTCAAGGGCAAGGTTCTTCATCTCCCACTTCTTCTAATCAAGCTACAGATCAAGGCCAAGCCAATGAAGACTCAAATGATGAAGTTATTCCCCCAAGAGACAACAAGCTAACTGAACTTTGTCATAAAGCTCGTGATGATAGGAACCTTGAGTTAAGGGGTCACACTCTTGACAAAGTTGTAGGTGATCTTCGACGAAGGGTTTCCACAAGAAGGGAGTTGGCAAGTTTCGGTGAACATCAAGCTCACATCTCAATGGTGGAACCCAAGAAAGTGTTTGAAGCTCTTGAAGATCCGGACTAGGTTGTTGCTATGCTTGAAGAGTTGAACAACTTTGAACGCAACAAGTTTTGGAAATTAGTAGAGAAGCCCAAGGATTTCCGCAATGTTATCGGCACTAAATGGATATTTAAAACAAGCAAGATTAGAATGGCATTGTTGTGAGGAACAAGGCGAGACTTGTGGCACAAGGCTATTCCCAAGTTGAGGGCATTGACTTTAGCGAGACCTATGCTCATGTGGCTCTTCTTGAGTCCATCTGTATCCTTCTTGCTTATGCTGCTCATAATAATTTTAGATTGCAGCAAATGGACGTTAAGAGTGCTTTTTTTAATGGTCCTCTACATGAGTTGGTATATGTAAAGCAACCCCCAGGATTTGAGGATCCTAACTTCCCGAACCATGTCTACAAACCCGATAAGTCACTCTATGGCCTTAAACAAGCCCCACGTGTGTCGTATGAGCACCTTAAAGAGCTTTTGCTAGACCGTGGCTTCGAAGTTGGGAAAATTGATCCCACTCTTTTTACTAAGAAGGTTAAGGGGGATCTCTTCGTCTGCCAACTATATGTAGATGATATCATCTTTGGCTCTACTAATAAAGCTTTTAATGATGAATTTTCAAAGCTTATGACTGATAGGTTTGAGATGTTTATGATGGGGGAGTTACGGTTCTTTCTTGGATTCGAAATCAAGCAACTTAGAGAAGGAACCTTCATCAATCAAGCAAAATACATCCAAGACATGCTTAAGAGATTCAAGATGACCGATCTTAATGGCGTCGCCACTCCGATGCAAACAAAATGTCACCTTGAACTTAATCTCCACGGTAAAGATGTGGACCAAAAGGTATATCGGTCCATGATTGGCTCTCTTATTTACCTCTGCGCATCTAGACCCGATATTGTGTTGAGTGTGGGGGTGTGTGCCAGGTATCAAGCAGCTCCTAAAGAAAGCCACTTAGTGGCGGTCAAGAGGATCTTCCGATATTTGGTTCATTCCCCTAACTTTGGTTTATGGTATCCCAAGGGCTCCAATTTCTCTCTATGTGGTTACACTGATTCATATTGGGCTGGTGATAAGGATGATCGGAAATCAACTTCTAGAGCTTGTCAGTTCTTAGGAAGGTCTCTAGTTTGAGGAGCCAGTGATAAGGATGATCGGATATTTTCACGAAGCCACTTAATGAAGCAAGGTTTTGTTACTTGAGGAATGAGCTAAATATTGTTGATTCAAGGAGCTTGTCTTAATTACCCATGCACTCACTCTTACATCTTAGTCTTATTTGGTCTAGGTGTGGGCATGGATATAGGGGGAGTGTGGTCCTAATTGATTGGGCTAACCCTCCACCCATAATGCCAAAAGCAAGTCAAATCATTTCTCTTAATATCATTTTGTGATATGTGAGCTTATTGATGAGTATTGGTCATGAACCCAGGATATATCTTCGCGGTGTCATACCATACACTCCAACAAGGTGGCTTCGGCCACCGCCCTCTTCCATGAGAAGAGTTGGATTTTTGTGGATCTTTTTGGTTGTTTTAGATCATCTCATGTTCTTATGGGAATCACACTCAATTTTGGCTTTTAGTTGATTTGTTTCTTGCAATTTTGAGTGTATAGTACCATCTCAGTTTGGAACTCTTAATCCTAAGCCTTTCCCTACCCCTAAGCCATCCTTTCTTGCACACAAGTCCCTTGTACACCTTGTGAGTTTTTGTTTGGGGACGCGTGGGCTTGAATCTGTGTAGAACAGAAATTCAGATTTTAGGCCGAATAATCCGGCCCGAGTATAGGCCGGATAATCCGGCCCTAGCGGATGTAGTCTTTAAGGGCTGGGGTCGGTGGGAAGGGCTCATAACGAGCATCACTTCTCCCCCGACCCTATCCCTCTCCCAACCGCCACCTGTCGTCCCCCACCCTCCCTGGAGCCTCTCTGTTGAGGGGATAACCCCGGGTAGGGTCACTCCGGGGTATAAGGGCCGAGTTAGCCGAGGTTCGGCAAGGTCAAAGCGGATGCTGGCCGAGTCACCTCAAGGCAGGCCGGATCACGGAGTAACCCAGACCAGGGGGGTCGCCTAACATTGTCTCGTCCGACTCAAGGAATAAGTCGGAGACACTTGCCTAGCTTATATGCAGGAACAGGTGTGGCCGGATCAACTGTGATCCGGATCCTCGTTTGTCTTCTAGGAGAAGGAAGGAATATCTCTGGTAAAAAAGAAGGCCCGGTGCATACTGGATGAGCGAATAAAGCAAGGGCAGGACCACCGGATCGTGGCCGACAAGGGTGACGACGCTCACGTCGGCTGACGCAGGCGCCGCAGAGGCAACGTCGCTAAAGCAAGAGTGACGTGGGGGAAAAGCACCCCTGTCGGGTTACTAATTTGGGAGGAGGCATATTCTTAGGAATATGCCTCCACGTATGCCCTAGGCCAGGACCGAACCACCCCTATATAAGGGGGGGTTGGGGTTCTGGTAAGGGGGTTGGGTCTTTTTCAGATACATAGCAAGGAGAGCACTAGTGGATCTAGGGTTCTCGAGGCTAGTTGGTAGGCAAGAGTAAGAGAGTTTCTTCTTCCTCCTCTTGTCAATACAGCTCGAGGAGCACTTGTAATCTGAGAGATAGAACATCAATACGAAGCTTCTGTGTAGAGAATCACTCTACTATCCCTCCCTGGATTCCCCTAGCGCATATTAGTCCCCACCTTCAGCCTATCCATGGCATCTTCCGTGACACCACCACGACAGTTGGTGCCCACCGTGGGGCTAGCGGCGCTAGCAGGGGTGAAGATCCGGACGGGAAATTACATCGGGACCGGCGAACGCATCGTCTCCGGGCTCGTTCAGCGCTTCGGTGCGCTGGACTACGTCAGCGACAACGTTGGCTGCTTCGGCACGCGCCCCTTCCGCGCAACAGCGTCTTCGTCAAGCTCAGCGCGCACAAGGTCTATGTTGCCGTGGACGTGTCTTGCGTTCATCCGCGTCGCGTCGTCGATGCGGGGGAACCACCCCTCACTGTGGCTCACGGGGCGCGTATCGCTCGCTCCCCGGACCATGCAGAGGTGATGATGACCGCGCCAAGCGCGGGCGTGAGCAAGGATCCAGCGCCAGACCCGGAGGCAACACCCAAGGCACCAAGGAAATCTAGGGGTCCTCCGCTAGAGAGGCCCGAAAACGTGCTGAGGGAAGGTATGGATAGCTTGGCTAACCCGGTGGCAGCAGTGGTAGATCCGGCTCAGGCACAGGCCGAGCTAGAGGAGACCCGGCGAAAGATACTGGAGGGCGCAAATAAAATAGCAGCGGCTCACCAGTCGTTGAACATGACGCTGCATGAGTACGCGAAAGCGAACAAGGTTGATGTAGTGAGGGTAAAAGGGAGAAACCTCATAAGAGAGATGAACAGAGAAGGTGATGATGGACCAGAAGGGTCGGAAAACTATCTGTCTGTGGGGTTGCCGAAGTATAGTACCCCGGCGAAGAACCTCAGAGCAGCAGATGCCGCGGCGTCCGAGCTAGAGGGTCTGACGGGTGAAGCCCGCCAAAGACAGCAAGACCGGGTTAACGAGCTGGTTCAGATCGCGAACAGGCAGAATGAGGAGCTGTTGAGAGGTAACCCGGAGAGAGAGTTAGAGCTTCTAAAATCGTCCATTCGGTGATGGGTAACCCGGAGAAATCCGCTGGAGCCGCATCATCGCCTCATGGTGGCCCTAGAAGAGAAGAGGTAGTAACCTCGGCCAGACAGAACAAGCAGATCGTTCCGTACGACCCAACGCGTGCGGGAAAGGAAAAAGAGATACGGAAAAAACGACGATCGACGAAGTGTGAGCCGAGATAACCACGACCAAGGCAATGCTGGTCAAGGGAATGCTGCCAACGGCAATGCCGGACAGCGGAACTCGGCAGGAGCGGGTCAACCGCAGCAGCGGAATGCACCAAGGCAAGAGCAAAGTGCCGGCCGTGGTATGCAACAGAGAGGAGCACAACGAGAGCAAGACCGATACAATGATGGAGACTCGGAGATGATGAATGCGGGATACGCAAGACCGGACTATCATGTGATAGGGTCGAGATTGGGAAGCAGAGATTTGATACCGGATGACGCTAGGCTAAAACTGGATCGCCTGTATAGGTCGAAATAGATCGAATGTCAAGGTCCTCCGGGTCCAGCGTGCTTTGGACCCCGGATCATGAAGGAACCGCCAGTACCCAATTTCCAATTACCCAGGGGCACAAAGACGTATGACGGCAGTACAAAGCCGGAGGATTGGCTAATAAACTACACAACAGCTATGAAAATTGCGACTGGCAACTTGAGATGGGCTGTACGATACATACCCCAAATGTTGGAAGGTCCGGCTAGGGTGTGGCTGAAAAATTTGCCACCCGGAAGCATCAATTGCTGGATAGATTTTGAAGAAATGTTTATCAACAACTTCTCAAGTACATACCAGAGACCGAATAGACCGCAGACCCTGGCGATGTGCAAGCAGAGATCTAACGAAACGGACCGTGAATTCTTGACCCGGTGGTGTACCATGAGAAACTCATGCGAGGGAGTAATAGAGTCACAGGCTATAGCGTGGTTCGCACAAGGATGTAGATATGGCAGCGAGTTATGGATGAAATTGCAAAGGAAAATGCCAGTCACCTTGGCAGAGATGATCCGGATCGCGGATTCCTATGCTTTGGGAGATCCGACTCAACCCAGGATCGCGTCGAACGAGTCAAATGAGGAGTACTATCCGAGGGACGGATCCGGGTCATCCTGGAGGAACGATTACAGGGGAAAAAGGAGAGACGATAGACCGGACCATCGATATGGTTCGCAACAAGTTGCGGCCATGAATCAAGATCAGCCCGGGGCAGGGAGCAACCAACGCCAGAGAACGGGAGGGCAATGGACTCCTCGAAACGATGGCAAGAAAACATGGACTCCGGAGCAGAAGAAGCAATGGCAATAATAGAAAGATCGTCCGAGGTATACCTATGAGTCAATGTTGGACCAGCCGTGCAAGTTTCACACGCCAAATCCGAGCAGCCCGGCGGGTCACACGACGAGACAATGTGAGTGAATGCGCAAGATAGAACAAGGTGGTTCGGGGAATGCTCAGGCACCTCAGAATGATCAACCTCGGCAGGAGTTACCCCGGCAGCAATTGCTCTCCGGAGCAAACACGCAGCAACTGATGTTGCCTCCCCCTCCGCCGAGGTATGACAACAGTGAGAGAAGGGATGCAGTGCATCAGATAGAAAACCAGCAACAACCGGATCAGAGGTACTCTAGAAACGAGGGAAGAAATGAGTACAGGGAACATCACCAGAGCTATTGTGTGTTCACAACAGAAGAAACAGATAGGAAGAGCTTGCAGCGCCAACATATGGAGGTTAACGCGGTTATGCCTGCAGTGACGAGGTACATGTCTTCGTCGGACCAGGAAATTACCTGGAGCGTCAAAGATCATCCCAAACTTATGCCAAGTCCGGGCTCGTATGCACTAGTGTTAGATCCGACATTCATTGGACCAAACATTAATGTGAGATTCTCCAAGATACTGATCGACAATGGCAGTAGCATTAACATCATGTATGCGGATACGATGCGCAAGTTGGGCATCTCGGAGAACATGCTCCAGGATACGAGAACAACTTTTCACGGTATCGTGCCCGGCATATCCTGCGAACCCATAGGCAAAGTCCGGGTCGAC
The DNA here is from genome assembly GCA_023614405.1 of Avena insularis. Classification (NCBI taxonomy): domain Eukaryota; kingdom Viridiplantae; phylum Streptophyta; class Magnoliopsida; order Poales; family Poaceae; genus Avena; species Avena insularis. Next base: position 537,610,058 of record CM042686.1, read on the forward strand.
GTGCTATTCGGTACGAGGGATAACTGCCGAACCCATGTTGGCTATCTGAAGATGAAGCTGCCCGGGCCAAGTGGGGCAATTACTATCGCTGGGGATTTCCGACGTTCCATTGAGTGCGCCTCAGCCGGGTCTAACCTAGCCAAGTCACTCGTAATTGCCCAAGAGAAAAGAAAAATCCAAGAGGTGGCGGCATTAGCTCAGTCCGCGCAGCAGTATATGCCAGTGTTAAGCAACCCGCATGGAAGCATTTCATTTCAAGCCGCGAAGGACACCAAGAAGATCCTGGTGGATAACATGTTTCCGGAGCGTACCGTGACGATTGGGGCCGGGTTAACTGACAAATAGGAAAGCGAGCTCGTCAACTTCCTCCGTGAGAATCGGGATATTTTTGCTTGGTCCACACAGGACTTGCAAGGTGTTCCGAGGGAGTTGGCCGAGCACTCTTTGAATGTAAGACCCGGAGCAAGGCCGGTGAAGCAGCCTCTCCGACGCTTCGCCGAGGATAGGAGAAAGGTCATTGGTGACGAGATAGCTCGGTTGCTAGCAGCAGGATTTATCATGGAAGTGCTATATCCGGATTGGCTCTCTAATCAGGTACTAGTAGAAAAGAAGAAGGATGATCCGAACGTGGCAGTGGTTTGGCGTATGTGTATCGATTACACGAACCTGAACAAGGCATGTCCAAAAGATCCATTTCTGCTGCCGAGGATAGATCAGGTCATCGACTCTACCGCGGGATGTGAACTGTTGTCATTTATTGACGCCTATTCTGGCTTCCACCAGATACCCCTGAACCCGGATGATCAAATAAAAACTGCCTTTATTACCCCGTACGGGGCTTATTGCTATCGCACCATGCCGTTTGGTTTACGAAACGCGGGAGCAACGTACCAAAGGTGTATGCAAAAATGTTTGCACGATCAAATAGGTCAAAATGTGCAAGTCTACGTGGATGATGTGGTTATCAAGACCAAGGAAAGCGCAACGCTCCTTGACTACATAAGGCAAACATTCGCGAACTTGAGGAGATTCCGGATGAAGCTTAACCCGAAGAAATGTACCTTCGGTGTCCCGGCTGGGAAATTACTCGGATTTCTCGTCTCTAGCCGAGGTATCGAGGTTAATCCAACTAAGATCCGAGCCATCGAACGAATGGAGCTGCCGAAGTGTCTCAATGACGTCCAAAAGTTCACTGGATGCCTGGCGTCGTTGAGTCGGTTTGTATGTCGGCTAGGGGAAAAGGCACTGCCTCTCTACCAAATCATGAAAAAATCAGATAAATTCGTTTGGATGCCGCAGGCTGATGAAGCTTTTGCCCACTTAAAAAGATGTTGGCCACTGCACCAGTGTTAGCTTCTCCACTGTCGAAGGAGCCAATGTTGCTCTACATAGCCGCAACCAACCGAGTTGTAAGTGCAGTGATTGTAGTGGAACGAGATGAAGAGGGTAAGTCGGTGCAGAGACCAGTGTATTACTTGAGCGAGGTATTGTCTACCTCAAAACAGAACTACCCGCATTTTCAAAAGGTGGCATACGGAGTTTATATGGCGGCAAAGAAGTTAAAGCACTACTTTGAGGAGCATCCCATCAAAGTGATATGCGAAGCCCCCATATCCGAGATAATGGGTAACAAAGATGCGAACGACAGAATTGCGAAATGGGCAATGGAGCTAGCACCATACGCGCCCCAGTACGATAGAAGAGAAGCGATCAAGTCCCAGGCTATAGCAGACTTTTTCGTGGATTGGGCCGAGGTACAATACGAACCACCGCCACCGGATCCAAACTATTGGAGGATGCATTTTGACGGATCAAAGACCAAAACCGGATTAGGCGCCGGGGTTGTGCTTACCTCGCCAAAAAAGGATTAGCTCAAGTACGTATTGCAGATCCATTTCGCGGCATCGAACAATGTCGCTGAATACGAGGCTCTTGTGCATGGTCTCAAAGTGGCAAAGGAAATTGGCATACGACGGATAATCTGCTTTGGCGACTCGGATCTAGTAATACAACAAGTGTCCGGAGTGTGGGACGCCCTGGATCCACATATGGCACTATACAGATTTCATGTGCAGAAAATCTCGGGTTACTTTGAGGGATGTGAATTTCATCATGTACCTCGCGTGGAAAACGAAGCTGCCGACATCTTTGTCGGCTTCGGTTCGACCCGGCTGACAATTCCACCAGGCGTTGCATTGGAGCACCTCGAAAGCCATCTATCAGGCCGTCCCGTGAACCGACTCAATTTATGTCCCGTAAAACGGAACTGGGCTGAACCCATGGACATTGACATGGAAGGTAGTGCATCGAACCCGGGACTACCTCGGCAAACCCGGGGACTACCTCAGAACCGGGGACTACCTCGCAAACCCCGGGACTACCTCAAGAACCCGAGGGACTACCTCGCAAACCCGGGACTGTTCAACAAGACCCGGTTGAAGTTATGCCGGTGGATCGGATGGAAATTGATGAGGAAATAATCCCTGCGCGAGCAGTACCAGCTTGGGCACTACCTATATACAAGTTCTTGAAAGGTGGAACGTTACCCACTGGGGAAGTGCTATCCAGGCAAACTCAGAGAAGGGCCAAAGCTTACACAATCATCAATTCCGAGCTGTACAAGCGGAGTGTAACCAGTGTCCTCCAGCGGTGTGTTGATCCGGAAGAAGGACTTGACATCCTCAGAGATATACACCAAGGAGAATGCGGGCATCACGCCTCATCCCGGGCCTTAGTGGCAAAGGCATTCCGACATGGATTTTACTGGCCAAGCACCTTGGAGCAAGCCGAAGATCTGGTGAGAAAATGCAATGGTTGCCAAAGATACGCCACCAAGACACATATGCCTATGTCGGAACTCAAAACCATACCAATTACATGGCCATTTGCTGTGTGGTGCTTGGATATGGTTGGCCCGTTCAAACCAGCAAAAGGGAACATGACGCACATTCTGGTCATGGTGGACAAGTTTACAAAATGGATCGAAGTGAAGCCTATAAGAAAATGTGATGGGCCTACGGCTGTGACATTTCTCAAAGACATCATCTTGAGATACGGTTATCCTCATAGCATCATAATCGATAACGGCACCAATTTTGCGGAAGGAGCATTTGCACGATTCTGCCGAGATAAGAAAATCCGACTCGACATAGCCTCGGTAGCCCACCCCGCATCGAACGGACAAGTGGAAATATCCAACGGATTAGTGCTATCCGGGATAAAACCCCGGCTCATTGAGCCGCTGCAAAGATCAGCGGGGTGCTGGATAGAAGAACTACCAGCGGTATTGTGGAGTTTAAGAACCACTCCGAATCGATCAACAGGCTACACGCCGTTCTTTCTAGTATATGTGGCAGAAGCTGTATTACCAGCCGACATAGAGCATGATTCGCCTAGAGTCACCCAATACACAGAAGACGAAGTGCAAGAAGCCCGGCAAAATGATGTTGATCTGCTGGAAGAAGCGAGAAGGCGCATCCGGATCCGCCATATATCAGCAAAATCTCCAACGCTATCATAGCCGGAAAGTGTGCCCCCGAGTCTTCCGGGAAGGCGATCTGGTGCTCCGGTTGGTACAGCGTACCACTGGCATGCATAAATTATCCCCCCATGGGAAGGACCATTTATTGTGAGCAAAGCATTGCACAATGACTCTTACTATCTCATAGATGCAAAACCACAGGAAAAGAACAAGGCGGACAGGTCCGTAGAGGAATCCAAGCGACCATGGAATGTAGCACTACTTCGTCCCTTCTACACTTAGCTAAAAAGTGTATGTACCCGAGTCATCCTTGAGTGTCGGTATGTATGTCGGCAATGGGTTTATCAATGAAATAGCAGGGCCTCGAGCAGTAACTCGGGGACTGCCTTAATAAATGATTCTTGTTACTTTTTATATACGTTAGCTGGAATAAGTTGTTCTACTTAACCCAGATTAGTAATGTGTGAGCACCAAAAACCCAACTCTTCGACTTGCTGCTGTCCAACAAGAATTGGCTTCATGGCAAGCAAGAGAACAAGTTCGGAATTGCATAGCACATGAAAAACGACTAAGGAAACGAGTTTATTCGAGCTAACGTTTGTTTTTCAGACTAACCCTGTATTTATTTTCAAGCTATTATGTTGAATTATTTTGAGCCAAGCCTCAAAGTTTCTCAGTATTGTTAAAACGATTCTTGAAACTCGGGTTCGTAAGTCGTAAAACCGAATCAAGGTAGACACGGATCGAGCTGGAGAATTGGACGAACAAGAAAATGGAACTCGGGGACTACGCCCAAGTTAATCCAGCATACAAGCATAGTAGCAAAATATTAGGTATTCAGCATACAATTGCACCCGGCATACCAGGGATCTGATAAATTTTCAAGTTTTTTCAACTAAGGAGCGGCAGGAGGAGGAAGTTCGGCATCATCATCACTGTCTTCAATATCTGAAGCAGCATCTTATCCATCATCGCCCGACCCATCCTCCATGTTCTCCATCTGCTCCTCCTCGCCGGAGTCCAGAAAGCTCGGCCCCTCAACCCAGTCATGGACTGGAGAATATTCGATGAGGCTGTAGGCGCAAGCCTGGCACCGAGCTACCCACTCTGGATCATCGGTCCATTTGGATCCGGTGCGCCGACGGGTGAGGAGGCTCAGATCGATTTTCTCGTACCATGAAAGGATATGATGGAGAAGGGTATCTGCCGCGGCACGCCCAGCGGATTCCCTCCAAAGGTCAAGTTGAGTCTCAATCTCCATCAGTTTTTCCGCAAGGAGCGTGATCCTTTCTGGAGCGTCCTCGCTTGGCCAGAATGTGTTGAAGATCCGGACCGCAACGTCGAGGATATCTTTTCCATAGTTTCCACCCGAGCTGACACGCTAACCAACAAGTCCTCCATGTCCAAGGGGATGCTCTCACCATCAGGAGCGATGGGAGTACCCCTCTCTTGGCGGAATTTGGCAGCAGCGGCTTGGCAATGGCAGTACCCTCTGGAAAGTTATCTGAAAATAAGGAAAGGGAGGATGCTGAAGCAAAGGCATATGAGCTAACCCAGAAAACTAGGTCGGGCAAGGCGAAGAAACTTATGTGAGATATGGCGATGGATCCGGGTCAACTCCTTGATACAACTATCGCGTCTCTGCCGAAGTTGTTCAAGCTCGGCAAGCGCCGACCCAAGCCGGACTTCGGATTCCTTGAGCAGATCCTGGTCCTTGGAGATCTGAAGGGTAAAGCGCTCATGCTCTTCGGTGAAGTTCTGACCAACTTTCTGGAGCTCGGTTTTATGCTGGGCCTTCATCTTCTCCATCTCGGCCTTGAGTTTGGCTATCTCGCCGTCCTTGGTCCGGAGGAGGGAAAGCTCATCGTCCTTCTTCTTCAGCTCGGCTTGATGCTGTCCTGCTTGTTCGAGAAAATGCAGCATCATATCAGGCACGGGCACACTATCCTCAAGCGATGCTGAAATAGTGGGTTGATCCGGCAAAGTCGAGGAGTGAATGTTTGCCGAGCCAAGAAAAAGAAAGAATGGAAAACACAGTGACGTTGGCCGAAAGGGGACATACCTCGGATTTCCTCCAAGTTTTTCCGCATAATCTTGTTTTCAGCCTCCACCCCAGCTGCAAAAAACCGAATAAGGAGGTTAGTCCGGCAGAAGCAAACGAAATGGTGAGGTGTTAAGGGAGGAAATTACCTCTCTTTTCATGCTCCGCGCCAAGTGCAACGTGTTTTCTTGTAAAGATCTTATGGGTATCAAGCAGGCGCTGAAACTCGGCGCTCCGACGGTTGGTGGTTACCTGACAAAGGCACAGGCGTGTAAAGTTAGTTCGGTGAATATTCGAAGTGTACAAGATCCGGGCCAAGCGGAACTTAACCCGGCTCTAGGTGTGTGCATATTCGAAGTATACAAGATCCGGGCCAAGCGGAACTTATCCCGGCTCTAGGTGTGCGCATATTCAAAGTGTACAAGATCCGGGCCAAGCGGAACTTAACCCGGCTCTAGGTGTGTGCATATTCGAAGTATACAAGATCCGGGCCAAGCGGAACTTAACCCGGCTCTAGGTGTGTGCATATTCGAAGTGTACAAGATCCGGGCCAAGCGGAACTTAACCCGGCTCTAGGTATGTGCATATTCAAAGTATATGAGATCCGGGCCAAGCGGAACTTAACCCGGCTCTAGGTGTGTGCATATCTGAAGTTTACATGCAGCTACGTTGATCTTCTAAGGAGCATCCCGCCGAATAACAAGTTACTCCGCCGGAGGCTCGGGGACTAATGGTTATTATCTACAGCATGTAAAGAAGAAACAACGTACCTCCATCATACGCCCAGCGAGGTTAATGGCCTTGGCGGCGGTATTCATCTGAGCGGAAAATTCAGCTGGGCCGAACTTTTCCGGGAGATCGTCGTTGTAGACGAACTCCGCCTTATTCCAGTTCATGACAAACTCGATGAGGCTCGGAGGGTACCGTTCGCCAGTGGGCATGTGAGGTGCCACCAAGCCCTTGGCGTGAGCTTCTTTCCTTTCAATCAGGGCAAGAGCCGGGCTAGTGTGAAGAACCATCTGCTGAGAATCAGCTGGCTCGGCGGGAGGATCCGTCGCTGCTGATGACTTCTTTGGAAGCATCGACGACAAGGTTCGCTGCCCAGCCTCGACAGAGGTGGACTTGCCTTTGGCCTACTGGGAGGAAGTGACCACAGTGGATTTGCCCTTGGAAGCCGCTGGAGTGGGTCCTCGCCGAGCTTGAGATGACTCGGACGAGGCAGATGAACTTGGCACGGGAGCTTTGGTGGCTGGCACTGGAGCTGCTATTGGTTTCTTCGGAGCCGGGACAGGCTAGTGGCTGGTCTTTGGAGCTGCTGCTGGTGCTGGAGTTGCGGTAGACTTGGTAGTTGCTGGTTGCGGCAATGCCGAAGTGCCGGACGCCGTTGCCTCGGCCGATCCGACCCCTCCTGATCCGAGCTCGCGTCCCTCTGAAGGAGGTACTGTGGAACCCGGAGCGGCCGCAGAGCCCTCCGTAATAGGGCTCAGCGGGCGTGACTCATCGTCGTGGGGAGGGGAAGGACCAGACCGAAGAGGAGAGGAGATGCTCGATCCGCTCTGAGGGACCTCCATAGGAGCCCTGCAAGAGAACATAATGTCAGGAGTGAAATTACCCCGAAGCAGGGAGAAGTGTGTTGCGCAGTGAAAAAAGAACTTATGCATCCGAGGTCTCTGCCTCCTTAGGTTTCTGGGCCCTCCTTGCCGGGGCTTTGCCTACCCGTTTGGAGGCAGTCTTGTCTCCGGCCTTCTTTTGCCTTTTGGAAGGCTGAGAAGGTTCGGAAGAAGAACTCGACAGTTCCGCTTCTTCTTGACGCCGCTTGAGCAGGCTGCTTGGCAAGGGGAGGATCCTCATGGATGTGCCCACCGGGGTTAGCTGATGCCGGGTAAGCAAAAGAAAGAGGGACAGCCTCAGCGGGTTCAATCACATCGATATCCGAGTCATCCTCATAGTCGGGACAATCTCTAAGAGAAGAGAATTTACCGCTGGGTCGTCTGGTGGCATCGGGTGTGGGGAGGAACATCTCCTGGTCCGGCTCCTCCTCGTCCAGAATTTCTCGGTCCAGGGCCCACTTAAGGGTCGGATCCGGGCCATCCTCGAGGGTTTGCTGGATAAACAGCTGAGAAAAAAGCACAAGGAGCAAAGTCAAGAATGTGATAAGAGCCGACATAAAATTGATCCGAGATAAGTTTACCCCACGAAGCTTACCGCGGGAGGGAGCCTGTCACGACAGTAATGCTCAATTCCCCACGTCCATTCGGCGGAGAAGTCCTTATGGGTGGTGAAAAGAGCCTTGACCCGGCGGAAGATCTCCGTATTGCTCAACTCGAACGAGGAGGTTCGGTTGGGGTCGCGACTTAAGCTCATATGGCACAACTTGTGAGTGCGCCGCTGAAGGGGAGAGATTCGGTTGCGCACGAATGTGATCATGGCATCCTCGTTGCGCAATCCGAGCTTCTTCAGCTTCGCAAACCTTTTGTTCACTTGGTTGGCCAGGGCTGTAGGCTTCCTGGCAACCTCCTCCCAGAAATCCGTGTCAGGGGGACCCGGAGCGTAGGGCAGCAACCGGATCAAATCTTTCGTGCCTTCATTCCGGACGTAGAAGAAGGTCCGGGCCCGCCCTTTGCAGGAGTCAAGCCCGGTGACCCGGGGAAAGATTGAATACCTCTGGGGCAAGATCGAGGCAGCTCCGAACTGAGTTAGCTGTTTGTCCTCCGACTCGACGTGGATGTTGGGGACCACGTTGCGGCGGAGGCCAAAGAACCGGATCCACAGCTCCTTCGTAGGCCATAGCCCGGTGTAGCCCTCGATCGAAGAAACGAAAGCGGACAGAGAGGTGATGGCATTCGCCGGGAGATGATGTGGTTGCAAGTGATAGGTCCGGATCAAGTCCCGGAAGAAACCACTCACTAGAAGCCCAAATCCTCGTTGGAAATGGGATAAGAAAACAACAAATTCGCCCGGATTGGGTGAGGGGGCCAGTTCCGAGGAGGGGAGACGAGCAGCGGCCATGGAATGCGCCGGGTCCCAGAAACCAGCGATGTCGTCCTCGCAGACCTGAGAGCGGCCCACGCGCGATCATGACGCCGTCCTCCTCCATATCCTGTTCAACAATGATGAGCTCTTCCTCCGTCATCTCAGTTTCAGTGTCGTCGCTGGAGCTGGCAGCGGCGGGGCTCTGCGGTCTAGACTGACGAGGACCCGTGGCTGAATAGAGGCGTAGCAGTGATTGCGGTGCGGAGAAACGAAGAAAATGCGGCGGCGGCGCTGCTGCAATGGGCACTGGCGGCGGCACGGTTGCGAGGAAGAAGAAGAGGAACGGGCGAGGGGGCGCGGAGATGGAAAAGTTCTAAGGAGCGTGCCCCTCCCCTATTTAACAACCCCCAGTCATCAACGAGTGGGATCGTGCTGTGCAGGAAAACCACACGATGTGGCCGTGTATCACCAGCATCGACCAATCAGAGAGGAGCCACACCGGGGGCCGCAGAGTAAATGTGATCCAATGACACGACGTGCAGTTGAGGTAAACGAGGAGACATACGTGACGTAACCCCCGCACAGTAATCACTGACATTTACTGCGGCGGTTACTGTGCAGGCCCTTAAAACAAGGCAACGTAATGATTAACCGTTACGTGGGTTGGCGTACGAGAGAAGGAAGCAAGGCCCGGATCCGAGCCACGGTGGTAACCCGGCCGGCAAGTGAAAACTTGAACCGTGCGGAGGAAAAGTAAAACCAAACGATCCGAGCCAAAGTAGTGACCCGGCCGGCAAGTGAAAACTTGGAGCGTGCGAAGGGAATGTAAATCCATATAATCCAAGACAAAAAGTTAACCCGGAAATAAACGTCCGAAGCTTGGATACGAATGAACCTGATGTGGCCTTAGCGACCAAGGCCGCTAAGGCCGCACCAACTTCGGGGACTAATGTTGGGGGGATAACCCCGGGTAGGGTCACTCCGGGGTATAAGGGCCGAGTTAGCCGAGGTTCGGCAAGGTCAAAGCGGATGCTGGTCGAGTCACCTCAAGGCAGGCCGGATCACGGAGTAACCCGGACCAGGGGGGTCGCCTAACATTGTCTCGTCCGACTCAAGGAATAAGTCGGAGACACTTGTCTAGCTTATATGCAGGAACAGGTGTGGCCGGATCAACTGTGATCCGGATCCTCGTTTGGCTTCTAGGAGAAGGAAGGAATATCTCTGGTAAAAAAGAAGGCCCGGTGCGTACTGGATGAGCGAATAAAGCAAGGGCAGGACCACCGGATCATGGCCGACAAGGGTGACGACGCTCACGTCGGTGTGACGCCTTGGCAGAGGCAACGTCGCTAAAGCAAGAGTGACGTGGGGGAAAAGCACCCCTGTCGGGTTACTAATTTGGGAGGAGGCATATTCTTAGGAATATGCCTCCACGTATGCCCTAGGCCAGGACCGAACCACCCCTATATAAGGGGGGGTTGGGGTTCTGGTAAGGGGGTTGGGTCTTTTTCAGATACATAGCAAGGAGAGCACTAGTGGATCTAGGGTTCTCGAGGCTAGTTGGTAGGCAAGAGTAAGAGAGTTTCTTCTTCCTCCTCTTGTCAATACAGCTCGATGAGCACTTGTAATCTGAGAGATAGAACATCAATACAAAGCTTCTGTGTAGAGAATCACTCTACTATCCCTCCCTGGATTCCCTAGCGCATATTAGTCCCCACCTTCAGCCTATCCATGGCATCTGCCGTGAAACCACCACGACACTCTCCGGCCACCGGATTCTCTGGGCCTCCCTAGATCTTCTTCTCCACGCCTCCGGGTACCTTCTCCACCATGTTTTTCATCCAATGAGTGAGGGTAACTCCCTCTCTCCCCATCTTTGGCTAGATGTGTTACTTGTTGGGTGGAATGCTGTCTAGAAGGGCGTTGTTTCGCGTATAATTTGTAGTCTTGAAGTATCTAGGCCCGATCTACTCTTATGCATTCGATCTACCCGATACTGAAATTTTGCCCTGACTAGGCCGGATAATCCGGCTTGATAGAGTCACAGCTGGTTCAGTTTTGTATAGATCTGTGCATTGAGTAGTATTGGACTATGAACCGTTTGACTACCTTTTCTACACTCCATCTTGGACTTGTGTGTATGCTTATCCCCATGCTATCCATCTTGCTCCCTTCATAGGTGGTTCCAGTGCTCCCCAGACCTACAAGCAGCGTCCTCGTGCGAAATACTTTCGGGACGACGGACAAGGTAACCTAGTGGACAAGGCTGAGCTGAGGAGAAGGAAGAACGAGGAGAAGCGCATGGCTGAACAGGCAAAGAGGGATAGGAAGGGTGTGTCCAAGAGGAAGGGCAAAGGGCCCAAGATTAACTATAAGAAGATGGATCCTATAACCTTCTCCTCCATTCATCATCAGGATCTGTTTGATGAAGTGCCGCATGACACTAAGCTGGGTGACTCTCGTTTTTGGTGCGCTGAACAAAAGGGTATCTATGAAGATGTGTATGCTTAGCAAAAGATTTGGCCTATGCATCCTCTGGTTCTTGCTAAGGCCTTGGAGAAGCCTCATCTTGTTGATGCCATGTATGTGTCTAAGAGGATGGGGTTGCACCATCTCATGGCCCTCCAATGCTCCTATGATTCTGAGATTGTGAAGCAGTTCTTCTCCACCTTGGTCATTTGCGGTGATGAGCACCGCACCATGAAGTGGATGACTCGTGACAGGCCTATGCAAGATGATTTCTGTATTTTTGCTGAGGTTCTTGGTTATCCTTTCTGCCACAGGGACCGTGCTATTGGTCACCGCATCATCACCCAACTCAAGCCCAATAAAGATGCCGCCCTCTCTCCATGCACCGATGACAATGGTATTGTGGGCACCCTTGCTGGTCTGTCTCCCATATATGCTAGTTTGGTGGGTCTCTTTCGTGATTCTACCGCTCTAAGTGGAGGAAACAACGACAGCATCCGTGGTTACCTAGTTCAGCTTCTTGCCTTCTCTCATGAGGTGGCATCCTGTGAGGATGAGTCTGTGTCCTACCAGCTGGATGTGATGGATTTTATTTACCCTGAGTTGACCGACGCCATGTTCAATAGGCTTTCCATCCCATATGCTCCATACATCATGATGCTAATCAAGCACTTGCTCCCACTGAAGAGTTCAACCTTGATGTTGTGCACAAGGCTAAGAAGATCTACACCAAGGTTAGGAAGACCTCTCACCCCTCCTCTGCTCCTGAGGGACTCATGAGGGATGCTCGTGCTAGTACTCGTAGGCCCCCAATGCCTCCTATTGCTCGTGAGATCAAGCAGCTGAACTGATTCCAATGGAACATTCTTTGCATGGGCGTGGACACCCGCAAGGGCCAGTACGAGGCTTAGAAGCAGCGCCATGAGATGGCTCATTCTCAGCACCTCATCCTTCACCATGTGTCCGGTGCTTCAGGCGATCCCTTGGCTCCTACTCCTCCCACACCATATGCTCAGTGGAACTCTTCTTCTGGGCTTAACTATGGAGAGCTAGAGCGTCACCTATTTCCTTCCGCGAACACTGCTGATGATGATGAGGATGACACCGAGGAGCTTGAGGATGAGGATGAGGACGGGGACGAGGATGAGGACTTCGAGTGATCCCTTGGGGCATCAGCATTGCTCTTCTTCCTTTTTGACGTCTCGATGCCAAAGGGGGAGAAGTAAATCTATTAGGTCTCCGAGGATTTGCATGGGTCGGGCACAAGTTCTTGCTCTTTAGTATTTCATTTTGTTCTCGCTTGTGCCCTTTTAGTGTCGGACTTTTATGTGTGTTTTGTGCCGTATGAGACTATGTTTGTGTGACTGTGGATTTATCTTGTGGACTATTCATATGGAGTCATCTATCATATTGAATATTCTTTTGGCTATATTGGATATCTTTATCAAGGGAGGCACTCACTATGGCTATCATTGGATATTCTTATATTGTGTTGAGGACACATATGTCTCCCTACCAGTGGTATGAGCTTCTCACTTATGTTTCAATGATATAGACTTTTACCCTCTTGTGTGTATTTGTAATCAAATGCATTTTTCTGGTATGCACACATTGAGGGGGAGTCTTATTCATTCATTATTTTTTTGTTGTCTTGAGAACTATCTTGCAAATCCTAGTATTGTCATATAACACCAAAAAGGGGGAGATTGAAAGAACATTTCATGGTTCCCTGTGTTTTGTGTGTTAGATAACAATGCCGTGGAGTTTTCTCATGTGTGCTAAGTGTGCAGGGAATGTTTTTGTGTTTGGGGGGCCGGATTATCTGCCCCCATCAAGGGCCGGATAATCCGGCCTAACTCATTTGGCAAAGGCTGGCACGGCGCGTCGCTCTGTCTGGGGACGGATTTTCTCCCGGAAAATCCGAACAAGGGCGGAATCTTCCCCTGACCGGATAATCCGGCCCTCGCCTTGGGCCGGATAATCCGGGCCCTAGAAGATGATCAAAGGTAGGCAAGGCACGACGCTCTATCTAGGTTCGGATTTTCTCCCGGAAAATCCGAATAGGGGCGGATTTTCCTTCCCTGACCGGATAATCCGGTCCTCGCAAGGGGCCGGATAATCCGGCCCCCAGGAGACGATCAAGGGAAGGCTCAGCGCTCGTTCTATGTGAGGGCGGATTATTTGCCGGATAATCCGAGTCTGGGGCGGAGTTTTCCCTAGGCCGAATAATCCGGCCCTCACTTGGTCCGGATAATCCGGCCCCAAATGGCTTCAACGGCTCAGTGGATGCATGGGGTATAAAAGCCCCTTCATCCCCTCCATTCGAACTCTTGACTCATTCGAAAAGTGTCAGACCCATTGCAAGAGCTCTCTCTCTAGATCTCCCACTTCAACCACCCGAAGGCTTTGATCTTTGGGGGAATTGAAGGAGGAGACAATCTACATCGTCATCACGAATCAAGCGCATCAACTCCTCTCCATTCACTTGGAGAAATCCCCGATCTAGTATTCTCGTTAATATCTAGATCTTGTGTTTTGTTATTGATAACTTGTTCTTGTGACAGCTTGTCATTACGGGAGCCTCCAATTTGATTGTGGAGTTGTGCCCTGCTAGTTGTGTAAAGGCGCTGGTTTTCGCCTCGAAGGGTTCCTATAGTGGAAAGGTGGATCAGGCCTTTGGTGGCGAGATCCATCGGACAACAGGGTGAGGCCTATTGTGGCGTGGTGGTCTTAGTACCGCCCACCCCTCCAACGCAGATGTACTTCCCCTAACAAGGAAGGAACTGCGGTAAAACAAATCATGTGTCTCCGCGTGCTCCACTACGGTTTACTCGTTCCTCTTTCTCACTTGCCTTTACTCGCTAGTAGATAGGTTTGCATATAGGGAAATTCTTCATAATAGCTTATCTAGAGAATTTACCTTTTGTGTCAAGCCTAAAATTGAAAAAGCATTAAAATTTGAAGTAGCACCTATTCACCCCCCTCTAGGTGCCCGTACGATCCATTTCACCATGTACTGTAAGATCAACATGTTGCTAGGACTGAATTGATAACATGATAGATAAACCTATCGCAGAGAAACTATAAGGAATTGTGTTTGCCTGCTTCTCAGAGCTTCATTCAGTCTCTTTCACGATGTCAGCAAGTGTAATTTTTGTCAGTAAGCTCTAGTAGCAGAACAGACAGCGAATAAGACCTACATCACATAGGCTTTTTGGCTTTATCGAAGGGTAACCAGGAGCATACACAACACACTTATTCTTGTCCGTACACACGGAACGATGGCTACAAAACGGCAACATAGGACTTCATGAACAGAAACACATGGACTACACGACACAAAGAACAATCAACTCACAAACATAACATGCATGTGTCAACCAACCCGCTTGACTCCCCAAAACACACCTTCAGCCCTCCACAGACCAAACGCAAACAGCCGACGCACCACTGAAAATACTTGCCATGCACATCACCAGAACCTAGCACCATCTCGCGCGACAACTACCTCCGCCACTCCTGAAATAATAGCACAAATATAATGAGGAACTTCTCAACTGCTGAACCCACTTTGGAAAAAAAATGACAGAAAACTGAAAAACAAGTGTTACTTCTCTATACCTTTTAGTCGACATCATCCATACTCGAGATGTGGACATGCGCTAGGTTAACCAACTCCCTAGCAAGTTCTTTCTCCCGCCCAGACATAGGGCTATCAACATCAATACCTCTAACGGTCGAGAAAGGAAGCACTTCATTATACTGAACAAAGATGTGCGAAAGCTTGTTCATCACTTCCTGAAGTGACTGAAAAACAATCCGTTCCCTCCCTCGAGCAAAATCCGCCACCAAAGCCGCCCCTCCAGCAATGTGACGTAGCTCTACAAATTGGCTACAAGCTACATTACAGAAACAATAATTTACATCATCCACATTATACCCCGTTTCAAGCATAATCTCATGGATCAATTTTTTCAAGGTTTTCCCTGTTGGAGAATTAGGCAATTTTCCCATCAGATTAATTACCGAAATCAACAATATGTAAGCACTAGCAGATCTAAACACATGCAGCCAAACAACTACATCTAGTAGATCTGAAAATCTAGCAAGAACTAGTGCATACAAAGAGAAGAATAACACATACAGGTTGACCAGAAAGGTCGTCACCGCAGCAGCACCTTGGTCATTGTTGTTGTCGCCCATGGTGCTGATGAGGTTGTCGGTTGCTGAAGAAGAACAGAAGAACGGAGGCGAGAAGTCACGCCGAGACGCTCCCCAAAAACCTTATCGCCCGTCTCCCGATGCAGGATCTCAACAAACGGGGTTTCGGAGGCCTGCTCTCCCGGACATCAGTGCACACAGCCGCCGGGATGGGGAAGCCTAGAGAGCAGCGTAGCAAGAGGAACACACAGCGAGAGAGACTGATAAAAGAACTGGATCCCTCTAGATCTGTCTGTCTCTCGCTCTATAAGCCTGGGAGGTAAGCCGACCAAGTCGCCATGCGTTGGAAGACAAGGACACGCGTCAAACATGCACACGAATGTTGACACGTACCCAACAGCTAGTGCACCAAGCAAAAATTTAGTCTTCCACAAAACGAGTTTCTAACTCGAACTCGATTCTGACAGCAGCGTCTTGAGCCAGCGAGGCGGGCGGCGGAGGAGGAGGAGTGCGCGTGGACTCCTTCTCTTCTCACTCACTTAGTGGGAGTGAAACAGCTCACCTTATAAGCTGGTTCAACTCTCTCCCAACTAGCAATGTGGGACTAAAAGTTGTATCCCACAGAGCTCCCAAGATGCCATAATAGATGGGCCTTGAGATTTCAGGATTTATTAGACTAAATGGGCTACCTACATGGGCCGCAGCCCATATAAATCTAACAATCCCCCACCAGATCTCAGAGGCACATTATATGGCACATCCGTTCCAATCACTGTTTAATATACCTGCAGTTCAGTGGAGACTGTTAAGTTGAACTTCCACCTAAACAAAGAGATACGCTTACTACAATTGAACAATGGACTATGCCTTGAATTGCCAGTCTTGCGCAGCAAGTTTCACTCAATGTTGTTACCGGTACTTGGCTACCATAGGCTACCCCTCGGGTGGAGCTTATAAGTCATACTCCTCGGCCTTTCATGAGCTTCCTAGAGATTCACCCAAATCTCATACACTGTGACCAGCAGTGTAGCTCATATAGGTGTATTCTTTCAAGATCGCTCTGTAGGACAGCGTCTTTGCTCCCAAGGAGACAGTCAGAACACATTAAGATATAATCAACCTTCCTTACAGTATACTATGAGAGAATTGCATCTACAGCGGAGTGAGAGTATTAAAAGTTTCTCTCAACTCAGTTGTTTTGGTTTGTTTTCCCAGGTCCTACTTCACGGGATCTCTGATCACATAGGTTGGGTTACCCCCTTGACAACTCACGTGGGTCTCAAACCCATCTCCCTCGATGCATTTTCTATCAAATTTCTTGATAGACCTTTCGTAAAAGGATCTGCCAGATTCTTAGCCGTTTGGACATAATCCAATGCTATAACTCCGGAGTTTCTCAGCTTTCTGACAGACTTCAGTCTTCTCTTGACATGTCTTGAACTCTTCATATTGTCCTTAGAACTGTTCACTTTGACAATCACAGTTTGGTTGTCACAATTTATAAGGATTGCCGGTATTGGTTTTTCAACCATGGGCAAATCAGTTAAGAGTTCACGAAGCCATTCTGCTTCGACAGTCGTAGTATCTAATGCTGTGAGTTCTGCTTCCATTGTTGACCTCGTTAAGATGGTCTGCTTGCAAGACTTCCATCAAACAGCACCACCACCAAGAGTGAATATATATCCACTTGTGGCCTTTATCTCATCAGCATCTGATATCCAATTTGAATCACTATACCCTTCAAGTACTCTTGGATACCCGGTATAATGAATTCCATAGCTCATGGTTCCTTTTAGATAGCGCATTACTCTCTCAAGAGCATGCCAATGATCATCTCCCGGGTTGGCCACAAACCGGCTAAGTTTGCTCATAGCAAACGAGATGTCAGGCCTCGTAGCGCAAGCTAAATACATAAGTGAGACAATAATCTGAGAGTATCTCAACTGATCTCTAGTTTCCTTTTGATTCTTTCGAAGCAAAACACTAGGATCATAAGGTGTAGGAGAAGATTTACAATCATCATATCCAAATCTGCTCAACACCTTCTCTACATAATGTGATTGCATAAGTGTAATCCCATTATTCTCATCTCTCAGTAGCTTGATGTTTAGGATAACATCATCTTCTCCAAGATCCTTCATCTCAAAACATTGAGACAAGAAGGTTTTGACCTCATTAATTACTTTAAGACTTGTCCCAAAAATTAATATGTCATCAACATAGAGACATAGGACAACTCCCTCACCCCCACCATGGCGATAGTACACACATTTGTCGGCTTCATTTACAACAAAGCCCACAGATGTCAAAGTCCTTTCAAACTTCGCATGCCATTGTTTGGGAGCTTGTTTGAGGCCATACAAAGATTTCTTCAATTTACACACCTTTCTTTCTTGACCTTCTAGTATAAAACCATCAGGCTGTTCCATGTAAATTTCCTCATCCAACTCTCCATTTAGGAAAGCCGTCTTAACGTCCATCTGATGAACGAGAAGACCGTGAGAGGCAGCCAGTGATAGTAGTAGTCAAATTGTGGTCAATCTAGCCACAGGTGAGTAAGTATCAAAGAAATCTTCGCCTTCCTTTTGGGTATAGCCTTTAGCCACAAGCCGAGCTTTGTACTTTTCAATAGTACCATCAACCCTAAGCTTATTTTTAAATACCCATTTACATCCTACAGGTTTACACCCATACGGACGTTCAGATATCTCCCACATTCCATTAGCCAAGATGGAATCCATCTCGCTTTGAACCGCTTCCTTCCAGTAGTCTGCATCCGGAGATGCAAAAGCTTCTGAAATGGTAGTGGAAGTGTCATCCACTAGGTACACAATGAAATCATTACCAAAAGATCTTGCGATGCTTTGTCTCTTACTCCTTGTGGGAGCTTCATTGTCATCCTCATCCGAATCTGAACTCTTATTATCTGATTGTTCATCAGTCTCCATGGGAGTTTCAGGTTCAGAAACTGGATCATATTCCTTATTAGATATGCTAGGCATATCTCTCATAGGAAATATATCCTCAAAGAATGTAGCATCTCTTGATTCAAAAATGGTACCGACACTCATGTCATCCATTTCAGATTTCACCACAAGAAATCTGTAAGCAATGCTGTGAGAAGCATATCCAAGAAAGACACAATCCACAGTTTTCGGTCCAAGCTTACGGTTCTTGTTGATTGGCACATTGACCTTTGCCAAACAACCCCAAGTACGTAAGTAGGAGAGTGTCAACCTTTTATTTTCCCATTCTTCAAATGGTGTAATCTCTTTATTCTTAGTTGGAACACGGTTTAGGACATGACACGAAGTCAATATAGCCTCCCGCCACCATTCCTTGGATAAACCGGCAGGGTCTAACATGGCGTTAACCAAATCTATTAGAGTCCGGTTTTTCCTCTCAGCAATCCCATTGGATTGAGGGGAATTGGGAGGCGTCCTCTCATGTATAATACCATGTTCCGAACAGAATAAATTGAACTTATTAGAAAAGTACTCTCCACCACGATCAGACCGAATTCTTTTGATCTTTCTCTCAAGTTGATTTTCAACTTCTGCCTTATATATTTTAAAGAAATCTAAGGCCTCATCTTTTGTTTTCAAGAGATATACATAACAGTACCTAGTAGAATCATCAATCAAAGTCATAAAATATTTCTTTCCACTAATTGTCAACACACCATTCATCTCACATAGATCTGAATGTATGAGCTCAAGAGGTGCCAAGTTTCTCTCCTCCGCAGGCTTGTGAGGCTTGCGAGGCTGCTTTGCTTGCACACAAGCATGACACTTAGAGCCTTTGCCAATAGTAAATTTCGGAATTAAACTCATACTAGCAAGCCGCGACATACAACCGAAATTAATATGACAAAGTCGTGAATGCCAAACATTAGTTTCATTACTAGTAGTGCAAACATGGTTCACTACATCATCACAGAAGTCTACCAATGAAAAACGGAACATGCCTCCGCATTCATAGCCTTTTCCAACAAAGGTTCCATACTTAGACAGTATAACTTTATTGGACTCAAATACCAACTTAAACCCATCTTTCAGAAGACGAGAACCACTAACGAAATTCTTCCTGATAAAAGGGACATGTTGCATGTTCTTCAATTGCACGATCTTGCCCGAAGTAAACTTCAGATCTACCGTGCCAGCACCAAGAACAGCAGCATGTAACCCATTCCCCATCATGACTGAGGAATCTCGAGCCTGATAAGAGGTGAACATAGAAATGTCAGCACACACATGGACATTGGCACCCGTATCAACCCACCATTCCGTGGGTTGAAATACTGAAAAAAACAGTAGGTAATAAATTACCGTACCCAGAACCTGAAGTTCCTGCATCAGTATTGCCAATGACCATGTTGATAGATTTAGAACTCTGTCTAGCCTGACCCTTCTTGCCTTTCTTCTGTGGACAACGATGAGCCCAATGGCCAATCTCGCCACACACCCAGCAAGGTTCTTTCTTTTCCTTGTTCTTCTTGAAGTTGGTAGTCTGGCAGACTTTGTTATTTCCTTTGGACCTGTGGGCATTTTTCTGTACCATATTGGCAGCAGAATGTCCCTCGGTTCCACTAGTGTGTTTGTCTTTTGCCCTTGCCTTCTCTTCAACATCCAGAGAACCAATTAGGTACTCAACAGAGAGCTCATGCCTCTGATGTTTCAGAGAAGTGACAAAGTTCCTCCATGAAAGGGGAAGCTAGCGACAATGCATCCCGCGACAAACTTGTCCGGAAGCACACACTTGAGGAGTTCGAGTTCCTTTGCCATGATCTGTAGCTCATGAGCCTGTTCTACTACAGATCGGTTTTCAACCATCTTGTAGTCATTGAACTGCTCCATAGCATACAGTTCACCATCGGCATCGGCATCACCGAACTTAGCGTCCAGCGCATCCCACAGTTCCTTGGCATCATGGATATGCAAATATGCATCAACCAACTTGTCTCCAAGCACACTGAGTACAGAGCCAACAAAAAGTACAGTGGCCTCCCTGAACGCTCACTCTTCCTCGAGAGTAAGCGGACCTCTGGGAGTGCCATCTGCAACATTTTCTATGCCCATTGCAGTGAGCCACAAGAGGGTTTTCCCTTGCCATCTCTTAAAATTAGCACCCGTAAACGGGCTCGGTTTGAGCGACGCAGCAAAGGCAGATGACAAAAATTGCCTAAATAAATAAGGTTTTTGGATTGTTGGAGAATTAGGCAATTTCCCCATCAGATTAATTACCGAAATCAACAATATGTAAGCACTAGCAGATCTAAACACATGCAGCCAAACAACCACATCTAGTAGATCTGAAAATCTAGCAAGAACTAGTGCATACAAAGAGAATAATAGCATGTACAGGTTGACCGGAAAGGTCGTCACCGCAGTAGCACCTTGGTCATTGTTGTTGTCGCCCATGGTGCTGATGAGGTTGTCGGTTGCTGAAGCAGAACAAACGAACGGAGGCGAGCAGTCGCGCCGAGACGCTCCCCAAAAACCTTATCGCCTGTCTCCCGATGCAGGATCTCAACGAACGGGGTTTCGGAGGCCTGCTCTCCCGGACAGCAGTGCACGCAGCCACCGGGATGGGGAAGCCTAGAGAGCAGCGCAGCAAGAGGAACACACAGCGAGAGAGACTGATAAAAGAACTGGATCCCTCTAGATCTGTCTGTCTCTCGCTCTATAAGCCTGGGAGGTGAGCCGACCAAGTCGCCACGCGTTGGAAACAAGGACACGCGTCAAACATGCACACGAATGTTGACACGTACCCAACAGCTAGTGCACCAAGCAAAAATTTAGCCTTCCACAAAACGAGTTTCTAACTCGAACTCGATTCACGAAATGCGACGTGCGTACGGGCGAGGCGAGGCGGGCGGCGGAGGAGGATGAGTGCGCGTGGACTCCTTCTCTTCTCACTCACTTAGTGGGAGTGAAACAACTCACCTTATAAGCTGATCTAACTCTCTCCCAACTAGCAATATGGGACTAAACGTTGACTCCCACAGAGCTCCTAAGCCACCATAATAGATCGGCCTTGAGATTTCAGAATTTATTAGACTAAATGGGCTACCTACATGGGCCGCAACCTATATAAATCTAACATTCCCATGCGTCTACTTCTGACTGACGTGGTTCACCATAAGTTTTCCTCAGTTTAAGTCCAAAAAGATTTTCCTTGGCTGACAGATCATATCTCATCTAAGACACCATCCTTTTAGACCATGGTCTATCGTGGCCCTTAGCGTAGGCACATAGGCCAAGCTGTGCTATCATATCGTGTGCCACAAACATCCGAGACAAACGTATCGCCTGCAAAAACAATAAGACAGAAGCACTCTCCTTTTGAAAAAAGTAAGAGTTTCAAAAAAAGAGGAATAAAACAAGAACTTATCAAATGTTCTGTCTGCAATATACACAACAATGAAGTGCAAGATGGTTTCATACATTTAATCCACCTCCATTCTTAAGATATATAGATATAAGACATTCTATAGGGTCCGAAGAAACAAATTCCATTTATGAACATAGAGATAGAAGTACCAAGATAACCCAAAGAACCTACAAAAATTCATGATGCAAGTTTACCAATCTAGTTAGTAAACAGCTAAATGCGCTAGCTAACCTCTTGGACCGCACAAAATTTCAGAGCATCAACTTTCTACACCTATCTTTCCTACTACATATTTGCTCCTAAACATTACTTGCTAACACACATACATCATCTACCTTGGTCTTAAATTACAAATCAAACGTCACATTAAAGTTTTGTTATGCCAAACAACATATACACTCTAATAAGTAGATTTTTCTAACAATCTGGAGAAAGAAGATCAACCCGATCCCAGAGTAACCAGTTAAACAAAGCCAATACCTTATCTGAAACTTCATATCGCTATGTGTGATAAATAAATACATATGAAGAAAATCTTTAATAGGCCATCATGTACAATTGATAGCAGTGGAAAGTCTAGATGCCTACAAAAATAGCAGACATAAAAAGCATACACTATTTTTGTAGAACAACATGCTGTGAACATACTGTTTTCATTCTTCACTGTAAACACCCAAAAAAACTCAACCTTAAATTTTAGCAAAGTCATACGGTCCGCATAAAAAATCGTACATAGCAGCATTACGCCAAACAATATACCCTAAAAATTATAGATGCTGGTGTTTTCCCTTTCGTCAGTCAAGTGATAGAACAGGCTATATACAAATATGAAGTTTCATACATCACCAATCAGATATAAATGCACATTCGTTCAGAAGAATGTATAATCCTCTATTGCACAAACCCACACCATCAAGCCGCTTAACAAAGCATACTCGACACAAAAAAGAAAACCAATGATATTTCTCAAGAGGCCGACTGAGTGATGTTCTTAATCTGTAAAGCCACATAGACAAACAGTAGGCCATGCCCTAAAAAATCCCACACACACGCTGGTACCAACGAAAACATAATCTTTCCTACTTCAGAAACCTCAAACAACTATACTCGGAACCCCTTTCCCCTCACCACTTGTGCAAACATTTGGTATGGTCGAGAAAAGGTTATTCTCGCCTGATGCTCCAGATACGGCTATTCGGTTGTTTGGTCATGGGGGAGCTGACCATAGGAATCACTTTTCACTCGCTGCTGCACCTGAATTGGCCGCTTTAAGTGTTGATGATCTTTTCTCATACTATGAACTGAACTTATTTCAAGAGTTTATGCAACAGGTATCATGTCTACCTCATGACTCTAATCCAAGACCTCAATTTTGTATCAAGATAATCATGAAAAATATATTAAAGGTGAGTATGTAGTATCCTTAAATCTCATGCTATATTATCCAACAAACTAAAATACACAAACAGAATTTCTTTAGCTCAACGCCGTAAACCAGCCGTAAATAAAAAACCCCTGAGGAATTCATTCTAAACTAAAAACATTCCTGAAATAAATTACATATGTAACCTATTAAGCTTGACGCCGTAAACCAGCTCTAAACAAAAACCATGCAAGCCATTTATTGTAAACTAAACTACAATCTATAACCTATCTAAAATGGAAGAACAAAGAAACTACAATCTATAACCTATTTAGCTCGACACCGTAAACCAGCTCCAAATAAAAAACCCGTAAGACATTTAGTCTAAAGTAAACTACAATCTATAACCTGTCTGAAATGCAAGAACAAAAAACACACGCATTGCTGCCAAGAAAAACAACATGCGTTCCTCGTAACCTTTCGTACCAAGAAACCTCAGAATACTATATACCTCCAATCCCTTTCTCTTCCCCTAGCCAACACCTGTCGAATGAAACTAAACGACATAACAATGTACAGACATAATTCCTTTAACTCAACAACACGAACTATCTCTAAATAAAAAAAACTAAGGCCCTTATTCTGATTCAGTCGCCTACCTGATAGAACTTGCTCACCCAAAACTATCCTACCAGACCAAACGCAACGAAACCAAGGACAACCAATTTCAGAAACAAAACATGATACCTCCAAACAAACTACAGACCAGATCCAAAACCAAAAATCAGAACATCAAAGAGACAAAACCTTTTTTCTCTTCCCCCAGCACACACCTAAGAACCAAAATAAAGCGGCCTAACAATGTAGAAACGGAACTTATTTAGAGCAGCAAGGAGATCCAGACCTAGAACCAAAATTAGAACAACAAAAATTAAGTCTAAAAACACAGCACTATACGAGCCAAATATCAAACAGAAACTATTAGAACAACGAAAAAACCCAGGCTTCCACGCAGCGGCCGCACAAACAGCCACAGAAACCCTGCCGACGGCCAACGCATGACCCCGCTGCCCAGAAATCCCGCCTAGCAAACCAAACAACCCGTAAAGGCGACACCGCCACCAAGAAATCCACCAGGACCGATAAATCCAGCAGCAGCACAAACCCAACACATCTGGCTTTGTCCAGACCAGCAGAGATAATAAGAAGAACTGCTCTCCACTCGCACGATAAAATTGCAAGAAATACAAATCGACCCACAACACCGAACACTGACAAACATGTCCCAAAGAGCAGGGGCCATTGTTGCCTCGATCGCTATTGGAGGTAAGCCCACCACCTATCACTCCTTTGGAGGCTGCTGAGATGGAGGGAGTCCAGCCGAAGTGCTGGTTCCCAGGTTGGGGTTCGCCGGAAGGGAGAAGTAGGTAGGGGAGGGGGAGGGTCACGGGGCGATGGAGTTGCGGCGTTGGTTTGGAGGCTGCCAGCGGCTAGAAATCCTAGCTCGCATCTCGGAGGAGGCGAAAGACTGGAAGGCGTGCTATTTTTTTAGTGTGGAGTTGGGTCAATGGTGTCAGTGGTAGGAAACAGTGAAAACACAATGCTGGCCCACATGGTAGTGGAAGGACGCCCGACAAGATGGCTGAGAGGCTCGGTTTTGCTCACGATTAAGTCATAGAATAATGACAAACAGGGCCCAAAGAGCAGGGGCCATTGTCGCCTCGATCACCATTGGAGGTAAGCCCACCACCTATCACCCCTTTGGAGGCTGCTGAGATGGAGAGAGTCTAGCCGGAGTGCTGGTTCCCGGGATGGGGATCGCCGGAAGGGAGAAGTAGGTAGGAGAGGGGGAGGGTCATAGGGCGATGGAGCTGCGATGCTGGTTTGGAGGCCGCCAACGGCTAGAAACCCTAGCTCGCATCTCGGGGGAGGAGAAAGATAGGAAGGGGTGTGATTTTGTTTTGTTTTGAGCGTGGAGTTGGGTCAATGGCGTCAGTGGTAGGAAGCGGTGAAAACACAATGCTGGCCCACATGGTAGTGGAAGGACGCCCTCGGTTTTGCTCACGATTATGTCATAGAATAATTTGTAACTGTATTGTTCTGGTAGCTGCCAAACATGTACACTATTACCTTCTGTATGAATAATATGAAGAACAAAGGATAAATGAAAATGACAACCATGAAAGCCGTCACAAAGAATTTCAGGTTGTATAGTTCATTGCTCTAGCTTTCAATTTTTAAGCAGATTGCATTACAATCCATTTTATTTATACTTATCATCTTACATTATCCACCAGTCAAATGATGTGCAATAAAAAAGGTAGCACAAATCTATGCAGCAATAGATCTCCATGTATAACAAGCATGCCAACTTCTAAGAAAAACAACCACTGGTTGTGCATGTTGTTAAAAAACCATCTAAATGAGTCAACCCTTCAGTTTTTTTAAACAAGAGCTATTAGCCTATCACAAATTTCAGGATGTGTACTCACAAGGTTTTATCTCTTGCTTTCTTCTATCGTGTGAGGGGACTTAATCTTTCGTCCATCCAACCAGAATACAGTAACCAAGGAATGCAACTAACACCTGCAAGACACACAACAACCCAAAACTAAGACAATTAGATAATTCATAGAACAACCGTATTTGTTCTTTAAGTATAAAATTGACACCAGAAGAGAAATACCAATATGTTATGTTATCTTACTAGAAACAAAGGTACTATAAGGTATCAACTCATATTTACACGGACCATCCTAGAATTTTCTTGATACATGTTAAAGATGATTATTTTTAACAATGAATGGAAAAGTGGATATCTAAAACAAGCATAGTCAAATTGTTTCCTTTTAGCCGAAGTAGCCTGAAATTAGTTACTAAAACACAATTCATGAAGAGATGTTAAGAAAAACAAACTAATTCCCAATATGCACGCATGTGTTTAGAAGTAGGTGTTGTTAACTCACCTAGGTGGGGAGAACTTACTGCCCCAAACTCCAAAACAAGATTTTCATGCTTCTCTAGTCCACGGGACCATGACCAAGCAGCCCCAAATGGGTAAATATTCCAAGCCTGCACAAGAACTGGCTTCTTCAAGGGAGAAAAAAGGAGAGCGGAAAAAGGGAGAGAGAGTTACTGGCTTCTTCAACCGGAAAATGAAAGAGGAGAGTGAAGGAAGAAGGAAAGAAAAAATGCAGTTAGCGGCTAGCTACCTGTAGTAGTCGAGCTCCCGACGCATCATCAAGCATGGTGTATCGCCTCGAGCTCCCGAGACGAGGTTGGTAATCTGCAACGGTAGGGGTTGGGTGACTGCATACCTCGGAAGGTTGTGTATCTCAGATTTAGGCTACGAGGATTACTGAGGATGGCACTGGAGAGCTCTACCTTCTCAATCTCGAAGCTGCACCTGTCCTCCAAGCGGTTGAAGGCTAGGTTGTACACATGGGCGTCGATGCTAGAGGCCTACATACAGTGAAAAGGTTATAAAAGATCCATTCACATAATTGCTAATAAGCAAAGTTAGTTCACCCTTGCACATAATATCTGATTTATTTATTCTTCTTGGTTGGTGACAGTGTCCAGAAGTGAAAAACATGACAATCCAGTAAAAATTAAGATCGGAAACATATACCAAAGATCATCTACTGACCTACTGATAAAGTTCACCAATGAAATATACGAGGAAGCTATATGTGTACACATCAGGATGAGTTTGTATTGAAGAAATAAAAACTCACAATATAGCAAGGTAAGGAAACAAGGTCCAAACCTGGACCTTGCAGAAAGAAAATGTTCAAGTAAGCTGGAAGACCACATTGCAAACAAAATGATAGCAATTGTAAATCTGTATTTAAATAGCAGAAATAGCGCTAAAGATTATTGTGTGATTATCTGATTGAACCAAAAAGGATAGCAAAAACTATCTTTAAACGTACATGTACATTCGCTGGAAAAGCGACATAGCTCACTGGGGCAGATCCATTTATGTTGGTAAGGAAACATGTAGTCTTTTATGCTGCACATATACAGTAGCATATGAACCCGTTTTGGTATCTCAGGAAACAATTTTTGCTAGCTACCAAATTTTCGGAATGGAAAGAAAACTCTCATAGAACTGTATTCAAGCAGCATCTTTAGCAAATATCGCCAGAGTAAAATTAATTTGAGAACTAAATCTCCATTCCATTAAACATTATAACCTCGAACTGCATATATATTTTTATGAGAAATATCCAAATAAATAATATTCAAGTTCCATCAAATTGCTAGTAAAAGCGGACGCATGTGCTAGAGAGAATACCTCTTGGCCAGAGCTTGTAGAATTCACAACCTAGTAGAAAGGGCAAAGTTGCACACATGATTTCATTGAGGGGGGTAAGGTGAGAACATAAGCAAGGAGAAAAGACAGACCCCACTTTACCAAGGCCAACATAAACAACCAAAAAGGGCATATATCCATGAGACAAAGCTGAGTTTGGCTTTTACCAGGAAAAGAGAAACAAGAGGAACATGTGTTTTGTCCAGAAATAAAAACAAGTAGAAAAAACAAGGCAACCTCTTTAGACATCATGCTTGCGACTCGTTGGTGCTGGAAATCTTCCAAACATCTCCAGTCTACGTATGTTCTGGATCTCGTCCAGTTTACCTGTGTTTTAGGTTTGATGTTACAAGTTTTAGATCAATTCAAGGGTTCAATGTCGACAACTTCATCTCTAGGGCGCTGGTCCTTAGGGGCACGTGCACGAAGACTTCCTGACTGTCATCAATAACGGCATGCGGACTCCGATAATGAAGCGGCGACAGCGGCGCGTCGGCGAAAAACCTCGATGTAATTTTTATTATATTTAGGATACTTTGTATTTCTTATGAACTCATAAACTAGATTCGGATCTTTTCTGCAAAAAAAGAATACAAGTACATAATTCTTTTTAAGGTGAGAACGATTGTAATTATTTGATCACTATGACTATGTATAAATGATAAAGTTTTTAATAATAAAAACTCTTCTCTCTTATAGGTTATCTAGCGGCGTACCGGTATGCCTCTGGTCTCCCTACATCGTGCGGAGCTGCGGGACCTCTATAGGAGATGTGTATATGCCTGGAGGATACGTCACGAGATTTATATATCTTGTCATAGATGACAGCATAATCTACGGATTGGTCCTCCACCTTAGGCGATTCTACAATTTCTCACTATGATATGTAATTTGCCTTTTTATTTTTTGGTTCGAGACTTTGGACTTATATCGGCTATGTGCATCCTAATTATGCAGATACCAGTTGTAATGCGTAAAACTTTTTAAGTGTTCATCAACTTTGACTATATACGAATACATCCAGTAAGTACTTATAACTAGATATATACGAGTCTAGATAAAGTTGTGAGTGGATAGGAGGAGTACGTCCTTTATAAAAAAAATCTCTGCGCAATAGGAGTACCCTGTGGCCCCAGCCACGGCATAGTACTAGTAGGAAAAAAAAACCGAAACTACCTGACTAACTACCTTCCTGCCTTCACGTCTCGGCTCCGATCCTCAGTATGTACAGCCGTGCAGATCGCAACCATCTTATACTAGAAGAAACGATCGTATAGATTCAGCTGCTGCCTGCCTCGCCCAGGGCTCGACTACCTTGAAATCTTGGATCAATCCAGACGGCGGCCGGCCAGCTGCCCTGGCTGCCTGCACGCCACCGCATTTCGCCCGAGCTAACGTCGGAAGCCCACGCCGGCACGCCGAACGCCAGCCAGTTCATCCAATAGGTAAATTCCCTTCTCACGGCCATCTCGACTCACGAGGCAAGGACAATCTAGATTTATACATGCGCATCTCATGCATATAGTACCAGGGATCGATTGGGCTTTCTTAGACGGCTCCCGTGTCTTCATTCACTCGAGATGGCCGACCAAACAACTTTCCCCATTGGTGTTGTGCCTTGTTTGCCTAGGAAACAAAAAGCATGTTTGGCGCTATGCCTCTCATCAAGTGTGTACGTAGGGAACCATACTTCTTCAAAGTCTGCATATGGCAGAGCTGGGATGGAGACATGAACTAGGCACGTGAAAGGGAGGCACCCACACCCAAAAACGTGGTGAAATGAATAGTGCTACTACCTACTAGGACCAAATTAATGGATTTTTGTCTTCTGTTTTTAGAGTCCTGATGATGATGAGTACAAAGTTTTTTTTATGACAGCAGTACATATAAGATAGTAGGTTTCTTCAGACATCATTAGTTTTTAAGCAGTGTTATACAGTTAGGAAAAATCTTCAGCAGTCTTGCGTGCTGAGGTGGGTAGCGACATGCATTAGGGACGGGAGACGTGACTCGAGGCAAAATCTGGTGTTTCTTTCACCTCATTGCTCACTCCACGTCACTAGTTTACCAGATTTTTCATAAGTTAATACAGGATCACACTTATAGCGTTTCCGGCAACAAACCAAGTGAGAACCCAGTCGTTATGACCTCGAGAAAATTTGGTGGTGGCGATCAAGCATAACCTTAATACTCCCTCCGTTTTAAAATATAAGATGTGTTTTAGCTTTGTGAAACGAGTGTATCTAGACCCTCTTTAGTGTGTAGATTTACTCCAACCTACACATTAAAAGTGGTCTAGATACACTTCTTTCATAAAGCTAAAAAATCTTATATTTTGAAACGGAGGGAGTATTTGGGAAGGGGTGACTGCTAGTTTCCATAAAACTAAATAACGATGACTGTCAAAGCGCGGTTAAGTTAGTCACATAGCATCAAGTAGGCATATGTCAGCACGTCAAGGAAGTATAAGCTAGTTTTTGTTTCTTTCCTGCTTCTATGTGTTTCTTGCATTGAGAGATCACACCAAACATGTCGTACAAACAAAGCACCCACGTTGTTCCTCATGTATATATATACACACACACCTATCTGTCCGGCTAGCTATAGCTACCATTGCTGCAATAGGTCTGATACTACATTTTCATTCAGCATCGATCAGCGACCAGTCTGCTCACTTGCTGCTTCAGCGTAGCTTTGGATCGACTGAGATCAAGCTGCCGGAGAACATCAACATGTCGGCGGATGTCGCCTGCGGGGCGAAGAAGAAGAAGCTGTTGATGGCGGAGGGGCTGCTGCTCCCTGCGAGCATGGTGCTGGTGCAGGCCTTCACCATGGGCACCCTCCTCCTGTCCAAGCTCGCCTTCAACGTCGGCATGGCGCCTTTCGTCCTCCTTGCCTACCGCAATCTCATTGGCTCCATTACTGTTGCCCCCTTCGCCTTCTACTTCGAGAGGTACATACTATGGTCCACTACATCAGCTATGTACTTGCTCTGTTTTTTCTGTATGGTTTTTGATCTGTGTAGTTGTACTTCGCCATAACTGTTTTATTCAAAGGATGTGGGACGGTAATACTACTCTGTATATATTTATTTAGTTCTCGTTAATTGGCTTAAAATTAGCATGATAATTATATTAATTTGTTTTCACTCAAGTTGCACACATATAGCTACCACAAAGCTCGATGATGTTCGCATGTAAATCTTTGTCCAGATTTAGCAAAAAAAGAAGCTGCAGCCTCTTACCAGAACTTATTATCGTTTTGTATTTCGTCGGGCTCACCAAAATTAAAATTACTACTGTTATGTTCCTTCTCTATGGCCCTACAGTGTGTTTCTTTCTTTTCTATCACCAGCCACCGCCCGATCAAAATCCATGTGTGATAGCATCGAATAGGAGATTTTACCGGACTTGGAAGTATACATACCAATAATATTTTTAGTTTTGAATAGGTTCAAAACACAAGCACAATAAATAAATCATCAAGGATTGTTTATATCTACATTACTCTTTTAGAACTGTATCAATGGTAGTGTGGATACTTTGTACTTGTTTTGTTCTTCTAATCAAATTGGCAGAACCCTTGCTTACTTTCTATTGATAATTAATAGAAAGAAAGTTCATATATTCACATGTGTCAGCAAACAGGAAAGAAATGCTTGAACATGTGTCAACACAGAATCATGACAGTTGATTTGAGACAGAACAGAAAAATGAGCAAGTTTGTTAAGTATGTCCATAGCTAGTTTCATGCAATTTCGGCAATGTCTCGGTTTTAGCAAGACATGTGGTAGACAAACAAGATAATCAGTGTTTACCCTGCTATATATGTACGGCTGATGT
This sequence comes from Avena insularis, assembly GCA_023614405.1. Classification (NCBI taxonomy): domain Eukaryota; kingdom Viridiplantae; phylum Streptophyta; class Magnoliopsida; order Poales; family Poaceae; genus Avena; species Avena insularis. Next base: position 537,641,096 of record CM042686.1, read on the forward strand.
ATCAATCGGTGTTGTTGTTGATGTATAACTGTATACCAATTCGGAAAGAAAACATTGCTGTTGATTTATCACACATCCAGGAAATAGTATGCATTAGATAGTGCTTTCTTGTTGGTCATCGGTCCCATTGCATTTCATCAGTGTTTACACTGCTCCGTGAATACAATGAAGTAATATCGTGCCAGAACACAAATTCTTCAAATTTACACTTCAGATGAAACTTGCTCGAACTATACATGCACATAAATATGTTTTTAATACCACATCTTTGTTACATTCAAGTACTGTTGACATACAAAATTTTGTGATGCGCTTACCGTGACCCATGAGTGTGCAGAGAGATGATGAAAAAGGTGAACCTGAAGATATGGTGCTGGATCTCCCTCAACGCATTGTTTGGGTCAGTACTTGCGTAATTTGCAGAACCATGTATATATTGTACAATTGAAAAAATAAAATCTGATTTCCTACGGTGATTTGATATCAGAATTGTGCTAGCAATGGGACTCCATTTCTACGGTCTGCGCGCCACCAACCCGGGCTACACTGTCAATTTCCTTAATGTCGTCCCGGTTGTCACATTCATCATTGCTGTAATACTCCGGTATGTTTACATATATATAGTGGTTATTATTGTTCTGCATTGCCTAACCCTGTTTCATAATTGATCGAGTAGTTAACAGGTGCATGCATAAGACTATCATGAGCCTAATCTAGTACTCCGCATACACATATGTAATGACCTGAATGACCACTAGGACATGTATTTTGGAATTGGAACTGGTTTGCATTGATCTGACAGTCTGAAAACACTGGTCTCTACAAACTTTTATCAGAGTGGAAAAGCTGAAGATAGCGACATGGCCAGGCAAGCTGAAGGTTCTTGGCACCGCGATTTGCGTGGGAGGGACGATGGTGATCAGCCTGTACAAAGGCAAGCTGCTGCATCTATGGCCAACCCACCTTCTGAAGTCGCAGCTCCAGGCGTCCGGCGCGACCTCCTCCGTCCCTGACCACCACAACATGCTCATTGGCACACTGTTCCTTGCCGGCAGCTCCCTCAGCTACGCCTTCTGGTTCATCATACAGGTAGCTATTAGCATATACTAGCAAGGTTCCTGATTCGTGTTGCAGCATTGGTAGCACTTGTGAATGGTGATGATATAGTTAGCTGAACCTTTACCATGAGTTTCGTTAAACTGAAAATTCGAACTAATTGAACTGCCCTCAGGTACGAGTGTCCAAGGAGTTCCCATCCAAGTACTTCTCGACAATGCTAGCGTGCGTTTCAGGGACGGTGCAGGCGGTGGTGATCGGGGTGATCCTGAACAGGGATCCGTCGGCGTGGGCGGTCAAGTGGGATCTGCAGCTCCTCACCATCGTCTACTCGGTTAGTAACAAGCCAGTAGAAATTACTACATGTAACCGGTCCTAAGCTCATGCAGACTGATTTACCTGTACTGTGTTATTCGATTCAGGGTGTGTTCAACACGGGAGTCACCTTCTGCTTGATCTCATGGGCCGTCGCTCGTCGTGGGCCCACCTACCCTTCCATGTTCAACTCGCTGGCACTTGTAGTCACCATGATCCTCGATTCGGTGCTGCTTGGCACAGATATCTCTGTGGGGAGGTAAGATCGGATTTTCTGTCCTAATTTTCTTCAGATTAGGGATGGTGGTATGCAATACGGGTTACTGTAGCAAATCCGGCAAACTGCTGATAGTGTCGTTACTGACGTACTACTACTAACTTGTAACCTGCTTGTGGTTCCAGTGTGCTAGGAGCGGTGCTGATCATCGTAGGGCTGTACGCCTTCCTCTGGGGGAAAGGGAAGGAGACCCAAGAGCAGCGCAAGCAAATGAGGGCCGCCGCAGCGAACGGTGATCAGAGCAAGTCCGACGCAGCGGCGGATAGTGGCAGCAAGTGCAGCGCAGCGGCGGGTAACGGCGCTGATAGTCCGCAGGCTGGGGAGCACGAGGTTCGAATTCGCATGGAAGTCAGCGAGCCAGCAAAATAGATAAAAAAAACATACTCCCTTCGATCTAAATTAATATTCTCATATTTGTGTAAATTCGGATGTATCTAGCATTAAAACATGACTAGATATATTTGAATTTAGACAAATCTAAAAATATTATTCTTGATCGGAGGGAGTACTAGTAGAACCTGAGACTAAAGTTCGCAGCATATATTTATTCATTCATTAATTATACGAGTAGCAAATTATTTGAATCAACGGATTTTGTGGAAGCTAGCTATCGCTGTATAAATAGAGATGTACTACATGCCTACACCTCCCGTGCTGCACAGGACTCCAGTAGAAGAAACTTATTTTGTCTAATGTTTCACGTATCCAAGTTGTGTCACACATTGAGACCCTCTTCTGAAAATGAAGAACATTGGCTGGCTTATGCGTGGACACCGATCATAAAATCTTTTTCCAACTTTTCCATGGACCAAAAGCTAGCTAAGGCCTTTCTCTTAGAAGGCTACGGCTAAAATTAGACCTCGGCCGGCTTCAGCTAGGGTTGCGAAGCGGCACCCGATCCGTCCCGCTTCGTAGGCAAAAAAGTTAGTCTAGTTCAAATTTTTTCATCAAAATTTTTCTAGTTTAAACTAAATTTTGCTTTCACGGGCTCTCGGGGGTTGCCGCTTCGCAGTCCTAGCTTCAGCACAAACATAAATCTGAACATTAACTTCTGGGAGTGGAGCCTGCAGCCACCGCCATGGAGTTCGGCAGCGATATACCCTCCTTGGAAGTCTGAACATTAACGGCTCAATGTGGAGACTGCTGCTACAGATGCAAATGAGTCGCTATCATGGATTAAGGGTACCTTCTGGCCTTTCTCAGTTCGATCAAATGAACTGAAATTTCAAGATCACATCACTTTTTTGGGAAACCAGTTCAGATCTTACAAGGCGACCATGATTGTGACCCATATGCATCTCTAGCTGCGGCCACCCCTCCTCTCTGACCAACATAACTACTCAGTGGCACGTTTCAGTCTCGACTCTCGAGCCACAGTTTTCTCCCCCAAAAAGCCAAAGGTCAACTTCAGGATTGCAGGATACTCTGTCCATGCCAACTCGGTACCAACGGCACGACATCGAGCGGAGGAGGAAAATTTGGTGTGCCAGGTTTTCTACGGTACCAAGACGGGTAGGGATCAATGTGGATTCCTGTCACCCGCGCACGCTAATTCTGCGATCGACCGCGGATGCCAAAACATGGGCTACCGCGCTTTTTTATTTTATTTAAGAAACACAGTATAAACGCAGACGATCACAATGCGTACATACATTCATGAGGTTCTGTTCGACGATAACGGTATAACTCATGGCATCATAACAGTAACATTTGAGATCCACGCGTATGTATGTATTATAGAAATTAGATGAGTGCATATGTATTACTAGTCAAAGTGGCGGAAGAGTTGGGAAAATAGGAGTTGGGAAAAACAGCTCACACGCAGCGCACCGACAACCTGAATCGCCCGGGCCCATAGGCCAGCGCACAAGAAAGGCAAAGCGCTTCGCAAATCGGCTGGTGCTCACGCTTAAGCTATATATATATATATATATATATATATATATATATATATATATATATAGTTATTTTGCATCCTATATATTTTTATGTTCTCACATATGGAAATTTATGTTTTGTATACTATAATTATGTTCATGTTCATCAGAAACGTAAAAAAATTGACATAAAAATACGATTTATGAGTCATTATAGTTAAAAAAATATAGAAAATACGTATTTTACATCGTATTTTTATACGGCATGTAAACTAATTTTTTTATGACATGTCTAAATTTTCTTATGTTCTTCTCAACTTCCGAGATCAGAGAAAATTTGCGTGACGTAAAAATAATATACGGTTTGGAAGATAGAGGGTGGGTGCAGAATAACTATTCTACACTCTGAGGGGCAAATAGCGCCAAACCCTATTCTGTACCCTGGGTGCTAAATAGAGTTTCTATTAGAAACTCTATTAGACTCCCTGGGCGTAAAATAAGTAATTCTACACCCGAGTCTATATCTACCGAGCCGGACCACCCACTTGGTTCCGTCGAACCTGGGTCGCGTCTACCACCGAATGTAATTTTATTTTTTCCATTTACCTCAGACAGTTTTTCTTCCTATTATGGATCGTGGGGTCTGCCGTATGCGAGCTAGCCCATTATCGAGCCGCACCTAATTTATTTTCTCGTGGCTTTCTAATGATGCCGAGAGCGGCGAGCGGTTCAGAATTGAGGTGCGGCGGCGGCGGCGGCGAACGGATGTCGAGTCGGCGGCTTCGGTGGGTACGCGAGCGGTGAGTGTGCTCTGCGCTCTCGCTGTCCTTGGCAGCCTCGTGTTCGGCGGGTGGAATCGGCGGCACCTTGGTCGCCCGACTGAATCGGTGGGGATGGCGGCGTGGGGAGCGGCGTCCACAGCCTTGTCAGGCTGCGCGGCGGGTTGTGTCTGGGGGCAGTCTCGGCATCGCGCTCCGGCAGCGCGGCGGGTGGTGGCTGCGGGCCGCATCTTGGTGAGCGGCAGGCCGCCTGAGCCCTTCTATGTTCGATTCACAGCGGGCGGAGCACGCCGGCGGGCTTCGACCTAAGGTGAGCTGGCCGTTCCGTTCTGGTGGAAGTTTTTGGTATTTGGAATTACCAAGGAAGACGCAGGTTCCATGATACATAGTATGCAGAACAAATCGTTAGCCTTACCCCTGTCTTCTTTCCGTTTAGTTCATCTGGTAGCCAGATGCAATACTTCAGGTTTACACTACCAACTATTCTCTCGTCCCCATCTTCAACTGTCTGCAAATGTGAGATTTCAGAAGGTAAACTCACATCCCCATCTTCAACCGTCTGCAAATGTGAGATTTCAGAGGGTAAGCCCTAGGGATTATTTCTTTTTAGAATGAGTATACCCAATTTACCATGCTAGTATAGATACATTAACTACCAGCATGGAACAAACCAGAGAGATTTCAGTGTTTGTAGGCATGTTGTACCTAGCCCGGTGTCGCCAAAGATGAGCTCAATCCTAAATCCAACGAGCATTTTCTTAGTCCAGATTTGTTGCAGTTTTTAATTTGGGGTTTCATCTTCTAGTATTGACTTCCATCACTGCATGTCTAGAGTTCTTTGTTTTAGAAATAGAAGTCCTATATCATATTTCAGCCATCAATGTAATTCGTGCTAGTTGCTGGCAACTAAGAAGCTGAAGTCTCATGGTGAATATAAATTACGAACGGACACTGCACTAATAAATCTGGTTCTGGAGTCCCATATGTTCTCATAATCCCATGATGAAGCGTTGTAATAGTGTTTTAAGAATAACTCAAGCGTACCTTGTGAGTAGCTAGTTTAATTTTTTTCCTCACTGCAGTTCAAATACCTCTCAATGATCAAGTGTTGTAATACTGTTTTAGGAATAACTTGACTGTACCTTGTGAGTCGTTGTCGTTGTCGGCGGGTCGATTCTTCTTCAATTCCTGGACTCCACGGCGGAAGGCGACCACGCGGGTGTATGGCCTCCACCCCTCCTTGGTTACCGGAGGAACGACCTCGAGCACCGCTGCCGTCTGCGGCGATCCAGCGCGCCTCTTGTATGTCTGTGTTAGGCACCTTGGCGTCTCTGCGGGACCTTCAATCAGCGGGTGGCCTCGGTGGCGTGTGGTGCTGCTGGTGGCGTGTGGCGTTGTCGCTGGGCGACAGCAGGTGGATTTGTTAATGTGTTCTTATCTTTCCTGATTTTGTAATGTTAGTTTATTGGGATCTGGCGGGATCTACACTAACGAATTGTTTGTTTTCTGCTACAAGATTGGACTCGAAAATTTTACTCTGCGGAGGTTACGTTCAGCAGTCAAAGCTGCAGACAAGGACCCCCATGCCTTTCCATGGCCTTGTTGCGCATTGCTCTAACTGCAAGGTTCATTCCACCCTACAATTATTTGTTTGTGCAATGAGTAGTATTTGTTTTCTAGCCATCCTTGATGGGTAGATTAAAATATCTTGTGTTTATGCATTCTTTGTTGAATACTGATTTGCATTTGGGCATAATTATGGAAGTGAGGATTAGAGCAAAGAAAATGAATATGTTATCGAATTTGATAATGTAAGAGGGAAGTCACCGGTTTGAAACTGAGATTTATATGAAAGAATCATATAGGCATCAACGGTTGCTTTGACTTTCGATCAAATTTTCAGCTGGTGGATATTCTTGTAACAATAGTTTCATTATTCATAATCTCTCCTTTTGGAACATATCTCTGCTTCAAGTGTTTCTGCAGTTAGAAATATTATGCTACAGTGTTTAGTTTTGAAGGACATGATGCAACCGAAGCTACAATGTTCTAATAGCACTTCTCGCAACGGCACTCATCAAACACTAGTGTGTAACCATGCACTAGCAAAAATTAGCACCTTGATATGCTACCTGGTACAAAAACAGTTTTCTTTTGGCAAGCACGAGCCCAAACATTTGCCTCGTTCATTACTAATAAGTAATATGTAGAGATCGTGAGCTATGGGTTCCAAGTTTTTTTATATGTGTGAATGCAGCTCCATTTTAGACAAAGAAGTGAGGCATGGGTGCGAATGTGATTTTGGAATCTGAACTTTGGTTTTACAATTGTTCTTTTTCGTAACTTTCGAACTAGCTAAAATTCACTAGGAAAATCTATGTTTGGTGAGATGGGAAGCATATGAAAAGTGAGCAGATTGTAGATCCTTTTCTTAAGGGGAACGCCCCTGTTTGTATTTAATATTCTGATAAATGTTTCTTGTAAATTTTCACAGATTGAGCGTATTTTGTTTATTTTCATGTAGTCGTGATATACAATGATCACTTAGATGTATAAATTGTGCATAAAAATCCTTAATGAGGAACCAGACTGAACGTTTTACTATGGTCTTTGATTTTGGAATACCTACTTACAGCTGGCTGAAACATGGGGCTGATCCTGCTCTGAACCATTATGGCATAATACATGGTCGTCAGTGGGAAGGATTGAATCACAGCAATGGTATGTTCCTTACAAATTCGTTTAATTTAATTTTCTTTCTGTTATTCAACCACATGCCTCTTGGGGCACGGCGAAAGACCACAGCATGACTTAATCTTTTGGTATCAACATTGAACACCTTCCTTTGGGGCGTGTCTAGTATGTGTGGTGGCCGGTGAACCTTTGTACGAGTTTCAAAATCATTTTGCTGCATTGGTACTGGTAGATGGAAAGGAAAAAGGTGTCCCAGTAAACTATTAATCGTGCTGTCATTTTCTGATACATTTAATTTGTTTGCGTATCGTGTTTGTCATAGCCAAGATATGTTCTTTAATCAACACTCTGCAGCTCATTTTATTTTGTGGCCAAGCAGGTACTCTGTAGCTTCTTCTACTTTATATTCGATATGAAAGCTTTGTAACAATAGTTTTGAACTTCCATTAGTCTCCGGAGTCTGAATATAGCATCTTTTGGTCAGCTAATTTTAGCCTACCAAAACATCTTACATTTTTGAACATAGGTAATATATATCAATTGCCTTCTGAAATAACCCTAGTAGTGTTGGGCAAGCTATTTTTCTGTCACGCATGAGCAGCAGGCTGGATGTAATTGTTTGCGGATCACTAATAACTTAATATGGCAAATAATTCTGCTCCCAGGTCCGTCAATTGAGCCAGATCACCCAGTTAGTTCCATCAAACCTTGTCCGTGGCTGCGTAATTTTACCGGGGTGGGACTTTTTTTTTCATATATTTTTCGTGGTACATTCGGTAGCTGACCGCTAACCCCGTCACCTCATTTGTACCCTGCTTTTCAATCGTGCGGACACAGTGACGAGCGGTTAGTAGACGCGGCGAGCGGCGACTGTATTGTGCGTGCTCTGATCATCCTCGCCTTCATGTCGTTGACGTGTAGGTCGAACCTCAAGTGCCAACAGTTATTCTACTTGTCTTGTTGGCTTCCGAAGCGGGTTACAGCTCTACTCAAAGCTTTATTTTTCTGTTGCAAATATTTGTTTATTTCTTGATTCATTTCGGTTATTAGTCGCCTGGAAAAGCTAGATGCACATGTATAATGAGCATTTGCTGCTGCACGTTTGTTTATACTGATGACTCTGACAGCAATTAATAATGCTGTATAAAATGCTTTGGCTTTGTTTTTTCATAGATGTCAGCTAAGCAGTGACTAGCCATTTAGCTTCACAAGTACAGAATGAAGAGAAGCTTGGTCACATTCTGCATGTCGTCAAGGAATATTTTCTTATTCACCATGGAATGAATTTTCGAATTTTCATGTCCTTATCGCACTATTCATTAGTTGCTAACACATATATATGTTACAAAAACAACAATCATATATGTCCACATGCAGAATAGTGGTTATATGTGTTATAATGCACTGCAACACAAAGATACAGACTTCCTTCTTGGTGACATGGGAGATGATGAACAGAATAAAGGACCCGTCTTTATAGTTCCTCAAAATATACCTACTTACAGCTTAGGGAAACATGGGGTTGATCTGCTCTGAACTGGCGTAATATGTGGTCATCCCTGGGATGGATTGAATTACAGCAACGGGCCAATGGTTCTGCCTTACAAATTCATTTAATCTAATTTTCTTCCTGTTATTCGACCGCGTGCCTCTTGGCGTGGCGAAAGACCATCTTGACATAACCTTTTTGTATCAAGATCGAGTACCTTTTGTGGGGTATCTAGCCTGTGCAAAGGCTGGTTCCTTTATATAAACCTTTATCCGTGTTTCACTTGACATCTTTTTGTCTGACATATTTATGTTTCTTCTAAGAGGAGTGTGTCTCCGTTTTCCTGCATTGGTACTGGTACATGAGAATGAAAAGACGTCATTTAACCTGCTCATCAACTGTAAACTGTTAATTGTGCTATCATTTTTCTGAAATATTTGTTGCAGTTCTTTCATGTAGAAGGCATTGCGCGATCCAAGTCCTTCAGCTCAAATCAGGTTCTTGAATGGAAAGTGTGGTACGTTGAAAAGTGAGGCCATGACACTGAAGCAAAACTCTTCACTGATTTGAGGATTGTGTCTTTTGTAATAGTGCTTTGTAATTGTGTCACAGATTATGTAGCTAGCCAAGCAGGATTCCCTTATGGCATTGAATGTTGTCGTGGTATTGAAATATTGTAAACTTTAGTGTCGAGGACATGGTGGTGCCGATATTTGTGTTTATGTCTGTTCCTAAGTTTCTTACATCGACTCCCAATTCAATTTCTTATGTTAGCTGGTTTGATTATTGCATGGTGCTCATGTTTTACGGGCTCCAAGATATTTTCTTAATCTCGATCGACATGTTTATGTTAGTTTGTTGTAGAGATAAAACAAACTCGATTTATTACGATTAGTCGTTATGGAGCTAGCTAGCAGTGGGCCTAATTTTTTTGTACTACAGGCAGATATCTATCCGTGGCTGGCCTGACGTAATATTCCAAACTAATTACCTTTTGTCTTATAGTAGTAGTAGGATTCTTATGTCGCATGCAACTCCACCGCGTCGCACATTGTGCAGTTGGGCGGGCTTACGCTCCAGTTGTAAACTGTTTATGTAGCATGCCTCGTTTTCTTACGTCGCGTGCGTAGCGGGCCGTTTGAGTGCCTCGTACTGGCTGGCTAGCGCGGCTGGTGCGCACGTTGGGCGGGGTGCAGAATAATATTTTGCACCGAGGGAGTCAAATAGCGCGACCCTATATATATATATATATATATATATATATATATATTTTGTACCCCACATAACTCAGTTTCAGAAATTTATGTTTTATATACTAATAATTATGTTCATATTTATCAGAAACATAAAAAATTGACATAAAATTATAATTTATGAGTCATTTTAGTGTAAAAAACATAGAAAATACGTATTTTATGTCGTATTTTTATACGGCATGTAAACAATTTTTTACAACATATATAAATTTTCTTATGTTCTTCTTAACTTTCGAGATAAGAGAAAATTTACGTGACATAAAAATTATATATGGTTTGAAAGATAGAGGGTGGGTGTAGAATAACTATTCTACACCCTGGGTGTCAAATAGCGCCACTCTCTATATATATATCTAAGGTTTGCAATAGGTTTCAATTTACCATACTGTTTTGACTACAAAACAACACTTGTTTTGGTATGTGATTGGTGGCCACATGCATCCATGAAAATACGAAGAAAACGAAACAAAGGTTGTGTTGTTTATTGCGACAGCCATAGGTATGGAAGCAAAACAAAGCTTGTTTTGATTAGGGTTGCTTCTTTCTACTATTTTTTGGCGGGAGAGAATTAATTCTCACGCGACCCTGTTGGGTCTTTCTGTGTTTTTGCACGCGCTACATGCTACTATACTGCTCTATAAAAAATAGTTAGCCAACAACAACAACGTGCACGACGACGGATGAAGTAGAACAAAGAAAGCAATCGCCGATTCCACCTTGTTTATCCAATGATCAAGGAAATTTGATGAAAGAATGAATAAGTGATGCTATGGCCTTGCATCTCGTAAAACAAGAGATAAAAATGAAAAGAAGTTGTTGTCTATATGCAGTAGCTAGTGCCCTCGTTTTGGGTTGTTGCTACTATAACTAAAGCAACGAAACCACCATAATCTGAGAAGCTTAATTTTTTGCATGCATGCAAGAATCTAGGGTTTGGCATGGGTTCCAATTTAGCACACTGTTTTGATTGCAAAAGTTTTAGCATCTAAAATGAGAAGGGATTGAGAACAAGGATTAAAACAGGTTTTGCATGCAAAAGCTTTAGACTATGTGCCATGCAAAAGAGTGTCCTAACAAAATATTGTTTTGGTATGTGGCCGCATGCATCCATGAGAATATGAAGAAAACGAAACAAAGGTTGTTTCGGCAGCCATAGCTATGGGAGAAAAACAACGCTTGTTTAGGGTGACTACTTTCTGCGGTCCATCAACTAACGGAGCTAACAGCCGAACTAAATGATACACCGTTTTGGCTATGGAAATATGTGCTCTCTATATCAAAAGTGGAGAGAATCAACGGTGGATAGGCTATGCGCAGCTACGCCTGTGTGTAGCTGGCTATTTTGCTATATATATATATATATATATATATATACTACTCCTCTATTTACCTTTTAAGAATTCATTATTGGTTCACATAAAAAGGATATTTTTCTTCACAAACAGATTATTTTTGATAGTAAATGATTTAATAGAAAATCGGTGCGAAGAAAAGGCTTCCTTCGTCTTTCAGCATGTCACCCAAAATGGACATGACAACGTTATACCAGTGACACTCTGTCGGTTGGACATGCTACGCGTCCCCCAGGATCAAAACTTCCGATCCCCGGGTCCTCCTGTTGACACGTGTTCCGTCTAATTTCCGCTTTTGCTACATTGCATCCCGCTTTTGCTACATAAATGTTCCGCTTTTGCTACATGTAGCAAAAAATGGTTTGGCCCAGAAAATACAAAAATAGACTGGATCTCGCCGGAGACCTCGCCGACGACCGTGTAGAAAAAAATTGTACTAATATAGCAAAATCCGACCTCGCCGGAGACTTTTGCCGGCGACCGTGTAGCAAAATTTTCGCCGGAGAAATCGTAGCAGAAATTTTAACCTGTTGTAGCAGAACCACGATACAGTTGTAGCAAAAAAGTTCAGCAAATGTAGCAAAAGCCGGACCTCGCCGGAGATCTCGCCGGAGACTTTCGCCAGAGACCTCATCGAAGACATTGTAGCAGAAACTTTGCGTTATTGTAGCAAAACTAGAAAAGAGATGTAGCACAATAAATGTCCTATTGTAGCAAATCCAACTTCGTCGGAGACCTCGCCGGAGATCTCGTAGCAAAAATATTTACTACTAAGGTAGCACCACCGTCGACCGCATGTAGAAAAACACGACGTCACTTGTAGCATCTCCGTCGTCCACACATATCACAGTTGACGACCTGATATAGCAAAACTCGACGACGTACGTAGCGGTGTTGGTGGTATTCGGTAGCAACGCCGGTGTCCTTGGGTAGCAAAGCCTGTGTCCTTGGGTAGCAACACTGGCGGCACGGTGCGCGGAGGTGCACAGCCGCGGCGGTTCGTAGTAGCGCGACGGCGGCCCCCGACGGTGCGGCGGCGCGGTGGGCCATCTAGCGTGGCGGCGTGCAGCAGTATAGCGGTGGTCCCCTGACGGCGCGACAACACGGCAGAGTACAGCGGCGCGGCGTTGGCCTTCGGCGACGCGGCGGTGACCTGGCAGCTCGGCCGTGCGGTGGTGTGGGGCTGCAGGCGTGGCAGCGCGCAGCAGTGCGGCGATGGCCTCCGGCGACGCGGTGGCGGCCCGGCGGCGGCCCGGCACGGTAGCGTGGCCGTGCAGTGGCATGGGGCTGCAGGCGTGGCGGTGCGCAGCAGTGCGGCGGTGGCAGCGCGGCCTGTGCAGGGGGCGTCGCGCGTGAGCTGCGACCCGGGTCGAATTGTTCGATCCCCGGAGGAATAATATCATTTCCCATCATGTATACTCCTTCGAACAGTCTTTTGTCCTAAGTACGTGATTTATTTCCGGGCTCACTGGAGCCCTTTATTTTGAACTTTAAAAAGTATATTTTTAAAGTGCCAAAAATTCTAGAAAAAAATAGGTATAGATCACGATGTATATTTTAAGTGTGTGTAAAATTTCAATCCGAAATATGTTGTATAATACTCCATATAATAAAACGTATTTTGGATTGAAAAATTATACACTTGAAGTATATCTCATAATCTACATGTACATTGTACATATATTTTTATAATTTTTTGAAACATTAAAATAACAATTTTGAATTTTGAAAATAAAGGGCTTCAGTGGGCGCGAGCTCTAAAGCATTTTTCGCTTTTCCCACTTTATAAATAAAGAAACATAGAAGTACAACCGAGTTCCACATACATGCCCGATGCTGCAAGCGTCAAATAAAAAGGAAAAATAAATTTCGCTTGAGCCTCGGCACAACACAGTCCACAGGAACAAAAAAGGAAACAGGAAGAGACGATACCTCCCCCTAACACGCGTCAAGGGGGAGCAAGAACCGAGAAGTGATGCGCCGTCACCTCAGAGTCCGGAGAGTGTTGTCCAAGTCCATAGGATGTCCGGAATGAGAGGGAATGGTTTCCACATCAACAGGAAATTGAATAATATGTAAATATATTTTAATAATTGAATTATACATGTATTTATATTTATTTAATATTTAATGAGGCAGCCCACCTAATGGGCCAAATCCCAGAGGGGAAAGGGCCCAAGAGGGGGCTGCATCCCTAGGAGGGGCCAAGGGGGTCGCCGGTGGTCCTAGTGGGCTTGCCCCCACGTGGGGCCCATGGGGGCTGGCCGGCGGCGCCTCCCCCACCTCCTCCCTTGATTAGTCCCACCCCGGGACTTTGAGGGAGGAAGTGCCTCCCCCTATATAAAGAGAGGTATTTTGGCTAAATGAATACACAATATTCAATAAAGGTTTCTTCTCTTTTAGGGAGATCTCCAGTTGATATTTTTCTCTCTCTTTTGTGACAGTGGTCCCAAGTGCGGATCGCGCGAGCAGGAGATCTCTTCACCACAGAGCGTCCTCGCGCTGCGGGATTCAGATCAAGAAGCTCTACTTCTGCAACTGTTGCTGGATCAGGGAGGCGGGAGTCATCGCCAAGCACCGGATGCATGTAACTCCCTGCGAGGTGCAGCATTTGAGGCACTGGAAGTCGTTGGAGCCGCAGGAGTGCGAGGACTTCAACACGACCATGAGGTCGGGGTCGGCTCGTCTACATCAACCATGCTCTCCCGAGCGTTGACAACGCTTTTTCGGTCTTTAAGGGTAAGTTCACGAAAAGCCCCTCTCGTTACTGCATTACTAATAGATAGGTCCTGGCAACATGGGTTCAAGGGCGTAGGGTAAAATTTATTGTTTTCATACGCGAAACCCTATAGTGGTATCAGAGCTAGATCTATGCGTAGTATTGCTAGTACGGGTAGAACACACAAGATGTAGCGTGTGAGCGTTGATCTTTTAGTTGTTACCCTCCCACGTGTACTTGTGTATACCGCAATAATGCTTGATAAAGCGCCCCCAACCAACTTTACGCGTTCATTCACGAGACTGGTCCACGCTTGACATACGGCTTGTACCGTATAAAGTGGCTTTGATGGTGCATGTCTCTCTCGCATTAGTTGGTATGCCATTTGCAATGGAGGGCCCCGAAAGAGGTGTAGTATATACAACTACTTGATCAGTGTTGTGGTGAAAGTTTGTAGGTAAGAGCGGTTCTTGTGCAAAAGCCCATTTATCCACGTAAAAGATGCAAAGATAAAGTAGAGGCGTCTAACTTTGTTTTGTAGGGGCGTTGTGATGTGATATGGTTATGGCAAAGGTAAAGTACTTACATTATGTTGCTAAGTAGTAGTGGACGGCCACGGAGGTGACGGACTACCACGCCGGAAGGCACCGGTACCCTGGTGCCTACGGCGCCGGAACCCTTGTGCCGGAATCCGGAGGCATGGGATGGAGATCACGGCGAGAAGGACCATATCGTATCACTCTTACATTTAATGTTTATTGTTTGTATATCTTATTGTATGCTAGTATTAGATACTCGATGGTAGCCTAATAACATGATCCCTAATTAAAATACCAATGATTGTGTTCTCCCTTAGTGTGCACCACCAAGAAAGTTCTTTAGTACGAGGCAGACCATGACGATCGGAAGTCAGACATATCAACATTCGCATACAGTGGGTGTAAGCCATGTTGCCCAACGAATACACTAAGGTTGAGTTGGCGAGTCTAGAATGTGTATACATGGCCTCGAAACACGGATGGTCGAAAGATCGAGCACGAGTCGCATGAATGATGTGATTGACACTTAGGCATCCACCTTTCCAACTATGTCACCGACCGTGATGATCGAGGGTTGTGTAGTGAAAAGGGATCGTGTAATCACTAGAACCCTCTAGGGGATAGATGTTTTTAGTGGAGTTATTAACTAACTCATTTAATTATAAACTTAGTCTAAATTCCTTTTACAATTATAAATGTAGAAAATGGTTCTCCCTGATGCTACCTTTCCTGTTGACGATTGGTTAGAAGGAGAAAAGCTCAAGTTAGATGGATCCAACTTTTCTATGTGGGTTGCGCGTCTCCATGTTCTCCTTAACGAGAATGACGTGGTCGACTATATACTCGACGAGATGGATTTGGAGCAGTCCAGTATCTTAGAGACCCTAGAGCAGCGGGAAGACCGCTATTACCGTCGTGAGATGTCCACCTTCATATCAGTGACGATGTGCTTCGGGATGGTGGATGAGTTGTGGCCAATCGTGGGTAATATTGACTCTCATACGGTTATGGAACAACTTAGGTCACATTTCGTGGAGCAAGTGCGCATATGGGAGCATGAGCTGATGGGAGATTTCCTCTCCATTAAGATGGAAGAGAACTCTTCACTTGAAGACCACTTGGAGCGCATGCATGATGCGTACATGAGGCTTGCATACTTCCTGGATAGCTGGTTGACGAGCTCTTTTGCGAATGGCGTTGTGCTTCGGTCGCTGCCACCAAGCTACCAAGCACATGTCAGGATTTGCATTATGAGAGGCGATGCGGAAACATAGGATTTCCACAGGTTCATATCACATCTCAGGAATGTGAGGATTGAACCCATTGCCGGTGAGGTCATCGATGACGAAGGTATATATTTGATATACAATTTTATAAATGTTATAATCTTGCAAATACATATTGCAGTATTAAGTATATTTGATACTTGTTCTGTTTTGCTGAAAATAGGTCCTTCTGCATGAGAGTTGCTTGCTGGAGAGGAGGTGACGTTGCATGTTGATGGTGAGCATGATGATGATGGCAAACGACACTCTCCCTCGACATTTATCACTTAGTTTATCATTTTTGGATGATTATTGTAATCGATGGATTGTGAACTTCTTTAGTGTGTCTCACACTTCGTGAGATGGTTATTCATATGAGCTTGTAACAAACAGTTGTTCCGCTTTTATGAATGATTTCTATTCATGTTCATATCTTGTTCGATTATGTGTGAATTATCCTTGTTATGAAACTAATTGATAATGCATGAAAACTTGTAAAATATTGAAAATGCCTTGAAATATACCCAACTTAATGATATGTTCATTTTGAACGAAACCATTGTTTAAATTCAAAGTTATATTGATAATATGTGAAAGACACTTGTATTCTTATCACATATGAATCATGCCAAGTTTGGAAAGATAACTTAAACACCGTGTATTATATGAATACAAAGTGTTTGGTGAATTGTTGAAAGTGAATGCATATTCGATGTATTGTATTTCAACAAAATGGTGATTATCATTATATGATTGTTTGAATTTTGTAAAGATGTTTACCAAAGGAAACATGAGTATGAAACTATTTGATATGATCAAAGTATATCATCATCCAAGGGTATTAAAGTTAAATGAGAATCTAATTACTACGATTTGATCAATAGTAATGAAACTCAACTTTATAAGATTGTCATAAGAAATTGTGAAATGTAATGCGTTTGAAACATCAGAATGCAAAGCATCACAATGTGATATTCGATATCAAGTGGGTGAATAGATGACGCCGAATAAATCTTTGTAGTGTAGACGTAAAGACCATTAGTTAGAAATAGTTAGCACTCAATTAGAATATATAGTGAACCATTTGAATTCGTGAGATCGGCGCTATATCTTATATGGATCGTTGTGAAACTTTTGGGGTTATTCAATATAACCAAAACAATAGCGAATACGTCCTTGTAGAGTATTCATTGGAAACTTTGAATATGAAATCCATGGCTACAACTAAGAGAAAGGCAAAATTAGTATTGCTTAAAGTTTTGGTGCATTTTCGAGAAAGTTTGTGTTCTCGAATAAGAAGCTTATGGGAGATAGTGAAAAACACGATGAGGATTCAAAACCCTACATCAGAGTGTTGAGAAGCGCAACATAAAGCATTCCTGAACGATTCTCTTCACAAAGGAAATAATCAGTGATAATGATCATTGTGTTTTCCCCACCAGTGTTTTCACTACATGAACTAGAATTCAAAATGTACCCCGTATCTTATATGGATACATTTGTGAATTATTTGTCATGATTACCGAAATATGACATACCTACGAACTACGAAGGAAAGTAATGGTTAACTAAAATTATGAGAAATCCTAGAGGCAAAATTCACTTAAGATTAAAAAGCAATATGTTACTGAATCTTACCAAGTAATGGGTTACTTAAATTTTCCAAACGAATGCAAATTCATGAAGGAAAAGGTGAATAATAGAGGCATGATTTGTCATGAACAATGTATTGGACAAATTCAAGTGAATTCGGTTCAATAGTGTTGAAAGTCTAGTGGATTTAATACTAGTAGGGTACTAGCATCTCGTAATAAATCTCTTAGTTTGATAATAGATCAAAGGATTTTGAAGTCGTTCAAAATAGTGAGTGAATATGCAATTTGCATGAAATTGAGTGGGAGCTATGAAAGTCTTCCTAAAACAATATGTGAATGACATATTTTTGAGTGCGAGCAATGTAAGTCCCAGATTCAAATATGTAGGAACATATTTTGAGTAGGAGTAATGACTCATACTCAAATATGTTGGGAACATATTTTGAGTGGGAGCTTAAGGATTGATTCTTAAGTGTGTGTTCGACACATTAAGAATAAAAGCACAAGTACCGATAAATAATGATTTATAGGGATTATAAGTTCATAATAAGTATATTACGATATTATGTAGTGTTCCTAAAAGGGATTATAAAAGGAGTTTCAGAATATGAATTGATTAAGGACTGGTCCTTGGTCAACTCAAATTAAGAATAACATTAAGTTTAACATCGTTGGTTGAAAGAAAGAAAAGGATGATTGTCATCCACTATGTTGAGACATAAGTTTTATCTTGGAAAAGCCATGATGACAAGATAACATAATATATGATCCGAGAAGGAATGAAAAGTGATTAAGTATGGATCACGGAACGTTAAGCTAAGTTAGTCCACATTGTCTAATTGAGAACTATAGACATAATTCCAAATCCATAAAGGATGACATATCTTAAAGCATAAAGGGTTATGTTATAAGGGAATATGTTGGAAACTCCTGTATCGATAATACCAACTACAGTCAAGTAGGAAGAAAGGTGAACAAAACATCAGAAGTTGCACAGGTTACACTAGTGTTTCGATAATTACATTTATAATAATAGATAAGAGTATCATCTAAAGTAATATATACTGTTATGGCGGGACTAGTTCGTCTTTAACGCAGAAGGTGTGTCCTAGGGCACAGTACCCATGAGAAAGCCCATGAGGTTGATCTAAAGTCACTCTTGGCTCCTGGAAACCGACCTCTTTCTGCAGCCATGACTATGATGCATACGCAAAGATGTTATCATGAGATGATAAAGTATTAATGTCAATCAAGGTGACCTTAGTAAGTTACAAAGGATTTGGGATTGTAAAGTACAGACCCAAGATCCAACCTCTTCCATGAGCAAGCATGTTCAAAGTGCCAGGATATATGGTGCTAATGATTAAGAACAAATGCAGCTAGTTTATTTGTACTCTAGTGCAAGTGTGAGACTATTGGAAATATGCCCTAGAGACAAATAGTAATAAGGATTATTAATGTATTTTATAAATTTTATGATTAAGTTTTATATCATGCTGTAACTTTATTGAAAGGAAATGTCAATACACGTGTGATAGAAGTTCCTGGTGAAACTCTAGTTATTTGTTCATTGGTCAACAGATGATCAAGGTTTCTAGATCATGTGGCATTTATGCCAGTTGGAAATGGGGTCACCTCATTGCGAGAATGAGATGATGAAATAATACCCAACCTAAACATCGTGACCCGATCATGTCATGAAGTTCAAGTTACGATGATTAGAATAGACCTAGTATACTATTTCTTAGACCATGAGGCTATATCAATCACTGTCACCCGAGGGTACTTTGATAGCATCAAACGTCACACGGTTAAATGGTGATCATAAAGGTGTGTTCAGGTATTCGGAGGAACGGTAGAGGCAATATATGTCAAGAGCGGGATTTGTCCATCCGCGTGACGGAAGGATACTCGAGGGCCCACTCGGAGAAGTTATATCCAATAGCTGCGTAGCGTGTGATTTAATCACGGGGATATCACTTGTCGGAATGAGTCAAGTAGCATTTGTCGCTAATGACATTGAACCCGACATGGTGATGTCATTGATCAGATGTCGGGAAATGCAAGTATCGAGAGACAAAAGGAATATGACACGATGTTCATGGTTCAAACGATGATAGATTTCGTGGAATGCACAGGGGTCACATGGCCATCTAGGTCCCTCTGTTGATCATTGGTGCGGGAGGGTCCCGACCATGTCTGGAGTGTTCCCGAACCGTGGGGTATCACGCTTAAGGGCTTGGTGATGCTAATAGAGTGTTTTAAGGATAAGTAGAATCACTGAAGAAAGAGAAGAGAGAAAACCGGAAGGGTTTCGGCAAGTCCGGAGGATGTCCGGAATGAGAGGGAATGGTTTCCACATCAATGGGGAATTGAATAATATGTAAATATATGTTAATTATTTAATTATACCTGTATTTATATTTATTTAATATTTAAAAATGATTTAATGGGGCATCCCACCTAATGGGCCAAATCCCAGAGGGGAAAAGGCCCAAGAGGGGGCCACATCCCTAGGAGGGGCCAAGGGGGTGGTCGGCGGCCCTAGTGGGCTTGCCCCCATGATACGTCATAAACGTATCTATAATTTTTGATGCTCCATGCTTGTTTTGTATCAACTATCTTATGTTTTGTCTACACTTTGAGGCATTTTTATACATTTTCTGGAACTAACCTATTAACAAGATGCCGTAGTGCCAGTTGCCTGTTTTCTACTGTTTTTGGTTTTAGAAAAGCTAGAAAATACATATTCTCGGAATTGGACGAAACAAAGCCTGAAGTTCCTATTTTTCCCGACACGAGACGGAGTCCAAAGTAGAGACGGAGGAGGGCCAGGGGCTGGCCACACCATAGGGTGGCGCGGGTCCCCTGGCCGTGCCACTAGGTGGTGTGGGCCCCTGGTTCACCCTCTGACATTGCCCTTTTGCCTATATATTCCCCCAGGGATGAAAACCCTGAGTACCAGATCAGATTCCACGAAAAGTTTCGCAATGCTGCCGCCACCGAAGAGGAGATTTGGGGGACAGAAGTCTCTATTCCGGCACCCTATCGGGACGGGGAAGTGCCCTTGGATCCATATTCATCGACTCCAACGCCATCTCTATCGCCGTTGCTGACTCCCATGATGAGGATGGAGTAGTTCTCTCTCGAGGCTAAGGGCTCTACAAGTAGCTATGTGTTCATCTCTCTCTCTCTATGCGTGATATTATTGAGATCATGAGCTTTGTAATCTAGATCTATTCTGCTACTCAAGTGCTTTAATTAATATCTATTTATCCTCATGTGTGTGAAGTTTATAGTGTGCACACCGTGTGGCACTTTGACTAAGGTTACATAAATACTTATCATGAGTATAATTTGAGTTGGATGTCTCTATGACATTGTGGTGTTTGTTGGAACTATCTAGCGCTCAAGGTGACAGTGAGGGGTTATCTAGATGGGTAATGCGAACTTTAAGGTGTGCTGTTATAGCCCTACATCATCCAACCAAAGAGTAATTCAGGGTAGCATAATGAAGAGAAGATATTTATATGAGAGTGTCCACTAGTGAATGTATGATCCCTAGGCCTTGTTTCTAAGCATTGAAACACCATTTACAATCAATCCTGTTACATGTTTGCTTGCTGCTGCTCTTATTTCAGATTGCAATTACCACTTATAATCATCCATATTACTTGTATTTCACTATCTCTCTGCCAAACTAGTGCACCTATACACCTGACAAGTGTATTGGGTGTGTTGGGGACACAAGAGACTTCTTGTATCTTGATTACAGGGTTGCTTGAGAGGGATACCTTTGACCACTTCCTCCCTGAGTTTGATAAACCTTGGGTGATCCACTTAAGGGAAACTTGCTGCTATTCTACAAACCTCTGCACTTGGAGGCCCAACACTGTCTACAAGAATAGAAGCGTGCGTAGACATCAAGCTATTTTCTGGCGCCGTTGTCGGGGAAATAAGGTAAAAGGTACTCACATCCTCTGGCTACTAAGCTATCTTCTTGTACGGTTGCTCGTGTGTGAGTGCTCAAAGTTATTTCCTTTAGATTCTGCAATTATATCTTTTTGTTTCTTGTTTTTATTTTCACTAGTTAGGATTAATGGAAAACAACAAAAAAATTAGAGAGCTTTATAGTATTTATCTTGAGTTAGGACATGAAGTGTTTGAAGAGAAAATTAAAAAACCAATGGAACTTTATTTGCATACTAATAGCAATGTTATTAGTATGAATTCTTTGAAAACCATTATTGCTAATGCTATGGAAAAGTCTAAGCTTGGGGAAGTTGGTTTTGATGAGCATGATATTTTTAGTCCCCCAAGCAAGGAGGAGAAAATTTACTTTGATGATACTATACCTCCAATATATGATGATTACAATGATGAATATGATATTTTTAGTCCACCTACTATTGAGGAGAAAATTAATTATGATTACAATATGCCTCCTATATTTGATGATTATGGTGATGAGAATAATAATGATAGCTATTTTGTTAAATTTGCTCCCACTATGATTAATAAGAATGACTATGCTTATAGGGAGGGTAATAATTATTTTATGCACGTGGCTCATGATAAGAATGTTTTATGTGATATTTATATTATTAATTTTATTCATTATGCTACTGAAAGTTATTATGATAGAGGGAAACATTGTTTTATGTATCCCAACAATATTAACTTTCCCCTCTTTATGTTGAAATTTTTGAAGTTGCACTTGTTTTGCTTTTCTATGCTTTTTGCTTTGTGCTTTCATGACTTGTTTATTTACAAGATCATTTTTCATAGGAAGTGGGTTAGACTTAAATTTGTTCCATATTTGCTTCTTGATGATCTCTTTTACTTCAATTCATATTTCTTATGTGAGCATCATTGAAATTTATCATGCCCATCTTAATGGCTATAAAGAAAGAGCTTTTTGGGAGACAACCCAATATATTTTTTGCTTTCAGTTTATTTTTGTCTATTTGAGTTCTAGAAGTTATTGCTTCTGTAATAACCTCTCCTTATCCTTTTTGTGTTTTTTTGTGCCAAGAATAACCTCTAATGAGAGAGAAGTAACACTTGGGAAAGTTGTTGTCCCGAAACAGATTTTTGTGCTTCACTGTAAAAAATCCCTGTACGTCGGATAGAGATGT
This sequence comes from Avena insularis, assembly GCA_023614405.1. Taxonomy (NCBI): domain Eukaryota; kingdom Viridiplantae; phylum Streptophyta; class Magnoliopsida; order Poales; family Poaceae; genus Avena; species Avena insularis. Next base: position 537,663,447 of record CM042686.1, read on the forward strand.
AATTTTTTGTGCTTCTACCCCAGGTTGTTATCTAACTTTCATTAGTTTAACACTTTTCGATTTGAGGAACATAAGGTATTCGAAAAAATCGGTTTTTACCTGATAGTCTGTTTTGACAGATTTCTGCCATTATTTGCATTTGCCTCTTAATCTCTTTTTCTTTGAGTTCTCCTTCATTATTTAAACTTTTAAAAGGAATTGCTACAGTAGCTTGTATTTTAATGGAAGTTTTACTTATGTTGAAACTAAACCCAAAGACTTATTATATTGAATACACTAATGTTGCTAATGAAGATTGTGTGAAGTTTTGTATGAAGGAAATTTTCAAGTGTAGGGAGAGAATGATGTGATGAGATGAAGTATAGACAAAAGCTCAAGGTTGGGGATGCCACCCGTGTCACCCCAAGAAATATTCAAGAAGTACAAGCGTCAAAGATTGGGGATGCCCAAGGCATCCCCTTCTTCATCAATAATCTCGGGTTTTCTTTCAAGACACTTCATTTTTATTACCTTAAGCACTATGTGTTGTTCTTGGAGCGTCTTTGTTTTGAGTTTCTTTTGTTTGGTTTGCTTAAATAAGTTGGTTGGATCCTGATGGCCCAAGATATCTCGAGCTCGTTGGGGAACCCCAAGAGGAAGGTATGATGAGCACAGCAGCAAGTGTCACTCAGTTATGAAACCAAGGTTATCAAACCAGTAGGAGCAAGAAAACACCTCCAAGGTGTTGTTGCCAACTTGTAATCCAACACAACACAACCACAGGACTTTGCCCCCAACTTACAGTGAGGTTGTCAATCTCACCGGTTTTACTGAAAACAAAGGATTAAATGTATTGTGTGGAAGAAAGTAAAAGCTTGTAGAAAGTAAACAAAAAGCTGTAAACAGTTGAAGATTGATGATAAAAGAAAGGACCAGGGTCCATAGTTCACTAGTGGTGGTTCTCCTTAAGATAGATGACATGTTGGGTGAACAAATTACATCGGGGCAATTGACAAACATCGAGAAAGCATACATGCATATACTAATCATCTTGACTCCTATGAGATTTGATTAGGCATTACAACATTATACATAGACCATAATCCAACTGCATCTATGACTAATAATCCACCTTCAGGTTATCAATCCGAACCCCCTCCAGTATTAAGTTGCAAGCAAAAGATAATTGCATTACGCATTGCGTGTAAAGTAAACAATATGATGTTCTATGAACAAAGGATTGTTGTTTTCTCCCTAGTAGCAACATCACATCTAGCATCTTAGAGATTTCTGTCACTTCTCCAGATTACTAGAGGCATTAACCCACTATCGAGCATAAATACTCCCTCTTAGAGTTGCTAGCATCTACTCGGCCAAGATAACTACTAACAACGGAGAGCATGCAAGATCACAAATAACAAATACATGATAGAATCAATAATCAATCTGAAATAGCATCTCAATATCCATCGGATCCCCGCAAACACAGCATGTATGATTACAAATAGATCTTGATCATGAACGGAGCTCACAAGATCTAGACATGGTAGCACAAAGGATAAGAACCAACCATCTAGATACTACATGGACCCGTAGTCCAAGGATAAACTACTCACGCATCACACCGGAGGCTTGCATCGTGATGAAGAAGGCCTCCAAGGTGAATTCTCCCCTCCGGAAAGGTGCCGGGAAGAGCATCAGATCCCTCCCGATCTAGGGATGGAGATGACGGCGGCTATAGACTCTTTCATGGAATTTTGATCGGGTACTTAGGGTTTCTGTATCGGAGGCATCTTATAGGCGAAAGGGGAGGCCGAGGGGGTGCCCTAGGCGGCCACACCACCCCCTGGCGCGGGCCAGGCCTGGCCGCGCGGCCAGGTGGTGTGGCGGCCCTCTGGCCCCTCTCCGTCTCGTATTCTGGCTCCGTGTCCCCCTCGGTGAAATACTGACTTTGGCTTTTGTCCTGTCCAATTCTGAGAATATTCATTTTCTGACTTTCCTGGAACTAAAAACAGCAGAAAATAGGCAGCTGGCACAGTGGCATCTTGTTAATAGGTTAGTCCAAGAAAGTGTATAAAAAGTACTTCAAAGTGTGGACAAAACATAAGAAAGTAGATAAAAACCAAGCATGGAACATCAAAAATTATAGATACGTTTGCAAAGTATCAACATCCCCAAGCTTAACTCCTGCTCGTCCTCGAGTAGGTAAGTGATAAAAAGAAAGAATAATATTTAAGGTGACATGCACCATCATAAACTTGATCAAAGTATTTGTAACATTGATAACTGGGATCATAGTACTTCAACATAGCACGGAATATAAAGTTCTAACATTAATACAAGCAACTATGTTGTAACATGAAAAGGCACAAACAAAAGATTCATGAATAACATTGTTTTGCAAGACGTTTGTTTGTTTCACATAAAGAAAACATAGCATAATGGCATTCAGCTTGTCCCTCATAGAGTAGCAAACGTAAATGCATAGGACACCTTCAAAGTTTATAAGGGTGACTAGATACAAATAGTTTAAGAATAAGCAATATCAAAATTATGCATCAATCAACAAGTCTTGGGACAATGCACATAGAACTAAGAATGGCCACTATGCTCTCAAAATAGGTGCATAAAGATAGAAGGTGGAGACTCAACATAAAAGTAAAATAAAGGCCTTCATAGAAGGAAGTAGGGATTCAAGTTTCATAAAGAGCTTCCAAAAATTATAGTACTTATTAGCTTTCAGCTCTCATTGCCCCTATCATAAGCATCTTGAAGTGATTAAGGTTAAAGTGAACAAACTATAGAGTATATGCTTGACAAAGTATAAGTCGGAAATGTCATGTCCCTTGAATACGAGGGTCGCTCCTCATGCTACTCAAGTTTAATTACCGGTAAGTTATTGTCATAGTAAGTACATGTGTATCATAGAGAACTGCCAACGGGGTACCCCTTGCCCGATGATACGGAAGAATCTCCATATCAAAATGACAAGCCAAGTAGACAACGAGCATCTCAGCAATCTTCTTATTTACCATGGGAAAATGGTGCTTTTTTCACTCTTTCCTCTTTTCTCGTATCTTTTTTTTCTCTTTTTCTCAATATCGGACTCTTTTTTTATAAGAAGAATGCTTCATAGATAGCTCATTATGGTTACGCTGCAGGTTTCCACCATGATTAGGCATGGATTAGACCGGCGGCCTAGGCGTTTCTCTAACACACATACATAACTCCATGGACTTACAAGCTCCCCTTTCATTTCACACCGACGACACCCATAGATAAAAGAGCATGATATCAACTAGGTACAAAGTACAAGTGCAATGTTGAAAGAGTTTCCCATGACAACATGGTTCTGCTAATCCCCAACATATAAGTGCAAGAATATACAACATAGACGACACAATGGTTGAAGTTTATTAATGGCAAGAAAAGTAAAGTGTGCCATCAAGTTCATGAGAGCTTTAATCACTAGTTTTATCATAACAAGTTTAATTTAGAAGGTAGATAAAAACATGAATATACTTGGAATAGCAATTGCTAATAGGTAGGTACGGTGGAGTCTTTGGAATAACTTAGTTTTATTTGGAGTTGGATGCATGAGTGGAACTCGTACTTAGTTATGGAGGCTAGCAAAAGACTGGGAGCGACCGACTAAGAGAGCAATAATGGCCATAATCATGCAAAGCGACAAAACATCATTAATTAAAGCATAAAGTGATATTACAAGTCGAAAACTAAAGGATCATAAAGGCTATGGTGACTTGTGATAGTCATAACATGGTGTGAGCATGCGCCAAGTCAACCCAAATAAAGTATCAAAGGAGAATACCATAATACTATGCTTTAATATGCTAAAACAACGCATGATTCTTCCAAGGCACATTAAGCAATCTCAATTGTTTATAACATGTCATGCTACAACAAAGATCACTAAGCATAAAGCCAAAACAATACCAAGCATGCCATCACAAAGCATGGGCCACAGTCAAAAACAAGCTCTCTTTACCACTTAAGCATGAACTTTCCTACTCTTTTCCAATCCAAACCAAACTATTTGAAAACTAATGTATGAAAGAGGGGGTCGAACCAATTTATTCAAGAAAACTAAGGAAACCAAGAAAACAAAAATAAAAAACGAAAACAAAGACGCTCCAAGAACAACACAACTGTGCATGAAACAATAAAAATTAAGTGTTTGGAAGAAACCTGGGATTTTTATTGATGAAAAAGGGGATGCCTTGGGCATCCCCAAGCTTTGAAGTTTGTACTTCTTGGATATTTTTTGGGTGATACGCGTGGCATTCCCAAGCTTGAGCTTTAGTCCATTCTTCATCTCATTACATCATTCTCTCCATACACCTGAAATTCTTCCTTGATACAAAACTTCACACAATCTTTATTAGCAACATTAGTGCACTCAAAATAATAAGTCTTTGGGTTAAGTGTCAACACCAATAAAAATTCCATTAAAACACAAGCTACTAAAGCACTTGCCTTGAAAAGCTCAATTCTTCAAAGAGAACTCAAAAAGGAATCAACAAGAAGCAAATGCAAATAACAGCAGAAATCTGTCAAAACAGACCAGCAGGTAAAAACCAATTTTTTCGAAGACCCTCTGTTGATCAAATCGAAAAGTGTTGAACTAATGAAAGTTAGATAACAACCTGGGGCAGAAGCACAAAAATTTATGCCTTAAAACGACGTATAGAGATTTTACACGGATTTTTACGGTGAAGCACAAAAATCTGTTTCGGAACAGCAACTTTTCCAAGCATTACTTCTCTCTCATCAGAGCTTACTCTTGACACAAAAAGTAAATAAAAAGGATAAGGAGCAGTTATTACTGAAGTAATAACTTCCAAGACTCATCTAAAACTTTTGATTTATCTCCCAATAAGTACTTTTCTTTAACGCATTTAAGTTAGGCATAAGAAGCAAGAAAAAGAATCAAGTGTTCTCAAATGAAGAAGCATTAAGAGCAAATTTTGTTTTCATAGGAGAGGCAAAAAAAATCTTCTCTCTCTCTTCTTAGGTAAGTGTTCTATACCTTTCTTGAGTGGGAGTTGATATTTAATGGTGCCTTCTTTCATATCAATGATGGTACCAACAGTTCTAAAAAAAGTCTTCCCAAAGTAATAGGACAAGAAGCATTGCATTCAATATCCAAAACATAGAAATCAACGGGAACATACGCATTGTTAACCATAACTAGCATATTGGCCCTCACAAATGCGAGGGTGTCCTATTTATATCATCTTTAGTTGGGTTAAAGATGTTTGATAAATACAACGTTGTTTCGATATGACAATATTTCATGTTATCTGGTAAGGAACATAAACGCTCTACAGCTATCACAAATGGCGTGGTAAACAAAATATTACACATGCAACTAACATCTTTGGACATTTTAAATTTTTGGGTAAATGATTATTATGTCTTATACCGAAATACCGATTAGTTTTGTTTCTAAGTGATAATAAATAAGTAAATAGACCTAAAGTTTTTACACGATTGTAAATCAGGACGCGAGGTTAGTCAACTTCAAAACAATATTAAATAGCTATAATGAAAATGGTATATCCATCTTAACAATTAGGCTAAATTAAGTTTTGAGGAATACATTGTTCTAATGTTTCTTCCTCTCATTTAATTAATAAATGTCAAAAATGTGCCACATTTTAGAAATATGAATGTCTTCTTCACAGTTAAAATTTCATCCTTTTTTGGTATATTAATGTGTAGATAAAAGTAAATTATTTTCTTTTTCCTGTATTTGTTGACATCTTTACACATCGGTAGACAAAGTTAGAGAAGTATTTCTCTATCACATTATTTCCCCTTATGTAATAGGAAACAAAGATAACATATTTGACCGTATTGAATTTGTGGGTGAATTATCATTACGTGATGTGCCAAAACATCAATTTGTGTTCCGTGTAAGTTATATTAGTAATAATTAGCTTCAAAGGCAGAATAATTAAAAATGAATAAAAGAAACATTTGAATTCCAGTTTAGTACATATTAATTTTTTAATATGTGAGTGTTCTCATAAGTTTAAACTCATGCAGTTTTTTAGTTGTGATATGACATAAGTGTTAAAAAACTAATAATATAATAGAACCAACCTTTCAACATGAGATTTGATTACTATTGTATATTATCAAAGAGTGATGTTATACTATATCCAAATAATAATAATTTCTCAATCCTAGATTCTATATATCTTTCATGTAAGAAACTATAAGATTACCAAATCCCATAATATTCAAAGCAAGTAATCATCGTTTAACATTTATCTAGATAGCTAACTACATCAAATCATGATACACGTTTCTGATAAATTTATAGAGTTCTAGACCATAACCATCACATAATATTTGCTATAGTAATTTTGGAAGCATAAATTAGTCATTTAATTTAACTTAAAGATGGCATAGCAAACCAAAACATTTTCTTTGTCTTCATTTTTTGATAGGTAAGTAGCATCATCAAGTAAAACACGATTAATAAAAAAGGTGTCTTTTTGTCATATATAAACAACTGTGTATTTGGTGTCCATACGATGGTGTGAAAATGTTAGAGAGAGGGATTTAGTCACGAGTTTAAGTAGAAATGGTTGGAGATAATTAGCGGAATGCTAATTTAACCCTAGCATAGAAATACACTGACAGGCACAACAAATGTATCATGTTTCTCAATCGATATGATTTTTAGAATACGTGCCTCCGCTAGGATAGGATGCAATGATATGCACTTCCTATGGACGATTAAACTTTATGCTTAGGTTTAGTGTTTATGTGCACAAAATGGGTAATGGAAAAGAAAGTTCTCTATGTATTGTTAGTATTTCAAAAGATCAGTCAGATAATTCAACTCACATAGAAATGTGTTGGGGTCTGTCATACCTTAAGAAAATTTCTGTGTGCACTATTTTATTCACCATATTGCCAGTCCTCGTTCTATCTTCATGGTTGCCCATCGTTCCGTAGTTTGTCCTTTTGCATGAATCTGAGAATGGTACATATATAGTTACTAACTCTATCAATCTGAGAATGGTACAAATATAATTAATTACTCTAGAAAAAAGACTCATGAGCAATGTTTATCAATGTTTTAAGATTGGTCCTGGCTGATTTTCTTGGTGAATACTTGATATGTTGGTTTCGGTCGGGTGCTAGTGACATCTACATAAAACATATTTGTAAATCTAGTTGTCTTCGTATATGGATACTCTAAACTCGTGAGCAATGTTTCAATGTTTAATCTACCCTCAAAGGTTTCACCGTAAATAAATTCAAAGTAATAGCACAAAGATTTGATTCTTCTTGATCAGCTTCATGAACTATTGTAACAAAAACGAAACTGATTTTAGGATAGTTGTTCAGTGGACAAAACCGTTCAATCTCCCGAACTTTGATGATCTTGGGTATGCAAGACATATTATTTATTAATATTTGGCTTAAAAGTTCCGACCAGTTTGTTTCCAATAGATAGTAGATCATACTTGCCTTACGAAGAAATAGTATATGAGGTATGCAAGTACTGAATATGGAAAAGTAAGCACATCGTGTGTACATGATAATTATACCTTCTGGTATGGTGAACTTATATTGGTGCTAATAAGTTTATTATCCGATAGTTGATTGCGTCCCAAAAGTATTAGAACTTTTTCCATGATGATTGTGTAAGTTTCCTTTCTATTAGTCAAAACATTGACCAATTTAGGTACCATATAATACACGTGTGTTAGGTGTCGATGAAAACTAAAGCTATGATAGAATCATCTATTAGAAGCAACTTCCAAATCATTGATTCATAATAAAAAATTACATTGATCTGATAAAAATGAATCAGTCAAACTATTACTTTGTTGCAGGTGTTACGTTTTGAAGGTTTTTTTTAGAGACATGATGGAGGAGATTGGACGCTAGTGGTTACCGCATGAACATGATGTCGAACTTCCTCTAGTAATGTGGTGATTTTGAGGATAGCTGTGCAATGGGAGTCGAAAGGGCCCTTGCAAGTTGTACTGAATTTGTTACCGTGTAACGGTCAGAATCTGCTCTTAAGATTAATCATAATACAAAATTGTGAGCTATTGAATTATTAAAAGATGAAGTTAAGTTGAAAAATTACATCATTATAAATGTCTTAGGACTGGTCTGTCCAACTTTAGTAGCGGCCTATCCAACTTAATCAACCATGCAAATCACAAGTTAGCTTTGACACCAAATGGTAAATTAACTTGGACCTGTGATTGGAGTCGTGTGTACACGCAAGAAGTACGTATACTTACAGGAGACCTGGTCACTTTGAGAGAATCAATCGAGCATCATACCACGCCGCTTCAAACTGCTATTGAGATTGTATTCAGGTGCGAGCCACCTGGAGGAGCCGGCCGGTGCGTCTTCTAGACCTTTTCGCCCTGTCTTCTTCTTTTCCGTTGCGTCCGTCGACAGTCGCCCAAATACTAAGGGAGGAGGAGGCCGGGACTGAGATGTCAGCGGAGAGAGTTAGGGTTTTCTTTATGCGCATAATCTATGTCTAGGCTGACCTTGATCTGGGCAAATCAAGGTCACGTCTCGCGGCCGCACGATTATAATCCTACGTCTCCACTTGTGTATTTAATTATTAGTCTTAACTCGTTCGGGCCGAAACCCAAAGTCACGGGCGTGTATTTAATTACGAATTTCAAAAATTTAAAATGTTTTCTAGCTCAAACCGTTTATCCAAATAAGATTCTGTTTTTATAACTAGACTAGTGACGGCGAGATCTTCGAAACTAGATCCCATGTCGATATGTTTTAAAGATTTTTTTTTGAGGATGTAACTTTTTAGTGGATGTAACTCTCTCTCCTAATTAGGATGTAACTTTTTTCTGGACTATGTAACATTTTCTGCTATTTCACATGTAACTTTTTGCTAGATGTAACTTTCTGATAACTCGGATATAACTTTTTCTGTAAATTAGATGTAACTTTGATCGACATCTTTCAAAAAAGTCATCAAAACATATTGATATGGGATCTATTTTTGAAGATCTTGTCGCGACAAGCCAACGGTGAAAACGAATCTTGAATCGGATAAACGGTTTGAGCTAGAAAATATTTCAAATTTTCGGATTTCGTAATTATATATGGATAGAGTGACTAGTGTATTCCCTGTTTACAATAAAGCCGAAACTCATTTGCTTTTTCTATTCCAAAAATAGAAATATTAATGGGATGTCTAAACTGATGTCATTTTTTGTTAAAGCGAGGTCGACCTCGGTGTAACCGCACCCTTCTTTATGAGATGAGTTTCTTCTCGCATTGTTTTGGGTTATTTCCACATGAAGAGTATTCACGGGAAGACTGGTTGAAAGTCGTACGTGCTTTTGTTCGACAGCTGCACCCTTGTTTTTCTTGAACATACGTGTCGTGTACATCTGACACGTTAAATTGTCCGAGTCCCACCATGTTTGTTTTCCGATTCCGAGTCCCACCATGCTGTACGTGTTATGAAAGACTGCTTGAGACTTGGGAGGCGTACGTATTTTTGTTCGACAGCTGTACCCTTTTTTTTTCTTGACCATACGATGTGTACACGTAACACGTTAAATTCTCTGAGCCCCACGATATTAAACATGTTACGCATATCTAACGGACACATATTAATAATTTGAGAAATCCATTAGATCAAGGGCTGGTATTTTCTGATTAACGTGGAATTTTCTAGCTATTTATCTTACTTCTGGTTAACCCCTATTTTACTTTTAGTATATAATAGATAAGAACATCATTAATACTCCCCATGAGTTTCTTTTTAGCATTATCATCAAGTGGGACATTTAAATAACAATCTTCCAAGGTGGCAAATCAAGCATATCATAAATCTTTTTAGGCATAATAGAAACACTACTATCAAAATCACATAAATCTTTGAAATCAAAATTATTTACTTTTATATTAATGATGGGTTCCCAACCATCTTCTTGTTTCATAGGAATAGAAGCTTTATGTTTCATCTTTTCTTTTTTAATTTTTATAAGAGCATCAGTAATGTGTTTTATAAAGGCCATATTCATAGCACTAGCATTAGGACTTTTAGCAAGCTTTTGTAGGAACTTAATTACTTCAGAGATATTGCAACCATCAAGATCAAAATCATAATTATCATCTAAAGTAGTAGAGCTATTACTAGCTTCAATACTAGTGGTAGTGATAGTAGAAACACTAATATTTTTTAGCAATTTCATCTTCTCTTTTCCACTTAGCATGCAATTCAGCTAATAGTCTAACATTTTCATCAATTCTAACTTATATGGCATTAGTAGCAGCAAAGGGATTATCAATAGTTTCAGGTTTAGCAGCCATTTTATTCAAAGAAGATTGTGCTTCAGCCAATGATGCTATATTTCTTTCAGCATTAGAGAGTTTTTCCTCAATAGTTTTATTGAAAGCAGTTTGTTTACTAATAAAATCTTTAAGTTCAGAGGGAGCACTCCTATTATTGTTGTAGGCATTTCCATAAACATTACCATTATTGGGAGGATATGGCCTATAGTTGTTATTACCAAAATTATTCCTGTAGGCATTGTTGCTAAAATTATTATTTCTTATAAAGTTCACATCAACTTGCTCTTCTTGAGCAACCAAAGAGGCTAAGGGAACATGATTTGGATCAATATGAGCTTTCCCATTAACAAGCATAGACATAATAACATCAATTTTATCACTCAAGGAGGAGGTTTCTTCAACTGAATTTACCTGCTTACCTTGTGGAACTCTTTCAGTGTGCCATTCAGAATAGTTAACCATCATATTATCCAAAAGCTTTGTTGCAGCACCCAAAGTAATGGTCATAAAGGTACCTCCATCAGCATAATCCAGTAGATTTCTTGAAGAATAGTTCAATCCTGCATAAAAGGTTTGGATAATCATCTAAGCAGTTAGTCCATGAGTGGGACAATTCTTTACCAAAGATTTCATTCTTTCCCAAGCTTGAGCAACATGTTCATTATCAGATTGTTTAAACTTCATTATTTCACTTCTCATAGATATAATCTTAGTAGGAGGATAGTATTTTCCAATAAAAGCATCTTTGCATTTGGTCCAAGAATCAATACTATTTCTAGTTAGGGATTGCAACCATTCTTTAGCTTTTCCTCTCAAAGAGAAAGGAAACAATTTAAGCTTAATAATATCCCGATCTATATCCCTATGCTTTTGCATCTCACAAAGTTTAACAAAGTTATTTAGATGAGCAGTGATGTCTACACACTTCTATTCTTGTAGACAGTTGTTGGGCCTCTAAGTGCCGATGTTTGTAGAATAGCAGTAAGTTTTCCCTTAAGTGGATCACCCAAGGTTTATCAAACTTAGGGAGGAAGTGGTCAAAGGTATCCCCTCTCAAGCAACTCTGCAATCAAGATACAAGAAGTCTCTTGTGTCCCCAACACACCCAATACACTTGTCAGGTGTATAGGTGCACTAGTTCGGCGAATAGATAGTGAAATACAAGTGGTATTGGATAATTATAAGTGGTAACGGTGATAGAAGATAGCTTGATGGCGTGGAAAAGACTAAAGCAAAACTGAAAGAAAGATGGAAGCAAGCAAACATGTAATAGATCTAATAGCAAACGGTGTAACAATGCTTAGAAACAAGGGCCTAGGGATCATACTTTCACTAGTGAACACTCTCATATAAATATATCATCTTCATGATACTACGCTGAACTACTCTCCGGTTGAACACTCTAATCAATGGTAGGGCTATAATAGCACACCTCAAAGTTCATCTTTCCCATCTAGAAAACCCCACACTGTCACCTTGAGTACTAGATGAGTCCAACAAACACCACAATTTCATAAAGACATCCAACTCCAAATATAACTCATAAAAAGTATTTGTAATATCTAGCCTAAGTGCCACCATGGTGTGCACGCTGTCACTTTCACACACATGGGGAGAGCAGAGATCTATTAAAGCACTTGAGTAGCAAGGTAGATCTATAGATTACAAGCTGATGATCTCAATAAGATCATACATAGAGAGAGAGATGACCACATAGCTACCGGTAGAACCCTTAGCCTCGAGAGAGAACTACTCCCTCCTCATCATGGGAATCAGCAATGGTGATGGAGATGGTGGTGGAGATCGATGGAGATGGCTCCGGGGGCACTTCCTTGTCCTGGCAGGGTGCCGGAATAGAGACTTTCTGTCCCCCGAATCTCCCCTTCGGTGGTGGCGGCGTTGTGGAACTTTTCATGGATTTCTAATTGATGATTTAGGGTTTTGGTATCGGGAGGCCCTTATAGGCGAAGGAGGCAAGGTCGGTGGCCAGCCAGGGGGCCCACACCATGCCCTGGCACGACCTAGGTGGACCCACGCCATGGGGTGGTGTGGCCACCCTGTGGCCCCTCTCCGACTCTCCTTCTGGCTCCGTGAGTCTTCCGGGAAAATAGTAACTTTGGCTTTTGTCCCGTCCAATTCCGAGAATATTCATTTTCTGACTTCTTGGAACCAAAAACAGCAGAAAAGCAGAACTGCAATCGTGGCATCTTGTTAATAGGTTAGTCCAAGAAATCATATGAAAAGTACTCCAAAGTGTGGACAAAACATAAGAAAGTAGATAAAACCAAGCATGGAACATCAAAAATTATAGGTACATTTGCAATGTATCAACATCCCCAAGCTTAACTCCTGCTCGTCCTCAAGTAGGTAAGTGATAAAAAGAAAGAATAATTTTTGAGGTGACATGCACCATCATAGACTTGATCAAAGTACTTGTAAAACATTCGAAGCTGGTATCATAGTACTTCAACATAGCATGAAAGATATAGTTCTAACAATAAGACAAAGAAACTATGTTGCAACATGAAAAAGCACAAACAAAAGATTCATGAATAACAATGCTTTGCAAGACGTTTGTTTGTTTCACATAAAGAAAACATAGCATAGTGGCATTCATCTTGTCCCTCAATAGAGTAGAAAATATAAATGCATAGGACACCTTCAAAGTTCATAAGAGTGACTAGATACAAATAGTTTAAAACAAGCAATATCAAGGTATGCATCAATCAACAACTCTTGGGACAATGCACATAGAACTAAGAATGGCCACTATGCTCTCAAAGTAAATGCATAAAGATAGAAGGTGGAGACTCAATATAATGGTGGAAGAAAGGCCTTCATAGAAGGAAGCAGAGATTCAAGTTTCATAAAGAGCTTCCAAAAATTATGGTACTTATAGCTTTCAGCTCTCATTGCCCCTATCATAAGCATCTTGAAGTGATTAAGGTTAAAGTGAACAAACTATGGTGTACATGCTTGACAAAGTATAAGTTAGAAATCTCATGTCCCTTGAATACGAGGGCCGCTCCTCATGCTATTCAATTTTAGTCACCAGTAAGTTCTTGTCATCGTAAGTACATGTGTATCATAGAGAACCGCCAACGGGGTACCCCTTGCCCGATGATACGGAAGAATCCCCATATCAAAATGACAAGGCAAGTAGACAACGAGCATCTCAACAATCTTCTTATTTACCATGGGAATATGGTGCTTTTTCTCAATATAGGACTATTTTTTATAAGAAGAATGCTTCATAGACGGCTCGTTATGGTTACGCTGCAAGTTTCCACCATGACAGCATGGATTAGACCAGCGGCCCAAGCGTTTCTCTAACACACATACATAACTCCATGGACTTACAAGCTCCCCTTTAATTTCACACCGACGACATCCATATACTAAAGAGCATGATATTAACTAGGTACAAAGTACAAGTGCAATGTTGAACGCGTTCCCCATGACAGCATGGTTCTGCTAATCCCCAACAAATAAGTGCAAGCATATACAACATAGACGACACAATGGTTCAAGTTTATTAAGGGCAAGAAAAGTAAAGTGTGCCATCAAGTTCGTGAGAGCTTTAATCACTAGTTTTCTCATAACAAGTTTAATTCGGAAGGTAGATAAAAACATGAATATACTTGGAATGGCATAAGCTAATAGGTAGGTATGGTGGACTCTTTGGAATAACTTGGTTTTAGGAGTTGGATGCATGAGTGGAACTCATACTTGGCTATGGAGGCTAGCAAAAGACTGGGAGCGACCAACTAAGAGAGCAATAATGGCCATAATCATGCAGAGCGACAAAACATCATTGATCAAAGCATAAAGTGATACTAAAAGTTGAAAACTAAAGGATCATAAAGGCTATGGTGATTTGGGATAGTCAAAACATGGTGTGAGCATGCGCCAAGTCAACCCAAATAAAGCATCAAAGGAGATTACCACAATACTATGCTTTAATATGCTAAAACAACGCATGATTCTTCCAAGGCACATTAAGAAATATCAATTGTTTATAACAAGTCATGCTACAGCAAAGAATACTAAGAATAAAGCCAAAACAATATCAATCATGGCATGATAAAGCATACGCCACAGTCAAAAACAAGCTATCTTTACCACTTAAGCATGAACTTTCCTACTCTTTTCCAATCAAAACCAAACTATTTGAAAACCAACGTACGAAAGAGGGGTTCCAACCAATTTATTCAGCAACCTAAGCAAACCAAGCAAATGAAAAACCAAAGCGAAAACGAAAAAGAAGACGCTGCAAGAACAACACAACTGTGCATGAAACAATAAAAATGAAGTGTTTGGAAGAAACCTGCGATTTTTATTGATGAAGAAGGGGATGCCTTGGGCATCCCCAAGCTTTGACGCTTGTACTTCTTGGATATTTCTTGGGGTGACACGCGTGGCATCCCCAAGCTTGAGCTTTAGTCCATCCTTCATCTCATTACTCATTCCTTCCATACACCTGAAATTTTTCCTTCATACAAAACTTCACAAAATCTTTATTAGCAACATTAGGGAACTCAAGATAATAAGTCTTTAGGTTCAGTTTCAACACCAATAAAACTTCCATTAGAACACAAGCTACTGTAGCACTTCCCTCAAAAATCTCAATTCCCTAAAGAGAACTCAAAAAGGAACCAACAAGAAGCAAATGCAAATAATGGCAGAAATTTGTCAAAACAGACCAGCAGGTAAAGACGAATTTTTTCGAAGACCTTCTGTTGCTCAAATCAAAAAGTGTTGAACTAACAAAAGTTAGATAACAACCTGGGGCAGAAGCACAAAAAGTCATGCCTCAAAAAGACGTTCAGATATTTTACACAAATTTTTACGGTGAAGCACAGAAATCTGTTTCGGGACAGCAACTTTCCCAAGCATTACTTCTC
This sequence comes from Avena insularis, assembly GCA_023614405.1. Classification (NCBI taxonomy): domain Eukaryota; kingdom Viridiplantae; phylum Streptophyta; class Magnoliopsida; order Poales; family Poaceae; genus Avena; species Avena insularis. The sequence continues at coordinate 537,678,668 of CM042686.1, forward strand.
TCTCATTAGAGGTCACTCTTGGCACAAAAAGCAAATAAAAAGGATAAGGAACGGTTATTACAGAAGTAATAACTTCCAAGACTCATCTAAAACTTTTGGGTTATCTCCCAATAAGTACTTTTCTTTACCGCCTTTAAGTTAGGCATGATAGTTTAAGAAGATGCTCACATAGGAAATATGAATTGAAGTAAAAGAGAGCATCAAGAAGCAAATTCAAAACACATTTAAGTCTAACCCACTTCCTATGCATAGGAATCTTGTAAATAAACAAGTCATGAAAGAACAAAGCAACAAGCATAGTAAAGGAAAGCAAGTGCAACTTCAAAAATTTCAACATAAAGAGGGGAAACTTAATATTATTGAGACACATAAAACCATGTTTCCCTCTCTCATAATAGCTTTCAGTAGCATCATGAATAAAATTAACAATATAACAATCACATAAAACATTCTTATCATGAGCCACATGCATATAATCATTATTACTTTCCACATAAGCATAGTTATTCTTGTTAATTGTAGTGGGAGCAAATTCGACAAAATAGCTATCATTATTATTCTCATCACCATAATCATCAAATATAGGAGGCATATTGTAATCATAATTAATTTCCTCCTCAATAGTAGGTTGACTGAAAATATCATATTCATCATTGTAATCATCATATATTGGAGGTTTGGTGTCATCATAAGGAATAGAATAGCTATCTTCCAAAGCTGGGGAACTAAAAAGATCATTTTCATAAAAACTAGCATCCCCAAGCTTAGAATTTTCCATAGCATTAGCAATAATGGTGTCCAAAGAATTCATACTAACAACATTGCTATTAGCATGCAAATAAAGTTCCATAGGTTTTTTAATTTTCTCTTCAAACACTTCATGTCCTAACTCAAGATAAATATTATAAAGCTCTCTAATTTTGTTGTTGTTTTCCATTAAGCCTAACTAGTGAAAACAAGAAACAAAAAGACAAAATTGCAGAATCTAAAGGAAATAACTTCGAGCACTCACACCAGAGGATGTGAGTACCTTTTACCTTACCTCCCCGGCAACGGCGCCAGAAAATAGGCGTTTGCCGTGGGAGGTTCTTCTTCTTTAATCCTCCGGTGTGAATACCTTTTACCTTACCTCCCCGGCAACGGCGCTAGAAAATAGCTTGATGTCTACGCACTTCTATTCTTGTAGACAGTTGTTTGGCCTCCAAGTGCAGAGGTTTGTAGAACAACAGCAAGTTTTCCCTTAAGTGGATCACCCAAGGTTTATCGAACTCAGGGAGGAAGTGGTCAAAGGTATCCCCTCTCAAGCAACCCTGCAATCAAGATACAAGAAGTCTCTTGTGTCCCCAACACACCCAATACACTTGTCAGGTGTATAGGTGCACTAGTTCGGCGAAGAGATAGTGAAATACAAGTGGTATGGATAATTATAAGTGGTAACGGTGATAGAAGATAGCTTGATGGCGTGGAAAAGACTAAAGCAAAACTGAAATAAAGATGGAAGCAAGCAAACATGTAATAGATCTAATAGTAAACGGTGTAACAATGCTTAGAAACAAGGCCTAGGGATCATACTTTCACTAGTGAACACTCTCATATAAATATATCATCTTCATGATACTGCGCTGAACTACTCTCCGGTTGAACACTCTAATCGATGGTAGGGCTATAACAGCACACCTCAAAGTTCATCTTTCCCATCTAGAAAACCCCACACTGTCACCTTGAGTACTAGATGAGTCCAACAAACACCACAATTTCATAAAGACATCCAACTCCAAATATAACTCATAACAAGTATTTGTAATCTCTAGCCTAAGTGCCACCATGATGTGCACGCTGTCACTTTCACACACATGGGGAGAGCAGAGATCTATTAAAGCACTTGAGTAGCAAGGTAGATCTATAGATTACAAGCTCATGATCTCAATAAGATCATACATAGAGAGAGAGATGAACACATAGCTACCGGTAGAACCCTTAGCCTCGAGAGAGAACTACTCCCTCCTCATCATGGGAATCAGCAATGGTGATGGAGATGGTGGTGGAGATCGATGGAGATGGCTCCGGGGCACTTCCTTGTCCCGGCAGGGTGCCGGAATAGAGACTTTCTGTCCCCCGAATCTCCCCTTCGGTGGTGGCGATGCTGTGGAACTTTTCGTGGATTTCTAATTGATGATTTAGGGTTTTGGTATCGGGAGGCCCTTATAGGCGAAGGAGGCAAGGTCGGTGGCCAGCCAGGGGGCCCACACCATGCCCTGGCACGACCTAGGTGGACCCGCGCCATGGGGTGGTGTGGCCACCCTGTGGCCCCTCTCCGACTCTCCTTCTGGCTCCGTGAGTCTTCTGGGAAAATAGTAACTTTGGCTTTTGTCCCGTCCAATTCCGAGAATATTCATTTTCTGACTTCCTGGAACCAAAAACAGCAGAAAACAGGCAACTGGCACTATGGCATCTTGTTAATAGGTTAGTCCAAGAAATCATATGAAAAGTACTCCAAAGTGTGGACAAAACATAAGAAAGTAGATAAAACTAAGCATGGAACATCAAAAATTATAGAGACATTTGCAATGTATCAAGCAGCAGCATCTTCAGTACCAATACCAGAAAATTGTTCTCTCATAACAAGATTGAGTAAAGCAGGTTTTATTTCAAAGAAAGTAGCTTCAGGAACAGGTGGAGCAATAGGTGTGTACATGAAATCATTGTTTTTGGTGCTAGTGAAGTCACACAACTTAGTATTTTCAAGAGTAGTCATTTTTTGTGTTTTTAATAAAGAAAGCAAACTTAGTACAACTAATTTTTTTGTGTTTCTGATAAAGAAACAAGCAAACAAAGCGAAAATAAACTAAGCAAAACAAGAATAACAAAGTAAAGAGATTGATTATGAGGGACTCCCCTTGTGAAGATGTTCTTGACTCCCCGGCAACAGTGCCAGAAAAGAGCTTGATGGCCCAAGATATCTCGAGCTCGTTGGGGAACCCCAAGAGGAAGGTATGATGAGCACATCAACAAGTTTCCCTCAGTTATGAAACCAAGGTTATCGAACCAGTAGGAGCAAGGAAACACCTCCAAGGTGTTGTTGCCAACTTGGAATCCTGCACAACACAACCACATAACTTTGCCCCCAACTTACAGTGAGGTTGTCAATCTCACTGGTTTTGCTAAAAACAAAGGATTAAATGTATTGTGTGGAAGAAAATAAAAGCTTGCAGAAAGTAAACAGAAAGCAGTAAACAGTTGTAGATTGATGGTAAAAGAAAGGACCGGGGTCCATAGTTCACTAGTGGTGGTTCTCCTTAAGATAGATGACATGTTGGGTGAACAAATTACAGTGGGGCAATTGACAAACATCGAGAAAGCATACATGCATATACTAATCATCTTAACTCCTATGAGATTTGATTGGGCATTACAACATTATACATAGACCATAATCCAACTGCATCTATGACTAATAATCCACCTTCAGGCTATCAATCCGAACCCCCTCCAGTATTAAGTTGCAAGCAACAGATAATTGCATTACGCATTGCGTGTAAAGTAAACAATACGATGTTCTATGAACAAAGGATTGCTATTTTCTCCCTAGTAGCAACATCACATCTAGTACCTTAGAGATTTCTGTAACTTCTCCAGATTACTAGAGGCATGAACCCACTATCGAGCATAAATACCCCCTCTTGGATTTGCTAGCATCTACTCGGCCAAGATATCTACTAACAATGGAGAGCATGCAAGATCACAAATAAGAAAGACATGATAGAATCAATAATCAATCTGAAATAGCATCTCAATATCCATCGGATCCCCGCAAACACAACATGTATGATTACAAATAGATGATCTTGATCATGAATGGAGCTCATAAGATCTAGACATGGTAGCACAAAGGAGAAGAACCAACCATCTAGCTACTACATGGACCCGTAGTGCAAGGATGAACTACTCACACATCACACCGGAGGCTTGCATGGTGATGAAGAAGGCCTCTAGGGTGGATTCTCTCCTCCGGCAGGGTGCCGGGAAGAGCTTCAGATCCCTCCTGATCTAGGGATGGAGATGATGGCGGCTACATACTCTTTCGTGGAATTTTGATCGGGTACTTACGGTTTCTATATCGGAGGCATCTTATAGGCGAAAGGGGAGGCTGAGGGGGTGCCCTAGGCGACCACACCACCCCCTGGCGCGGGCCAGGCCTGGCTGCGTGGCCAGGTGGTGTGGCGGCCTCGCCCCTCCCGCCTCGTGATTCGCTCCGTGTCCCCCTCGGTGAAATACTGACTTTGGCTTTTGTCCCGTCCAATTCCGAGAATATTCATTTTCTGACTTTCCTGGAACTAAAAACAGCAGAAAACAGGCAGCTGTCACTATGGCATCTTGTTAATAGGTTAGTCCAAGAAAGTGTATAAAAAGTACTCCAAAGTGTGGACAAAACATAAGAAAGTAGACAAAAGCCAAGCATGGAACATCAAAAATTATAGATACATTTGCAACGTATCAGATCCCAACACATTTATTTTGGAGAGAGACACACCCCGTTATTCATTGTGTAGAACACTCTAGTTTTCACTCTTATTGTTCTGTGAGTGTTCTCCTTTGCTAGCACTGTGTTTAGCTTTATTTTTTTATTGTTGTTGGAAAAGAGTAGGAAGTTTCATACTTATAGTGGTACAAAAGGAAGCTTGTTTTGACTGTGACTTAGACTTTATCATGTCATGCTAGATGTTGCTATGACTTTATGCTTAGTGATTATTGTTATAGCATGACTTGTTACAAACAACTGAGATTGCTTAATGTACCTTGAAAGAATTATGCGTTGTTTTAGCATATAAAAGCATAATATTGTGGTATTCTCCTTTGATGCTTTATTTGGGTTGACTTGGCGCATGCTCACACCATGTTAAGACTATACCAGTCACCATAGCCTCTACAATTATTTTATTTTTGACTTGTAATATCACTTTATGCTTTAATTAATAATATTTTGTCGCTTTTCATGATTATGGCCATTATTTCTCTCTTAGTTGGTCGCTCCCAGTCTTCTGCTAGCCTCCGCATGTACCAAGTATGAGTTCCACTCATGCATCCAACTCCAAATAAAACCAAGTTATTCCAAAGAGTCTACCAGACATACCTATTAGCATTATTGCTATTCCAAGTATATTCATGTTTTTATCTACCTTCTGAATTAAACTTGTTATGTGAAAATTAGTGATTAGAGCTCTCACAAACTTGATGACACACTTTACTTTCTTGCACTTAATAAACTTGAACCGTTGTGCCCATCTATGTTGCGTATATGCTTGCACTTTATAAGTTGTGAATTAGCAGAACCATGTTACCATGGGGAACGCTTTCAACATTGCACATTATTTAGTTGATATCATGTTCTTTTGCTTATGGATCCTAGCGGTGTGAAATAAAAGGAGAGCTTGTAAGCTCATGGAGTTTGTATATGTGTTATAGAAATGCCTCGGCGGCTAGCCTAAGCCATGCCTAATCATGGTGGAAACTTGCAGCATAACCATAGTGAGCAATCTGTGAAGCATCCTCAATAAAAACCTATGAAAATATCAAATAAAAACATCACTGAGATGCTCATTGTCTATTGCCTTGTCATTTTGATATGGGATAGCTCCTGTATCATGGGGCAAGGGGTACCCTGTTGGCGGTTCTCTATGATACACATATACTTACAATGACAAGAACTTACTCGTGACTAAAGTTGAGTAGCATGAGGTTCGGTACTCGTAAGCAAGGGGCATGAGATTTTCAACTTATAACTTGTCAAGCATATCCTCATATTTGTTCACTTTAACCTTAATCACCCAACGATGCTTATGATAGGGGCAATGAGAGATGAAAGCTAATAAGTACCATAATTTTTGGAAGCTCTTTATGAAACTTGAATCCCTGCTTCCTTCTATGAAGGGCCTTTCTTTTACTTTTATGTTGAGTCTCCATGTTCTATCTTTATGCACCTATTAAGAGACAATAGTGGTCATTCTTAGTTTAATGTGCATTGTCCCAAAACTTGTTGATTGATTCATAACTTTGATATTGCTTGTTCTTAAATTATTTGTATCTAGCCACCCTTATGAACTTTGAAGGTGTCCTATGCATTTATGTTTTGCTACACCATGAGGGACGAGATGAATACCATTTTCATTATGTTTTGTATATGTGAAACAAACAAACGTCTTTCAAAGCATTATTATTCATGAATCTTTTGTTTGTACCTTTTCATGTTACAACATAGTTGCTATGTCTTATTGTTAGAACTATATCTTTGATGTCTATGTTAGAGTACTTTGATCCCGGCCATAAATGATTTACAAATACCATGATCAAGATTATGATGGTGCATGTCGCCTCAAAAATTATTCTTTTTGTCACTTACCTACTCGAGGACGAGCAGGAGTTAAGCTTGGGGATGTTGATACGTCGCAAACGTATCTATAATTTTTGATGCTCCATGCTTGCTTTATATCAACTATCTTATGTTTTGTCTACACTTTGAGGAATTTTTATACATTTTCTAGAACTAACCTATTAACAAGATGCCGCAGTGCCAATTGCCTGTTTTTTGTTGTTTTTGGTTTCAGAAAAGCTAGAAAAGACATATTCTCGGAATTATACGAAACAAAGCCTGAAGTTCCTATTTTTCCCGACACGAGGCAGAGTCCAAGTAGAGACGGAGGACGCCCAGGGGCTGGCCACACCATAGGGTGGCGCGGGTCCCCCTGGCCGCACCACCAAGTGGTGTGGGCCCCTGGTCCACCCTCTGACATCGCCCTTTCACCTATATATTCCCCCTGGGACGAAAACCCTGAGTAGTAGATAAGAATTCCATGAAAAGTTCTGTAGCGCCGCCTGATGTCTACGTACTTCTATTCTTGTAGACAGTTGTTGGGCCTCCAAGTGCAGAGGTTTGTAGAACAGCAGCAAGTTTCACTAAAGTGGATCACCCAAGGTTTATCAAACTCAGGGAGGAAGTGGTCAAAGGTATCCCTCTCAAGCAACCCTGCAATCAAGATACAAGAAGTCTCTTGTGTCCCCAACACACCCAATACACTTGTCAGGTGTATAGGTGCACTAGTTCGGCGAAGAGATAGTAAAATACAAGTAATATGGATATAATACAACGGTGCTAGAAAATACTTTGATAGCGTGGAAGAGAAGAGGCAAACTGAAATAAAGATGGAAGAAAGCAAACATATAACCGATCTAGTTGCAAACGACGTTTCAATGCTTAGAAACAAGGCCTAGGGATCATACTTTCACTAGTGAACACTCTCATATAAATATCTTCTCTTCGTGATACTACTCTGAACTACTCTCCGGTTGTACACTCTAATCCATGGTAGGGCTATAACAACACTCCTCGAAGTTCGTTTTCCCCATCTAGATAACCCCACACTGTCACATTGAGCTCTAGATGGTTCCAACAAACACCACAATTTCATAGAAACATCCAACTCCAAATATAACTCATAACAAGTTTTTGTAATCTCTAGCCTAAGTGCCACCATGGTGTGCACGCTGTCACTTTCACACACATGGGGAGAGCAGAGATCTATTAAAGCACTTGAGTAACAAGGAAGATATACTTGATTACCAAGCTCATGATCATAATATGTTCATGCATAGAGAGAGATGAACACATAGCTACTGGTAGAACCCTTGGCCTCGAGAGAGAACTACTCCCTCCTCATCATGGGAGTCAGCAATAGCGATGGAGATGGTGATGGAGTCGATGGAGATGGCAGTGAAGATGGTGAAGAGGCGGCGGCGGTGACGCGGAGGACTCCTTCCCCGCCGCCAGTATCACAGGGGAGCACCGCCCCTTAGCACCCTTCCTTCATGGACTCTTGGGAGTCCTTCCCTATGGAGATGGGATCCATGGGGGAGGAAAAAACATGGCTTTGGTGGCTGCAAATTCGTGGGTGGAGGTGTCTCACACGAATTAGGTTTCCTTCCTTTATATAGCTTCTCGGATTCCCGTCACCCCATCTTGGGCTGCAGTAAATCGGGCCTATCAGGCCCGTCCGGACTTGGAATTAGCTAAGTTTTATGTCCAGAATGTTTTTCGTGAAATTTCCAACGACTTTGTAGTTGAAGAGTTTTCCGTTTGACGCCGTCTTTGATCCGAAACGTGACCATCTTCAAAAAGAGTTCTAAGACAGATTTCTGGAAACTCCCAATTTGACTCCAACAAGATTTCCACTTGTATTCTTGGTAATTCCTACACATCAAAGTGTAAAACAAGAACATTGTGCACTTTTGCAACTATGAGTAGGTTAGTCCAAATAAATCATAAACTTTATATAAAAAGCAGTATCAAAAGCATATTATTAGCATAAAACCATCAAAAATTATAGATACGTTATAGACGTATCAACATCCCCAAGCTTAGTTCCTGCTCATCCTCGAGTAGGTAAACAATAAACACAATAAAAATTTTGAGGTGACACGCAGCCAACACAATCTTGATCAAAATATTTGTAAAACATTGATAGCTGGGATCATAGTACTTCAATATAGCATGAAAGATAAAGTTTTAACAATAAGACATAGCAACTATGTTGTAACATGAAAGGCACAAACAAAAAATTCATGAATAACAATGCTTTGCAAGACATTTGTTTGTTTCACATAAGGAAAACATAGCATAGTGGCATTCAGCTTGTCCCTCATAATGTAGCAAATTATAATTGCATAGGACACCTTCAAAGTTTATAAGGGTGACTAGATACAAATAGTTTAAGAACAAGCAATATCAAAGTTATGCATTGCTAACTCGTGTATTAACGAGCTCGTTGGGGAACCCCAAGAGGAAGGTATGATGAGCACAACAGTAAGTTTTACCTCAGTTATGAAACCATTGTTATCAATCCAGTAGGAGTAAGGAAACACCCCAAAGGTGTTGTTAGCTGAACGTTGGCAGGGCGCACTACCGGTGCCAGCAGCAACATGGAGACCTGCACAACACAACCACATAACTCTATCCCCAACTTGCGATGAGGTTGTCAATCTCACCAGTTTTGCTGAAAACAAAGGATTAAACGTATCGAATGGAAGGAAGTAATAGTTTGCAGAAAGTAAACAAAAAGCAGTAAACAGTTGATTGCAGATTTGATAGTAAAAGAAAGGACCGGGGTCCATAGTTCACTAGAGGTGGCTCTCCTTAAGATAGATAACATGCTTGGTGAACAAATTATAGCGGGGCAATTGACAAACATCGAGAAAGCATACAAGCATATACTAATCATCTTGACTCCTTTGAGATTCGATTGGGCATTACAACATTATACATAGACCGCCATCCAACTACATCTATGACTAATAATCCACCTTCAGGTTATCATCCGAACCCCCTCCAGTATTAAGTTGCAAGCAACGGATAATTGCATTATGAATTGCGTGTAAAGTAAACAATACAATTGTTCTATGAACAAAGGATTGTTGTTTTCTCCCTAGTAGCAACAGCACATCTAGTACCTTAGAGATTTCTGTCACTTCCCCAGATTACCAGAGGCATGAACCCACTATCGAGCATAAATACTAACTCTTGGAGTTGCTAGCATCTACTTGGCCAAGATAGCTACTAACAACGGAAAGCATGCAAGATCACAAATAACAAAGACATGATAGAATCAATAATCAATCTGAAATAGCATCTCAATATCCATCGGATCCCCGCAAACACAACATGTATGAATTACAAATAGATGATCTTGATCATGAACGGAGCTCACAAGATCTAAACATGATAGCACAAAGGAGGAGAACCAGCCCTCTAGCTACTACATGGACCCGTAGTCCAGAGATGAACTACTCACGCATCACATCGGAGGCTTGCATGATGATGAAGAAGGCCTCCAGGGTGAATTCCCCTCTCTGGCAGGGTGCCGGGAAGAGCTTCAGATCCCTCCCGATCTAGGGATGGAGATGACGGCGGCTACAGACTCTTTCGTGGAATTTTGATCAGGTACTTAGGGTTTCCGTATCAGAGGCAATATATAGGCGGAAGGAGAGGCCGAGGGGGTGCCTAGTGATGGGTTCGTAGCATGGAAAACAAAAAAATTCTACTGCAAGAACGAACAAAACCCAGATCTAATCTAGACAAAAGCCAAGATCTAATCTATTAGACATGAGCAACGAGATAGATCGGTACTAACCCTCATAGAACCGAAAGCGTTACGAGATTAGATCTTGTGGATGATGTAGTCGATCACTTGCCGATCTCAAGATCATGTGGACGATCCTTCCGGCACCGCGTTCCAGCAGCGCTTCCGCAGACGGTCACTGCGTGAGTCGGCGGACCTTCCTCTCCCTGTTCCAATGAAAGCGGAGGTAGTAGATCTTCTCCACGGAATCCCAGCAGCACGACGGCGTGGTGGTGGTGGTGGAGATGAGAAATCTGCAGGGCTTCGCCTATGCCTGTGCAGAAGAAACGTGGAGGAGAGAGGCGGCTGAGATTGGGAGTTATGAGACAAGGTGCAAGAGGGGCCCCCCTCCCTTCTATTTAAAGGAGGGGCGGCGCTGGGAGGGGAGTCCTAGTAGGACTCCCTCCTCCTTGGAGGGGTTGGGGAGGAATCCTCCTCCCACGAATCCGTGTCTTGCCCCACTTGGTTTCTTTGATCCCTTTCTTGGTTTTCAAGCAAACTCCAAGAAATCCTCTAGAACCTTCCAGAACATTCCGAAACCTTCTAGAATCTCCATACAAACACTCCAGAACATTTCCTAACTTAGAAAATGATTCCCAATATATGAATCTCATTCTCCGGACCATTCCGGATCTCCTCGTGATGTCCCGGATCCATTCCGAGACTCCGAACAACATTCGGTCTCCAACGCAAATTCCATATCTACTTCAAACAACTTCGAACCTTAAGTGTGTCACCCTACGGTTCGTGAATATGCAGACATGATGAAGACACCTCTTCTATCAATAACCATCAGCAGGATCTGGAGATCCATAACGGCTCCCACATGCTCAACGATTACTTCGTGATCGATTGAACCAATTAACATATGAAACCAATTCCCTTTGTCTCGCGATATTCTACTTATCCGAGGTTTGATCGTTGGTATCTTCATACCTAGTTCTTCCTTGTTACTGATAAGTACTCTTTACTCGTTCCATGTTATGTCATCCCTTGTGACCTAGTCACATGCTTGCAAGCTATCTAGATGACATTCCACCGAGAGGGCCCAGATTATATCTATCCGTCATATGGATGGACAAATCCCAATCTTGGTCTATGCGCTTCAACACATACTTTCAGAATACCCAATGACACCTTTATAACCGCCCGATTCTGAGCGGCGTTTGATGTCATCAAAGTACCCATCCAAAGGATGGTGATTAACATAACCTCATGGTCGAAGGATTAGGTTACTATGTATTTCAAAGCTTACAGCAATACGAACTTAATGACTTGATCTTATGCTACGCTTACTATGGGTGTGTGTCCATCATATCATTCTCCTAATGATATAACCTTGTTATTAATCACATCCAATGTCTATGATCAGGAAACCATGATCATCAATCAATCAACAAGCTAGTTTAACAAGAGGCTTACCAGGGACTCTTTTATGTTTACAAAACACACAAGTATTAGTGTTTCCTAATAATACAATTATAGCATGGGATGTAAACATTCATCATAAACACAAAGATATAATAATAACCATTTTTATTATTGCCTCTTGGGCATATCTCCAACAGTCTCCCACTTGCACTAGAGTCAATAATCTAGATTACATGGTAATATACCGAACACCCATGGCGTTCTGGTGTTGGTCTTGCTTTGCTCTAGGGAGAGGTTTAGTCAACGGATCTGCTACATTCAGATCAGTGTGTACTTTGCAAATCTTTATGTCACCATCTTGGACATACTCATGAATAGCATGAAAACGTAGCTTGATGTGCTTCACTTGCTATGTGACCTTGGCTCACGTGCATTAGCTATGGCACTGTGTTGTCACAGAGATGGCCATCGGGTCTAACGCATGGGAACCACGCCAAGTTCAGTAATGAACTCCTTCATCCATATGCCTTCTTGTGCAGCCTCCGAAGCAGCTATGTATTCCGATTCAGTTGAAGATTTCGCCACAACGCTCTGCTTGGCACTCCTCCAGCTTATTGCAGCACCATTCAAAATAAATACGTATCCAGACTGTGACTTCGAGTCATCTGGACCGGTGTTCCAACTAGCATCAGTGTAACCGTTTACAACAAGCTGTTCATCACCTCCATAAGAAAGAACCATATCCTTAGTCCTATTCAGGTACTTTAGGATATTCTTGACCGCTGTCCAGTGTTCCATTCCAGGATCACTTTGATATCTGCTAGTCAAACTAACAGCATGTGCTATATCTGGTCTCGTACACAAAGATGGCATACATGATAGAACCTATGGCCGAGGCATAGGGAATTTTATTCATCTTTTCTCTATCTTCTGCCGTAGCCGGACTTTGAGTTTTACTCAAGGTCTTACCTGACAACATGGGCACGAACCTTTTCTTGCTCTCTTCCATTCCAAACTTCTTTAGAACTTTGTCTAAGTATGTACTTTGTGAAAGCGCTATTAGGCGTCTTGATCTATCTCTATAAATCTTGATGCCTAGAATATATGCCGCTTCGCCAAGATCCTTCATCGAAAAACTATTATCCAAATAGGTTTTGACGCTATTAAGAAGTTCTATATCATTCCCAATCAACAATATGTCATCTACATATATTACTAGGAATACTACAGATCTCCCACTCACTTTCTTGTAAATACAAGCTTCTCCATAAGTTTGTATAAATCCAAAGTTTTTGATTACTTTATCAAAACGTTGATTCCAACTCCGGGATGCTTGCTTCAGTCCATAAATGGAGCGCTGAAGTTTGCATACCTTGTCAGCATCTTTAGGATCGACAAAACCCTTGGGTTGTACCATATACAACTCTTCCTCAATGTCACCATTAAGGAACGCCGTTTTGACATCCATCTGCCAAATTTCATAATCGAAGTATGCAGCGATTGCTAACATAATCCTCACAGACTTTAGCTTCGCTACTGGTGAGAAAGTCTCATCGTAGTCAACTCCTTGAATTTGTCGGAACCCTTTTGCGACAAGTCGAGCTTTATAGACGGTAACATTACCATCAACATCTGTTTTTCTTTTGAAAATCCATTTGTTCTCGACGACCTTACGACCATCCGTAAGTCCACCAAAGTCCATACTTGGTTTTCGTACATGGATCCCATTTGGATTTCATGGCTTCTAGCCATTTGTCGAATCTGGGCTCACCATAGCTTCTTCATACGCATAGGTCATCAGTGTTGTCCACCAACATGACGTTCAAGGAAGAGTCATACCACTCAGGAGTGGTACGAACCCTTGTTGACCTGCAAGGTACAGTAGTAACTTTGTTCGAAGTTTCATGATCATCATCATTAGCTTCCTCTCCAGTTGGTGCAGGCGGCATAGAAACATCTTCCGGTGCTGCGCTACTCTCATCTCCGAAAGAAGGTTCAACAACCTCGTCGAGTTCTACTTTCCTTCCAGTCACTTCTTTCAAGAGAAATTCCTTCTCCAGAAAGGATCCATTCTTAGCAACGAAAACTTTTCCTTCGGATCTATGATAGAAGGTATACCCAATTGTTTCTTTAGGGTATCCTATGAAGACGCATTTCTCCGCTTTGGGTTCAAGCTTATCAGGCTGTAACTTCTTTACATATGCTTCGCAACCCCAAACTTTAAGGAACGACAACTTAGGTTTCTTTCCAAACCACAATTCGTACGGTGTCGTTTCAACGGATTTAGATGGTGCCCTATTTAAAGTGAATGCGGTTGTCTCTAATGCATAGCCCCAAAATGATAACGGTAAATCTGTAAGAGACATCATAGACCGAACCATATCTAAGAGAGTTCGATTACGATGTTCGGATACACCATTACGCTGTGGTGTTCCCGGCGGTGTCAATTGTGAAAGTATTCCATATTTCTTTAAATGCATGCCAAACTCATAACTCAGATATTCACCTCCGCGGTCAGAACGCAGAAACTTAATCTTCTTGTTACGATGATTTTCCACTTCACTTTGAAATTCCTTAAACTTCTCGAAAGTTTCAGATTTATGTTTCATAAAGTAGACATACCCATATCTACTCAAGTCATCCGTGAAAGTGAGAACATAACGATATCCACCACGCGATGCTACACTCATTGGACCGCACACATCGGTATGTATTATTTCCAATAAGTCTGTAGCTCGCTCCATTATACCAGAGAATGGAGTCTTATTCATTTTTCCCATTAGACATGCTTCGAATCTTTCAAGTGATTTAAAATCAAGTGATTCAAGAAGTCCATCAGAATGGAGTTTCTTCATACGCTTCACTCCAATGTGACCAAGACGACAGTGCCACATGTATGTAGAATTATCATTCAATTTTATTCGTTTAGCATCTATGTTGTGAACATGTGTATCACTACTATCGAGATTCAATAAGAATAAACCATTCATCTCAGGTGCAAAACCATAAAAGATATTACTCATATAAATCGAACAACCTTTATTCTTAGACTTAAAAGAGTAACCGTCTCGCAATAAACAAGATCCAGATATAATGTTCATGCTTAACGCAGGCACCAAATAACAATTATTTAAATTTAAAACTAATCCCGATGGTAGATGTAGAGGAGCGTGCCGTGGCGATCACATCAACCTTGGAGCCATTTCAACGCAAGATCGTCACCTCGTCTCTTGCCAGTCTTCGTTTATTTCACAGCTCCTGTTTCGAGTTACAAATATGAGCAACCGAACTAGTATCAAATACCCAGGCACTACTACGATTACTAGTAAGATACACATCTATAACATGTATATCGAATATACCTTTCTTCTTGATGTTGCCGTTATTCAGATCCGCTGGTATTTGGGCGATTACGCTTCGATGACCAGCACCCTTGAAGAGAAGCACTCTTTAGGTTTAGGACCAGCCTTGGGCTTCTTAGCGAGTCGCAGCTTTCTTGCCATCCTTCTTGAAGTTGCCCTTGTTCTTAGGCTTGCCCCGTTTCTTGAAATTGGTGGTCTTATTGACCATCAACACTTGGTGTTCTTTCATTATCTCCACTTCAGTAGTTTTCAGCATGGACGATAGTTCAGGCAACGTCTTGTTCATGCAGTGCATATTGTAGTTCATCACAAAGTTCTTGTAAATTGGTGGCAGTGATTGGAGGACACGGTGAATCCCCAATTCATTAGGAATCGGTATCCCCAACTCTCAGAGTTTGTTTGCATGCCCAGATATAGTGAGCACGTGCTCGCTAACGGAGCTACCCTCTTCCATCTTGCAGGTAAAGAACTTCTCAGAAGCTTCATAGCTTTCCATGGCCGCGCGAGTCTCAAATATGAGTTTGAGCTCCTTAATGATTTCAAATGGGTCATGGTGCTCAAAACGCTTTTGAAGCTCTGATTCTAAACCGCATGTGATGGCACCTGAGCGTGGAGTAGTGATGTTTCGAGTGGCATAAACATTCTTTACGTCATCGGTGGCATCTTCTGCAGGTGGGTCACCTAGCGGTGCTTCGAGCACATAGGTCAACTGACCAGCCCTGAGGACGATCTTCAGTCCACGGAACCAGTCCGTGAAATTGCTTCCATTGTTCTTAAGCTTTTCTTTCTCTAGGAACGCATTGAAATTGATGGAAACGTTCGCCATTATCTACAACATATTTGCAAGTAGTTAAGACTAAGTTTATGACAAATAGTGTTCAAATTTAATTCTTAAATTAACTAGGTGAACTCCCACTCAAAACAACATCCCTCGCAGTTGTTTTAGTGATTACACGAACCAAATCCACTACACCAAGTCCGATCATCACGTGAGATGATGTAGCTTCATCGGCGAACAATCTTCATGTTCATCATATCAATCATATGACTCATGCTCTACCTTTCGGTATTCCGTGTTCCGAGACCATGTCTGTACATGCTAGGCTCGTCAAGATTAACCTTAGTTTCCGCATGTGCAAATCTGGCTTGCACCCGCTGTATGCACACGTAGAGTCTATCACACCCGATCATCATGAGATGCTTCGAAACGACGAGTCTTAGCAACGGTGCCAACTAAGGACGAACACTTTATTACTTGATATTTAGTGAGAGGGATCATCTTATAATGCTACTGTCGCGATCTAAGCAATACAAGATGCATAAAGGATTAACATCACAGGCAATTCATAATTAGTGTGATATGATATGGCCCTTTCTTCTTATGCCTTCGATCTCCATCTCCAAAGAACGGACATGATCTCCATCATCACCAGCATTGTGTCAAGGTCCGTGGCACCGCTTCATGGTTGTCCATCTTCACTAGCAACTATTACAACTACTTGGAACAAAGCTATTACAAGATGAATAGACATGCAGGTCTTAACAGAATTAAAGACAACCATTAGGCTCCTGCCGGTTGCCATATTACAACAAGGATCATTGCATACATCAAATACAATCACAATCACATGTAGGCCATATCACATCACAAAACCCCTGCAAAAACAAGTTAGACGCCTCTAATTTTCTTTGCAAGTTTTACGTGGCTTGGGGCTTTCGACTAAGAACGCATCTTACCTATGAAACTGAACCACAACGTTGATACAAGTGCTATCAAGTGCAAAGTGTAGATTTGATCTATACTATGATGGGAGAGAGACACCATAAAGCCACTTGTGCAATACGAGTTGCACGTCAAGCGTGGAGCAACTCTCATGTACGATGACATGTAATGTTAGCCCGAGCCGCTTCATCCCACCATACCGCAAGATGCAAAGTACACACATAGCAAAAGACGGCACGAGCACCAACGCCCACAACCTCATTCTGTTCTACTCGTGCAACAGATCTACGCATAGACAAGGCTCTGATACCACTGATGGGTTCGTAGCATGGAAAACAAAAAAATTCTACTGCAAGAACGAACAAAACCCAGATCTAATCTAGACAAAAGCCAAGATCTAATCTATTAGACATGAGCAACGAGATAGATCGGTACTAACCCTCGTAGAAACGAAAGCGTTACGAGATTAGATCTCGTGGATGATGTAGTCGATCACTTGCCGATCTCAAGATCGTGTGGTCGATCCTTCCGGCACCGCGTTCCGGCAGCGCTTCCGTAGACGGTCACACGTGCGGAGTCGAAGCAGACCTTCCTCTCCCTGTTCCAGCGAGCAGCGGAGGTAGTAGATCTTCTCCACGGAATCCCAGCAGCACGACGGCGTGGTGGTGGTGGTGGAGATGAGAAATCTGCAGGGCTTCGCCTATGCCTGTGCAGAAGAAACGTGGAGGAGAGAGGCGGCTGAGATTGGGAGTTATGAGACAAGGTGCAAGAGGGCCCCCCTCCCTTCTATTTAAAGGAGGGAGGCGCGCCTGGGGAGGGGGAGTCCTAGTAGGACTCCCTCCTCCTTGGGCCGGCGGGTTGGGGGGAGGAATCCTCCTCCCCCACGAATCCGTGTCTTGCCCCACTTGGTTTCTTTGATCCCTTTCTTGGTTTTCAAGAAAACTCCAAGAAATCCTCTAGAACCTTCCAGAACATTCCGAAACCTTCTAGAATCTCCATACAAACACTCCAGAACATTTCCTAACTTAGAAAATGATCCCCAATATATGAATCTCATTCTCCGGACCATTCCGGATCTCCTCGTGATGTCCCGGATCCATTCCGAGACTCCGAACAACATTCGGTCTCCAACGCAAATTCCATATCTACTTCAAACAACTTCGAACCTTAAGTGTGTCACCCTATGGTTCGTGAATATGCAGACATGATGAAGACACCTCTTCTATCAATAACCATCAGCGGGATCTGGAGATCCATAACGACTCCCACATGCTCAACGATTACTTCGTGATCGATTGAACCAATTAACATATGAAACCAATTCCCTTTGTCTCGCGATATTCTACTTATCCGAGGTTTGATCGTCGGTATCTTCATACCTAGTTCTTCCTTGTTACTGATAAGTACTCTTTACTCGTTCCATGTTATGTCATCCCTTGTTACCTAGTCACATGCTTGCAAGCTATCTAGATGACATTCCACCGAGAGGGCCCAGAGTATATCTATCCGTCATATGGATGGAAAAATCCCAATCTTGGTCTATGCGCTTCAACACATACTTTCAGAATACCCAATGACACCTTTATAACCGCCCAGTTACGAAGCGGCGTTTGATGTCATCAAAGTACCCATCCAGTGATGGTGATTAACATAACCTCATGGTCGAAGGATTAGGTTACTATGTATTTCAAAGCTTACAGCAATACGAACTTAATGACTTGATCTTATGCTACGCTTACTATGGGTGTGTGTCCATCATATCATTCTCCTAATGATATAACCTTGTTATTAATCACATCCAATGTCTATGATCAGGAAACCATGATCATCAATCAATCAACAAGCTAGTTTAACAAGAGGCTTACCAGGGACTCTTTTATGTTTACAAAACACACAAGTATTAGTGTTTCCTAATAATACAATTATAGCATGGGATGTAAACATTCATCATAAACACAAAGATATAATAATAACCATTTTTATTATTGCCTCTTGGGCATATATCCAACACCTAGGGCGGCCAGACCACCCCCTGGCACGGGCCAGGCCTGGCCATGCCAGTGGTGTGGTCGGCCCCAGCCCCCTCTCCGCTCGTGATACGGCTCCTGTGTCCCTCGGTGAAAAACTGACTTTGGCTTTTGTCCCGTCCAATTCGAGAATATTCATTTTCTGACTTTCTTGGAACCAAAACAGCAGAAAAGCAAGTGACTTTGTGGCTCTTGTTAATAGGTTAGTCCAAAAAATCATATGAAAAGTACTCCAAAGTGTGGACAAAACACAAGAAAGTAGATAAAACCAAGCATGGAACATCAAAAATTATAGATACATTTGCAATGTATCAACATCCCCAAGCTTAACTCCTGCTCGTCCTCGAGTAGGTAAGTGATAAAAAGAAAGAATAATTTTTGAGGTGACATGCACCATCATAAACTTGATCAAAGTATTTGTAAAACATTCGAAGCTAGTATCATAGTACTTCAATCATAACATGAAATACAAAGTTCTAGCAATAAGACAAAGAAACTATATTGCAACATGAAAAGGCACAAACAAAAGATTCATGAATAACAATACTTTGCAAGACATTTTTTGTTTCACATAAAGAAAACATAACATAGTAGTATTCAGCTTGTCCTCATAGAGTAGCAAACATAAATGCATAGGGCACCTTCAAAGTTCATAAGAGTGACTAGATACAAATAGTTTAAAACAAGCAATATCAAAATTATGCATCAATCAACAAGTCTTGGGACAATGCACATAGAACTAAGAATGGCCACTATGCTCTCAAAGTAAGTGCATAAAGATAGAAGGTGGAGACTCAATATAAAAGTCCAAGAAAGGACTTCATAGAAGGAAGTAGGGATTCAAGTCTCATAAAGAGCTTCTTAAAATTATGGTACTTAATAGCTTTCAGCTCTCATTGCCCCTATCATAAGCATCTTGAAGTGATTAAGGTTAAAGTGAACAAACTATGGTGTATATGCTTGACGAAGTATACGTTAGAAATCTCATGTCCCTTGAATACGAGGGACGCTCCTCATGCTACTCAAGTTTAGTCACCGGTAAGTTCTTGTCATCGTAAGTACATGTGTATCATAGATAACCGCCAACGGGGTACCCCTTGCCCGATGATACAGAAGAATCCCCATATCAAAATGACAAGGCAAGCAGACAACGAGCATCTCAGCAATCTTCTTATTTACCATGGGAATATGGTGCTTTTTTCTCTGTTTCTTCTTTTCATAATCTTTTTTTTTCTTTTTCTCTTTTTTCTCAATATTAGACTCTTTTTTTATAAGAAGAATGCTTCATAGACAGTTCATTATGGTTACACTGCAGGTTTCCACCATGTCAGCATGGATTAGACCAGCGGCCCAGGCGTTTCTCTAACACACATACATAACTCCATGGACTTACAAGCTCCCCTTTCATTTCACACCGACGACATCCATAGACAAAAGAGCATGATATCAACTAGGCACAAAGTACAAGTGCAATGTTGAAAGTGTTCCCCATGACAGCATGGTTCTGCTAATCCCCAACAAATAAGTGCTAGCATATACAACATAGATGACACAATGGTTCAAGTTTATTAAGGGCAAGAAAATTAAAGTGTGCCATCAAGTTTGTGAGAGCTTTAATTACTAGTTTTCTCATAACAAGTTTAATTCGAAGGTAGATAAAAACATGAATATACATGGAATAGCATATGCTAGTAGGTAGGTATGGTGGACTCTTTTGGAATAACTTAGTTTTAGGAGTTGGATGCATGAGTGGAACTCATACTTTGTTGTGGAGGCTAGCAAAATACTGGGAGCGACAAACTAAGAGAGCAATAATGGCCATAATCATGCAAAGCGACAAAACATCATTGATCAAAGCATAAAGTGATACTACAAGTTGAAAACTAAAGGATCATAAAGGCTATGGTGACTTGGTATAGTCATAACATGGTGTGAGCATGCGCCAAGTCAACCCAAATAAAGCATCAAAGGAGAATACCACAATATTATGCTTTAATATACTAAAACAACGCATGATTCTTCCAAAGCATATTAAGCAATCTCAATTGTTTATAAAAAGTCATGCTACAACAAATAATACTAAGCATAAAGCCAAAATAATATCAAGCATGGCATGACAAAGCATAGGCCATAGTAAAAAATAAGCTCTATTTACCACTTAAGCATGAACTTTCCTACTCTTTTTCCAAACCAAACCAAACTATTTGAAAACCAATGTATGAAAGAGGGGGTCTAACCAATTTATTCAGAAAACTAAGCAAACAAAGCAAACAAAAAACCAAAACGAAAACAAAAAAGAAGACTCTCCAAGAACAACATAACTGTGCATGAAACAATAAAAATGAAGCGTTTGGAAGAAACCTGAGATTTTTATTGATGAAGAGGGGGATGCCTTGGGCATCCCCAAGCTTTGCCGCTTGTACTTCTTGGATATTTCTTGGGGTGACACGCGTGGCATACCCAAGCTTGAGCTTTAGTCCATTCTTCATCTCATTAGTCATTCCTTCCATACACCTGAAAATTTTCCTTCATACAAAACTTCACAAAATCTTTATTAGCAACATTAGTGCACTCAAGATAATAGGTCTTTAGGTTCAGTTCCAACACCAATAAAACTTCCATTATAACACAAGCTACTGTATCACTTCCCTCAAAAATCTCAATTCCCCAAAGAGAACTCAAAAAGGAACCAACAAGAAGCAAATGCAAATAATGGCAGAAATCTGTCAAAACAGACCAGCAGGTAAAGAAGAATTTTTTCGAAGACATTATTCTGCTCAAATCAAAAAGTGTTGAACTAACGAAAGTTAGATAACAACCTGGGGCAGAAGCACAAAAATTCGCGCCTCAAAAGGACATACAGAGATTTTACACGAATTTTTACGGTGAAGCACAGAAATCTGTGTCGGGACAGCAACTTTCCCAATCATTACTTCTCTCTCATTAGAGGTTACTCTTGGCACAAAAAGCAAATAAAAAGGATAAAGAGAAGTTATTGTAATAACTTCCAAGACTCATCTAAAACTTCTGGGTTATCTCCCAATAAGTACTTTTCTTTAACGCCTTTAAGTTAGGCATAAGAAGCAAGAAAAAGGATCAAGTGTTCTCAAATGAAGAAGCATTAAGAGCAATACCAGAAATATCTTCAACAAGGCAAGGTATCTCATCCAAATAAGTTCTAGAGGATCCTCTCTCAATTCTCATTGGTTCACTATTTTCATCAAATGTGTTTTCGGGAACAATCCAATCAAGATTCTTTTCTATGGCTTCATGCATTGCTACAAGTTTAAAGGGTATTGGTATCTTAGTTTCCTCCCCATTAGGTTCAGTTTTGTTCATATTTTCTCATGTACCAACAACATCTACACATGAGCCTAACATATTGAAACGTTCAAAGACTTTTCTAGCTTCCTTGGCAACATCATAGAATTCATTAAGCAAAGTTTCTAGAATAAAATCCCTCTTTTCAGGCTCCTCAATTTATTTAAGTTTAAGAAACATTACTTGCATTAAGGGGTTTAGGTTGACAAACCTAGTTTCCAACATGTGAACTAAAGAAGCTGCAGCATTTTCATAGTTTGGAGCAAGTTCTGCAAGGGATCTATCCTCAATATCCTCATGCTTACTAACATGATTGAAGAATTCTTCAATATTATCTTTTCCAATTAAAGAACCACTACCTATTGAAAGGTCTTTCAGGGTGAATTTAGGGATCAACATAGTGAGCTAAGGAAGAGGTAACAACTATAGAAAGACTTAATTTTTTGTGTGTGTTTTATAAAGAAGGCAAACTTGTAAAACTATTTTTTTGTGTTTTTAATAAAGAAACAAGCAAACAAAGCAAAAGTAAACTAAGCAAAACAAAAATAACAAAGTAAAGAGATTGGTTATGAGGGACTCCCTTGTGAAGATGTCCTTGACTCCCTGGCAACAGCGCCAGAAAAAGTACTTGCTGACTCGTGTATTAATGAGCTCGTTGGGGAACCCCAAGAGGAAGGTATGATGAGCACAGTAGTAAGTTTTCTCTCAGTTATGAAACCAAGGTTATCAATCCAGTAGGAGAAAGGAAACACCCCAAAGGTGTTGCTAGCTGAACGTTGGCAGGGCGCACTACCGGTGCCAGCAGCAACATGGAGACCTGCACAACACAACCACAGAACTTTGTCCCCAACTTGCGATGAGGTTGTCAATCTCACCGGTTTTGCTGAAAACAAAGGATTAAACGTATCGAATGGAAGGAAGTAATAGTTTGCAGAAAGTAAACACAAAGCAGTAAACAGTGGATTGTAGATTTGATAGTAAAAGAAAGGACCGGGGTCCATAGTTCACTAGAGGTGGCTCTCCTTAAGATAGATAACATGCTGGGTAAATAAATTACAGCGGGGCAATTGACAAACATCGAGAAAGAATACAAGCATATACTAATCATCTTGACTCCTTTGAGATTCGATTGTGCATTACAACATTATACATAGACCGCCATCCAACTACATCTATGACTAATAATCCACCTTCAGGTTATCATCCGAACCCCCTCCAGTATTAAGTTGCAAGCAACGGATAATTGCATTATGAATTGCGTGTAAAGTAAACAATACAATTGTTCTATGAACAAAGGATTGTTGTTTTCTCCCTAGTAGCAACAGCACATCTAGTACCTTAGAGATTTCGGTCACTTCCCCAGATTACCAGAGGCATGAACCCACTATCGAGCATAAATACTAACTCTTGGAGTTGCCAGCATCTACTTGGCCAAGATAGATACTAACAACAGAAAGCATGCAAGATCACAAATAACAAAGACATGATAGAATCAATAATCAATCTAAAATAGCATCTCAATATCCATCGGATCCCCACAAACACAACATGTAGAATTACAAGTAGAGGATCTTGATCATGAACGGAGCTCACAAGATCTAAACATGATAGCACAAAGGAGGAGAACCAGCCGTCTAGCTACTACATGGACCCATAGTCCAGAGATGAACTACTCACGCATAACATCGGAGGCTTGCATGATGATAAAGAAGGCCTCCAGGGTGAATTCCCCTCTTCGGCAGGGTGCTGGGAAGAGCTTCAGATCCCTCCCGATCTAGGGATGGAGATGATGGTGGCTACAGACTCTTTCGTGGAATTTTGATCGGGTACTTAGGGTTTCCGTATCAGAGGCAATATATAGGTGGAAGGAGAGGACGAGGGGGTGCCTGGGTGGCAGACCACCTGGCTGGCCAGCCTGCCACGCTGGCAGTGGTGTGGCCGGGCCCCCTCTCCGTCTCCGCTCAGATTGTCCCTCGGTGAAAAACTGACTTTGGCTTTTGTCCCGTCCAATTCCGACAATATTCATTTTCTGACTTTCCTGGAACCAAAAATAGCAGAAAACATGCAGCTGGCACTGTGGCTCTTGTTAATAGGTTAGTCCAAGAAATCATTTGAAAAGTACTCCAAAGTGTGGACAAAACACAAGAAAGTAGATAAATCCAAGCATGGAACATCAAAAATTATAGATACATTTGCAATGTATCATGCATCAATCAACAAGTCTTGGGACAATGCACATTAAACTAAGAATGGCCACTGTGCTCTCTCAATAGGTGCATAAAGATAGAAGATGGAGACTCAACATAAAAGTAAAAGAAATGCCTTCATAGAAGGAAGTAGGGATTCAAGTCTCATAAAGAGCTTCCAAAAATTATGGTACTTATTAGCTTTCAGCTCTCATTGCCCCTATCATAAGCATCTTGAAGTGATTAAGGTTAAAGTGGACAAACTATGGAGTATATGCTTGACAAAGTATAAGTCGTCAATCTCATGTCCTTTGAATACGAGGGCCGCTCCTCATGCTACTCAAGTTTAGTTACTGGTAAGTTCTTGTCATAGTAAGTACATGTGTATCATAGAGAACCGCCAACGGGGTACCCCTTGCCCGATGATACAGAAGAATCCCCATATCAAAATGACAACGCAAGCAGACAAAGAGCATCTCAGCAATCTTCTTATTTACCATGGGAAAATGGTGTTTTTTCTCTCTTTCCTCTTTTCTCATCTCTTTTTTTTCTTTTTTTCTCAATCTCTATCTCTTTTTTTATAAGAAGAATGCTTCATAGATTGCTCATTATGGTTACACTACAGGTTTCCACCATGATTAGGCATGGATTAGACCAGCGGCCCAGGCGTTTCTCTAACACACATACATAACTCCATGGACTTACAATCCCCCCTTTCATTTCACACCGACGACATCCATAGACAAAAGAGCATGATATCAACTAGGTACAATGTACAAGTGCAATGTTGAAAGCGTTCCCCATGACAGTATGGTTCTGCTAATTCCCAACACATAAGTGCAAGCATATACAACATAGATGACACAATGGTTTAAGTTTATTAGGGGCAAGAAAAGTAAAGTGTGCCATCAAGTTCGTGAGAGATTTAATCACTAGTTTTCTCATAACAAGTTTAATTCAGAAGGTAGATAAAAACATGAATATACTTGGAATAGCAAATGCTAATAGGTAGGTATGGTGGACTCTTTGGAATAACTTGGTTTTATTTGGAGTTGGATGCATGAGTGGAACTCATACTTGGTTATGGAGGCTAGCAAAAGACTGGGACCGACCAACTAAGAGAGCAATAATGGCCATAATCATGCAAAATGACAAAACATCATCAATAAAAGCATAAAGTGGTACCACAAGTCGAAAACTAAATGATCATAGAGGCTAAGGTGACTTGCCAAGTCAACCCAAATAAAGCATCAAAGGAGAATACCACAATATTATGCTTTTGTATGCTAAAACAACGCATAATTATTTCAAGGCACATTAAGAAATCTCAATTGTTTATAACATGTCATGCTACAGCAATAATCACTAAGCATAAAGCCAAAACAACATCTAGCATGACATGATGAAGTCTAAGCCACAGTCAAAACAAGCTCCCTTTTGTACCACTAAAGCATGAAGCTTTCTACTCTCTTCCAACACCAATCGTCTTATTTGAAACAACTCACAAAGATAATAATAAATAAAAATTAGTGAGCTTGTCTCACGAATCCACAAAGAAGAACTAAAAAGTTCTAAGCTGAAAGCACAAGAAAACTAAGGCTAAACACAATGCTAGCAAAATAGAACACTCACAAAACAATAAGAATGAAAACTAGAGTGTTCTAGGCAATGAAAATGGAGTGTGTCTCTCTCCAAAAGAAGTTCTGGTACCCAACCAACTTATTGCAGCAAACCAAGCAAAATAAAACTAAAAACGAAAAATGAAGACGCTCCAAGAACAACACAACTGTGCATGAAACAATAAAAATGAAGTGTTTGGAAGAAACTGATAATTTTATTGATGAAGAAGGGGATGCCTTGGGCATCCCCAAGCTTTGACGCTTGTACCTCTTGAATATTTCTTGGGGTGACACGGGGTGGCATCCCCAAGCTTGAGCTTTTGTCCATTCTTCATCTCATTACATCATTCTCTCCATACACCTGAAAATTTTCCTTCATACAAAACTTCACACAATCTTTATTAGCAACATTAGTGTACTCAAGATAATAAGTCTTTGGGTTCAGTTTCAACACCAATAAGACTTCTATTAAAACACATGCTATGTATCACTTCCCTCAAAAAGCTCAATTCCCCAAAAATAACCCAAAAAGAATCAACAAGAAGCAAATGCAAATAATGGCAGAAATCTGTCAGAACAGACCAACAGGTAAAAACCAATTTTTTGAAGACCTTCTGTTGCTCAAATCGAAAAGTGTTGAACTAACAAAAGTTGGATAACAACCTGGGGCAGAAGCACAAAAATTCACGCCTCAAAATGACGTACAGCGATTTTTCACGAATTTTTACAGCGAAACACAAAAATCTGTTTCGGGACAACAACTTTTCCAAGTCTTACTTCTCTCTCATTAGAGGTTACTCTTGGCACAAAAACCACACAAAAATGATAAGGAGAGGTTATTACTGAAGCAATAACTTCCAAGACTCAAGAAAACTATTGGGTTATCTCCCAATAAGTACTTTTCTTTAACGCCTTTAAGTTAGGCATGATAGTTTGAGAAAATGCTCACATAAGAAATATGAATTGAAGTAAAAGAGAGCATAAAGAAGCAAATTCAAAACACATTTAAGTCTAACCCACTTCCTATGCATAGGAATCTTGTAAAGAAACAAGTCATGAAAGCACAAAGCAACAAGCATAGGAAAGCAAAACAAGTGCAACTTCAAGACTTTCAACATAAAGAGGGGAAACCTAATATTATTGAGATGCATAAAACCATGTTTCCCTCTCTCATAATAACTTTCAGTAGCATCATGAATAAAATTAATAATATAACTATCACATAAAACATTCTTACCATGAGCCAAATGCATATAAGAATTATTACTCTCCCTATAAGCATAGTCATTCTTATTAATTGTAGTGGGAGCAAATTTAACAAAATAGCTATCATTATTATTCTCATCACCATAATCATCAAATATAAGAGGCATATTGTAATCATAATTAATTTTCTCCTCAATAGTAGGTGGACTGAAACTATCATATTCATCATTGTAATCATCATATATTGGAGGTTTGGTATTATCATAAGCAATATAATAGCTATCTTCCAAAGCCGGGGAACTAAAAAGATCATTTTCATAAAAACTAGCTTCCCAAAGCTTAGACTTTTCCATAGCATTAGCAATAATGGTGTCCAAAGAATTCATACTAACAACATTGCTATTAGCATGCAAATAAAGTTCTATAGGTTTTTTAATTTTCTCTTCAAACACTTCATGTCCTAACTCAAGATAAATACTATAAGCCTAACTAGTGAAAACAAGAATAAAAAAGACAAAATTGCAGAATTTAAAGGAAATAACTTCGAGCACTCACACCGGAGGATTGAGTACCTTTTACCTTACCTCCCCGGCAATGGCGCTAGCAAATAGCTTGATGTCTACGCACTTCTATTCTTGTAGATAGTTGTTGGGCCTCCAAGTGCAGAGGTTTGTAGAATAGCAGCAAGTTTCCCTTAAGTGGATTGTCCAAGGTTTATCGAACTCAGGGAGGAAGTGGTCAAAGGTATCCCCTCTCAAGCAACCCTGCAATCATGATACAAGAAGTCTCTTGTGTCCCCAACACACCCAATACACTTGTCAGGTGTATAGATGCACTAGTTCGGTGAAGAGATAGTGAAATACAAGTGGTATGGATATAAGACAATGGTGCCAGAAAATAGCTTGACGTGGAAAGAGACTAAAGGCAATCTAAAATAAAGATGGAAGCAAGCAAACATGTAATAGATCTAATTGCAAACAGTGTTTCAATTATTAGAAACAAGGCCTAGGGGTCATACTTTCACTAGTGAACACTCTCATATAAATATCTTCTCTTCATGATACTACTCTGAACTACTCTTCGGTTGGGCTTCTCGGATTCCCGTCACCCCATCTTGGGCTGCAGTAAATTGGGCCTATCGGGACCGTCCGGACTTAGAATCAGCTAAATTTTAGGTCTAGAATGTTTGTCGCGAAATTTACAACAACTTTGTAGTTGAAGAGTTTTCCGTGTGACGCCGTCTTCGACCCGAAACGTGACCATGTTTAAAAAGAGTTCTGAGACAGATTTCTGGAAAATCCCAATTTGACTCCAACAAGGTTTCCACTTCTATTCTTGGGAATTCCTACACATCAAAGTATAAAACAAGAACATTGTGCACTTTTGCAACTATTAGTAGGTTAGTCCAAATAAATCATAAATTTTATATAAAAAGGAGTATCAAAAGCATATTATTAGCATAAAACCATCAAAAATTATAGATACGTTATGGACGTATCAATCATGAACGGAGCTCACAAGATCTAGACATGGTAGCACAAAGGAGAAGAACCAACCATCTAGCTACTACATGGACCCTGGACTACTCACACATCACACCGGAGGCAGGCATGGTGATGAAAAAGGCCTCCAGGGTGCATTCTCCCCTCCGGCAGGGTGCCGGGAAGAGTTTCAGATCCCTCCCGATCTAGGGATGGAGATGACGGCGGCTACAGACTCTTTCGTGGAATTTTGATCAGATACTTAGGGTTTCTGTATCGGAAGCATCTTATAGGCGAAAGGGGAGGCCGAGGGGGTGCCTGGGCTGGCCACACCACCCCCTAGCGCGGGCCAGGCCTAGCCGCGCGGCCAGGTGGTGTGGCCACCCTCTGGCCCCTCTCTGTCTTGTCTTCTGGCTCTGTGTCTCCCTCGGTGAAATATTGACTTTGGCTTTTGTCCCGTCCAATTCCGAGAATATTCATTTTCTGACTTTCCTAGAACCAAAAATAGCAGAAAACAAGCAGCTGGCACTGTGGCATCTTGTTAATAGGTTAGTCCAAGAAAGTGTATAAAAATGCTCCAAAGTGTGGACAAAACATAAGAAAGTAGATAAAAACCAAGCATGGAACATCAAAAATTATAGATACGTTTGCAACGTATCAACATCTCCAAGCTTAACTCCTGCTCGTCCTCGAGTAGGTAAGTGACAAAAAGAAATAATAATTTTTGAGGTGACATGCACCATCATAAACTTGATCAAAGTATTTGTAAAACATTGATAGCTGGGATCATAGTACTTTAACATAGCATGAAACATATAGTTCTAACAATAAGACATAGCAACTATGTTGTAACATGAAAAGGCACAAACAAAAGATTCATGAATAACAATGCTTTGCAAGACGTTTGTTTGTTTCACATAAAGAAAGCATAATGAGAATGGTATTCAGCTTCTCCCTCATACAGTAGCAAAACATAAATGCATAGGACACATTCAAAGTTCATAAGGGTGACTAGATACAAATAGTTTAAGAACAAGCAATATCAATGTTATGCATCAATCAACAAGTCTTGGGACAATGCACATTAAACTAAGAATGACCACTATTCTCTCTTAATAGGTGCATAAAGATAGAAGATGGAGACTCAACATAAAAGTAAAAGAAAGACCTTCATATAAGGAAGTAGGGATTCAAGTCTCATAAAGAGCTTCCAAAAATTATGGTATTTATTAGCTTTGAGATCTCATTGCCCCTATCATAAGCATATTTAGGTGATTAAGGTTAAAGTGACACAACTAAGAGGATATGCTTGACAAGTTATAAGTTGAAATATCATGCCCCTTACTTACGAGTACCGAACCTCATGCTACTCAACTTCAGTCACAAGTAAGCTCTTGTCATTGTAGGTACATATGTATCATAGAGAACCGCCAACGGGATACTCCTTGCACATGATACAAGAGATATCCCATAATCAAAATGTCAAGGCAAGCAAACAATGAGCATCTCAGCGACCTTTTTATTTTCTATTTGCATAGGTTTTTATTGAGGATGCTTCATAGAGTGCTCATTATGGTTATGCTGCAAGTTTCCACCATGATTAGGCATGGCTTAGGCTAGCAGCCCAGGCGTTTCTCTAACACACATACAAACTCCATGATCTTACAAGTTCCCCTTTTATTTCACATTGCCGGGATCCATAAGCAAAAGAATCATGATATCAACGGAATAATAAGTGCAATGTTGAAAGCGTTCCCCATGATACATGGTTCTGCTAACTTCAACTCATAAAGCGCAAGCATATACGCAACAAAGATGGACACAATGGTTCAAGATTATTAAGTGCAAGAAAATAAAGTGTGCCATCAAGTTCGTGAGAGCTTTCATCACTAGTTTTCACATAATAAATCTAATTCGAAAGGTAGATAAAAACATGAATATACTTGGAATAGCAAATGCTAATAGGTAGGTATGGTGGAATCTTTGGAATAACTTGGTTTTATTTGGAGTTGGATGCATGAGTGGAACTCATACTTGGTTATGGAGGCTAGCAAAAGACTGGGAGCGACCAACTAAGAGAGCAATAATGGCCATAATCATGCAAAGCGACAAAACATCATTAATTAAAGCATAAAGTGATATTACAAGTCGAAAACTAAAGGATCATAAAGGCTATGGTGACTTGAGATAGTCATAACATGGTGTGAGCATGCGCCAAGTCAACCCAAATAAAGCATAAAAGGAGAATACCACAATACTATGCTTTAATATGCTAAAACAATGCATGATTCTTACAAGGCACATTAAGCAATCTCAATTGTTTATAACATGTCATGCTACAACAAAAATCACTAAGCATAAAGCCAAAATGATATCAAGCATGACATGACAAAACATAGGCCACAGTAAAAAACAAACTCCTTTTTACCACTAAAGCATCCAAGTACTAAATAATCCTAGGCATGTGTTCCATATATAGTCATACGTGCTCACAATGAGAACTTGCACAACATCTTTTGTCCTACCAGCCCGTTTGCAGCGGGGCCTCAAGGGAACTACTGGCAATTAAGGTGCTCATTTGATAGAGCACCGGAGCAAAGGATTAACACTCCGTGAACACATGTGATCCTCACATCAAAGCCATTCCCCCCGGTTATCCCGATTGTTGTCACTTCGGGGCCTTTGGTTCCGAATAACAATATGTGTATACAACTTGCAGGTAAGACCATAAACGATACTATCATAATGAATCAATAACATGTTCAGATCTGAAATCATGGCACTCGGGCCCTAGTGATAAGCATTAAGCATAACAAGTTGCAACAAAGACAAAAAGCACTAATAATAGATACTAGGCACCATGCCCTAACAATCCGATGCCATTACATGAACGATCTCATCCAATCCCTACCATCCCCATAGCCTACATCGGGGGATTACTCACTCATAGATGGGGGAAACATGGATGGTCGATGGAGAAGCGATGGTGATGATGATGGCGATGATCTCCTCCAATTCCCCGTCCCGACAGGGTGCCAGAACGGAGTTTTCTGGTTCCGAATTGCGGAATCTGGTGGTGGCGGCGCAGCGGAACTCTTTCTAGAAAAACGTCGAATCCCCCTTGATTTTTAGGTCAAGAGGAACCTTATAGGCGAAGAGGGAGGCCGAGGGGGCAGCCAAGGCGGCCACACCACCCACAGGCGCGGCCTGGCCTAGCCCACGTGGCCAGGTGGTGTGGGCCCCTCGTGGCCCTACTCTGTCTCGTCTTCTGGCTCCGTGAGTCTTCTGGTGAAATAGGTTTTTGGCATATTTTCCGGGATTTTTCCTGATAGTTGATTTTCTGCATAAAACCTAGACACCAAGGTAATTCTGCCAAAAACAGCGTCAGTCCGTGTTAGTTGCATCCAATTCACACAAGTTTAGAGGAAAAACTAAGCAAACCAAGAAAACCAAAACCAAAACGAAAAAACGAAGACGCTCCAAGAACAACACAACTGTGCATGAAACAATAAAAATGAAATGTTTGGAAGAAACCTGAGATTTTTATTGATAAAGAAGGGGATGCCTTGGGCATCCCTAAGCTTTGACGCTTGTACTTCTTGGATATTTCTTGGGGTGACACGGGTGGCATCCCCAAGCTTGAGCTTTAGTCCATTCTTCATCTCATTACATCATTCTCTCCTTACACCTGAAATTTTTCCTTCATACAAAACTTCACACAATCTTTATTAGTAACGTTAGTGTACTCAAGATAATAGGTCTTTGGGTTCAGTTTCAACACCAATAAAACTTCCATTAAAACACAAGCTACTGTAGCACTTCCCTCAAAAAGCTCAATTCCCCAAAAGAGAACCCAAAAAGGAACCAACAAGAAGCAAATGCAAATAATGGCAGAAATCTGTCAAAATAGACGAGCAGGTAAAAACCAATTTTTTTCGAAGACCTTCGGTTGCTCAAATAGAAAATTGGAACTAAATAAAGTTGGATAACAAACCAGGGGCAGAAGCACAAAACCAATTGACTTTGGCTTTTGTCCCGTCCAATTCCGAGAATATTCATTTTGTGACTTTCCTGGAACCAAAAACAACAGAAAACAGGCAGCTGGCACTGTGGCATCTTGTTAATAGGTTAGTCCAAGAAAGTGTATAAAAATACTCCTAAGTGTGGACAAAACATAAGAAAGTAGATATAAAATAAGCATGTAACATCAAAAATTATAGATACGTTAGCAACGTATTACTTGTATTTCACTATCTCTTCGCCGAACTAGTGCACCTATACACCTGACAAGTGTATTGGGTGTGTTAGGGACACAAGAGACTTCTTGTATCTTGATTGTAGGATTGCTTGAGAGGGATACCTTTGACCACTTCCTCCATGAGTTCGATAAACCTTGGGTGATCCGCTTAAGGAAACTTGCTGCTGTTCTACAAACCTCTGCACTTAGAGGCCCAACACTGTCTACAAGAATAGAAGCGTGCATAGACATAACTCCACGTGGGGACCATGTGGGGGCTGGCCGGCGGCGCCTCCCCCACCTCCTCCCTTGATTAGTCCCACCCTAGGACTTTGAGGGAGGGAGTGCCTCCCCTCCCCCTATATAAAGAGAGGTATTTTGTCTAAATAAATACACAATATTCAATACAGATTTCCTCACTTTTGACGAGACCTCCAGTTGATATCTCTCTCCCTCTCTCTCGCTCCCTCACTCCTCTCTCTCTCTCTCTCTCTCTCTCTCTCTCTCTCTCTCTCTCGTGGTCCCAAGCCCGGATTGCGCGATCAAGAGATCTCTTCACCATAGAACATCGTCGCGCTGCGGGATTCGGATCTAGGAGCTCTACTTCTGCAACTTCTGCTAGATCGGGGAAGCGGGAGTCATCGCCAGCCACTGGATTCATGTAACTCCCTATGAGGTGCAACATTTGCGGCACTAGAAGTCGTTGGAGCCATAGGAGCGCGAGGACTTCAACACGACCTTGAGGTCGGCGTCGTCTCATCTACATCAACCACGCTCTCCTGAGTGTTGACAATTCTTTTTTGGTCTTCAAGGGTAAGTTCACGAAAAGCCCCTACTGTTACTGCATTACTAATAGATAGGTCCTGGCAATAGGGGTTCAAGGGCGTAGGGTAAAATTTATGGTTTTCATACGCGAACCCCTATAGGTTTGTCATTCACGGTGTATTTTGATGGGGTGTTTTTTATTGTGTTGGTTCATGGGGGTGGGGGATCGTCTCCCTAGTATCTCTGGTGCTTTGACCCGGTTGACGGGTTGAGTTGTTCATGGTGATGGGCATGGCAGCTCCACGCATTCTCTGTGGCCGAATCATGTTGTACTTGGTGATGGGCGTTTGGACGTTCGAGTGGCATCCCGGATCCTACTGGAAGGTGAGTTGTTCACATTGATGTGGAATATGTCGAGTCGTAAGGAGAGATTGTTCATGGCTCTCTCTTCTCCTCCAGCGGCTTGCTCACTCCATCATGTTGAGGTTCTTCTGCAGGCGGCGAAATAGGCGAGGGAGGAGTTCATCATCCACGGTGAGTCCACCATCCTCTCTCCTCCGTTCTAAATTATCCATGGGTGTCATTTAATGGCGATTGGCTAGCCTTGTATCTGCTAATTTATTTCTCTTCCAAAACAATGGGATAAATGTGGAATTGGACTTCCAAAACAGAACAAAGCAATTTGCAGTGTCACAGAAAAAGCAAAACACCTTCTGTCTATTGAGGTAGAATGTTCATAGCTATGCGCATCCAATTTATTGATGTACACCAGACCCTAATCTAAGAACCTGATTACCAAGTCATGCATTTATGCATTGAAAAGTGCGTCCATGCAACCTTATAATTCATATAAGACACATGAATAGGGTGGCGGGCGGTAGCTCGAGGAGGAGGTCTGGCACAAGCTCATTGTTTAATATTGTCCAAGCTCTCCATAATGGCACATACAATTGAGTATCCACTCATAGCGCTCGAGGTTTACTGCTTAGCTCTCCCACCCACTTGCATACAAGTATATTACAACACCAATGAAAAGTCCCCTTTATTCCTTTCTCAAACATACAGTAGCCATCATTGCATCTCAGTAATTAATCTCACCATTGGTTTGATGCAGGTGCATAGTGATGCCAATTTTAGGATATACCCATTTTTATTTGAGAGATGTTGGTCATATTGGCTTTTATCTATGTTAGAAGAAGCATCGGTGTGTGCGAGAGTGCGTATGCATGTAAAGTTGATTTCTGTTAGTGCATGCGTTTATGATTACTCTCTTTTTTGCTATGAATATGATGTGGAGGAGTATAGACAGAAATCCAACGTTCGTCTTTTGGATAAGTTCTCTTACTAGGCGTTGGTATTAGATTTAGGCAAAACTATGTTGGGCACTATTGCTGAGACTATAGAGGTGGAGGATTTTGGTTTGTAAGTTCATGGTGACACCATCTACTTTACGGTTCTTGAATGAACCAACAAATCAGCTCTATATTTCACCAAATGAAATCTTTGAGGTTGGATGCGAGTTTATAATTTGCAGACAAAGTTATCTTTATTGTATCATTTATCAATTCTTGAATATATCTTCTGATATTTCTGGTGCATGCAGTTTTGTCATGTGATTTTACACGCATGTCATGTGATTTTACATGCATGTCATGAGTAAATATTAGATCACACTAGCACCATT
This sequence comes from Avena insularis, assembly GCA_023614405.1. Lineage (NCBI taxonomy): Eukaryota > Viridiplantae > Streptophyta > Magnoliopsida > Poales > Poaceae > Avena > Avena insularis. The sequence goes on from CM042686.1 coordinate 537,713,816, forward strand.
CTTGAAGAGAATGATCAAATTATCGACGAATATGAAGGCGATTACATTATAAGTTCACCTATACTCTTAATAATTCATATTGTCTTATAGAATTTGGTCGCTTCCAAAAATATATTTTATATAGGAAGTGAAGTGACTTGAATTGTTTCTACATATATATTTCACATAACATCATAGTCATTAGGATATAGAGATAGATGCTTTACTCTTTTTACAAAGTTATTGGCTTCAAACATGTCAGTGATGTGGTTTTTTATAGTTGTCGTTCACCACTAGCCAAACAAGGACTAAGACTGTCAACCTATCTTGCCCACTGAAATGATTCCTCGCGTAAAATAAAATCCTTGTTTTGTGACAGACGAACATAATATTGATGTCATGGAACAACACACCACAACGCATGCAACAATGTTGGGCAGATAGCGCGGCGAAGCGCACGAACACGTCTAGTCCTAAGTATAGGCTGTGAGCGACAATTAATGTTGTTTTACTCGACTAATCAGGTAACCCTTAAACCTAATAACCACTTTTAGCGACATGAACTGTATCTGAATCAATTAATAATGGTAGCGTTTGACAATAGAGAAAGCACTTGGCATTGCAACTATATAGGAACACGTCACTACGCCGACGACCAGTTGTCGGACGGCTGTCATCGGCGTAATCCGTCGCTGGCGCATGCTTGAAGACCGTCGGCGTAGTTATAGTCGTCGGAGTAGTCCTAGTCATCAGCGTAGAGGCCAACTCGATGGCCTGGGAAAGTTGTCGGCGTATCTGCCGTTGGTGTAGGCTATGGTGAGCCCCGCGAAACGTCTAACGACTATTTGGCCTCACAGCTTGCTACGTCGACGGCTAGCTGATGGCTCAATGCACGGCGCCCAGAAAAATGCTTGATGGCGGTGTTGATGTAGAGCTCATTGGGAACCCCAAGAGGAAGGTATGATGAGCACAACAGCAAGTTTCCCTCAGTTATAAAATCAAGGTTTAATTGATCCAGTTGGAGTAAGGAAACACCCCAAAGGTGTTACTAGCTGAGCTTTGGCAGGGCGCACTACCGGTGCTAGTAGCAACGTGGAGACCTGCACAACACAACCACAGAACTTTGTCCCCAACTTGCGATGAGTTTGTCAATCTCACCGTGTTTTATGGAAAACAAAGGATTAAACATATTGAATAGAAATAAGTAAAAGTTTGCAGAAAGTAAACACAAAGCAGAAATAGTTTATAGATTATATGTAAAGAAAAAGGACCGGGATCCATAGTTCACTAGAGGTGGCTCTCCTTAAGATAGATAACATGCTGGGTGAACAAATTACAGCGGGGCAATTGACAAACACCGAGAAAGCAATACATGCATATACTAATCATCTTGACTCCTTTGAGACTTGATTGGGCAATACAACATAATACATAGACCGCCATCCAACTACATCTATGACTAATAATCCACCTTCAGGTTATCATCCGAACCCCCTCCAGTATAAAGTTGCAAGCAACAGATTATTGCTTTACGAACTGCGTGTAAAGTAAACAATACGATTGCTCTATGAATAAAGGATTGTTGTTTTCTCCCTAGTAGCAACAACACATCTAGTACCTTAGAGATTTCTGTCACTTCCCCAGATTACCAGAGGCATGAACCCACTATCGATCATAAATACTAACTCTTGGAGTTGCTAGCATCTACTTGGCCAAGATAGGAAAGCATGCAAGATCTAAAATAACAAAGACATGATAGGATCAATAATCAATCTGAAATAGCATCTCAATATCCATAGGATCCCCGCAAACACAACATATATGAATTACAAATATATGATCTTGATCATGAACGGAGCTCACAAGATCTAAACATGAAAGCACAAAGGAGGAGAAACCATCCATCTAGCTACTACATAGATCCGTAGTCCAAAGATGAACTACTCATGCATCACACCGGAGGCTTGCATGGTGATGAAGAAGGTCTCCAGGGTGAATTCCCCTCTCCGGTAGGGTGCCGGGAAGAGCTTCAGATCCCCCGATCTAGGGATGGAGATGACGACGGCTACAGACTCTTTCATGGATTTTTGATTGGGTACCTAGGGTTTTCGTCCCGAGGGAAACTTATAGGCGGAAGGAGAGGCGAGGGGGTGCTGGGGTCGGCCAGACCACCTCAGGGCTGGCCAGCCTGGCCAGGTGGTGGCGGCCCCGATCCTGTCCGTCTCAGATTCGCACTTGATCCTTCCGGAAAAATAGGCACTTTGGCCTTTCTCCCGTCCAATTCCGAGAATATTCATTTTCTGACTTTTCTGGAACCAAAAACAACAGAAAACAGGCAGCTGGCACTGTGGCTCTTGTTAATAAGTTAGTCCTAGAAATCATAATAAAAGTACTCCAAAGTTGGAACAAAACACAAGAAAGTGGATAAAACTAAGCATGGAACATCAAAAATTATAGATACATTTGCAATATATCACTAGCCACCGGCATAGGCCTTGTCGTTGGGCCACGGAGGCTGCCGCGTGGCAGGCTACGCTTACGACTAGTGTAACCATTCGCATCTTATCTGTGTAACAGTGGTACTCATTTGCATCTTATTTATCTAATGTAATCATTTGTGTGTTCAAAAGTGTTCGTGCCCAAAGATCATCATTATGTGTTGAAATTTTTCACATGGCTATCAAACTAGTCTATAAATAGTGTAACAAGTAGTGGATGTGTTAGGACGTGTTTATTACCAAACTAGTCTACAAATAAACACTATATAAAACCAGTCTACAAATAAACACGATAAAACTAGTCTTTATTAGGGGCTAAAGAATAAGCTAGTCTACAAATAAACACGATAAAACATTTATGTGTTAGGACATGTTTATACCAAGCTAGTCTACAAATAAACACTATAGGTAGCATTCTTCCCTTTGCTTCTCAATATCTTTCCATCTGCCCCACTGGCTAACATCGCAACCCTTCACGCTTCCAAACCACACGGTCATGGGTTCGAATCCAAGCCGCACCTCACCTTTTTTTTGTTCATTTTTAACCCTTCTCATTTGCACACGCTGAATGAGCCTAATTGGATGGAGTTGAGCCATTAGTCAAGCCGACACTAGGCTCTCGGCTCTGGGATACTTTTTTATAAGACCTTTTTTCTATTTCATTTCTCTTACAAATGATAACAAGCCATTTTTCATTTCAATCATTTCTCATACAATTTGAACCTTAGAAATTCCTCCCAAATTCATGCCTTTTTTTATACAATTTCAACATTACACCCGGTGCAATTACCATACCACCTACAAATGCTCAAATGTAATTGAAAATTTGTGATTGATCTTCGAGCTTCCTAATATTACGGTTCACCCTACTTATCTCAACAGCTACCTCTCTATCAATGAGTGCTCTGCCCTCCGTCTCTTCTGCCGGAGCTCGCTGCGGCAGCTATCGTCTGTGGCAGGATGGGCAACCATTCTTCATGCTCTTCTACGAGCTCATTCATCAGCGTCTGGGCCAGAACATTGACCCAAAGGAAGAAGCATTTCACCTGCAAGCATGCCAAACAGATCAACCCCCATATTTCTCAAGGATCCCGACCACAAAAATAGTGAAAATGCGCTTCCGCCTCTTACCCCATTCATGATGCACACGTAGAATGGACGATTGGTGTTCTTCGGTGTGCGTGAAAGCCTCCGATCAACTCCCGCCCGGCACCGTGGACATAGAAAGATCGGAATCTCCATGCGCGCCGAATTCTCGAACCATGAGGTGACGCGGGAGCTTGGGAAAGACATGGAGCTCTATTCCTGCTCACTGCCGCGAGCTCCAACCCCGTCCCCCGCCTTCAATTCCTGCTCAACGCTGCGAGCTCCGGGGGCGCGTTCCGCTGGTTTTAACACGCGCGTGGCCAAAAATTCTCTACTGGGTCCTACCGGAAGCAATAGTCCTATTTTGAAATGCGTCTCCGCCCGGTCCCACCTAAAATGACCGAGTTGGCGGAAACGGCAGCATCGATGGAACGAGTTCGGGCGCCCAAAGCAATGGCAAAACTGAGCACATGGACACCACAAGTGGTAAACCAATAATTAACCCATATTAAAACCACATGGTACAACATTGAGACCACTACGGGGGTAAACAACATAATCAAACCCAAAAGTAGAAACCAAGAGAAAGAAAGAGAAACTAATGCCGACAACGCCGGATCAACAAAAGCAATAACGACTCGCAACCGCTGTGTCTCCCGGAGAAGTCCCACCACACTCATATGTCTCCGGATTACCGTGTACCAAGCAACACCTTTAAGAAAGGATGTGATGACGCCGATTTTGTTGCTTGGACCAATCCTTTCGGTACGCGAAGGGGAGTGGGGAACAGGTGCAGCCGACACCCTTCAAGATGTCACTGCGTCTGTGCTGGCCAAACCGACAGGGATTTTTCCCGACTTCCAAAAAACACAACTCTGAACAATCTGTAGCACTCCACAAAATTTATCGCACAACAACGTGCGCCGCCACGGTCTTCTTGAAGTTACCATGGTCGATTTGGCTTCAAGCCCCGCATGGCTAACTTTAACTAAGAGCATCTCCACTCGGGGGCCCTAAAGCCCCCCTAAAGGGCTACAGAGGGTGCCGACGCTCGAAATCGCGCCCACCCTGCACCCAAAACTTTTTTTCGCACCGGCGCGGCTCGGTTTGCCATAGGCGCCCCTAGGCCGAACCTAACCCCAGGGGGGGGGGGAGGGCTAGCAGGGGCGCCCGATAGAGCTGAGAACGACGCAGGCCAGCCCTGGCAGTGAGATAGACGGCTCATCTCCCAAGCGTCGTCCTGTCGCCGGCCACGCGGCGCCGAAATTGCTCGCCAACGCGTTCTCCCGCCATGCTTTTCCACCGCTTCCCGCCTTTTCCACCACTTCCCACCCGGGCTTCCCTCCCTTTTCTCGCTATATGTAGGCACAACGGCTATCGCCATTGCAGATCTACACCATGGCCAGACCTCGCACCCTCTCCCTCTACATCTAGGGCAGCGGTCGGCGGTGCTGCTATCACCAGTAGGGCCGGTGCACAGCCATGCCTGGCTGCTGTGCTCCTCCACCTCTCCCACCGCCCGCAGAAGATTCGGGACCCAACCACACCGACTCAGAGTACTCCGACCCCGAATGGATCAACTCCGATGACTCCAGCAGAGCCAATGCCGACGAGCTAGGATGGGCCAGTCACGAGCTCGAGCCCGAGCCCGAGGAGCTTCCGTGGCCGCCGATACCCCTCGGGTCGGCTTACCGGACCACCCGCGAGCATTACGGGTGGGACATCTTCCCTCCATGTTTTCCTGCCGGAGCACTTCCGGCTGCAAGAACTCGACGATGTCTACAGGCGTCTCTTCTATGCGTCGCACAAAGAGCCTGACAATGCTGGCTTGCGTGCCAGCCGCGACCGAGCAAAGGAGGAGGCCGAGGTGCAGCTAGCAAGATACAACTCGTTGTTCGATCTGTGGGGTGTCGCCAGGCCGTCGCCGCCATCGCGCTCCTGGCGAGAGCAGCGCCTTCGACCGTCATAGACGTTAGTTTATCTTTGACTTTTTATGTAAAAATTGAAGATAAATATAATAATCGAAGTGTTCAAATGCTCCATTAATTTTTTATAGGGCACGACTGGGATCCAGCATCCCAAATCGTGAACCAATCCAGCGGTCCCATAGGGCCTAAAATTGGGCCGCGTAGGACGCCGTATGGGGAGGAGTGGAGATGCTAGCTGGTCTCACACTGATCTCATTCTCTCCCCACGAGCTGGTCCCTTGGTACATTAACGTCTCTCTACTCCCACTACTTCTCCCAGTATGGTGAACGAAGTCGCTCAAATTCCTCAAAAAGATGCCGCTCAAGTGCACGGTGGCCATGAGCTAGTGCTCAATTCCTCCACGACGACGGTGAAGCCGGCGCTGCCGATGCACGAGCACCGCCTGCCGCTGTCTAACCTGGACCTACTCCTGCCGCCGCTCGAGGTCAGCGTCTTCTTCTGCTACCTTGACCCGGCGCCCACTGCGGCCGCGCTCAAGAAGGGGCTGGCCAAGGTGCTGGTGGCGTACTACCCGCTCGCTGCGGAGGTCGTGGCCAATGCCGCGGGGGAGCCGGAGCTGCTGTGCAGCGGCCGCGGTGTTGAATTTACCGAGGCGATCGCCGGCGGGGCGGTGCTGCGGGAGCTCCGGCTGGGCATGGTAGACGAGGGAGTCGAGATGCTGGTTCCCGCAAAGAAGGCCGGCGTGGTATCTATTCAGGTAACCACGTGATATCATTAGCTTCCTAGTACAGGGTAACCACGTGAAGCAAACCTAAACCAACTTTGTCATAGTGTCTTTTTCTACCCAAAAATAAAAGTAAGCGGTTTTATAAAACAAAGTTTGACCGAATAAATAGAGCAACTAAAACTTGATTATATTGTATAAAATTAGTATCGTTAGATTTGTATTGAAACACACATTTCAATTATGCTAATTTTATATCAACATTCTTTATATATTTAAAGTAAATCTTGATAAAAAAATACGTAAAACAAGGACTCCTTATTCCTTGGGATGGAGGTAATACTGTAGTATCGTATCATTGTCAGATTTTCAGAGCTCGAGCTCACGTGCGGAAGCAAGGGAAAATGTGTCTACACCCTAAATTAATTCTAAATAAAAAGAACCTTCCTTTGTTAAAAAACATTATATATGATTTGAAATATAAGTTCATATATGCATCTTATAGTTAGAGCTAACAAATTTGTCAGTCAATTTAATTTCTGATCAGTTGTAATCAAGATAATCACATTGGTAAAATACTACCTCCATTTCTTTTTGTAGGGTGTATTTTTTGTTAAAACAATTACTCTCCCGCTTTAATTTGTTTTTAGGAGATCCTAATATTTTCTATTACAATTCTAGGAGATCCTAATATGTTCTTCATGTGATACTATACTATCTCAACCCTCGCTATGTGCTCTGGAATCAGAACACATTGGCCTCAATTTTAGATGACATAAATTATACTAAAATAGTAAGTGTTGGTCGAAACCACCTAAATGCCCTATTAACTAGAAGGGAGATTTATTGATTCTCGTCAATAAAATCATGTATGTTGATTTTCTTGATTCTCCTAGTGGGAGTATTATAGGTTGTATGCTGTGGCACAATAATTAATGATGAGAGATGAGAGTGGTATCATACTATGATACAATATCATAACACATAAAACTATAATAAATTAATAATAAATAGATCATGTACACATATTTGTATTGGGATTTTTCAAACTCATAAATAGAATGAAACTAAGAAGTCTAAGATACAACTTTATGAGGTTAGTAATATATTAATATCATATACATGATATTATTGTATGGGACTCGCATTTTGCCGAGCGGATTTGGCGCTGAGCTGATTTCTCAGCAACTCGTTTTTACTAGGGTCCATCTACGTGGGACCGGCCAGTCTGTTCACTCTTTTGTCTAGATTTCCTCATAAAGTAGAAGGATTTAGGGAAATTTTGCTCTAGGACACCATTATCTGGCGTTTGCCAAAACACACCGCACAATTATATCTTTGTTTGATACCATTACAATTTTATGGCACATTGGCCAGAGCACACCGCACGGCTAAAAAGAAAAAGTTTGACACATTTTCTTTGAACCCGGCCATAACTTACCACCCGGGCAAAAGCGTCAAAACTTTTCATTTTTGGCCATGTGGTGTGTTCTGACAAATGTGTCACAAAAGTAATGGTAACTGGCAAAGACACGATCGAACACTGTGTTTCAGCAAATGCCAGAAAATAACGGTGTCCTATAGCAAAATTTCCCAAGGATTTTATACAACCTCGTATGTAGTCTTTTAAATATCGGGAAGTACTTTATAGATCCAGTCCGTAAAATAGAAGGATTCTATAGAACCTCCTACCTAGATTATCCACACACAACAAAAGACTCTGTAGATCCGCTGTTTCTACATTAATTTTTCTAGATTGAAAATTAGACTCGTTTTGAAGAGCTCGCCACGACAAAGTCAAATATGCAAACGAAATAAAATTTACTTTTTTTTTTGTAAAAATGACACACTATTTTTAGTTTCTATTACATATGGAAAATGGAATCTAGCAAAAGGCAAAAGTTGGCGGATCCAACGTCCAACCGAAACGAGTAGCTGAGAAATCAGTTCGGCACCGAATCAACTCGTAGATGGACTTATCGTTATTATATGATACATCCCACTGTAACTAGCCTTCCAATATAATGCATGGTACTTTGGTTTGGTCGTTAAACATTCAAAAAAGTTCGTTCAACTTAAAGTTTGAAAGTGCACTGGACATGCTTAGAATAGAACTATCTTGCGCGACTTAGAGCAAGAAAACTAGTACTGTAAATCTTTAGAGAGACACTTAAATGTTCATAACTATTGCTAATTCCGTCACACATGGAGTACGTGCGTGCGCAGGTCACCAAATTTAAGTGCGGCGGCGCCGTCGTTGGCTGCACTTTCGACCACAGGGTCTGCGACGCCTACTCCTTCAACATGTTCGTCGTCGCGTGGGCCGCCGCGTCCCGTGGTGGCTCCGCACCCCCGGTCCTGTCCTTCAGCCGCTCCCTCGTCGCCCCGCACGAGCCATCCCCGCGAACACCTTCCACCAATGCCCTGATCCACCGCCTATTCTCCCCTCTCAGCTCCACGCCGCTCCCTCCGGCATCCGCCTCCGCGACCGCCGTTAACCGCATCTACCACATCGCCGCCGCTGATGTCGCGGCGCTGCAGGCCGCGGCCGGGCCAGGGCGCACGAAGCTCGAGGCGTTCACGGCCAACCTGTGGCAACTCTGCTCCAAAGCGGCCTCCGCGCGCCAGCGACTGTGCTCCATGGGCATGGTCGTGGACGGACGCGCCCGCATGTCCCCGGACGGCGCCATGAAGGCCTACTTCGGCAACGTGCTGACCATACCATACGGTGTCATCAGCACGGACGATCTTCGCGGCCGCATGGCGCTCGCCGACGTGGCCGACGACGTGCACCGTTGGGTGCGGGAGGCCGCGACGTGCGAGCACTTTCGAGGGCTGGTCGACTGGGTAGAGGCATTGCGGCCCGAGCCTGCCGCGTCCATGGCGTGCTTAGGTGGCGTGGAGGCGATGGCGTGCATCGTGTCGTCGGGGATGCGTTTCCCAGTGGGCGAGGCCGACTTCGGGACGGGCATACCGGTGTTTGCATCGTATCACTTCTCCTGGCCCGCCGGCGCGGCGTACGTGATGCCAATGCCGAGCGCGCGCGGGGATGGCGACTGGGTGGTGTACGTGCACGCGGCGCCGGAGCTGGTGAAGGCGATGGAGGAGGAGCCAACTGTTTTCAAAGCCCTGCAGAACAGCTACGTGTTCGGATAATCAAAGGGCCTGGCACCTTGCTCGGAAGGTAATGTACGAGAGCAGATGCCTGATTGTTTACATTGCTTCATATAGAGCAAACTATGTGGTGCATATATATGCGGCATGCCCACCCTTGTGTAGTTGTTTTATTTAGTGTTTGTGTATGTACCTACTTGTGTACTGTAGTACCACCATGTCAAGAATTTGAATGATGTAACAAACTCTTCCGTGTAATGGTGAGAATGTGTGATTGTTGAATGAATGAAGTGTCATTTCTTTTGTGTCACTAGTTTGCTTACTCCTATCATCAATTAATCAATATAGTGGTGATGAAATAGCGGCTTGGGTGAAAAAGTGAAGTTGGTTGACTTTCCGAGAAACACCGTACATGCACATACACACACATAAACTCACCGCAATGAACACGCACACCCTAGAGAAGCATTCAAAAAAACCGAGACACCGGATCTTGAGATTATGAAGCCACCAGGTGCGTCTCACTGCTGACGACCACGTCACCTACCATAGAAAAAAACATCGTCAGTTAAATCATGAAATAAATCCAGGTAAATTTGAGCACACATGCCAAGTCTAAGACTTCAACCTTGACGGACTGGTTCCACCACAAGGAACCTAACACCTATTCTATGCTCACTTCACGGTGTAGTTGGTTACTAGAGGGGACATTTTTCTTACAAGAGAGTGTCAATACTAGCCAACTGCCTGTTGAGTATCACAAAGCCCGAAGAATGATGTATGCGACGACGCGTGGAGCGAACAACCGTGCTAAGTTGCAACACAAGGGAGGCCATCAGCCTACAACTACAATTAGGTGAAAATGTGAGCTTCACCTTGCCGCATGTATGGCGTCCTGGCACAACGTGACCGGCGCGAGATAGGGTTTCAAGTGTTTTCATATATGTTGTCTTTGGGCATGACTCATTTATGTCCTCGGAGTATTTTTTTTACATTCTACGAAAGAAATAGATTCACATTTTGTAACTACGAGGTCATCCTCCCTAATTTGCAAAGTGTCACGTCTATAACTATCGCTTGCTAACACGTCTCCTTAGAACAAATACAAACCTATGTTTTTTTTTGTCTTAAAATGATCAAACCTACATCTTATTACCACACAAGCTAAGGTAAACAAAAACTTGAACCTAAACTGCTCAAACATCAATCGTATCATGCTGCATAACAGAATTTTAATTGTAGTTCTATAGCATTAGAGGCCATACCTAAGAGTAAATATTACTAATGGGACGGTCATGGCACACTTGTTGGATATCCTTTTTAGGTAGGTTAACATGTTGGCTGGCATACTCGATTAATCTTCCCGACGGGGTAGGGCGTTCCATGGCTTAGAGAATGTGCTTTCTTTCTCCGGATATTTTTATTCACTATACTTTTCTAGAAAAAACTACATTGTGGCAACATGTAATTTGCAGTAAGAAACTACGGTGGTCAATAACATTGCATATATTAGGCACCAAACGCAAAAGGGAAAAACTGCAACAGCTCCAAAGATAAGCATTCAATGGAATCTGTCCATAGAATCATTTCTTCTTCTTGAATCACCTGTACACGAAACCCCTCGGGCTCTCACCCCCACGTCGCCTCCCCGAGCGAGGCAACCGGGGGCTCCCCTGCTCTCCCAGCGACCGCCCCCCCCTCCACAAGCCCCCCACCCGCCGTCGCCGGCCCATGTTGCCGGGCGCTACCCACGCAGTGCCGGCGACGGTGGCTCCCTCTGCTTTTCCCCGCCCTCTACGAACCCTAGCTCGGGCAAGGGCGGCCGGCGGCGGTGCTCCTCGGCCAGCGACGTGTCCGGTGGCGGCATGCTGACCCCGGGTGGACAGTGAGGCGGCTGGCGCCGCTGCTTAGCGGCGGAGAGACGCTGCTCGCGCAGGCGACTGGTGGTGCTCGCTCGGCCCAGATCTGGGCCCATTTGGGCCCCATCTGGGTTCAGGCGGGCTGATTGCTCTGCAGGTGGCGTTGCTTCCTCGAGGTGGGCTCGGGGCGGCAGGTTCTAGCGGTTGATGGTGCTGAACCGACCTGCTGCAGCGTGGCGATGGGGGCTTTACGGGCCCGATATGGGCCCGGACGGGCCTCGTTGGGCCTGGTGTGCCCCTGCTGCCGCGTTCGGTCGGCTACCGCGAAGGCGGTGGAGGCTGTTTCCTCCCATCGGCTGCGACACTATCGCCCCATTACCGATGTTCCAAGTTTTCCGTCCTCGAGGCCCCGCATCAGTTCACAGTGAGAAGACAATGGTGGCTTCAAAACCATGGTGGCGCATGCTCGTGGGAGGCGTGGATGGGTGGAAGCCTTCGGCGCGGTCGGGTAGTGGTTTTGGGGTCGGGAGAAATCCCTATCTGTTTTCCGACACCGGCGGGGTGACGCCTGCAGGTGCTGCCATTCCTTCGTGAAGGGTGATGACCCACAAGTATAGGGGGTGTATCGCAGTATTTTCGATAAGTAAGAGTGTCGAACCCAACGAGGAGCAGAAGGTGCTGGCTAGTGGTATGGATCAGGAATTCTCTGCAAATACTTAGCAAACGGATTTTTAGGGGGTTTTGATATAGCAAGTAAACAAAGTACGAGTTAATAAAAGACAGTAGGAATAAATGCAGCAAGTGGCCCAATCCTTTATGCAGCAAAGGACAAGCCGATTGTATTTCTATAGATGACCAAACGTTCTCGAGGACACATGTGAAGACTGTCAAGTGCTTTCGCTTCATATAGTCGATTAATCTTCTCTAGCTTGCTAAGTGTTGTGTGGGTGAACCTGTGCTAATGTACCGCCCCATCCAAGACTAATACATACTTGTGATTAAACCCCTTGCAAACATCCGTAAGTACAAGAAAGTAATTAAGATAGAAACCTAACCATAACTTTAAACTCTAAGACCCTTACGTCCCTTGTGCAATGGTTTCCTAACGGGGGTTCAGGTTTCTGTCACTCTAGCAACCCCTACGATTAGTAGCCAAATACACAATACATTCCCCTAGGCCGATATAGGTGAAGTGTCATGTAGTCGACGTTTACATGACACCACTAGAAGAAGTACACCACAACTTAAATAACAATCTATTGAATCTTTCTCAACACAACTCCACTACTAACAACAAGACTTCTCCCATGTCCTCAAGAACAAAACGAACTACTCACGAGACATCATATGGATCATGATCAGAGACAGAATAATGATGTATAACAATCTGAACATAAACAATAATTCAATGGTTCACTCAATAGCATCAACTACAAAGAGTAATCAACACCGGGAAAGTTTCCCCTATGAACTATAGCAAGATTCAACCAATTGTTACAGCAATATGGAGATGGTGATGAGGGTGCTGCTGATGATGATGGTGGTGATGATGATGATGATCCTGATGAAGTCCAGCTTGATGGTGGTGTTGATGGCGATGATCTCCCATCTCCGGGAAGGAATTCCCCCGGCAGAAATCTGTCTGCCGGAGAGATCTTTCTCTCTCGGTGTTTTCCGCCCCGTAGAGGCGGCGGAATCTTTCTGTGGTCGCTCCCCGAGTCTTAGGGTTTCGTGGGGATGATATACACTAGAGGAGAGAGGCTGGAGTAGGCCAGGGCGGCCACACCACTCCCTGGCGCGGCCTAGGCCTGCCCGCGCCATGGGGTGGTGTGGGGCCCCTGTGGCCCACCTCCACTCCATCTTCTGGCATCCTGAGTCTTCTAGAAAAATAGGATTTTCCGTATATTTTCCCGGATTTTCTGATCTTCACGAATTTTTCCTCCAAACAGCACCTTTTCCATCAGAATCCTGACTGCAGCGGTCCATGCTCCAAAAGTCATCAACCATACAAAAATAGATGAAATAACATGAGTATCACCTCTCAATACGAAATATATCAATGGATAATAGTGAATTAAGACATAGAATAGTGATGCAAAATGGACGTATCAACTCCCCCCAAGCTTAGACTGAGCTCAATAAACATGACCTCAAGTTTATGGAGTGAAGAGTCGATAAAAGAATACGGACAAGAAGCATCACATTCATCCAATACATAGATCATAATAGAAGGCAACTCACTATTATACAACTCAAGTTGCAATGAGTAAAGGAAACACAATAAAGATACATAAAGTGAATCATAATTGGTAATGGCAAACTTAGCTCTTGGTCGAAGAATAGTTGATAATTTGCTGGAGTTCACAAATAGCTGGCTTTTTTAATGAAAGCTTTCAAAGTAGTAAACATCAAGATAAGAGCAATGTGCAAAGCAAGGAACATAAGGCATGATTGAATAAATCATCATATGAATGAATGAAACACATCAACTCAAAATACTTGCTGAGATAGAAGGGAGTAGGTTTACTGACTCAACTACAAAGTAAAAGAAAGGCCCTTCGCAGAGGGAAGCAGGGATTGCAAGTATCATAAAGAGCTCCCAAAAATTATGGTACTTACTAGCTTTCAGCTCTCATTGCCCCTATCATAGGCATCTTTAGGTGATTAAGGTTAAAGTGACACAACTAAGAGGATATGCTTGACAAGTTATAAGTTGAAATCTCATGCCCCTTACTTATGAGTACCGATCCTCATGCTACTCAACTTCAGTCACGAGCAAGCTCTTGTCATTGTAAATACATGCGTATCATTGAGAACCGCCAACGGGGTACCCCTTGCACATGACACAGGAGCTATCCCATAATCAAAATGACAAGGCAAGGCAGAAAGGAGCATCTCAACGATCTTTTATTTGCTATTTGCATAGGTTTTACCGAGGATGCTTCATAGAATGCTCACTATAGTTATGCTGCAAGTTTCCACCATGATTAGGCATGGCTTAGGCTAGCGCCAGCGCTTTCTCTAACACACATATAAACTCCATGATCTTACAAGTTCCACTTTTATTTCACACCGCCGGGATCCATAAGCAAAAGAACATGATATCAACTAGGTACAAGTATCAATGAAGTGTTGAAAGCGGTCCCCATGATACATGGTTCGGCTAACTTCAACTCATAAAGCGCAAGCATATACGCAACAAAGAAGGATCCAATGATTCAAGTTTATTAAATGCAAGAAAGTAAAGTGTGCCTTCAAGTTCGTGAGAGCTTTAATCACTAATTTTCACATAACAAGTTTAATTTGGGAGGTAGACAAAACAAGAATTTACTTGGAATAGCAATAATGCTACTAGGTAGGTATGGTGGACACAAATGGCAAAGGTTTTGGTTAAAGGAGGTGCATGCACAAGAAGAATACCCTCTCAGTACAGGTTTTTGGCTAGCAAGACTGGGTAGCAAGTACAAGAGTTGAAGGCAACAAACAAACATACAAATGATAAAGACAAACATGCAATCTTCCTTGGAAGCACAAAAGATCTTAACTAGAGAATACTAAACTTATGAGCAAAACAAGAAAGAAAGATGATGAAATTATTTTTCTTTAGAGTACTTCTATCCTTTTCATTCAACTCTCAAAAATAGTGTCACATCGATCGAGCCAGGTTTGCCAAAACCAATTAAATTAACTCAATGATCCCAAAGTGATACCAATACTAACAACAAGATCAATCATATAACCACGAATTGAAAACTAATATAAGCTATGCAAAAAAGTGAATGATAGAACTTCTCATTAATATTCCATAACGGCAACTCACACCAAGGGATACATATCTAACGAGAGAGGGGACACTTCCATAATGCAAACCATACTACAAAATAACTCCTCTATTCATGATATGACTCTACTAATAATGTAAAAAGATAGAAGATAGTGATATGATACCGTGGCACTCCCCCAAGCTTGGAACAAACCAAGGGGATGCCAAACCTGATGACGAATTACTCCTTAGGTAGTGGTGGTATCCTCTCGATGAGCTCTCTGATCAGTTTACCCAAGTCCTCAATCTCGAAGGTGAGATTACGAATAAGCTGCGAGTTTTGCTCAATGCGGCTCATGATCATGTCGGGTTGAGAATTCCAGCTCTTGCTATTCTTTCCCTACTCTTCCTCCTTGAAGTCTTCTTTTCCTGCATGGCTAGAACGAGGCAAATCCTAATTGGAGGGTAATTTCTTCTTGGGCATATTCTGGTATTGATGCTCATGGATAAGGGTATGGAAAGGATTCCTGGTGCATGGAGGAAGTGACCGTGGAGCCAAACTGTGACGAGGAGCTTTCCCCCTAGTCTGCATTCGTGTAGTCCTTCTAATCTTGGCAGGTTTCACCACTCCAATGCTTGCAATGGTGGTGCCGGTATGCGGACGTTGGCCTTGCTCCTCTTCACCTTCACTCTTGATCTCCTTCTCCTTCCCGGGGTCTTGGAGGTCTTCCTCCATGGGCTCCTTCCCTTTATCCTTGGCGGACACCATTGTGCTTCTAAGCTCTCAAAGAGTATGTCCTGACAAAAACAGACCAAAACAAAAACACGACGAAAACACGATATCTGGACCTCGGGGGATCCAGGGGGTTATATATTGCGAAGTTTCATATCAAAAGGAAGGTACTGGGAGAAAACGAGTCGGAGGCGGAGTCCGGGGTGGAGTCACCACCTGGTGGCGCGGCCAGGGGTGGGACCGTGCCACCCTGGCTCCGGTTCCGTCCCTTTTTCGCTTCGTAGCTTTCCTTATTGACTGAAAACTACAAAAATATAGTTGGATTGTATTTTCGCGGAACTTTTCTTACCAGAACTGTTACCTATTTGAACACAGACTCTGCATGTCTCTGAATTTGGTATCTAGTGGATTCTTCCAGAGTCATATCTTGAATATCATCGATATCTTCATCTTCATACACTTATTACTTGAGTCATAAAGCCCTTCTCTTCCTTATTACACCATTATCTCCACTTCCTGGAAATTTGTTTCACACAAAACTTCACGTAATTCTCATTAGCAACATTAGTATAAGTGAAGTGATAAAACCTTTTGAATCCAACTTCAACTGAAAACCATCAAAACAAAAGCTACTGTAGCAACTCCTTCCGAAAACCCAAAAATAATTCAAAAAGGAAATCGAATAAAGAAGCAAATGCAAGATTGGCAAAATCTGTCAAAACAGACCAGCAGGTAAAGATCAATTTTTTCGAAAATCTTCTGTTTCTCAAATCAAAAAGTGCAAAACTAACGAAAGTTAAATAACAACCTGGGTCAAAAGCAAAAAAAATTACAGCTCAATTCGACATACAGAGATCTCTCACGAATTTTTATGGTAAAGCCCAAAAATCTGTTTCGGGACAGCAACTTCCCCAAATCTTACTTCCCTCTCATTAGAGGTTGATCTTAACACAAAAACCAAACAAAAATGGATAAGGAGCGGTTATTACCAAAGCAATAACTTCCAAGACTCAAAGAAACAAAAACAAATCGGGTTGTCTCCCACAAAGCTCTTTCTTTATAGCCATTAAGATGGGCATGATAATTTTGAAGAAGCTCTCATAGGGATATGAATTGAAGTGAAAGAGAGCATTAAGAAGCAAAAACACACACATTTAAGTCTAACCCACTTCCTATGCAAGGGGATTTTGTAAACAAACAAGTTATTGAAACCAAAGGCAACTTGCATAAGAAGGCAAAAGAAGCGCAATATAAAAACTTTCAGCATAAAACGAGTAAACTTGATATTATTGAGATACATAAGAACACTTTTCCCTCTCTCATAGTAACTTTCAGTATCATGCATAAACTTAACAATATAGCTATCACAAGGACTATCATAGCAATGGTCACTTATTCTAACAGAAAACACAGGGATACTAGCTCTCATAACACTACTTTGTGAAACAATATTAGAGGTATCCTTACAAAGGATAGTGTGTCCCTATTTTTCATATTTAGCAACAAAGTCTTTCACATTTGCTACAATAGGTTCATCAACCATTTGTTTATCAGTTTCAACAGCTTTATTCATACTTTCATCTACCATACTAGCCATCATAGAATGTTCCTTTACCTTAACTGGGAAAGGCATTTTCTCAATATAAGGTTTAGGTAAAACATGATTAGCAGTATAAACTTTAGTATTTCTTGAAGGAACACTCTTAGAAATATCTTTATAAGGTTCATGATACTTATTCCACTTCTTTTTAGACACTTCAATGTAGGAAGCAAAAGCCTTAAAATAAGAAGCAATAGCTTGAGAGTCTAGACCATAAGCGTTTTTAATATTTTGAAAGTCATCAGTTCCCATAAAAGATTCAATGCATTCATAATCATAATTTATACCTGACTTTCTACCTTTGTCATTCTCCCAATCTTCAGCATTGTCTTGAATACGGTCCAGAAGATCCCATTTAGCTTCTTCTTCCATGCGAGTGAATGATCCAGCACAAGAAGCATCCAATAAATCCTTGTCATGTAGAGGGAGCCTTGCATAAAGGTTGTTGATAATAATATTGTTGGGGAGCTCATGAATGGGACATTTGAGCATTAGTAACTTCAATCTCCCCCAAGCTTGAGTTGTACTCTCTCCATCAAGAAGCCAAAATTTGTATATTTGATTCCGATCTTTATGAATCTCACTAGGAGGATAAAACTTTGAATAAAAGAGAGGCACTATTTCCTCCCATTCCAGAGCTTGACCATTCTTGAGCAGCTTATACCATTCCTCAACTCTTCCTTTCAATGATAATGAGAATAACTTCTTAACTTGATCTGTAGTAATACCTGCACACTTGAACAACCCGCATAATTCGTGTATAAAGAGTAAATGATCACCGGGATGGACAGTTTCATCCCCAACATAGTAGTTATCCATAACACGATCAATAATTCTTGTAGGTATTTTAAAAACATCTTTCTCAGTAGGTGGTGGCTTATATACTACCTTAGCAGTGGTAGTAGCATTACCAAATAAGAAACTCAGCGAATTATCCATAACAAAAATAAATCAACTAGTATAAGTAAACAATACTCATAGTAGAAGTTTCCTTTACCAGTTCCACTCTCCAATAGCGCTTTACTCCCCGGAAATGGTGCCAGAAAATAGTCTTGATGACCCACAAGTATAGGGGGTGTATCGCAGTATTTTCGATAAGTAAGAGTGTCGAACCCAACGAGGAGCAGAAGGTGCTGGCTAGTGGTATGGATCAGGAATTCTCTGCAAATACTTAGCAAACAGATTTTTAGGGGTTTTTGATATAGCAAGTAAACAAAGTACGAGTAAATAAAAGACAGTAGGAATAAATGCAGCAAGTGGCCCAATCCTTTATGCAGCAAAGGACAAGCCGGTTGTATTTCTATAGATGACAGATGACCAAACGTTCTCGAGGACATATGGGAAGACTGTCAAGTGCTTTCGCTTCATATAGTCGATTAATCTTCTCTAGCTTGCTAAGTGTTGTGTGGGTGAACCTGTGCTAATGTACCGCCCCATCCAAAACTAATACATACTTGTGATTAAACCCCTTGCAAACATCCGTAAGTACAAGAAAGTAATTAAGATAGAAACCTAACAACATCTTTAAACTCTAAGACCCTTACGTCCCTTGTGCAATGGTTTCCTAACGGGGGTTCAGGTTTCTGTCACTCCGGCAACCCCTACGATTAGTAGCCAAATACACAATGCATTCCCCTAGGCCCATATAGGTGAAGTGTCATGTAGTCGACGTTCACATGACACCACTAGAAGAAGTACACCACAACTTAAATAACAATCTATTGAATCTTTCTTAACACAACTCCACTACTAACAAAAAGACTTCTCCCATGTCCTCAAGAACAAAACGAACTACTCACGAGACATCATATGGATCATGATCAGAGACGGAATAATGATGTATAACAATCTGAACATAAACAATAATTCAATGGTTCACTCAATAGCATCAACTATAAAGAGTAATCAACACCGGGAAAGTTTCCCCTATGAACTATAGCAAGATTCAACCAATTGTTATAGCAATATGGAGATGGTGATGAGGGTGCTGATGATGATGGTGGTGATGATGATGATGATCCTGATGAAGTCCAGCTTGATGGTGGTGTTGATGGCGACGATCTCCCCTCTTCGGGAAGGAATTCCGGCAATCATGTCTGGAGATCTTTCTCTCTCGGTGTTTTCCGCCCCGCAGAGGCGACGGAATCTTTCTGTGGTCGCTCCCCGAGTCTTAGGGTTTCGTGGGGATGATATACACCAGAGGAGAGAGGCTGGAGTGGGCCAGGGCGGCCACACCACTCCCTAGCGCGGCCTAGGCCTGCCCGCGCCATGGGGTGGTGTGGGCCCCTGTGGCCCACCTCCACTCCATCTTCTGGCATCCTGAGTCTTCTGGAAAAATAGGATTTTCCGTATATTTTTCCGGATTTTCTGATCTTCGCGAATTTTGCCTCCAAACAGCACCTTTTCCATCAGAATCCTGACTGCAGCGGTCCATGCTCCAAAAGTCATCAACCATGCAAAAATAGATGAAATAACATGAGTATCACCTCTCAATACGAAATATATCAATGAATAATAGTGAATTAAGACATAGAATAGTGATGCAAAATGGACGTATCAAAGGGCATCGGGTGTACCCCTTTCCACTGACCTTCGTGTATGGGGGAAACCCTAGGACATTTCGAGCAGCAGCGTCGTCATCATCGCATCCCTTCTTGAAGGTGTTGCTTCTTACGCGACACGTCGGAGGTTTAGAAGTGTGGTAGGACATCTTCAGAGGGCGTAACGGTTGCGAACCGTCTTCGTTTAGTCGATCTTCCGTTGTTGGCATTGTTTTTCTTTCTTTTTTTCTCTCTTCTTTATTTTGAGCTTCTGTGCTGAGGCTGCAGCAGTTGTATCGTTGTACCGGGAAGTTGCTATATTAGTATAGCGGGCCGAAAGGCTATTTTGAGGAATCATTTTTCTTACAAGGGAGAAACAACTTATGAAGAAATGGATTGCGATGCCTTGCACCGACTGGACATATCCTGCCAAGAAGGATTACACTATAGTTTGTGAAGATAAAAGAAGCACAACTGAAAAGTAGTGAAACAACACTCTACAAAATGTATCGAGGAATAGAAAACCAAAAGGAAGATAAACTTCATCGTAACATGCCAATGACATCAGTTACCCATGTCAGCCAAAGCAACGCGAGACATTACCATCTTTGAGGTATGCATGGCACGACATGTTGCATCAACATGACTCCGAGGAACCGTTTCAAGCACCAATAGGAACTGAAGCACAATGTGAAAAAACTGCAAGAGAAAAATCACATGTGAAGGGAGAGAGCCTAGAATAAAGCAAGAAGAGAGGTATAGAGTAGAGCACATGCCTTGGAGCTAGTCTTCGGTAACAAAGTTTCAGAGATATATTTTTCTGCAAACATGAAGTGCCTAGCCATGATTTGTTCAAAGAATCATTTTTTATCAAGTTCAATGACAGAAACTCAAAATGGTGGATGAGCTCCGTGTATCTCTTTTTTTTCAAAATTTGAAAATACTATTTCCAATTTTCAAAACAAACTGAACAAAAACATATGTGTAGACAATGTTTAACTTTAAAATCGTGCAAAATCTCAATTCAAAATACGTTATATTCGGGGCTACACCAAAACGGCAAAACCTGAAAGTTCATTTTTGTGTAACCCCGGATACGAGGTATTTTGAGTTGAGATTTTGCACATTGGTAAAGCACAACATTATCTACATCAAAGCTATTTGTTTCATAGTTTTTTGGATCTTTAAAATACTATTTTTGAATTTTTCATAAAAGGAGCTCCATTTGTCCATGCCCGTTGAAAGAACCATATAATCCTAGATAAATGAGGTCCTACTTAGCCCATGCTCCCTAAAATAATAATAATCCATCTAGTAGTTGTCTAAGGCAACAAAAATGAAAGAAAGTTTACTTTTAGCATGGTCGAAAATACTACATAATAAATGCGGTCCATAAATGGGCAGTTCTAAATGCGGTCCATACAAAAATATTTCAGACGGCAGGCTACTACTATTTGACGCTAGGTACTCACCATGGCTGCCGGCCTGCAAGTCTACTACAAGGAATAGGCCTTGGTCCTCGTTGAAAGCACCCGAGTACAGCCCACTGACATAAATGAAATCTCATTCTCAGCCAAAAAAAACCGCAATCATTCCTTCCAGGTCGCTCAATGAAAACTAAGTTAAAAAAAAAACGTGGGGCCAAATGTGCTACGGTACAGCTTCAGTAGAAACATGCCCACAGCCCAGCGAGTTCGGCTGCGGCTGCCTCCCTGAAGTCTGAACATTAACGTGTGCAAGTGAAGACCGCTGCTAGCCTCCTCTCTGACCAAAATCAGCTAAAAACGTTTCAGTCTCAACTCTAGAACCATTGTTTTCTCCCCTACAAAAGGTCAACTGCTGAAGCCTGCAGGGGCACGCTATCCATGCCAACAGCACGACATCGACAAAGGAGGAAAAAATGGTGTCTCCGTTGCCCTGGTTTTCTACACCTAAGACGCGCAGACAGGAATCAATGTGGATCCCTGTCACCCGCGGACGCTAATTCCGCGGCCGACCCGCGGATACAGAAAGATAGGCTGCCGCTTTCTCAAGGTTCTGTTCCACAGTAGTACTGTATAACTGATGGCATCATGAGAGTGGCACTTGTATACCTTTGGACTTGGCAGGAAATAATAGTGTCCAACACCTGTATAGTATAGCCACGAGTATACATTTTGACAAATCAATTGGTTCATTTTCTGTGACCATCCATTCGGAAATGAATCTCCATGACAGCTCTGAGATATATATGGATTAAGAAACGATATGTATTTTTACGCTACGGTGGACCGTGGTGGAATCGGATAAAAACCATTGTGCTACTGTGCTAATAGGATAATTGTTTTCTTGACAAAGTGATTGTCTTGGATAAACGAAATAGGAAATGATCGAGTGCCAAGGAAAGGCCTTCCTTCGTCAAGCGTCTTCCAACATGTCAACGAAAATGAACATGACAACGTCAGACCAGCTAGACTAGACGCCGGCCCCGTTCGCTCTATCGTCGGGTCTGACTTTGCATCTTGTATATACAATTGTTTATGTCCCTCTTAAACTGAATCCAAATTGGTATCTCGGGCTCAGAAAATAATATGGAGTCAAGTCTCGAAACAGGAAGCATTGCCAGTAGGCCGACAACGACAATCCCGTGTCGATTGCTAATTAATTAGCTAGGGCGTTGAATAGATTTAAAACGGAGCTTAATAATCAACAGTTTTTGGGCGCCAAACGAACCGTACTACCTAAATCAGCTAATGGTAGCGTGTCTGACAGAAGAGGAAGCAGTTCGTTGGCATCACAGTCACAGCTACTCCTCTTGGATAATCGACTACTAGTTGCATTTTCCCTTCCTAACCACCTTGAATCAATCTGATTCTTTGGGTTGCTTGGTATTAGTAGTAGATACCAAGTGCATCTCGTATATTCTACTACGTCCCCAAGAATCCGAAGGTATCATCACAAAAGAATTTTAGGGCTAATTGGCTATTCTTTTCATGAACTGCATATACCGTGTGTATTGCACACAAGAAAAGCGTGTTGAGTTGGCGTTAACATAACCTCATTTCTCACTTGCAGACTTGCAGCACACCAACGAACAACTCAGCTTTCGGCAAAGTCGAGCGTCCAAGTTGCAGATGATCAACTGATAGGACGATCGTAGATAGCTTCAGACAGGCATGCATGCGTTCAACTGGTCGCAACCCTTGCGTGTCAGTGTCAGGTTAAACGAGAAACATATATACGACCAAAATTGAAGCCGACGAGAGGTGTTCCCAGTAGTTGCCAGGGACCAAGTTCACGATCCCAAGGCACCCACATTTCAATGCAGAGTTGTTGCCCCGCCCCGAGGTATTCAGGTTTTTTGTATTGGTGATAAGCAAAACATGTCAAAGGCATTTAGGTCTCTGGTCATAATGCATGTTCGCAGGAATGGCTGACCGGTATGGTAGATCAGAAATAACATTAGTACTCATTCAGTTCACATGGCACAAGCTGCAGCGAATGGATGAGCAAGGCCAACTGGATACATAATCTAAGCAGCGGCAGGTAGGGCACTAAACTAACCTGCAAGATATGATGCTGTCTCTCAGAAACTGAATCCCGGCTAAACTAGGCCAAAGTCAGCCGTCTCTTCGCACATACGGTTTCGTCACACACCCATAAACAACACACCAAGGTCAATTAAAGAAACGATTAGTTAAATCAAATAAACAACAGAGCAGATCATGCAAGCTACCAGCGAACATGAAAAGTCGAATTTTGCGACGGGAGATGCGACAGGTAAGTTGTGTGGGGAGTATCTTACTCTGAAGAATTTTGTGTGTACAGGTTGTTGCTGAGCAGAGACGAAATAGTCAATCCTTGCAGGCCAGTCGATCAGTTTAGTATAAAATTAGGCCCTGATAGCGTGATAGGCGAACGCGATAGGTAAACAAGTCGCAGAGTTGGGCGCTGACCTTGCGGTGATGCGAGCGATCCGATCGACTGCGTCGGGTCTCCACGGCGGGAGTTTGCTTGTGCCATTTGGGGATGAATTATTTACGCCGTCCATGTGGTGTGGTCCTCGCTGCCTCTCCTGGCGGCAGGGAGTTTACCGGCTGCCGGTTGAAGAACGGTTAAAATAAACAACGAAATGAACAAATTTACCGCAAAGCAAAAACGTAAACATTGAAACCTTTGGCTGGTTGTCAATTTTGCACGCTATTGTGTATACTTTGACGAACCAGACGAATAGTTTTTTTTTTCCAGGAAAGACATTACTTGCCAACAAAACACTCCCCTTTTTAAAACACACAAAGGGACAAAGTGACTGGATTTTAAAAAACACAGAGACTGCACAGTTGACTTTAGCGGAAGAAAAAAGAAAACAGCCTAAAAGGACGTGTTTGTGGACGTGAAGGGTCCGTCTCATCTGAGTACGTTTGCCTAATTGGATCTTCAGCGTTGACATTGCTACATAGGGAATCCAGTCAAATGACTGACAATGATGCAGAAAAATGAATCTATTTCTCAATTAGTAGGGACATCGTGGGTCAATAACCTTAGGCTGTTTTGATATACTCAACTTTTCCAACTTGTGTGAAATTCGGCATCACTTGGTAATCTGTTGGAACCCGCAAAACAAGGTTTTACTTTGTATTGTGGCTGACTATGTTTGTCAGTCTATGTGTCATACTCACTGTTCGCTATAAATTTGACCGAGGTCCGGGAAATGAAAGAAGGTTAAAAGAGATACCTAGGTGAACTGAATCTTGCAAGAAAACATGTCAAAGTATTCAATAAATAGTAATTTATCAACAAAACATAACGTTTAATTATCTTTCTATTAGAACATGCCCTCTCTAAGAAAAAAGTTCTATTGTACTTTTTATGGTGTGAGTAAAGTTTTGTTGTTATGTCCTCTCAAAATAACAAAGACTTGTAGTTATATATTGTGATATGAAATGCATGAATTTGCAATTTTCAGCAATTAAAGGTTCATTTGCCCGAGTCTCTGAGATGATGGACTGGGAGAGCGAAAAAAACATACCCTAAGTAACAATATTAGTTATACACCCTATGGTCAACATGATGGGAGATCACCTCTTTCATAATCTAATATTCTAAAATACTTACAAAGTGTGTCGGGCAAACATGAACAAAATATGAAACAAGCTTGGTCTTGACATGTTTTCTTTCCTTCAAAAGAATTAAAAGCATGTAACTCTGTGAGTTATAAGAAAGAGGTTGTATTCATAAATTAAACATGTATTAGAAGATTAAGAAAAAAGAGACGGCATATATGAATTGTCATCTTAATTCATGTTGAATTCAAAACATTGTTCAAAAACTTGCAAATAGCATGGACATCTTGAAGGCTTGGCCTTGAATATTTTAAGTACAAAAACATCACATGAATATATAATCTTTAAGCACGAATAGATAACAATTATATCATATATTAAATGAAAAATTATGTAATCAATTAGGAGAGGATAAGTACAGCTGAGAGTGTATGATTTTATGAGTACACATAGAGGTGAAACATTTTCCTTAACCATTACATGAATTAAAAATCTTAATGCTATTAAATTAGGATTGAAGATCAAACTTAAACATAAAAAATGGGGTTTTAAAATATTACCACACAAGTAGATGTTTTGCTAAAAAATTGTGCTTCCGCGATAAAAATAACTAAAAAATGTACATGGTACAATTTTAGACAATTTGCAACAGACTTTGCAATTGTACAACATATATGCACTCTATTAAATGGAGTAGTATTCTAACACTTACCAAGAGATAGTTCACTCTAGGATTACAACCTACAAGGCTAACAAGTGATAAATATGCAGTGAACTTCTTAACATAATAAGTGTAATCCCGTGTGTGGTTGTACATATAGAGCTTGCTTGTCCTAACTAAACCTCAAAATAACTCAAGCATGACCGGACTTAGAGCTGGGCTTATAAATTAGGACCAATACCGACCCAGAGACTAAAAAGTTTAGCTTGGTCCAACCCTTCCTAAAATCACCCATTTGTTAAGGCTGAGATTGGTCTAGCCCGCCGTTCGGGCTCAAATCCTAGGCCCAAGCCTTTCCTGATGTAATGCTCTGGGTCGGCCCGGCCCAAGATTTTCTAGCTTGGTCTGGTCGACCGAGCGAGGTTGCCCATGCCTAGGTCTAGTACCAATTGTATCCTTCCATTTTAGTGTTTACTTGATCTGCTTTTGCCTTTCAACAACAAATTATAAAACACAAGGCATCACAATGCAGAACTAAAAATTCAGTTACAAAGCCATCGGCGGATCCTCTTTGGAACTCTGTGACAAATATGATTGTTTAGCATATGTACACCCATTTTTTGGACAAGGTTACCTCTAGATAATATGTAGTCCCTCGGTTCTAAATTAATCATCTCATTTTTTTCTTTCAAAATGAGAGAATCTACACACTGGAACGTGCGTATCTAGACCAAATCTGACCAAAGATGTGTCAACTTTTTGCGGGGATTTGTCAATTAATTTGAAATGGAGTACCTTTGTTTAAAATATAAGACGTTTAAGTATGCTATTTTAGCCTACCAATGCATCTAATATTTTGGAACAAAGGTATAGTACTTAACGGTAACCCTATCATAAATCAGAATGTTTGACTATTGTTCGGATCCTTCTAAACTTGGCCGCATTTGTGTAGAGAGGTATGGATATAATCAAATATGCACCAAATGGAGCAAACCTAAGTTTAATGGATTTTAATTTGCAAAAATTCCACCGATCTATTAGTACAAAATGCCTAAAAGTAATTAAGATTATACTAAATAGGTTCATAAACCACCAGCAAGAGAGTAGCGCGAGTCTCCTCACCTTCCATCCGAATAACCAAAAGCTTTGCTTCGTTAGCCTAGAGCACTAATTCTGATTGTTTGTACTACTACTTTTTTATATGCAGAAGTTATTTGAAACCTTTTAACATTTATGTTTGTTAGATAGATCTAAGAATAAAATCTTACTAAAAAGCAAATATTCTCATAAATAACAAGATTCCACTGTGGGCACAACAATTGTAATCCCAAGATCCTCGGCTTTAATTGTCCAAGGTTAAACTTTCAAAAGGAAATACTAGTAGCTCAGCCCCAATGTACAAAAAGGATCTACTAATTATAACAAAAGAATGAGAAGATAATAAACTGATTTGGAAAATACAGAAGCAAACAAGACTGTACTTTGTCGTGTGCCAACTCTGGGCACACAAGTACACCTTCAGAGAGCCACCACAGCATTGGTCATGTCCAGCTGTACCTCGAGAATCCCCAGATTCCTAAATGGCTCCACACCCTCCAAGGGTATCCCAGCGGATACCCCAGAAGATTCACTGCGGATGGGTCCCACTCTCGAACCATTGTTGCCATGTCTCAAATGCTCCCACGACATGTTCGAAGAAAAAAAAATCGAGCTCTCCGCTGATTCGCCGGCTGTTTGCGCCTCGTCGTTCTATAAATCCGACGCCGCCCGTTCACCAGAACCTCAATCCACTCTTCTGATCCCTGTACCACGACTGATTCTCAGTGCGAGAAAATTTAATTTGAAGGGGCGTGCATCTTGGGGCGGCACAGCACGATGTCGACGTGCGCGGCGGACCTGGCGCCGCTGCTGGGGACGGCGGCGATGAACGCCACGGACTACCTGTGCAACAGGTTCGCGGACACCACCTCGGCGGTGGACACCACGTACCTGCTCTTCTCGGCCTACCTCGTCTTCGCCATGCAGCTCGGCTTCGCCATGCTCTGCGCGGGCTCCGTCAGGGCCAAGAACACCATGAACATCATGCTCACCAATGTCCTGGACGCCGCTGCCGGGGCGCTCTTCTACTACCTCTTCGGCTTCGCCTTCGCCTTCGGGACGCCGTCCAACGGGTTCATCGGGAAGCACTTCTTCGGCCTCCAGAACATGCCGCAGACCGGCTTTGACTATAGCTTCTTCCTCTTCCAGTGGGCCTTCGCCATTGCCGCCGCCGGCATTACGTCGGGCTCCATCGCCGAGAGGACGCAGTTCGTGTCCTATCTCATCTACTCGGCGTTCCTCACCGGATTCGTCTACCCGGTGGTGTCCCACTGGATCTGGTCCGTCGACGGGTGGGCCTCTGCGACCCGCCTCTCCGGCCCGCTGCTCTTCAAGTCCGGTGTCATCGACTTCGCCGGCTCCGGCGTCGTGCACATGGTCGGTGGTATCGCCGGATTCTGGGGCGCGATCATTGAGGGGCCTCGTATCGGCCGGTTCGACCACGCCGGCCGCTCCGTGGCACTCAGGGGCCACAGCGCGACGCTCGTGGTGCTCGGGACTTTCCTGTTGTGGTTCGGGTGGTTCGGATTCAACCCGGGGTCCTTCGTCACCATCCTCAAGTCGTACGGGCCGCCAGGGAGCATCAACGGGCAGTGGTCGGCCGTGGGCCGCACCGGCGTGACGACGACGCTCGCGGGAAGCGTCGCGGCGCTCACGACGCTGTTCGCGAAGCGTCTCCAGACGGGGCACTGGAACGTGACGGACGTTTGCAACGGCATGCTCGGCGGGTTCGCGGCCATCACCGCCGGCTGCAGCGTGGTTGACCCGTGGGCCGCAATCGTCTGCGGGTTCGTGTCGGCGTTCGTGCTGATGGGCCTCAACGCGCTCGCCGCTCGCCTCAAGTACGACGACCCTCTCGAGGCCGCGCAGCTCCACGGCGGCTGCGGCGCGTGGGGGATCATCTTCACGGCGCTCTTCGCAAAGCAGAAGTACGTGGAGCAGATCTACGGCGTGGGCAGGCCGTACGGGCTCTTCATGGGCGGCGGCGGAAGGCTGCTCGCCGCGCACGTCGTGCAGATCCTGGTCATCGCCGGGTTCGTCTCCTGCACCATGGGCCCGCTGTTCTTCGCGCTCGACAAGCTCGGCTTGCTCCGTGTCACGGCCGAACAAGAGATGGCAGGCATGGACATGACCCGGCACGGCGGCTCCGCATACGTCTACCACGACGAAGACGAAAACGACAAGACCAATGGCGGGTTTATGCCCAGGTCGCCGGCGACCACAAACAACCAGGTGTAACCAACAAACGAGGAAAAAAAAAATGGGTGTTTGCTTTCTGCGCGCTCTCACGCGCTTCGTTTGAGATCCGATATTCTTTTCCGTACTGCTTGGGGCTGATGCTTTGCTACTGTCATCTGGTGTCGCAAGATTGTAAAATTACACTAGAGCGAAGTTAAATTTCCTGTGGTTTGGTTGTTCTGGGTCCTTTTGTTGATGTACAATTTTCTGTTTTTGTGTGTGTACAAACTGTACATGCGTATGAAGTGTGGCTGAGGTTCTTTTTTTTTTTGTCATACTGTAATCTTTTGTGGTGGAATTTTATGATCTTTTTTTAAAGAACAACCAATTCATACTGTCATTTTTTTTTCATGATATTCTTGAACAAAAAACTGAAAAGTACGATTTTGTTGTTAAATTAAACTCCCAAGTATAACGACATTTGCATTTGAAAACAAAAATAATTAATAGTGGCAGTCATGCAATTAATATTGTCACAGAGAGCAAAAGCATTGACACGTTTAGCTCCATAAAGAGAACAATAATGCTAAATGAAATTCTCACATTCAATAATTGCTTCCCATTTTGCATTTGCACACTTAGTTTCATGAACAATTATCTAGAGGTATATAAAAATATTTGGTTACGTAAATTGAGAAGTTTTATTGCATCAAATATGTTGGTGATTCTTGACATGCTGAGTAAAACAATGTCTAGTTAGGGAGAATCGTGGTTCTACTTTTGGATTCGTATGAACTCGCGATGAAAACTTTACAAAGCTCAAATATCTAGGTTTAGGAAAAATGCGAGCTAATTCTTGCATATAAATGATGAGTAAGAACACATACATTCAATAAATATACAGATTTGTTGTCCCTTTGATTATTTTGTGTGTTTACTACTCCTTCCATTTCAAAATAAATATCACGATATTAGTTCAAATTACGCTTATTTTGAAGTTGCGGGAGTATAAAATTAAGGTCTCGTGTGCCAAGTTGCACAGTCGCTTATTTCCCAAAAAATACATCCTGGTAACTTTTATGTGGGTACTAAGGAGCTAATTTGACTATGCAATTTCCTCGTATGTTGATGGTTGTAAAATACAATCATGTATCTTTATGTTTAAACTGTATATTTGTCAAGTATTTGATGAAATATCTCTCTAGCCTTGCCACTAATGACTAATTATTGCATAGATATGCAAATCTCTTTCTTGATCTTTCCCCTAGAAATTGACCTTTTTATGACGAAACCTGGAGCAATTAATGGATAATAATAAGTTTCCAATATTCCCAAGTCAAAGGTGCTCCGAGGGAGGCGATCAGAGAGTTTATATATGCTCTTAAGAAAAAACAATTTGGTATATGTCATATGACTTCCTTTTGGATATCATGTCTTCTCTTGTTTTAACCTTTTGTGTGTGCATGTTTCTCTGTGGATTATTCATCATGTTTGTCCACTCAGAAACTTATATACACATGCGTGTTAATCGCTCGCCTTGATATCCTCATTCCTTTCCAACCATCTTTCTTATCCTCTTGGTTTTTAGTGGTGATGGTAAGAACTTGATTTCTGAGTGATCAGTTTACATCTAATGCATCTTCATGCACCCATATCTCATAAATGGTTTATTTCGGACTCGACCTTGTCTTGACAAGGATTTTGATTTCTATCTATACACTTTGTATCTTGGTTATGTTCTAAATAATATAGAGGGAATGAGGATTTCATGTTTGTGCATACTGTATTCCTTGTTTCTTTTAGAGCATATTTGTCCAAAGAGTAATTTGGATTTGTTGATTGCTTGCTTCATGTATTGAAGTTTATTCACCTTGTTATCTTTTTGGCAATCTGTCGGGGGATGACCCCCGGATAGGCCAAGACGGGACCAACCGGCCGCTCCAAAGAGCTCTAGCCGTCTGGACCCAAGACAAGGAACCACAGCCGGATGGAATCCTCCACCCGGTCCGCATCCAAGTTTCCCCAGCTGGCCTGTCTAGCCAGGTAGCCGGAAGAACCGGCTGGAAGGCCGCTCCTAGCCGGCCGCCTCGGATCCGCTGGCCATGGTATGGTGAGGGTGACTCTCCTCGCTGCGCATCTCTGACCGGACAGGCTGGCTAGCCCGGTCGGCGGTACTAGACAACTGTGCCAAAGCTGGAGGTTGACGAGCAAAGCAAGGGCTGACGACTAAAGCTCCAGCTTACGAATAAAGCTCCGGTTGACGGATAAAGAGCCGGCTGACAAGTAAATCAAGAGCGCCATACACTGTAGCAATGTCCTCCCCTGTACTGGAGGCTTTACTGGACCCAGTCCTACCGTTCAGCCCTGTCCAGCCGGCCCACTTTGTAAAGCCCAAATCCAAGCAGTAAACCCTAGAACCCATCTTGTAAAGTGCCTCCTGAACCAGTATATAAGGGGAGGTAGTGCTAGGGTTCTAGGGGGAGAGAATGACAAGTTAGAAGTTCTCTAGATTGGATAAGTTGAGTAGTTCCTCTTCTTCTTCTAGCTAGAAGTAGCCAGGAAAATAGCTCTAGGAGCATCTGTACTGGGTGTTCGCCCCTTGATAGTGGATCCTTGCAGGAGTAGGAGTGTTACCTCGCCAGGAGGGCTCTGAACCTGGGTACATCGTTGTGTTTGCAGTATCTATGCCCAACCCATTGCGAGTAGCCACCGATAGCATCCTGATTGTCCCCCCTCATGCCATCCCCGATGGTACTATCGTGTTCCACACCACGACAGTTGGCGCCCACCGTGGGACTTCCGCTCATCGTTGGTGAGCGAGTCGCCTCCGGCCTCGTCCTCACCTTCGGCTCCTTTGACTGCGTCCTCGACAATGCATCCTGCTTCACCGGGGGAACCTTCCCAAGCGGCGGCTCTATCATGCACTTCGGCGAGCACCACGTCTATGTCGCCACCGTCGCCGAGGCCTTTCCTCGCGAGATCATCACCGTGTCCGGCGCGCCCCCTGGCTTCTCCGCTTCGCGTGTCGCCAGCGGCAGCGTCGAGGTCATGATGGCGGGCTCGGGCGAGAACCGCCTCCCACCTCTGGAGCACAAAAGGGACGGCCATGCCGCTAACTCGCGCCTTCTGAACCAGGACCTGCTCACCGTGTCCATCGAGCACCTCTGCAACCCCATCACCCCCATCAAGGCAAATCCGGCAGCAGCTACAGCAGCACTGGAGGCTACTCGCCAGAGCCTCCTGGAAGAAGCTGGCAAGGTGGCAGCCACCCAACGGCGGATGAACGCGACCATGCGCGAGTACAACATCGTGCACGGCTTCGCCTACTTACCCGGCACCAGCCGCCTAGCCCAAGCCCAAGGCCGAAACCTCGGTTCAGAGATGTATCGTGCTGCTGATCGGAGCCCCGCCCACGCCAGCGGTCATCAGAGCAGCATCAGCTAAAATGGCCATCGAGCCCCTAGCTCCGGCCAAGGTCGCGCCTCCTCCGGTTACCCACCAGCCACCGGCGCAGGAACTTACCATGGCCCCCAACACGACCCGACAATCAAATAAACCACCAGTGCCACCGTCAACGTCAGTAGCTGGAAACCCACTAGCCACCCCCACCGACAAAGCAATCTACGGTGCACTCCTCGTTGAGCCAATCACTATGGCCCATATCCGGAGCGTTACGGAGCTTGATGAGAAGTGCGCGGAAATCTTGGCGGAGGCCAAGTGCATCGCGGAGCAAGGTGCTAAGTTGGACGAAGACATGGCTAAGGCGCATCAATCCATCAAGGTGGCAAGAGCTATGGAGGCCGAATATAAGCAATTGTTGTTGAAGCATAAGGCAAAGAAGGTACCGGCTCACATCGTCCAAGATCCCGGCGTTCGGCGAGGCTTGGGATTTGACGGGTCTAAGCCGACAAAGGCCACCCCTTACATAGATTCAGAGGGGAGGCAAGTCATGCCAACTCCCGCTCTCAACATCGTCGTTGCCAAGACCCTCCTGGAGCAGGACAGGTCGCCAGAAGCAGTTGCTCAGGTGTACGACCTCGTCGCTAAGGCATGCAAGCAACAGGAAAAGGCCGCCTCGCAGAGGCTTGAGTCTAACCCGGAGCTTTGACAGTCAACCCTGAACAGCCGCAGTAGGCCAAAATCTCCCCGTGATGAAGGATCACGCATAGTCTACAGAGCAAAGACGGAGGGAGGCATGCAGCAGGACTGACGCTATCCCCATATCCTCCGACCACGGAGAAAAGGCTCGTCCCCGTCGCTCACCACCTCCACCACCATCTCGAAGTCATGAGGAACCAGCACCGCACCACCGCACAAGCATGCCACCTCCAAGGTGGTCGCAACCCGGTATCATTATACGCGATCAGGGCGAACAGCCTCGGCATGCCGGAGAATGTAGCGGCCATGACAGACACAGGAGCAGGTCCCACAATGAACCGCCACGTCCGACAAGCAACCGCGACAGGCATGAGGAGTCGCAGGAGGGGCATAGCAAGAGAGCTAACCCATCGCCTCCACCGCCGCCATCACCACCTAGCAGCCATCATGGTGGAGGTCATGGCGGATCTCACAAATCGCACCACAACTCTCCTCCCCATGACGGAAAAGGGAAGCAGCCAGAGCCATATGACGCATGATCGCGGCTGAACAAGATCCAAGAAGCTCGGGAGCTCCCATACCTTGGGCCACGGTGTTTTGGACCAGTCATACGGGCCACAACCTACCCCAAGGGCCTCCGGATAGACAAGACTATCAAGCCCTACAACGGCACCGCTAGGACAGAAACGTGGTTGCAGGACTACAGCGAAGCGATTCACATTGCAGGGGGAAACCCCAACGTCGTTGTCAAGTACCTCCCACTCATGCTGACAGGCACTGCCCGACAATGGATCGACGACTTACCGGAGAAATCAATATGCAATTGGTTGGACATGCATGAAGCGTTCACCAAGAACTTCGAGGGTACGTACAAACATCCCTACACTATCGAGACCTACAACGGTGTGTGCAAGAAAAGGATGAAACCTCCCGTGCCTACCTCTCTCGCTGGCTAGATATGAAAAATTCCTGCGCAGGGGTGCATGAACAGACCGCTATGGCCGCCTTCATTGATGGACTGGAGAAGGGTACTTTGCTCCAGCATACGTTGAAGCACAGGCAAGACAACAATGACCTCAACCTCAATGCAATGATCGCCATTGCTAGCGAGTTCGCCGCTGTTGATGACGACGCGTGTGGATCGTTGCCGGTAATAGCAATCCCTACCTAGGCCAAGAAGAACAACAACAACAAGCGGAAGAATCCGCCCGAAGAGAAGCAAGTAGCCATCATGGTCGCCCAACGTTCACTGGCAGAGGCAATGGCGGACAACATGGATGTGGCCGAGGAACCAGCAGTGGCCAGCAGAGGAGTGACACTACACCCTTAGCGCCCCAGATCCCCAAACATACGAAGAGTACCACGATATGCCATGTTTCGTCCATCTCGACGCTAATGGCAAATCCACCCACACCAATCGCCAGTGCAAGTTTGTCAATGATCTCAAGGAGGACCCTGAGTCCGGCTACAAGTGAAGTCGGAAGAACAGACCCCGTGGAAAGGCAAGGAAGAGGAAGGAGGAAGAACCCAAGGAATCAAGTGATATGGACGAGGACATGGACCCAAAATCTTCTGACAAGGGAGAGGATAAAGGGAAAAGTCCATTCAAAAAGAAGGCTCCATGTTACCACACCTTCCTTGGTACCCCAACCGTCCGAGCCTAGAAAACCTCTCTGAGGATACTGATGGCTACCCTCCCTCCAGTTCCCAGTACGTCGGGTGGTCGGAAGTTCCAATTACTTGGGATAGGAAGGATCATCCAGAACTTATCCCAACAGAGAACCAGTATGCCATGGTCATCAACCCTTTGATTAACAGCACAGAGTTCACCAAGTGCCTCGTGGACAGTGGAAGCAGCATCAACATCATGTACCTGGATACACTGCATAAGATGAACTTGACGGAGACCCAACTAAGGAAGAGCAACACCGTGTTCCATGGGGTTGTCCCTGGCCGACAAGCAAATTCCCTGGGCTACATCATGCTTCCGGTCGCTTTTGGCGATGTAAACAATTACCGCCAAGAACGCATGACCTTTGAAGTGGTGCCCTTCAAGAGCGTGTACCACGTCATCTTCGGACGCGACATCTTCCACTCCTTCCTTGCAAGGCCATGCTTTGTCTACAACAAACTCAAGATTCTCAGACCAAATGGCATCATCACCGTTGATGGAAGCTTCACCAAGGCACGGGAGTGCGAGCTCAGCGAAGCCGCCTTTGCCGAAGCAGTCCTCTATGATGAGGAGTTCAAGGAGATCCAGACCCAGGTCGATGCCTCGGAGATGCCAGCTTTGAAGAAGCAGATCACTGCTGCCAAACCCGCCTTCAAGCCCGCCATCAAGACCAAGCAGGTGGAGCTTGTCGAAGGTGATTCCTCCAAGACCACCGCCATTGGCACGGACTTGGATCCCAAATAGGAAAGCGCTCGTCGAGTTCCTCCGTGAGAATAGGGACATCTTTGCCTGGCAACCTGCTGACATGAAAGGTGTACCTAGGGAACTTGCCGAGCACAACTTGAATATTGATCCTAATGCCAAACCGGTGAAACAACCTCTACGATGCTTTGGTGATGAAAGACGAAGGGCTATAGGCAAAGAAATAGCTAGGTTACTTAAGACTGGCTTTATCCGAGAAGTTATTCACACCCGATGGGTGGTAAATCCTGTACCTGTCCCCAAAGAGGGAACCAATTAATTAAGAATGTGCGTTGATTACACAGCTTGAACAAAGCATGTTTGAAGGATCTGTCTTCTTTGCCTCGCATTGACCAAGTCATTGACTCGACGGCTAGTTTAGATCTTTTGTGTTTTCTTGATGCCTATTTAGGATACCACCAGATCCAGATGCGAAAGTCATACCAATTGGCCACTTCATTTACCACACCCTACGACACATATTGCTACGTCACGATGCCCTTTGAGTTGAAAAACGCTAGTGCTACGTACCAGCAGACGACGCAACATTGCCTACACGACCAAATAGGTCGCAACATAGACGCTTACGTGGATGACATCACGGTAATGTCAAAGAAATCAAATGATCTTATCGCTGACTTGTAGGAAACCTTTGACAATCTCCGGAAATACACCATGATGCTGAACCCAAAGAAGTGTGTCTTCGGGGTACCATCCAGAAAACTTTTGGGCTTCATTGTTTCGCATCGTAGAATCGAGGTGAACCCGGGAAAAATCAAGGCCATCCTCGACATCAAACGCCTGACATGCCTGAAGGACATACAAAAGCTCACAGGCTGCGTTACAGCAGTAAACCGGTTCATCAGTCGACTTGGAGAGAAGGCTATGCCGCTCTACAAGTTGCTCAAGAAGGCGGATAAATTCACATGGACGGACGAGGCTGACGCAGCACTTCAGGAGTTGAAGAGAATACTCTCCTCCCCACCTATACTTGCAGCACTGGTGCCAAGGGAGCCTATGTTGGTATACATGGCGGCGACCAACCGAGTAATCAACATCGTCACCATGGTGGAGCGCAAGGAGCCAACGCATGAATATGGAGTTCAGTGACTCGTTTACTATATGAGCGAGGTCTTGACGGAATCCAAGCAGCGTTACCCGCACTACCAGAAGATAGCTTATGGAGTTTTCCTTGCTTCACGTAAGCTAAGGCATTATTTCCAGGAGCACCCCATCACAGTAGCGAGCAAAGCTCCACTGTTCGACATCATCAACAACAGTGACGCTACAGGGAGAGTGGAAAAGTGGGGCATTGAACTTGCCACCTTAGACATCACCTACAAGCGATGCGACGCTATCAAATCACAAGCATTGGCGGATTTTCTTGCAGATTGGACAGAGCTGCCGGAAGACACTCCTGTGCTAGAACCAGAGTATTGGGTCATGCACTTTGATGGATCCAAGTTACTCAATGGCTCAGGGGCTGGTGTATTATTACAATCACCAACAGGAGAGAAGTTGCAATACATCCTGTAGATCCACTTCAACGCTACAAATAACATGGCGGAGTACGAGGCCCTCATTCATGGACTTCGTGTAGCCAAGGATATTGGCATCAAGCGCATAGTTTGTTGTGGAGTTCCGACTTGGTTGCCTAGCAAGTAGCTGGCACCTGGAACACGCGGAACCCTATGATGGCAGCATATCGAGACGAAATAGCCAAGTGCTTCGATAGCTACGAAGTCAAGTACGTCAAAAGGGAGGATAATGAGGCGGCAGATCTGCTATCAAAGCTTGGATCAGCCCATCGACCAATTCTGCCAGGCATTTTCCTAGAGCATTTACGGACTCCATCCGTGAAAGGCGCGGACCCCGACAACCCGGATAGAGTGGACTCACTTGTTAATGCAGTAATAGTGACCTCTCCAGCTTGGACGAAGCCGTTCATGGGTTATCTACAAGACGGAACTTTGCCTTCTGACGAAGTTGAAAGACGACAAATAGTAGGCAGAGCAAAAGGTTATGTCATCATTGATGGCCTGCTATACAAAAGAAGTACCACATGAGTCTTCCTATGGTGCGTCTTCCAGCAGCAAGGTATTGAATTCTTAGAGAAATACATCTCGGAGATTGCGGGCATCACGCCGCTCCCTGATCGTTGGTGGCCAAGGCCTTTCAACAAGGATTCTATTGGATAACTGCAAAGGCAGACGCTGACAAGTTGGTACAAACATGCCTTGGGTGTCAGTTTTATGCAAGACAACCAAATGTTCCAGCTAAAGAATTGCGAACAATACCAATAACTTGGCCGTTTGCAGTCTGGGGGCTAGACATGGTGGGACCTTTGCAGACAGCACCCTGTGGATTCACACACTTGCTAGTAGCAGTGGAAAAATTCACAAAATGGATTGAAGCTAAACCCATTAGAAAGCTTGATGGGGCAACAACCCTAAAGTTTGTCTGGGATCTAGTGGTGAGATTTGGTCTCCCACATAGCATAATCACCGACAATGGCAGAAATTTATATCTCGGAGAGGTTGAGGAGTACTGTCATGAGAAAGGCATCCGCCTTGACCTATCATCTGTGGCACATCCACAGTCAAATGGGCAAGTTGAAAGGGCCAATGGACTAATTCTGCACGGAATCAATCCACGCTTGGAGGCACCACTACATAGAGAAGCAGGAGCCTGTGTGGAGGAACTACCATCTGTTTTGTGGAGTTTACGAACAACACCTAACAGATCTACTGGCTTGACTCCTTTCTTCATGGTTTATGGAGCAGAAGCAGTTCTCCCATCCGACATCCTCCACGATGCACCCAGAGTTTCCGCCTACAAGGAAGATGTCGCTGAAGAATCTAGACGGCTATCTATGGACCTACTCGAAGAAGAGCACGTGCTGGCATGCCAGAGATCTGCCGTCTACCAGCAGAAGTTGCGCGGCTACCATAGTTGCCGTGTAAATCATCGCTCGTTTAAAGAAGGGGATCTGGTGCTTAGACTCAAGCAGGAAAAATCACACAAATTATCCTCGCCTTGGGAAGGATCGTTCGTCATAAGCAAAGCATTGCTCAATGGTTCCTATTACCTCGTCGATATTCGCGAGTTGAAAGATAGGACAAAAAATCGCAAGCGCAAGCAACGTGACTCTGATGATGATTACCCGGAGATAGATCGGCCATGGAACATAGCACAACTACGTCCCTTTTACACTTAGCACGTCTATGTTATGTAATAAGTTTCTTATATGATCAATGACACAAAGCATTTGGTTCACTCATATTCTCTGAGTCTTTTACCTCCTTTAGTTGTTCATTTTTGGATCATATAAACCCTTTATGCGCAAGGTTGCTTTTGCCCTTGTGAAAATTCCGCCTACGGGCGTTAGCTTAAGTTTTCTAGTCTACACGTTTTCTGAAGTTTTTATATGGATTCCGGAGTAGTGACTTTTCGGCACTCAAAGCCGGCGATTTTGTTCTTAGGTTCTGGACGGTGCTATTAAGCATCATCACCTGAGAGCATAGTTCTGTGCTAAGAGTCTTCCATCTCACGAAAGGTCAAACATACGAACCAGAATAATGGATAAGCCAACACTTTCTTAAAAAATATACACATATGTTGGAAACAGATAAGTTGTAGGAAGCTTGAATATAAGTTTTCCACCTTAGACAAACATAAGTTTTTTCCGCATACATTTTGCAAAGACACATTTAATAAAAAAATTGTTTTTCATGGCTCTGCTGCAGGGGGCTTCGTGGTGGCATCATCAGGAGAGCCAGGCCGGAAGAGCTTGTTAAACTCGGAAGGAGAGGGGCTAGACTCAGACGAAGTCATGTCATCATCCAGAATCTCGGCAGGCACAAAGATATCCGCCTTGACCATCTTGGCAACCTGGTGTCGAAGCCGGCGAGAGAATTCCAAATAGCATCGCTATCGATGTATCGACCTTCCTCGTCTACCTTGGGAAAGTCGGAGGTCACCAGGTCGATATCGGCATTGTCATAGTGCGCCTTGACTAAGGACAAGGTCATCCTTGCACCAGCCCGGATGCAAGAGGCTTTCCAGTCCTTGTCTTTCTCGGGGGCTCAACACAGGATTTCTGCGAACTTGGCTACTGAGTCTGCCGCCTTGATATTAATACCCAGAGGTTGAGCTATCTCCTTGGCTTGGGCGATGGCGGTGCTGACGAAGTTGCCAGCGAGAATCATGCGTTCCTTGGAACTTGGAGCACCCTCACCCAAGTTGGCTAAGCCAATGGGAGTTGTGGTTTGCATAAAACACAAGGACCATGCGTACAAACAAGTAAAATGGTTGTCCATCTTACAGAAAAGACCAAGACGGATAAAGGTTACCAAAGATGCTCGTTTCCGCTTGCATGCATGTCTCCGCCAAGACATCGGGCTCCTTCTGGACTGACTTGAACATCTCAAGACTCCTAGAATTTTGTTCTTTGGCAGCTTGGTTCTGGTCTTTGACTTGTGTAATCTCATCCTTCAGGCGCTGCATCTCGATGTCCACAGACTCTTACATAGCCTTCATCGTTGCCTCATGGCCCTTGACGGCATCGGCCAGGTCCTTCTTCAAGATCTTATTTTCATCATCGAGCTCCTGAATATGCTTGGATTGCTTGATGATGCTCTTGGCCTTAGCAATGGCTTCTATAATATGGAAATCAAAAAGTTCTATCAGAAGATGGAAAAAATGACTCAATGGGAGAGCAAGGAGCTGTCATAGGAAACAGACTCTGGCTATTTTTGATTTGTTCCTTCAGGAATTTGGTTTTACCCTGTTCAAGGTCCATCTCCTTCCGAAGAGCAGCAAATCTCTCATTGGCAGCTATCCTCCATTTATTCTCATTCTGCACATGATATAAGCGTGCTTAGTTTCTGTAGAGATTCTAGTCGGAACTATTCAATTTCAACTAAACACTCAGGGAATACAATACACGATTTTAAAGTAAGCTAGTTTCTCTGAGGGCATCTAGTCAGAACTTTGCAGTTTCAACTAAACGCTCGGGGGCTACACGGACAAGTTCTACGTTTAATTCTCTAGAGCACTCATGCCAATAACTATTGACTTATCCGCCTAAGATCAGAGGGGCTATAGTGGGATATAGTACACAAAGTAAAGCAAGTGAAGTTCAAAAAACTTACGATGGCAATGATCCTGAGATTGTTGGCCAGATGAGCGTAGGAATCATGAAAGGTCCGAGCATTCTTATAGATTGCGTCGGCCTGCTTGATGAGATCATCTAGGCTCAACGTCGGAGGAGCCGCAACCAATGGAGAGGTCGAAGCCAGAGGCATGGATGAAGTCCTAGCTGCCTCCTGCACTTTTAAGGCAGTAGATGGTGCGGAGGCTCTCGCTTCAATCGCAGCTTCCACGTCCACCTCTTCCACTTCCTTCCCCTTCTTGGTGGCATCCTTAGCCGGAGCTTCAGCCACTTTAGAAGAGGTGATGTCCTGCGTCTCCTGGCCGCTAGGAGCAATGTCTACCTCGATAGAGCCTGAGACATCAAGGTTTGGATTGATATATATCTCCATGGCGGAGGTCTCAGGGATGACGGGAGATGACGGCCCAGCGGGGCCAGCAGAGGGAATGGCGGCAGGAATAGGGGGAGCGGTGGCGGGAGAGGGCTTGGAGGACGGACCCTTAGTCAACATGTCACAAATGTTTTTTGACCCTCCAATAGCTTTGGAGGATCGCTTCAAACTAACACCGGCTTTCCTCCTGAAACGTACAAGGTATAAGTACAAGAGTTGAAAAAAGGTATAGGCTGAAAAAGCACAAGCCGGAGAATGAAGATACTTACTCCACGGCAAGAGCCTTGGTGAGGGTAATGCCGGTGGACTTCTTCTTCTTCTCCGCCTCTAAGGCGGAAGTGGATTGTTTGGAGACTCCACTCTCCGTTTTCTTCTTCTTCTTGGCCTCAACAGCAGCGTCAGAGGTGGAGCTCTTCCGCTTTCGTGCTGCCGGACCTGGT
The DNA here is from genome assembly GCA_023614405.1 of Avena insularis. NCBI lineage: Eukaryota > Viridiplantae > Streptophyta > Magnoliopsida > Poales > Poaceae > Avena > Avena insularis. Next base: position 537,755,114 of record CM042686.1, read on the forward strand.
TGATCCTTGGAGGCGTCATTGTTGGACACCACCTAGATATCCTTCAGCTTAGAATCATAGACCTGGGAGGCCATTTGATCTGCCGCCAAGGTCACCAGCTGGGATACATGGCAATGTTAGATGCACAACTTCAAGTCAGAAAAACCTTAGAGTATATAACAAGCAACAAAGGAAATAGAAGCTACCTCTGGGCATGTGCCACAATCGAACATGTCGAAGGTGATCTTGAAGCCACGCTTCTTGTCCTTCACCTTGACGATGTCCTTTAGCCGGAGCTTGATGGAGTCAGTAGAGAAGTTATCCCGCGAAATTCGCATGGGATCCCTCCTTTCTTGGCTATATTTACACATCAGCTGGGCGCGGTGCTGTAGAGGTTGGATCCGCCTAACCTAACGTACAACACATGGCAAGATCCAAGATCGCTAGACCTCCATCTGCGAGCCATTCGATCTGCCTTATGGCGTGTTTGGCTTCGTCGTTGGAGGGAAGAGAGGCTGGGGTCCGCCATGCAGGCACTTCAGTGGCGGCTCCATCAACAAAGTCGAGGTAAGTCTCAAGACGGTCTGGCAGAGGGATATCTGGCCCATAGAAATACGTGCGCTGCCAGTTCTTGCAAGACTCATGCCCCATGATGTCGGGGAAGCGCCGGTTAGGTTGGATCTTGAAGCTAATGGTTCTGCGGGTCCGCAGTTCGTACTTGGACTCTACGGACTCTCTCTTGACGGTGAAGAAATATACAAACAGATCTAATCTTGGTTTGATTCCTAGATATCCTTCGCACAATGCTACAAAGTTTCTAAGGACTTGGATGCTGTTGGGAGAGAGGTTGTGGGGAAGTACCCGAAAGTGTCGAAGGACATCCAGGAAGAAGTCGAAGACTGACAGGCTTACGCCACGTACATCCTGAGAGTTGAGGTACACTTTCTCTCCGGCTTGGGGAGAAGGGACCACCTCGCCGGCCGACGCCGCCAGCTAGACGGACTTCTCTACTGCGGGGAGATAGCCCTCATCGATCAGCTCTTGGAGATCTTTGGCGGAGAGATCAGAACCTCTCCACACCCCCTTATGGGAGTTGCTTTCTTCTTCAGCGGCTTCGGGCGCCGCTCGTTCTTGGTCATCACCAGCGGATTCCGTCACGGTGGAGAGGGGGACAGCCACCACCTCCAGCAGAACAAAAACTCCCTGGGATGGCTCCATCGTAGCCTCGGGAATCACCGCCGTGGAGGGAGCAGAGCTATTGGAGGCCATTACGACGAGGAGCGTGTGGAGGAAGAAAGGGTTCTAGCTAGGGTTTTCGCAGAGGAGCTCGAACGGTCGTGCGGCTGGAGGAAGACGAAGACTGGGAGCAAATGCGGGTGAAAACAAATAAATTGACTGCGGTGGAAATATATAAGCCTCGCGTCAAGATTCGTGCAAAAATATCTAATGGATGGAACATTGCCGATGTGGAAGTGAACGTGCGCGGTAATTTCGCCACGTCCTCCGTCTTTTGCCGCTCTGCCGTTTCGGATTTCACGCGCATAAAAATAGCTAATGATTAATTCTTTGCTTCTGTGAGTTTAGAGGTAGCATAGGTTGTACCCTATGTCATACTCCTGACAGCTGCTGAGAAGGGTCACGTCCGAAGATTCCATCAAAGACGGAGATCGCCCGACTTTGGAAACAAAGACTCAAGTAATCTCTGGCTACATTGCAAAGCCGGAGAGGATTGCATGGTCTTTGGGAGACCTTTGAGATATTGCTTGACGAATTGCCGGCATCACTTAGATGGGATATTCAGAGATCAACGAGCAAGACAGCGCAAGATTTCAAAGTCCTCCGGGGGGTACTATTGGGGATATACTATATGGGTATCCTCATAGCATGTCACCAATCCGCCTAACCCGGGTGGCCCATAGTTGGTAGCAAGGCCTATGGCCTGCTAGGTGGCCCGGTTAGACGGATCCTGAAGGGAGGCCCATGCCAGATAAAGGAAGGCTACACAGGAGTCATCGACATACTCGGAGCCTTGGAGTACAAGACACAAAAGACTAGTTCGTGTGGGTGTAGGACTCTTTACCTTGTCTGGCAAGGACCTTTCTCTATAAACCCTAGGTCTTGGCGCCTTTATAAGTCGGCCTGCAGGAGCCTTTAGGGAAACGATTCATAGACAACTTCTCTGATTGCAGCGTACAACGCGAAACACCTCGCACATCGAACCTATCTCTGTAACTCGGTGTATTGGCATTATAGTGATTTATAGAAGTAGAGTTCCGCCATCATTGTGGGACTTGAACCTGGGTAAGCTGTGTTACCTCTTACCCGCCAACTCTCCGCCTTACCCCACGTCTCTAAACACGCACTGTGAGGACCCCTCCATGGCGTACTCGTTGGCAATACCACGACACAGCGGGCATAGCAATAGACTTTTAATCCAACCGAGTTCACACTGAAGCCACGGGTTACAAACGATTATTAAGTGTAAAACACAGATCAAAGATTTAAGTGATGATGTTATTGTTGATCCCGAATGGGGAGCTAAGCGAAGACCGTACTACCATTTCTGTCACTAAGGTTCCTATGAGATCTCCGCTAACCAAGTATCTCACCTCAAGCCTTTATCAATCTATGGGATCTTGGGTACCTACAAGTCCACAGATCGAGACAGGAGACGAAGAAACAAAAGATACAAATCTCAATTGCAAACAAAATACAATACTCCCATGATCTAGATGCACATAATCGTTACGAGGTTTCTCCCCAACCCACAGCCCGTGAGGACTACTCACTCATAACAAATAGATCGGAGATAGAAAACATCATACAAATACTTAGATTGAAATTAAATATTCTTACAATGGTTGCCAAATCACAAGGAGATCTGAAGTACAAAGAAATGGTTGTCGCTAGTGGATGGATGGATGGTGGAAGTGATGAACAATGGATGGACAATGGTATAGATCTCCTTTGGTGGTGTTGTGATGTAATCTGAGAATGGTGGCTCTGGGGCCGGCGGTTGGAGCCTCAAAATATATAGGCGTCTTCATGAAAGTTGTAGGGTTTGACGAGACAAAGTCGTTGCCACCTGGTACGGGCGGGCCCTGCCCGTACCGGTGGTCGTTAAGCTTGCTGATGCCTGGGAACGACTCCCCAATTACTTGGTCGTGTGTACTTCCTCAAAATCCTTCATTATGACTCCTTATTTTGTATTAAAAGTCGTGATTTCCTGCACAACATAATTCAAAGAGAGGTTTTGCATATCTTTACAATTATTAGTTATTTGTGGAAAGAATTGAGAGTTTCTTTGGCAATTGCTTAACCAAAAACAATGTTTAAACGCAGTGGAAGATGGCAAATATTGGAGCCATCAACTTCCCCAAAGCTCAAACCTTGATCGCCCTTGAGCAAGAAGAACCAAAATAACTATAAGGAATTCAACGCTTAAACTTGAAACAACGATAATAAGAGTTCACTTACGGTTGGTAGTCGTATGTGCTCAACACTTCATTCATCTGTGAGGCTGATCAAAGTTAGAGAGATGACAAGAATACTATACAAGCTTCAGTAATTCAAGGCAATCAAAGTAAAGTTTAATATAAGTATAAGTAACTAGAAGTGTACCAATCAATCCAATTCTTCTAATTAACTCTCAACTTGCCAAGGAACACTATAATGTTTAAATAGTATAATTGAGTAAGAGAGTTTCATGTCCCAAGTAGTATAACAATGACGTGTCTTATTTACACCCACATCAATAAATCAAGTCTATCAAAAGAACTTCTAATCCAATCTTTGTCTTTCAAGAAAAAATTGTAAAGTAGTAATGATACTATGCCAAGGACTTGTTATGTGGATCCTCATAGATATCTTTTTTCTTTCTTTCATTTTTTTAGGGATCGTTGAATGTTTCTTTTGCAAGTGTTTGCACAACCTTTTAGAGTACCAATACTTTTGCCCATATATTGAAACATATGCCACTCATGTCATCAACTCATGTCATGTCATCAAATCAAAAGCTAGCGGAGTTGTTGGCATCCCAAAGGTGTGAATTAGAGACATAGAACAAAGTTGTCTCACTTCTTTCACTTTTTTTGAGCTAGTACCGTGGTTTGATCCACAAGGTTAGCTTTGGCATGCATCACAATTACCACTAGACTTTATTTCAATCATACAATTCCTTTCATGAGTGTCGTCAAGACTATCAAAATATCTATGGGGTTAAGTATCATCAAGGGTATACTCTCAAGACAATCATTCATCAAACAAGTCGTAAATTTCAGACTTTTTCTTAGTGTACTTGTTTAGCAATATTATTTCCAAGGAAAGACATGGTTAACTAAAAGAACTATAGAATGAGGTTCAACAACTAATCAGCATACTAATAAAACCCTAACTCCAACCATATTAAATTACTTCCCACTAGCATGGCATCTTAGCAAATCAGCCAACTAAGATAAATAACTCAAACTTCATAAGTGGGGGACATAGGACATACCTCTCATAAGTGACTTCATGATCCTCTTTCTTATAGGGATGTGTTCCTTCAAAACTCAAACACGATTACTCTCACAATGATATTAAAGCAAAGAGGCAAAGTGCGAATCCACATTTACGAAAAAAGGAAAAATGGAAAAATATTTTTATATTTTTGAGGATAGGGATTAAAGAATAGAAAAGAACTTGCGACCAAGAAAGGGTTTAAGAAAATAAAAACTAACGAAAAACAAAAACAAACTAAAATGAAAGCAAACTAAAAAGAAAAGGAAAAAGTGAAGTGTTGGAACAAGCCAACACGAGTGTTTTAAAGCTCCCAAGGAGCTAGAGTACAACCTCGTTATTACACAAATAAATTTGCCGGGGGAACATATCCCCAAGCTCAGGCTTTTGCAAGCCCTTTTGTTGCTCATTATGGTGGTGGTGGATAGTCTCCCATGTTCCATTGGCTGCTCCAATCATGGAACTGGGTGGTGAGGATTGCAGTAGCATCTCGAAGGTTGATGGAGAGGTTGTTCATGTTTTGAAAATTTCCTTCGAGTGTGTAGATGTCTTCATAGGTGTTGCAGTAGTTTGGTGGCTGCTCATCTTGTTCGGGTCCACCTTGTTCTACTTGTTTATCTTCTCCTCCTATGATGGGTATTTCTTGTTGGGGTAGATTAGCTTCAACCTGTGTCTCAAAACGCAAACGTCCATCCTCGATAGAGAATAAACCGTTAGGCAAAGGAGCTAGGATCAAGTGATCCGCTCTAGGTATATCGAAGAAATATCTACCATGATTTTTAGAAATCATACCACATGCTCTTAGAGTAGAAAGACCAAGACGGTGACTTCCTGTCAACGGTTGGATGTTACCTAGGTTGATGCGAAGTGCACGTGCAAGAATGGTCACAACTCCTCCTCTGAATTGGGTCCTCGAGATTGAAGACCCTGATGCTTAAGGTAAAACACGAGAAGAGCACCCAAATTTGGCATTCAGTTACAATTAACAATAGCAGCTTTTGTGAAGATCAATATGTCCTCCTCATTAACTCTAATAAACTCACCACATGCCTGCGGAGTGTTAGCAATTACATAGAATAGAGATCGAATAACATGATGATCAATTTGGTTCCCCTTGGGTGTGTTTCCATGAATTCTCATCAAATTAAAGTACTTTGAAGGGGAAGGATCTAAAATAAAAGTAGTTGTGCGTACATCGGTGGTGTTGTTGGCAAACCCAAAGCATTGAGCCCATTGGCTAAGTGTCAAAGTGTACTCACAATTTAGGTGAAATTTGATGCGATCAACTTCGGGCCTTTGTTCCTTGGTACAACCATAAGGATCCACCATGTGCGTCAAGGTGCTAAAGAACTCAAGCGTCAAGCGGCGATACGTGGCAACATCCTGAAAGACAAAATCATACAAACCAACATTGTTGCAAAGTAAATCAAAATCAGCACGAATGCCAAGTTGGTTCAGGATATAAGGACACGCCCACTTGGTGGACTTGATTTCTCGAAGCTTGAGAAGATTGAAACGGTTCAGCTGGAACTCCTCGGTGAACTCAATACCAAGTGAAACGGGGGTTCAACGTATCAATGGGTAGTACGGAGGACTCCGCGGCCATCTCACGTGTACGGCTCCTTATGCTCATCTAATAAATAAAAATAAGACAAAGTAAATAAAGATTGCTTATAATTTGTTTGGTACAATAGAAACATAGCATACATGATTCTCTACACTAACTACAAAATAAATCTCCCCTAAAAATAATGCTAAGCATGCTTAATATCAAGATTGAATCAAGAACAAGACCTAAGTCTAGACTGACAATGATGAAAGATTGAGTGAAGATTTTGCACAAATAAGTTGAGGATCAGAGGAGAATCATATCTTAGATCGAATGAGTACGAAGAATCGAAGAAATATTAAGTAAATTTGAAGAACCAATGGAGGTGGTTTGGAGTTTGGAGGAAGAATAAAGAGAAAGATTGATTTTGGAGATTTTTAGGTTACCTCCTCGAGCTGATTATGGCGGCCGCGTGGTGCGGATGGGCGCGTCTGAAAGCCCGCTCGTCTCGGGGTGACTTACCTTAGAGGCGATGGGCTGCCCGAGGCGGTGCACTCGACAGGCGCGGTATGTGGTCGCTGCGTCTGCATGTATGGCTGGTCGTTATCTACTCTGAGTCTTTGCTTGAAATCTGATATTTGCTCGAGGGTATGGTACGGGCGCGTCCGACTATACCAATGGTCGTTATCGGCAATGATACCTTTGGCAAAAATTAGAATTTCTATCTTCCTTTGGCTTGATGTGGTACGGGTGCATGGTACGGTCAGTTCCGGCCGTACTAGTGGTCGTTAAGAATACTGTGAGCTAAAAAACTCAAAGAATTTGATTAGTAGCTCCGCCTGACTATGCACATCTTATCAAAGGAAAAAATAATAGCAAATATACTAAGTGAAGATCTAGCAATACTTCTTAAGCCATGTGTTAGTAAAATAAAATATAGAGGATTACCTTATTTCTTCTCCTCTCTCCATAGGTCTCCTTGAACACTCTTTATTAAAAACCAAAACAAAACTAACACAACAAAAACTAATACATAAAGAAAAAATTATTTCACATGGGTTGCCTCCTATGAAGCGCTTCTAGTTAAGGTCAATTAGCTTGACCTTCATGGCAATCATTTAGGTTTATGGAGTGGAACATGCACTCCAAAATAGTTGGCTTTTAAAATAATTACACCATCATCATTAGGCTTGGCCTTTTTTTCCTAGGGAAGTGGACTACAAAAGGATCTACAGATGGTAGCCCTATTCGCACATTCCCTTCATGTAAATTAATCAAAGCTTTAATAGTTCTTAGAAATGGCCTACCTAGAATTATAGGTGCTATGGGATCTTCAGGTATGTCCACAATAACAAGATCAATAAGAGCAGGACTATCTTTACTTTCAACAACTATATTTTCTTTAATCCCAAACAGCTTGTTTATAAGTCGAATCAGTTAGATGGAGTCTCAATTTAGTTGTAATAAATGGCCCTGTCGGGGAGATGACCCCCGGGTAGGCCAAGCCAGGATCTACTGGTCAGCTCCATGGAGGCCTTGCCGGATGGCTGCAAGACAAAGAACCATAGCCGGATGGAACGCACCATCTGGTACGCTTGCAAGATTCCCTGGCTGGCCCTTCTAGCCAGGTGACCATAAGATCCAGCTGGGTGGCTACCTCTACCCAGCCGCCTCGGATCCATTGGCCAGAGATACAGAGGGGGTGGCGCTCCTTGCTGAGCGCACCTCTAACCGACAGACTAGTGCGCCGCCCTGATGGCACTACAAGATGATGGTGCCAAAGAGCCAAGGCTATAAGCTGACGAGTAAAGTGCCGGTTGATGAGTAAAGCACCAAGCTAATGAGTAAAGCGCCAAGCTGATGAGTAAAGCGTCGGGTGGCGCCCAAAGCAACAGCGCCGGGACACTATAGTGATGTCCCCCCTGTACTGAAGGCTTGACCGGGTCCTGGCCCACCGGCTAGGCCTGGCCAGCTAGCCCGCTTTGTAAACCCGAAGGCCAAACAGTAAAACCTAGAGCCCACAATATAACCTACCTCTCCCAACAAGTATATAAGGGGGTAGTGCTAGGGTTCTATGTAGAGGCAGGAAAGGTGACAAGATCCAAGTTCCCTAGATTCCACCAGTTCAGTAGTTCATCTTCCTCTAGCTCTCGATAGCAGCTAGGGAAATAGCTCAAGGAGCACTTGTATTGAGCATTCGCTCCCCATATAGTAGATCCTTGTAGGAGTAGGAGTGTTACCTCATCGAGAGGGCTCTGAACCTGGGTACATCACTATGTTCGCAGTATCTGTGCCCAACCCATTGTGAGTAGCCACCGATAGCATCCTGATCGTCCCCTTCATGCCACCCCCGATGGTACTGTCGTGTTCCACACCACGACAGTTGGCGCCCACTGTAGGGCACATCGCTTCGGCTAGGGCCATCTTTCACACGGGACTTCCGATCATCACCGGTGAGCAAGTCGCCTCTGGCCTCGTCCTCACCTTGGGCTCCTTCGACTGCATCCTCGACAACGCATCATGCTTCAATGGGGAAACCTTCCCAAGCGACGGTTGATACGTCCATAACGTATCTATAATTTTTTGATGGTTTTATGCTAATAATATGCTTTTGACACTCCTTTTTGTATAAAGTTTATGATTTATTTGGACTAACCTACTAATAGTTGCAAAAGTGCACAATGTTCTTGTTTTACACTTTGATATGAAGGAATTACCAAGAATACAGGTAGAAACCTTATTGGAGTCAAATTGGGATTTTTCCAGAAATCTGTCTCAGAACTCTTTTTGAAGATGGTCACGTTTCGGGTCGAAGACTGCGTCAAACGGAAAACTCTTCAACTACAAAGTTGTTGGAAATTTTGCGACAAACATTCTGAACATAAAATTTAGCTGATTCCAAGTCCGGACAGGCCTTTTAGGCCTGATTTACTGCAGGCCAAGATGGGGTGACGGGAATCCAAGAAGCTATATAAAGGGAGGAAACCTAACTCGCCCAGGGCATATCCAACCACGAATTTGCAGCCACCAAAGCCATGTTTTTTCCTCCTCCATGGATCCCATCTCCATGGGGGAGGACTCCCAAGAAGCCATGAAGGAAGGGGGCTAAGGGGCGATGCTCCCCCATGATACCGGCGGCGGGGAAGGAGTCCTCCGCGCCTCCCTCTTCACCATCTTCACCGCCATCTCCATCACCTAATCCTCCTAGTATGCAGTGGTTCATCCGCCCACACACCTCTACCGCCCTATGTAAACATGGTGTTTGATGCTATAAGTTATAATCCTATGATCTATGTCATGTTTGCGTAGTTTCTTTGTTCTTAGATTGAATGGTTGAACGTCTTTGGTTCATTAGAGTTGTATGTTGATATGGTATAGTCCTTTGGTGTCCATTATATTTGTGCGTGCATGGATTAAACATCATAGGGTTTGTAGTATGTGTAAAAGGAAGGGGGAGTTCTGCCAGAGTGACAGAAATCTGAGGACGCGAACCAGAACGTTGCACGTATGGGAGTAAGAGGACTATTAAAATATGTAATTCCAAGTAGTGAAGCGTATGTATATTTAGTCTCTCCCACATTGAAAACTGCATCGAAGATAATGAACCTGATCTATTCGCTATTTAAACTTGGACAAAGCCACCACAATTACCACCACTATTCTACACTCATGGTTCTGTTAGTTTAGTGCATTTTATTGCTACATCAACTAGCTTTACTTTCTTGTTATTTATTATCATACAAAGCTATCTCTATTACTCGTATTGTTACTATAGTTTTATTTCCTAGATAATGAAAACGTTTAGTATGCGTAGAGTTGTATCAGTGGTTGATAGAACTTGAGAGAATATTTATCCTACCTTTAGCTCCTCGTCGGGTTCGACACTCTTACTTATCAAAAAGGCTACACACGATCCCCTATACTTGTGGGTTATCAAGACCTTTTCTGGTGCCGTTACCGGGGAGCAATAGCATGTGGGTGAATATTCTTATGTGCACTTGTTTTTTTATCTCTAAGTAGTTTTTACTTTCAGTTTTAAGTTGTTCTCTATCTTAGTATGGATAGGGAATGTGAATTACAAAAAAAATAGTTTTCCTTGTTATCTAAAAATGTTTTCAAAAAGGAAGTGATTGGAAAGATGAGTAATGGTTAAGTGGGGGTCGACCCTGAACACTTGTGTTTATTCCTATGAAACCAAAATAAATCTTCCCATGGAAGCTTTTCAATTAAAAACTGTAGAAAAGAATGGGAAAGTTTTCGTGTTGAAGTTTTTTCACAGAGAATAAGGAACATCAAACAGAGAAATTGAAGAATGGCCAAAAGTTTCTTCAACAACCCCTCAGTTTCCAAACCTTTAAACTTTGTTTTTTGAGCAGCATAGAAACTTGAATAAATTTGGAGCATTTGTATCTTTTTATTTATTTGTCTTAGCATCAAACACCAGTTACATTTGTTTTATTTGAGTCTTGGAAGTTGTTACCTCTGTAGAAACCTCTCCTTATCCTTTTATTTTCGTTTTTGTGCCAAGAGTAACCTCTAATGAGAAAGAAGTAATGCTTAGGAAAGTTGCTGTCCCGAAACAGATTTTTGTGCTTCGCTGTAAAAATTCGTGAAAAATCTTTGTACATCGGTTTGAGCTGTAATTTTTTCTGTTTCTGCCCCAGGTTGTTATGCAACTTGCGTTAGTTCACCACTTTTCCATTTGAGCAACAGAAGGTCTTCGAAAAAATTGGTTTTTACCTGCTGGTATGTTTTGACAGATTTCTGCCATTATTTGCATTTGCCTCTTAATCTCTTTCTCTTTGAGTTCCCTTGGATCATTTGAACTTCTTAAAGGAAGTGCTACAGTATCTTTTATTTTAATGGAAGTTTTATTTGTGTTGGAACTAAAACCAAAAGACTTATTATCTTGAGTACACTAATGTTGCTAATGAAGATTGTGTGAAGTTTTGTATGAAGGAAAATTTTAAAGTGTAGGGAAGAGTAATGTGATAAGATGAAGTATGGACAAAAGCTCAAGCTTGGGGATGCCACCCGTGTCACCCCAAGAAATATTCAAGAAGTACAAGTGTCAAAGCTTGGGGATGCCCAAGGCATCCCCTTCTTCATCAACAAAAATCTCGGGTTTTCTTCCAAACACTTCATTTTTATTGTTTCATGCACAATTGCGTCGTTCTTGGAGCGTCTTTTTTTTGTTTTTAGTTTTCTTTTGTTTGTTTTGCTTAAAAAAATTGGTTGGACCCCTGCATTCATATGTGGTTTTAAATAAGTTGATTGGTGATTGGAAAAAAGTAGGAAGCTTCATGCTTATAAGTGGTACAAAAGGAGCTTGTTTAGACTATGGCCTAGACTTTATCATGTCATGTTTGATATTGTTTTGACTTTATGCTTAGTGATTATTGCTGTAGCACGACTTGTTCCAAACAATTGAGATTGCTTAATGTGCCTTGAAAGGATCATGCGTTGTTTTAGCATTCAAAAGCATAATATTGTGGTATTCTCCTTTGATGCTTTATTTGGGTTGACTTGGCGGATGCTCACACCATGTTAAGACTATCCTAAGTCACCAAAGCCTCTATGATCATTTAGTTTTCGTCTTGTAATATCACTTTATGCTTTAATTAATAATGTTTTATCGCTTTGCATGATTATGGCTATTATTGCTCTCTTAGTTGGTCGCTCCCAGTCTTTTGTTAGCCTCTATACCAAGTATGAGTTCCACTCATGCATCCAACTCTAAATATAACTAAGTTATTCCAAAGAGTCCACCATACCTACCTATTAGCATTTTCTATTCCAAGTATATTCATGTTTTTATCTATCTTCCGAATTAAACTTGTTATGTGAAAATTAATGATTAAAGCTCTCATGTACTTGATGGCACACTTTACTTTTATTGCCCCTAATTAACTTGAACAATTGTGTCATCTATGTTGTATATGCTTGCACTTATACGTTGGGATTAGCAGAACTATGCTATCATGGGGAACGCTTTCAATATTGCACTTGTACATTGTACCTAGTTGATATCATGCTCTTTTGTTTATGGATGTTGTCGGTGTGAAATGAAAGGGGAGCTTGTAAGTCCATGGAGTTATGTATGTGTGTTAGAAAAACGTCTGGGCCGCTAGCCTAAGCCATGCCTAATCATGGTAGAAACTTGCAGCATCACCATAGTGAGTAATCTATGAAGCATTCTTCTTATAAAAAAGAGATTGAGATTGAGAAAAATAAAAAAAGATGAGAAAAGAGGAAAGAGAGAAAAAAGCACCATTTTCCCATGGTAAATAAGAAGATTTCTGAGATGCTCATTGTCTGCTTGCCTTGTCATTTTGATTATGGGATAGCTCATGTATCATGTGCAAGGGTACCCCATTAGCGGTTCTCTATGATACACATGTACTTACTATAACAAGAACTTACCAGTAACTAAAGTTGAGTAGCATGAGGAGCAGCCCTCGTATTCAAGGGACATGAGATTGTCAACTTATACTTTGTCAAGCATATACTCCATAGTTTGTTCACTTTAACCTTAATCACCTAAAGATGATTATGATAGGGGCAATGAGAGCTGAAAGCTAATAAGTACGATAATTTTTGGAAGCTCTTTATGAGACTTGAATCCCTGCTTCCTTCTAAGAAGGACATTCTTTTACTTTTATGTTGAGTCTCCATCTTCTATCTTTAGGCACCTATTAATAGAGCATAGTGGCCATTCTTAGTTTAATGTGCATTGTCCCAAGACTTGTTGATTGATGCATAACTTTGATATTGCTTGTTCTTAAACTATTTGTATCTAGTCACCCTTATGAACTTTGAAGGTGTCCTATGCATTTATGTTTTGCTACTCTATGAGGGACAAGCTGAATACCATTCTCATTATGCTTTCTTTATGTGAAACAAACAAACATCTTGCAAAGCATTGTTATTCATGAATCTTTTGTTTGTGCCTTTTCATATTACAACATAGTTGTTATGTCTTATTGTTAGAACTCTATCTTTCATGATTCATGTTTAGAGTACCTTAATCCTAGCTATCAATGCTTTTACAATAATGATGATCAAGATTGTGTTGTCTGCATGTCACCTCAAAAATTATATTGTTTTGATTGTTTACCTACTTGAGGACGAGAAGGAACTAAGCTTGGGGATGTTGATACGTCCATAACGTATCTATAATTTTTTGATGGTTTTATGCTAATAATATGCTTTTGACACTCCTTTTTGTATACATTATATGATTTATTTGGACTAACCTACTAATAGTTGCAAAAGTGCACAATGTTCTTGTTTTACACTTTGATGCGTAGGAATTACCAAGAATACAAGTGGAAACCTTGTTGGAGTCAAATTGGGATTTTTCCAGAAATCTGTCTCAGAACTCTTTTTGAATATGGTCACATTTCGGGTCGAAGGCGGCGTCAAACGTAAAACTCTTCAACTACAAAGTTGTTGGAAATTTCGCGACAAAAGTTCTGGACATAAAATTTAGCTGACCCTGAGTCCGTGCGGGCCTTTTAGGCCCGATGTACTGCAGCCCAAGATAGGGTGACGGGAATCTGAGAAGCTATATAAAGGGAGAAAACCTAATTCGCTCAGGGCATCTCCACCCACGAATTTGCACCCACCAAAGCCACGTTTTTGCCTCCCACATGGATCCCATCTCTATGGAGGAGGGCTCCCAAGAAGCCATGAAGGAAGGGGGCTAAGGGGCGGTGCTCCCCCATGATACCGACGGCGGGGAAGGAGTCCCCCGCGCCGCCGCCCTCTTCACCATCTTCACCGCCATCTCCATCACCTAATTCTCCTAGTATGCAGTGGTTCATCCTCCCACACACCTCTGTACCATCCTATGTAAACATGGTGTTTGATGCTATAAGTTATAATCCTATGATCTATGTCATGTTTGCGTAGTTTCTTTGTTCTTAGATTGAATGGTTGAACGTCTTTGGTTTATTAGAGTTGTATGTTGATATGGTATAGTCCTTTGGTGTCCGTTATATTTGTGCGCGCATGGATTAAACATCATAGGGTTTGTAGTATGTGTAAAAAGAAGGGGGAGTTCTGCCGGAGTGACAGAAACCTGAGGACACAAACTGGAACGTTGCACGTATAGAAGTAAGAGGACCATTAAACTTAAAGCTATGGTTGGGGAAACCTTAATGCATTGATTAGTACTTACGGATGTTTGCTAACAATCCAATCATATAGTACATGTAATTCCAAGTAGTGAAGCGCATGTATATTTAGCTTCTCCCACATAGAAAACTGCATCGAAGACAATGAACCTGATCTATTCGCTATTTAAACTTGGACAAAGCCACCACAATTACCACCACTATTCCACACTCATGGTTCTGTTAGTTTAGTGTATTTTATTGCTGCAACAACTTGCTTTACTTTCTTGTTATTTATTATCATGCAAAGCTATCTCTATTACTCGTATTGTTGCTCTAGTTTTATTTTCTAGATAATGCAAACGTTTTGTGTGCGTAGAGTTGTATCAGTGGTTGATAGAACTTGAGAGAATATTTATCCTACCTTTAGATCCTTGTTGGGTTTGACACTCTTACTTATCGAAAAGGCTACACACGATCCCCTATACTTGTGGTTTATCAATGGCTCTGTCATGCACTTCAGGGAGAACCGCGTCTACGTCGCCACCATCAGTGTGGATTTCCCTTGCAAGGTCATCATCATCTCTGACGCGCCGCCTGGTTTCTCCGCCCGTGCCTTTCCAACAACAGCATCGAAGTTGTGATGGCTGTTGCAGGCGAAGGCTGCCGCGTGCCTCTGGAGCATGACGCAGGCGCCAACGACGCCTCTTCACGCGAGCAGGACCCAGATCCGCTAGCCGCCTCCATCTAGAACCTTCACATCCCCATCGTCCCCGAGGTGGACCCAGCGATAGCCGCGGCTGCGCTGGAGGCCACACGCTAGAACTTTCTAGAGGAAGCCAGCAAGGTCGTCGCCCACCAACACCACCTGGACGCGACCATGCGTGAGTAAAATACCACGCATGGCTTCACCCGCTTACCCGGTGCCAATCGGCAGGTTCCGCCCCAGGGCCGTAACTTGGGCTCGGAACTAGACCGAGCTGCTAACTCGTGCGTCCACACGGCTCAGCCGATTTATAGTACTCCGGCCAAGAACATGAGGGCCATAGAAGCAGCCGCCACTGAGCTAAGCCACCTGGAGGGTGACGAGCTATGTCGCCAGCATGCACGCGTCCAGTTCCTCGTTGCTACTACCAACAAGCAGCATGCTGAGGCAGGCGCAAGTCTCGGAGGAAACAGCAAGAGCCAGCAGCCTTGTTAGGTGGCGGATGCGGCTGCATGCGGCAGCAAGGCCTCCTCCCCAAACGCTGCAAGGCAGAATAGCCGTCCGCGTGGCGGATCAGCCGGCCGTGGGCAAAATCCACCCGAGGCCGCAGCTATTACCAGCATAATCCGTGATCCGGCTGACGAAGCCAGAAGAGGCGACACGCCACCCAAGTCCCGCCTTTCAGGACGGCTTGGCCCACTCGAGCTAGAGGAGCCGCGGGATGCACGCACATGCATCGATCTGCTGTTCTAGTCATGTGCGCTGGAAGAATAAAGTCCGGGTGGCCCAAGATGTTTCGGACCACGCATCCAAAACGGACCGTTTCCAAAGGGTTTTTCGCTCCTAAGGGACACATCGAAGTACAAAGGCACGGTCAAGCCGGAGGACTGGCTGGTGGACTATACAACCGCGGTGGGCATCGCAAATGGCAATCGTTGGGTAGCCGTGCGCTATGCCCCCTCATGCTCCTCGACTCGGCCAGAACATGGCTCAACAGTCTCCCCGACAAGATCATCGACGCTTGGATTGACTTCGAGCAGGCGTTCATCCGCAACTTCATCGGCACCTACAATCCTTGAAAAGAAGCGCATCATCATGCATAACATGGTGGCCCTGCAGGCGGACATGCCGGCTAGCGAGCCAAAGCCAACCGGAGAGGCGCAGTTCAAGCCATCAAAGGGCACCATGAAGATCCTGCTCAATGAGCCCGAGCCAGACAAGTTCATCCTGGTCAGAGACATCCTTGACAGCAAATAGGAAAGCGCGCTCATCGACTTCCTCCGTGAGAATCGAGATATCTTCGCATGGTCCCCCAAGGACATGCCTGGTGTTCCGAGGGAGTTCGCCGAGCACTCTTTACATGTCAGGCCAGATTCAAAGCCGGTCAAACAATCACTATCCGCTTTGCTGAGGAGAAGAGAAGAACCATTGGTGAATAAATCACCCAGATGCTCGCAGCCAAATTCATCATGGAGGTTTTCCACCCGGAATGGCTGGAAAATCTAGTACTAGTGTTGAAGAAGAACAAAACTTGGCGCATGTGTGTTGAATACAGCAGCCTCAACAAGGCATGTCCCAAAGATCGATTCGCCCTGCCAAGGATAGATCAAGTGATTGACTCCATGGTCGGCTGCGAGCTGTTGTAATTTCTGGACGCGTATTCCGGCTACCACCAGATTCGGTTGAACCTGCTGATCAAATAAAGACAGCATTCATCACCCCATATGGGGCTTACTGCTACACCGCTATGCCATTTGGACTGAAAAATGCAGGTGCCACATACCAATGTTGCGTGCAGAAGTGCCTGCAATCGCAGATCGGCAGAAACATGCACGCCTACATCGACGACCTGGTGGTTAAGACAAAGGAGCAGCGGACTCTCCTCGAAGACCTGAAGGAAACATTCGCCAACCTCCACCAGTTTCAGATGAAGCTGAACCTAGAGAAGTGCGTGTTTGGGGTCCTAGCTGGCCAGCTCCTTAGTTTCCTTGTCTCAAAACATGGAATCAAGGCCTACCCGGAGAAGATCAGCGTAATCGAGCACATGCAGCTGCTGCAGAACCTGCACGACATGCATAAGTTCACCGAGTGCCTGGCCTCCCTCAGCGGGTTCGTCAGCCGACTGGGCAAGAAAGTGCTCCCCTGTACCAGCTCATGAAGAAAACATACAAGTTCATCTGGACGGTGCAGGTGCATGAGGCTTTCCGTGACCTCAAGCACATGCTATCCTCTCCACCAATACTGGCGGCCCCCGCTACAAAAGAGCCAATGCTGATGTACATCGCAGCTACCAACCAGGTTATCAGCGTCGTGTTGGTGGTTGAAAGGCCAGAAGAAGGAAAGGTGCAGCCGCTCTAGCACCTAGTGTACTACCTGAGTGAGGTACTCTCGCTATCAAAGCAGAACTACCCTCACTACTAGAAACTGGTGTATGCCATATACATGGCTGCCAAGAAGCTAAAGCACTACTTCCAAGAGCACTCCATCCGGGTAGTGGCACTAGCGCCCCCTTTCGGAGATCATCGGCAACAGAGACGCCACTGGCTGGATGGCGAAGTGGGTAATAGAGCTTGCCGCACACTACATCTGGTATGAGCCAAGAAAGGCGATCAAGTCTCTAGCACTGGCGGATTTCCTCATTGACTAGGTAGAGACGCGCAGTACTTGCCTCCATGCCCTGACCCACGCACTGGAAGCTACACTGCAATGGCTCCAAGATGTACGGGGGACTTGGAGCTAGGGTCATCATCACCTCTCCAAAAGGAGACCGACTGGAGTACGTACTGCAGATCCACTTCCGTGCATCCAACAACATCGGCGAGTATGAAGCGCTCATCCATGGCCTCAAGATGGCAAATAAATTGGCATCAGACAGATCCTATGCTTTGGCGACTCGGACCTGGTGGTGCAGCAAGTATCGGGCGATTATGATGCCAAGGACACAAAAATGGCACTATACTGTTTCTTCGTGCAGCAGCTATGCACCTGCTTTGAAGGATGCGAGTTTCACCATGTGCCTCGAGCAAACAACAAAGCCGCGGACGCACTCGCCTGCGTCAGGTTAAAAAGAGCAGAAATTCTGCTAGGGGTCGCCCTCGAGCACCTATGCAAGCCCTCCATCACTCCATCTCCGGAATCCGACTCCATCATGCTGGATGCGGACTCGGGGACTACCGGCTCCAAACAACCAGAAGCTACCGCTATGGCCCTAGGGACGGCCACGCCACACCCGGGGATTACCGTCTCCATCCCGGGATTGCCGGGTCAAAGTCCGCGACAATACTAGCCAACTCCAGCATCCTAGGGACTGACGGCTCTGTTATTCCACCCGGTAGGCCACCCGATGAGCCCGAGCCAGTCATGTGCAAGGAAATCAAGCTGATCATGGAGACCGTGTACACCATCCAGGAAATCTCTCCATGGGCTAGGCCATTCATGAACTTCCTGATCAAAGGAGAGCTGCCTGACCAAGAGGTTGAGGCAAGGCAAGTGAAGCATAGGGCAAATGCGTACACTATCATAAACAATGAGCTGTACAAGCGCAACGTGGGAGGAATCTATCAGCACTACGTGAGCCAAGAAGAAGGAATTTGGCTGCTGGTGGACATTCACCAAGGTGAATGCGGTCACCACACATCTTCATGAACCATAGTGCCAAAGGCATTCCGCCAAGGCTTCTACCGGCCCAGGGTGCTGGAAGACGCCGAGCAGCTGGTAGAGGCATGTAATGGCTACCAGCGGTTCAGCCAGCAAAAGCACACTCCATCAGCGGCACTCAAGATGATCCCCATTACCTAGCCATTTGCCGTCTAGGGCTTGGACATGGTGGGCCCCTTCAAAACAGCGCGATCCGGTATGACGCACCTGCTGGTGGTTGTGGACAAGTTCGCCAAGTGGATTGAGGCAAGGCCAATCAAGAAGATGGACGGACCAACAGTGTTCAAGTTCTTCACCGACATCATCACGCACTTTGGCTACCCCAACAACATCATCACTGACAACGGCACAAACTTCTCCAAAGGGGCCTTCGCGCGCTTCTGCAGAGACAAGAGTATCTGCCTATACCTAGCCTCCATCGCACACCCCCAGTCCAATGGATAGTGTGAATGAGAAAACGGTCTGGTCCTACCGGAATCAAGCCTCGGCTGATCGAGCCACTCATGAGATCCCCTGGATGCTGGATAGAGGAGCTACCGACTATACTGTGGAGCCTACACACCACACCAAATCGCTCCACCGGCTACACTCCATTGTTCCTTGTTTACGGAGCAGAGGCGGTCCTGCCAACTGACATCGAGTTCGACGCACCCCGCAAGCTACTATACACGGAGCAGCAGGCCAAGGAAGCACGTGAGGACAGCGTCGATCTCCTTGAAGAGGTGTGAGAACTGGCCTTGTCTAGGTCTGCCATCTACCAGTAGAACCTGCGGCGCTACCACGCCAGCCGGATCCGCAATGTCTCATTCCGAGAAGGCGGACTAGTCCTGCGGCTGGTACAAGACACCAGTGGGATGCACAAGCTGTATCCACCTGTGGAGGGGCCATTCATAATCAGTAGAGCATTGCCGAACAACTCATACTACCTCATCGGCGCCCGCCAGCCGGCTAAGAATAAGATGGACCGCTTCGGCGAAGAAACTAAGCGCCTATGGAACACGAACCTGCTTCACCCATTCTACACCTGAATAAGAGGCGCATGTATCTTAGTTTTATGTAATGAACAAGTTGAGGAGCCTCGACACAGTCTCGGGGACTCCATAATCATTTGGCATTTTTTGCTGCATAATTTGGTGTTTTCCGGCTGCATTATTTCTAAACCCAGATACGGTAGTCTCCCTCGGGGACTCGCCAGATGGCCCAGACGGCCACGCATTCCAAAAGACGAAGTAATGTATGCGGCTCTAAGGGCTTCCTCTTTGATTTTGGCTGCAGACCTCGCACGACGACTGATAGACACGGCAAGATCAGAAAGCTTCAAGACCCATACACAAAAATTCATAAGGAAAACAAAAACATTTGGACGTTCTGGTTGTGCTTGCTAGCTCGACACTGGTGGCTGAAATCCGAAGTATTGTGTAGTATGCCAACTAGCTAACCCTTGAACCCGGTAGCAGACTGTAACCTGGCTAGTGGCCAACAAGGGCAAATCTTGAACGGCTAATTCTCACTAAGAAAAGGACAAAGTTGCTAACTTAGTGCGAAGTGGCAAAGTTTCCAACCCAACGAACAAAATACAGACTATATTCTCCCTATGCACATCTAACACATAAACGATTACTTGTGTTTTCATTTTTTTGCACAAGACCAAAGCTGGATGCTCCAGCCGGCCCCAAACCTTGGGGACTACACCCTGTGGTTGCGCTCGCGCGCACCCACACAAAAACCAGCAAACAACTACAACAGAAGGAGCTTCGACCCGGCTAGATGATCTAGCCGGCCCGAACCTCGGGGACTACACCCTGTGGGTGCAATCGCGCGCCTCCACATAGAAGCAAGCTTACATCACAAACAGTCACAAAGTGCAAGAAAAAGCACATCAATATCACAAAGGGAGGCAAAGATCCCACTAGAGTTCAATACAGAACAAAAACAAATTGTTCACAAAGGGCAAGACACCCACATGCAAAATAAAAGTTTTCAACCAGTACAAATACTCCTGGCATTCTAGGGATCAATCTCAAGGGTCAACTAAAGGGATAGGCACATCCGCCAGAGCTGGGTTACTGGAGGCGTTATCAGAAAGAACGAAGGTTGGCACAGCCAGAACTTTAGTTGGCGCTACAGCCAGCAAGGGGTTATGGGAGTACGGCTCTGTGCCAACCAGATCGCTGATGTCCCGGTCCAGCTGGACGAAGATCCCGATCTTAACACCGCAAGAGCGGATGACAGGAACCTCGTCCCAAAGCTGGTCATAGCTAGTCCCCTGCTGGTATACTTGATAAAGGCTTCGAAGGTCTGCGCTAGGATACCAAGATTTCAATAGTGCCAACACCATCTCCATGTGGTCGTGCACCGCCCACTCCTACACCGTGTTCATCAGATCAGGAGCATTGGTAAGCTTGATGGCTAGGGCTTGCATGGTGGCGGGGAAGGTGGTGTCAAGCCAGATGTAGGCAAAGACATCCAGAGTAGCTCTGCGCGGCCGATTGGCCTCCTCGCTAACAACTTTTACCAGCTCCACCGGATGAAGGTCATGTCCGGTGTTCCCCTCGGGGATGCGCACAAGAGCCTGATCAGTCGCCTTAGGATACTAAGCTGCACTCAGGAAAGAAGCAGTTGTTATGTACCGACTGCAACAAACGAAGAACAAGTTTTCCTGGGAAGGAGTCACTTACTGACGACAATTTCGGCAATCTAGCACAGCTCCCCTAGCGCCGCCTTCTCCCGGGCCTGAGCAACCTTCAGAGTCTCCGTCTGCTGGGCGTAAAGCTTCTCAAGATTCTTGGGCGCCTTAGTCCGGGTATCGACGACCTTCTTGGCTTGGCCTGCTTTGACCTCCATCCGCTTCTGTTGCTCCACCAGCTCACCAATCTGGGCTTGGCAAGCCTGGTGGGATTCCTCCAGCCAGAGCACCTCCGCCTTCAGCCTGTCCACCTCCCGGTCCCTATCCGCTAACAGAGCTACAGGAGGGTACCCAATGGTCAACAAGAAATGCAAAAATTCACGCAATTGGGAGGACATGGAAGAGCAAGCAATCTTATGCCCCAGGTCCTGCGAGGTCTTGATAGCTTTAGCAAAATCCTTCTACGGAATAGGAGAAGTAACAACAAGGGAATCGGGTGAAGAGAAAAACGACGAAAATAGCAAGGAGATATTTACCTCAAGGGAAGCCCCCAGTGCCTTGGCCTGTCCAAGCCCTCGCTCCATCGCCTCAATTAGGTGGTGGGCCTGGTCGAGGGCAACGGGCACCGATCCAAAGAGCTACGCCAGAGAAGGGTCCAGTGGCGGTGCAACTCGGGATGCCCGCTAGTCGTAAGCTGAAGGTCATCGTCGCTACCGGAAGCCGCATGTGACGCCTCTGGGGCCCCGTCACCCACACCATCAGAGTCAGAGGACACCTCTCGCCCCCCATCTCTCGTGGTCGGCTACGCAGAAGCTCCTAGTGCCACCTCCGCAGGCTCCTCCACGTGATAAGCGGTGGAGCCTGGATGAGCACCGCTCAGTACCGGGTCCACGCCCTCCGTCAACTAGAGCGGAGGAGCGACCGCGCAACCACACCCGACCAAGAGAACCTCGGCAAGCTTGGAGGCGGCGGAAGCCTGATGTAGGGTCACGGGCACAGCCGGCGGCACTGACCCAACCGCACCCACGGAAGCCTCAGCCGACGTAGCAGAGGCCACAACCGGTGCAGCAGGCCCTTCAACCCTAGCCGAAGGATGGGCGGACGTGGTGGCGATGGTCGCGGAGCTATCCAAGGACATCGCCTCACTACAGGCAAGACGCAAGGGCACGATAAGTAAAAGGAAATCCTAAAGTCACGCACAAGAAAAAGAAGTAAGGGCAGATAACCGGTGATGCTTGGCGCGACGGCTGCGACCCTCTATCGGTGGTCCCTCTTCGAGCCCCCACTAGCTGGGCGACACCAGTTGAGGCGACCCGCTTCCCCCTAGCCCACGGCATGGCGACCTCAGCCAGGTCCGCATCCTCGTTGTGCATAGCTGCTCTAGTACACAGGCAGAACGTCAAGTGCATGGCTAAAACAAGGGAAAAATAGATAAAGACAAGGAAAATATACTCACCGGGTGGGTACTCGCGACCCTCATTGTCTCGGGTGGGGAAACGCTCCGGCTCTGTCTGAGGGTACTTCAGCGGCTTGAAGTTAGCCGAGAAGAGGGGAAGCTTGTCCTCCCCCATGCCGTCCTCCTCTAGCTGTGCCATAAAGAGATACTCAATATGGGGAAAATAAGAAACAAGAAGAGATCCCTCGGGAAAAGTTCACCCGGAGAAGAAGAAAAGAAGCAAACCTTCGGTGGCAGCCGGCTGCGATGGTATAGCCGGCAGGAGAAGGTCCAGTCCTTTGCCAGTCTCTCCTTCGAGATAGTAGCAAGCCACTCTCGAAGGGCCCCATATGGCACCTCCAGCCGGGACACCCGCGTGGGATCTAGGGAGCAATATAGGTGGCACATCTTGTGCGACCGCTGCTACAGCAGAAGCACGTGGCTCGTCATCCCGGACAGTAGGACGTCCCGGGCAGTGAGTCGCTCCTTCTCCACTAGCACCGCCAGGCGGGCGGCCATCCGGTCCATGTCGGCTTGGGCGCCCAGGTTCTGGATGGTCCATACCTTCCGCGTGGAGGGACGTTGGCGAAGACCGGCACCTTGATGAGGTCAACATCGGAGGTGTTGTGCATGTAGAAGTACGAGCGCTGCCATGGCTTCATGGTGTCGGGGATCTCCAACCGCGGAATCACCAACGACAGCCGCAGATAGATGGTGCATTAGCCGGTCTCCGTCAGGGCCCCCCTTCCCCACCACATGGACCTTGAAGTTGAAAAACTTCAAGAAGTTCGCCGCGTCCGGGCGAACCCCAGGAAGCCCTTGCAGCAGGACGAATGATACGACAGTTGCACAATGGCGTCGGCCCCCAGGTGGTGGAGCTCAAGGTCAAACATCGCGAGGAGCTCAAGGACGAACCTGCTCAATGGCAGGCCAAATCCGCGGGCTAAGTGGGCGAGGAAGACGATGGCCTCACCGGGCTGGGGGTTAGGCACCCGCTCCTCCTCTGGTGCGAGGCGGTGCTTCACCAAGCTCTCCAACGGGAGGAATTTCCCCCGTCAGTACTTCTGGGCAAGATCGTCAGACACGTATGAGCCACACCATCCCCCGGCTTGTTCAGGCAACATCTCCTTGGGCACGACTGACATGTTGGAGAATCGAGGCCCCGTCGTCACGAAGGAAAAGAGGCGGCACCGGCGACCAAGAAACGGAGGCGCAAGAAAGAAGAGAGGACGCATAGCGCAAGGGGCACACGGAGCGGGCGCAGGAAGAGGATGAAGTGGGGAAGGCCCCCTCCCCAGCTCCTTATCGAAGCAGAGCGAGCGTGCCCCCTGCGTTCCCCTCCGCCATGTGGCAGACAACCGTTATGCTCCCCCCACGATGCTTTAGTTATGGATCGCGTGCGCCAGCGTAACTCCCGTAGAAGATCCAACATGCGTTACTACAAAGGTGAAGCGAGCGCACGACCCCCGAGAAACCGCTATGATGAAGGCTTATGCACGGTTACCAAAAACTGCTGCGGCAGACCAAGAGGTTAAACTGACGCGACGCGTGCCAGAGGTGGCAGGCGTGGCCGACGCAAGCACTCATGTCATCGACAAAGCAACTCATCTCCCCTGCCGGTTGCAGCAGTCGGTAGATTCAATCATCGCTCACACCCTATGGGTGGGCCACCGGTGCATAGCCGGTAAGCTCTAGCCGGGGAACGACAACGAGCATCTCGAGGCGGAAAATGACAAATACTACCCGACAAGCACTATAAGGAAAACTTGTGACCAACTCCCCATCATCAATCATTTCAGCTCAGCTAACGAGCACGCAAGAACTTCTCCACAAGGCGAAGTCCCAACGCACTCGGGGACTAGTGTTGGGGGGATGACCCCCGGGTACGCCAAGCCAGGCTCTCCTGGCTGGCTCCATGGAGGCTTGGCCGGATGGCCACAAGACAAAGAACCATAGCCGGATGGAATGCTCCATCTGGTCTACCTGCAAGATTCCCTGGCTGGCCCGTCTAGCCGAGTGACCAGAAGAGCTGGCTAGGTGGCCACCTCTACCAGGCCGCCTCGGATCCGTTGGCAAAAGATACGGAGGGGGTGGTGCTCCTTGCTGAGCGTACCCCTGACCGGACAGGCTGGCGCGCCACCCTAACGGCACTACAAGATGATGGTGCCAAAGCGCCAAGGCTAGAAGCTGACGAGTAAAGCATCGGCTAACGAGTAAAGCGCCAAGCTTATGAGTAAATCGCCAAGCCGATGGGTAAAGCGTTGGGTGACGCCGAAAGCAATGGCGTCGGGATACTGTAGCGTTGTCCCTCCTATACTGAAGGCTTGACCGAGTCCTGGCCCACCGGCTGGGCCCGGCCAGATGCCCGCTTTGTAAACCCAAAGCCCAAATAGTAAACCCAAGAGCCCACAATGTAACCTACCTCTACCAACCAGTATATAAGGGGGGTAGTGCTAGGGTTCTATGTAGAGGCAGGAGAGGTGACAAGCTCCAAGTTCCCTAGATTCCACCAGTTCAGTAGTTCATCTTCCTCTAGTTATTGATAGCAGCTAGGGAAACAGCTCAAGGAGCACTTGTATTGAGCATTCGCTCCCCATATAGTAGATCCTTGCAAGAGTAGGAGTGTTACCTCATCGAGAGGGCTCCGAACTTGGGTACATCGCTATGTTTGTAGTATCTTTGCCTAACCCATTGTGAGTAGCCACTGATAGCATCCTGGTCGTCCCCTTCATGCCATCCCCGATGGCACTGCCGTGTTCCACACCACGATAGTTGGCGCCCACCGTGGGGCACAACACTTTGGCTGGGGGCACGAGACTTCCGCTTGTCGCCGGTGAGCGAGTCGCCTTTGGCCTCGTCCTCATCTTTGGCTCCTTCGACTGCATCCTCCACAATGCACCTTGCTTCAACGGGGAAACCTTCCCAAGCAACGGATCAGTCATGCACTTCGGCGAGCACCGCGTCTACATCACCACCATCACTAAGGATTTCCCTCCCAAGGTCATCACCATCTCCGGTGCGCCGCCTGGTTTCTCCACCCCGTGCCTCGCCAGCAGCAGTGTCGAAGTCATGATGGTCGATGCAGGGGAAGGTTGTTGCCCGCCTCTAGAGCGCGACGCAGGCGCCAATGACACCGCTATGCGTGAGCAAGACCTAGATCTACGGGTCGCCTCCATCCAGAACCATCGCATCCCTATCATCCTCGAGGTGGACCCAGCGATGGTCGCGGCTGCGCTGGAGGTCACACGCCAGAACTCCTGGAGGAAGACAGCAAGGTCGCCGCCCGCCAACGCCGCTTGGACATGACCATGCGTGAGTACAAAACCGCGCACGGCTTCACCCGCTTACCCAGTGCCAACCGGCAGGTTTCGCCCCAGGGTCGTAACTTGGGCTCAGAACTGGACTGATCCGCTGACTCGCACGTCCACGCGACTCAGCTGGTTTACAGAACTCTGGCCAAGAACATGAGGGCCACAGAAGCAGCCGCCGCTGAGCAAAGCCACCTGGAGGGTGACGAGCTACGTCGTCAGCAAGCACATGTCCAGCTCCTTGTCGCTACTACCAATAAGCAGCGGGCCGAAGCAGGCGCAAGCCTCGGAGGAAACAGCAAGAGCCAACAGCCTCGTTGGGTGGCGGATCCGACTGCAGGTAGTAGCAAGGCCTCCTCCCCGAACGATGCAAGGCAGAACAGCAGTCCACACGGCGGATCAGCTGGACGTGGGCAAAATCCACGCGAGGCCGCAACTGTTACCAGTAGAAACCGTGATCCGGCTGACAAAGTCGGAAGAGATGACACGCCACCCAAGTCTCGCCTTTCAGGACGGCTTGGTCCGCACGAGCCGAAGGAGCCGCGGGATGCACGAGCACGCATCGATCTGCTGGTCCAATCACGTGCGCTAGAAGAAGAAAGTCCGGCTGGCCCAAGATGTTTCAGACCACGCATCCGTAACGAACTGTTTCCAAAGGGATTTGCGCTCCCAAGGGACACGCCGAAGTACAACGGCACGATCAAGCCGGAGGACTGGCTAGTGGACTACACCACCGCGGTGGGCATCGCAAACGACAATGGCCGGGTAGCCATGTGCTACACCCCCCTCATGATCCTCGACTTGGCCAGAACATGGCTCAACAGTCTCCCCAACAACAACATCAACGCTTGGATTGACTTCAAGAAGGCGTTCGTCCACAACTTCACTGACACCTACAAGCACCCGGGTCACCCTGGCAAGCTCGCCCTCTGCGTCTAGGGCAAAGGCGAGTCCGACCGCTCCTACATCACCCGGTGGACAAGCATGCACAACTCCTGCGTGGGGGTGCGTGAACACCAAGCAGTTGATTTCTTCATTAACGGCTGCAGAGACGACACCATGCTTAAGCATAAGCTCCCGCCGGGTGGATCCCAGCACCATGGCTAAGACCATGGACATCACGGGCAAGTACGCCACCAGGATCAATATTTCCTCCTCATTAACTTTAGTAAACTCACCACGTGCATGCAGAGTGTTATTAATTACATAGAATAGATATCGAATAGTAGGATGATTAATTTGGTTCCCCTTGGGTGTGTTTCCACGAATTCTCATCAAATTAAAGTACTGTGAAGGGGAAGGATCTAAAACAAAATTAGTTGTGAGTACGTCGGTGGTGGTGTTGGAAAACACAAAGCATTGAGCCCATTGGCTGAGTGTCAAAGTATACTCACAGTTCATAAGGCCGAATTCGATGCAATCAACTCCAGGCCTTTGTTCCTTGGTATTCATACCCTTGAAGACCGAGGTACACCCTATGCAGGTAGGCGTATGTTGATGAAGATGAACAGCTCCTCGCTCCAAGCGTCGAACTCTGAGCACCCCAAGTGTGGCGCCTCTGAAGTTCTACACACGTCCGGTGTAGGCGACATCTCCCGGGATACGATCCAGCCGAGTAGCGGAAGAAGAAAGATGGCAGACTAAATAGTGCACAACGGTAGTGCAGAGGTGGAGAAACCAAGTCCCTCAAAGTTCTCTCCAATATTATGGAGAAATATCTAAGGAAAATGAGAGAGAGAGAGAGAGAGAGAGAAGAGAGAATGGGATGCCTTCCAAGGGGAGGGGTGCCCCTTTATTTATAGTAGGAGGGGAGGGCCAACACCCAAGGTGCAAGCGGTGCGGGACTAAAGTCCAACACCCGCCGAGCCATGGTGGGCCCTAGGCAGGGAGCCCACTAAGACTTGGTCGGCTGGCCCCTCCTCCCCCATGCGCCTTGCCCTCTTGGGCCTCCCCTTTGGATGAGGCCCATAAGGCATGGGCTGCCTTTAAAAATAAAAAAAATATATGTTTTATTATTAATTCATTTAATTCATATAAAAAACATATATTATTATATCTTTCACACCGGAACTCCTTCTAGACTCCTCCAATCAACATTAGATGCAGAACTTTTCTAGATTCTCTCTCTCATTTCTCATGCGGTGCCGGATCAATCCCTATGCGTCCCCACCCTTAAGCGTGCCACCCTTCAGTTCGGAAACACTTCGTACATGACCGAGACCCCTCTCACATCAATGATCATTAGCGGGAACTGGAGGCCCATAATGAACCCTGTGAGTTTCACGAATCTCATCGCTTGAACCTTCAACGTTGCGTCCCACTCCCTTTGCCATTCCATACCTAATTCATACAAGATTTGATGTTCGGTATCTCCATACCTAGTTCGTTCTCATTACCGATGAACTCGTTCACTCATTCCCGTGTCGTTGTATCCTGTGACCTAGTCACATGCTTGCAAGCTTAATTAATGCAACGTCACCGAGTTGGCCACGTGTATCTATCTGTTACAAAGGATTGGCAAATTCTTGTCTCGATACATACTCCTCTACACATACCTTCGGAAAACCTGAGTGGCACCTTTTTTATCACCCTTTTATGGCTTGATACTTGATACCATCAAGGATCCCTCCAGTAACGGTGATTTGTATTATCTCACAGTCAAAGAATGGGTTGCAAGGTTTCTATGTTATCATCAATGTTGAACGTTTATAAGGACTTCCACAGCGTATGCAGTTTTCGGTGCCCAGACTCTATTTTAGCCTTTGGGCACCGGTTCCCTCCATTCCACAGGTGGTGCCCAAAAAATATTCCAAGGAATCGGAGCAACTAGAGGCTCCTATGCCCACTTTATCCCATGCAATTAAATATTGTATTTTTCAACTGCCACACAACCATCAACCAACAACTATCAATTCACAAGACCGTTGCACTCGTGCATGTATCAAATATGACCGTTTGAGCTAGCTATATCTATATATTGGCCATCTGCTCATACAAACATTGCAGAAATCGTCCAGCTCAAAGAAAATCGTCCAGCCACAAGCTCACAGAAAAATGGAGAACTCTTCTTCCCAAAGCTACACAAGCATGATGAACTCCACCCTCTCACCTTCAGATCCACAAATCCAAAATTTCCTACAAAATACACAAAACCAAATCAGTCAGCAATATCCAAATCCCTCCATCTCATTTGAACTATCCAACCCCTCCATTCAACCCCAATTTCTAGCCACATTACTCACATCAAGCCAATTCATATGGTGCTCCAGGAAGCTATCATCCAATACCACCCATGCATTCAAGCTATCATGGTGTTCCTTACCATGGCACTGGGGGTTGTATCCTCCAGGAGCATATGGAGCAGGTTCAAGCAACAGTCTGTCGTCTCTGGTTGGATGCATGCCGTTTCTTGGAGCTTTTGGAGGCACTGGTTCACGAGGGGATGAGAGCAGCTCACCTGGAGTAAGTTATGCAATGTCACCTCCCTATCCAATGCCATCTATGTATCCCATGAATCAAGATCCTACTAGCAATAATGAAGAAGGCAGTGAGAGCAGTGCTGATGAGATTGAAAAAAGGGGGAAAAGCAAGAGCTGGAGTAAACATGAGGATGAACTGCTAATAGCAGCTTGGCTTCACAACTCATGTGACTCAATACATGGGAACTCAAAGAGGAAAGAAGTAGCAGCACAGTTGAACAAGTATGCAACCAAAGGGGAAAATAAAACTGTTATGCAATGCAAGAACCATTGGACGAAAACAACAAAGAAGGTTACAAAGTTCAATGCCATCTAAAATGTTGAAAGAACTATGCGGCCGAGTGGTGCCAATGACCATGACTTGATGGAGAAAGTTCGCGCCAAATACAAGATTGCTGCCAAAACAAAAAGACCATTTGCATACGAGCACTGGTGGAAACTTGTGAAGAACGAGGCAAAATGGAAAAGTTCATATTCAGTTCATGATATGAACAAGAGAAGCATGGTAAAATCCTCGGGATCCCATGGCTCTCCAAGCCAAGCAACAGATGAAGAAGGAGTACTTAAAAAACCCATGGGGCGCAACAAAGCAAGAGCACAAGAGAAAGCAGCAAGCAAATCAAAATGCTCATCTGGTAGCATCACGAGTGAGACCGTGGACTAGTTTAATGAGATTCAACTAAGAAAAACAGTTGCTGCTGAAAAAATGGCTGATGCCACCCTTATTCAAGCTGAAGCTGAGAAAGGAAGGGTTGAAACTGAGAAGGAGAAGATAAAGGTTGAAAAACTCAGTAAATACCTTGATCTTCTTCACAAAGATACTACAGGCTATGATGTTGCTCAAAAGAACAGACATGATCAAGTTGTGGACTTTTTAGCTAGGGATTTGTTCGGTTGAAATTTGGTGTACGTTCTAATTTACTATGTAATCCTTAGTTCTAGCATTTTCTGGATCAGTATGTAACCATTCGTTGTAAGCTATTTCTGGTTTATTATGCAATCACTAGTTTGAAATATTTGTATGTTGCAAACACATAAATATGTACTGCATTTAACTTGATGTAATTTATCTATTAGGAAACTAGCCATTGGGAAACTAGTCGTTGGAAAACTAGCGGTTGAGAAAGTAGCTTAGCTGTTGGCAACTACTCCTTATAAGTAGAAGTAGAAGCAGCATCTCCATTCACACAAGTCCAACTCCTTTCAGCCAACACCTTTCAGCCAACTCCATTCTCCACTCACAACATGTCCACCGATGAGAACCCACAAACAAACCAGGAAGACAATGTTGATGAAGCAATTAGTTTCGAAGCTGTGAGTGAATTTTTCTGGGACTTCATCAATGACCCAGCTGAAGCAGAGATTGAAGCACAAATCCGAGCCCATATTGCAGCGCAACAGATAGGTACGTCCAATCAACACAGGCGACTACCTAGAAGACACATTGATAGAGATAGGGAAGGTGGTCGAGACCGACTGATGGCTGACTACTTCGTAGATAACCCAAGGTACACCGACAAGCAATTCAGGCGTAGGTTTCGTATGAGGAAAGATTTATTTCTTCAGATTGTTAAAACCCTCGGTGTGTGGTCTCCATACTTCACTCAAAGGAGTGATGCATTTGGCAAACCTGGCTTTTCTCCCCTGCACAAGTGCACTGCAGCTATCCGAATGCTAGCCTATGGCACACCTGCTGATTTGTTTGACGAGAACTTACGAATAGCTGAAAGCACAGTTATTGAATGCATGATCACCTTCTGCAAAGGTGTGATAGCAATTTTTTCTCCAAAATACCTAAGAAGGCCCACTAATGAAGACATGGAAAGGTTACTTGTTGTAGGAAATGCCCATGGATTTCTTGGCATGTTGGAAAGTCTTGATTGCATGCATTGGACATGGAGGAATTGCCATGTGGCTCATAAGGGAATGTTCACTCGTGGAGATCACGGAGTTGCAACAGTCATGCTCGAAGTTGTGGCCTCTGACGACCTATGGATATGGCATGCATTCTTCGGGGTTGCTGGATCAAGTAATGATCTCAATGTACTCGACCAGTCTACTTTGTTTACTCAAGTGGTGCAAGGTACAGCTCCTGAGGTACATTTTGAAGTCAATGGCCATGAGTATAACTTAGGATACTACCTAGTAGATGGTATTTATCCAAAATGGGCAACATTTGTAAAATCAATCCCCATGGCTCTAAGTGACGAGGACAAGTTATATAAAGCACACCAAGAAGGAGCAAGGAAAGATGTTGATCGAGCTTTTGGGGTTTTGTAAGCTCGTTTTGCCATAGTTCGTCATCCAGGGCGTATGCACCAGAGGGATGTACTTGCTGAGATCATGTATGCTTGCATTATATTGCATAACATGATTGTAGAAGATGAGAGGAACACCTACAAATGCTATGACAAGTATGACTATGATTATGAAGAGGCTGACTTCACCGTACCTTACATTGCAACTGAACAAGGGCCAATTGATGGGTTTGATCTGGTTCTTGAAAAAGAGACAGCTATTCGAGATCGAGCCACACATTTCCGTCTCAAGGCTGATTTGGTACATAATATTTGGGACAAGTTTGGCGGCAATGTAATTTAGTTTTTGATTGGATTTCAGAAGTAGTTCATTAGTTTCTACCCCTCATGTACTTTAAATTTCTATTCGAGCATGTCTATTTTGTATTGTCTAAATCAGTTCACAAATCGTTGAGTAAGAATGCCACTGATTAATATTATGGTCTATAGAGTTATGAGTCTCCTCAACCCTTTCCAAATTCACAAATCTATCACGTACATCTGCATATCTGATAACAACTAACGAACTAGTACATGGGATGAAACCAGCAAGCAACAATAGATCAATCCTTATCGAAAGAAACCATACAATAGGAAATTTCTCCACGATTTGTGTTGGAACATGAAAACATGAACGGAATCCTCACCCGCTTCCAGCGCTGCTGTCAAGCCAAACGGAACCACCGGCCAGTACCTTGTCCAGGGGCATCCTACGCGGCCGCGACCAGACTTGGACGAACTCTGTGCCAAGGATCCCGACGACCCAGCCCTGCTCCTCTCTGATTCGCGGTGAAAGCGGCCGCCATGATTTGGGGCGCAGGCGGCAGCGCTGGGATGAGCCCGCTTCCGACCGGCCGGCGAACTTGACCGCCGCCTACCACAACTGGCAGAGAAGCTCGCCGGATGTGTGGGATCCCGATGGACTTTGGCGAGGAGATCGACAAATCGATATGAGCAGAGAAGGCGAAAGGGGATCGATAGAACTCGCGGGAAGGAACGGTGGAAGTTGGCCTGGTCAAGGTTTCTTTATCCATACGTGGATCCCACTTTTTATTTTCGGGCACCATCACGCTGCGAGACCGGTGCCCATATTATTTCTCAGGGCATTGCTGACAAGCTGGCCCACTTTTTAAGATTTGGGCACCGCTCACATTGTGGAGGGCCTAACTAGATCTCATTGTGATATTACTTTGGGTGTTTGTCTATCACATCATTCATCCAATGGCATGACCTCCTTGTTAATTGCATAAATGCCCATGATCTCAAAACCCTAGATCGTCTGTTAACCAATGAGCTAGTTCACTAGAGGTAACTAGAGATATGGTTTGTTTACATACCACACGTGTATCAACGTTTCATATTAAGTTATAGCAAGGCATGAAAATTATTATGAACATACAAGAGATACATCAAATAAAACACTTTATTATTTGCCTCTAGGGCATATCTCCTTCAGTCTCCCACTTGCACTAGATTACAAACTTTCAAGAACGACAACTTTGGCTTCTTGCCATGACACATCTCATATGGTGTTGTCTCCACGGATATGGACGATGCTCTGTTTAGAATAAAAGCAGCGGTTTCTAACGCATGTCCCCAAAATGATACGGAAAAATCGGTCAAAGACATCATGGACCACACACTATCCAATAGAGTATGATTACACCGTTCTGACACAATGTTTCGTTGAGGTGTTCTAGCTAGCATAAGCTGTGGTACGATACCACAATCCTTCAAGTGCATGCTAAACTCATAACTCAAATACTCGCCTCCCCGATCAGATCGAAGATTCTTGATTTTCTTGTTAAGTTAATTCTCTACTTCCTTCTAAAATTCCTTAAACTTTTCAATGGTTTCAGATTTGTGTTTCATTAAGTAGATATACCCATATCTACTCAAATTATTAGTAAAGGTAACAAAATAATGATAACCATTGCGTGTTGAGATGCTCATTGGACCACACACATCTGTATGTATGGTTCCCAACGGGTCTACTACCCGCTCCATCATGCCGGAGAAGGGTGTCCTAGTCATCTTGCCCAGAGGCAAGGCTCGCACGTGTCAAGGGATTCAAAATCCAATGATTCCAGGAGTCCATCGGAAAGGAGCTTCTTCATGCGCTTTATGCCACTATGACCAAGACGGCAATGCCACAGATACATGGTATTATCATCATCGTGTTTACAATGCTTACCATTAATATTATGGATGTGAGTACCGCTATCAAGATCCAATAAGAATAAACCATTACGCACACGCGCATGAACATAGAAAACATCATTCATTGAAATAGAACCGGATTTAAACGAATAATGATCTTGCAACAAGCATGATCCACTCACAGAGTGGCTCTACATAATAACATTTATTCAGGACTAAAATTAATCATGATGGTAGACGTAGAGGTAGAGTGCTGACGGCCACCACAGCACCTTCGAGTCGTTGCCGACGCGCATCGTCACCTCGTCCTTCCCCGGGCCGCTCGTACTCTGCAGCTCGTGTTGAGAGTTACAAATATGAGCAACAAAACCGATATCAAATACCTAGGTGTTACTCCTGGCGCTAGTAAGGAATATATCTATAACTTGTATATCAAATATACCTTTGTCTTTGGCAGCTATCTTGCCGGCTTTCTTGTCCTCAAGGTACTTGGGGAAGTTGGGCTTCTAGTGCATGTCCCTCTTGTAGTAGAAGCATGTGACACCGAGCTTAGGACCAGGCTAGGTAGCCTTAGTGGTGTTGGCAACAAATTTTACATCCTTCTTAGGATTCTTGCCCTTGCCCTTATGGCCTGGCTTCTTAAAGTTGGTGGTCTTATTGACCATCAGCACCGTGTGCTCCTTCTTGATCTCAACCTCAGTAGTTTTGAGCATGGTGAACAACTCGGCTAGGGATTTTTTTCATCCCCTACATATTGTAGTTCAGCACAAAGCCCTTGTAGCTAGGGGGTAGTGAGTGCAACACCTATCAATCGCGATCTCATATGGGATCTTGCAATCCAGGGCGTTCAAGCGTTAAACGTAGCCAGACATCTTGACTACATGCTCGCTCACACTGCTATGCTCTTCCATCTTGGCGGAGAAGAAGAGCTCGGAAGCCTCATACCTCTCCGCCTGAGCCTGTGGAGCAAAGACAGCCTTGAGATCGTCAATGATCTCAAAAGAGTTCATCTTCTCAAAATGCTTTTGAAGCTCCGGCTCTATGGCATAGAGCATTCCACTATGGATGAGGGAGAAATTGTCTGTCTTGGACTGCCAGACATTCTTGTCATCCTTAGAGGCGGTATCTGTAGGCTTAGCGGGGAGCGTAGTCTCGATGACGTAAGTCAACTTGTAGGGGACTAGGATGATCCTCAGGTTGCGGTACAAGGCGGTGAAGTTGGACCCATCGGTTTTCAACTTGTCCTTCTCTAGGAATGATCTAAGGTTAAAGGTGGGTGGGCGAGACATCTGCAATGGATTTGCAAAGTATTTAGATTATGTTCATAATATGAGTTCAAGTTTTAATTTATGCTAAACTAAAAACAAATAGAACTCCCAATCAAATAAACATCCCTCAATTTGTTCGGTGATCACACGATCCTAATCCGCTACACCATCCTCGATCGTCATGGCATGTGATGCAGTTTCAAAGGTAGACATTCCTAATGTCAATCACATCATTCATGTGACTCATGCTCGACCTTTGTTCTCTTGTGTTTCGAGGCCATGTCTATACATGCTAGGCTCACCAATTCTAACTTGTGTGTATTGCAGTGCAACATGGCTTACACCCACCATATGTGAACGTAGATATGTCTAACACCTGATTGTCACGGCGTGCCTTATAACAGAGAACTTTCTTGGTTGTGCACATAGGAGGGGAACACTATAATTGGAATTATGTGAGAGATCATCTTGTTATGCTACTGTTGTATATCTAATACACAAGCAAAATAAGATGCATAAATAAATACTTCAGAAGTATGGCGCCATGACATGGTTGCAGCGCCTTGATCGACATCAAGAGCTCCAATGGAAAACGTTTCATAAACTTACCATTACCATGTCATGACACACGCCCTGCAAAATAAAGTTAGAGGCCTCTACTTTATATTTTGCATGTTTTTAGCGGCTTTAGGGCTTTCCTAGTAGAACCCATCCCACCTAAAAACATAGAGCCACAACATGGATTCAATAATGACATGTCAACTATTGTAGAGAGACAGACACCCCCCAAAGACACTTACACTTGTGGACCAGTCTTGTCAATCACCATGTAATGTTGGTTGGGGGCCGCTTCATCAAACAATACCGTGGTATATAATAGGTACACAAAAGAGGGTAGCAACTAGAAAATCAATGACCACATATTGCTATGTGGTTTATCCGTATGACATGTCTACCCATAGATTGGCTCTGATACCACAATTGGGTTCGGCAGTAGAAAAAATTCTAACTACACGAACACAATAACCAAGATCTATTCTATATAGACATAAGTAATGGAGAGGGAAACAATATTAATACTCTTGATGACCGAGGTACACCCTATGTAGGTAGGCGTATGTTGAAGAATATGAACAGCTCCTCGCTCCAAGCGCCGAGCTTCGAGCACCCCAAGTGTGGCGCCTCTGAAGTTCTACACATGTCCGGTGTAGGCGACGTCTCCCGGGCTCCGATCCAGTCGAGCAGTGGAAGAAGAAATATGGCGGACCGAACAGCGCACGATGGTAGTGCAGAGGTGGAGAAACCAAGTCCCTCAATGTTCTCTCCAATATTACAGAGAAATCTCTAAGGAAAATGAGAGAGATAGAAGAGAGAATGGGATGCCTTCCAAGAGGACGGGTGAGCCTTTATTTATAATAGGAGGGGCCAACGCCCAAGGGGCAAGCGGACACCCGTCGGCTACCAAGGGTGCCGCCAGCCATGGTGGGCCCCAGGCAAGGAGCCCACTAGGACTTGGTCAGTTGGCCCCTCCTCCACCATGCGCCCTGCCCTCTTGGGCCTCCCCTTTGGGTGAGGCCCATAAGGCATGGGCTGCCTTTAAAAATAAAATAAAAATATATGTTTTATTATTAATTCATTTAATTAATATAAAACACATACATTATATTATTATATCTTTCACTCTAGAACTCCTTCTAGACCCCTCCTATCAACATCGGGTGCTACACGGAACTTTTCCAGTTTCTCTCTCTCTCTCTCATTTCTCCTACTGTGTCGGATCAGTCCCTATGTGTCCTCACCCTTAAGCGTGCCACTCATCGGTTCGGAAATACTCTGGACATGGCTGAGACACCTCTCGCATCAATGATCATCAACAGGACCTGGATGCCCATAATGACCCCCATGAGTTTCACGAATCTCATCGCTTGAACCTTCAATGTCGCGTCCCACTCCCTTTTCCATACGATACCTAATTCATCCGAGATTTGATCTTCGGTATTTCCATACCTAGTTCGTTCTCGTTACCGATGAACTTGTTCACTCGTTCTGATGTCATTGTATCCCGTGACCTAGTCACACGCTTGCAAGCTTCGTTAATGCAACGTCACTGAGTTGGACACGTGTATCTATCCATTTGAAAGGATTGGCAAATTCTGGTCTCAATACGTACTCCTCTACACGTACCTTAGGAAAACCTGAGTGGCACCTTTTCGATCACCCTTTTACGGCTTGATACTTGATACCATCAAGGCTCCCTCCAGTAATGGTGATTTGTATTATCTCACAGTCAAAGAATTGGGTTGCGAGGTTTCTATGTTATCATCAATGTTGAATGTTTATAACTAGATCTCATTGTGATATTACTTTGGGTATTTGTCTATCACATCATTCATCCAATGACATGACCTCATTGTCAATTGGTATAAATGCCCATGATCTCGAAACCCTAGATCATCCGTTGACCAATGAGCTAGTTCGCTAGAGGTAACTAGAGATATAGTTTGTTTACATATGCATATGTATTAACGTTTCATATTAACACAGTTATAGCACAACATGAAACATATTATGAACATACAAGAGATACATCAAATAAAACACTTTATTATTTGCCTCTAGGACATATCTCTTTCATCATGTCTGAGTAGTCCTCACGGGATGGGGGCTGAGGCATAGCCTTGCGGCGATTATGTGCAATTTCTAACACCATGAGATGTTATGTTGTGATTTTATATTAGATCTATTGTTTTGTATTCTTGTCTTTTGTCTCGATCCAAGGACTTGTTAGGTACCCAAGACTCCGTGGATCGATCCAGGTAATAAGCTGAGATGAGTGGTGATCATCTTATACACGTGAAACCCAATGACAGCAAGGGGAGTACAGTAGTTGTTTGATATCCATTTGGAGGGTAATGTCATTGATCTTAGTGTTTTGGTATGTTTTACTTAATAAATTGTTGCAACCACGCACGATAGTGGTATAGTGGTTGGACAAAAGTCTATGGTGAGTGTTGTTGACAATTGCCATAATAGTTACGGACGTACCGCCCACAATCAATATCAATATTGATCACGATACATGAACGAGACGATTAAATTTTAGTTTATACTAACATATGTGGACAGCTGCAGGTGAAACCTTAGGACTGGCCTATCTCCCTCCATCGATACAAAATCACAAAAATTAAATGTGTTTGGTCTAGTAAGTAAAAATACTATGAGTTTCCAAGGTCTTGTTCAAAGTAACCGTACACCGGGTGAAAGCTTCTCAAGGATTCGATAAACCTAGGTCGATCTACTAGGAAAAAAATCTATACTACATTCCGTAATCCGGATCGAATATATCATATGTCTATTAATTATCTGAAGTGACAAAACCGCATTTCTTCATCGTGGCTCATTTGAATCTATTGATTCTCCAATCCTATACTCAAAGCCCATCGCGTGGGGGGAGGGTATAGGTGTCGATAGCCTGCCGTTTAATTCGTGAATCCAAAAGAAAACTAATAAGAACTATTTTTAGGGAAAGAAGAGATTAACTTGTACCATAGCTAAATGTAGAGTAATTTAATTTGTGATTTATATCTAGCTATTTTTGCGAGAAACATCCCAATCTATTCCACGAGCTCACAATAAGTATAGAACACCCCATATATAATAAAAATTGCATCAAGGTCCTTGAACTACAATGAAAATTACTGCCCCCGGGCGATCTTCCCACACTTCGTGCTCACTGCTCCCCTACTAGACCTGGCCTGATGTTGATGACAGCCGGGAAGTCTTCATGCAAGTGCGCTTAAGGACCGGCGCCCTAGGGTCAAAGTCATCGGTGCATTAACCCTTGAATTGGTATGAATCTTCTAATACTAAATCCACAACACGCATAGCTAAAAAGATCCACCGTACCGCTCCATGGAAAGCGACGACCTAACAAATCCCCACCCTCCTCAACGCCTCCATCGAGATCACCACTGACGAGGTGGACGGGTATACCTTATTCTTGTCTTGCATGAGGAGGCCGCCATAGACACCATGACGTCGGTCCTGATTGACCAAACTCTAAATTCATGGACCTTACTATAGCATTGAGTGCAGGTTCAAGGTCCCCAACCTATCCCGTGGTCGGAGCGGCAAGCAGAGGAGGTGGGGACCCATCGATTTCGAGTCTAAGATGGTGAAGACAAGGTAGATCGCGGCAACTAGGATTGAGCCCTAGGTCATGCCTTCTTCTCATGGGAGGAAAAACAATTCGTGTCTGCAAGTGGTTGTATCTAGCTCATGGGTGATCATAATTTTCACAAAATCTCATACCTATAGCCTCTCTATTCTATGATGTTTTGTAACTTTTTAATACTTATAGCTATGTTTATTATGAAGTTTTCATTACTGAGATTCATTTTTCGATAAAGGGTGCTTTATTACTTAAATACTTTTAAGCATTGCACCTGGTCTCTAGATAGCTAGGATGCACACAACCGCTCAAGTCCAAAAAAAAGAAAAAAAAGATTAAATACATGTAACCATCCAGAAACTGGAAGCTGCTAAGGTGGTGGAGGCTCAATCCATAGATCATGCTTCCATCCATGTTGGATAAAAATTGTTAGGAATGGTGCCTTAGAGGCTTCACTTTCCTCCTTATATCTGTAATCCAGAGTCCTGTAAAGAATTATTTGAATGTGATATTTTATTTGTTACGGTTTTGGAACCACGTACTTATGTCTAATTCTTTCCAGATTGGCTTTAGTCGTTTGAGGTATGGGCTAGACACCCAACACCAAGATTAATGTGTAATCCGGAAGATGACAATGTTCTACGTGTCATGTGCATGAAGATATTATTAGCCTTATATTGACTAGTCAAAATAGGTACGGTAGCCATATCGATCCAAAGTTAGTCGGCTAGAGCATAGAGTCGTACACTCCGACTAACACGATGGAATCCTTAGACATGAGGGGATCACATGATCTGAGTTGTGGAATAGCTAACTTTGTTTCCGTCTTTCGCTATCTGTAACTGGTAACCATAAGGGTGCTTTTGGACTGACTAGGAAACAAGCCATGTGACATGGATCAACTAAGAAAGAATTTTCCTTCCTTCGTGTAGAAATATTATCTGTGTCTACTCATGTAGTATGATTCGGAACCATGGTCGTGTGCTACTCGATAAATTGTTGACCGAGTTAGTCCGACTCACATTAGCCGGATGTAAATCCGACTAATGTTAGGTGGAAGGAATCACTTAACACTACTGTGATGGTGGATGCTCCCATGCATCTTATCACCAATATCGCGAGACAGAGAGACTCGCACCCATCATCATATTGTGGGCACTTACGTCTGTTGGAAATATGTCTTAGAGACAAATAGTAGTAAGGACTATTATCATATTTCATATAGTTTATGATTAAGTTTTATATCATGCTATAATTGTATTGATTGGAAACATCAATACACATGTGATATACAAACAACCAGGGTTTCCAGTGAAACTCTAGTCACTGGTTCATTGGTCAACAGATGATCATGTTTCCTGATCATGTGGCATTTATGCTAGTTGGAAATGGAGTCATCTCATTCTGAGAATGAGATGATGAACCAATACCCAACCTAAACATCGTGACCCGATCATGTCACGAAGTTCAAGTTACGATGATTAGAAATGGATCCTCGTAGACTATTCCTTAGACCGTGAGGCTATATCAATCACTGTCTCCCGAGAGTGCTTTGATAGCATCAAACACCACTTGGTAATATAGTGGTTATAAAGGTGTGTTCAGGTACTTGGAGGAAACCGTTGAGGCAATATATGTCAAGAGCGGGATTTGTCCGTCCATGTGACGGGAAGATACTCAAAGGGCCCACTCGGAGAGGTTATATCCAATAACTGCGCAACATGTGATTTGATCACGAGGATATCACTTGTCGGAATGAGTCAAGTAGCGTTGTTCGGTAACGAAATTGAACACGACATGGTGATTTCATTGATCAGATCTCGGGCAATGCAAGTATCGAGTGACAAAGGGAATAAGACACGACTGTCCCGGTTCAAACGACGAAAGATCTTCGTGGAACACACATGGGTCACATGGCCATCCAGGTCCCTCTGTCGATCATTGGTGCGGGAGTGTCCCGACCATGTCTAGAGTGTTCCCGAACCGTGGGGTATCACGCTTAAGGGCTTGATGATGCTTAGAGAGTGTTTATAGGATCGGCAGAATCGCTGAAGAATAGTAGAGAGAAAACCGGATGGGTTTCGATAAGTTTGGAGGATGTCCGGAGTGGAGGTGGAAGGTGTTCCATAGCCACGGAGATTGAATAATGTGTGAATGAATGTTAAATGTTGATTTAATCATTTATTCATAATTATTTAATAAATAGAAAATCAATTAAAATGGTCAAAGGCTTAATGGGCCAATTTCCGGAGGGAGAGGGCCCATTAGGGGAAAGGAGAGAGGGAGAAGGGGCAAGGGGGCTAGCCGGCTGGGCCTAGCCCCCCGTGCGGGGCCCACTAGGGTGGTCGGCAGCCATCCCTCCCCCCTCCTCTCCTTTAGTCCCACCCCGGGACTTTGAGGGAGGTAGTACCCCCCCCTATATATAGTGGGGATATTTGGCCAAATTAAATACACCAATAATCAATAAAGGTCTTCTCACTTTTGGGAGGACCTCTAGTTGATATTTTCTCTCCCTCCCCCTCTCTCCCTCTCTCTCTCCCGTGACCATGGTCCCAAGTCTGGACTGCACGAGCGAGAGACATCTTCACCGCGGAGCCTGGCTGCCGCAGGATTCGGATCCGGAGCTCTACTCAAGCAATCGCTGCTAGATCGGGAAGCGGAGTCGTTGTCAGCACCAGACGTGTGTAACTCCCCGTGAGGTGTCGCACTTGAGGCACTCAAGTCGTTGGAGCCAAGGAGCACAAGGACTTCATCACGACCTTGAGGTCGACTTCGGCTCGTCTATATCAACCACGCTCTCCTAAGTGTTGACAACGTTTTTCGGTCTTCAAGGGTAAGTTCGCGAAAAGCCCCTCCGTTACCATATTACTAATAGATAGGTCCTAGCAGCTTCAGGGGTTCAGGGGTGTAGAGTAAAATTTATTGTTTTCATACGCGGAACCCCTACAGTGGTATTAGAGCTAGATCTATGTGTAGTAATGCTAGTACGGGTAGAACACACGAGATGTAGTGTGTGGGCGTTGATCTTTTAGTTGTTACCCTCCCACGTGTACTTGTGTATACCGCAGTAATGCTTGATGAAGCGGGCCCCAACCGACTTTTACGCTGCTCATTCATGAGATGGTCCACGCTGACATATGGCTTGTACCGTATAAAGTGGCTTAGGGGTGTATGTCTCTCGCATTAGTTGGTATACCATTTGCAACGGAGGGCCCCAAAGGTGTAGAGACAACTACTTGATCAGCG
This sequence comes from Avena insularis, assembly GCA_023614405.1. Taxonomy (NCBI): domain Eukaryota; kingdom Viridiplantae; phylum Streptophyta; class Magnoliopsida; order Poales; family Poaceae; genus Avena; species Avena insularis. The sequence continues at coordinate 537,797,609 of CM042686.1, forward strand.
TTGTGCTGAAAGTTCGTAGGTAAGAATGGTTCTTGTGTGAAAGCCCATTCAGCCACGTAAAACATGCAAAGATAAAGTAAAGACGTCTAACTTTGTTTTGCAGGGGTGCATTGCTTTGTGATATGGTTGTGGCAAAGGTAAAGTAATTACCTTATGTTGCGTAGTAGTAGATAGTCATGGAGGTGACAGACTACCACGCCGGAATGACACCGGTACCCTGATGTCTACGGCGCTGGAACCCTGGCACCGGAATCCGGTGACGGCGGATGGAGATCACGACGTGAAGGACCATATCACATCGCATTTACATTCAATGTTATTGTTTGTATATCTTATTGTGTGCTAGTATTAGATACTCGACGGTAGCCTAATAAGATGATCCCTGTTAAAATTACCAACGATTGTGTTCCCCCTTAGTGTGCACCACCAAGAAAGTTCTTCGGTATGAGGCATGCCGTGATGATCGGGTCTCAGACATATCTACGTTCGCATACAGTGGGTGTAAGCCATGTTGCACAGCTAATACACTAAGGTTGAGTTGGCGAGCCTAGCATGTACAGACATGGCCTCGGAACACGGATGGTCGAAATATCGAGCACGAGTCGCATGAATGATGTGACCGACGTTTAGCGTCCACCCTTGAACCCACATTGATGGCCGTGATGATCAGGGGAGATGTGGCTGATAAGGGTCATGTTATCACTAGGAACCCTTTTGGGGATAGGAGTTTCTGAGTGGAGTTATTGTTAACTCATTTAATTATAAACTTAGTCTAAATTCCTTTTGCAATTATAAATGTAGATGGCTCACTGTGAAGCTTACTTTGTCATTGAGGATTGGGTAAAGGGTGAGAAACTTAGACTTGATGGATCCAACTTCCCTAGTTGGCTTGTGCGCCTGAATAATCTCCTTACTAGGAATCATGTGGTAGACTACATACGCCGCACAATGGATTTGAATGAGCCAGACTACTATGAGACCCCACAAGAGCTGGCAGACCGCTACTATCATCAAGAGATGTCCACCTATATTCAGATAATAATGCGTTACGGGATGGTGGATGAACTACATCCGCTCATGGGTGATCTTGATCCATATTCAATGGTGGATCAGCTAAGAGCAGAGTTCATAGGCCATGTGCACATGTGGAAGCACGAGCTGCTTGGAGAGTTCCTTTCCATACATATGGAGGAGCATACATGTCTGAAGGGTCACTTGAAGCGCATGCTTGATGCACACATGAGACTGGTTCACTTCGTGAATTACTAGATGGCTGATCCTTTTGCGATAGGCGTACTGCTTCGATCATTGCCTCCCAGCTACGAAGGACATGTCCGGAGTAGCATCATGAGTGGTGATACGGAAACATTAGATTTCCATGAGTTCATATTACGTTTCAGGAACGTAAAGGTTGAACCAATCACCGGAGAGGTCATCGATGACAAAGGTATATATTTGATATACAGTTTTATAAATGTTATAATCTTGTGTTTGTAGTGTTAAGTATATTTAATACTTGTTCTGTTTTGCTGAAAACAGGTCCTTCTGCATGAGAGGTGCTTGCTGGAGAGGAGGTGACGTTGCGTGTTGATGGCGAGCATGATGATGATGGCCGACGACACTCTCCCTCGACATTTATCATTTAGTTCGTGTTTAGGATGATTATTGTAATCAAGAGATTGTGAACTTCTTTAGTGTGTCTCACACTTCGTGAGACGGTTATTCATATGAGTTTGTAACAAACAGTTGTTCCACTTTTATGAATGATTTCTATTCGTGTTCATATCTTGTTTGATTATGTGTGAATTATCCTTGTTCATTTGAAACTGATTGATAATGTATGAACGTTTGTAAAACATTAAAAATGCCTTATAATACCCAACTTAATGATATGTTCATTAATGAATAAAACCATTGTTTAAAATTCAAAGTTATGTGATAATATGTGAAAGTCATTCGATTTCTTATCACATATAAATCATGCCTAAGTTCGGCAAATAACTTGAACACCGTGTATTATTTGAATACAAAGTGTTTAAAGAATTGTTAAAAGTAAATACATATTCGATGTACTAGGTTTTAACGAAAATGGTAATTATCATTATTTGATTGTTTAAATGTGTAAAGTAGTTTACCAAAGAAAACATGAATATGAAACTATTTGATTTGATCAAAATGTTTCATCAACAAAGGGTATAAAGATAAAAGGGAATCTAATTACTATGATTTGATCAATAGTAATGAAATTCAAATTTATAAGAATGGCATAAAAGAAAAATTGTGGAATGCAAAGCGTTTTGAAACGTCAAAAATGCAAAGCATCACAATGTGATATTAGATATCAAAGTGGGTGAATAGAAGGCATCAAATAAATCGTTGTAGTGTAGATGAAGAGACCATTAGTTAGAAATAGTTAGCACTCAATTATAATGTAGTGAACCATTTGAATTCATGAAAGTTTTGGGGTTATTCGATATAACCAAAACAATAGCGAATAAGTCCTTGTAGAGTATTCATTGGAAACTTTGAATACGAAATCCATAGCTGAAACCAAAAGAGAAGCAAAACTGGTATTGCTTGGACTTTGGTGCATTCTTGAGAAAGCGCACTTTTAGTGATGTCTCTCAATTATGGAGAAAATGGAAATTAGTGTAAAACATGATGAGGATTCAAAACCCTGCATCAGAGTGTTGAGAAGCGCAACGGACAATGTTCCTTAACGATTCTCTTCACAAAAGGAAAGAATCAATGATATTGATCATTGTGTTTTTCCCCACTAGTGTTTTCACTACATGAAGTAGGATTCGAAACATAATACATATCTAGTATGGAGACATTTATGAATCATTTGTCATGATTCTTGGAATATGACATACCTACGAACTACTAAGGAAATAATGGTAAACTAAAATTGTGAGAAATCCTAAAAGCAAAATTTCCTTGAGATTAGAAAGCAATTCGTTGTTGAATCTCATAAGTAAAAGGGGTTACTTGGAGTTTTCCAAAATGACTACAAAGCCATAGTGGAAAAGGGTGAATGGCAAAAGTACAAATTGTCAAGTTTTGGACAAATTCAAATGAATTTGATTCATGTGTGCTAAATGTCTAGTGGATTTAAAACTAGTAATAGTACTAGTATCTCATAGTAAATCTCTGTAACATCCCAAAACTCTAATCCAAGGTCATTAAGATCCAAATCATCAAATTTAGGGTTAACAAAAACTTTTCCTTTTAAAATTCATTAAGTATTCATATATGTGTGCATTTAATTTAGGAGTTGATTTGAATTGCCATGTTTGAGTGATCCATTGATTGTAAAATGATTCTAAGGTGAATTAAACATCAGCTAGATCATTCCCAAGCAAATCCCAAAGAAAAAACAAATCAAAAAGACTAAAATGAGCAAATGGTCATTTGTGCCATTTTAATCACCATGCCTACTTTGGCTATTCCTAGAACTCAAATCTTAACAGAAACAACCGTGGTTCTTTGCACCCCTTGCTAGTACAAGTAGTGATGTACCAAGGCCCACTTTGTGATCTACCAAAAACTTTCAAACACTAAATTTAAATGACATTTGAAAATTGAACCAAGTGTAGGTATCAAGATCACACTTATTCAAAAACCACTCAAATGAACTCCATTTTCAAATCCCAAGCAAACCTAGATGCTTAAGCATGAGATGAAACACTCCACCAAAAATCAGTCCAAAATTCAAAACTTTTGTTCTTGCAGCCATTGTGTCGAACAGGTTGCAGACAGAAATAAACCTGCCTAACTAACACTGCTCCTAGTTAAACCCTTGTCACCCATTGGACCCTATCTACTCTCTCCTATCCCCCTGAGTCCAACCAAACCCCCAGCTAGCCCCTCCCTTAGCCGCAGCAGCAGTGGAGCGCCGCCACTTTGTGGTCACCGCCGGCCAGAAGAGGGAAACACGCTAGGGACAGCGCCGCGCCAAACCAGCATGTCCGCTAGCTCCGCCCAACCCTACCGCCACCCCTAGTCCACCCCTCGATCAACCCCAGCCCCTGGACCACTCCCCAGCGTCGCCGCCCTTTCTCTCTATGAGCTACCAGGCCAGGCCCAGCGCTAGCGCGATCGCCGCTGATGCACGCGAACCGCGCCTTGATGCCATACCATGCACGTCGCTCGCCTCACCGCTGCGTCGAGCACCGCCTTTGTCTCCCAGAACGCGTGACGCTCCCGACCACATGCCACCACCCCTAGCCGCGCCATTGCGACGTAGCTGATCGCCAGGGAACCGTCATCGTCCGCCTACCTCACCCACGCTGATAGCCCCCTATGTCGTCGTCACCGACAAGCTCCACCCACACCTCTCGGTCTCATCGTCGCACCTATATAAGCAGGCCTCCCCAGCACAAATTCCTCACACCATTCCACTCCCCTCTCTCCCCTGAGCATTTCCCCTCTCTCGCCGAAGCCGCTCGAGCCGTAGTTCGCTGGAATTGCACCGGAGGAGCCCGCTGCAGAGGAGGAGACACTGCTGTCGATTCTGTCCACCGCAGCCCCTGTCGTGACTTCGCCTGAGCTCGCCATCGCCGTCCAGTTCGATCGCCTGCCTCGCTGCACTAGCTGGAGCCCTGGTACATCCCCAGTAGACCCCCACCGACCATTTAGGGTTCGGTCTCGCCGGCGACGAGTCTGTCATCAACGATGACTGTGAGCCGTTGATCCATGTTATAATCGTGTGGCCCAGATCGCTAGATACCGTTTCGGGTTTTAAGTCTCGCTAACAAGCGGGACCAACCTGTCAGCCGCCCTCTGCGCCACTGAGCGCCACTAGGCCGGCCCATTTCCTTTCCCGCGCTAGCCCACGAATTCAAATAAGTGTTTTTCTATTTAAGTTTAAATCCAATTCTATCCCTTAGTTCAAAACTCAATTCAGGAAGATTTACTGAACCAAATTGAGTGATTCCAATTTTTTTGGAAAGCTTCTAAAAAGATCTATCCAACCCCGTTGGATTTAATTCATTTAGAGTTAGATACCTCTCCTAGTAAAAATAACAAGACAGAAGCATTTGCACATTCAAACATTTTTATAAAATCAACCATAATAGATTTTGAGTTGATTCCAACTCTCAAAAATCACATTTAACCATACCTATCTGAATATGTAATAATATTAAGGTTTACATGCAGTGACTTTGGACTAGTACCAAAATAATGCTATATAGGCATTTCTAGTCACTTTAAATCATTAATTTTTAAACTTAAACTTATTAATATGTGATCCAACCTTTAAAATCACATTCCCATATGTTAGAATATTTGGTGATGACATGTGTCCACATGATCCCATATTTTAAGTGGAGAATATTAAATCTTAGTTATTTTTAGTGAGTAGAAATTACTTTTCTTAAATAAAAAGAATGCAACTAGTTAATAAAATCTTGTGATGCTTGTGATGATAATAGATCATCAAATGTGTGCCTTAGTGTACCAAGTAGCCTATTTAAGCATTGTTTGGTGATTGGGTATCCCGTATGTATTTATAGACAATAGTACCGACCAAGCTTTCGAGGAGGAGGAGTTCTACCAAGAGGAGGAGGAAGAAAACTTCAACCACTGCACTAGACAAGGCAAGCCATCATTAACAATGCAAGCTAACACTTGCAAGCTATTGTTAGCAAGCTAGAATTAAGCTAGATAACCTAAGCAAGATGCATTAGGCATGCTTTGGTTATACCACTTTGACTAGTACCTACTCCAAGTTTTACTCTCAAGCTTTTACTTTCTTTACTTTACCAAAGTCCCTTACTTGTTTGAAGGTTTTGACATGTGTTGAGAAACACAAATGGTTTATGATGATGAAAATGTTGAGGCATGAGCCTTAGCCCTTTTACAAAAACTGATGGTTGGATTCGGATGCGATACCATTCCAATTTTACCGTACAACCACAATACCTGAATTGGGTAAGGCTTAGCCGGAAGTTTATATGCATTAGTATTAGTTCCCTCGCGGGAGAGGTTTGAGCTGAGGCTACCTCTCAATGTTGGTCACCTATGCAGTGCCCAAGATGACAGATGGTCATGGTTGGGAGGCCATGGTCATAGGACAGGTGCTTATACTAGGGTGTGTAAAGGAAATGTTATGTTTGATTATCTGCATACTAAGTATGATGATTCAGTGTTATCCCTGACAGATGTATCGAATCTTGTGGTGAAAGTGTACCACCTCCGTAGAGTGTCAAACTATTCGAATAGCCATGTCCGCGGTTATTGACAGTTGGAGTGGCCATACTGTTTCGTTGTAAGATGTTTTCAAAATGACTTATGAAATGAATGATGAATCTTGACTTGACCACAACAGGGTTGTGACTATGACACTCGCTTCCCAACTTAAGTGATTCTAGAACTTTATTTTATCTTTCTTTGTTTCTGAACTCAGCTTCGGTTTCAAACTTAACTTTACAAATAAACATAGAGTTAGCTCTTCCCACTAGCACTACCTTACTTGTTAGTGATAGTTTGCGAGTACTTAAAGAGTACTCATGGCTTTTTTCCCTGGCTATTCCTATGGCCAGACTATGAAGGAGACTACCAAGATGAAGGATAGCAGGACGACTATGGTAACTAGGACTATCTTCCATCTTCAGCATTGCCTGTGACTCTGAAGATGGACCCCACCGCTACGCTTATTATTTATTCCGCTGCTTGTGGTATTAAGACTGGATCAGGAGATCCTTTATTCGTGTAAGACCTTATATTGGTTTGTAATGGATGATGTACTGTGATATCCAATCTGTTATGTCTCGCAAAAATGGTAATCCTAGGATTGCGGTGTATGACATAACAGGCATCTGGGATTAAAACTCCGGGTGTTGACAAGTTGGTATCAGAGCCATTCTGACCATAGGAGACCCTAGTTAGAATGGACGTCCGAACAAAAACTTAATTTCAAAACCAAAGTGAGTATTTATGAAAAACTATTTCCTCTCTTACCCTTGGGAATTCATTCTTTCTCAAAAAAATCATGTTCCTCCAATTCTTACATTACTACATAAAAATGGACACACTTGATCACTTCACTAACTTCCTCATCCTTAATTCTTGTAGATGGAGACTCAGTTCAGCAAGTTCTACCAGTTGGGCAACGGAGGTCAACTGATCTTCGAGAGGGATCTAGATTCACTGTCTGAGTTATTGGGACGCCCGCATCCGGAGTTTCTTGGAGCTCAACTTCCTACACCCCTAGGAGGAGATTTACAATGGCTAGTCACCGCTGATCTTCGAGGAAGTATAGAAGCACCAACGTCCAGGAGAACCAATTCTCCGTAAGAGAGAACAACTGGCTAGATGGATTAGCCAGGGCAATGCATGAAGCTCTCACACGTCTATGTGCCCTCAGTGTCAACCAAATCCAAGGAACTCGCTTTGCGCACTATGCAAGGCGTGACTTCATGGGAATGCCAATGGAGATGCCAGGTCACCCGGAGTTGAAGCGTCAAGAGGAGAACCTTGACTTCCTGATGTACGATCGCCAGAAGGAATTACACAATGCTAGGGAGTTTGCCAACCACAACCGTGCCATTGCCGCCCAGAAGGCCCAGACTTTCTCACTACTTGTCAAGGACCATCAAACTCTTCGCCGCCAGCGCGAAAAGAAGGATCACACCATCGACCGTCTTTGTAAGAAGGTGGCCGACCTCGAGAAGACCATCAAGGAGCAAGAAGCTCAGCTTGAAGTAAAGGAGGAAGAAGAGGAGGGTGAAGACATCCAGGGAGATATGGATTCTTACCTCAGCAATGATGATGACTTTCTGGAGGAGGATGCCGTGGACTTCCACACCGACGATGACGACTCCGACTTCATAGACGATGAGTAGATGCACTAGAGCACTGTCATAGCATGATATGTATTGGTCACATTGTATCATAGCTTAAAGAATGGTTCTTAAAACCATCTGTTTTCCCTTGTTGTTGTGGTGTGTGTGTGTGTGTGTTTGTATCGTGTGCTTTTCTTGAATGAATGAAAAGAAGTTAGTTGCAAAAACCTGAGTCAAACTCAAAGTTTTAGCTTGAAACCAAAACCATGAACCTTAGAACTTTCCCTCTTACCCCTTTATCTATCTCAATCTTCAGATGACTCGTGGAAACCCCGGAGGGAGCAGCTCATCGCAAGACCCAATGCTGCAGATTATGCAGATGTTAGTTGCAGACCGTGAAGCAAGCAGCGCAGAGCACCAGGACAATTTAGCAACACTGCAACAGATTGCCCAGATGGCCCAAAACAACCAAGGGCATGGAAATCAGGATCATCAAGGATCCAAGCTGAAAAACTTCCAGAATACTAATCCCCCAATCTTTAGTACTTCAGAGAACCCATTAGATGCTGATGACTGGTTGCAGACGATGGAGAATAATTTGGAAGTAGCCAGAGTTGATGACAACGAGAAAGTTCTCTTTGCCACCCACTACTTGGCAGGAGATGCAAGAGCCAGGTGGATAGCATTCGCCTGATGAACCATTGTCAAGTGATGACATGGGAAGCCTTCAAAATCAAGTTCAGTCGCACCCACGTGCCGCAGGGCCTAGTCACCAGAATGAGGGATGAATTCAGAGAGTTGAAGCAGGACAGAATGACTGTAGTGGAGTACCGTGACAGATTCGTGTCGCTTGCTAGGTATGCACCTGATGAGATCAACATGGAGGCCAAGAAGAAGGAGAGATTCCTGAACGGACTGCATGATGAGATGCAGACTATCCTCGTCAACATCCGCTTCGAGGATCTCGAAGAGCTAGTCGACTCTGCTATTCAGATGGAAGGGAAGATTAACCAGGCAAACGACAACCACAAACGTCGTATGATGCACCAAACTGGATCCAACAGTCACCATAAGTACCGTCCCAACCCCTCACCAGGATATGCACCAAGGAACAACCGACCCCTAATGTCTCGCCCAAGCTACCCCAACCGTAGCGGGGGAAATGTGAAGCCCGGAGGAAACAACAATCACTCTGGCAACACCAGCAATTTCAACCGTGCACCTCCCAAGAGCAACAATAACAACAACACTGCACCCAGAACTAGAAGCAATGATGTGCCTGTCGCAGCAAAAGAAAAGTCCCAGATAACTTGTTTCGAGTGTGGAGTGAAGGGTCACTATTCCAATGAGTGCCCCAAGAAGACTATCGCCACTGCCAATGTGAATGCCCTAGCTCAACAGCAGCGTCGTGTTCAACCAGGGAGAAGATTTTCCCCAGGGAACCCTCACAACCGCAACGGCCGTCTCTTCCACATGAACGCCTAGGAAGCCCAAGAAGCGCCAGATGTAGTGATGGGTATGTTTTCTGTCAACTCAGTTTTAGCAAGGGTGTTGTTTGATTTGGGAGCATCGCATTCATTTGTCACCAAAGAATTTGCATGCACTAGTAAGATCCACCCAACCAACTTGAAGCATGTCATGATAGTCCAAATCCCCGGATCAAACTACAAAAGCTAGAAAAATTTGCAAAGCCGTGCCTATCAGAATACATGGGATAGATTTTTGTGCTAATCTAATAGTACTTGGAACCAAAGGATTGGAAGTAGTACTAGGAATGGATTGTATGTCAACGCATAAAGGACTGATAGACTGTGCTAAGAAAGCCATCACCATGACCAGTAGCTTTGGAGTAACAGTAGAGCATATATCTGAAACCTTACCTCGTCAATTCAAGTGCAACAAGAGTCTATCCCTGCCCACCATAGACCAAGTCCGAGTAGTCTGTGAATACCCCGACATATTACCAGATGAATTGCTAGGTATGCCCCCGAATAGGGAAACTGAGTTCATTATCGAACTAATCCCTGGAACCGGACCCATAGCCCAGAGACCCTATAGCATGAACCCCTCAGAGTTAGTAGAGTTGAAGAAGCAGTTGGATGCTATGTTAGCAACAGGCTTGATTCAACCAAGCACATCGCCATGGAGATCACCAGTGTTATTCGTCGACAAGAAAGATGGAGGCAACCATTTGTGCACCGATTACAGAAAGCTGAATGACGTCACCGTCAAAAACAAGTACCCTTTGCCAAAGATAGAGGATCTATTTGATCAGTTGACTAGTGCCCAGGTATTCTCGAAGATTGATCTTAGGACTGGTTATCACCAAATTAAGATTCGTGCAACAGATATTCTGAAGACCACCTTTACTACTCGTATACGGTCATGTCTTTTGGATTAACCAATGCCCCTGCTTATTTCATGAATCTCATGAATAAGATCTTTATGAATTTCCTAGATAAGTTTGTCGTTGTGTTTATCGACGATATCCTTATCTACTCCAAGTCAGAAGAAGAGCATGAGCAACATCTGAGAATCATCCTAGAAACCCTGAGAGAGTTTCGGTTATATGCCAAGTTCAGCAAATGTGAGTTTTGGCTGAAATAAGTAGGACTCCTAGGACATATTGTGTCTGTCGGAGGAGTCTCTATTGATCCCGCCAAAATCAAAGATGTCGAAGAATGGGAAGCCCCAACCACTCAAACCCAAGTCCGTGCATTTCTCAGATTAGCGGGATATTACCGCAAGTTCGTCGAAGGATTTTCGAGCATCGCCGGACCCATGACACAATTGTTGAAGAAGGACAAGAAGTTTGAATGGACTGACAAATGTGAAGCCAGTTTCCAAGAACTGAAGAAGAGATTGATTTCAGCCCCAATATTGATCATGCCAGATATCAAGAAGCCATTTGATGTGTACTGTGATGCATCCAAGATTGGTATCGGATGTGTATTGATGCAAGAAAGCAAAGTTATCACATATCTGTCTCGGCAACTGAAGCAGCATGAGCAGAACTATCCGACCCATGATCTTGAGTTAGCAGCCGTAGTTTTGGCATTGAAGACATGGCGTCATTATCTTATGGGTAATCGCTGTGAGATTTACTTAGATCACAAGAGCTTGAAGTATATTTTCACTCAGAAGGATCTGAATATGAGGCAAAGGAGATGGATAGAGTTAATCAAGGATTATGACCTTGACATTCACTATCACCCCGGCAAAGCCAATGTGGTAGCGGATGCTCTTAGCAGATTGCCGTGTAGGCTAAACACCATGATCAAGGAGAAGCAACCAAGTTTGTATGAGGAGTTGGAGCAGTTTAGGACGGAACTAGTTAGCAAAGGATTTCTAGCTAGCATTGAACTTCAACCCACATTAATCAGCCAAATCAAGGAAGCCCAGAAGGGAATGAAAGTATCGACGGAATCAAACGTCGTATTGGTACAGGAAAGGTACCTAGATTCACTGAAGACAAAGAAGTTCTGTGGTACAAAGGATGTATCTGTGTGCCAGCAGATTCGGAGCTAAAGCAAGTTATCATGCAGGAAGCTCATGATACTCTTTATTCTATCCACCCCGGAGGAATGAAGATGTATCAAGATTTGAAAGAGCAATTTTGGTGGCACAAGATGAAGAGAGAAATAGGAAGCTACATCGCCAAGTGTGACATCTGTCAAAGAGTCAAAGCAGAGCATCAAAGACCCGCAGGACTGTTGCAACCATTGCATATTTCGGAATGGAAATGGGATTCTGTCAGAATGGACTTTATCACCGGTTTCCCTACTTCTAGTAGGGGAAATGGCTCAATCTGGGTCATCGTTGATAGACTGTCCAAGGTAGCTCACTTTATACCTGTCAAGACAACCTACTAGAGTTCGAAGCTAGCAGAGTTGTATATTTCTAGGATTGTTAGTCTGCATGGAACCCCCCAGACCATAGTATCAGATCGAGGAATCCAGTTTACCTCGAGATTTTGGCAGAAAGTCCAGGAAGGATTAGGCACCAAGTTGAATTTCAGCACCGCTTATCACCCGCAAACTGATGGATAGATGAAAGAGTCAACCAAATCTTAGAAGATATGTTGAGAGCTTGTGTGTTAGAGTATGGATCAAAATGGGAAGACTGCCTGCCTTTCGCAGAATTCTCATATAACAACAGTTATCAAGCTAGTTTGCAACTGGCACCATTTGAGTTCCTATACGGAAGAAAGTGTCACACCCCTTTGAATTGGTCGCAAGTAGGAGAGAGTCAGATCTTTGGACCGGACATTCTCCGGGAAGCCGAAGAAAAGGTTCACAAGGTCCGTGAACACCTCAAGACCGCCCAATCCATACAGAAGAGTTATGCTGACAAGAGAAGGAGAGACCTGACTTCAATGTCGGAGATTTTGTATATCTCAAGGTTTCACCATTGAAGGGAACACAACGCTTTAGTCTGAAAGGAAAGTTAGCCCCTAGATATATCGAACCATTCAAGATTATGAACCATCGAGGAGAAGTATCGTATCAACTAGAACTACCAGAAGAGATGTCAGCAATCCACAATGTGTTCCATATCTCGTTACTTCGCAAATGCTTAGAAGTGCCGGAGAAGACCGAAGTTTTCAAGAACATCAATCATAGAGCTATGGATATCAACAAAGACCTGACGTATTGTGAAGTGCCCATCCGTATCTTAGAAGAGCTTACAAAACCACCAGGACCAAGAGTATCAAATTTCTCAAGGTTCAATGGAGCAACCATACCGAATAAGAAGCCACTTGGGAGCGAGAAGATTACATTAGGACTGAGTTCCCAGATCTCTTTAGTTCCTAGTTTCTTTTGTAAATCTCAGGACGAGATTTTGCTTAAGGGGGGAAGGTTTGTAAAATCCCAAAACTCTAATCCAAGGTCATTAAGATCCAAATCATCAAATTTAGGGTTAACAAAAACTTTTCCTTTTAAAATTCATTAAGTATTCATATGTGTGTGCATTTAATTTAGGAGTTGATTTGAATTTCCATGTTTGAGTGATCCATTGGTTGTAAAATGATTCTAAGGTGAATTAAACATCATCTAGATCATTCCCAAGCAAATTCCAAAGAAAAAACAAATCAAAAAGAATAAAATGAGCAAATGGTCATTTGTGCCATTTTAATCACCATGCCTACTTTGGCTATTCCTAGAACTCAAATCTTAACAGAAACAACTGTGGTTCTTTGCACCCCTTGCTAGTACAAGTAGTGATGTACCAAGGCCCACTTTGTGATCTACCAAAAACTTTCAAACACTAAATTTAAATGACATTTGAAAATTGAATCTAGTGTAGGTATCAAGATCACACTTATTCAAAAACCACTCAAATGAACTCCATTTTCAAATCCCAAGCAAACCTAGATGCTTAAGAATGAGATGAAACACTCCACCAAAAATCAGCCCAAAATTCAAAACTTTTGTTCTTGCAGCCATTGTGTCGAACAGGTTGCAGACAAAAATAAACCTGCCTAACTAACACTACTCCTTGTCCCCCATTGGACCCTATCTACTCTCCCCTGTCCCCCTGAGTCCAACCAAACCCGCAGCTAGCCCCTCCCTTAGCCGCAGCAGTAGTGGAGCGCCGCCACTTTGTGGTCACCGCTGGCCAGAAGAGGGCAACGCGCTAGGGACAGCGCCACGCCAAACCAGCACGTCCCCTAGCTCCGCCCAACCCTACCGCTGCCCCTGGTCCACCCCTCGATCAACCCCAGCCCCTAGACCACTCCCCAGCGTCGCCGCCCTTTCTCTCTGCGAGCCAGCCAGAGCGCGCCAGAGCGCGATCGCCGTCTGCACGCAGCAGACCGCACCTTGACGCCATACCGCGCACGCCGCTCTGCCTCAACCCCAGCACCCCGCTAGACACGGACGTGCACCGCCGTGCAACCCACGGTCGTCGTGCACCGTGTCGAGCATCGCCTCTGTCTCCCAGAGCAGGTGACGCTCCCGACCACATGCTACCGCCCCTAGCCGCGCCATTGTGTCGTAGCTGACCACCAGGGAACCGCCCACCATCCGCCTACCTCACCCACGCTGATAACCCCCTGTGCCATCGTCACCGATGAGCTCCGCCCATACCTCTCAGTCTCACCGTCGCGCCTATATAAGTAGGCCTCCCCTACACGAATTCCTCACACCATTCCACTCCCCTCTCTCCCCTGAGTATTTCCCCTCTCTCGCCGGAGCCGCTCGAGCCGTAGTTCACCGGAATTGCATAGGAGGAGCCCGTTGTAGAGGAGGAGACGCTGCCATCGATTCCGTCCATCGCAGCCCCTGTCGTGACTTCGCCTGAGCTCGTCGTCACCGTCTAGTTCGATCGCCCGCCTCACTGCACTAGCTGGAGCCCTGGTACATCCCCAGTAGACCCCCACCGGCCATTTAGGTTTCGGTCTCGCCGGCGACGAGTCCGTCGTCGACGACGACTGTGAGTCGTTGATCCACGTTATAATCATGTGGCCCAGATTGCTAGATACCGTTTCGGGTTTTAAGTCTCGCTGACAAGCGGGACCAACCTGTCAGCCGCCCTCTACGCTGCTGAGCGCCACTGGGCCGGCCCATTTCCTTTCCCGCGCTAGCCCACGAATTCAAATAAGTGTTTTTCTATTTAAGTTTAAATCAAATTTTGTCCCTTAGTTCAAAAATCAATTCAGGAAGATTTACTGAACCAAATTGAGTGATTCCAATTTTGTTGGAAAGCTTCTGAAAAGATCTATACAAGCCCGTTGGATTTAATTCATTTAGAGTTAGAGATCTCTCCTGGTAAAAATAACAAGACAGAAGCATTTGCACATTCAATCATTTTTATAAAATCAACCATAATAGCTTTTGAGTTGATTCCAACTCTCAAAAATCACATTTAACCATACCTATCTGAATATGTAATAATATTAAGGTTTGCATGCAGTGACTTTGGACTAGTACCAAAATAATGCTATATAGGCATTTCTAGTCACTTTAAATCATTAATTTTTAAACTTAAACTTATTAAAATGTGATCCTACCTTTAAAATCACATTACCATATGTTAGAATATTTGGTGATGACATGTGTCCACATGATCCCATATTTTAAGTGGAGAATATTAAATCTTAGTTATTTTCAATGAGTAGAAATTACTTTTCTTAAATAAAAAGAATGCAACTAGTTAATAAAATCTTGTGATGCTTGTGATGATAATAGATCATCAAATGTGTGCCTTAGTGTACCAAGTAGCCTAGTTAAGCATTGTTTGGTGATTGGGTATCCCATATGTATTTATAGACGATAGTACCGACCAAGCTTTCGAGGAAGAGGAGTTCTACCAAGAGGAGGAGGAAGAAAACTTCAACCACTGCACTAGACAAGGCAAGCCATCATTAACAATGCAAGCTAACACTTGCAAGCTATTGTTAGCAAGCTAGAATTAAGCTAGATAACCTAAGCAAGATGCATTAGGCATGCTTTGGTTATACCACTTTGACTAGTACCTACTCCAAGTTTTACTCTCAAGCTTTTACTTTCTTTACTTTACCAAAGTCCCTTACTTGTTTGAAGGTAGTATGAAAAGTATAAAACTTGACCTATATAGATAACCTTAGATGTCATTCTATGGCATGAGATTGAGATTAGCATCCCACCTTAGTGAACACTCTTAACTTAGTAGCTTAGAGCTAAATCAAAACTTGAGTCACTTTAGATGGGAACACTTGGTGAAAATGAATTGTGAAAACCTTGGAATGATGAGTCATTCTATTGAGATGTTTTGACATGTGTTGAGAAACACAAATGGTTTATGATGATGAAAATGTTGAGGCATGATCCTTAGCCCTTTTAGAAAAACTGATGGTTAGATTCAGATACGATACCATTCCAATTTTACCGTACAACCACAATACCTGAATTGGGTAAGGCTTAGCCAAAAGTTTATATGCATTAGTATTAGTTCCCTCGCGGGAGAGGTTTGAGCTGAGGCTACCTCTCAATGTTGTCCACCTATGCAGTGCCCAAGATGACAGATGGTCATGGTTGGGAGGCCATGGTCATAGGAGAGGTGCTTATACTATGGTGTGTAAAGGAAAGGTTATGTTTGATTGTCTGCATACTAAGTATGATGATTCAGGGTTATCCCTGACAGATGTATCGAATCTGGTGGTGAAAGTATACCACCTCTACAGAGTGTCAAACTATTCGAATAGCCACGTCCGTGGTTATGGACAGTTGGAGTGGCCATACTGTTTCATTGTCAGATGTTTTCAAAATGACTTATGAAATGAATGATGAATCTTGACTTGACCACAACAGGGTTGTGACTATGACACTAGCTTCCCAACTTAAGTGATTCTAGAACTTTATTTTATCTTTCTTTGTTTCTAAACTCAGCTTAGGTTTCAAACTTAACTTTACAAATAAACATAGAGTTAGCTCTTCCCACTAGCACTACCTTACTTGTTAGTGATAGTTTGCGAGTACTTAAAGAGTACTCATGGCTTTTGTCGCTGGTTATTCCTATGGTCAGACTATGAAGGAGACTACCAAGATGAAGGACAGCAGGAAGGCTATGATAACTAGGACTATCTTCCATCGTCAGCATTGCCTGTGACTCTAAAGATGGATCCCACCGCTACGCTTATTATTTATTCCACTGCTTGTGGTATTAAGACTGGATCAAGAGATCCTTTATTCGTGTAAGACCTTATATTGGTTTGTAATGGATGGTGTACTGTGATATCCAATCTGTTATGTCTCGCAAAAATGGTAATCCCGGGATTGCGATGCATGACATAACAGGCATCTGGGATTAAAAATCCGGGTGTTGACAATCTCCAAGTTTGATATTTGATCAAAGGATTTTGAAGTTATTCAAAATGGTGAGTGGATATGCAATTTGCATAAAATTGAGTGGGAGCTATGATAGTCTTCCTAAAACAATATGTGATTGACATATTTTTGAGTGGGAGCATATAGGAGTAATTCTTAAGTATGTTAAGAATGAAAGCGCAAATACTTATAAATAATGATTTATAAGGTGTAGAAGTAGATAATAAGAGTATTATGATATTATGTAGTATTCCTTAAGGGATTCTGAACAGGTTTTGGAATACAAGTTAATTAAGGAGCTGGTCCTTAATAACTCAAATTAGGAATAGTATCAAGTTTAACATCAATGGTTGATAGAAAGAAAAGGATGATCATCATCCACTATGTTGAGACATAGGTTCTATCTTAGAAAACCATGATGATAACTTAACATAATATATGATCCAAATAAGGAACGTTTGAAAGTGACTAAGTTCAAATCACAGAACGTTGAGCTAAGTTTTATCCGCAGTGTCTAATAAAGAACTGTAGACATATTTTCCAAATCCATAAAGGATGACATATCTTAAAACATAAAGGGTTATGTTATAAGGGAATATGTTGGAAACTCCTCTAGATACCGATTAAAGATAAGTTGGAAGTGAGGTGAACAAAACATCGAAAGTTACACAGAGTGCACTAGTGTTTTGATTAATACATTTATAATAATAGATAAGGGTACCATTTAAAGTGTTGTATAATGTTATGGCGGGGCCAGTTCGCTTTTAACGTAGAATGATGTGTCCCAGGGCACAGTTCCCATGAGAAAGCCCTCGAGGTTGATCTAAAGTCACCATAGGCTCCTGGAATCAGGCCTCGTTCTGCTGCCATAGCGAGGATGCATACACACAGATGCTATCATGTGATGATAAAATATTAATGTCAATCAAGGTGACATTAGTAAGTTGCAAATGATTTGGGACTGTAAAGTACATACCCAAGGCTCAACCTCTTCCATGAGCAAGCATGTTCAGGGTACCGGATATATAGTGCCAATGATTGAGAACAAATGCAGCTAGTGTACTTGTACTCTAGTGCAAGTGGGAGACTGTTGGAAATATGCCCTAGAGATAAATAGTAGTAAATACTATTATCATATTTCATATAGTTTATGATTAAGTTTTATATCATGCTATAACTGTATTGAGTGGAAACATCAATACACGTGTGATATACAAACAACCAGGGGTTCCCAGTGAAACTCTAGTCTTGGTCAACAGATCATCATGTTTCCTGATCATGTGGCATTTATGCCAGTTGGAAATGGAGTCATCTCATTCTGAGAATGAGATGATGAACTAATACCCAACCTAAACATCATGACCCAATCATGTCACGAAGTTCAAGTTATGATGATTAGAAATGGATCCTCATAGACTATTCCTTAGACCGTGAGGCTATATCAATCACTGTCTCCCGAGAGTGCTTTGATAGCATCAAACGCCACTTGGTAATACAGTGGTTATAAAGGTGTGTTCAAGTACTTGGAGGAAACCGTTGAGGCAATATATGTCAAGAGCGGGATTTATCCGTCCATGTGATGGGAAGATACTCGAAGGGCCCACTCGGAGAGGTTATATCCAATAGCTGCGAAGCATGTGATTTGATCATGGGGATATCACTTGTCGGAACGAGTCAAGTAGCATTGTTCGGTAACGAGATTGAACACGACATGGTGATGTCATTGATTAGATCTCGGGCAATGCAAGTATTGAGTGACAAAGGGAATAAGACACGACTGTCCCAGTTCAAACGACGAAAGATCTTCATGGAACGCACAGGGGTCACATGGCCATCCAGGTCCCTCTGTCGATCATTGGTGCGAGAGTGTCCCGGCCATGTCTGGAGTGTTCCTGAACCGTGGGGTATCACTCTTAAGGGCTTGATGATGCTTAGAGAGTGTTTATAGGATCGGTAGAATCGCCGAAGAATAGTAGAGAGAAAACCAGAAGGGTTTCGGTAAGTTCGGAGGATGTCCGCAGTGGAGGTGGAAGGTGTTCCATAGCCACGGAGATTGAATAATGTGTGAATGAATGTTAAATGTTGATTTAATCATTTATTCATAATTATTTAATAAAGAGAAAATCAATTAAAATGGTCAAAGGCTTAATGGGCCAATTTCCGGAGGGAGAGCGCCCATTAGGGGAAAGGAGAGAGGGAGAAGGGGTAAGGGGTTTGGCCGGCTGGGCCTATCCCCCCACGCGGGGCCCACTAGGATGGTCGGAGGCCACCCCTCCCCCTCCTCTCCTTTAGTCCCACCCCAGGACTTTGAGGGAGGTAGTACCTCCCCTCCCCCTATATATAGTGGGGGTATTTGGCCAAATTAAATACACCAATAATCAATAAAGGTCTTCTCACTTTTGGGAGGACCTCTAGTTGATATTTTCTCTCTCCCCCTCTCTCTCGTGACCGTGGTCCCAAGTCTGGACTGCGCGAGCGAGAGACATCTTCACCGTGGAGCGCCGTCGCGCTGCGGGATTCGGATCTAGGAGCTCTACTGCAGAATCGCCTTTGGATCGAGGCGGAGTCATCGTCAGGCACCGGACGTGTGTAACTCCCCGCGAGGTGTCGCACTTGAGGCACTCAAGTTGTTGGAGCCAAGGAGCGCAAGGACTTCATCACAACCTTGAGGTTGGCTTCGGCTCGTCTACATCAACCACGCTCTCTTGAGCGTTGACAACGCTTTTCGGTCTTCAAGGGTAAGTTCGCGAAAAGCCCCTCTTGTTACTGTATTACTAATAGATAGGTCCTGGTAGCTTCAGGGGTTCAGGGGCGTAGAGTAAAATTTATTGTTTTCATACGCGGAACCCCTACAACGTCTAATCGGGAGTTGGCACGTCACTCTTGCTAGTGACCGCTACCAACTATCAGCTCTAGGCGAAAACTCACTGATCAACAACTTTGAGTGGAAGTTTACTGAGCTATGTCTTTGTTACCACAAGTCTGTGTGATCGAACACTTAAGAGAGTGTAACTAGGTGGATATAGATCCAACTAACACAAGCTGGCAAAGTTGGCAAAATTGGACTTAGCCTTATTGGGATATGCGTCAATAGGTTAGACCCACTTTGACTTGGTTAGGGTTGCTGACTGAGAGGCACAAGGTGTTGTGCGTCCTTGCCTACTCCCTATATAAAAGAAGGTGGGGCGGGGCGATGGCGGATAGAGAGAGAACCATCCGAACATTCCACTAGGACAAGGCTTGGGCCTCACTCCCACCATCCTATCTTGTGGCGGTAGGACCGATGCTAGCACCTCACATGTTGTTGATCCCCCTCATATGTGTGTGTGATAGTAGAGGCCCTGCATCTGTTGTGCTCGACGGTGTCACGTGGCGCTGTCAAGGCGGCAGAAGGCGGAGGAGTTCATCTGAGCCGACAACTTGGAGGTCCTAGGATCAAGCAGTTAGCCAGAGCAGGACCAATTGATGAGGAACAAGGACGATACTGCCCTTCCATGCTTCCTCAGCTCCCGCACCCACGCGTAGAGGGTATGATCTATGGCCTCTAACCTTGGTCGGTTCCTGGAGTGGAGGCTTGCCGGAGTTTAGCCAGAAATTTTAATTTTCCATTCTGGCTCTCGACAGGCACCCAACAAAAATATCCCTCCATGTGTCTTCCAACCATTTAGACACCTCCATACATAGGTCGTGATACTCCACATGCTGTAGAGACGACAAACGGAGCAAACTAGTGCATCGGTAGATAATCAGCATAAGAAAAGCGTTTTTATCACTAAAAACCTTGTCATTTATATAGCCATAGCAAAATACCGACAAGTGCTCTCATCTAAATAAAAATTATAAATATATGATCGATACCATATAACCAGTTATTTGCAACATTACTTGGTTGATACAAGTTAGAAGCTACCTAGATGATTGATTATATAGAGCGAGCGTGTTGGAACACAAAGAGCAAGTGTTCAAATGTTCAATTATCTTTTTTGATTACAAAATACACCCTTTGTGCTACCATGCCGATTACGTTTTACATGGTTGCCTTTGGTGAGGATTACCTCTCTATGAAGGTACCATGCGATTTTTTTGTTTTCAGTGGTATCTTCTTTTACCAATTTTTTTTGTTATTATCGACTGACACATCTAACTGGACCAAATTCTATACATGGAATCCACCTAAAATTTTCCATTCTCATGAAGGTCCCAACTGAACTCACCAGCCTAATGTGATAGTTGGATCAAAGCCAATCTTTGTAGCTGGGCATTCCACGATGGAAGCATGGGGCTAATTAAACCCTGTTTGAACTTCACATTCAACGGAGATGACTCCAAGACCACATCGAGAGTATCGCTCTTGAGATGAACAGTGTTGTATAGAGCTGGATACTATTCTCAAAGAGTGGCATTGCTTGGCCATTTATCCTTCAGAACCTGATTTCCCAGCCATCTTTAAATATAAATGATCCAAATTGAAAGAAGTATTTCTTCGTCGCTATTATACCCGCCCAGAAATACAAGTCACCAGGTTTTCAATAAACCTAGAAAAGTGCTTTCGAGCCTATATATTTGTATTTCATTAGAGTTGGCCATACCTCATATTATGTAAGAAGCTTATAAAGGAACTTACTTAGGAGAGTTCTATTCTTGAACTCAAGGTCATGAATTCTAAACCCTCCTTGGCCTTTGAATCTGTAAACTACACTCATTTTAGCAAGTCGATATTTTTTTCACTATCTTCTTGCTAATTTTTTTAGAAATGATCCAAGAGATTGAAGACTCCTTTAGCTATCTGGAAGAAAGAAACCACGTGGAGTACCATGTTGCTCAGTACTACATTAATAAGAAGAGAAAAAAGCCAATTTAGACTGAAGTTGCTGCGGATGTTAAGTTTTGGTCACAAACTTGCAAATTGTGAATTCCGGATCATGAAGTTGTCACGCGCGTGCATTCTGGTCAGTCCGTGATGGTACCATCAAAACCATGCCAAAACTCGATGACGTGGTATGTCGGTGCCGTTGTGTTAAGGAAGGTGACGGGATAATATGCAAAAAACACCCTCCCAGCTCATTATTCCGTCCCCTACCAGAGCAGCTCAGGTAAAAGACAAACATTTGCATATCAAATTTATCAAATGCTTGAAATATCAATGTACAATATGCTATCTACGGGTAGACCATACAAACATTTATATGGTCATGCCTGCTATTTATCTACAGCCTGATGTTACATCATTGAATTTAAAATGGTTGAAATATACATTACAACACACTGACCGAATTTAAACATGTTTGAAATATCCATTACATAGCTGAATTTAAACATGTTTGAAATATCCATTACATAGCTGAATTTAAACCTGCTCCAAATATTCATTACATGATTCAATTTAATCCAGTGACAAAAAAAATCAAGGGGTTTTCTGCAACATTACAGCTAGAGATGCCCACATGTGCGACTTTGTCGACGTTTTGACGGCGCCGTCACGGGCTGACCAAAATGCACGCGCGTGGCAACTTCATGATTTGGAATTCACGATTTGCAAGTTTGTGACCAAAACACACATCCACGGCAACTTCATAAACTAAACTGGCGTTTTTCTCTAATAAGAACTAATCTTTCACTAAGAGATATTAACTTCTACTTTCCAAGGATTCGCAAAAAAAAAAAAAACTTTTACTCTCCTTGATGGGTTTCCGTTCAACGTTAGTCAGTCGCTTATGGACCTGAGATCAGAAAACTTAAATCCATGCTAGCTTTGTTATGGAGAAGGGAAGTGGGTAGGTGTGTTACTTAGTATAAGTTTGCGGTTGCCAAATCTGAATAATAGGGGAAAGCAGGTCAAACAAACACCAAAATAAGCAAAATCTGGTTAGACAGCGCGATCACTAAAATCCATGCCAATGCTTCACTATTCTGTTATGATACGGTAAACAGATGTGTACTAGATACACTGCGATTAATCACCTCCAGCTATCCACAGCTCCAAAATCCCCGGATCCCGAAACAGCTCTAACCGTAATCCAAAAGGGATCCCGGCCACCACAAGAGATTCACTGCGGGGCGGCCCCGCTCTGCAGCCAAAGCCGAGAGAAGCAGCCATCGTTGCCACGCCTTCCCGGAACCCGAATCCTCCCCCTGCTCCACACGATACTCGCAACAAAATCACAAAACCTCCGCTCAGTCCAGCGCCTCGCCCACCGGCCTCCTATATATCCGACGCCACCGGTTCCCCCGCTCTCTCTGCGCCACACCAACCAAATTCCAATCTCCGAAGAAGAGCCCCCCCAAAATTTCAAGGCCGTTTGTTTAGGGGGAGGCGCCGCGCCAAGATGTCGACGTGCGCGGCGGACCTCGCGCCGCTGCTGGGGCCGGCGGCGATGAACGCCACGGACTACCTGTGCAACAGGTTCGCGGACACCGCCTCGGCGGTGGACTCCACCTACCTGCTCTTCTCGGCCTACCTCGTCTTCGCCATGCAGCTGGGCTTCGCCATGCTCTGCGCGGGCTCCGTCCGGGCCAAGAACACCATGAACATCATGCTCACCAACGTCCTCGACGCCGCCGCCGGGGCGCTCTTCTACTACCTCTTCGGCTTCGCCTTCGCCTTTGGGACGCCGTCCAACGGCTTCATCGGGAAGCACTTCTTCGGCCTCCAGAACATGCCGCAGACCGGCTTCGACTACAGCTTCTTCCTCTTCCAGTGGGCCTTCGCCATCGCCGCCGCCGGCATCACGTCCGGCTCCATCGCCGAGAGGACGCAGTTCGTCGCCTACCTAATCTACTCGGCATTCCTCACCGGGTTCGTCTACCCGGTGGTGTCCCACTGGATCTGGTCCGTCGACGGATGGGCCTCCGCGAGCCGCGCCTCCGGCCCGCTACTCTTCAACTCCGGCGTGATCGACTTCGCCGGCTCGGGCGTCGTGCACATGGTGGGCGGCATCGCGGGATTCTGGGGCGCGCTCATCGAGGGGCCGCGCATAGGCCGGTTCGACCACGCCGGGCGCTCCGTGGCGCTCAAGGGCCACAGCGCGTCGCTCGTGGTGCTGGGGACCTTCCTGCTGTGGTTCGGGTGGTACGGGTTCAACCCGGGGTCCTTCGTCACCATCCTCAAGTCGTACGGCCCGTCGGGGAGCATCCACGGGCAGTGGTCGGGCGTGGGGCGCACCGCCGTGACGACGACGCTCGCGGGCAGCGTGGCGGCGCTGACGACGCTCTTCGGGAAGCGGCTCCAGACGGGGCACTGGAACGTGGTGGACGTCTGCAACGGCCTGCTGGGCGGGTTCGCGGCCATCACCGCCGGGTGCAGCGTGGTGGACCCGTGGGCCGCCGTCATCTGCGGGTTCGTGTCCGCGTGGGTGCTCATGGGCCTGAACGCGCTCGCCGCGCGCCTCAAGTACGACGACCCGCTGGAGGCCGCGCAGCTCCACGGCGGGTGCGGCGCCTGGGGGATCATCTTCACGGCGCTCTTCGCGAAGCAGCAGTACGTGGAGGAGATCTACGGCGCCGGGAGGCCGTACGGGCTCCTCATGGGCGGCGGCGCGCGGCTGCTGGCGGCGCACGTGGTGCAGATCCTGGTGATCGCCGGGTTCGTGTCGTGCACCATGGGCCCGCTCTTCTACGGGCTGATGAAGTTGGGCCTGCTCCGCATCTCGGCCGAGGACGAGACGGCCGGCATGGACATGACCCGGCACGGCGGCTTCGCGTACGTGTACCACGACGACGACGAGCACGACAAGTCGGTGGGTGGGTTCATGCTGAGGTCGGCGCAGACCCGCGTCGAGCCGGCGGCGGCGACCAACAGCCAGGTTTAATAAACCGATCACGACTCAAAGATCGATACGTAATCAGAAGAAATTTAGTGTTGGTTCCCGCACGCGTCATATGTGATCGATCCGAATATTTTTTAGGTGTACTGCTTTTGGGCCGTATGCTCTCTGCTACCAGTACTTTGGTGTTGCAGGATTGATTGTAAAATCATCATCATAGTAGAACGCGGTTAAATTGCAGCTAGTTTTTCTCTTCTATTTTTCTCGGTTTGTCTTTGTGTACATATGCGTGTGTGTGTGTGTGTGTGTGGATGGAATCTGCAGCTTCGCAGGTGTTTTTCTTGGCGATATATTGCCATTTTTGTGGTGGAATTTTGTGATCATAAGTATGTGGTCAAGATAGGTGGCTGTTGAAGGGTTGAAAGTGTGCAGTTTGTCCTCTCATTCCGTCGGGTCTACTCTCTCCATTTAAACTTCGGCACGTTTCCCCGATCATGTGGTTTTGCGGTGTTCTCGTTTTATATGGTGTGCTATTTATTGTCACAGTCATATCTTTCCGTTAGTTTTCGCACTATACTCTTTTTGGTAGAAGTAGGCCTTTTTAATCTCAAAATCATAATTAGCATCATCCTTTGTTCGGTTGAGGGAATTTGGAGAGCAGAACGAAATGTCTCAAAATCGTAATTAACACTGACAAATGACCTTTTTAATCTCAAAATCTTAATTAATAATGGTTAATTATTTTTTAGCTAGATTATTGGAGTGTTTCGTAATTAACAGCGGCTAATTAACAGTCGTTCCACCATATTCCACCAATTTGGTGGAATGGGTGTATTCGCATATGGGAGGAATATTCCTCCACAACCGAACAAGAATTGGTTCTAGGTGCGGAATGGTTCCATTCCATTCCACTTGGTTCCACGAACCGAACACATCCTTACTATACTCAATGGGTATGAACTATGAAGACAACTGTTTGCATATACTATATGCCAGCTCACAGGATTATAAACTACTACTCGCTGTCTTGATGGAAGCAACTTCAGCAAATCCCACACAGATTGGTCTTGCAATAACTAATACCTACGCCTTAAGTTTGCAAACCTGTAAAGGTGAAAGAACAAACTGCATCTAAGCAAATAGTATAAGCACACTTGTAAGCACTGCTGACCCCTTACACTTGTAGTTGAAAATATGGCCCAGAGTTCTGGAACAGTGCTTATGGGCCTGCCTAGAACATGATGTATGTACACTTGTAGCTTTTCTATAACGATCTACTAGTACACAAAAAGTAGAAGAAATCCCAGTAGAAACACCACGATCCAATTTACATCCACCACATCTTTTCCTACGAGTTCAGTTGGAGTATATTCTAATGCAAATGCAGTAGAGCAGTACGTACATGTTTCTCTTTCACCAATACTGCCAAATAAGACGCTTGGAGTTGGAAAGAGATTGGAGAGTTCCTCTCATCGCCAAGTTGCCGGGTGAGGACAACACAACACAAGCTACACACTGGCCTGTGCTGCAACCTTCCATAAACAAAGCACTCATATGCAACTGGGACACTGGGTGGATGGGATGAAGAGAAACAATAGTGTAATACTACAGATCAGTCGGCCTAGTGTCGCTCTACCAAGATTCTGTCTGGCTGACCACCAAAGCTTGTGGATAAAACTCGAAATAACTGTTGAAAAATAGGAGGAAGCTGTCAAGCCTGTCTCTCCTTACCGCCACACAGCTGGAAGGTGATTTTCACATGCACAGTTATACAAGATTGGAACTCCGTATTGAAAACGTAACTTGATATTCCTGAAAACACATGAGTGCGGACAAATGGAGGCCCATCCCCAGGGAGACTCTTATTTTTCGAACTTCTAAAATCACATTTATAAGTTTCAAAAAGTTATGAGAAAAAAGGCGATGTATTCAATATCGATAACCGTGCAAAATCTTAATATATAATTGTTTATATTTTGAGCACACAAAATGAAAAAATCTAACAAATTTAATAGTTTTTCACTATATTCATATTCAAACTTTTTTCACTGATTCTATAATGTATACCTTTTAAATAATGTATTAACGGATTAGTTATCAATAAAAGTGTTTTCTTAACAACCGAGAAAACAGAACGAGATTTGAAAAAATGTTGGCTTTCCTATGGAGCTTTGCTTCGTGCTGGTTTTCTTCTACGATAGTAAATACATGCCAGTGTGCTTTACATAAAATAGACAAAGGATATCCAACAATATTTAGGGGGTTTTAGGGCCTCTGCGATCTGCACGATCACGAAAACATAGAAATTAGAGCAAAAAAATTATATGGTGTCACTACACATCCTTTCGTTCAAAGGAATGCTGCAAAGAAAAACCACAAGAAAAATATGTTTCGTATCAGCTTCAAAGGAACTCGGGAATATTACAATCCGCTCTCACCTATTTGTTGAATTCCTACAAGTGAAGAACGAGACCAAGGTCTTTAGTGCATTATAACGTCATAATTATACCACCTTTTCGTGACATGTTTATTAGGATTTTTTTTTCCAGCAAAGTTTATTCGGTTGCAGCATGATAATGTAAAGGATTCTTTGCGAAAGCTTGTGGGTTGATGTAAAATTTCCTTTGAAATGTAATTTGAGACAATCATTATGGAGCAAAATTCCTAGGTATCCTAATCCCATAGGCCTTATAGAAAAATTGCAGGGATTGAAATCCACTCAATTAGAAGTGTCACAATCCTCCTTCTAGATGAATTATCGCCATGTAGAAACTGCTTTAATCTTTCGTCAGGTAAAAACCGCTTTCAGCCTTTCTCGAGCCGCACGGGTACGGAAAAGGACACGCACGCACTTCCCCCGTAGCGGGAGCTCCTTTGCTTTGGCTGGGTGATGTCACGAACGGAGAACGTAGGGAAAAGCCCCGCCGCACTAGCTCGTGCAGTGCACCCGGCCGCCTGCCTTTTCCCGTCTGCTCGGCCACATCGGCCAATCGGCGCGCTCCGTGGTGGCGTGGCGTTCGGATCAGGAGAACTCAGATGACACAGAGCACGGGGAAGAAGGAGAAGTTTATAAATAGCCGGAAAGGCCATCGCCCATGCCTTTGCCCTTGGGAGACGCGGTGCACACCCATGTCCTCTATCGGTGCTTCACGGGGATCCCGGCCGGGGCCGAAAGCGACGACGCCGCAACACACGCGACCGCAAATCAGCCCTCTGTTCTGCTGCCATTGGGTTCTCGGAGCCGGTGGATGGAACCGCTGGCTGCGGCAGTGCCGCCAGTTGGTTGCCCGGGCAGGCAGTCCAGTCTGGGTCAGAGTTGGCGAGTTTGTGGGAAATAAAATAGCGCTATTGCTCAGGTTTACCAATTTGTTTGACAAGATTTGAAATCCCGTCGTACAACAGCTGTTCAAACAGAGTATTTTAGACGTCTTGATTAGATTCTTGCTCAACCGAAAATCTACGTACAGATACATCAGCGACAGCCGTTGAAGCTGGCCAGCTGGAATGGCAGCTGACCGAGACTTGGTTATCTCTGTTACTATTTTTTTCTCCAAATATGCATAACAACTCTCCACCATAATTGTCTTGGCTCGGTTTCCTTTAAAATTGTACCACGCTTTTGTTTTCTAGTGTACTTTCTCTTTTTTAAAATATAAGATGTTTTAGCTTTATGACAAAACTGTATCTAGATTCTTTTTAGTGTGTAGGTTCATGTAGGTTTAAAGCGAACCTACACACTAAAAGGGATGAGATACACTCCTTTCTTAAAACTAAAATAACTTATATTTTAAAACGGAGGGAGTACATGATAGCATTATGAGTACACACTGATACCCCGATTTGCCGCTGTGGAAGTGTCAACGGAGATCGGCGAAGGAGGATGTGTACTTGTCCAAACCCTTGCGATATTATAATGAAAAACAAGTGTTTAATTGTCTTATCGTGATGACAAAGTAATACATTTAATATTTTCATGCCAATTCCACTTAAGTAGATTGTCTAGCGTGAGAATAATTCCCCAACGAAGATACCAAACACTTTTGTTTTGTTTTTAGAGGTATCTTTATTTTCTAGAACTTTCTATTATCATCAACTGGTATGTCTGGCTGGACCAGGGAATTGTACAAAGAACTAACTAAGAATTTACCATTCTCGTTTAAGATCTATCGAAATTCATCAGTCCCTGTTGTCAATCGATATGGGTATACTCCACATTCTTACCGGCTGATACCAACTCCCGTTATCGCGATCTACGTCTTTGCATGTCATGTATTGAAATTTTGTTATTGCTGCTATATACCACCCTTTCCGCAGGAACGTGAGTATACGTGTACGGTGAGTATACAACTAAGAGGATCATACGGGCCTCGGTGGGTTCATACGGTCTTCAAAATGAATCTGTATTGAGTTTTTGTTGTCCAAATTTGAAAAGTGGGGACACCGAAGCAAAAGTGTTATGAAAGTCACATTTGGAGGAGAAGACTCCATCACTCATCCCAACATTTGTGTTCGACTCACTACAGGAAACCCTCACTACGCCGACGACTTTTACCCGTCAGCACAAGCCAGAGAGACGTCGGCGTAGCTGTAAGCCGACGGCTACCGTCGGCATAGGGCCGTCAGTGTAAACTAGCGTCGGCGGAGGCTACATCGCCGTCGGCGTAGCACAAAACCGTTGGCGTAGGTTGTGCCGACATCATAACCAGGCCGTTGGCGTAACAAGGCCGTCGGGCTAACAAAGGTGGGCCCGCTACATTGGGTAACGTCCGTTAGGGGTGGAGCAGACTACGTCGTCGGCCTAGGATTACACGTGGCTCGGGGAGCTGGGTCAGCGGGCTTGCGAGAGGGAGAGGCAGCGAGGTCGGTGGCGAGGTGCGGGGTCGGTGGCGGGGTCGGGTCAAAGAGGGATGCAAGCTAGCTAATGCGGGGAGGATGAGTGGACAGGGTGGGCCATGGCTCGTTATCGTGGATAGGGCTACGCCGAGAGCCTGCTTGCGCCGACGGTGTAGCTAGGTTTTTTTTTCCACAATAACCTAGAAAATTAGTAACTAAATCATTATAATTCAGAAAAATACATACGATATATCAAAATTTGCGGAAAAAAGATCTATCTAACTAAATTCAAATATTACATATTTTTGTTGCATCCTGGCACTCGAACGGTCCTTTTCCGGTGAAACCCTAATTTGAGGGCCCCGAGGGTCTACCCCGTAGCATTCTCTATACGAGGGCATGCCAATGTCCTTTTCTGCTGGTTTAGGTTTGCTTAGACCATAACTATATGAAAAACCAAGGCTAGACCCAAGGCTGCACCGATTTCACTCCGTTCGAACCACAGCGGGAGTTTCCTCCTGCACGTCCAGCACACCTCTCTAGGTGTTATCGCATGCACCGTAGACGGTGATACATTGCAAATGTATCTCTAATTTTTGATGTTCCATGCTTGGTTTTATCCACTTTCTTGTGTTTTGTCCACACTTTTGGAGTACTTTTCATATGATTTCTTGGACTAACCTATTAACAAGAGCCATAGTACCAGCTGCCTATTTTCTGCTATTTTTGGTTCCAGGAAAGTCAGAAAATGAATATTCTCGGAATTGGACGGGACAAAAGCCAAAGTGCCTATTTTTCCGGAAGTCATCAGATGCCAGAATACGAGACGGAGAAGGGCCAGAGGGCGGCCACACCACCTGGCAGCGCGGCCAGGCTTGGGCCGCTCCAGGGGGTGGTGTGGCCAGCCCAGGCACCCCCTCGGCCTCTCCTTCCGCCTATAAGATGCCCTCGGGACGAAAACCCTAAGTACCCGATCAAAAATCCACGAAAGAGTCTCAGAGCCGTCATCTCCATCCCTAGATCGGGAGGATCAAGCTCTTCTCAAGACCTCACGGAGAGGGAATTCACCCTGGAGGCCTTCTTCATCATCATGCAAGCCTCCGGTGTGATGCGTGAGTAGTTCATCCTTGGACTACGGATCCATGTAGTAGCTAGATGGCTGGTTCTCATCCTTTTTGCTTTCATGTCTAGATCTTGTGAGCTCCGTTCATGATCAAGATCGTCTATTTCTAATTCTGCATGTTATGTTTACGGGGATCCGATGGATATTGAGATGCTATTTCAGATTGATTATTGATTCTATCATGTCTTTGTTATTTGTGATCTTGCATGCTTTCCGTTATTAGTAGCTATCTTGGCCAAGTAGATGCTAGCAACTCCAAGAGTTAGTATTTATGCTCGATAGTGGGTTCATGTCTCCGTAACTGGGAAGTGACAGAAATCTCTAAGGTACTAGATGTATTGT
The DNA here is from genome assembly GCA_023614405.1 of Avena insularis. Taxonomy (NCBI): domain Eukaryota; kingdom Viridiplantae; phylum Streptophyta; class Magnoliopsida; order Poales; family Poaceae; genus Avena; species Avena insularis. The sequence goes on from CM042686.1 coordinate 537,828,267, forward strand.
TGCTACTAGGGAGAAAACAACAATCCTTTGTTCATAGAACAATTGTATTGTTTACATTACATGCAATTCGTAAAGCAATAATCTGTTGCTTGTAACTTATTACTGGAGGGGGTTCAGATGATAACCTGAAGGTGGATTATTAGTCGTAGATGCAGTTGGATGGCGATCTATGTATAAGGTTGTAATGCCCAATCAACTTCCAAAGGAGTCGAGATGATTAGTATATGCATGTATTGCTTTCTCGATGTTTGTCAGTTGCCTCGCTGTAATTTGTTCACCCAGCATGTTATCTATCTTAAGGAGAGCCACCTCTAGTGAACTATGGATCCCGGTCCTTTTTCTTTTACATACAATCTACAAATTGTTTACTGCTTTATGTTTACTTTCTGCAAACTATTACTTCCTTCTATTCTATACGTTTAATCCTTTGTTTTCCACAAAACACGGTGAGATTGACAACCTCATCGCAAGTTGGGGACAAAGTTCTATGGTTGTGTTGTGCAGGTCTCCACGTTGCTACTAGCACCGGTAGTGCGCCCTGCCAAGGCTCAGCTAGCAACACCTTTGGGGTGTTTCCTTGCTCCTACTGGTTCGATTAAACCTTGGTTTCATAACTGAGGGAAACTTGCTGCTGTGCTCATCATACCTTCCTCTTGGGGTTCCCAACAAGCTCTACATCAACACCGAGCCATCAAGCATTTTTCTGGCACCGTTGCCGGGGAGTCAAGAACATCTTCACAAGGGGACTCCCTCATATCCAATCTCTTTACTTTGTTATTTTTATTTTGCTTAGTTCCTTTTTGCTTTGCTTGCTTGTTTCTTTATCAAAAACACACAAAAAAATTAGTTTTACTAGTTTGCTTTCTTATTTCAAAACACAAAAAAATTAAGTCTCCTTTAGTTGTCACCCCTTCCTTAGCTCACCATGTTGATCCCTAAATTCACCCTGAAAGACCTTTCAATTGGTAGTGGTTCTATAATTAGGAAAGATAATATTGAAGAATTCTTTAATCATGTTAGTAAACATGAGGATACTGAGGATAGATCCCTTGAAGAACTTGCTCCAAATTATGAGATTGCTGCAGCTTCTTTAATTCATATGTTAGAAGCTAGGTTTGTTAACCTCAACCCCTTAATGCAAGTAATGTTTCTTAAGCTTAAAGAAATTGAGGACCCTGAGAAGGGTTTTTATTCTAGAAACTTTGTTTAAGGAGTTTTATGATGTTGCCAAAGAAGCTAGAAAAGTATTTGAATGTTTTAATATGCTAGGCTCATGTGTAGATGTTGTTGGTACACAAGAAAAGATGAATAAAACTGAACCAAATGGGGAGGAACCTAAGATACCAATACCCTTTAAACTAGTAGCAATACATGATGCCATAGAAAAGAATCTTGACTGGATTGTTCCTGCAAACCCTTTTGATGAGAATAGTGAACCTAAGAGCATTGAGAAAGGATCCTCTAGTACTTTGGATGATATACCTTGCCTTGTTGAAGATATTTCTGGAATTGATCTTAATGCTTCTTCATTTGAGAACACTTGATTCTTTCTTTCTTCTTATGCCTAACTTAAAGGCGTTAAAGAAAAGTACTTATTGGGAGATAACCCAAAAGTTTTAGATGAGACTTGGAAGTTATTACTTCTGTAATAACCTCTCCTTATCCTTTTTATTTGCTTTTTGTGCCAAGAGTAACCTCTAATGAGAGAGAAGTAATGATTGGAAAAGTTGCTGTCCCAAAACAGATTTCTGTGCTTCACAGTAAACATTCGTGTAAAATCTATGAACGTCTTTTTGAGGCATGATTTTTTATACTTCTGCCCCAGGTTGTTATCTAACTTTCGTTAGTTCAACATGTTTTGATTTTAGCAACAGAAGGTCTTCGAAAAAATTCGTCTTTACCTGCTGGTCTGTTTTGACAAATTTCTGCATTTGCTTCTTGTTGGTTCCTTTTTTAGTTCTTTTAGGGAATTGAGCTTTTTGAGGGCAGTGCTACAGTAGCTAGTGTTCTAATGGAAGTTTATTTGGTGTTAGAACTGAACCTTAAGACCTTTTATCTTGAGTGCACTAATGTTGCTAATAAGGATTATGTGAAGTTTTGTATGAAGGAAAAATTTCAGGTGTATGGAAGGAATGAGTAATGGGATGAAGGATGGACTAAAGCTCAAGATTGGGGATGCCACGCGTGTCACCCCAAGAAATATCCAAGAAGTACATGCGTCAAAGCTTGGGGATGCCCAAGGCATCCCCTTCTTCATCAATAAAAATAACAGGTTTCTTCCAAACGCTTTATTTTTATTGATTCATGCACAGTTGTGTTGTTTTCTTGGAGCATCTTCTTTTTCGTTTTTGTTTTGGTTTTTCGTTTGCTTTGGTTTTCTTAGTTTGCTGAATAAATTGGTTGGACCCCCTCTTTAATACATTGGTTTGCAAATAGTTTGGTTTGGTTTGGAAAAGAGTAGGAAAGTTCATGCTTATATGGTAAAAGGAGCTCTTTTTGACTGTGGCCTATGCTTTGTCATGCCATGCTTGATATTGTTTTGGCTTTATGCTTAGTATTCTTTGCTGTAGCATGACTTGTTATAAACAATTGAGATTACTTAATGTGCCTTGGATGAATCATGTGTTGTTTTAGCATATTACAACATAGTATAGTGGTATTCTCCTTTGATGCTTCATTTGGGTTGACTTGGCGCATGCTCACACCATGTTATGACTATCTCAAGTCACCATAGCCTTTATGATCCTTTAGTTTTTCAACTTGTAGTATCACTTGATGCTTTGATCAATGATGTTTTGTCGCTCTGCATGATTATGGCCATTATTGTTCTCTTAGTTTGTCGCTCCCAGCCTTTTGCTAGCCTCCACAACCAATTATGAGTTCCACTCATGCATCCAACTCCTTAAACCAAGTTATTCAAAGAGTCCACCATACCTATCTATTAGCTTATGCTATTCCAAGTATATTCATGCTTTTGTTTACCTTCCAAATTAAACTTGTTATGAGAATACTAGTGATTAAAGCTCTCACGAACTTGATGGCACACTTTACTTTTTGCCCTTAATAAACTTGAACCATTGTGTCGTCTATGTTGTATATGCTTGCACTTATTTGTTGGGAATTAGCAGAACCATGCTTTCATGGGGAACGCTTTCAACATTGCACTTGGTACTTGTACCTAGTTGATATCATGCTCTTTTGTATATGGATGTCGTCGGTGTGAAATGAAAGGGGAGCTTGTAAGTCCATGGAATTATGTATATGTGTTAGAAAGCACTGGGGCATTGGTCTAATCCATGGTGACATGGTGGAAACCTGCAACGTAATCATAATGAGCTGTCTATGAAGCATTCTTCTTATAAAAAAAGAGTCCTATATTGAGAAAAAAGAGAAAAGAGAGAAAAAAGAGAAAAGAGAAAAAAAAAGATTATGAAAATAGGAAAGAGAGCAAAAAGCACCATATTCCCATGGTAAATAAGAAGATTGCTGAGATGCTCGTTGTCTGCTTGCCTTGTCATTTTGATATGGGGATTCTTCCGTATCATCGGGCAATGGGTACCCCGTTGGCGGTTCTCTATGATACACATATACTTACAATGACAAGAACTTACCCGTGACTAAACTTGAGTAGCATGAGGAGCGGCCCTCGTATACAAGGGACATGAGATTTCTAACTTATACTTCGTCAAGCATGTACACCATAGTTTGTTCACTTTAACCTTAATCACCTTCAAGATGCTTATGATAGGGGCAATGAGAGCTGAAAGTTATAAGTACCATAATTTTTGGAAGCTCTTTATGAGACTTGAATCCCTACTTCCTTCTATGAAGGCCCTTCTTCCACCATTATATTGAGTCTCCACCTTCTACCTTTATGCACTTACTTTGAGATCATAGTGGCCATTCTTAGTTCTATGTGCATTGTCCCAAGACTAGTTGATTGATGCATAACTTGATATTGCTTGCTTTAAACTATTTGTATCTAGTCACTCTTATGAACTTTGAAGGTGTCCTATGCATTTATATTTGCTACTTTATGAGGGACAAGTTGAATACTATTATGCTATGTTTTCTTTATGTGAAACAAACAAACATCTTGCAAAGCATTGTTATTCATGAATCTTTTGTTTGTGTCTTTTCATGTTGCATCATAGTTTCTTTGTCTTATTGATAGAACTTTGTATTTCATGTTATGATTGAAGTACTATGATCCCAGCTTTGAATGGTTTACAAATACTTTGATCAAGTCTTTGATGGTGCATGTCACCTCAAAAATTATTCTTTCTTTTTATCACTTACCTACTCGAGGACGAGCAGGAGTTAAGCTTGGGGATGTTGATACATTGCAAATGTATCTATAATTTTTGATGTTCCATGCTTGGTTTTATCCACTTTCTTGTATTTTGTCCACACTTTAGAGTACTTTTCATATGATTTCTTGGACTAACCTATTAACAAGAGCCACAGTGCCAGCTGCGTGTTTTCTGCTGTTTTTAGTTCCAGGAAAGTCAGAAAATGAAAATTCTCGAAATTGGACGGGACAAAAGCCAAAGTGCCTATTTTTCTGGAAGTCATCAGATGCCAGAATACGAGACGGAGAAGGGCCATAGGGCGGCCACACCACCTGGCCGTGCGGCCAGGCTTGGCCTGCACCAGGGGTGTTGTGGCCAGCCCAGGCACCCCCCTCGGCCTCTCCTTCCGCCTATAAGATGCCCTCGGGACGAAAACCCTAAGTACGCGATCAAAAATCCACGAAAGAGTTTGTAGCCGCCGTCGTCTCTATCCCTAGACCGGGAGGGATATAAAGCTCTTCCCGGCACCCTGCCGGAGAGGGGAATTCACCCTAGAGGCCTTCTTCATCACCATGCAAGCCTCCGGTGTGATGCGTGAGTAGTTCATTGATACATTGCAAATGTATCTATAGTTTTTGATGCTCCATGCTTGGTTTTATCCACTTTCTTGTGTTTTGTCCACACTTTGAAGTACTTTTCATATGATTTCTTGGACTAACCTATTAACAAGAGCCATAGTGCCAATGCCTGTTTTTACGCTGTTTTTGGTACGGAAAGTCGAAAATGAATATTCTTGGAATTGACGGACAAAAGCCAAAGTGCCTATTTTTCGAGAAGACTCCATGAGCGAGAATACGAGGCGGAGGAGGGCAGTGGCCACACCCCTGTGCCGGCTGGGCTGGCCGCCGAGGCATGGTGTGGTGGCCCAGGCACCCCTCGGTCTCCTCTTCGCCTATAAGAAGCCTTGACCTAAAAACTTGGGATTCGACGTTTTCTAGAAGGAGTTCATTCGCCGCCACCACCAGATTCCACAGCAAACAAAGAAACTCGTTACGGCACCTGCCGGACGGGAATTGGAGGAGATCATCGCCATCATCATCACCATCGCTTCTCCATCGACCATCCATGTTTCCCCCATCTATGAGTGAGTAATCCCCCGCTGTAGGCTATGGGGATGCTAGGGATTGGATGAGATCGTTCATGTAGTGGCATCAGATTGTTAGGGCATGGTGCCTAGTATCTTTTATTAGCGCTTTATGACTTTGTTGCGACTTGTTGTGCTTAATGCTTGTCACTAGGGCCCAAGTGCCATGATCTCAGATCTGAACATGTTATTGATTCATTATGATAGTATTGTTCTTGGTCTTATCTACAAGTTGTATACACACGTTGTTGTCCGGAACCTATGGCCCCGAAGTGACAGAAATCGGGATAACCGGAAGGGAAAGGCTTTGATGTGAGGATCACATGTGTTCACAGAGTGTTAATGCTTTGCTCCGGTGCTCTATTAAAAGGAGCACCTTAATTGCCAGTAGTTCCCTAGAGGCCCTGCTGCAAACGGGCTGGCAGGACAAAATATGTTGTGCAAGTTCTCATTGCGAGCACGTATGACTATATATGGAACACATGCCTACAATTGTCTAGTACTTGGATGCTTTAGCTTATTTATCTACAATTGCCCTATGTTCTGATTGCTATGTGAATTGTCTTGTCCATGCAACGCCCATCCATCCATCCCTATGCCTACCGCACTCGAATCCCACTGTTTACTGCTTTTGTTACTACTGTCCTTGCTTTACTACTGCTGCTACTCTGCTATTCCTACTACAAAACTGTTGCTACTGATAAACTGTTGTGAGCAAGATTGTTTCCAAGTGCAGCTGAATTGACAACTCAGTTATTAAGGCTTATAAATATTCTTTGGCTCCCCTTGTGTCGAATCAATAAATTGGGTTTCACTTCCCTCGAAAATACTGCGATACACCCCCTATACTTGTGGGTCATCAAGACTATTTTCTGGCGCCATTGCCGGGGAGCATAGCTTTATTTATCAAGTCCACTTGGATTCACTATTGTTCAAGCTAAGTTTATTTTCTCCTTGTTTGCTTGTTTCTTTATCAAAAATACAAAAAAAATTGGTTCCTACTCTAGTTATTATTTTCGTTGGTCTGTTATTGTCTTGCTTTATCATGCTTGTTGTCAATGGTTGGTTTCTTTGAAACTGAAGCTTACTGGCAAGGTGGGTTCACGGAAGATGAAAAATATTATTATAAGGAACACCGCTTGTCACAAAAAGGGAAACACTTATGGGGACAAATTGATAGATTGTATACCATTGCTAGAAATATGTGCTCTACTTATAATGTTACTTATTGCTTTGATAAATCTTGTTGCTGTAGGAGGTACAAACACCTCCCTTTTTAATGTGAGTATAATGATAATGTTACCATATCTTCCTATGTTAAGGGAAATTATGACCTTTATGATGTGGAACAAATTGAGGAATTTATTGCTTGGAAGGGTGCATTTGAACTTGCTAGTTTGCTTAAAAATATTGATGATTCTCCTTATAAGTATGAGGTTTATGGTATACTTAAATTTTGCTTTGATAATTACAAGGATGAAAATGGCTATATTCTTGAATATTTTAATAGATGCTTTCCACAAATGGAAGAGACTAATGCCTTGCAGGATCCTATGGAAGAAGAAATTGATGAACCTAAAATCTCATTAGATGAAAAAGAGAAGGAGAGTGATGAACAAAAGGAGGAAGAATGGATTAGCTACCCATACCTACCTTCTAATGAGAGTAACTCTTTATCCCTTACATTATTTGATTGTCCCCATGCTTACTAAAGAAGGATGATTGTTATGTTCCCGAGGATTCTTTTGAAGATGTTTATGATAAAGCTCTAGTGCTTGTAGATCATGAAAAGCATGCTTTATGTGATAGTTATATTGTTGAGTTTATTCATGGGGCTACTGAAAATTATTATGAGAGAGTAAAATATGGTTATAGAAGTTTTCATGGTATTGAAACACCTCTCTATGTGCTGAAAGTTTTGAAGTTACTCTTGTTTTATCTTCCTATGCTTGTCACTTTGTTCTTTGTGAATTTATTTGCATACACGATTCCTATGCATAGGAAGTGGGTTAGACTTAAATGTGTTTTGAATTTTCTTCTTGATGCTCTATTTTACTTCAACTCATATTTCTTATGAGAGCATCCTCTCAAACTATTATGCCTGAAGATGATAATATGTCTATTATTCTTGGGAGACCTTTTCTTAAATACTGCAGGAGCTATTATTAATTGTAATCAAGGGAAGGTGACCTTCAATGTCAATGACAAGGAACATACTATCTATTTCCCCAAGAAGATTGAAAGGACTTATGGTTTGAATTCAATTGAACATGATGAGGGCATTCAAGTTGGAGAGATATATTGTCCCATACCAAGAGAAAAATTTGAAACTATTATGATTGGGACCATTGCTATCAAGGTTGAGGTAACATAATCATTAGTGGAATACAAAGTTTTGTATCATATGAAATTATTTTGGTAACAAGACCTGATCAACCTTGTTAACAAAAGGATTTCATTGAACAAAACGATTTTTTCACCATGATTTTCTCCGCTTACTTCTATTCTATCCATTTTAGTTTTTGCTTATGCCTAACTTAAAGGCGTTAAAGAAAAGTACTTGTTGGTAGATAACCCAAAAGTTTTAGATGAGTCTTGGAAGTTATTACTTCAGTAGTAACCGCTCCTTATCATTTTTATTTTCTCTTTGTGCCAAGAGTAACCTCTAATGAGAGAGAAGTAATGATTGGGAAAGTTGCTGTCCCGAAACAGATTTCTGTGCTTCACCGTAAAAATTCGTGTAAAATCCCTGAATGTCTTTTTGAGGCATGAATTTTTGTGCTTCTGCCCCAGGTTGTTATCTAACTTTCGTTAGTTCAACACTTTTTGATTTGAGCAACAGAAGGTCTTCGAAAAAATTCTTCTTTACCTGCTGGTCTGTTTTGACAGATTTCTGCCATTTTTTGCATTTGCTTCTTGTTGGTTCCTTTTTGAGTTCTTTTAGGGAATTGAGCTTTTTGACGAAAGTGCTTCAGTATCTAGTGTTCTAGTGGAAGTTTATTTGGTGTTAGAACTGAACCTTAAGACTTATTTATCTTGAGTGCACTAATGTTGCTAATAAAGATTGTGTGAAGTTTTGTATGAAGGAAAAATTTCAGGTGTATGGAAGGAATGAGTAATGAGATGAAGGATAGACTAAAGCTCAAGCTTGGGGATGCCACGCATGTCACCCCAAGAAATATCCAAGAAGTACAAGTGTCAAAGCTTGGGGATGCCCAAGGCATCCCCTTCTTCATCAATAAAAATCACAGGTTTCTTCCAAACGCTTTATTTTTATTATTTCATACATAGTTGTGTTGTTCTTGGAGCGTCTTCTTTTTTGTTTTGGTTTTTTCGTTTGCTTGGTTTTATTAGTTTGCTGAATAAATTGGTTGGACCCCCTCTTTCATACTTTGGTTTGCAAATAGTTTTGTTTGGTTTGGAAAAGAGTAGGAAAGTTCATGCTTATGTGGTAAAAAGAGCTCCTTTTTGACTGTGGCCTATGCTCTGTCATGCCATGCTTGATATTGTTTTGGCTTTATGCTTAGTATTCTTTGTTATAGCATGACTTTTTATAAACAATTGAGATTGCTTAATGTGCCTTGGATGAATCATGCGTTGTTTTAGCATATTAAAGCATAATATTGTGGTATTCTCCTTTGATGCTTTATTTGCGTTGACTTGGCGCATGCTCACACCATGTTATGACTATCTCAAGTCACCATAGCCTTTATGATCCTTTAGTTTTCAACTTGTAGTATCACTTGATGCTTTGATCAATGATGTTTTGTCGCTCTGCATGATTATGACCATTATTGCTCTCTTAGTTTGTCGCTCCCAGTCTTTTGCTAGCCTCCACAACCAAGTATGAGTTCCACTCATGCATCCAACTCCCTAAACCAAGTTATTCCAAAGAGTCCACCATACCTACCTACTAGCTTATGCTATTCCAAGTATATTCATGCTTTTGTTTACCTTCCAAATTAAACTTGTTATGGGAAAACTAGTGATTAAAGCTCTCACGAACTTGATGGCACACTTACTTTTTTGCATCTAATAAACTTGAACCATTGGGTCCTTCTTTGTTGCATATATGCTTGCGCTTTATAAGTTGAAATTAGCATAACCATGTATCATGGGGAACGCTTTCAACATTGCACTTGTACTTTGTACCTCGTTGATATCATGTTCTTTTGCTTATGGATCCCGACGGTGTGAAACAAAAGTGGAACTTATAAGATCATGGAGTTTGTATGTGTGTTAGAGAAACGCCTGGGCCGCTAGCCTAAGCCATGCCTAATCATGGTGGAAACTTGCAGCACCACCATAATGAGCACTCTATGAAGCATCCTCAATAAAAGCCTATGCAAATAGCAAATAAAAAGATCGCTGAGATGCTCATTGTCTGCTTGCCTTGTCATTTTGATTATGGGATAGCTCCTGTATCATGTGCAAGGGGTACCCCGTTGGCAGTTCTTTACGATACACATGTACTTACAATGACAAGAGCTTACTCGTGACTAAAGTTGAGTAGCATGAGGTTCGGTCTTCGTAAGTAAGGGACATGAGATTTTGGTTTATAACTTGTCAAGCATATCCTCTTAGTTGTGTCACTTTAACCTTAATCACCTTCAAGATGCTTATGATAGGGGCAATGAGAGCTGAAAGCTATAAGTACCATAATTTTTGGAAGCTCTTTATGAGACTTGAATCCCTACTTCCATCTATGAAGGCCTTTCTTCCACCATTATATTGAGTCTCCACCTTCTATCTTTATGCACCTACTTTGAGAGCATAGTGGTCATTCTTAGTTCTATGTGCATTGTCCCAAGACTAGTTGATTGATGCATAACTTGATATTGCTTGTTTTAAACTATTTGTATCTAGTCACTCTTATGAACTTTGAAGGTGTCCTATGCATTTATATTTGCTACTCTATGAGGGACAAGCTGAATACTATTATGCTATGTTTTATTTATGTGAAACAAACAAACATCTTGCAAAGCATTGTTATTCATGAATCTTTTGTTTGTGCCTTTTCATGTTACATCATAGTTTCTTTGTCTTATTGCTAGAACCTTGTCTTTCATGTTATGATTGAAGTACTATGATCCTAGCTTTGAATGTTTTACAAATACTTTGATCAAGTCTTTGGTGGTGCATGTCACCTAAAAAATTATTCTTTCTTTTTATCACTTACCTACTCGAGGACGAGCAGGAGTTAAGCTTGGGGATGTTGATACATTGCAAATGTATCTATAATTTTTGATGTTCCATGCTTGGTTTTATCCACTTTCGTGTGTTTTGTCCACACTTTGGAGTACTTTTCATATGATTTCTTGGACTAACCTATTAACAAGAGCCACAATGCCAGTTGCCTGTTTTCTGCTGTTTTTGGTTCCAAGAAAGTCAGAAAATGAATATTTTCGGAATTGGACGGGACAAAAGCCAAAGTGCCTATTTTTCCGGAAGTCATCAGATGCCAGAATACGAGACGGAGAAGGGCCAGAGGGCGGCCACACCACCTGGCCGCGCGGCCAAGCTTGGCCCGCGCCAGGGGGTGGTGTGGCCAGCCCAGGCACCCCCTCGGCCTCTCCTTCCGCCTATAAGATGCCCTCGGGACGAAAACCCTAAGTACCCGATCAAAAATCCACGAAAGAGTGCATGTAGCCCGTCGTCTACATCCCTAGATCGGGAGGGATCTGAAGCTCTTCGGCACCACGGAGAGGGAATTCACCCTGGAGGCCTTCTTCATCACCATGCAATCCTCCGGTGTGATGCGCGAGTAGTTCATCCTTGGACTACGGATCCATGTAGTAGCTAGATGGCTGGTTATCCTCCTTTGTGCTTTCATGTTTAGATCTTGTGAGCTCCGTTCATGATCAAGATCATCTATTTGTAATCATACATGTTGTGTTTGCGGGGATCCAATAGATATTGAGATGCTATTTCAGATTGATTATTGATTCTATCATGTCTTTGTTATTTGTGATCTTGCATGCTTTCCGTTGTTAGTAGCTATCTTGGCCAAGTAGATGCTAGCAACTCCAAGAGTTAGTATTTATGCTCGATAGTGGGTTCATGCCTCTGGTAATCTGGGGAAGTGACAGAAATCTCTAAGGTACTAGATGTGCTGTTGCTACTAGGGACAAAACAACAATCCTTTGTTCATAACACAATTGTATTGTTTATATTACACGCAATTAGTAAAGCAATAATCTGTTGCTTGCAACTTAATACTGGAGGGGGTTCGGATGATAACCTGAAGGTGGATTATTAGTCATAGATGTAGTTGGATGGCGGTCAATGTATAATGTTGTAATGCCCAATCAAGTTCTAAAGGAGTCAAGATGATTAGTATATGCATGTATTGCTTTCTCGATGTTTGTCAATTGCCCGCTATAATTTGTTCACCTAGCATGTTATCTATCTTAAGGAGAGCCACCTCTAGCGAACTATGGATCCCGGTCCTTTTCTTTTACATACAATCTATAAACTGTTTACTGCTTTGTGTTTACTTTCTGCAAATTTGTACTTTCTTCCATTCGATACGTTTAATCCTTTGTTTTCAGCAAAACACGGTGAGATTGACAACCTTATTGCAAGTTGGGGACAAAGTTTTGTGGTTGTGTTGTGCAGGTCTTCACGTTGCTACTAGCACCGGTAGTGTGCCCTGCCAAGGCTCAGCTAGCAACACCTTTGGGGTGTTTCCTTGCTCCTACTGGTTCGATTAAACCTTAGTTTCATAACTGAGGGAAACTTGCTGCTGTGCTCATCATACCTTCCTCTTGGGGTTCCCAATGAGCTCTACATCAATACTGAGCCATCAACGTCCATCATACCTCTCTAGGTGTTATCGCATGCGCCATAGACGGTCACACCCGGGAGCTAGGTTTTCTATCCTGGAGCTATCCACCATACTTGTGCATGTATGCTACGGCCACACGCGTGTTCTCGTGCCATCTCGACGCTCGGACGGTCTTTTTCCGACGAAACCCTAATCCGAGGGCCCCGAGGGTCTACCCCCGTATGATTCTCCGTACGAGGGCTTGCCAATGTTCATTTTTGGTGGTTTAGGTTTGCTTAGGCCATAACTATATGGAAAACTAAGGCTAGGCCCAAGGCTACACCGGTTTCACTGTCGAACATGAGCGGAGTTTCCTCCTGCGACGCCCAAAGACACCTCTCTAGGTGTTATCGCATGCACCGTAGACGGTCACATCCGGGAGCTATCCACCTATGATACATGTGAAAGTCCCATGGATGCAAGACATAGATCCCCGGTGTAACCTTTTTCACATTCAGGCGATAACACTTAGGAGATTTCTGGAACTCTAGGTGGAAAAATCTCGCCGCAGGTATACTATGGGCTAGAATGTCCCACAAGGTCCTAATCTTGGTTTTCCTTGTATATATAGCCTAAACATACCTTAACAAACCAAAAAGTACATTGGTGAAACCTCGTGCGGAGAGAGCTAGGGGTAGCCCTTCCCGAGGCCCGCAGACGGGTGTTTTCGGTGCTTTCCACCATAGTTTGAAATGGGCTTAAGAAAATATGTAATATTTGAGTTTACATAGATATATATTATTTTCTGCAAATTTTGATATATTATATGTATTTTTCTGAATTAAAATGATTTATTTATGATTTTTGTAGGTTCATTATGGCAAACTATAAAAAGAACTATGCCGACGGCCTGGCCGTCGGCGTAATGTTACATGCTAGGCCGACAGTGATGCCATTGGCATAGGTCCGACGCCGTCGCTACGCCGTGACGGTCGGCCGGCTGGGCCCACAATAGGCCCAACTACGCCGACGGTTTTTCTACGCCGACGGTAGCCGTCGGCCGACCTCAACCTAGGGCGAGAGCCATATTACGCCGACGGCCTTACTGAGCCAACGCCGACGGCTTTCCTGGGCCGACGACCTGGTTGCTGGCCTGCTCGTGCCCTGCTTCTACGCTGACGACCCCGATATTTGACCGTCGGCGTAGCGTTTGGCCGTAGGCGCTTTGAGGTAGTGACTTGTCAATTCGGAGAAAATTATATACATGCAATTCCATGGCCAGAAGTGGAGGGTCAACATATTAAAATGGAATAAACGCTACTATCATAAAGTCACAACTAAAGAGTAAAAAAAATGAAATACTCTATAATCGTACTGAAAATGTGTTGAGAATTTGGACTCTTGTGCTGCGTGTCTTAATAGTCTGGCGATAAGGTTTTGAACAGTAAACAACTCCTATCATGGCGACTAAAATAAAGCAGCGGAATGACCACGCGCATGATTGGCGTTGGCGAGCATGAACAGTAGTACTGCGCCCGAGGGTCGAGGGTCGAGGGCTAGTGGCTGGATTCCCGATTCCCGCATGTGGCCGTGCACCCATGCTGTTCATGCATGGAATCATATCGGAGTCAGGTTTTGGGGCGTAGCAGCGTGAAAACACCACCGACTGCGGGCATTGGAATCTGCGTGCTTGCGCTGCACGAGCCCTTTGTTTATTTTCCTTCACTAGCAACTCAACTTTTGAGGAAAAATCATCGGTATGATCTGAATTTTGCCTTGAAGTCAATCGGCATAACCCTAACTCAGTTTACCCTTACAACTTAATCTTTATTTTATATTATCTTTTTATTTGATCTTTTATTTTATTTTTAGAAAATAGGAAAATCATCTGTGCATTGCTACGGCTTTAGAATAAATCTATACATGGTCACAATACAAGATAGCAACATGTCTCATTTTAATTTTGTTTCAAACCATTAGAAATGTATTATATTTTATTAAAATTTAGTTCTCTTGTTCCAACATAAAGCATTCCCGTTGAAAAGGAGATAACCATTTGTCATTTACTTTCCAATATTTTTTGCCCATGTATCGCATCTGCCCTGAGAGGAACTCCTCGCCATCGGCAACCTCCGCGAAGGACCCCACGAAGCCCATGTATCGCATCTGCCCTGAGAGGAACTCCTCGTCGTCGGCAACCTCTGCGAAGAACCCCACGAAGCCCATCGCGTCAGCGTCGTTGAGGATCCGCCCCTACTTGTAGTGGCTGACCTCAATTTCAGAAAAATCGGAGACGAGGCATCTTCCGCGGTTGGGCAATGGGTACGGGGAGGAGTCCGGGGCAACGGTCATTCTGTTCTGTCGACGATACCATCGATTGGGAAAGCTCCAGATCCCCACTCGACTGGGAAACTCTAGATCCCTACTTTAGATACGAGATGATGGGTGGGGCTCGTTCCCTGTAGATCGATGGGTGGTCAGGGATTGGCCCCATCAGCTTTTACTCAGGGGAAACGGCGGCTCCAAGAAATAAACGAAGCGGTATGCAACTTATGGATGGCAATGGTGGATAATTTTTGCTAACTTGAAGAGGTAAAATGTCCAAAGACGGACCAAACCAAAGAAATAGTTTTGCTTTTATTAGTAGGTATAGATTTATTTAGCCGTGGTGCTCTATCGTACGTTGGCAACGTGCCGCCACAAGGCTGGGAGGGCACATCCGCACATGATCGTGTTTCCCAAGTGGAATTAAGTACTCGGCTAGTTTTTTCCTTCCGTCCTGTGAGTGTGTATGACACAGCCCGGTCCCATGCCAAAGTGGACTCGTTTTGTCAAAGATGGTTCAACTCTGACCATGGCCGACGATGTGAGGTGACATGCTGGAGACCTGAAAGAAACCACGTTTTGGAAGCTAAAAAGGGACCACACAAGGCTTCAACTAGGTGAGTGCAAAACTGACAATGCTAGCCCCTGCGAACTGTCGAGATTTGCATATACGCCATCTGTTTCAAATTACTCCATACACACGCTTACCTAGGGAGCTAGTACTGTCATACTCTCTCTTTCCCAAATTAGAACGCATATTAGATTTGGTCAAAGTAAATTTTTATGAAGTTTGACCAACTATATGTAAAAACACATTAACTTTTCTAATGTCAAATGCATATAATATGAAAGTATAGTTCATGGTGATTCTAATAATATTAAGTTGATATCGTAGATGTTCATATTATTTTCTAGATATTTATTCAAAGTTTATTAAGTTTGACTTTGACCAAAACTAATAGGCATCTTAATTTGGGAAGGAGGGAGTATATTTCATCCAAAAAAATCTGAGATTTTTGTTATACGTACTACACATTTCATACTATCTATTTCGAAAATCGCAGGATTTTTTTGAATGAAAAATGAGGAAATACTAGCCCAACTATATAAACGTCCAGCGTAGTAATATAAAACAGAGGGAGTATATTATATAGTACGGAAATCCAATTCGGATTATGTTAGTACTACTGTATAAAGATTATGTTAGTTCACTTAAGGATTATGTTAATATGCGATCTTTTGCTTGAATGGAAAGTAACACCAATGGGTGTACCTTTTCTCGGAAAAGAAACTGGTGTACTGATCAAGGCTCGAAAGAGGAGAAACTTCCTAGCCCCAAAATGGAAAGCATCGAAGTTCAGCTCCATGTTGCTTGATTTGAGGAAAGGATTCTCTTCGGAACGGGCCAAGGACGCTTCCGTGAGGCCAGAGACTGATTGGCGAACCGTGCGACCCGTTTCTGGTAAGAAGTGCGGAAACGAATAGGGTTCCAAACGCAGCGGTTGGTGCCAAGATTCCAATTCCTCACGTGAACCTACAGCTATTCTTACAACTTTGAGTACTAATAGTGGTGCTCCCTTTTCTCAAAAAAAGTTAAAATATAGTAGTGCTTCCTCTGTCTCAAAATAGATGTCTCAGATTTATCAAATTTAACGAATCTAGACACTACTTAGTATATAGATTCATCTAAATTTTAACAAATTTGGAACGTCTATTTTGAGACCGAGGGAGTAGTTGTGGTTCAGACTAGGTCATGACACCGTACGTCGTGCTCGTGCCTAGGCTGCAGATCATAAACAGCAGCGGACGACGGGGCTCGTGAGGCTTGACAAAGTCAACCAGCGGCGCCCAACGTGGTACTACAGGCAGCACAGGTGCAGCTTGCAGCAAACGCGAAAGGCATCGGGACAAGGCAGCAGAAGTTATTTCGGGAGACCAGGTCCACGTACGGATCACACGCGAGCGAGGTCCATGGGTAGCCCAAGCCATACGTGCGTACAGTATCCAGGAACGATCGCGAAAGCTCGTAGACCTAGCCTGTCGTTTTCAAGGCTCGGTCGAGTCAAGGGGGTGACGATCGTGATGGATGGGCGCGGTGGCCACTGCACTGGCCAGCAGCTACTCTCCGTGTGCGGTCGCAGCCATGTTTGAACCACCCTCGAGGAGCTCAGCGTTGACACGGCCGGATGCATGCACCGATCCACGGCCGCTCACATGGACGGTGTCTATTCGCCCAAGCGTTTTCTTACCCGAGCAAGTATTGTTTTTGCAGGTTGGACAGTAGCACAGGCCATGGTGTTGTGCAACTTCCTGTTTCCCATCCCCAATGATTTGCACCATCCCCGCTGCGGATTTTCCTTCTCTTCTTTTTAACCAACTCGCTCTCCTAGCCAAAGAAAAAAAAACTACGTACCGGGAACAGTCGTGGCCCACCTGACTGAGGAACGAACGATCAAGAACAGCAGGCGGTAAGAGCGAAACCCGGCCGAGCAATCGCCGCCTCTGATACCCTATCTGCTTTCCGCTTTCAGTTATCAGGTCTCCGATTGGAAGTCTCCAGCGCAAAGTCAACACACCACCTAATCCTAGGCCAGGCGGCTCCATTCTTCTCCTTTGGAAGAGCTTGAATATCCAGAGATTCCAGCTAGGCTTTCTAGCCCCCGGCGTGCCGTATTGCCTTCTCGCCGACTCGGCATCCCGATCACCGTGGCACGCAATATATTAGTCCCTCCGATCCATATTAATTGTCACGTGATTGGATGTATCTAACACTAAGAGCACCTCTACTCGTTGGACGTTCGGCTGAAATCTGGCGCTATTTACTGCCGGACGGACGCAACTTTCGGTCTAGAAACGGCGTTTTCCCACTCGCGTTCCTAGGCGACACAAAAACATCGAGTTTTTGCCCAAATTCGGCCCAAATTCAAACAAAGTTCGGCGTAGTTGGCATAAATATGAATACAGAGCAAGGTTCAGCATAGTTCGGCTTTAAATTAAACAATAGTTCGGTATTAAATTAAACATAGTTCGACATAGAGCGAAATACAACATAGTTCAGCCTAGTTCGGCCAGATCATGCTCGGCATCTACCTGTTGCCCTTGCATATCCATATGTGCTCAACCAGATCATTCTGCAGTTGTTGATGCACTATCGGATATCGGATCTCCTAACACATAGCGATGAATGCAACCCACAATGGCTGCACCTGGTGATCAGGCTCTATAAAGGGTTCCTGTCTGTAGTATGGCTCGTCCTACTCGACCAAATCCACTGGGTCCTTTCTCTCATCCTCAATGATCATGTTGTTCAAGGTCACACAACAGTTTATCACTTCCCACATCTGATCTTTCGACGAGGTCATAGCAGGGAAACCGGACAACTGCAAACCTCTGTTGAAGCACACCAAATGCTAGCACCAAATGCTAGCTCCACGTCATTCATGTAAACTTCATGTTCCTCGGCAAACTGAGAATGCTTGGGAGCATGAGCATCAGGTTTGAGATAGTTTTCATAAATGTTGGCCATCTTAGATAGATATCATCTGCAAGATAGTATCCCTTATTGTAGTGGTGCCCATTGATCTCAAAGTCCAAGAGGGAGCATGACTCTTAACAAGCTTGGCAAAGACATTTGAGGACAGGAGGACGTCGATGTCGTTTTTCGATTCTGCCATGCCAAATAAGGAGTGACAAATCCAAAGATCATGTGTACCAACTGCCTCGAGTATCATAGTGCAACCTCCTTTGTGGCCTTTGTACATTCCTTGCCAAGCAAATTGACAGTTCTTTCAGTGTCAATGCATGCAGTCGATACTTCCAAGTATTTCAGAAAATCCTCTATTTCATTGACTACGAGGATCCGAGCAGTGTCTTCAACATTGTGTATTCTCAAGTACTGTAGCCCAAACACTGTAATCAGTGTCCTCCAGAACATGTACAAGCAATCAATGGCGATGGACTCGGCCATGCAGAGATAGTCATCGACACTGTCACCCGGAGCTCCGTATGCAAGCAACCTCATCACCAATGTGCACTTCTGTAGTGAGGAAAACCCTACCATGCCGGTGTAGTCCTTCTTGCATACGAATTAGGGGTCGAACTCCCGGATGGCATGCACGATGTTGAGGAAGAGCTTTCGGCTCATCCTGAAACATCGTTGAAACACGGCCTCTTCGTGCAGCGGTTCGTCGGCAAAGTAGTCGGCGTACAACATGCCGTAGCCCTCCTGATGCACTCGACTTTCAACGTAGAGCTCGTTGGGAACCTCAAGAGGAAGGTATGATGAGCACAGCAGTAAATTTTTCCTCAGTTATGAAACCAAGGTTTAATCGAACCAGTAGGAGCAAGGAAACACCCCAAAGGTGTTACTAGCTGAGCTTTGGCAGGGCGCACTACCGGTGCTAGTAGCAACGTGGAGACCTGCACAACACAACCACAGAACTTTGTCACCAACTTGTGACGAGGTTGTCAATCTCACCGTGTTTTGCGGAAAACAAAGGATTAAACGTATCGAATGAAAAGAAGTAATAGTTTGCAGAAAGTAAACACAAAGCAGTAAAAGATTGTAGATTGAATATAAAGACAAGGACCGGGATCCATAGTTCACTAGAGGTGACTCTCCTTAGATAGATAACATGCTGGGTGAACAAATTACAGCGGGCAATTGATAAATACCGAGAAAGCAATACATGCATATACTAATCATCTTGACTCCTTTGAGACTTGATTGGGCATTACAACATAATACATAGACCGCCATCCAACTGCATCTATGACTAATAATCCACCTTCAGGTTATCATCCGAACCCCCTCGATTAAGTTGCAAGCAACAGATTATTGCTTCTGAACTGCGTGTAAAGTAAACAATACAATTGTTCTATGAACAAAGGATCATTGTTTTCTCCTAGTAGCAACAACACATCTAGTACCTTAGAGATTTCATCACTTCTGATTACGGAGGCATGAACCCACTATCGAGCATAAATACTAACTCTTGGAGTTGCTAGCATCTACTTGGCCAAGATAGCTACTAACAACGGAAAGCATGCAAGATCTCAAATAACAAAGACATGATAGAATCAATAATCAATCTGAAATAGCATCTCAATATCCATCGGATCCCCACAAACACAACATGTATGAATTACAAATATATGATCTTGAGCATGAACGGAGCTCACAAGATCTAAACATGAAAGCACAAAGGAGGAGAAACCAGCCATCTAGCTACTACATGGATCCGTAGTCCAAGGATGTGTTGGAGATATGCCCAAGAGGCAATAATAAAAGTGGTTATTATTATATCTTTGTGTTTATGATGAATGTTTACATCCCATGCTATAATTGTATTATAAGGAAACACTAATACATGTGTGTTTTGTAAACATAAAAGAGTCCCTAGTAAGCCTCTTGTGGAACTAGCTTGTTGATTAAATGATGATCATGGTTTCCTGATCATGGACATTGGATGTCATTAATAACAAGGTTATATCATTAGGAGAATGATGTGATGGACACACACCATAGTAAGCGTAGCATAAGATCAAGTCATTAAGTTCGTATTGCTGTAAGCTTTCAAATGCATAGTAACCTAATCCTTCGACCATGGGGTTATGTTAATCACCATCACTAGATGGGTACTTTGATGACATCAAACACCGCTTCGTAACTGGGTGGTTATAAAGGTGTCATTGGGTATTCTGAAAGTATGTGTTGAAGCGCATGGACCAAGATTGGGATTTGTCCATCCATATGACAGATAGATATGCTCTGGGCCCTCTCGGTGGAATGCCATCTAGTTAGCTTGCAAGCATGTGACTAGGTCACAAGGGATGACATAACATGGAATGAGTAAAGAGTACTTATCAGTAACGAGGTAGAACTAGGTATAGAGATACCGACGATCAAACCTCGGATAAGTAGAATATCGCGTGACAAAGGGAATTGGTCTCGTATGTTAATGGTTCTATCGATCACGAAGTCATCGTTGAGTATGTGGGAGCCGTTATGGATCTCCAGATCCCGCTGATGGTTATTGATCGGAGAAGTGTCTCCATCATGTCTGCATATTCACGAACCATAGGGTGACACACTTAAGGTTCGAAGTTGTTTTAAGTAGATATGGAATATGCGTTGGAGACCGAATGTTGTTCGGAGTCTCGGATTGGATCCGGGACATCACGAGGAGATCCGGAATGGTTCGGAGAATGAGATTCATATATTGGGGATCATTTTCTAAGTTAGGAAATGTTCCAGAGTGTTTATATGGAGATTCTAGAAGGTTTCAGAATGTTCTGGAAGGTTCTAGAAGAGTTCTTGGTGTTTGCTTGAAAACCAAGAAAGGGTCAAGGAAACCTTGTGGGGGCTAGACACGGATTCGTGGGGGAGGAGGATTCCTCCCCCCTTCCCAACCCGCCGGCCAAGGAGGGGAGTCCTACCTCCCATGGCGCGCCTCCCTCCTTTAAATAGAGGGGAGGGGGCGCCCCCTCCTAGACCTCTCTCATAACAATCCCTAGCCGCCGCCTCTCTCCTCTTCCTTCGCTCTGCTCCGGCTTAGGCGAAGCCCTGCAGAATTCTCTCCTCCACCACCTCCACCACACCGTCGTGCTGCTGGGATTCCGTGGAGAAGATCTACTACCTCCGCCGCTCGCTGGAACAGGGAGAGGAAGGTCTGCTTCAACTCCGCACGTGTGACCGACTACGGAAGCGCTGCTGGAACGCGGCGCCGGAAGGATCGTCCACACGATCTTGAGATCGGCAAGTGATCGACTACATCAACCCCGAGATCTAATCTCGTAACGCTTTCGGTTCTATGAGGGTTAGTACAGATCTATCTCGTTGCTCATGTCTAATAGATTAGATCTTGGATTTTATCTAGATTAGATCTGGGTTTGTTCGTTCTTGCGATAGAAATTTTTTGTTTTCCATGCTACGAACCCATCAGTGGTATCAGAGCCATATCTATGCGTAGATCTGTTGCACGAGTAGAACACAATGATGTTGTGGGCGTTGGTTCTCGTGTCGTCTTTTGCTGTGTGTACTTTGCATCTTGAGGTATGGTGGGATGAAGCGGCTCGGGCTAACATTACATGTCATCGCACATGAGACTTGCTCCACGCTTGACGTGTAACTTGCTTTGCACAAGTGGCTTTGCGGGTGTCTGCCTCTCTCACCATAGTATAGATCCAATCTACATTTTGCACTTGATAGCACTTATATCAACGTTGTGGTTTAGTTTCGTAGGTAAGATCCGTTCTTATTCGAAAGCCCCAAACCACGTAAAACAGGCAAAGAAAATTAGAGGCATCTAACTTGTTTTTGCAGGGGTTTTGTGATGTGATATGGCCATCATGTGATTGTGATTATATTTGATGTATGCAATGATCATTGTTGTAATATGGCAACCGGCAGGAGCCTAATGGTTGTCTTTAATTCTGTTAAGACCTGCGTGCATGTTCATCTTGTAATAGCTTTATTCCAAGTAGTTGTAATAGTTGCTGGTGATGATGGACAACCATGAAGCGGCGCCACTGACCTTGATGCAATGCTGGTGATGATGGAGATTATGTCCGTGCTTTGGAGATGGAGATCAAAGGCATAAGAAGAAAGGGCCATATCATATCACACTAATTATGAATTGCCTGTGATGTTAATCCTTTATGCATCTTGTATTGCTTAGATCGTGACGGTAGCATTATAAGATGATCCCTCTCACTAAATATCAAGTAATAAAGTGTTCGTCCTTAGTTGGCACCGTTGCTAAGACTCGTCGTCTCGAAGCATCTCGTGATGATCGGATGTGATAGATTCTACGTGTGCATACAACGGGTGCAAGCCAGATTTGCACATGCGGAAACTAAGATTAATCTTGACGAGCCTAGCATGTACAGACATGGTCTCGGAACACGGAATACCGAAAGGTAGAGCATGAATCATATAAGTGATATGATGAACATGAAGATTGTTCGCCAATTAAAACTACATCTTCTCTCGTGAAGATCGGACTTGGTGTAGTGGATTTGGTTTGTGTAATTAGTAAGACAATGTGAGGGATGTTGTTTTGAGTGGGAGTTCACCTAGTTAATTTAAGAATTAAAGTATAACTCAATTTATCATAAACTTAGTCTAAACTACTTGCAAATTTGTTGTAGATTATGGCGAATCTCTCCATCAATTTCAATGCGTTCCTAGAGAAAGAAAAACTTAAGAACAATGGAAGCAACTTCACGGACTGGCTCTGTAGTCTGAAGATTGTCC
Source organism: Avena insularis (assembly GCA_023614405.1). Classification (NCBI taxonomy): domain Eukaryota; kingdom Viridiplantae; phylum Streptophyta; class Magnoliopsida; order Poales; family Poaceae; genus Avena; species Avena insularis. The sequence continues at coordinate 537,851,051 of CM042686.1, forward strand.
TCAGGGCTGGTCAGATGACCTATGTGCTCGAAGCACCGCTAGGTGACCCACCTGCAGATGATGCCACCGATGACGTAAAGAATGTTTACGCCACTCGGAAAAATCATTACTCCACAGTTCAGTGTGCCATCCTGTACGGTTTAGAAACGGAGCTCCAGAAGCGTTTTGAGCACCACGGCCCGTTCGAGATCATTAAGGAGCTCAAGCTTATTTTTGAGACTCACGCGGCCGTGGAAAGCTATGAGGCCTCCGAGAAGTTCTTTACCTGCAAGATAGAAGAGGGAAGCTCCGTTAGTGAGCACGTGCTCACCATGTCTGGGCACGCAAACAAACTCCAAGAGTTGGGGATAACGATTCCTAATGAGTTAGGGATTCACCGTGTCCTCCAATCACTGCCACTGAGTTATAAGAACTTTGTGATGAACTACAATATGCACTGCATGAACAAGACGTTGCCTGAACTATCGTCCATGCTGAAAACTGCTGAAGTGGAGATCAAGGAGCACCAAGTGTTGATGGTTAATAAGACCACCAATTTCAAGAAACAGGGCAAGCCTAACAAAAAGGGCAACTTCAAGAAGGACGGCAAGAAAGTTGCCGCACCTGCTAAGAAGCCCAAGGCTGGTCCTAAGCCTGAAACTGAGTGCTTCTACTGCAAGGGTGCTGGTCACCGAAGCGAATCGCCCCAAGTACTGCGGATCTGAAAACGACAACATCAAGAAGAAAGGTATATTTGATATACATGTTATTGATGTGTATCTTACTAGTAATCGTAGTAGTGCTCGGGTATTTGATCTTGGTTCGTTGCTCATATTTGTAACTCAAACAGAGCTGGAATAAACAAAGACTAGCGAGACGAGGTGACTATCTGGCGTTGAAATGGCTCCGAGGTTGATGTGATCGCCAAGACGCTCCCTCTACATCTACCTTCGGGATTAGTTTTAAATTTGAATAATTATTATTTGGTGCCTGCGTTAAGCATGAACATTATATCTGGATCTTGTTTATTGCGAGACGGTTACTCTTTTAAGTCTGAGAATAAAAGTTGTTCGATTTATATGAGTAATATCTTTTATGGTTATGCACCTAAGATAAATGGTTTATTCTTATTGAATCTCGATAGTAGTGATACATATGTTCACAACATAGATGCTAAACGAATAAAATTGAATGATAATTCTACATGTGGTAATCGCTGCCTTGGTCACATTGGAGTAAAGCGTATGAAGAAACTCCATTCTGATGGACTTCTTGAATCACTTGATTTTAAATCACTTGAAAGATGCGAAGCATGTCTAATGGGAAAAATGACTGAGACTCCATTCTCTGAAATAATGGAGCGAGCTACAGACTTATTGGAAATAATACATACCGATGTGTGCGGTCCAATGAGTGTAGCATCGCGTGGTGGATATCGTTATGTTCTCACTTTCACGGATGACTTAAGTAGATATGGGTATTCTACTTTATGAAACATAAGTCCGAAACTTTCGAGAAGTTTAAGGAATTTCAAAGTGAAGTGGAAAATCATCATAACAAGAAGATTAAGTTTTTGCGTTCTGACCGCGGAGGTGAATATCTAAGTTACGAGTTTGGCATGCATTTGAAGAAATGTGGAATACTTTCGCAGTTGACACCGTCGGGAACACCACAGCGTAATGGTGTGTCCGAACATCGTAATCGAACTCTCTTAGATATGGTTCGGTCTATGATGTCTCTTACAGATTTACCGCTATCGTTTTGGGGCTATGCATTAGAGACAACCGCATTCACTTTAAATAGGGCAGCATCTAAATCCGTTGAAACGACACCGCACGAATTGTGGTTTGGAAAGAAACCTAAGTTGTCATTCCTTAAAGTTTGGGGTTGTGAGGCGTATGTAAAGAAGTTACAACCCGATAAGCTTGAACCCAAAGCGGAGAAATGCGTCTTCATAGGATACCCTAAAGAAACAATTGGGTATACTTCTATCATAGATCCGAAGGCAAAGTTTTCGTTGCCAAGAATGGATCCTTTCTTGAGAAGGAGTTTCTCTCGAAAGAAGTGACTGGAAGGAAAGTAGAACTCGACGAGGTTATTGAACCTTCTCTTGGAGTTGAGAGTAGCGCAGCACCGGAAGATGTTTTTGTGCCGCCTGCACCAACTGGAGAGGAAGCTAATGATGGTGATCATGAAACTTCGAACGAAGTTACTGCTGAACCTTGCAGGTCAATGAGGGTTCGTACCAATCCTGAGTGGTATGACTCTGCCTTGAACGTCATGTTGGTGGACAACACTGATGACCCTGTGACGTATGAAGAAGCTATGGTGAGCCCAGATTCCGACAAATGGCTAGAAGCCATGAAATCCAAAATGGGATCCATGTACGAAAACCAAGTATGGACCTTGGTGGACTTACCGGATGGCCGTAAGGCTGTCGAGAACAAATGTATTTTCAAAAGAAAAACAGATGCTGATGGTAATGTTACCGTCTATAAAGCTCAACTTGTCGCGAAAGGGTTCCGACAAATTCAAGGAGTTGACTACGATGAGACTTTCTCACCAGTAGAGAAGTTAAAGTCTGTGAGGATTTTGTTAGCAATCGCTACATATTTCGATTATGAAATTTGGCAGATGGATGTCAAAACGGTGTTCCTTAATGGTGACATTGAGGAAGAGTTGTATATGGTACAACCCAAGGGTTTTGTCGATCCTAGTGATGCTGACAAGGTATGCAAACTTCAGCTCCATTTATGGACAAGCAAGCATCCGGAGTTGGAATCAACGTTTTGATAAAGTAATCAAAAACTTTGGATTTATACAAACTTATGGAGAAGCTTGTATTTACAAGAAAGTGAGTGGGAGCTCTGTAGCATTCCTAGTACTATATGTAGATGACATATTGTTTGATTGGGAATGATATAGAACTTCTTAATAGCGTCAAAACCTATTTGAATAATAGTTTTTCAATGAAAGATCTTGGCGAAGCGGCATATATTCTAGGTATCAAGATTTATAGAGATAGATCAAGACACCTAATAGCGCTTTCACAAAGTACATACTTAGAAAAAGTTCTAAAGAAGTTTAGAATGGAAGAGAGCAAGAAAGGGTTCGTGCCCATGTTGTCAGGTAAGACCTTGAGTAAGACTCAAAGTCCGGCTACAGCAGAAGATAGAGAAAAGATGAATAAAATTCCCTATGCCTCGGCCATAGGTTCTATCATGTATGCCATGCTGTGTACAAGACCGGATATAGCACATGCTGTTAGTTTGACTAGCAGATATCAAAGTGATCCTGGAATGGAGCACTGGACAGCGGTCAAGAATATCCTAAAGTACCTGAATAGGACTAAGGATATGGTTCTTTCTTATGGAGGTGATGAACAGCCTGTAGTAAACGGTTACACTGATGCTAGTTGGAAGACCGATCTAGATGACTCGAAGTCACAGTCTGGATACGTATTTATTTTGAATGGTGCTGCAGTGAGCTGGAGGAGTGCCAAGCAAAGCGTTGTGGCGAAATCTTCAACTGAATCGGAATACATAGCTGCTTCGGAGGCTGCACAAGAAGCCATATGGATGAAGGAGTTCATTACTGAACTTGGCGTGGTTCCCAGTGCGTTGGACCCGATGGCCATCTACTGTGACAACACAGGTGCCATAGCTAATGCACAGGAGCCAAGGTCACATAGCAAGCTGAATCACATCAAGCTATGTTTCCATGCTATTCGCGAGTATGTCCGAGATGGTGACATAAAGATTTGCAAAGTACACACTGATCTGAATGTGGCAGATCCGTTGACTAAACCTCTCCCTAGAGCAAAGCATGACCAACACCAAAACGCCATGGGTGTTAGGTATATTACCATGTAATCTAGATTATTGACTCTAGTGCAAGTGGGATACTGTTGGAGATATGCCCAAGAGGCAATAATAAAAGTGGTTATTACTATATCTTTGTGTTTATGATGAATGTTTACATCCCATGCTATAATTGTATTATAAGGAAACACTAATACATGTGTGTTTTGTAAACATAAAAGAGTCCCTAGTAAGCCTCTTGTGGAACTAGCTTGTTGATTAAATGATGATCATGGTTTCCTGATCATGGACATTGGATGTCATTAATAACAAGGTTATATCATTAGGAGAATGATGTGATGGACACACACCCATAGTAAGCATAGCATAAGATCAAGTCATTAAGTTCGTATTGCTGTAAGCTTTCAAATGCATAGTAACCTAATCCTTCGACCATGAGGTTATGTTAATCACCATCACCGGATGGGTACTTTGATGATATCAAACACCGCTCAGAATCGGGTGGTTATAAAGGTGTCATTGGGTATTCTGAAAGTATGTGTTGAAGTGCATGGACCAAGATTGGGATTTGTCCATCCATATGACAGATAGATATGCTCTGGGCCCTCTCGGTGGAATGTCATCTAGTTAGCTTGCAAGCATGTGACTAGGTCACAAGGGATGACATAACACGGAACGAGTAAAGAGTACTTATCAGTAACGAGGTAGAACTAGGTATAGAGATACCGACGATCAAACCTCGGATAAGTAGAATATCGTGTGACAAAGGGAATTGGTCTCGTATGTTATTGGTTCTATCGATCACGAAGTCATCGTTGAGTATGTGGGAGTCGTTATGGATCTCTAGATCCCGCTGATGGTTATTGATCGGAGAAGTGTCTCCATCATGTCTGCATATTCACGAATCGTAGGGTGACACACTTAAGGTTCGAAGTTGTTTTAAGTAGATATGGAATATGCGTTGGAGACCGAATGTTGTTCGAAGTCTCGGATTGGATCCGGGACATCACGAGGAGATCCGGAATGGTCCGGAGAATGAGATTCATATATTGGGGATCATTTTCTAAGTTAGGAAATGTTCCGGAGTGTTTATATGGAGATTCTAGAAGGTTTCGGAATGTTCTGGAAGGTTCTAGAAGAGTTCTTAGTGTTTGATTGAAAACCAAGAAAGGGTCAAGGAAACCTTGTGGGGGCTAGACACGGATTCGTGGGGGAGGAGGATTCCTCCCCCCTTCCCAACCCGCCAGCCAAGGAGGGGAGTCCTACTAGGACTCCCCCTCCCATGGCGCGCCTCCCTCCTTTAAATAGAGGGGAGGGGGCGCCCCCTCCTAGACCTCTCTCATAACAATCCCTAGCCGCCGCCTCTCTCCTCTTCCTTCGCTCGCTTGCTTAGGCGAAGCCTGCAGAATTCTCGCTCCACCACCACCACCACACCGTCTTCTGCTGGGATTCCGTGGAAGATCTACTACCTCACTTCACTTGGAACGGGAGAGGAAGGTCCGCCGACTCCTTGCGTGTGACCGATCATGAAGCGCTGCCGGAACGCGGCGCCGGAAGGATCGTCCACACGATCTTGAGATCGACAAGTGATCGACTACATCAACCCCGAGATCTAATCTCGTAACGCTTTCGGTTCTACGAGGGTTAGTACAGATCTATCTCGTTGCTCATGTCTAATAGATTAGATCTTGGCTTTTATCTAGATTAGATCTGGGTTTTGTTCGTTCTTGCGGTAGAATTTTTTTGTTTTCCATGCTACGAACCCATCAGGATGAACTACTCACACATCACACCGGAGGCTTGCATGGTGATGAAGAAGGCCTCCAGGGTGAATTCCCCTCTCCGGCAAGGTGCCGGGAAGAGCTTCAGATCTCTCCTGATCTAGGGATGGAGATGACGACGCTCTGCACTCTTCGTGGATTTTTGATCGGTGCTTAGGGTTTTCGTCCGAGGGCAACTTATAGGCGGAAGGAGGCCGAGGGGGTGCTGGGTCGGCGGACCACCTCTCGGGCCAAGCCTGGCCGCGCGGCCAGGTGGTGTGGCCGGCCCCTGGCCCCTCTCCGTCTCGTATTCTGGCACTTGATCCCTTCCAGAAAAATAGGCACTTTGGCTTTTGTCCCGTCCAATTTCGAGAATATTCATATTCTGACTTTCCTGGAACCAAAAACAGCAGAAAACAGGCAGCTGGCATTGTGGCTCTTGTTAATAGGTTAGTCCAAGAAATCATATGAAAAGTACTCCAAAGTTAGAACAAAACACAAGAAAGTGGATAAAACTAAGCATGGAACATCAAAAATTATAGATACATTTGCAATGTATCACCTCCATTTGCTGCCTTGCTTTGTACTTCCGGCGACCCTTCGCTGAGTCTCCACGCTTCGACACTGCAGTTTGCGTGTACAGCCGGGCCAAGGAGGCGAGGCTATGCATGTGCTCTTCATCTTCGGCGGCTGCGGTGGTCTCTTCCTCCAGCAACAGGGCGAAAATCTTCTCATCGTCGGAATCCATGGCCGAAAGGGCAAAACACCGAACACTTCGCGGGCGAGGTGGTGGGAGCTCGGAACGAAGCCGAGCTGCGCCAAAGATAGGACGGCAAAACGAAGCCTTGGCGGAGGGGAAAGGATACGACGGAGGCGGCGGACCTATCTATAGGCGTGGTTTCGGCTTGGTATGGTGGGACCTCGCCGGCGACAACATCGCGGCGACGAAAGCTCTCTGTCGCGAGAGAGCCGAGTCGGGGTGGGGAATGGAGTTGTCTCGCCGATAGGCTTGGCCCACCTGTTTTTCGCCGTGTCCGATGTTCACGGACGATCCCAACGTCCTGGGTTCGGCCTAGAAACGCTGGATGAAAGTTGAACCACATTCAACAGAATTCTGGGCCGTGAGATCCAGGCCTGGCTTCAACTTGTTGCAAGAACTGTTGAATTGAAAAGGACCCATGCTTTGCAAGAGACCGATCAAACAGGTAGCACCAAAATACCAGTCAACTGGCCAATCAGCCCATTAAATTCGCGTAACAGTTGCAGAGAGCATACAACACACCTAGAAAAATGCAATCCAATTTAACATGGATAGGATAAGATCTTCGCAAAAAACTCTAAATTCCCATTTTGAACTCTGGCGGCCATACTTGACACTTTGATGCGGCGTCATTCATAGTCCAATGCCGATTGCTAATACGCATAGTCAACTTAAATTTGGTTCAAGAATATATGTCAGATATTCCCACCTATATCACCCATATGGCCATATTGTCTATTATGCATTATTCACGGTTTGAGTAAGATGCACAAAAAAATGTAGCATCTTCATCTAGTCATCGGACATCATATGTTGGCTGCGCATGAGAACTTGTTAAATCTCAGTCGTCTCTGTCACTATTGGATATGCCTCGTGGTTCATGCATATGAGAGTTGGATATAACGCCAGAGCATCGTCCTCCTTTTCCTCTCCCCGCTACAGATCTGAGAGGCGATTTTGAGAGTCCACCGTCAATCCACCTCTTCCGCCGGTGAGGCGTGGGTTCCTTCCCCTCCGTCGGCTGCTCCGGCAGCGGGAGGGTGGGGGAAGCCCGTCTCACGGCGTGTATTTATGGTAGGGTGTGGCAGGTGTCCGGCCGGCGGTGCTTCGGAGGCGGAGGTGCTGTTGATTCGTCTGTTGTCCGCGCAGATCCCGCGCAGATCCCCTCCGGCGGTGGCGTTCCCTGAGGCTTCACCGACCTGCGCGTGACTTTTCCTGCACCACGGCCAGATCCAGGTATGCGGTGGATCTGGATGCAGTTCAATAAGAGGATGATACTGAGGTTCTTCGCGGCGGCGCCGGTGTTCCCGACAGTAGTCTCTTCGGAGGCGGTGCTCGGTGACTTCCCGTATGTGGTGGGCTCCGGCGATCCAATGTTTGGGGAGCTTCAGCAACGGCGCGCCATCGTCAGCTCCGTCTCGTCGTCGTCGTCGGGATCTAGAGGGCTTCTTTGTAATTTTTCTTTTGTTTTTGGACCTTTCTGTAAGTTCGGAGAATTAATATATCATCCTTTTCGCAAAAATAATAATATGAGAGTTGGATGTGAGTTGCAACTGAGAAAATATTTACGTAATACTTTTTTTTTCATGCGTATGAGAGTTGGATGTGGGTTGCAACCAAGAAAATGTTCACGCAATACATTTTTTTGGTTCACGCACTACAAAATGTATGTTCATGTTGTACAATTTTTTTGTTCAATAGATTAAAATTTCATGTGTTACAAATACAGTAGGTTTCAGCCGACTGAGATTCGACTAAACCTCAGTCAACTGAGATCTAGGCACTTACCTGCAAATAGAAATTCTCAAATGGTGGTGGACTAAAATTGGATGCCACAAAGAATAAGGTAGCACGGCATGGTATTCGAATTGTTAATTCTTGCAGTTCAACAGTAAGATTTCCGATTGCCACGTATTATAACGAATGGAGGAGGAGTGAAGAGGAGTACACGTTTCTCTTTCACTATAATACTACCAAATACTCCCTCCATTTAGAAATATAAGATATTTTAGGTTTGTGAAATGAATGTATCTAGATGCTTTTTTAGTGTATATGTTTAATTCGAACCTCTACGAACCTATACACTAAAAGACGTCTAGATACATTCGATTAACAAAGCTAAAACGTCTTATATTTCTGAATGGATGAAGTAAGAGCGTCACTCGGGGGCCCTAAAGCCCCCCTAAAAGGCTATGGGGGTTGTGGCACCCAAAATCGCGCCTAGCCCCCCTCCCCCACAAACTTATTTTCGCGCCAGCGTGGCATGGTTTGACATCCGGCGTCCCCAGGCCAAACACAACCCAAGGGGGGGGGGGGGGAGGGGCTAGCAGGGGCGTCAGTGGAGCTGAAAACGACGGGGGCCAGCCCTGACAGTGAGATAAACGGCTCCTTCCGCCCTTTTTCTATGCTTCCCGCTCCAACTTCCCGCCTTTTTCCCGGCTATATGTATGCGCCCCTCTCTCTCACTCTTTCTCCATAACCCGCCACTGCCTCCGCCATGGAGAGACCAAAACTCAATTTCTACGAGGCCGTGATGTTTTCGCCCACTACGACATCCTCGCGCCGCCGCGCGCGAGGCTTCCGGACGGCTTGGAGCTAAGCTACGTCGGCGTGCCTATGGCGCCGCCCTTGCGTGGCGCCGAGTTGGCGATGCAAATAGAGGGGAGCCACCGCGAGCTTCCAGAGCGGAAGAGGGTGATGGCCCGGTACGCGCCCACGAGCGCGTACTGGCCGAAGAAGTTCAAGAAGAAGCGGGCGAAGGAGCTCGCGCTGTGCCGCCCTCACCGGCGGCAGCTCTACCTGGATCTGCGCAACCCCGAAGGGAGGGAGCGCTTCTGGGCAGTGCACGGGCGTACGGTCTACACCGCAATCGCCGAGGCGCGGCGTCGAGCCGAGGCGGCGCGCCGTGAAGAATTCATGAGGAGGACGGAGGCCGCCGGGATCGTCGACCTCGATTCCGACATGGAGGAGGAGGACGGTGACGCGGCAGTGAAACCGGCGTCGTAGATTAGGGTGGCGCGGAGTTAGCGATGCAGAATCGCAATGTAAATATTAAATTGAATATATAAAACTATTGGGAGGAGGTGTGACTGGGAACACTACCCCCTAAAAAAAGAAAATAGCCGGCGTCTTCCATATAGACTAAAAATCGCTCTGGCCAGAGCCCATACGAGGAGCGAGTGAAGATGCTCTAGGAAGCTTGGATTTCGAAAGAGATTGGAGAGTTCCTCTCATCGCCGCCAAGTTGCCGGGTCAGGACAACACAACACAAGCTACACACTGGCCTTCTGCAACCTTCCATTAACAAAGCACTCCTATGCCACCGGGTGGATGGGAAGAAAAGAAACAATGTTAGTACAGAACTGTCGTCTCCTAGTGTCGCTCTACCAAGATTATGTACGGCTGACGACCAAAGCTTGTGGATAAAACTCGAAATAACTGTTGAAAAATAGGAGAAAGCTGTCAAGCCCGTCTCTCCTTACCGTTACACAGCTGCAAGGTGATTTTCACATGCACAGTAATGAAACGATTGGAACTCTGTGTTCCATAATAATTGAAAAAATAACTTGTATTCCAGAAATACATGAATGTGGAGAAATGGAGGCCGCGCTCTAGGGAGCTCTTCATTTTTCAAACATTTCAAATCAAATTTGCAAGTTATAAAAAATTGTGCGAGAAGTGTCGGTGTAGTCAATGGTATTTTCTATAAACGTGCAAAATCTCAATATAATTTTTTTTTTATTCTGAGCTACACAAAAAGAAATCTTACAAATTCTGTATGGCTCTATCTTACAAAGTGTAGTACTAAATCCGTTCCATAATGTAGAACGTTTTAGCATGCTAATTTAGTTTGCAAAACGTTTTACAATATGAAATGGAGGTAGTACTACATAACAGTCGCAGTGTCGCTCTATCAAGATTCTGTACGGCTGACGGCCAAAGCTTGTGGATAAAAACTAAAAATAACTGTTGAAAAATAGGAGAGAGCTCTCAAGCCCGTCTCCTTACCGTCACACAGCTGGAAGGTGATTTTCACATGCACAGTTACGGAGGATTGGAACTATCTGTTCCATACTAGTAATTGAAAACATAACATAGTACTACTATTCCAGAAATACATGAATGCGGACAAATCGAGACCGAGCTCTAGGGAGCTCTTCATTTTTCAAACATTTCAAATCATATTTTCACGTTTCAAAAGATTATGAGAAAAGCGCCGACGGAGTCTATGATATTTTATATAAGCGTGCAAAATCTTAATATAAAATTCTTTATATTCTGAGCTACACAAAAAAAAAATGTTACAAATTTTATACTTTTGAAAAGTGCCCAATTCACTTTGTTCATATTCACACTTTTATCATTTTTGTGTAGCCTATAAAATAAAATATTTCATATTATTTGTTTTGCAAGCTCAGAGTATACATCAATAATTTTTATTGAATTTTCAAAAGTTTGAAATACTATTTTTAAATTTTTGGAATTTCTGAGAAAAACATGACTTAACTGCAACCATCTATTATATACTAAAAGCAATATAAGAGGATGTTTAGAGGCACCACAGTGCTCCACATAGGCTATAAATATATTCACCGTTGATCCTAAATTTAATGTCTGAGATTAAAAACTAAGTAGTGTTACGTACAAGAAAGAAGTCTTATTTCACGTTACTGACCACGTAGGTACGCACTTTAGGAGGCATTTAATCCCGTCCAACTTTTGACCAGGCATGTATCCATAGATCGAGTCCGTGCGGACCTGACTTAACTTGGGTGGTTCAAGATATGGTCTGGTCTCGTCCTAGCTCGGGCAAGGACGTCTGCCGCACAGCCGGCGCCCGCCGGCCGAGGAAGACAGACGCGCTGGCGCCATGAATAACTTGAATCGCTCCCTTATCCGGTCCGGTCAGATCTTGGAAGAGATCGAGAACTGAAGCACCCTAACCACACACACAATGTTGCTCCTGTTCATAAGCAGATCAACCAAGATGAGAGTGCCACATGAGCCGGACACACAGATCCATCACAGCAGCCTAGGGCGTGCTCTGAGTTCATGCGTGAGTTGATTGATCCCTGTTGTTGGAGCTAATCATCAGGATTTACCATATTATCATCTGGCTGTGTGGAATTTTTTCTGTAGATCAGTTCAACAACAGCTGCTGCTTTGTCTTATTGAGCCATTGGCTGATGCACGAATCACATCTCGCGAGGAGCCATTGGATGAGCACTTCGTCAAACTGATTATTTTTTGATACTGCGAGGAGGCGAATTAAGGTACCTGACCCATATAAAAGTTATTGCACTAACTTTCTTAATACTCCTCTTAACCATCACATGCAACTGCAAATTATTATTTTGGTACTGAAGTTTATGTAGATCAGCTAAACAACAACCGATGCTTTCTTAGTGGCTCCTGAGTTGCAAGTTACTCTTCACATCAGAAACTCTAGAGTCTACAATAAATGAACCAAACAAAAAAAAAGGGTTCCTGCTGCTACATCATTTGTTTTTCCGAGACATTACATAACCTAGAATTGATGAATTAGCACATGACCTCATCTAGAAATTTTGAGTTGGAGGTATATAAAATATAATATACTTATTTATACACTAAGTAGTATAATGTTAACATTGATTTACCTATTTATACACAATCGGTTGATATACTTTTCGGTGAACTTTGGGAGGAGATCATGATATCTTTGTTTGAGTAAACAACATAAATCTAGAGTCGATGAAAGTAGTCACCATGTTTCGAGGATGCCTCAGTGGCCAAGCACTAATATATTTAGGCGTCAACCACAATCTATGATAGCAATGGCCTTGCAGCAACACGTACACTAGAGGGAAGATTATTAGCTGAACTGACCAATCAACACAATTTTTGCTCCTTATTTTTGCTTCTAATTAGGTTGCTAATTTCTAATGTTCTAGCTTATTAGTTTCAAACATAATATTTGATTTGGCTTGAAATTTTGTATCGAGCCAAAATCACCAAAACGTGAATAGCTGAAAGCAGCAAATATCATAATCTTTATATGAAAGTAAATAGTAAGAGAAGCGCTTACTTCAGATATTATATAGAGAGGGTCAATACAAAAAATTAATGTTTGATGGACATATGACCTGACCCCATATATGAAATCATCTAGAATCAAAATAATAGTCGAGGCACCCATGCCGGCATCGTCAAAGGAGTATGCGAGAAAACATGGTCGCTGAAATTGAAGGTTTCAAGTTGAACAAGTGAATAACCAGATCGTTGTTGGAAATTTTTAGTAGGGACATTTAGTGGTAGTGTTTATTTTGATTGTTTTGGTTATTATAAAAAGAATAATAACTTTTTTACTATTGTAGAGACTAAAGAAATTTATATTTAGAAGATAACTTGTACTTTCTGTGAATGTCTTGCATCGAAATAGATGTAGAAATTCAACATAAAATGAGCCATGACTATTCAAGGCGACTGTACAGATGACTTTCTTGAGTTCTCACCGCTCTGATATCATGGCTCTCTTTGGATCAACTGCCACCGCTGGTTCCTAGCTGGCGAGGCCCCCCCCCAAAGCAGTCTGATAGGTTTAGCCGATGGATGCCTCTATTTATCAAGCTTGCACCACATGTCAATTAAGCGCAATGGAACTATATATATGTTCTACATCTCTTTTCATATATTTACCTTCCATTTTTTCCTACTTATAATTCACACAATTAAGGATCTTAGCGCATAATAGCAAGGAAGGGAATTATTTTAATTTTATATTTGGTGAATTTCATACAAGAACTAGCCTACATCTTTGTCTCTTCTATGTATGTACACAAACATCTGTTCCTATGTTGATGAAGAATTTACTTTCAAGTTGACATTTTTTACATTGATTTTTTATCAAACAATTAGATGGGTAGTTGCACATTTTACTTTTAAAGAAACTTTAGCATTAGAGATATTCAAATTGGGTACCTGCATAATTATATAATAACTAATGTTGCACAAAATTGTTCTCTTCCAAAGCTAATAGGATATGCTCCAAAAATTTAATGCTAACACTCATATATTTGGTGAACCCTTACAATACCACACAGTGATCGATCAGGTATCTCGCTACACATCTATGTCTTATGTAATGAGACGACATCACATATACCAAACTAAAATTACCTTAGATGATTTAGCATCCAACAATTGATCTGAACCTTCATACAGATCCAATTTCATGTAAACAAAATCAGCCAAAAAACTAGACCAAACTATGTGATCAAACCAATATGTTGTTTTCATTAGAGTCAATGATGAGGTTTCATCTTATTGATGCAACTTTTACACTAATAAGTTTAAGAATAATTTATTTTTTCTTATAAAGATTTTTTCATTTATAGTGTTAGAAATATTGGGAACTTTATAGTACAACCTAATCCTTTTCAAAGTAAAGTTTGTTCGAGCCTAACCCTTTCGAAAATATAATATGACTCAGGATGTCATAAGTTTTACCAATGATGTAATTTGACTATACGAGTTGCGCTAAAATTTCGGGCAACCAAGCTATCAATATAGTCCGGAAACAAGCAATAGTTTTATGTCAAGGTCGCGACAACACACATCCACATTAAGACGGTTTCCGTGACTCATGCATATACCTTTTATCTTAGGCGATGCTGTCACATTATATGTCACGTGAGCATATATAAATAACTTCATTTAGAGTGGAATATACCATAGCGATAGTTGGAGAAAGTATATCAAAATAATACTATCGGTGTTTCAAGGCATATGGATATCGAAGGCTTTCAAACTTATTTTACATTGATAATCGCATGTAGAAAAATTATTGAAATGTCCAATAGAAAATAATATCATTAGTTTTGTGGAGAATTATATCCTAGAAGTTTGAGAAATATATATATATATATATATATATATATATATATATATATAGAGAGAGAGAGAGAGAGAGAGAGAGAGAGAGAGAGAGAGAGAGAAAATAATGGTCGAAGTCATCGCATCTTTGGAGACCATGCATGCCCATTTCTAAAACATAGGATAGGTTTGAGATTTATTTCGCATAATATTTCTAGCGGATATATGTTCATGATTTTATATCACTAATATATGAGTACCTATGAATGTATGATTTAATATTAAAACATTTCAAACAAAGAGGATGATGCCCTCGCATTTGCGAGGGCCACTGTGCTAGTTGTTAGTAAAAAGAAACATATGTGAAACATGAGTACTTCACCTTTCAACTTTAAGTAGGCAAATTTCATAAACATTTGTGCTATCTTGCAGCCACGCGTTGATTTTTAGTTCAGCGGCATTCACCATTTTTTGGCTGATTTGCTCAATCTCTCGCACAATGTGATCATCTATGTGTAAGTCTGATCTCATATGATATAGAAGGACATCAATGTCCCTATATGGAATTGTTAACTTTGATCACTTGTGGTATATCAGCAATACTACCCCGACCATCAATTTTGTCACGTAAATTTGATAGCGATGGATTAATTATTGGTCAAATACTTGTCTTAACAAAATCTAGTATGCCCTTAGATTGAGGAATGGAAGGAGTGCTTTAAGATATGGTTTATGTGTTGGAGGTTTATGCACCTAAGACCACCTGTTGGGGATATTTTTGCACAGAACCACAATTCTAGCATATCTTTACAAAGAACACAAATGTTTGGGGTACTAAGTTGCACATAACACATAACGTGTCATCCCCAAATATGAAACCCTTCTGTGCCGGGTTCACGGTTCATGTCGCTCCCGGCGTCGCTCGCCGTTCCACCTCCGTAGACATTGCTGGAATCAAAACCATGCCCATTAGTCTGTTTTGCGCGCGCGCACATACACATACATATCCTACTCATGTGTTCTTCCTATTCACACGAAATCTAAGAACCATTTGAACTAAACCAGCCCTAAAGGATCTTGTTTCCACCAAAGTTTACTTGGTTGCACCATGACATATAAATGATTCTTTGCAAAAGATTGTAAGTTGTTGGAAATTTTCCTTTGAAATATAATACTACTCTCTCCGTCTCGAAAAAGATGTCAGAGATTTGTCCAATTTTTTATGTATTTTTACGCGTTTAGTGTATGTCCATGCGAATCTAGACACTGCCGACATCTATTATAGACGGAGGGAGCACCGTGAAAAAATCATTATGCAAAAACAAAAAATCCATGGGTATCCTAATCCCATAATATTTCGACTGCAAAAATTCTAATCATATAGGCCTTATAAAAAAAACCGCAGGATTCAAATCCACTCAATTACTGGTAAAAGTGTCACAATCCTTTTTTATGTATAATCGCAGACTCTCAATCTGAAGTGCAGTAAGTTGGTACCGGTGCCATTCAAGATGAATTTTTGCCATGTACTCCAGTAGAAACTGCTTTCCGGGTTTCTCGAGCCGCACGGGTACGGAAAAGGACACGCACGCACGCACTCCCCCCGTAGCGGCCTAGCGGGAGCTCCTTTGCTTTGGCTGGGTGATGTCACGAACGACGGAGAACGTAGGGAAAAGCCCCGCCGCACTAGCTTGTGCAGTGCACCCTGACCCGGCCTGCCTTTTCCCGTCTGCTCGCGCTCGGCCACATCGGCCAATCGGCGCGCTCCATGGTGCGGTCCTGCCCCTTCCCTTGACCTGGCGTTCGGATCAGAACTGATCAGATAACATGACAAAGAGCACGGGGAAGAAGGAGAAGTTTATAAATAGCCGGAAAGGCCATCGCCCATGCCTTTGCCCTTGGCCTAGGGAGATGCGGTGCTTGTGCTTCACGGGGATCCCGGCCGGGGCCAAAAGCGACGACGCTAGCACAACACACGCGATGCGAGGCGCCTAGCCTGGCGCGACCGCAAATCAGCCCTCTGTTGTTCTGCCATTGTTTTCTCGGAGTCGGTGGATGGAATCGCTGGCCGCGAGTTGGTTGCCCCCGGGGGCAGGCAGTCCAGTCTGGGTCTGAGTTGGTCAGGTTTGCCAACTTGTTTGCGCGATTCAGCAGATCTTTCCCATGCAGAGGTCGTCAGTTTGACAAGATTCGAAACCCCGTCGTACGTACCCACAGCTGCTCTGCTCAAACAGAATATTTTAGACGTCTTGATTAGATTCTTGCTCAATCAAAGGAAAAATCTACATACAGTACAGATATTAGCGACAGCTGTTGACGCTGGCCAGCTGGAATGGCAGTTGACCGAAAGCTGATTGATTACCTCTGTTGTTTATTTCTCCAATTATATGCATAACTTAACAACTCACCATAATTGTCCTGCCTCGCTTTCTTTTAGTAGTAAAATTGCACATCTTTGTTTTTTAATGTACTACTACATGGTAGTGTTATCGGGACACGCTGGTACCCCGACTTGACGTTCGTGGAGATCGACAACAGAAGATGTGCATCGGAAAAGATGGACATGACCATGGGTAATGCGGTTGGAGGAAGGAAACACGGCGGCGACGAGTACCACAGGGGAGGGACCTAAACTTGCCAGGACGTGCCAACATTGCTCTAGTGTACTCTTCGACCTAATTACAATGCTTTTTCGTAGGTCATAATTTCCATATTTATAAAACACCAAATGAGTGCATAGACTTCACACCACAACATACACACATGTTTTAGCACTATAATTTACTTTACTCTTTACTCTGCAACTTTCTCATGATATTTCACCCCTTAATTAGATGTGATTTTGTGACAAGTCTTGCCCTCGTTTTATTATTTTTTCCAAATTGACAAGCCTTTTCGTTGCTTGCGTACTCAATTATGTCAATTCACTCTAAAGTTTTTATCTAATTCAAAAAAATATTAGTATGAAAAAACCACGTAAAATTCCATTATTGAGCAAGGTGAAAAATGGCACCACATTGCACACCTCCGCCACATTGGACATACTCCTCACAAGAAACGGCTATGAGTTGTCTGCCAACTAGGCTGCCATGTCATCCCAACATTTTGGGTACGACTTGTAAATTTGGAGATAATTAGACTTGCAAACCCATGGCCAGAAGTGGAGATAAAATATGTAATAACATATTAAAAAGCTACTAGTATCACAAAGTCGCAACTACGGCCTTTTCCAATGGGGTGTATCTTAGCACATTTTCATAGGTGCTAAGCAAACTTAAGAAACAACTATGACAATGGGGTGTATCTTAGGGATGTTGCATTTAATGATTTTGTACTCATGCATGTGTGTGATTGGACTAGCCATCTTTTTTGCCTATGATAGCGTGCAAGTGGTGTATCTTAGCTAAGATACAAAGACCATCTCTCTCTTCATTAAGTGACATGCCACATAAGCAAAATGCCTATGATACCGTGCTAAGAAACATCCATTGTGAAAGGCCTAAAAAGTAAAAAAACGAAATACACTATAATACAAATCTCACGGAAACCATACACTTGAGAATTGGACTATTGTGCTATGTGTCTGGCTCCGGCAGGTGTCTCGCGATAAGGTTTGAACAATAAAAAACTGCTATCATGCCGACTAAAATAAAGCAGCGGAAATGAGCACGCGCATGATTGGCAAGCATGGATACTGCCGCGCCATCGAGACTCGAGGCAGCTGGATTCCCATGCATGTGGCCGTGCACCCATGCTGTTCATGCATGGAATCATATCTATCGGAGTCAAGTTTTGGGGCGTAGCAGCGTGAAAACACCACCGACTGCGGGCATTGGAATCTGCGTGCTTGCGCTGCACGAGCCCTTTGTTTATTTTTCTTTCTCTTGGTTGGCTGCAGATTGGTCCTCTATCGTACGTTGGCAACGTGCCGCCACAAGGCTGGGAGGGGGCATGATGAAGTACACTTGGTGCCTGTTTCCCAAGTGGAATTAAGTACTCAACGAGTTTTTTCCTTCCGTTTGACTGTATGGCATAGGACATCCCATGCCAAAGTGGTCTGGTCTTGTCGAAGATCGTTCAACGCTGACCATGGCCGACGATGTGAGTTGACATGCTGGAGTGCTTGACCTGAAAGAAACCACGCTTTGAAAGCTAAAATGGGACCACAGAAGGCTTCAATCAACTAGTAGGTGAGTAGCACTTGAGCAAGTACTGATGCTCCAGCACGGGTGGGCTGGATGCAAAATTGACAAAGCTAGAGATTTGCATATACTATTAGTGGATTTATGTTAATTATCTGAAGGAAGTATCGTACTTCCTCCGATCCGAAATATAAAACGTTTTTATTTTGTGAATCGAATATGTCTAGACGTCTTTTAGTGTATAGATTCATAAAAATTCGAAATAAATCTATACACTAGACAGACGGGTCTAGATAAATTTACTTCACAAAACTAAAATATCTTATATTTTTAAATGGAGGGAAACTAACACCAACAGGTGTACCATTTCTCACAAGAGAGACTGTTTACCGGGCAAGGCTAGAAAAAGGAGAAACCTCCAGCCCCAAAATCGCAAGTATCGAAGTTCAGCTCCACGCATGTTGCTTAATCCGAGGACAAGATTCTCTTGGGATCGGGCCAAGCGACGGTTCCGTGAGCCAGAGACTGATTGGGAAGCCCAGTGACCCGTTTCGGGTAAGGTCTTTGACAAACAAGTCTCTTAGCGCGGTATCTTAGTCAAAATGGTTATGTCACGTGTCAATTAAGGATGAGAGAGTGTTGTTGTATCTTAGTTCAGATACACTCCTTGCACATAATCATAGGCAAAGAGTTGATAGTTCAATCAAATGCATGCATAAGAATAAAACATTAAATTAAGATACAACCTCTAAGATACAATGCATTAGAGAGGTTGTCTCTTTGATATTTATAACTCCTATGATAACGTGCTAAGATACATCTCATTATGAAAGGCCTAAGAAGTGCGGAGCTTGGCTGAGTGCAGGAACTAGAATGCCGATGGAATGATCACGTGGTGGACACGCATGAAAGGCATGAATAGGGGTTCCCAACGAGAACGGGCAAAAATCACATAATTAACCTAAAGTCGGCAAAAAATCATAAAATAACCTGCTTTTCAGAAGATTTCACGATCTAACATATTCGCATGACGCTCTATCAGAAAGCTGCATGGTCAGTAGCATGACGCTCCCGCGAAAAGTATCATGATACTTACAATGCTCTGGTAAAAAACGTCATCTTCTCGTCCGACATGGCGGTCAATGACAGATGCGGGCTCACTTTTTATGTTTGGCTTTTTTCCCAAGTGCGATGTGGTGCTTAGTATGATGCTTTTCACGGGAACTTCATACCCCTTGACAAGAAACCTCCGAGCGCCTACCAGAAATTTTGTCAAAGTCCTTTGCATGGGGCCCTGGCCAAAGGCGACATGGCATGACGCTCTAGCAAAAAACACCATGTAAAAAAACATCGGCAGAGTCAGATGTGATTTTTGTTATTTCGTCGTTTTCGGCTCCAGCGTCGCAGAGACGGATCCAAAACCAACGTAACCAACAAATTAGTGTTTCTTCTTTTTGAGAGATCTGAAGTAGACACGGCTCTCAGCACCAGCATTCGAGAAGCTCTAGATTGTCTCAGAAATTTCCTGGATATTAACATCTGGGCGAGGCATCATTTGGTTCAGCCTATGCCTCAGTAGTGATTTTCCCGCTCTAGCATCGGCTAAGCTGAATCCAGAGCTGTTGTAGTTTTCCTCATCCATAGGTCTGATCTCAATAGGAAGATCAAACTCATACTTTCCCTCTACCATGATCTCCGTTGTAGGAGTGGCCTGGGTGGGTTTAGGGTTTTCCACGGACAAAGTAGATCTGGATTGATCTTCCACCGCTATTATCACCATTGGGGTGGATTGGCCAGGTTCAGCAAAGCCGAGATAGATGTCGATCTCGCCGATTGGCATGATGGTGTAGGTCACCACGGGCTCTCTAGCCGGAATTGAAGTCTCGTCGAGAAGAACGAGAGGGACTGGTGTAGAGGATGCCACCGATGGTGATAGTTTTCCCGATTCCCTCACGCGTAGATTCCACCCTGATCGAAGGTCCGAAGGTCACCTGCCCCACGGTGGGCGTCAACTATCGTCGGATTGAAGACAAGTACGACATGAGGGGGTCCTGAAGGCGTGAGAAAATGTGGGGTGTGAGACGTATGGTGGTCTGGCACGGTGAGCACACAGATTTACCCAGGTTTAGATCTGACTGCGGTCATCGCATCCTACTCCAGCTAGCAACCCAGTAATATATCAGCAGAGCCGGATGTTACAAAGGATTACAGGAGAGGTTTCACATGTGCGAGTAGGTTGTGATTATGCCTTAAAGGCTTGCCCCTAAGACGACTTATATAGTCATCCTTCCTAGCGTTTACAGGAGAGACCTATCCGTTTATGATACAGAGTCAGTACAAAGTACAACTTGGACTACAAGTAATACTACAAGCCTAAGTCAGTAAGTCTTCTGGGCCTTCTAGGCCACCCATGAAGCAAAGATCTAACCCATATGTGGGCCACCCTAGTTAGTGAGTACTTGTGGATATATCCGAAAAGTATATCCCCAACACATAAACTTCACACCACAACATATACACATGTTTAGCACTATACTTTACTCTAATCTTTATTCTACATTCTATCTTACTCGTGATATTTCACCCCTTAATTATCTGTGATTTTGTGAAACTCTTACCCTCCTTTTATTTTTTTCCAAATTGACAAGCTACATCTACATATTAGGGTGTTTTTCTAGTTTACTAGGCACATGGTCATATGCCTATTCATTGGAGGTGTACTCAATTATGTCAAATTCACTATAAATATCTATCTAATTCAGAAAAATGTAGGTATAGATACCAGTGACAACTGTTGAAGCTGGCCAGCTGGAATGGCAGTTGTCTAAGAGCTGATTATCTCTGTTATTTCTCTCCAAACATGCATAGCAACTCACCATAATTGTCTTGGCTCCCTTTTCCTTTAAAATTGTACAGTTGATGCCATGGAAGTGTCAACGGAGATTAACAAAGGAGGATGTGTACCAGGGAAGATGGAGATGGTCATGGATGATGTGGTTGGTGAAGGGGTTCGGTGTAGAAAAAACAAAATTTTCCTATGCGAACACACCTAATGCCAGGATCTATCTAGGAGTAATGCAGTAACGGTCAAGGTTTTGGATACATACCCTTATAGTCCAAAAGCGGTTAATATTCCAAGGGGAACATGGTTGATGTAGTCGTGCTCATAACCGACCTCAAGGTCATGTAGCTCCTCGAAAGTCACCCTTGCTCCATCCTGCAGCAGCCCGGCTCACGACATCCAAGGTGCCACTAATGGCAGCACCCTCGTGGTTTCGCACACATACGGTGTACGACGACAACCCCCGGTTCTCTGATCCTTGCCGAGAGTGCGGAAGTAGATCCTCGAGCTAGAATCCCCTACAATGCAACGTTGTGTTGTGATGGCCCAAAATATATCGAGCTCGTTGGGGAACCCCAAGAGGAAGGTGTGATGAGCACAGCAGCAAGTTTTCCGTCAGTATGAAACCAAGGTTTAATCGAACTAGTAGGAGCAAGGAAACACCCCAAAGGTGTTGCTAGCTGAACATTGGCAGGGCGCACTATTGGTGCCAGCAGCAACTTGGAGACCTGCACAACACAACCACAGAACTCTATCCCCAACTTGCGATGAGGTTGTCAATCTCACCGGTTTTGCTGAAAACAAAGGATTAAACGTATCGAATAGAAAAAAGTAATAGTTTGCAGAAAGTAAACACAAAGCAGTAAACAGTTGATTGTAGATTGAAAGTAAAAGAAAGGACCGGGGTCCATAGTTCACTAGTGGTGGCTCTCCTTAAGATAGATGACATGCTGGGTGAACAAATTACAGCGGGGCAATTGACAAACATCGAGAAAGCATACAAGCATATACTAATCATCTTGACTCCTTTGAGATTCGATTGGGCATTACAACATTATACATAGACCGCCATCCAACTGCATCTATGACTAATAATCCACCTTCAGGTTATCATCCGAACCCCCTCCAGTATTAAGTTGCATGCAATGGATAATTGCATTACGAATTGCGTGTAAAGTAAACAATACGATTGTTCTATGAACAAAGGATTGTTGTTTTCTCCCTAGTAGCAACAACACATCTAGTACCTTAGAGATTTCTGTCACTTTCCTAGATTACCAGAGGCATGAACCCACTATCGAGCATAAATACTAACTCTTGGAGTTGCTAGCATCTACTTGGCCAAGATAGCTACTAACAACGGAAAGCATGCAAGATCACAAATAACAAAGACATGATAGAATCAATAATCAATCTAAAATAGCATCTCAATATCCATCGGATCCTCGTAAACACAACATGCAGAATTACAAATAGATGATCTTGATCATGAACAGAGCTCACAAGATCTAAACATGATAGCACAAAGGAGGAGAACCAGTCATCTAGCTACTACATGGACCCGTAGTCCAGAGATGAACTACTCACACATCACACCGGAGGCTTGCATGATGATGAAGAAGGCCTCCAGGGTGAATTCCCCTCTCCGGCAGGGTGCCGGGAAGAGCTTAAGATCCCTCCTGATCTAGGGATGGAGATGACTGATGTCTACACACTTCTATTCTTGTAGACAGTTGTTGGGCCTCCAAGTGCAGAGGTTTGTAGAACAGCAGCAAGTTTTCCCTTAAGTGGATCACCCAAGGTTTATCGAACTCAGGGAGGAAGTGGTCAAAGGTATTCCCTCTTAAGCAACCCTGCAATCAAGATACAAGAAGTCTCTTGTGTCCCCAACACACCCAATACACTTGTCAGGTGTATAGGTGCACTAGTTCGGCGAAGAGATAGTGAAATACAAGTGGTATAGATAACTATAAGTGGTAACGGTGATAGAAAGTAGCTTGATGGTGTGGAAAAGACTAAAGTAAAACTGAAATAAATAAGGAAGCAAGCAAACATGTAATAGATCTAATAGCAAACGGTGTTTCACTGCTTAGAAACAAGGCCCAGGGATCATACTTTCACTAGTGAACACTCTCATATAAATATCTTCTCTTTATGATACTACTCTTAACTACTCTCCAGTTGGCCACTCTAATCGAAGGTAGGGCCATAACAACACACCTCAAAGTAAGCCTTTCCCATCTAGAAAACCCCACATTGTCACCTTGAGTACTAGATGAGTCCAACAAACACCACAATTTCATAAAGACATCCAACTCCAAATATAAGTCATAACAAGTATTTATAATCTCTAGCCTAAGTGCCACCATGGTGTGCATGCTGTCACTTTCACACACATGGGAGAGCAGAGATCTATTAAAGCACTTGAGTAGCAAGGTAGATCTATAGATTACAAGCTCATGATCACAATATGCTCATGCATAGAGAGAGAGATGAACACATAGCTACCGGTAGAACCCTTAGCCTCGAGAGAGAACTACTCCCTCCTCATCATGGGAATCAGCAATGGTGATTGTCGGGGGGATAACCCCGGGTAGGGTCACTCCGGGGTATAAGGGCCGAGTCACCTCACGGCAGGCCGGATCACGGAGTAACCCGGACCAAGGGAGTCGCCTAACATTGTCTTGTCCGACTCAAGGAGTAAGTCAGAAATACTTGTCTAGCTTATATGCAGGAACAGGTGTGGCCAGATCGACTGTGATCCGGATCCTTGCTTGGCTTCTAGGAGAAGGAAGGAATCTCTCTGGTCAAAAAAGAAGGTCCGTGATGCATCGGATGAGCGAATAAAGCAAGGGCAGACCACGGATCGTGGCCGACAAGGGTGACGACGCCACATCGGCCGACGCTGGCGCAGAGGAGGCTACGTCGCTAAAGCAAGTGTGACGCGGGGGAAAAGCACCCCTGTCGGGTTACTACTTTGGGAGGGGGCATATTCTTAGGAATATGCCTCCACGTATGCCCTAGGCCAGGACCGAACCACCTCTATATAAGGGGGGTTGGGGTTCTGGTAAGGGGGTTGGGTTTTTTCTGATACAGAGCAAGGAGACTCCTAGTTAGTTGAGCACTAGTGGATCTAGGGTTCTTGGGGCTAGTTGGTAGGCAAGGGTAAGAGAGTTTCTTCTTCCTCCTCTTGTCAATACAGCTCGAGGAGCTCTTGTAATCTTGGAGATTGAACATCAATACAAAGCTTCTGTGTAGAGAATCACTCTATTATCCCTCCCTGGATTCCCCTAGCGCATATTAGTCCCCACCTTTAGCCTATCCATGGCATCTGCCATGACACCACCACGACAGTTGGAGCCTACCGTGGGGCAGGCGGCGCTAGCAGGGGTGAAGATCCGGACATGAAACTTCATCGGCACCGGCGAACGCATCGTCTCCGGGCTCGTTCAGCATTTTGGAGCGCTGGACTACGTCAGCGACAACGCTGGCTGCTTCGGCACGCGCCCCCTTCCGCGCAACGGCATCTTCGTCAAGCTCGGTGCGCACAAGGTCTACGTTGCTGTGGACGTGTCTTGCGTTCATCCGCGTTGCGTCGTCGATGCAGGAGAACCACCCCTCACTGTGGCTCGCGGGGCGCGTATCTCTCGCTCCCCGGACCATGTAGAGGTGATGATGACTGCGCCAGGCGCGGGCATGAGCAAGGATCCAGCGCCAGACCCGGAGGTAACGCCCAAGGAACC
Organism: Avena insularis; assembly: GCA_023614405.1. Lineage (NCBI taxonomy): Eukaryota > Viridiplantae > Streptophyta > Magnoliopsida > Poales > Poaceae > Avena > Avena insularis. Next base: position 537,875,952 of record CM042686.1, read on the forward strand.
AAGGAAAGCTAGGGGTCCTCCGCTAGAGAGGCCTGAGAACGTGCTGAGGGAAGCTATGGATAGCTTGGCAAACCCGGTGGCAGCAGTGGTAGATCCGGCTCAGGCACAGGCCGAGCTAGAGGAGACCCGGCAAAAGATACTGGAGGGCGCAAAGAAAATAGCAGCGGCTCAGCAGTCGTTGAACATGACGCTGCGCGAGTACGTGAAGGCAAACAAGGTTGATGCAGTAAGGGTAAAAGGGAAAAATCTCATAAGTGAGATGAACAGAGAAGGTGATGATGGACCAGAAGGGTCGGAAAACTATCTGTCTGTGGGGTTGCCGAAGTACAGTACCCGGCAAAGAACCTCAGAGCAGCGGATGCCACGGCGTCCGAGCTAGAGGGTCTGACGGGTGAAGCCCGTCAAAGACAGCAAGACCGGGTTAACGAGCTGGTTCGGATCGCGAACAGGCAGAACGAGGAGCTGCTGAGAGGTAACCCGGAGAGAGTTGGAGCTTCTAAGATCGTCCATTCGACGATGGGTAACCCGGAGAAATCCGCTGGAGCCGCATCGTCGCCTCATGGTGGCCCAAGGAGAGAAGAGGTAGTAACCTCGGCCAGACGGAACAAGCAGATCGTTCTGTACGACCCAACACGTGCGGGAAAAGAAAAAGAGATGCGGAAAAACGACGATCGACGAAGTGTGAGCCGAGGTGAAGCTGGCCGAGGTAACCACGACCAAGGCAATGCCGGTCATAGGAATGCTGCCAACAGCAATGCCGGACAGCGAAACTCGGCAGGAGCAGGTCAACCGCAGCAGCGGAATGAACCAAGGCAAGAACAAAGTGCCGGCCGTGGTATGCAACAGAGAGGAGCGCAACGAGAGCAGGACCGATACAATGACGGAGACTCGGAGATGATGAATGCGGGATACGCAAGACCGGACTATCATGTGATAGGGTCGAGATTGGGAAGCAGGGATTTGATGCCGGATGACGCCAGGTTAAAGCTGGATCGCCTGTATAGGTTGGAACAGATCGAATGTCAAGGTCCTCCGGGTCCAGCGTGCTTTGGACCCCGGATCATGAAGGAACCACCAGTACCCAATTTCCAATTACCCAGGGGCACGAAGACGTATGACGACAGTACAAAGCCGGAGGATTGGCTGATAAACTACGCAACAGCTGTGAAAATTGCAACTGGCAACTTGAGATGGGCTATACGATATGTACCCCAAATGTTGGAAGGTCCGGCTAGGGTATGGCTGAATAATTTGCCGCCCGGAAGCATCAATTGCTGGATAGATTTTGAAGAAATGTTTATCAGCAACTTCTCAAGTACATATCAGAGACCGAATAGACCAGACCACAGCAATGTGCAAGCAGAGATCTAACAAAGCGTGAATTCTTGACCCGGTGGTGTACCGTGAGAAACTCGTGTGAGGGAGTCATAGAGTCACAGGCTATAGCATGGTTCGCACAAGGGTGCAGATATGGCAGCGAGTTGTGGATGAAATTGCAAAGGAAAATGCCAGTCACGCTGGCAGAGATGATCCGGATTGCGGACTCTTACGCTTTGGGTGATCCAACTCAACCTAGGATCGCGTCGAACGAGTCCAATGAGGAGTATATCCGAGGGACGGAGCCGGGTCATCCCGGAGGAACGATTACAGGGGAAAAAGGAGAGACGATAGACCGGACCATCGGTATGGTTCGCAACAAGTTGCAGCCGTGAATCAAGATCAGCCCAGAGCAGGGAGCAACCAACGCCAGAAAACGGGAGGGCAATGGACTCCTCGAAACGATGGCAAGAAAACATGGACTCCGGAGCAGAAGAAGCAATGGCAAGAAAAGAAAGATCGTCCGAGGTATACCTATGAGTCAATGTTGGACCAGCCGTGTAAATTTCACACGCCAAATCCGAACAGTCCGGCGGGTCACACAACGAGGCAATGTGAGTGGATACGTAAGATAGAACAAGGTGGTTCGGGGAATGCTCAGGCACCCCGGAATGATCAACCTCGCAGGAGTTACCCCGGCAGCAATTGCTTTCCGGAGCAAACACGCAGCAACTGATGTTGCCTCCCCCTCCGCCGAGGTATGACAACAGTGAGAGAAGGGATGCAGTGCATCAGGTGGAAAACCATCAACAACCGAATCAGAGGTATTCCGGAAACGAGGGAAGGAATGAGTACATGGAACATCACCAGAGCTATTGTGTGTTCACAACAGAGGAAACAGATAGGAAGAGCTTGTAGCGCCGACATATGGAGGTTAACACGGTTATGCCTGCAGTGACGAGGTACATGTCTTGGTCGGATCAGGAAATTACCTAGAGCGTCAAAGATCATCCCAAGCTTATGCCAAGTCCGGGCTCGTATGCACTAGTGTTAGATCCGACGTTCATTGGACCAAACATTAATGTGAGGTTCTCCAAGGTACTAATCGACAATGGCAGTAGCATTAACATCATGTATGCGGATACGATGCGCAAGTTGGGCATCTCGGAGAACATGCTCCAGGCTACAAGAACAACTTTCCATGGTATCGTACCAGGCATATCCTGTGAGCCCATAGGCAAAGTCCGGTCGACCTTATTCTAAGACGAGGGATAACTGCCGAACTGAAAATCTGGAGTTTGAGGTGGTGAACTTGGAGAGCGCGTATCATGCATTACTCGGGAGACCAGCACTGAGCAAATTCATGGCAAGTTGCCACGTTAGTTATCTGAAGATGAAGTTGCCCGGGCCAAATGGAGCAATTACTATCGCTGGGGATTTTCGACGTTCTATTGAGTGCGCCTCAGCCGGGTCTAACCTAGCCGAGTCACTCATAATTGCCCAAGAGAAAAGAAAAATTCAAGAGGTGGTGGCTTTAGCTCAGTCCGCGCAGCAGTATATGCCGACGTTAAGCAACCCGCATGGGAGCGTTTCATTTCAAGCCATGAAGGACACCAAGAAGATTCCAGTGGATAACCTGTTTCCAGAGCGTACCGTAACAATTGGTGCCGGGTTAACTGACAAATAGGAAAGCGAGCTCGTCAACTTCCTCCGTGAGAATCGGGATATTTTTGCTTGGTCCACACAGGACTTGCAAGGTGTTCCGAGGGAATTGGCCGAGCACTCTTTGAATGTAATACCCGGAGCAAGGCCGGTGAAGCAGCCTCTTCGACGCTTCGCCGAGGATAGGAGAAAAGTCATTGGTGACGAGATAGCTCGGTTGCTAGCAGCAGGATTTATCATGGAAGTGCTGTATCCGGATTGGCTCTCTAATCCGGTGCTGGTAGAAAAGAAGAAGGATGATCCGAACGTGGCAGTGGTTTGGCGTATGTGTATCGATTACACAAACCTGAACAAGGCGTGTCCAAAAGATCCATTTCCACTGCCGAGGATAGATCAGGTCATCAACTCTACCGCGGGATGTGAACTGTTGTCATTTATTAATGCTTATTCTGGTTTCCACCAGATACCTCTGAACCCGGATGATCAAATAAAAACTGCCTTTATTACCTCGTATGGGGCTTATTGCTATCGCACTATGTCGTTCGGTTTACGAAATGCAGGAGCAACGTACCAAAGATGTATGCAAAAATGTTTGCACGATCAAATAGGTCAAAATGTACAAGTCTACGTGGATGATGTGGTTATTAAGACCAAGGAAAGCGCAATGCTCCTTGACGACATAAGGCAAACATTCGCGAACTTGAGGAGATTCCAGATGAAGCTTAACCCGGAGAAATGTACCTTCAGTGTCCCGGCTGGGAAATTACTCGGATTTCTCGTCTCCAGCCGAGGTATCGAGGTTAATCCAACCAAGATCCGAGCCATCGAATGAATGGAGCTGCCGAAGTGTCTCAATGACGTCCAGAAGTCCACTGAAGCTTTTGTCGGTTAGGGGAAAGGGCACTGCCTCTCTACCAACCCTTAAAAAAATCAGATAAATTCGTTTGGACGCCGCAGGCCGATGAAGCTTTTGTCCACTTGAAAAAGATGTTGGCCACTGCACCAGTGTTAGCTTCTCCACTGTCAAAGGAGCCAATGTTGCTCTACATAGCCGCAACCAACCGAGTTGTAAGTGCAGTGATTATAGTGGAGCGAGATGAAGAGGGTAAGTCGGTGCAGAGGCCAATGTATTACTTGAGCGAGGTATTGTCTGCCTCAAAACAGAACTACCCGCATTTTCAAAAGGTGGCATACAGAGTTTATATGGCGGCAAAGAAGTTAAAGCACTACTTTGAGGAGCATCCCATCAAAGTGACATGCGAAGCCCCCATATCCGAGATAATGGGTAACAAAGATGTGAATGGCAGAATTGCGAAATGGGCAATTGAGCTAGCACCATACGCGCCCCAGTATGATAGGAGAGAAGCGATCAAGTCCACGGTGGCGGACTTTTTTCGTGGATTGGGCCGAGGTACAATCTGAACCGCCGCCACCAGATCCGAACTACTAGAAGATGCACTTTGATCGAAAACCAAAACTGGGTTAGGCACGGGTTGTGCTTACTCGCCAAAGAAGGATCAGCCTGGCACGACAGATCCATTTCATGCATCAAACAATGTCGCTGAGTACGAGGCTCTTGTGCATGGTCTCAAAGTGGCCAAGGAGATTGGCATACGTCGGATAATCTGCTTTGGCGATTCGGATCTAGTAATACAGCAAGTGTCCGGAGTGTGGGACGCCCTGGATCCAAACATGGCACTATACAGATTTCATGTGCAGAAGATCTCGGGTTACTTTGAGGGATGCGAATTTCACCATGTACCTCGGTGGAAAACGGTTGCCGACATCTTTGTCAAAGCTCGGATCGACCCGACAGGCAATTCCACCGGGCGTAGCATTGGAGCACCTCATAAAACCATCTATCAGGCCGTCCCCAGGAACCAATTCAATCTATGTCCCGGAAAACACGGAATCCGGAGTTGAGCCCATGGAAATTGACATGGGAGGTAGCACGCCGAACCCGGGGACTACCTCGGCGAATCCGAGGACTACCTCGCTAGACCCGGGGACTGTTCAGCGTGATCCGGCTGAAGTTATGCCGGTGGATCGGATGGAAATTGATGAGGAGATGTTCCCTGCGCGAGCAATACCAGCTTGGGCACTGCCTATATACCAGTTCTTGAAAGATGGAACGTTACCCACTGAGGAAGTGCTAGCCAGGCAAACTCAGAGGAGAGACAAAGCTTACACAATCATCAATTCCGAGCTGTACAAACAGAGTGTAACCAATGTCCTCCAGCGGTGTGTTGACCCAGAAGAAGGACTTGACATCCTCCGAGATATACACCAAGGAGAATGCGGGCATCATGCCTCATCCCGTGCCTTAGTGGCAAAGGCATTCCGGCATGGATTTTATTGGCCAAATGCCTTGGAGCAAGCAGAAGATCTGGTGAGAAAATGCAATGGTTGTCAAAGGTACGCCACCAAGACACATATGCCTATGTCGGAACTTAAAACCATACCAATTACATGGCCATTTTCTATGTGGTGCTTGGATATGGTTGGCCCGTTCAAACCAGCAAGAGGAAACATGACACACATTCTGGTCATGGTGGACAAGTTTATAAAATGGATCGAAGTGAAACCTATAAGAAAATGTGATGGAGCTACTGCCGTGACATTTCTCAAAGACATCATCTTGAGATACGGTTATCCGCACAGCATTATAACTGATAACGACACAAATTTTGCTGAAGGAGCATTTGCACGATTCTGCCGAGATAAGAAAATCCGACTCGACTAGCCTCGGTAGCCCACCCTGCATCGAACGGACAAGTGGAAAGATCCAACGGATTAGTATTATCCGGGATAAAACCCCGGCTCATTGAGCCGCTGCAAAGATCAGCGGGGTGCTGGATAGAAGAACGCAATGGTATTGTGGAGTTTAAGAACAACTCCGAATCGATCAACAGTTACACGCCGTTCTTTTTCGGTATATAGGGCGAAGCTGTATTGCATTTACATAGAGCATGATTCGCCTAGGGTCACCCAATACACAGAAGCCGAAGTGCAAGAAGCCCGGCAAAATGACGTTGATCTGCTGGAAGAAGCGAGAGAACTGGCACTGCCCAGATCCGCCATATATCAGCAAAATCTTCGACGCTATCATAGCCGGAAAGTGTGCCCCCGAGTCTTCCGGGAAGGTGATCTGGTGCTCCGGTTGGTACAACGTACCACTGGCATGCATAAATTATCCCACCCATGGGAAGGGTCATTCATCATGAGCAAAGCATTGCACAATGATTCTTACTATCTCGTAGATGCAAAGCCACAGGAAAAGAACAAGGCGGACAGGTCCGGAGAGGAATCCAAGCGACCATGGAATATAGCACTACTTCATCCCTTCTACACTTAGCTAAGAAGTGCATGTATCCGAGTCATCTCATATGTCGGTATGTATGTCGGCAATGAGCTTATCAATGAAATAGCGGAGCCTCGAGCAGTAACTCGGGGACTGCCTTAATAAATGATTGTTGTTACTTTTTATGCGTTAGCTGGAATGACTCATTTCACTTAACCCGGATTAGTAATGTGTGAGCACCAAAAACCCAACCCTTCGACTTGCTGCTGTCCAACAAGAATTGGCTTCATGGCAAGCAAGGGAACAAGTTTGGAATTGCGTAGCACATGAAAAACTACTAAGGAAACGATCCTATTCCAGCTAACATTTGTTTTTTCGGACTAACCCCGTATTTATTTTCAAGCTATTATGTTGAATTATTTTGAGCCAAGCCTCAAAGTTTCTCAGTATTGTTAAAACGATTCTTGAGGCTCGGATTCGTAAGTCATAAAATCGAATCAAGGTAGACACGGATCGAGCCGGAGAATTGGACGAACAAGAAAATGAAACTTGGGGACTACGCCCAAGTTAATCCGGCATACAAGCATAGTAGCAAAATATCATGTATTCAGCATACAATTGCACCCGGCATATCGGGGATCTGATAAATTTTCAAGTTTTTTCAACTAAGGAGCGGCAGGAGGAGGAAGTTCGGCGTCATCATCACTGTCTTCAATATCTGAAGCAGCATCTTCTCCATCATCGCCCGACCCATCCTCCAGGTTCTCCATCTGCTCCTCCTCGCCGGATTCCAGAAAGCTCGGCCCCTCAACCTAGTCATGGACTGGAGAATATTCGACGAGGCTGTAGGCACAAGCCTGGCGCCGAGCTACCCACTCCGGATCATCGGTCCATTTGGATCCGGTGCGCCGACGGGTGAGGAGGCTCAGATCGATCTTCTCGTACCATGAAAGGATATGATGGAGGAGGGTATCTGCTGCGGCACGCCTGGCGGATTCTCTCCAGAGGTCAAGCTGAGTCTCAATCTCCATCAGTTTTTCGGCAAGGAGCGTGATCCTTTCCCGAGCGCTCTCGCCGGGCCAGAAAGCGTTGAAGATCCGGACCGCAACATCGAGGAGATCTTTCCCATAGTTCTTGATGGTTTCCACCCGAGCTGACACGCTGACCAACAGGTCCTCCATGTCTAAGGGGATGCTCTCACCATCAGGAGCGATGGGAGTACCCCTCTCTTGGCGGAATTTGGCAACAGCAAAGATTGGCGATGGCGGTACCCTCCGGAAAATGATCTGAAAACAAGGAAAGGGAAGATGCTGAAGCAAAGGCATATGAGCTAACCCGGAAAACTAGGTCGGACAAGGGGAAGAAACTTACGTGAGATATGACGATGGATCCGGGTCAACTCCTTGATACAACTGTCGCGTCTCTGGCGAAGTTGTTCAAGCTCGGCGAGCGCCGACCCAAGCTAGACCTCGGATTCCTTAAGCAGGTCCTGGTCCTTCGAGATCTGAAGGGTAAAGCGCTCACGCTCTTCGGTGAAGTTCTGGCCAACTTTTTGGAGCTCGGTTTTGTGTTGGGCCTTCATCTTCTCCATCTCGGCCTTGAGTTTGGCTATTTCGTCGTCCTTGGTCTGGAGGAGGGCGAGCTCATCGTTCTTCTTCTTCTTCAGCTCGGCTTGATGCTGTCCTGCTTGTTCGAGAAAATGCAACATCATATCAGGCACGGGCACACTATCCTCAAGCGATGCTGAAATAGTGTGTTGACCTGGCAAATCCGAGGAGTGAACGTTTGCCGAGCCAAGGAGAAGAAAGAATGGAAAACATAACGACGTTGGCCGAAAGAGGACATACCTCGGATTTCCTCCAAGTTCTTCCGCATAATGTTGTTTTCAGCCTCCACCCCAGCTGCAAAAAACCGAATAAGGAGGTTAGTCCAGCAGAAACAAATGAAACGGAGAGGTGTTAAGAGAGGAAATTACCCCTCTTTTCATGCTCCGCGCCAAGTGCAACATGTTTTGCACGCAAGATCTTGTGGGTATCAAGCAGGCGCTGAAACTCGGTGCTCCGGGGATTGGTGGTTACCTGACAAAGGTACAGGCGTGTAAAATTAGTTCGTTGCATATTTGAAGTGTACAAGATCCAGGCCAAGCGGAACTTAACCCGGCTGTAGGTGTGTGCATATTCGAAGTATACGAAATCCGAGCCAAGCAGAACTTAACCCGGCTCTAGGTGTGTGCATATTCGAAGTATACGAGATCCGGGCCAAGCGGAACTTAACCCGGCTCTAGTGTGTGCATATTCGAAGTATACGAAATCCGGGCCAAGCGGAACTTAACCCGGCTCTAGGTGTGTGCATATTCGAAGTATACGAGATCCGTGCCAAGCGGAACTTAACCCGGCTCTAGGTGTGTGCATATTTGAAGTTTACATGCAGCTACATTGATCTTCTAATGAGCATCCAGCCGAGTAACAAGTTACTCCGCCGGAGGCTCAGGGACTAATGGTTATTATCTATAGCAGGTAAAGAGGAAACGACGTACCTCCATCATACGCCCAACGAGGTTAATGGCCTTGGCGGCGGTATTCATCTGAGCGGAAAATTTAGCTGGGCCAAACTTTTCCGGGAGATCATCGTTGTAGACGAACTCCGCCTTATTCCAGTTCATGACAAAATCGATGAGGCTCGGAGGGTACCGTTTGCCAGTGGGCATGTGAGGTGCCACCAAGCCCTTTGCGTGAGCTTCTTTCCTTTCAATCAGGGCAAAAGCTGGGCTAGTGTGAAGAACCATCTGCTGCGAATCGGCTGGCTCGGCAGGAGGATCCGTCGCTGCTGGTGACTTCTTTGGAAGCATTGACGACAAGGTTCGCTGCCTAGCCTCGACGGAGGTGGACTTGCCTTTGTCTTGCTGGGAGGATGTGACCACAGTGGATTTGCCCTTGGAAGCCGCTGGAGTGGTTCCTCGCCGAGCTTGGGATGACTCGGATGAGGCAGACGAACTTGGCACGGGAGCTTTGGTGGCTGGTGCTGGAGCTGCTGTTGGTTTCTTCGGGGCAGGGACAGGCGCTGGTTCGGTGGCTAGTGCTGGAGCTGCTGCTGGTGCTAGAGTTGCGGTAGACTTAGTGGTTGCTGGTTGCAGCAATGCCGAAGTAACGGACGCCGTTGCCTCGGCCGATCCGACCCCTCCCGATCCGAGGTCACGTTCCTCTGAAGGAGGTACTGCGGAACCCGGAGCGGCCGCAGAGCCTCCAGAATAGGGCTCTGGGTGTGCCTCGCCACGAGGAGGGAAGGACTGGACCAAGAGGAGAGGAGATGCTCGATCCGCCAGAGGGACCTCCACAGAGCCCCGCAAAAGAAAATAATGTCGAGTGAAATTACCCGATGCAGGAGAAGTGTGTTGCGCAGTGAAAAATGACTTACGCGTCCGAGGTCTCGGCCTCCTTGGGTTTCCGGGACCTCCGTGCCGGGGCTTTGCCTGCCCGTTTGGAGGCAGTCTTGTCTCCGGCCTTCTTTTGCCTTTTGGTAGGCTGAGAAGGTTCGGAAGAAGAACTTGACGCGGATCCGTGCTTCTTCTTCGACGCCACCGGAACAGGCTCGCCCGTGGCAAGTGGAGAATCCTCGTGGATGTGCCCACCGGGGTTAGCTGATGCCGGGAAGGCAAAAGAAAGAGGGACAGCCTCAACGGGTTTAATCACGTCGATATCTGAGTCATCCTCATCGTCGGGCCAATCTCTAAGAGAAAAGAATTTACCGCTGGGTCGTTTGGTGGCGTCTGTTGTGGGGAGGAACATCTCCTGGTCCGGCTCCTCCTCATCCGGGATTTCTCGGTCCGGGGCCCACTTAAGGGTCGGATCAGTACCATCCTCGAGGGTTTGCTGGAGAAACAGCTGAGAAAAAAGCACAAGGAGCAGAGTCAAAAATACGATAAGAACCGAAACGTAGTTGATCCGAAATAAGTTTACTCCGTGAAGCTTTCCGCGGGAGGAAGCCTGTCGCAGCAGTAATGCTCGATTCCCCACGTCCATTCGGCGGAAAAATACTTATGGGTGGTGAAAAGAGCCTTGACCCGGCGGAAGATCTCCGTATTGCTCAACTCGAACGAGGAGGTTCGGTTGGGGTTGCGACTGAAGCTCATATGGCACAACTTGTGAGTGCGCCGCTGGAGGGGAGAGATTCGGTTGCGCACGAATGTGATCATGGCATCCTCGTTGCACAATCCGAGCTTCTTCAGCTCCGCAAACCTTTTGTTGACTTGGTTGGCCAGAGCTGTAGGTTTTTTGGTGACCTCCTCCCAGAAATTCGTGTCCGGGGGACCCGGAGCGTAGGGCAGCAACCGGATCAAGTCTTCGGTGCCTTCGTTCCGGACATAGAAGAAGGTCCGGGCCCATCCTTTGCAGGAGTCAAGCCCGGTGACCCGGGGAAAGATTGAATACCTCCGGGGCGAGATCGAGGCAGCTCCGAACTGAGTGAGCTGTTTGTCCTCCGACTCGACATGGATGTTGGGGACGACGTTGCGACGGAGGCCGAAAAACCGGATCCACAGCTCCTTCGTGGGCCATAGTCCGGTGTAGCCTTTGATCGAGGAAACGAAAGCGGACAGAGAGGTGATGGCGTTCGCCGGGAGATGATGTGGTTGCAGGTGATAGGTCCGGACCCAGTCCCGGAAGAAATCACTCACCAGAAGGCCAAATCCCCGTTGGAAGTGGGATAGGAAAATGACGAACTCACCCGGATTGGGTGAGGGGGCCAATTCCGAGGAGGGGAGACGAGCGGCGACGCCGGAGGGAATACGCCGGGTCCGGTAGAGCCAGTCGATGTCGTCCTGGCAGACCCACGAACCAGCCCACGCGCCGCGGTCCACCGCGCCGGCATCCTCCTCCTTCTCCTGCTCGACGACGATGAGCTCCTCCTCCGTCATCTCGAATCCGCTGTCCTTGCTGAAGCTGGCGGCGGTGGGGCTCTGCGGTCTAGATTGACGAGGACCCGTGGCTAAACAGTGGTGCGGTGGAGGCTGCGGTGCGGAGGCACGGAGAAGGTGCGGCGGCGGCGCTGCTGCGACGGGCACTAGCAGCGGCGCGGTCGCAAGGAAGAAGAAGAGGAACGGGCAAGGGGGCGCGGAGATGGAAAAGCGCTAAGGAGCATGCCCCTTCCCTATTTAACTGCCCCCAGTAATCAACAAGTGGGATCACGCTGCGCTGGAGAGCCACGCGCTGTGGCCGTGTATCACCGGCATTAGCCAATCAGAGAGAAGCCACAGCAGAGGCCACAGAGTAAATATGATCCCATGACACGACGTGTAGTTGCGGGAAACGAGGAGACAGGCGTGACGTAACCCACGCGCAGTAATCACCCATGCGATCGCGCGGCGATAAAGGCAGGCCCTTAAAATGAGGTAACGCAATGATTAACCCTTACGTGGGTTGGCGTATGAGAGAAGGAAGCAAGGTCCGGATCCGAGCCCCCGTGGTAACCCGGCAGACAAGTGAAAACTTGAAATGTGCAGAGGGAAAGTAAAACCATAGGATCCGAGCTACAATGGTAACCCGGCCGGCAAGTGGAAACTTGGAACGTGCGAAGGGAACGTAAATCCATATAATCCGAGACAAGAAGTTAACCCGGAACTAAACGTCCGAGGCTTAAATAGGAATGAACCTGATGTGGCCTTAGCGACCAAGGCCGCTAAGGCCGCACCAGCTTCGGGGACTAATGTCGGGGTGATAACCTCGGGTAGGGTCACTCCGGGGTATAAGGGCCGAGTCACCTCAAGGCAGGCCGGATCATGGAGTAACCCGGACCAGGGGAGTCTCCTAACATTGTCTTGTCCGACTCAAGGAGTAAGTCAGAAATACTTGTCTAGCTTATATGCAGGAACAGGTGTGGCCGGATCGACTGTGATTCGGATCCTCGCTTGGCTTCTAGGTGTAGGAAGGAATCTCTCTGGTCAAAAAAGAAGGTCCGGTGTGTACTGGACGAGCGAATAAAGCAAGGGCAGGACCACCGAATCATGGCCGACAAGGGTGACGACGCTCACGTCGGCTGACGCGGGCGCCGCAGAGGCTACGCCGCTAAAGCAAGTGTGACACGGGGGAAAAGCACCCCTATCGGGTTACTACTTTGGGAGGGGGCATATTCTTAGGAAAATGCCTCCATGTATGCCCTAGGCCAGGACCGAACCACCTCTATATAAGGGGGGGTTGGGGTTCTGGTAAGGGGGTTGGGGTTTTTTCTGATACAGAGCAAGGAGACTCCTAGTTAGTTGAGCACTAGTGGATCTAGGGTTCTTGGGGCTAGTTGGTAGGCAAGGGTAAGAGAGTTTCTTCTTCCTCCTCTTGTCAATACAGCTCGAGGAGCTCTTGTAATCTTGGAGATTAAACATCAATACAAAGCTTCTGTGTAGAGAATCACTCTATTATCCCTCCCTGGATTCCCCTAGCGCATATTAGTCCCCACCTTTAGCCTATCCATGGCATCTGCCATGACACCACCACGACAGTGATGGATATGGTGGTGGAGATCGATGGAGATGGCTTCGGGGGCACTTTTCCGTCCCGGCAGGGTGCCGGAACAGAGACTTTCTGTCCCCTGAATCTCCCCTTCGGTGGCAGCAGTGCTGCAGAACTTTTCGTGGATTTCTGATTGATGATTTAGGGTTTTGGTATCGGGAGGATTCTTATAGGCGAAGAGGCAAGGTCGGTGGAGTGCCAGGGGGCCCACACCACCTGGTGGCACGGCCAGGGCTAACCCGCGCCACCATATGGTGTGGCTAGGCCCCGCCTCCGCCTCTCGCTTCGCCCGTGAGTCTTCCGGTAAAATAGGAACTTTGGCTTTTGTCCCGTCCAATTCCGAGAATATTGATTTTCTGACTTTCCTGGAACCAAAAACAGCAAAATACAGGCAACTGGCACTGTGGCTCTTGTTAATAGGTTAGTCCAAGAAATCATATGAAAAGTATTCCAAAGTTGGAACAAAACACAAGAAAGTATATAAAACCAAGCATGGAACATCAAAAATTATAGATACATTTGCAATGTATCAACATCCCCAAGCTTAACTCCTGCTCGTCCTCGAGTAGGTAAGTGATAAAAAGAAAGAATAATTTTTGAGGTGACATGCACCATCAAAGACTTGATCAAAGTATTTGTAAAACATTGAAAGCTAGGATCATAGTACTTCAATCATAACATGAAAGACAAAGTTCTAGCAATAAGACAAAGAAACTATGATGCAACATGAAAAGGTACAAACAAAAGATTCATGAATAACAATGCTTTGCAAGACGTTTGTTTGTTTCACATAAAGAAAACATAGCATAATAGCATTCAGCTTGTCCCTCAATAGAGTAGCAAATATAAATGCATAGGACACCTTCAAAGTTCATAAGAGTGACTAGATACAATAGTTTAAAGCAAGCAATATCAAAGTATGCATCAATCAACTAGTCTTGGGACAATGCACATAGAACTAAGAATGTCCACTATGCTCTCAAAGTAGGTGCATAAAGATAGAAGGTGGAGACTCAATATAATGGTGGAAGAAAGGCCTTTTTATAAAAGGAAGTAGGGATTCAAGTCTCATAAAGAGCTTCCAAAAATTATGGTACTTATAGCTTTCAGCTCTCATTGCCCCTATCATAAGCATCTTGAAGGTGATTAGGGTTAAAGTGACACAACTAAGAGGATATGCTTGACAAGTTATAAACCGAAATCTCATGCCCCTTACTTACGAAGACCGATCCTCATGCTACTCAACTTCAGTCATGAGTAAACTCTTGTCATTGTAAGTACATGTGTATCATTAAGAACCGCCAATGGGGTACCCCTTGCACATGATTCGGGAGCTTTCCCATAATCAAAATGACAAGGCAAGGAGACAATGAGCATCTCAGCGATCTTTTTATTTGCTATTTGCATAGGTTTTTATTGAGGATGCTTCATAGAGTGCTCATTATGGTGATGCTGCAAGTTTCCACCATGATTAGGCATGGCTTAGGCTAGCGGCCTAGGCGTTTCTCTAACACACATACAAACTCCATGATCTTACAAGTTCCACTTTTATTTCACACCGCCGGGATCCGTAAGCAAAAGAACATGATATCAACAGGGTACAAAGTACAAGTGCAATGTTTAAAGCGTTCCCCATGAAACATGGTTCTGCTAATTTCAACTTATAAAGCGCAAGCATATATGCAACAAAGAAGGACCCAATGGTTCAAGTTTATTAGATGCAAAAAGTAAAGTGTGCCATCAAGTTCGTGAGAGCTTTAATCACTAGTTTTCTCATAACAAGTTTAATTTGGAAGGTAAACAAAAGCATGAATATACTTGGAATAGCATAAGCTAGTAGGTAGGTATGGTGGACTCTTTGGAATAACTTGGTTTAGGTAGTTGGATGCATGAGTGGAACTCATACTTTGTTGTGGAGGCTAGCAAAAGACTGGGAGCGACAAACTAAGAGAGAAATAATGGCCATAATCATGCAAAGCGACAAAACATCATTGATCAAAGCATAAAGTGATACTACAAGTTGAAAACTAAAGGATCATAAAGGCTATGGTGACTTGAGATAGTCATAACATGGTGTGAGCATGCGCCAAGTCAACCCAAATAAAGCATCAAAGGAGAATACCACTATACTATGCTTTAATATGCTAAAACAACGCATGATTCATCCAAGGCACATTAAGCAATCTCAATTGATTATAACAAGTCATGATACAGCAAAGAATACTAAGCATAAAGCCAAAACAATATCAAGCATGGCATGACAAAGCATAGGCCACAGTAAAAAACAAGCTCTTTTTACCACATAAGTATGAACTTTCCTACTCTTTTCCAAACCAAACCAAACCAAACCAATGTATGAAAGAGGGGGTCCAACCAATTTATTCAGAAAACTAAGAAATCCAAGCAAACGAAAAACCAAAACAAAAACGAAAAAGAAGACGCTCCAAGAACAACACAACCGTGCATGAAACAATAAAAATGAAGCGTTTGGAAGAAACCTGGGATTTTTATTGATGAAGAGGAGATGCCTTGGGCATCCCCAAGCTTTTAAGCTTGTACTTCTTGTATATTTCTTGGGGTGACACGCGTGGCATACCCAAACTTGAGATTTAGTCCATCCTTCATCTCATTACTCATTCCTTCCATACACCTGAAATTTTTCCTTCACACAATCTTTATTAGCAACATTAGTGCACTCAAGATAATAAGTCTTTAGGTTCAGTTCTAACACCAATAAACTTCCATTAAAACACTAGCTACTGTAGCACTTCCCTCAAAAAGCTCAGTTCCCCAAAAGAACTCAAAAAGGAACCAACAAGATGCAAATATAGAAAATGGCAGAAATCTGTCAAAACAGACCAGTAGGTAAAGACGAATTTTTGCGAAGACCTTATGTTTCTCAAATCAGAAAGTGTTGAACTATCGAAAGTTAGATAACAACCTGGGGCAGAAGAACAAAAAATTACAGCTCAATCCGACATATAGAGCTCTCTCACGAATATTTATGGTGAAGCACAAAAATCTGTTTCAGGACAGCAACTTTCCCAATCATTACTTCTCTCTCATTAGAGGTTACTCTTGGCACAAAAAGCAAATAAAAAGGATAAGGAGCGGTTATTACTGAAGTAATAACTTCCAAGACTCATCTAAAACTTTTGGGTTATCTCCCAATAAATACTTTTCTTTAACGCCTTTAAGTTAGGCATGATAGTTTGAGAAGATGCTCACATAAGAAATATGAATTAAAGTAAAAGAGAGAATCAAGAAGCAAATTCAAAACACATTTAAGTGTAACCCACTTCCTATGCATAGAAATATTGTAAATAAACAAGTCATGAAAGCACAAAGCAACAAACATAGGAAAGCAAAACAAGTGCAACTTCAAAATTTTCAACATAAAGAGAGGAAACTTAATATCGTTGAAACACATAAAACCATGTTTCCCTCTCTCATAATAACTTTCAGTAGCATCATGAATAAAAGTAACAATATAACTATCACAAGAAATATTCTTATCATGAGCCACATGCATACAAGAATTAATACTCCCCACATAAACATAGTCATTCTTATTGATTGTAGTGGGAGCAAATTCAACAAAATAGCTATCATTATTATTTTCATCACCATAATCATCAAATATAGGAGGCATATTGTAATCATAAATAATTTCCTCCTCAATAGTAGGTGGACTGAAAATATCATATTCATCATTGCAATCATCATATATTGGAGGTATAGCATCATCATAAGCAATAGAATAGTTATCTTCCCAACTGTGTTCATTTGTAAACATATCATCATTGGAAGGATCATGGATAGCACTAATAGTATAGCAATTATCAATATCATCATTTTCAGAATTGGTACCAAAGAGATTTTTAATATCAAAAGTAGTGTGCTTTTCCCAATCATGATCACTACTATAGGTAACAGGCATAGGAACATCATCGAGTTCAGACTCATCAAAAACTATAATAGGAGCAACATGCTTAGGGGAAAATACCGTTTCTTCTCTCCTTTTACTCCTCCTTTTCTTCTTTTTCTTCTTCTCTTTAGGAGGGAGAGGCTTGAAAGGAAGCTTCTCCATATACCCTGGTTCATTGTTAGAGACAATAGAAGAAACTTTGGAGGGTTCCTCCTTTTCATTAATAAGACCAAAACACATATTAGTCATGTCATATTCTGGTAAGATCTCATCTTTTATAATATTTTGTATGTAAGTATTTGTGTGTCAATTATCAACACAATAAAGATGACAACCATGCATGACACTATTCATATCAAAAGCACCCATATCTACCAAAGAGGTTTTTCTTGATAACTCTTCACATCCCAAAAATAATGTAAGCTCATCATGCTGATTAGGAGTGATCATGTCATCACAATACAAACTTGCAGTACTCATTGGATTAGAAGGGCTATTATTATGGCCTGAGCATTGAAAATTGAAATGACCCACTTCAAAGCAAAGTTCACAAATAAAAGGATAAAGGGCACAAACTTTTTTTACCAAGATCATTTAAAGCCCTATATCACATTATAGTTTTTTCATTCCTATGGGTGATACAATATTATTCTTCAACTTGGTTACTCTCACAAGGTCTATGTATCCCACAAAAATTAACATACTTATAAGAAATAGTACTTTCAGAGGTTTGAGCATGTTTATTGCTATCATTAACAACAATTTCATTTTCCATGCAAGTGTCTTTAAAAGGCTCATGATACATGTCCCACTTTTCTTTAGGAGCATTAATATGAGAAGCAAAGGTTTTAAAACAACCAATAAGAATTTGAGGATCAAGACCATATTTAGCACTAAGCTCTTGAAAATCAGCAGTTTCAACGAAAGACTTAATGCAATCATACTCATAGTTTATACATGGTTCTTTACCTTTGTTGTTATCCCAATCTTCGGTATTGCTTTGAATTTTTTCAAGAAGATCCCACTTAGCTTTGACCTCCTTATTCGTGAAGGATCCCTCTAAACAAGTATCTAGATAGTCCTTGTAATGTCCTGAAAGCCTTGCATAGAAATTATTAATAACAATATTCTTAGGGAGCTCATGAATGGGACATTTGAGCATTAGTGACTTCAATCTCCCCCATGCTTGGGCAATACTTTCTCCACCATGAGGATGAAAATTATAAATATAATTCATATCTTTATGAATTTCATGAGGAGGATAAAATTTAGAGTAAAAGAGAGATTCAAGTTCCTTCCACTCCAAATGATGAGGATCATCCAGTAGCTCATACCACTCCCTTGCTTTGCCCTTAAGTGATAAAGAGAATAACTTCTTCTTGACGTGATCTGTTGTAATACCTGCACAATTGAACAACCCGCATAATTTGTGTATAAAGAGCAAATGATCACCGGGATGGACAGTTCCATCTCCAAAATAGTAGTTATCCATAACACGATCAATAATTTTTATAGGTATTTTAAAAGGGATGCTTTCAGTATGTGGATTTAAAATATCACAAGTATCATTAGAATTACCACATATGGGAGATAAAGTATCATCAGAGCAAATTTTCTCCCTTAAAATGAAGGGAATATTCCCGAGAGGCAATAATAAAGTGGTTATTATCTTATTCCATGTTTATGATAAATGTTTATTTTACATGCTAGAATTGTATTGATCGAAAACATCAATACATGTGTGTTTAATAAACAAAAAAGGTTCCTAGTTATGCCTCTCTTATAGACTAGCTTGTTGATTAACAAGATGATCAAGGTTTCCTGATCATGGACATTGGATGTTGTTAATAACAAGGTCACACCATCAGTGGAATGATGTGATGAACATTCATCCAAAGTATAGCATTGGATCATGTTAATTGCTAACACCGGAAAAGTATCTTGATAACATCAAACGTCACACCGTAACAGGGTGACTATAAAGGTGGGTTCAGTGCTACGAAGGTGTTATGTTGAGGCTCATGGATCAAGAGTGGGATTTGTCCATCCCAATGACAGATAGATATACTCTGGGCCCTCTCGGTGATATCACATTGAAATAGCTTGCAAGGAAGTGATGTGATCACTAGAATGTTATATCACGGGAACGAGAAAAGAGTGCATGTCGGTAACGAGATCAAAATAGGGGAGATACCGATGATCGAATCTCGGACATGTAATATATCGCGGGACAAAAGGATTTAGTTACTAGCGTTAAAGGTTCTCACGATCACAGAAGTCATCGTTGAATGTGTAGGAGTCAGTATGATCTCCAGGTCCCGCTGCTGATTATTGATCGGAGAGGGGTCTCGATCATGTCTGCATTATTCGCGAACCGTAGGGTGACACACTTAAGGGATACCGACACCATTTGGAGCAAATATGTTTCAGATAAAGAGTTTAGAAAGCGCTGGAATTATTTCAATAGACACCGAAACTGTTTCGGGTGAAAATGCTGAAATTGGTTCTGCATGTAATATTGAAATGTTGCAGGGGGTTTTATGTGAATGTTTGTTAATTAAAGTAATTAACAAAATTCTGAATAAAAATAATAAAAGAGTTTTATTAAATGAGAGAGCATTAAATTTGGTGAAATTTAATGCATTTAAAGTGGAGACTTTAATAGAGAATGTGAAGGGGCATTTTAATGTGGAGGGGTTACCACCACATGAATGGAGGAGGTGAAGGGTCACCCCCTCCATGCGCCGGCCATGAAGGAGGGGCACCCCCTCCTCCTATAAAAGGCCATCCCCTCCTCACTTCTCACTCACACATCCTTGTTTAGGATCTCTCTCCCCCTCTAGTATTATTTCCCCATGGTCTCGGATTAGCGAGATACATGTTCCCGGTGGCTTTATCTGGAAAGGATTTGCTGCTTCCGCTGATTTGCTAGAGCGAGGGACGGAGGTTGTCGGGGTACCGGACGTGTGTGTGATCACGGATGCACCGCTGCTTTGCGGTGCTGGACTTGGTGGTGCTGGAGCTGGATCTGATGGACGTGCTGGAGCCGGACCTGCTGGACTTCATCACGATCTTGAGATCGGCAAGTGTACTACTACATCAACCACGAGTTCCTACTCGTTAACAAAGATCGTTGTCTACGAGGGTAAGTTCTCGTCGGATGTATGTCCACCCGTTGCTTTGTACCTAGTAGATAGATCTTGGCGTGTAGTTCACACCATAGGAAATTTTTTGTTTTCTATGCTGCGGACCCAATAGTGGTACCAGAGACAGGTTTATGCGTAGGTGCTTAGCACGGGTAGTACACATATGTTGATATGTGGGCGATGATGATCATGTTATTGCATCTTCTATGTATTTTGGATATTGGTGGCATAGTGGGATGAAGTGGCCCGGACCAACCTTACATGTCATTGTACATGAGACCGGTTCCATGACTGACATGCAACTTGTTTTGCATAAGTGGCTGGCAGGTGTCTGTCTCTCCTACTATAGTCAATATCTGATTTACAACGAGTTGCTAATAACTTAGTTATCCTCGTTGTGGTTCATGTTCATAGGTGAGAACGGTTCTATCTCCGAAAGCCCTAAGCCACATAAAACATGCAATTGATAAATTAGAGGCGTCTAGTTTAGATTGTTGCTGGGCTAATGTATTGATATGGTATTGTTGTAAGTAGATGTATGACAGATACTCTTACAACACATTCAACGTGTAAGTTCCATAGACCTTGGCCTTACACACAAAGGGATGATAGAGATCAAATGCATGGACCATATCATCTCACTTTACACATTAGATGTTAGCATCTTATACTGCTAGTTTGGCGCTTTCTGTAGCATTATAAGATGATCCCTCTTTTAGATATCAAGATAAAAATGTGTTCTTCCTTAAGTATGCACTGTTTTGTGGATCGTATTTCGAGACATCACGTGATGATCGGGCGTACTCGACTCTACGCTTTCATACAAACGGGTGTAAGACAATTTTACACATGCGAGTACTAAGGTTCTTACTTGGCGAGCCTAGCATGTACAGACATGGCCTCGGAACACGGACCAAAAGGTTAAGCATGAGTCATATGGTTGATATGATGCCCATATAGATGCTCGCCTTTGAAGCTACATCAACTCACGTGATGATCGGACTTGGTGTAGTGGATTTGGTTCATGTAATCACCAAAAAGGCACGAGGGATGTCGTTTTTGAGTGGGAGTTCATTTCTAATTTGGATTAGTCGAACCAAATTTGTCATAAATTAAATCAAAGTGAATTTGCATAGTTTGTTGTAGTCATTGGCATTCGTTTTCTACCTTATGCTTAGTTTTTATTTGACATAATAGAAATATAGAATTCTGGATATTTACTTTACGAACTGGTATCGTATTGTTTTGAATGTCAATTTAAAGTTTATAAGTCCTATTGCAAACTTTCAGCAAACTCTATTTACTCCATGAAGTTTAATAAGTAGTATTAAATCAAGAGTAAGAATTCCAATGTTAGTATCTAAAGTATCATGTTTGCCTCCATGATTATTGATATTCAAAAAGTTGTTTTAATATCAAGATTATATTGAGCTGGAAATTGTTTCGTAAAACCATCATGTGTGAAAGATATTGTGATACCTGAAACAATGTTTTTGGTTGCATTATGATAGAGTATAATTTAGCAAAATACATGTTCTCATATTGTATGAGAATTTGTGAAGGATGGAGATGCTAGGCATCCGAATCTACCAAAAAGGTTTTGGGAACTGATATTATACTCGCGATTCTTCCTTATAGGCTATAGTAGCTTGATCATGAAAGTTGTCATGATAAGGATGAATAGAAGATGTAAGTAAAATGTTTACTACACTAATAGATTACTAAAGAATGGATTTTTGAAAGAACACCAAACATTTGATGATGGTGATCCACTTCAAAGTGCAAGTCCAAAGGTATTAGTATTTGACTATATACGCTTTGTACCATGTGTCATGTTGATGACACCACTATTGATGTTGATAGATTCTTTTAAAAGAAAAGGAATTGCTGAAAGAGAATCTATAAAATATTTGGCAGAAAATAAAAGGTTGGAGATGTCCAACTTAGGTATATAGAAGATATACATGTTATGGCTATATTCCTTGCTTGTTAAACAATGTGGTTCTTAGGTATTGGATACCGGTATTGGATACCAAATTGGTTGGTATGAAGTGTCATACAGGACAACGCAATTCATGAACTACAATGGCCTAAGTAACCAGCAAGAAAATGAGTGATGATGTTCATCGAAAACAAATAAAGTGTTATTGTGTTTTTCGTTGTCATCAAACCAAGCCTTCAAGATTTGTTTAAATAATTGTTATTTTGTTCCGGTATCATGAGAACAATGGTTGTTCAAATAATTACCGTATTCCATAAAGGATGGATGAACTTTTACAAGTCTAGTTGGAGAAATCACATCCATAAACACTATTGCTAAAATGTCGCAAGACAAATGATTGAAAGATCACTTATGAAGTGACATCGCTGTTTAAATTATATTTGAAAGAAAACATGAAGAAACTCCATGTTGATGGATTTTTGGAGCCTTTGATTTTGATCAATTGACGCATGTGAGACTTTCCTCGAGATCATTGAAACTCCGTCATAGGCCGTAGAGGAACGGATGACTAGCTTATTGGAAATTGTGCCGATGCATAGTCCATTATGTGTAGCCATATGCGATGGATCTTTTTTGCTTCATATGCTTTCTCCAAAAATTTGAGTGAATATATCTGTATATTTACTTAATAAGGAAGAAGTATGAAACATTTGAAAATTGTTCAAAGACTTTCAAGATGAAGTGGAAAATCATTGTAACAAGAAAATAAAGAGTTTATGATTCGATCATAAAGGAAGATATTTGAGTTACATGTTTAGAAAAAACACCTAAGACTTGAGGAATTGTTCCATGATTTGTGTTTCCCGATAAACCATAGGAGTATGGCATATTCGAGAGATAAAATCAAACCATGTTTGACATGGTAAGATCAAGGGTGTCATTTATAAAACCATACGAGTTATGGTTTGGGATAAAACCCGAATTGTCTTTTCTTAAATTTTGGTATGCTATGCATAAGTAAAATGTTTACAACCAAAGTCGGATAAGCACGTCTTTGTAGGTTACCCAAAGAATTTGTTGGGAATTTCTCCATAACACCAAGGACAAAAGAGTTTGTTACTTGGAACGTCAAGTTTCTTGAGAAGGAATTTTTCGTGAAAAGTTAAGTGGGAGGACAATAGAACTTTGATAAGGTTGTTGAACCTTAGCTATATGTGCTAAGTAGCGCAGCGTCGGAAAGTGTCCCGGTGGCGGCCACAATTCTCATGGCTCTCGTGATTACAAAAGGTGTGATCTCGGAGATTAGAGTTCTATAGAACCATGTGGGTCGGTAAGAATCAAATAGTAAGATTTGATAAGCAAGTCGTTATTGTTTTGACAATGATGAACCAACTACATGCAAAGAAGCGATGATGGGCCCTGACTCCATAAAATGACTAGAAGTCATAGAATCCGTGATAGTATCCATACACGAGAAAACAAGTTTCTAAACTTGGAAGACCCTCCGGAAAGGCGTGAAGCCTACCCGTCATGTTTGGATCTATAAAGAAATAAGACATGGATGTTTAACATCTATGAAATAGTCGACATGTCGGAAAGAAGTTTACGACAATGTTCAAGGAGTTGACTATGACAAGATTTGATCTTTCATAGCGATATATAGTCTTGACGGATTAATGTAGCAACCACTACATATAATTTGGTATATGGTAGTTGAATAAAACAAAACAAGGTTCTTCTAATAGAACGGTTACCTAGGACATGTACATGACATGGTCCGAAGGGTTTTGTTAATTCAAAGGGTGCTAAAAGGGCATGTAAACTTCAATAGTTGAAGTAAGCATAGCGGAGTTGGAATCTTCACCATGATGAAACTGTTAAAAGAGTTTAAATTCATCGGAGATGATGAAGATGCTTGCATTTGCAAGAAATTAAGTGGGAGCGCTGAGACATATTTCTAATACATTATGTAGAGGACATATTGTTGATTGGAAATGATGTATCTTGTATTAACACAAGTTAAGAATTTCATTAAAATAAGATTTCGATGAAAGACTTGGGCAGACCCAGAATATTAGGCATCAATATCTATATGGATAGATTAAGGCGCTAATATGGTTGTGCCAGACATACATATATGAGATATTGAAAGGGTTCAATATGGAAACAACAAGAAAGGTTCTTGCTGCATGGAAAGGATTGTATCAAAATTCAAGGGTTTCAACACTTGGTGAGTAAAATCACATGAAGATTTTGATCGATTATACCATGATATGTATATATCCAGAATGTCCTATGCTCTAAATGTTATGAGCATATACCAGAATGATTCATAAGATGATCATTGGACAATAGTAGATATTCTTATGAGCTTTGGAAGAACTAAGAATATATAATGTATAAGTGACAAATAGTTAAAGGTAGTTCATTGTAAAGTGTTACATTGATACTAGTTTTGTCACAAGATACAAATTAAATTTATCTCAATTTAGACTATGGGTGGCACAATGTAATGGAAAGGATGTTCCATGATGGATTTGGATGAGTTCCAAAGTTGAGACATTGTGACGGATACTACAACAAAAGGCTAAGTATATGACTGCTATAGTAGCAGCAAAGGAGGGCATTTGTGTTAAGTAGTTTGTTATCAAACTAGGTGTGGTTCAAAGTGGGCTAATACTATGAAGATATATTGCGTGACAATAATATCGACCTATTTTGAGCCGAACGAACTAAAGGTCTCACTAGAGGACCAAATTTATACAATGCCATCTCATTTGAGAATGAGTGATGCGGAGAAACGCAAAGACATGCAAATACACACAGACCTGAAACTGTCAGATCCGGAGATTATGTTAACCACTAGATATAGCGTATATGCAACACCAGAAAGCCATAGGTATTTAATACGCAAAGTTTTTCAAACTAGATTATTGACTCTAGTGAAAGTGGGAGACTGAAGGGAATATGCCCGAGAGGCAATACTAAAGTGGTTATTATCTTATTCCATGTTTATGATAAATGTTTATTTTACATGCTAGAATTGTATTGATCGGAAACATCAATACATGTGTGTTTAATAAACAAAAAAGGTTCCTAGTTATGCCTCTCTTATAGACTAGCTTGTTGATTAACAAGATGATCAAGGTTTCCTGATCATGGACATTGGATGTTGTTAATAACAAGGTCACACCATTGGTGGAATGATGTGATGAACATTCATCCGAAGTATAGCATTACGATCAAAGTCATTATGTTTATATTGCTATAACATCATAATGGTAATCTTTATCCTTAGACCATGAGATCATGTTAATTGCTAACACCGGAAGAGTATCTTGATAACATCAAACGTCACACCGTAACAGGGTGACTATAAAGGTGGGTTCAGTGCTACGAAGGTGTTATGTTGAGGCTCATGGATCAAGAGTGGTATTTGTCCATCCCGATGACGGATAGATATACTCTAGGCCCTCTCGGTGATATCACATTGAAATAGCTTGCAAGCAAGTGATGTGATCACTAGAATGTTATATCACGGAACGAAAAGAGTGCATGTCGGTAACAAGATCAAACTAGGTATGGAGATACCGATGATCGAATCTTGGACATGTAATATATCGCGGGACAAAGGGATTTAGTTACTAGCGTTAAAGGTTCTCACGATCACAGAAGTCATCGTTGAATGTGTAGGAGTCAGTATGGATCTCCAGGTCCCGCTGCTGATTATTGATCGGAGAGGGGTCTCGATCATGTCTGCATTATTCGCGAACCATAGGGTGACACACTTAAGGGATACCGACACCATTTGGAGCAAATATGTTTCAGATACAGATTTAAGAAAGCGCTGGAATTATTTCAATAGACACCGAAGCTGTTTCGGGTGAAAATGCTGAAATTGGTTCTGCATGTAATATTGAAATGTTGCAGGGGGTTTTATGTGAATGTTTGTTAATTAAAGTAATTAAAAAAATTCTGAATAAAAATAATAAAAGAGTTTTGTTAGATGAGAGAGCATTAAATTTGGAGAAATTTAATGCATTTAAAGTGGAGACTTTAAAAGAGAATGTGAAGGGGCATTTTAATGTGGAGGGGTTACCACCACATGAATGGAGGAGGTGAAGGGTCACCCCCTCCATGCGCCGGCCATGAAGGAGGGGCACCCCCCTCCTCCTATAAAAGGCCACCCCCTCCTCACTTCTCACTCACACCTCCTTGTGAAGGATCTCTCTCCCCCTCTAGTATTATTTCCCCATGGTCTCGGATTAGTGAGATACATGTTCCTGGTGGCTTTATCTAGAAAGGAGTTGCTGCTTTTGCTGCTTTGCTGGAGCGAGGGACGGAGGTTGTCGGGGTACCGGACGTGTGTGCGATCACGGATGCACTGCTGCTTTGCGGTGCTGGACTTGGTGGTGCTAGAGCTGGATCTGATGGACGTCTTTGAGCCGGACACGCTAGACTTCATCACGATCTTGAGATCGGCAAGTGTACGACTACATCAACCACGAGTTCCTACTCGTTAACAAAGCTCGTTGTCTACGAGGGTATGTTCTCGTCGGATGTATATCCACCCATTGCTTTGTACCTAGTAGATAGATCTTGGCGTGTAGTTCACACCATAGGAAATTTTTTGTTTTCTATGCTGCGGACCCAACATAAAACTAGGGAACTAAAGAGATCATTTTCATATGAACCAACTTCCCCAAGCTTAGACGTGTCCATAGCATTAATAACAAAGCTGTTCAAAAGATTCATACTAATAACATTGCTATTAGCATGCAAAGAAAGTTCCATGGGTTTTTTAATTTTCTTTTCAGACAATTCAAGTTCTAACTTAGGAAAAATACTAAAAAGCTCTCTATTTTTTTGTTGTTTTCCATTAAGCCTAACTAGTGAAAACAAGAAACAAAAAGACAAAATTGCAGAATCTAAAGGAAATAACTTCCAGCACTCACACCGGAGGATGTGAGCACCTTTTACCTTACCTCCCTAAGCGGTGCGGAAAATAGCTTGATGTCTACGCACTTCTATTCTTGTAGACAGTTGTTGGGCCTCCAAGTGCAGAGGTTTGTAGAACAGCAGCAAGTTTTCCCTTAAGTGGATCACCCAAGGTTTATCGAACTCAAGGAGGAAGTGGTCAAAGGTATTCCCTCTCAAGCAACCCTGCAATCAAGATATAAGAAGTCTCTTGTGTCCCCAACACACCCAATACACTTGTCAGGTGTATAGGTGCACTAGTTCGGCGAAGAGATAGTGAAATACAAGTGGTATAGATAATTATAAGTGGTAACAGTGATAGAAAGTAGCTTGATGGCGTGGAAAAGACTAAAGTAAAACTGAAATAAAGAAGGAAGCAAGCAAACATGTAACAGATCTAATAGCAAACGGTGTTTCAGTGCTTAGAAACAAGGCCTAGGGATCATACTTTCACTAGTGAACACTCTCATATAAATATCTTCTCTTTATTATACTACTCTTAACTACTCTCCGGTTGGACACTCTAATCGAAGGTAGGGCTATAACAGCACATCTCAAAGTAAGCCTTTCCCATCTAGAAAACCCCACACTATCACCTTGAGTACTAGATGAGTCCAACAAACACCACAATTTCATAAAGACATCCAACTCCAAATATAACTCATAACAAGTATTTATAATCTCTAGCCTAAGTGCCACCATGGTGTGCACGCTGTCACTTTCACACACATGGGGAGAGTAGAGATCTATTAAAGCACTTGAATAGCAAGGTAGATCTATAGATTACAAGCTCATGATCACAATATGCTCATGCATAGAGAGAGAGATGAACACATAGCTACCGGTAGAACCCTTAGCCTCGAGAGAGAACTACTCCCTCCTCATCATGGGAATCAACAATGGTGATGGAGATGGTGGTGGAGATCGATGGAGATGGCTTCGGGGGCACTTCCCCGTCCCGGCAGGGTGCCGGAACAGAGACTTTCTATCCCCCGAATCTCCCCTTCGGTGGCGGCGGCACTGCGGAACTTTTCGTGGATTTCTGGTTGACGATTTAGGGTTTTGGTATCGGGAGGTTTCTTATAGGCGAAGAGGCAAGGTCGGTGGAGTGCCAGGGGGCCCACACCACCTGGTGGCATGGCCAGGGCTAGGCCGCGCCACCATATGGTGTGGCTAGGCCCTTGCCCTCCTCCGTCTCTGCTTCTGGCTCCGTGAGTCTTCCGGTAAAATAGGAACTTTGGCTTTTGTCGCGTCCAATTTAGAGAATATTGATTTTCTGACTTTCCTGGAACCAAAAACAGCAGAAAACAGGCAACTGGCACTGTGGCTCTTGTTAATAGGTTAGTCCAAGAAATCATATGAAAAGTATTCCAAAGTTGGAACAAAACACAAGAAAGTATATAAAACCAAGCATGGAACATCAAAAATTATAGATACATTTGCAATCTATCAATGATGGCGACTACTGACTCTTTCGTGGAATTTGTCGTCGGATTGATGACAAGTACGCCATGAGGGGGTCCTCGAGGCGTGCGGAAGAGAGGGGTGTGAGACATACGGTATTCCGGGACGGTGAGCACACAAGTTTTCCAGTTCGAATCCATGGCTTTGGACGGATCCTACTCTGCTAGCAATCGATGTCTGGCGAGCCGGAATATGGGTTACAAGGGTTTCGCCTGTGCGAGTTGAGATTGTAGACTATTGAGGTGTGCCCTAAAGGCTCTCCCTAGGACGGCTTATATAGATATCTGGCCTAGGGTTTACAGGAGAGATCTATCTGGCTACGACTAAGAGTCGGTTACAGAGTACATCTTGAACTACAAGTAACATTATGGGCCTAAGTCGGTAAGTCTTCTGGGCCATCCCGTAGCCGGATTGGACTCTGTCTTTCTCCCTGACTGGACCGCCCGTGAAGCAACGCTCTAACCCGAAGTGGGCCACCCTGGTCAGTGAGGAACTGTGAGGATACCCGGAAAGTATATCCCCAACACCAGCCCCCGGAGGCCTCCAAGATCCAAAGTCGGATTTATCATCGTCTAGCTTGATCTTCGGCTTGCAGAATCTTGAAGGGTTCTTGAAACTTCACAACAAAAAATACGATCCGGGTCTTAAAAATAAGTCGGACTTATCAATAGGTTACTCGGATTTTCCAGCTTGATTTCAAACTAAGCCAGAACTTGGTCTCTAACGCCACCTGACACAAGCATGGTTAAGTCATGTCATCTAACAAAGGCCACGACCGTTGGTGGGTCCATGTCCATGAACCGCGCCGTTTCAATGCGTGCGTGGAGATCGAGGCGACGCAATCATCGCGTGGGTCCTTCCCAGTTCCTTCCACGACGCGTGGCGGTTGCAATGTAGCATTTGCACGAATCTTGGCGCAGTTAGGTGGATATAAGGGGTTTGGATTTCTTCTTCTCCTTTCCACCAGTCCTTTGTCGTTTCCTTCCTTCCCAATCCTCCTACGCGCAAAGAGCCTCCTTGTCCTTCCTCCATAGAACTCCTACCGCCACCCCTTTCAGGTCGTCTTCTCACCAGAGATATGGCTTCATCTTCTTCCTCCGGTTTGGCGGCAGCAGCGGTGGCGGTGATGGCAGAAGCAGTACCAGAGAAGGAGAGCTTCCGGGGAATCTGGATCCCCTGCGCCCTCAACGAGGAGGGCCTCAAGAACGTGGAGAAGGAGGGGCTTCTCGCCACCGGCGACTAGCGGAGCGGCTTCGGGGAAACCGTCCCCAACCCGTGCGACAGCGAGCGGGTCCACTTCAACACCCATCTTGACCGAGGTCCGTCTTTTCCTCCCTCGGAGTTCTTCTCTGAGGTGATAGATCATTTCGGAGTTCAACTCCACAATCTTCCTCCTAACTCTCTCTTAGAGATGAGTGCGTATGCTTCGCTTTGCGAGGGATTTCTCGGCATTAATCCGAGTTTGACTCTCTTTCGGTACTACTTTCATGTCCGGAGAAACTCCATCACTGTCGGTGTTCCTTACATCACCGGCACTATCAGCTTTTCACTTAGACGTGACCGGGCTTATCCCAAGATTCTAGCCAGTGACTCGGTCAAACAATGGCCAGCCACTTTTTTCTATCATAGGGATATTCCGGCTCCCGACAAAGCTACTGCTTTGCCGGCTTTTGTTGACGGAGCCGCACGGCCCAGCCTTCCTGGGACGAGGCTGCTCCAGCTCTTTCCAATGATCTGATCCTCGCTAAGAGGCGGATCGAATATTTGATTAAGCATAATGGTCTGAAGGGATCCGACTTGGTCTAGTGCTGGGGCTCACGTCGGATCCAGCCACTTTAGTACCACGGGGATAGACTGATGCACTCCATCACGTCTTCCAAAACCGACTCCCTCCGCATCAGCCCCAAAGCCTATACCACTCAAGGCTATATAAGCCAGATCAAGTGGCTGATCAAGGAGCGGATCGAGAGGAGGATTCCGGAGGTTTCTCTGGATATGCACACGACGGAAAACCCCGTGGTGCCGGTAAGCTTCCATCATCATACCTTTTATGTGTTTCATTCTTTGAGTTATACTTCAATACTGATGTGTTTTCTTCTTTTCAGCTTGCTGAACTCCCCGAGTCGGAATTTGCTCCGCTCGAAGGATATCCTCCGGAGTTCTCTCAAGAGGTGGAGGTAGTTCCATTGCCGGATCTTGCGCTCAAGAAGCGCAAAGCTCCGACAGTGGATGTTGGCACAAAGGAGGTGCCTGTTGTGAAGAGGTAACTTTTAGACACAACTTTCTGCCTTTGTTCCTTATTCGAATTTCTTTCCGAGATGTAATGTTTCCAACTTTACTACATTCTCAGAGCAAAGCCGCTCATCAAGGGTAAGGGAAAAGGGATTCCTTCGAAGCCCCTATGACAAACGAAGCTCACCATAGCTTCTCTTGTCATGGCTCCTCCGACTCCTGCCCCTCAACCTTCTACAACTCCGGCGATCACTCCTTCTCTGGTGGTTGCAGAAGATCCGGCTCCTTCAACGGAGCCTACGATCCTTGGGTCACAAACTGACGTCACCATGAGCGCGTCAGATCAAGATAAGGGTGAACCCTCTTCGGGTAATTATCCCTTGGCAGAAACCTTCACCGAAAACCTCATGAGCAATCCGGGTCTTGCCAAGTTTGGCCAGACCCGGGAATCTGCCGAAGAGATCTAGCGGCTCGCCAGGCAAGTCCTGGAGAAAAGCCATCTATCTGCCGAAGAAGAAGCGCAAGAAGCAGAGGACATCAAGTTCTCAGATCTTCTTGCTCAAGTCCGCCTTCGCGACGAGAGGATTAGTACTGACGAGCTTCCAACAGCCCTAGTAATCCCTCTTACTCTTGCCGAGAAGGTGGCCGCTGAAGTGAACGCGGGTTTGGATAAACTTACCCGCGAGCAATATGTAAGTCGGAATTCCAACTCCTGTTTTTCCTTTATTGTATTTTATATCATATCCTCTAGCCCCCAAGCATGAAGTAGGATAAACAATCTGGGTTTATGCTTTATTAGGATTCCCAAGAACGAACTAGTGTAGCCCCCAAGGCTCGTGCTGATATTTTAGAAAAAATATTAGCCCGAGTCTTAAGTAGCTTTCTGACTTTGGGTATTCTGACTTACAGAAAGTATGTTCGTATAACCAGGAATTACTGACCAATGTCTGCGATAAGCGGAGAGAGATCAAAGCTCTCCGGCTTAAAAATGCTGAACTCAAAGTTGCCAAGGATGAGGCCGAAGGTAAACATTCCGAGACTCAACCCTTGTCTCTGTATTTTCAATGTCGATTTTTTCTGAACTTTTGTTCTTTTTGACTTACAGCGCCGGTGAAACAATCCGTCGCCATGATTGAAGAGGCCGAGAACCTCAAGACCCTGGTGGTGGAGAACAAGGGACTTCGCCAAGAGCTGGATAAGCTTAAGGCGGATCATGAAAGGAGCATATCTCAAGTCCTTGAATCCTCCTCCATGGCCACTGATGAGCGTGATCGCAAGATTGCTGCTCAAGATAAAATAATCTCGGATCTCAAGAATGAGCTTGACAGAGAGAAGGATATGTCCCAGGCGCTCCGGGCTGAACTCCAGAGTCTCCGGGAGGAGAAGACCAAGATTGACGACGTCATTTTTGGTACGTTCCATCTATCTGACTTGTCTCTTTCTTCGACTTTTACCAATGCCGGATTTTTCTTAACTTGTTTTGTGTATAGGTCCTCTGAACTTGACGGACTCTTCCTCCACCGAGCCCCGCACCCACCGGCTTACCCAAGTCGGTGACCTGCTTCACGACTTCCGCTAGTCCCTTGAGGACGTTGGCGAAGCTCTCAAGATTCCGGACATACCAAGCATGTCGGATTTCCAGGTGCGGGACAAGGCGAAGGAGATGCCGCAACTTGTTTGGGACTAGAACATGTCCTACGCGCGGACTGCTGTGCAGAACGCTCTCACCATGGTCATGAGCCACCATGGAAACATGGAGATATGGCAAGTGACCAGAGGGTACTGCAAGGTAGACGAAGATGGCCAGGAGCAGGACCTTCAAGCCATCATGTACTCCTGCGCCGGATACGGGTGTCACGTGGCTGATCTGACCAGCTATGAGATCCCCTTCTTCACCCGCGTGGATACTCCGCCTCCTCCTGTAGAAGAAACCGAAGAAGTTTCTGACGATGAACGCACCAACTATGCTGCGGACATCTCGGAACGATATCAAGGCAGAGTAACCAGCGAGCCGGTAGCTCCTTCATCTCCTCCTGCATCGTAGACCAGAAACTTATGTATTATTCCGGAAAACACATGATGCGTTTGTAAATATGTAATACTTAATTTTTGCTAGTGCTAAGCTTTTGATCTATTCAGCACTTTTCGGCTTTGAATTTTTTGTGTGTGCCTAAAATGTTTACATAAGCACTTGTATTTTTTCGTCTCTACTTATCGTTTATCTGGATTTCCGCCTCGTCCCTTTCGTGAGCCGGCTAAACCTTCCGCTGGAAACTTTGCCGAGCAACGAAGCTCAATTGCTAAACCAGTTTAAACTCGAAAACAAAGCCGCCTTACAGTACCAACTATTCACTACTCGGAAAATGCCCGCATCCAGCAATCAGACAAATAACCAAAGTAAAGACTAGAAACTTTAGAGTAATACCCGAAGGTAGCAGTTTTAGAATCGGAAATCTAAACCAGAACGAACATGAGCATAAAGTACTTTCAAGCATTCTGGGATTTTCGACTATGACATGATCATTCGGAAATAAGATGGTAAAAACTTCTCAGAAAACTTTGAGGCAACCAAAACTTTTATTTCTCACAGAACATGTACATATATATGATTACAAAGAAGGATAAACTAAGAATAAAAGGGACGTAGATGAGCAATATTCCATGGTCTGTCTAACTCATCCGGATTTGTACTGCCTCTAGCTCTTTTTCTCTTCTTAGTAGCAGGTCTTTCTTTGACTGGCCTCATGTCAGTTAAGTAGTATGATCCATTGTGCAATACTCGACTAACTAAAAAGGGACCTTCCCATACTGGGGAAAGTTTGTGCTTTCTTTGTTGCACAAGCCGGAGAACCAAATCACCTTTAGTGAAGGATCTATTTCGGACTCTATGGCTATGATACTTGCGTAACTTCTGCTGATAGGCTGTAGATCTCATTTCTGCAACGACGCGAACTTCTTCGACTAAGTCGAGATCATTTTGTCGAGAAATCTCGGCATCCTCTTCGATATACGCGGCCACTCTAGGAGAAGTATGAATCAAATCACTAGGAAGAACTTGCTTCTGCACCATAGACCAAGAAGAAAGGTGTGTATCCTGTTGACCTGTTTGGAGTTGTTCGTAAACTCCAAATTACAGAGGGTAGTTCCTCTGCCCAAGCCCCCGCAACACATCATAGTGGTGCTTCAAGTCTCGGTTTTAGGCCTTGTAAGATTAAACCATTTGCTCTTTCGACTTGTCCATTAGCTTGTGGATGTGCGACTGACGCAATGTCAAGCCGGATATTTTGCTCGTCGCAGAATTCAGCCAATTCTCCCATAGAAAAGTTACTCCCGTTGTCCGTGATAATGCTATGCGGATAACCATACCGGATTATAACATCCTCGACAAATCTTTTGGCTGTTGCTCCATCACAACTTGTGACGGGTTTAGCTTCAATCCATTTGGTGAATTTATCCACCATCACTAAGAGGTGAGTAAATCCACTTGGAGCTCGTTTAAAAGGTCCTACCATATCAAGCACCTGCACATAAAGGGCCATGTTATAGGTATTGTTACATCGATCAGCGGAACATGAGCTTGCTTGGCGTACTTTTGGCAGCCTTTGCGTCTTGACTAATCGTCCGCATCTCGCACGAGTAAGCGGAAAAATCCGTTTAAAAGCTTTTGCCACTAAAGATTTGGCTGTAGTGTGGTGACCACACTCACCTTCGTGGATTTCCCTTAAGATTTCCACTCCTTCTTCCGGAGATACACAACGCTGAAAAACCCTAGAAACACTCCATTTATAGAGCTCACCTTTAACAATAGTATAGGCTTTAGCTCGTCAGATAATCTGCTGGCTCAGCACCTCGTCTTCGGGTAATTTGCCATCTCCCAAATAATCGAGGTAGGGTTGAGTCCAGCTGGGAATTACAGCCAGAACTGCTATTAAAGGTGACTCGGATTTGGTCGGATATTCCTCATCTACTCCCTTTATTGAGGGAACTTTGAGGTGCTTTAAAAAAGCGCCATCCGGGACCTCTCTTTCAGTAACCTATCCGAGATAGTGCATCTGCTTCCTCATTTTCTGCTCGAGGGATGTGTTGAACTTCAAACCCTTCGAACGATTTAGATAGATCATCCACGACAGCTTTATATGTTGCCATGTGTTTATTTGCATTACAAATATCCGACACTTGTTGAGCAACAAGATCCGAATCTCCGTAACACATCAAACGTCGGATGCCAATATCCTTAGCAATCCAAATTCCATGTAACAGTGCTTCATACTCGGAAATATTGTTTGTCGCTGTGAAGTGGATCTGCAACACGTATAAAAGTTTATCTCCTTGGGGTGATTTGAGCACCACGCCAGCCCCCGAGCCCCCTCGAGCCTTAGACCCGTCGAAAAAGAGGGTCCAATATTCCGACTCAGGGAGTATCATATTCTCCTTCGTCTCTGTCCAATCAGCGACAAAGTTAGCAAGGATTTGGGATTTGATTACTATCCGAGGTTTGTACTCAATATCAAAAGCTGAGAGCTCTATGCCCCATTTGGCGACGCGTCCTGTGGCGTCACTACTGTTGATTATATCTCTAATGGGAGTTGTGCTCACCACGGTAATTGGATGCTCCTGAAAGTAGTGTCATAACTTACGAGATGCTAGAAAAACACCGTGAACCAACTTTTGATAATGCGGACACCGCTGTTTTGATTCTGTCAGAACCTCGCTGACAAAGTAAGTCGGACACTGCACCAGGTGCTCCTGATTTTCCTCTGGTCTCTCCACCACCATGACGATACTAACGACCTTATTTGTCGTAGCAAGATAGAGCAACATCGGTTCCTTAGGTTCCGGCGCTGCAAGGATAGGAGCAGATGAGAGTACTTTCTTCAGGTCTTTTAGTGCAGCTTCAGCTTCATCAGTCCAAACAAAATCTTTGGTCTTTTTCAGGAGTTTGTATAATGGTGCGGCTCTTTCACCAAGCCAGCTTACAAATCGACTGACCGCAGTGATGCAGCCAGTTAATCTTTATACGTCCTTCAGGCGAGTTGGCCTGGAAATATTAAGTATAGCCTTGATTTTGTCTCGGTTCACCTCTATGCCTCTTTGAGACACGATGAAACCTAACAATTTTCCGGCTGGTATTCCAAAGAAGCATTTCTTCGGGTTAAGCATGATGTTGTATTTTCGTAGATTGGTGAACATTTCCTCCAAGTCGGAAATCAGTGTTTCCTTGTTTTTGGACATCACCGCGATATCATCCACGTATGCATGTACATTGCGTCCGAGTTGGTCATGGAGGCAACGCTGCATCATGCGCTGGTACGTAGCTCCTGCGTTCTTCAGCCCAAAGGGCATCGTAACAAAACAGAAGGTTCCGAAGGGGGTTATGAATGAAGTTTTGATTTTGTCAGATTCATTCATACGGATTTGGTGATAACCAAAATATGCGTCGAGAAAACAGAGGAGTTCCGAGCCTGCCATAGAATCGATAACTTGATCAATTCTAGGCAAAGCGAACGGATATTTTGGACAAGCCTTGTTCAAGGCAGTATAATCAGCACACATCCTTAAATCAGTGGTGTCCTTTTTAGGGACCATTACAGGATTGGCCGACCACTCAGTGTGGATGACCTCTTCTATGAACCCGGCTAACTCGAGCCGCGCTAGTTCCTTAGCTATTGCCTTACGCTTTTCGTCGCCAAACCGTCGTAAGGACTGTTTGACGGGTTTAGCGTTCGGGTTTACATTCAGAGAGTGCTCGGCAATTTCCCTAGGTACTCCGATCATGTCAGATGGCTGCCATGCGAAGATATCTTAATTTGCTTGGAGGAACTTGACGAGCGCGCTTTCCTATGCGCTATCTAGGCCTACGCCTATCTGGGTCACCTTGGAGGGGTCATCATCCTTCAACGATGCTTTCTTCGTCTCTTCTGATGCCTTGAACTCCGGTTTTGGCTTGGTCACCTCCTTCTTCGTTGCGGGCATCTCGGACACCGTTGGGACCTGGAATTTTCATCATATTGTAAATGTAACACGGACAAGCCATGAAAGCCCAGTAAACCGGACGTCCAAATATAGCGTGGTATGCGCTCTTGAACGGGGCCACTTCGAAGGAAAGTGCCTCCGTCCAATAATTCTTTGGAGTTCCAAAGGTAACGTCCAAAGTGATATCTCCCAGGGAATTAGCTTGTCTTCCTGGGACAACTCCGTGAAAAATCACAGAGCTATGGTTCAGCTAGGTCTCCGAGATCTTCATTCGGCGTAGCGTTTCGACATAGAGAATATTGATGCTGCTACCACCGTCCATGAGGGTCTTGGAGAAACCATAACCGTCAATAAGTGGGTTGACGATTAAGGCGTATTTTCCTCGCCTGTGTAACTTAGGCGGATGATCATCGCGGTCAAATGTGATTACCACTTCTGACCAGTCCAGATACTCTGGGACAGCCGGAACTGTTGCATTGAGATCGTGTAGAACTGCTTTCTTGACCTTTGCTGGTTGAGATCTGAGGAAAGTGACATAAGTGTCCTTTTTGGTGGGAAAAGTCTTCTTCCCTTCCGACTTGGGATTTGAAGCATCGGCTTCCTCCATGTCAGAATCTTCCTTGGTTTTGCCTGGTTGCTGTTCTCCTCTACCTTGGACCCTTGAAGTCCCACGGCCATGCCCGCGGCCTCCACCACGTCCTCCTCGTCCTCTAGACCCGGAAACAGTAGTAACCACCGCTGTTTCCGTGTTGGGTTTT
Organism: Avena insularis; assembly: GCA_023614405.1. Classification (NCBI taxonomy): domain Eukaryota; kingdom Viridiplantae; phylum Streptophyta; class Magnoliopsida; order Poales; family Poaceae; genus Avena; species Avena insularis. The sequence continues at coordinate 537,913,149 of CM042686.1, forward strand.
TCCTCCGAGGTGTTCTTACGCTTCTGAGCTTGTTGATTTGTTTTTGCTGACTGAGGTACAGCCAAGGCGTTGAGTAATCCCTCTACATCGTCACAAGATCTCGATATTTGCCATTGCTTCTATCATCTCTCCCAAATCAGTGACCTTGTCACACTTCAAGCGATGACGCAGTAGACCAATTGGGAGACCTGCAATTAAAGCTTCAATCCTAATTTGATCATTTACTCCTTCACAGGAGTTCTTGGTGTCGATCCATCGTCCGAGGTAGTCCCGGCAAGTTTCTCCGGCTTTCTGGGTGCAACGCTGTAGGTCTCCGACCAAACAGGCCCTCCGATATGTGCCTTTGAAATTATGAAAGAACGCACTTTGCATGTCATACCAGTTATGGATGGTGTTCTCCGGAAGTTCATTGAGCCATGATCGCGCCGTCTTTCGTAACATAAGTGGGAGATATCGGGTTGCGACCAGGCTGTTTTCGCCTTTGGCGATGCAGCAAGCTTGGAAGAAGTCCTGTAGCCAGGTATTTGGCTGAGCAATGCCATCGTAGGCTTGGATATGTCTTGAGATAGCAAATCCTTAGGGGAATTTTGTAGCTCTGATGCGTGGTCTGAAGCACTTTGGGCCCACGTAGAAATCATCGTTGTCATAGCGTCGAGCCTCTATGTTGGAATTGATCCTGTGCCTTGCGTCGTTCGGGGACAGAGATCATCCCGAATACCGGCTGTGGCTGCGGTGCCGTGGAGCCAGACTTCGGCTTCTGCCACCACTTCCTCCGCCATGTCGTCCTCCTTGCCCTCCATGGGAGCCGTTGTGATGACTGTGTGGTGGAGAGGGTGGTGCAGCTGGATAGTTTCCGGCCGATCGCCGGCCTCCGTACAGAACGTCATTATTCCGATTCCGGGGAGGGTCTTGACTATGAAGAGCCCCCTGCCGGCTTGTACCAGCATGGTTTCCGTCGTTTCTTCGTCCGTTGTTCCCACCATGGTGAGGATCAGCCGGACGACTTGTATACTTAGGAGGTGGCATTTTTTGACGATTCTCCTCCCGTCGTTTTTCTTTATCTTCTCCCCTTCGATCCTTAGATTCTCGTTGAGGAGGGTTCGTTGGATTCAGGGCAGCAATGGCGTCTTTCTCGGCCGCTAGGGCGACGTTGCTCCAGTTACGTGAAGTTCATTGATGCTGTCCTGAAGATCCAGTTCTTGAATAGTTGTCTTCCCGGTGTTTGGGGTGATGATACTACGCCCGAACGTAATGGGATCTTACGCCAGCCCATGCCGGATCCGTGCGACATTGGTCAGAATCTGAGACCAGTTTTTGACTTCCAGACAGGGCGACCTTTTGCTGCTCCAGTCCCTTGTTGAGTAGTTTGATACCCAAGAGGATCTCCTCCGGTCCTGGATTAGCCGATAGAATTTCTCGGGCTGCCACGGTATTCTGTACGGGTGTTGGGTATACCCAATCTCCGTTGCTATCTTTTCGTGGCTTCCCCATCTCATCTCCAAAAAGGACGGCACGGACATGTGGGAATTGGTTGTCATCTATGTGACGCTTCCGTGTCTTCTGATGCAGACGAGACATGTATTCCTTGTTTGACATGCGTTTCTTCTCCACCTCAGCGTTTTTGCCTTCATCGAGGAGTTGTTGACGACACGCTTCTAGGGCTTGCGCCCTTTCGTCCAGCTCATCTGTAGTAAGTTCTGTGGCTATAGGGATAGGTGTGGTTAATGCAGCATCGAGAAGTTTACGCGCACCTTCGGTGATCACGTGTCCATCCACCGATGCTTCTTTTTTCGGCTCTTTTGGGATAAGCGCTCCATCCGAGTCTTCTTCGTATTCCTCGGCAATCACCTCCTCTGCCAGAGGGTCTTTTGCCGGGGTCTTGTTTTTCTTGTTCTTCTTCTTTGCCTTCTTGGCAGCGCCGGTAGCAAAGACTGCTTTGGGTCCGTTTCCCGGAGTCAAGCTCTAATCGGTACTTTCGGACATCTGGACTTCGGGATTGTCTCCGACGTCCATGTCGTCCTGCGCTTTGGGAGAGTGTTTCCCGGATCCTTCATCCATGGCTTCTCCTTCTTCTGCAGCTTTGGAGTTGTACTCCTCTTCATATTCCGCGGAGAACTTTTGGAAATCTGCTGACGTCATCGATTCATCCGAGGATGCGGGTACGTCGGCGTTTGTTCCAATTGCCTCCAGCACCGAGTCGGTGTTTTCTCCAGCATCGGCAGAGCCGGATCCGGATCCCACGTATCCGACGAAGTGCAACGCGTGCTTCTTGAGGTACCTGCGGCTTTCACGATCAGCCATGTCGAAACTTTTGATGGTCTCGAGAATTGCATCTGCGCTTTTGCCTTGCAGTATCATACGTCGTAATGTGTACCTTAGGAAAGGTCTGTCTGTCCCGGCATCATCAGAGCCGGAATCAGTGTCACTGATATGCTCCTCCTGGATTTCGACTTCCGCGGGTGGGTCGATCTGGGATCCGGCTCCTCCAAGGAGATCCACTCCAGATTCGACGTGGGCCGCTAGGTCTTCTTCAGGCTCGGATTTCTCCACTATCTCCGCAACTGGTGCGAGCTAGGTGGGATTAGGGTTTTATGAGATCCGGAACTCTGCCGCCTCCACGGACAAAGGGGAACTAGAAGATTCTTCTGCCTCTATCATCACCGTTGGGTGGGTTGGGCAGGTTCAGCGAAACCGATGTAAACATCGATCTCGCCAAAAGACATGATTGCGTAGGCAGTCACGGCCTCCCTAGCCGGAATCCAAGTCTCGTCGAGAACGATGAGAGGGACGTCGCTAGTGTAGAGGATGCGACCGACAACGATGGTCTCGCCGATTCTGATTCTTGCAGATTCCGCTCGGAACGCAGATCCGAAGCTCACTTGCCCCATGGTGGGCGCCAACTGTCGTCGGATTGATGAAAAGTACGCCATGAGGGGTCCTCGAGGCATGCGGAAGAGAGGGGTGTGAGACGTACGGTATTCTAGGACGGTGAGGACACAAGTTTACCTAGGTTCAAATCCGCCGGCTTTGGACGGATCCTACTCCTGCTAGCAATCCAGTAATACGGCAGAGGCAGAATATGGGTTACAAGGCTTTCGCCTGTGCGAGTTGAGATTGTAGACTATTGAGGTGTGCCCTAAAGGCTCTCCCTGGACGGCTTATATAGATATTCGGCCTAGGGTTTACAGGAGAGATCTATCCGGCTACGACTAAGAGTCGGTTATAGAGTACATCTTGAACTACAAGTAACATTATGGGCCTAAGTCGGTAAGTCTTCTGGGCCTTCCCGTAGCCGGATTGTACTCCATCTTTCTCCCTGACTAGGCCGCCCGTGAAGCAACGCTCTAACACGAAGTGGGCCACCCTGGTCAGAGAGGAACTGTGAGGATACCCGGAAAGTATATCCCCAACAGAATTTTGATCGGGTACTTAGGGTTTCCGTATCAGAGGCAACTTATAGGCGGAAGGAGAGGCCGAGGGGGTGCCTAGTGCGGCTAGACCACCCCCTGGTGCGGGCCAGGCCTGGCCGCACGGCCAGGTGGTGTGGCAAGGCCCCGACCCCTCTCCATCTCATATTCCGGCTCTAGGTGTGCCTCGGTGAAAAACTGACTTTGGCTTTTGTCCCGTCCAATTCCGAGAATATTCATTTTCTGACTTTTCTGGAACCAAAAACAGCAGAAAACAGGCAGCTGATACTGTGGCTCTTGTTAATAGGTTAGTCCAAGAAATCATATGAAAAGTACTCTAAAGTGTGGACAAAACATAATAAAGTAAGTAAAACCAAGCATGGAACATCAAAAATTATGGATACGTTAGCAACGTATCATGTTGCAGGTGTCCTCTCTTGCGTGTATAGTTCAAATGGGAACTGCGTGATGTCTACGCACTTCTATTCTTGTAGACAGTTGTTGGGACTCCAAGTGCAGAGGTTTGTAGAACCCTTAGCCTTGAGGAAGAACTACACCCTCATCATCATGGAAATCAGCAACGGCGATGGAGATGGTGGTGGACATCGATGGAGATGGCTCCGGGGGCACTTCCCCGTCCCGGTAGGGTGCCAGAACAGAGACTTTCTTGAAGGAAATATGCCCTGAGAGGCAATAATAAAGTTGTTATTATGTATTCCTTATATATGATAGATGTTTATTTTGCATGCTAGAATTGTATTGATCGGAATCATCAATACATGTGTGTTTAATAAACAAAAAGGGTTCCTAGTTATGCCTCTCTTATAGACTAGCTTGTTGATTAACAAGATGATCAAGGTTTTCTGATCATGGACATTGGATGTTGTTAATAACAAGGTCACACCATTGGTGGAATGATGTGATGAACATTCATCCGAAGTATAGCATTACGATCAAGTCATTATGTTTATATTGCTATAACATCATACGAAGTAATCTTTATCCTTAGACCATGAGATCATGTTAATTGCTAACACCGGAAGAGTATCTTGATAACATCAAACGTCACACTATAATAGGGTGACTATAAAGATGGGTTCAGTACTACGAAGGTGTTATGTTGAGGCTCATGGATCAAGAGTGGAATTTTTCAATCCCGATGACGGATAAATATACTCTAGGCCCTCTCGGTGATATCACATTGTGATAGCTTGCAAGCAAGTGATGTGATCACTAGAATGTTATATCACAGGAACGAGAAAAGAGTGCATGTCGAATTTAGATCAAACTAGGTATGGAGATACCGATGATCGAATCTCGGACATGTAATATATCGCGAGACAAAGGGATTTAGTTGCAAGCGTTAAAGGTTCTCACGATCACAGAAGTCATCGTTGAATGTGTAGAAGTCAGTATGGATCTCCAGGTCCCGCTGCTGATTATTGATCGGAGAAGGGTCTCGATCATGTCTGCATTATTCGCGAACCGTAGGGTGACACACTTAAGAGTTACCGGATACCATTTTGGAGCACATATGTTTCAGACGAAAGAATTGCAAAGCGCAGGAATTGTTTCAATAGAAACCGGAAATTGTTTCGGGTGAAATTGCAGAAAGTGGTTCTGCATGTGATATTGAAATATTGCAAGGGGCTATATGTGAATGTTTGTTAATTAAAGTAATTAACAAAATTCTGAATAAATTTAATAAAAGAGTTTTATTAAATGAGAGAGCATTAAACTTGGAGAATTTTAATGCATTTAAAGTGGAGACTTTAAAAGGGAATGTGAAGAGGCATTTTAATGTGGAGGGGTTACCACCACATGAATGGGGGAGGTGAGGGGTCACCCCCCATGCGCCGGCCATGGAGAGGAGGGGCACCCCCTCCTATAAAAGGCCACCCATTCCCTCCATCCTCACACCTTCTTGTGAAGGATCTCTCTCCCCCTCTAGAATTATTTCCCCATGGTCTCGGATTAGCGAGATACATGTTCCTGTGGCATTTAAATGCGGAAGGAGTTCTTTGCTTCCAATTGGATCACTGGAGCGAGGAGGTGGAGGTTGTCCGGTGGCTTGAACGTGTGTGCGAGTACGGATGCGCTGCTGAGTTGCGGTGCTCGGACTTCCTCACGATCTTGAGATTGGCAAGTGTAGGACTACATCAACCACGAGTTCCTACTCGTTAACAAAACTCGTTGTCTTCGAGGGTAAGTTCTCGTTGGATGTATGTCCACCCGTTGCTTTGTACCTAGTAGATATATCTTGGCGTGTAGTTCACACTGTAGGAAATTTTTTGGTTTCTATGCTGCGGACCCAACATTTCTGTCCCCCGAATCTCCCCTTCGGTGGCGGCGGTGCTGCGGAACTTTTCATGGCTGGAGGCTGGATTATTTAGGGTTTCTGCATCGGAGGCTTCTTATAGCCGAAAGGTCGATGTCAAAGGGTGGACCAGGGGCCCACACCACCTGGCGGCGCGACCAGGGGGACCTGCGCCACCACATGGTGTGGCTAGCCCTGGCGCCTCTCCGTCTCGTCTTCTGGCTCCGTGAGTCTTCCGGTAAAATATCGACTGTGGCTTTTGTCCGGTCCAATTCCGAGAATATTCATTTTCTGGCTTTTCTGGAACCAAAAATAGAAGGAAACAAGCAACTGACACTATGGCATCTTGTTAATAGGTTAGTTCCAGAAAATGTGTAAAAGTACTCTAAAGTGTGGACAAAGCATAAAAAAGTAGATATAAAACAAGCATGGAACATCAAAAATTATAGATACATTTGCAACGTATCATTGCGCCAGCGCAACCGCGACGAGAGAGAAAGATCTCAACACCGTGTGCAGTTCCAAACAATGGGAACCACATATGAGGGAGAGAAAAATTCCAAAGGAGATGACTCGGAGAATTGTTGGATTATTGTGTGTTTATTCCTCCCGTGGGCACCTCTTTATATAGATGGAGGGATGTGTACCCTCCCCACTGGGTTTCTAATGTGGGACTAAACAAGAGAGAGGGAGGAGAGGCACCATAGGCCACTAGGGCACCATGGGTAGGCCGGCCAGGGGGGAGCCCCACCCCGCACGTATCCCTAGGCTGGCCAGGTGTGCCCCATGTGGCGGCTAGGCCTTGGTCCCTAGCCCTTCCCACTAGCAATTTCCCTCATGAGCTCTTTTTCTCTAGGAACTTGGCCCATTAGTAAAATATCCTTTCAAATTAGATTTTAATTTTATATTTAATATTAATTACATTAATTGATATGTAAATACATATTACAAAATCCTATTTGACCCGAAACACCTTTCGATTTCCTCTAAACGATTTCGGAACTTCCCGGAACGATTCCGGTTCTCTCACGGAACTTTTTCGGTTTCCTTTTATCTTTCATTTGGTGATTCCTATACTTTCACAATAGCTCTAGCGTCATCGTACCCTTATGAGTGTTAGCCCAACGGCTCGGGAATGGCACAAATATGATCTCTATCAATGATCAATAGCGGGACCGGGATGCCCATAATGACCCCTGTGCATTCCACGATGTAATGTCGTTTGAACCGGGAAACCAATTCCCTTTGTTACTTCAATATGACTTGTTCGAGATCATCGATATCATATACCTTGTTCAATCTCGTTACCGACAAGTTCTATTTTACTTGTTCCCGTGATATTCTATCCCCGTGACCTAGTCAAATGTTGCAACATTACGGATATAATTTCATAAAGTCGGCCATGTGTATGTTCCTATCACACGGATGAACAAATCCCGATCTTGATACATAGGCCTCAACTGTTCCTATGGAATATCTAACATATACTTTTTTAATCACCCAGTTATAGACATGACATTTGCTACAGTCAAAGCAGCCTTGGGAGACGGTGATTAATATGATCTCGCGTTCTAAGGACAAGGATACTATGCTTCTAACTATTGCAACGATGGACCATGTGACTTGATCGTGTCATAATTACTATCTTTGGGTAATGCACATCATATCATTATATGACTCCGTTCTCAACTGGAATGCTCCATGATCAGGAAACCTTGATCATCGGTTGCCCAACGAACTAGTATAAACAAAGACTACTTGGGACTTGGTTTGTTTCATACCACACCTATATAAATGTTTCCACTTGATACAGTTATAGCATAATATGAAACTATTACGAACTAATTTGAGATATGATAATAAATTCCATTTATTATTTGCCTCTAGGGCATATCTCCTTTAGTTGGAAGGAAGGAAACACAGCGGCAATGAGTGCAACAGGGAGGGACCTAAACCTGTCAGGACATGCCAACATCGATCTAGGGTACTCCTCAACCTAATCATAATTGCCTTATTTAAACACTAAATGAGTGCATAAACTTAACACCTCAACATACACACATGTTTAGCACTATACTTTACTTTTGATAGGGCAAAGGTGTCCGATCTTTTGATGAGATGGTGATAAATCGATTTGGGTGGAGTTCGGGCTTGACAATCCGACTACACGTACGAGCACGCGCGCCAGTGCTATCGCTAGGCCAATCTCCTGGAGGTTACCGATCTTGCAGATGCACGATCAGCCTGACCAACGAGGGTCTTAATTCCTACCTGAAATCAAGAACAAGTAAGAATTAATATTGCAATCAAGATATTGCGGATAAAGATGAAAGCTTTATTGAAATCGTGGGATCCTGAATAGGTGTGAAGTACAGGAGGTCTCTGCGACACTCAAGCCTTGGCGAAGTTGCAATGGTGACTAACTTTTAGTCTAAACAAAATACGAGTCTAAAGTGACGGCTATGGGGGGTATTTAAGGAGAAAAGGGTGGGGTTTCGGCCAGCCATAGGTATGGTGGCCGAATCCAACCCTAAAAGCCTTTTCCCCCTCAAATACGGACTCTAAAAAGTGGCTATTAAAATTCCTGCGAAAATAACATTGGCCTAGCCCAAAATAAAGGTGATGCAGCACCATATTAAGCAATGGACGAATCTACGAAGTATTATTCTTGAATATTTCATCCAAGCCTTCTATCTTCATTATGGTGGCTTCAAAGTTCGGAAATCTCTACTTGTGACGTCCTCTTCAATCCTCATATGCTTCCTGCCATCTCCATGCATGATTATGCTCCAATGCTTATCCCTCTCGTCCATGCTAGGTCCATCATTCCTAAGAGTAACAAATACATCTGATTTAGACAACATCATATTCTCATGTATATGAGGGATAGCTTCAAGAAACGAAAGTACCTGATAGTTAAGTTGCTTGGTACGAGATCGAGTGATAGGTCCTTGTATGTGTGTAGCTGTAGGTATAGCGGGTGTATCAATAGATGGGATGTCCACATCAACTTTAGTCTTTACTTTATATTCTGTCTTCTCGTGATATTTCACCCCTTAATTAGTTGCGATTTTGTATTATTTCCCCAAATTGACAAGCTAGATCTACACATTAGGGTGTTTTGGCAATTTACTAGGCACACAGTCATATGCGTATTCGTTAGAGGCGTACTCAATTATGTCGATTCACTCTAAATTTTTGTCCAGTTCTGGTTTTTTTTTACAAAAAACTGCGTAAAACTCCATTATTGAGCAAGGTCGCAAATGGCACCGCATTAGAAACCTCGACCACATTGGATTCACTCATGACAAGGGTCGGTTGTCAGCCAAATAGCAATCCCACGTCAAAAGTGGAGGTGAAATATGTCAAGATATTAAAATGGCATAAAATCTATCACAAAACCACAACTAAAGAGTTAAAAAAAAGGAAATACACTATCATCAAAATAAAAAAACTCACGAAAACCATACACTTGAGAATTGGACGATTGTGCTGCGTGTCTTATTAGTCTTGCACGATAAGGTTTGAAAGTAAACAACTCATATCATTTTTTTTTCTGCGAATCAAGTAAACAACTCATATCATGGGAACTAAATAAAGTAGCGGAATTCCATTGAGCAAGGCTGCAAATGGCACCACACTGCGAACCTCCGTCACATTAGGTACACTCATGACAAGGGTGAGTCATCTGCCAACTAGGCTACCTTATCATCCCAACATTTGGGTTCGACTTGTCGGAGAAAAATATAGTACTTGCAATCTCACAGTCAGAAGTGGAGGTAAAATAACATATTAAAAAATGGAATAAAAGCTGTCACAATGTCACAAATGAAGAGTAAAAAAATTAACTACTACGCTATAATCGTACTTCCTCCGACCCATATTAATTGACTCCAGTTTTCTAGATTCATATGTATCTACTAGTTAAGTATCTAGTCTACATACTATCTAGACAAAGTTGAGTCAACTAATATGGGTTCAGAGGGAGTACTAAAAATGTGAAAAAAATCATGCACTTGAGAAGTTGGACGGTTGTGTTGCCTGTCATATTAGTTTGGCGATAAGGTTTAAACAGTAAACAACTCCTATCATGGCGACTAAAATAAAGCAGTGAACCGAGCACGCGCATGATTGGCGAGCATGAACAGTACCGCGCCCGAGGGTCGAGGCTCGAGAGCTAGTGGCCAGGATTTCCATGTGGCCGTACGTGCGCCCATGCTGTTCATGCATGGAATCATATCGGAGTCGAGTTTTGGGGCGTAGCATAGTGAAAACACCGCCAACTGCATCGGAATCTGCTGTGCTTGCGCTGCACGAGCCCTTTGTTTATTTTCCTTGTATCACTTGTTTTAGCTGCAGATTGGTCCTCCATCGTACGTGCGGCCAAGGGTGGGAGGGCGCATGATGAAGTACACTGGGTGCTAGTTTCCCAAGTGGAATTAAGTACTCGACTAGTTTCTCCTTCCGTATCTGGCGTAGCCAGGATTTTCACATTAGGTATTCGAAATAAAAAAATTACAGCACACCAATATAATATGTAGGTTCATAATAGCAAGAACCAAACTACAAAGTTTTCATAGTAGTCACCGTCTCAAATAATTAAATTATATTGTAAGAACACTGAAAAAATATTATTTAACTCTAGGATCTCTCTTTTGAAAGCGAGCAATGATATCATCATCCTTTACTTGCAAGAAGAATCGACGCTCAAGGAAAGTAACCAAACAATCATTCAAGAATTGTTCTCCTATTTTGTACCTTTCTAAATCTTTCATCCCTACGCATATCGGCCATATCCAACTGATAATGAAGCTTTGATAACTCTAGCTTTGAGAAATCCTTAGGATAGAAGTGAGCAAGTTTGAACAACTTCTCTTGATCATAAGCAGCAAATGAAGCAACAGGATTGAATGATGACATGCAAACAAGTAATTGAGTGTTTACCTCATCAAACCTGTTTTCGAGCTCTTGATATTGCCTATCAATAAGACCCAAAAATATATCAACACGGAACCTGTGGATATTGTTAACATTCTTGAAAAACTTTTTACATCTATGAACTGGCTTATAACATGCATCCATGTCAGGGACTTTGACCTTATGCTTCAAACAAAAAGCCTGGACTTTTTCAAGGAAATGTTTCCATCCACTATCTTCTCATAGATTCAATAATTCTTGCTTAGTGAGATCGAGCATATCAATAGCATTCACAATGTCTTGGTCCCTCCTTTGCAAAGCTTGAGTCAAGAGATCCGTGTGTCCAAATATTTCATCCAACAAGTGCAACATAAAAAGAAATTCAAATGACTCGAATACTGTCAACATAGTTTGAGCTCCAATAGCCTCCGCACTATGATACTCTTTTCCAATCCTTTTGAGAACTTTCTGGATTGAAGGGAACAAAGAAAGCACATGTGACACGGTTTTGGAGTGGGAGCCCAACGGGTTTCACATGGCCTTCCCAAACCCATCTCTTGATTTAGCCTTGTGCCTGTTTCAATTTCTTCCAATTCCAATGCTTCAATGAGATAATCAGCTTGAGCTTCTCGAAACATTTGGATCTTTTTGCAAGACATACCAAGAACATTCAACAAATATGCAAGTTGTTGAAAGAACCAAAAGCAATCACCATTCTCTTTAGCAACAGCGACAAGCGTCAATTGGAGTTGATGGGCAAAGCAATGCACATAATAAGCACTAGGAGACTCATCCATAATAAGTTTTTTCAACCCATTAGCCTTACCTTTCATGTTACTAGCTCCATCGTAATCTTGTCCACGTACCATTGAGAAGCTCAAAGAATGATCCATCAATAGTTTTTCAATTGCCTTTTTTAGTGTCAAAGTTGTAGTGTCCTCAACATGGACAATTCCAAGAAATCTCTCAACCACCTTTCCAGTTTTATCTACATACCGCAAGCAAAGAGCCAATTCTTCTTGTTGATACACATCACTAGATTCACCGGCAAGTACTGCAAAATATTCTTCACCAAGATCTTTCAGAAGAAGACTAGTTGTTTCTTTGGCACAACAATTGATGAGTTCTAATTGTATCTTAGGGCATGTCATTCTGCAATTCTTTGGAGCATTTTTCAAAACAACTTTGTCAACATCTTTAAACTTTTCTGCTAGATGATTCAAAAGCTCAAGAAAATTTCCCTTATTAAATGGCTCTTCACTTTCATCATGACCACGAAAATCCAACCCTTGCTTTAAAAGAAATCTCAAGCAATAAATTGAATAACTCAGCCGAGAGAGATATTGGGCCTTACTTTGTTTGGAACTTGAAGAAATAGACTCTCATTGATGCACTAGGTTGAATGAACAAATCATATTTTTCTTGACCTTCACAATGAGCACTAGTGAGATCACCACAATGTTTCTCGAATCTATTTTTCATCATGTTCCAATTTTTAAATCCCCCTTTCACAAAAGAATCACCTCCCTTATGCTTAGTTTCATCCTTGAATAAGTATCAAACAAAGCAAAACACTGCATCTAGATGAACACTATACTCAAGCCATTTGTATTTGTCAAACCAATGAGATGTAAAGCGTCTATTACCTCCAGTATCTCTTATTGGAAAATCATGTTGCCTTGGTTGACATGGCCCCAATGCAATATATCTCCTTCTTATAACATCTTGATCATTGACATCATAGAATGTGATAGGAGTCCTCTTGCCTGGATCATGCTCAAGTTCATATATTACTTCATCATCTAATACTTTATCTTCTGCCATGGGAGAGCCAATCTCTGGTCCTCTACCAGCATCATCATCATTATGTTGTTCTCTGCCATCATTATGCTGTGTTTGCACTAGTACCAACTGCAATTCATTGTAAGGAGGATTGCTCACATTGTCATCTTGATTTTGGCTTTCAACCTCAATAGATATCGGCGTCGACGTCGAAGCTATCTTTGGTTTCTTTGCAGCTTTATCCCACATAAGTTTCAAATCAGTACACTTCTCTTGCTTTTGCTTGTTCTTCATTTTTGAAACCTATAATAATTAAAAATTTCAGAATCTCATTTGGAGAAAAACAGAACTGAAATTATAAGTGAAGTGAAACGACTCTTACTCTTACCGTGAGTGATCTGATCAGTCTGATCTGGCATGTCTTATTCTGAATTCTATTTCTAGATAGAATTGGCAACAATGACCTTATGATTCTGAACCTGAATTCAACATAAACGACTATCACTTTTTATTCCGAATTCAAGGTAAAACAACATAAATTTTAACTGAAGCAGAACACATCTTCTTCTTACTGTATGACAATTGTTAACTGTCGACCGACGAACTGAACTGCTGTCTACTGCTCTGCTGACTGCTCGCCTTGTGTTGTCCAGCGTCGCCGTTTGCCGTCACCATTGTTATGGATACTAATCTTCCGCGGTTGTGCAGCGTCGGAGCGGCCTACGGGCAGCGGGCTGCGGTGTCAGGCGTGAGGTGAGAGGCGACGCCACGACGGGCAATTGATCAGCCGGGCAACAAGACACTGCAAACTGGAGACCACGGGAATTGCTTACCTTCGCTGATGCGACTATGCGGATTGCCGGCGAGAGGTAGGGAGCTTGCTTGAATACGGGCGGCGGCCGGCGGCCAGATGAGATCGATCGATCGACTGATCGAGTCGAGCACAGAAAGAGGAGCGGTTCGCCTCCGTGACTCCGTCTCGATTGGATTTTCTCTCTCTCTCTCTCTGAATACCCATTGTGGGTCGGTGACTCATGGGAGCCCAAGTAAAGCCCAAATTAGGAATTTGGCCCAGGTTAGAAAAGCGGGACTCAGTAGGGATCAGGAACCGCGATTTTAACGATTTTAATGCCTTAAACACGTACAGAAGAACCCTAACATGTATACCTATGCATATGGGAGCTTATATACTAAAAAAATTGCAAAAAATATTGGATATTCATTGCATATCCATGTATAGTTCTAGCTCCACCCATGACTCCGTGTGACTGTGTATGACATAGCCCATCCCATGCCAAACAGCCAAAGTGGACTCGTTTTGTCGAAGATGGTTCAACTCTGACCATGGCCGACGATGTGAGGTGACATGCTGGAGCGCTTGACCTGAAAGAGACCACGCTTTGAAAGCTAAAATGGGACCATAGAAGGCTTCGACTAGGTTAGTGTAGCACCTTAGCACGTACTGATGCTCCACCACGGTTGGGATGTGTGCAAAAATGATTTATATACGTGAATTATCTGAAGGTAGTACTACGTGCGATCTTTTACTTGAAAATAAAGTAGCACCAACGTAACGGGCGTACCTTTCCTCCGAAGAAAAACCGGTGTCCTGCATGCGCAAGGCTAGAAAGAGAAGAAATCTCCTAGCCCCAAAACCGCAAGCATCGAAGTTGAGGTCCATGCATGTTGCTTTGATCTCAGGACAGGAACTGGGATGATCAAATGATCATGTGGGCACGCACGAAAGCCGGTACTCCGATAGTGCCAGAAATGAAGAGGGTTCCAACCTATAGTGGTTGGTGCCAAGATTCCAATTCGTCACGTGAACCTACAGCTATTGGAAGTTTCAGTTTGTGGTAGCAGTGGTAGTTGATGTTCAGACTAGGTATGAGTATGACTGACATCACTGCAGATCATAAACAGTGGCCGACGACGAGGATCTTGAGCCTTGACAAAGTCCACCAACGACGCGCCCAATGTTACAACGTAAAGTACCAGCCAACATAATCACGGGGGAAACAAGTGGAGCTGCTGATTACTAAGGGCATCTCTAACTGGTCCCCTAAAATCGGTTAGAGGAGTAAAATTTGGTAGATACCGACCTAACTAATCCCAAAAACGGTTAGAGGAGTAAATTTTTAATCATCGGAGGAGTAAGGCGGCCGACTCTTAAATTTACTCCTCTGAGGCCACTTCCGAAAAAACCTCCCGCCTCACGACCCGCCGCACCCATTCCCGCCGGCTTCACCACCGGCGACTCCCATACCCCGCCGCCCTCACCCCGGTCCCTCTGCCGCCTCCACCTTGGTCCCTCCGCCGTCCTCCGGCCTACCTCTCCCCTCGCTCGCCGCCTCTCGCCATCGCTGGAATCGACGGGGCGAGCTCGTTTTCCCCGGTCGCCGTCCCGATTTGGAGCAAATCGGGTTCCGTCAGCGTCGATTCGCTGCAACTTCAAGCCATCGGAGGCTAGGAAGGCTGCAGAAGGCAGGCACCGTCACCCTCCACGCCTCCTCTGCCCTACCCGACGACTACCCGACAACCGCCCGGCCAACCTCGTCACCTCCTCCGCCCGTGAGGTGTTCGACCGAATAGCAAGGTGAGGTTTTTAAATTTGACCAGCGCCGTCGTCATGTAGATGAAGAGGTTGAGGGAGTACATCTTGGACGACTCATCATCGGAGGAGAGGAGGAGGACGACGACGACGTCGAGATGGCCATGGCCATCATTTTGAACGATGAAGTTCGGCGGCCAAGGCTAGGACCGCAGTTCGGCTCTCCTGCACATGATGCCAACAGGATCCAAGCATTTTTTCAAGCCCATGCACGCATTGAGAACAAGGAGGTGCATGAACAGCTGCAGTAGGACCTTGTTCAGCATCACGGGGCTCTCCGTGGTGATAACTAGTTGTGTTTGAATTATTCTGATGATTTGTTGAATTTGAACCCTGCCATGTGTTTGGCTTTAAATTTATATGGTTTGTAAACTTAATATTTATTCATTCGTAAACATTTTATTTGATTGTATGTTAACTATGCCGAATGTTTGGCTATTGATAGTTTGATTTCTATAAAAAAAATTACTCCTCTAAAGTTTAGGGGTTCGGTTCGGCGCCGACCTCCTTGAGAGGAGTATATTTACTCATCTAAAGTTTACTCCTTCGTTTACTCCTCTAACCGATTGGGGATCGGTTAGAGATGCCCTAAGAGCATCTCCAGCCGTTTCCCTGCCCCCACCCCCATCCCACACACACCCACCCCAACCCCTGTGAACCCGGCGGTATAATTTAGACGCTTCCGCCGGCGATGGGGTGGTGCGTTCGCCCAGTCAGGTCCTCAAGTTACCCCCCAGCGCTTCATTTTTTTAAATTCATTTTCTGCTACCAAAAACAGGCATAAGTTCTCCCAATTCGATAGTACGACAATCAAACCAACCACAGACCGGTGGCCCAATTATAACAGAAAACGCAAAAATCTCAAGCAGTAGGGTCCTACGGCGAGGCAGAATGATCCTCCTACGCGGGGACAAATCTCGGCGATGGCGTGGAGGACGACACAGGGGAAGAGTCGGGCAAAGCAGTGGTTGTAGACGTCGTGGTGGTTGTCATCGCAGCAGAGGCGGAGATTGTAGGTGTAGTAGAGCTCCGCGGAGGCGCCCGCATCTCTTCCAGGATGAGCCTAGGCTACGCCATGTACCATGCCTTCACCTCATCGTCCATCATCGCCGTGTCTCCTCCTAGCAGTAACCTGAAGGGAATATGCCCTGAGAGGCAATCATAAAGTTGTTATTATACATATTCCAAGTATATGATAGATGTTTATTTTGCATGCTATAATTGTATTAATTTGGAAACATTAATACATGTGTGTTTAATAAATAAAAAGAAAGTTTCTAGTTATGCCTCTCTTATAAACTAGCTCGTTGATTAACAAGATGATCAAGGCTTCCTGATCATGGACATTGGATGTTGTTAATAACGAGGTCACAACATTAGTGGAATGATGTGATGAACATTCATCCGAAGTATAGCATTACGATCAAAGTCATTGTGTTTATATTGCTATAACATCTAACTATGTAATCCTAGTCCTTAGACCATGAGATCATATTAATCACTAATACTAAAAGAGTATCTTGATAACATCAAACGTCATACCGTGAAAGAGTGATTATAAAGGTGGGTTCAGTGCTACAAAAGTGTTATGTAGAAGCTCATGGATCAAGAGTGGGATTTGTCCATCCTGATGACGAATAGATATTCTCTAGGACCTCTCGGTGATATCACATTGGTTAGCTTGCAAGCAAGTGATAAGATCACTAGAATGTTATATCACGAAAACGAGAAAAGAGTACATATCGGTAACGAGATTAAACTAGGTATGGAGATTACGATGATCGAATCTCGGATATGTAATATATCGCGAGACAAAGGGATTTAGTTACTAATGTTAAAGGTTCTCACGATCACATAATTCATCGTAGAATGTGTAGGAGTCAGTATGGATCTCCAGGTCCCGCTTCTGATTATTGATCTGAGAGGGGTCTCGATCATGTCTGCTTTATTCACGAACCGTAGGGTGACACACTTAAGGGACACCAACACCATTTGGAGAAAATGTGTTTCAGACGAATGAATTACAAAGCGCTGGAATTATTTCAATAAACACCGAAACTCTTTCTGGTGAAATTGCAGAAATTGGTTCTGCATGTTATATTGAAATGTTGCAGGTTTTTTTTGTGAATGTTTGTTAATTAAAGTAATTAACAAAGTTCTGAATAAATTTAATAAAATAGTTTTATTAAATGAGAGAGCATTAAATTTGGAGAAATTTAATGCATTTAAAGTAGAGACTTTAAAAGAGAATGTGAAGGGGCATTTTAATATGGAGGGAGTTACCACCACATGAATGGGGGAGGTGAGGGGTCACCTCCCATGAGGCGCCGGCCATGGGGAGGGGCACCCCCTCCTCCTATAAAAGGCCACCCCTCTCACCCTTCTCCCACACACCTCCTCATGAAGGATCTCTCCCCCCTCTAGAAATATTCCCCCATGGTCTCGGATTAGCAAGATACATGTTCCCGGTGGCATTTCATCTGGAGGAGTTGCTGGTTCCGCTGCATCACTAGAGCGAGGAGGCGGAGGTTGTTCGGTGGCCTGAACGTGTGTGTGAGTGCGGATGCGCTGCTGGTTTGCGGCGCTAGGACTTCCACACGATCTTGAGATCGGCAAGCGTACGACTACATCATCCACGAGTTGCTACTCGTTAACAAAACTTTGTTTTCTTCGAGGGTATGTTCTCCATGGATGTATATCCACCCGTTGCTTGTATCTAGTAGATAAATCTTGGCATATAGTTCTCATCGTAGGAAATTTTTTGTTTTCTATGCTACGAACCCTTTAGTGGTATCAGAGCCTGATCTATGCGTAGGTGCTTTGCACGGGTAGTACACATATGTTTATATGTGGGCGATGATGATCATGTTATTGCATATTTCATGTATTTTGGATACTGGTGGCATAGTGGGATGAAGCGGCCCAGACTAACCTTACATATCATCGCACATGAGACCGGTTCCACGACTGACATGCAACTAGTTTTGCATAAGTGGCTAGCGGGTGTATGTCTCTCCTACTATAGTCAATATCTGATTTACAACGAGTTGCTAATAACTTGGTTATCCTTGTTATGGTTCCATGTTCGTAGGTAAAAACAGTTCTATCTCCAAAAGCCCTAAGCCACGTAAAACTTGTAATTGATAAATTAGAGGCGTATAGTTTAGATCATTGCTGGGCTTGTGTCATGATATGGTAATGTTGTAAGTTGATGTATAGTTGATACTCTTACAACACACTTAATGTGTAAGTTCCATAGACCTCGGCCTTACACACAAATGAATGATAGAGATCATACCACGATGCATATGATAGTGATCAAATGCAAGAACCATATCATTTCACTTTACACATATGATGTTCGCATCTTATATTGCTAGTTTGTTGTTTTAGTAGCATTATAAGATGACCCCTCATTTAAATATCAAGATAAAAATGTGTTCTTCCTTTAGTATGCACCGTTTATGTTTCGCCGTTTCAAGACATCACGTGATGATCGGGTGTACTTGAATCCAAGATCATATTTTGAGTGTAAGACAGTTTTACACACGCGAGTACTAAGGTTCTTACTTGGCGAGCCTAGCATGTACAAACATGGCCTCGAAACACGGACCGAAAGGTTAAGCATGAGTCATATAGTTGATATGATGCCCGTATAGATGCTCGTTTTTGAAGGTACACCGACTCACGTGATGATCGGACTTGGTGTAGTGGATTTGGTTCATAATCACCAAAAAGACTCGAGGGATGTTGTTTTTGAGTGGGAGTTTAGTTAAACTCAATCTATCATAATCTTAATCTAAATAAACTTTACAAATTCTGTTGTAGATGGCACCACCTGCTTTTAATTTCAATGTGTTCATGGAGAAAGAGAAACTTGTTGCGAATGGTAGCAACTTCACCAACTAGGATATGAATTTGAGGATTCTCCTCTCTGTTGCACAAAAGCAATATGTGCTAGAAGCGCCGCTAGCCCCCCCACCAGCTCCTGATGCCCCTGACGAGGAAAAGAATGTCTATGTGACTCGTCAGGAGGACTACAACTTAGTTCATTGCGGCATACTGTATGGGCTAGAGCCAGAACTTCGTAAGAGTTTCGAAAATGGCAATGCCTTTGATACCATGGGTGAATTGAAAATGATTTTTGATACCCATGCTGCCGTAGAGTGTTATAATGCTTCAGAAAAGTTCTTTAGCTGCATGATGGAAGAGAACAACTCTGTAAGTGAGCACGTACTCAAAATGTCTGGGTACGCCGATAAGCTTGTGTCCTTGGGAATAACGATTCCCATTGACTTAGGCATACATCGTGTTCTCTAATCTCTGCCACCTAGCTACAAGAGCTTCGTGATGAACTATAACATGCAAGGCATGAAGAAGACTCTCCCCGAGCTTTTGTCAATACTTAAAACTGCAGAAGTGGAGATTAGGAAAGAACATCAAGTGTTGATGGTCAATAGAACCACCGGTTTCAAGAAAGACAAGAACGGTAAACAGAAGGGAAAGAAGGGCGGCAAATATGTTGCTGCGCCTGAAAAGAAATCCC
This sequence comes from Avena insularis, assembly GCA_023614405.1. NCBI lineage: Eukaryota > Viridiplantae > Streptophyta > Magnoliopsida > Poales > Poaceae > Avena > Avena insularis. The sequence continues at coordinate 537,932,729 of CM042686.1, forward strand.
GGGCTGGCCCTAAGTCTGATACCGAGTGCTACTATTGTAAGGGGACTGGCCATTGGAAGCGCAACTGCCCCAAGTATTTGGCGGACAAGAAAGCCGACAAGGCAAACAAAAGTACATATGATATACATGTTATTGATGTGTACATGACTAGTACTCGCAGTAGCACCTGGGTATTTGATACCGGATCGGTTGCTAACATATGTAACTCGAATTAGGGGTTGCGGAACAAGCGACCGCTAGCAAGGGGTGGGGTCAAGATGCGTGTCAGCAATGGATCAAGAGTTGACGTGATCGCCGTCGGAACACTACCTCTCCACCTACCATCGGGATTAGTTATAAACCTAAATAATTGTTATTTGGTGCCTGCACTGAGCATGAACATTATATCTGGATCTTGTTTGATGCGATGTGGTTATTCGTTTAAATCCGAAAACAATGGTTGTTCAATTTATATGGATAATATCTTTTATGGTCATGCACCCGTGATGAATGGTTTATTTCTGTTGAATCTTGATAGTACTCATACGCACATCCATAGTGTTGATGCTAAAAGGATTAAACTTAATGATGATATATCTGCATATATGTGGCACTGCCGTCTAGGTCATATTGGCGTTAAACGCATGAAGAAACTCCATTCCGATGGACTTTTGGAATCACTTGATTTTAAATCATTTGATACATGTGAGCCATGCCTTATGGGCAAGATGACTAGAACGCCGTTTTCAGGTTCAATGGAACGGGTGACAGATTTATTGGAAATCATACATACTGATGTATGCGGTCCAATGAGTGTGTCGGTGTGAGGTGGATATCGTTATGTTGTCACTTTCACGGATGATTTGAGTAGATATCGGTATATCTATTTGATGAAACAGAAATCTGAAACCTTTGAAAAGTTCAAAGAATTTCAGAAAGAGGTGGAAAATCATCGTAATAGAAAGATCAAATTTTTGTCGTTTGACCGTGGAGGTGAGTATCTAAGTTAAGAGTTTAGCACACACATGAAAGAGTGTGGAATAGTTTCACAACTCACGTCTGCCGGAACACCACAACGTAATGGTGTGTCAGAACGTCGTAATCATACTCTATTGGATATGGTTCGATCTATGATGTCTCTGACTGACTTGCCACTATCATTTTGGGGTTATGCACTGGAAACTGCTGCATTCACTTTAAATCAGGCACCGTCTAAATCCGTTGAAACGACACCGTATGAATTATGGTTTGAAAACAAACCTAAGTTGTTATTTCTTAAAGTTTGGGGATGCGATGTTTATGTGAAGAAACTTCAGCCGGATAAACTCGAACCCAAAGCGGAAAAATGCGTCTTCATAGGATACCCTAAAGAAACAATTGGGTATTCCTTCTATCATAGATCTGAGGGCAAGGTTTTCGTTGCCAAGAATGGATCCTTTCTAGAGAAAGAGTTTCTCGTGAAAGGTGTGAGTAGTCGAAAGGTAGAACTCGAAGAGGTTATTGAACCTTCTCTTCGTGAAATGGCGAGTAGCATAGCACCGGAAGTTGTTCTGGAGTTGACTTCACCAAATGAAGAAGGAACTAATGATAATGATCATGAAACCCCGAAAGATAACACTACCGAACCTCGCAGGTCTAGCAGGACACGTGCATCACCTGAACTCTACGGGAATCCTATTGTGAATTTCATGGTTGATGAAATGGATGACCCTGCGACGTATGAAGAAGCGATGATGAGCCCGTATTCCAACAAATGGCTAGAAGACATGAAATCCGAGATGGAATCCATGTACGAAAACTAGGTTTGGACCTTGGTGGACTTACCTCATGACCGAAAGGCTGTTGAGAATAAATGGATTTTCAAAAGAAAAACGGATGCTGATGGTAATGTAACCATCTATAAAGCTCAACTTGTCGCAAAAGGGTTTCCACAAATTCAAGGAGTTGACTACGATGAGACATTGTCTCCCGTAGCGATGCTAAAATCAGTTAGGATTATGTTAGCAATTGCTGCATATTTCGATTATGAAATATGGCAGATGGATGTCAAAACTGCGTTCCTCAATGGTACACTAAAGAAGAGTTGTATATGATACAACCAAAGGGTTTTGTCGATCCAAAGGATGCTAACAAGGTGTGCAAGCTTCAGTGATCCATCTATGGACTGAAGCAAGCATCACGGAGTTGGAATCTCCGCTTTGATGAGGTGATCAAAGAGTTTGGATTTGTCCAAACTTATGGAGGCTTGTATTTACAAGAAAGTGAGTGGGAGCAATGTGGCATTTCTGATATTATATGTGGATGACATATTATTGATTGGAAATGATATAGATCTTTTAAACAGTGTTAAAAGTTATCTAAATAGCAAATTTTCTATGAAAGACCTTGGTGAAGCGGCATATATATTAGGCATAAAGATCTATAGAGATAGATCGAGACGCTTAATAGGGCTATCGCAAAGTACATACCTTGATAAGATTTTAAAGAAGTTTAAAATGGACGAAAGTAAGAAGGGGTTCTTACCTATGTTGCAAGGCAAGACATTGAGTAAGACTCAAAGTCCGGCTATGGCGGAAGAAAGAGAGATAATGGATAAGCTCCCCTATGCTTCAGCCATAGGCTCTATAATGTACGCCATGCTATGTACAAGATCGGATGTGGAACATGCTATTAGTTTGACTAGTAGGTACCAATCTGATCCAGGTTTGGAACACTGGATAGCGGTCAAGAATATCCTTAAGTACTTGAGAAGAACTAAGGAAACGTTTCTTGTATACGGAGGTGAAGAAGAGCTGGTCGCTAATTGTTATGTCGACGCTAGCTTTGACGCTGATCCGGATGACTCTAAGTCTCAATCCAGATACATATTTCTCATGAATGGAGCAGCAATTAGTTGGAGGAGCTCCAAACAACCCGTGGTAACAAGGTCAACAACGGAGGCGGAATATATTGCTGCTTCAAAAGCAGCACATGAAGCAGTTTGGATGAAGGAGTTCATTACCGAACTGGGTGTGGTTCCTAGTGCGTTGGATCCAATGGTGATTTATTGTGACAACAATGGAGCCATAGACAATGCAAAGGAACCAAGGTCTCACAGGAATTCCAAACATATTAAGCGCCGGTTTCACTCCATCCATGAGCATGTCAAGGATGGAGATATAAAGATTTGTAAAGTACATACGGATCTCAATGTAGTAGATCCGTTGACTAAAACTCTCCCTATAGCAAAACATGATCAACACCAAAACTCCATGGGTGTTAGATTTATCACCATGTAACTAGATTATTGTCTCTAGTGCAAGTGGGAGACTGAAGGGAATATGCCCTGAGAGGCAATAATAAAGTTGTTATTATACATATTCCAAGTATATGATATATGTTTATTTTGCATGCTATAATTGTACTAATTTGGAAACGTTAATACATGTGTGTTGAATAAACAAGAAGAAAGTTCCTAGTTATGCCTCTCTTATAAACTAGCTCGTTGATTAACAAGATGATCAAGGTTTCCTGATCATGGACATTGGATGTTGTTAATAACGAGGTCACAATATTAGTGGAATGATGCGATGAACATTCATCCGAAGTATAGCATTATGATCAAAGTCATTGTGTTTATATTGCTATAACATCTAACAAAGTAATCCTAGTCCTTAGACCATGAGATCATGTTAATCACTAATACTGGAAGAGTATCTTGATAACATCAAACGTCACACCGTGAAAGGGTGATTATAAAGGTGGGTTTAGTGCTACGAAAGTGTTATGTAGAATCTCATGGACCAAGAGTGGGATTTGTCCATTCCGATGACAGATAGATATTCTCTGGGCCCTCTCGGTGATATCACATTGGTTAGCTTGCAAGCAAGTGATAAGATCACTAGAATGTTATATCACGAGAACGAGAAAGAATACATGTCAGTAACGAGATCAAACTAGGTATGGAGATACCGATGATCGAATCTCGGACATGTAATATATCGCGAGACAAAGGGATTTAGTTAATAATGTTAAAGGTTCTCACGATCATAGAAGTCACCGTAGAATGTGTAGGAGTCAATATGGATATCCAGGTCCCGCTTCTGATTATTGATCTGAGAGGGGTCTCGATCATGTCTGCATTATTCATGAACTGTAGGGTGACACACTTAAGGAACACCATCACCATTTGGAGAAAATGTGTTTGAGACGAATGAATTGCAAAGCGCTGGAATTATTTCAATAAACACCGAAACTGTTTTGGGTGAAATTGCAGAAATTGGTTCTGCATGTTATATTGAAATGTTGTAGGGGTTTTTTGTGAATGTTTGTTAACTAAAGTAATTAACAAAATTCTGAATAAATTTAATAAAAGAGTTTTATTAAATGAGAGAGCATTAAATTTGGAGAAATTTAATGCATTTAAAGTGGAGACTTTAAAAGAGAATGTGAAGGGGCATTTTAATGTGGAGGGAGTTACTACCACATGAATGGGGGAGGTGAGGGGTCACCCCCCATGAGGCGCCGACCATAGGGAGGGGCACCCCCTCCTCCTATAAAAGGCCACCCCTCTCACTCTTCTTCCTCACACCTCCTCGTGAAGGATCTCTCTCCCCCTCTAGAATTATTCCCCCATGGTCTCAGATTAGTGAGGTACATGTTTCCGGTGGCATTTCATCTGGAAGGAGTTGCTTCTTTCGCTACATCGCTGGAGCGAGGAGGCGGAGGTTGTTCGGTGGCATGAACGTGTGTGCGAGTGCGGATGCGCTGCTGGTTTGCGTTGCTAGGACTTCCACACGATCTTGAGATCGGCAAGCGTACGACTACATCATCCACGAGTTCCTACTCATTAACAAAACTTTGTCTTCGAGGGTAAGTTCTCCATGGATGTATATCCACCCGTTGCTTGTATCTAGTAGATAGATCTTGGCGTATAGTTCTCATCGTAGGAATTTTTTGTTTTCTATGCTGTGAACCCTTCATAACCCTGGATCGGTATTCCTCTTTTTCGCCGGGACATTGCCCTTCCCCAGCGATAAACGCCCCGATTTCCATACGCAAAGCACACTCGCATCGTTCTTCTCCTCTCTCATGACAGCGTGGGTATTACATCAGTGATGCACTGCTCGGTCGACGATGCCAGCCTTTTGCCGAAGGGTGCCAAGTTCCTGTCAAGCTTGGCTTTTTTGTTTCCATCTGGGCGACCTTCAGACACATTTGCTACTGGCTCATCGGGTTTGTATACGCCGTCCTTGCCCTTGGCGAGCGACATGCAGACATCCCTCCACTTCTCGCACTTTTCAATCCCCGAGAAGACGTGGAAGATCTTCAAGTCGACGCCATTTATTTCTCGGCTGTAGATGTCGAGCATACAGACCATCTTCAAAATGAGCGTGTCTTGTCGGTGAACAAACATGATGCAATTAGGGTGAGCTTCCGGCGAGTGCGCATACCTTGAGATCAAAGTTGGCGCCGCTGATGCATGCAAAATTCATGCATGAACTTTGTAGTTTATTGTTACATATTCCAACATATTTAGATGTTATGAGATGTTATAATCATGTTTTGCATTGATTTATCAGGATTTTCCATCGATCTGCCTTATTTGGGTTATAACTCTGTAGAGCAGGAAACACCTGTTTTCCTTATTTTTTATGTTTCAGGGCCTACTGAAACTCAAATTGAGCGAGGCTTTTTCTGGAGTTATTATTTTCCCCGGAGCAACAATATGAGATGAAGAAGCACATGAGTGGGCCACCAGGGCTCAAACGAGCACATGTGGCATGGGCCCCTGGCCTGGCCGTGCCACCTAGTCTCGTTTGCCCACCGAAGCTTGATACGTTGCAAATGTATCTATAATTTTTGATGTTCCATGCTTAGTTTTATCTACTTTCTTATGTTTTGTCCACACTTTGGAGTACTTTTTATACACTTTCTTGGACTAACCTATTAACAAGATGCCACAGTGCCAGCTGCCTATTTTCTGCTGTTTTTGGTTCTAGGAAAGTCGGAAAATGAATATTCTCGGAATTGGACGGGACAAAAGCCAAAGTCAGTTTTTCACCGAGGGGGACACGGGCGCACGAGGCAGAGAGGGGCGATGCCACACCACCGGGCGGGCTAGTCCTGGCATGCTCCAGGGGGTGGTGTGGCCGCCTAGGGCACCCCCTCGGCCTCCCCTTTCGCCTATAAGATGCCTCCGATACAGAAACCCTAAGTACCCGATCAAAATTTCACGAAAGAGTCTATATCCGCCGTCATTTCCATCCCTAGATCAGGAGGGATCTGAAGCTCTTCCCGGCACCCTGCTAGAGGGGAGAATTCACCCTGGAGGCCTTCTTCATCACCATGCAAGCCTTCGGTGTGATGCGTGAGTAGTTCATCTTTGGACTATGGGTCCATGTAGTATCTAGATGGTTGGTTCTTCTCCTTTGTGCTACCATGTCTAGATCTTGTGAGCTCCGTTCATGATCAAGATCATCTATTTGTAATTCTACATGTTGTGTTTGTGGGTATCCGATGGATGTTGAGATGCTATTTCAGATTGATTATTGATTTTATCATGTCTTTGTTATTTGTGATCTTGCATGCTTTCCATTGTTAGTAGCTATCTTGGCCAACTAGATGCTAGCAACTCCAAGAGTTAGTATTTATGCTCGATAGTGGGTTCATGCCTCTAGTAATCTAGGGAAGTGACAGAAATCTCTAAGGTACTAGATGTGCTGTTGCTACTAGGGAGAAAATAGCAATCCTTTGTTCATAGAACAACGATATTGTTTACTTTACACGCAATGCATAATGCAATTATCTGTTGGTTGCAACTTAATACTAGAGGGGGTTCAGAGATAACCTTAAGGTGGATTATTAGTAATAGATGAAGTTGGATTACGGTCTATGTATAATGTTGTAATGCCCAATAAAATCTCAAAGGAGTCAAGATGATTAGTATATGCTTTCTCGATGTTTGGCAATTGCCCCGCTGTAATTTGTTCCACCCAACATGTCATCTATCTTAAGGAGAACCACCACTAGTGAACTATGGACCCCGGTCCTTTCTTTTACCATCAACTACAACTGTTTACTGTTTTCTGTTTACTTTCTGGAAGCAATTACTATCTTCCACACAATACATTTAATCCTTTGTTTTTAGCAAAACCGGTGAGATTGACAACCTCACTGTAAGTTGGGGGCAAAGTTCTATGGTTGTGTTGTGCAGGATTCCAAGTTGGCAACAACACCTTGGAGGTGTTCCCTTGCTCCTACTGGTTTGATAACCTTGGTTTCATAACCAAGGGAACTTGCTGCTATGCTCACCATACCTTCCTCTTGGGGTTCCCCAACGAGCTCGATATATTTTGGGCCATCAAGCTATTTTTCTGGCGCCGTTGCCGGGGAGTCAAGGACATCTTCATAAGGGGAGTCCCTCATAACCAATCTCTTTTCTTTGTTGTTTTGTTTTGCTTAGTTCATTTTTGCTTTGTTTGCTTGTTTGTTTATCAAAAACACACAAAAAATTAGTTGTACTAGTTTGCTTTCTTTATTAAAAACACAAAAATAACTACTCTTGAAAACACTAAGTTGTGTGACTTCACTAGCACCAACAACAATGACTTCATGTGCACACATATTGCTCCACCTGTTCCTAAAGCTACTTTCTTTGAAATTAAACCTGCTTTACTCAATCTTGTTATGAAAGAACAATTTTCTGGTATTGGTAATGAACATGCTGCTGCTCATCTAAATAACTTTGTTGAACTTTGTGAGATGCAAAAGCATAGGGATATAGATGGAGATATTATTAAGCTTAAATTGTTTCCTTTCTCTTTGAGAGGAAAAGCTAAAGAATGGTTGCAATCTCTAACTAGAAATAATATTGATTCTTGGACTAAATGCAAAGATGCTTTCATTGGAAAATACTATCCTCCTGCTAAGATTATATCTATGAGAAGTGAAATAATGAAGTTTAAACAATCTGATAATGAACATGTTGTTCAAGCTTGGGAAAGAATGAAATATTTGGTAAAGAATTATATCACTCATGGACTGACTGCTTGGATGATTATCCAAACCTTTTATGCAGGGTTGAACTATTCTTCAAGAAATCTATTGGATTCTGCTGCTGGAGGTACCTTTATGACCATTACTTTGGGTGCTGCAACAAAGCTTCTGGATAATATGATGGTTAACTATTCTGAATGGCACACTGAAAGAGCTCCACAAGGTAAGAAGGTAAATTATTTTGAAGAAACCTCCTCCTTGAGTGATAAAATTGATGTTATTATGTCTATGCTTGTTAATGGGAAAGCTCATATTGATCCAAATCATGTTCCCTTAGCCTCTTTGGTTGCTCAAGAAGAGCAAGTTGATGTTTACTTTATAAGAAATAACAATTTTAGCAACAATGCCTATAGGAATAATTTTGGTATCAACAATTATAGGCCATATCCTCCTAACAATGGTAATGCTTATGGAAGTTCCTACAACAATAATAGGAGTGCACCCTCTAAACTTGATGTTATGCTTAAAGATTTTATTAGCAAACAAACTGCTTTCAATAAAACTACTAAGGAAAAACTCTCTAATGATGAAAGAAATATAGCATCATTGGCTGAAGTATAATCTTCTTTGAATAAAATGGCTACTAAACCTAAAACTATTGATAATCCCTTGGCTGCCACTAATGCCATACAAGTTAGAATTGATGAAAATGTTAGATTGTTAGCTGAATTGCATGCTAAGTGGGAAAGAGAAGATGAAATTGCTAGAAATATTAGTGTTTCTACTATCACTACCACTATTGCTGAAGCTAGTAATAACTCTACTACTTTAGATGATAATTATGATGTTGATCTTGATGGTTGCAATATCTCTGAAGTTATTAAGTTCCTACAAAAACTTGCTAAAAGTCCTAATGCTAGTGCTATGAATATGGCCTTTACAAAACACATTACTTACGCTCTCATAAAAATTAAAGAAGAAAAGATGAAACATAAAGCTTCTATTCCTGTGAAACAAGAAGATGGTTGGGAACCCATCATTAATATGAAAGTGAATGACTTTGATTCCAAAGCTTTATGTGATCTTGATAGTAGTGTTTCTATTATGCCTAGAAGGATTTATGATATGCTTGATTTGCCTCCTCTTGAAGATTGTTATTTGAATGTCCCACTTGATGATAATGCTAAAAAGAAACTCATGGGGAGTCTTAATGATGTTCTTATTATGGTTAACAATGCCTATGTCCCCGTTGATTTCTATGTTTTGGATGTTGAATACAATGCTTCTTGTCCTATTACTTTGGGAATACCTTTTCTTATAACTGTTGGTGCCATTATTGATATGAAAGAAGGCACCATTAAATATCAACTCCCACTCAAGAAAGGTATAGAACACTTCCCTAAGAAGAGAGAGAAGATTTCTTTTGCCTCTCCTATGAAAACAAAATTTTCTCTTAATGCTTCTTCATTTGAGAACACTTGATTCTTTCTCTTGCTTCTTATGCCTAACTTAAAGGCGTTAAAGAAAAGTATGTATTAGGAGATAACCCAAAAGTTTTAGATGGGTCTCGGAAGTTATTACCTCTATAATAACCTATCATTATCCTTTTTATTTGCTTTTTGTGCCAAGAGTAACCTCTAATGAGAGAGAAGTAATGATTGGGAAAGTTGTTGTCCCGAAACAGATTTTTATGCTTCACCGTAAAAATTTGTGTAAAATCTCTGTATGTCTTTTTGAGGCGTGAATTTTTGTGCTTCTGACCCAGGTTGTTATATAACTTTAGTTAGTTCAACACTTTTCAATTTGAGCAACAGAAGGTCTTCGAACAAATTGGTTTTTACCTGCTGGTCTGTTTTGAAAGATTTCTGCCATTATTTGCATTTGCTTCTTGTTGGTTCCTTTTTGAGTTCTCTTTGGGGAATTTAGCTTTTTGAGGGAAGTGCTTCAGTATCTTGTGTTTTAATGGAAGTTTTATTGGTGTTGAAACTGAACCTAAAGACTTATTATCTTGAGTGCACTAATGTTGCTAATAAAGATCGTGTGAAGTTTTGTACGAAGGAAAAAATTCAGGTGTATGGAGAGAATGATGTAATGAGATGACGAATGGACTAAAGCTCAACCTTGGGGATGCTACCCCGTGTCACCCCAAGAATTAACCAAGAAGTATAAGCGTCAAAGCTTGGGGATGCCCAAGACATCCCCTTCTTCATCAATAAAAATCCCAGGTTTCTTCCAAACACTTCATTTTTATTGTATCATGCACAGTTGTGTTGTTCTTGGAGTGTCTTCGTTTTTTGTTTTTGGGTTTTGTTTGCTTGGTTTTCTTAGTTTGCTTGAATAAATTGGTTGGACCCCCTCTTTCATGCATTGGTTTTCAAATAGTTTGGTCTGGATTGGAAAAATAGTAGGAAAGTTCATGCTTAAGTGGTAAAGAGAGCTTGTTTTTGACTGTGTCCCATGCTTTGTCATACCATACTTGATATTGTTTTGGCTTTATGCTTAGTGATCTTTTCTGTAGCATGACCTGTTATAAACAATTGAAATTGCTTAATGTGCCTTGGAAGAATCATGTGTTGTTTTAGCATATTAAAGCATAGTATTGTGGTATTCTCCTTTGATGCTTTATTTAGGTTGACTTGGCGCATGCTCACACCATGTTATGACTATCCGAAGTCACCATAGCCTTTATAATCCTTTAGTTTTCGACTTGTAGTGTCACTTTATGCTTTGATTAATGATGTTTTTTCGCTCTGCATGATTATGGCCATTATTGCTCTCTTAGTCGGTAGCTCCCAGTCTTTTGCTAGCCTCCATAACCAAGTATGAGTTCCACTCATGCATCCAACTCCTAAAACCAAGTTATTCCAAAGAGCCCACCATACCTACCTATTAGCATTTGCTATTCCAAGTATATTCATGTTTTTATCTACCTTCCGAACTAAACTTGTTATAAGAAAACTAGTGATTAAAGCTCTCACGAACTTGATGGCACACTTTACTTTTCTTGCCTTTAATAAACTTGAACCATTATGTCGTCTATGTTGTATATGCTTGCACTTATATGTTGGGGATTAGCAGAAACATGCTGTCATGGGGAACGCTTTCAACATTGCACTTGTACTTTGTACCTAGTTGATATCATGCTCTTTTGTCTATGGATGTTGTCGGTGTGAAATGAAAGGGGAGCTTGTAAGTCCATGGAGTTATGTATGTGTGTTAGAAAGCACAGGGCAGCGGTCTAATCCATGCTATCATGGTGGAAACCTGCAGCGTAACCATAATGAGCTGTCTATGAAGCATTCTTCTTATAAAAAAGAGTCAGATATTGAGAAAAAAGAGAAAAAGAAAAAAAGAGATATGAGAAAAGAGGAAAGAGAGAAAAAATCACCATTTTCCCATGGTAAATAAGAAGACTGTTGAGATGCTCGTTGTCTGCTTGCCTTGTCATTTTGATATGGGGATTCTTCCATATCATCGGGCAAGGGGTAACCCGTTGGCGGTTCTCTATGATACACATGTACTTACTATGACAAGAACTTACCGGTAACTAAACTTGAGTAGCATGTGGAGCGCCCTCGTATTCAAGGGATATGGTATTTCCAACTTGTATTTTGTCAGGTATATACTCCATAGTTTGTTCACTTTAACCTTAATCACTTCAAGATGCTTATGATAGGGGCAATGAGAGCTGAAAGCTAATAAGTACCATAATTTTTGGAAGCTCTTTATGAAGCTTGAATCCATGCTTCCTTCTATGAAGGCCTTTCTTTTACGTTTATGTTGAGTCTCCACCTTCTATCTTTATGCACCTATTTTGAGATCATAGTGGCCATTCTTAGTTATATGTGCATTGTCCCAAGACTTGTTGATTGATGCATAACTTTGATATTGCTTGTTCTTAAACTATTTGTATCTACTCACTCTTATGAACTTTGAAGGTGTCCTATGCATCTATGTTTGCTACTATATGAGGGACAAGCTGAATGCCATTATGCTATGTTTTCTTTATGTGAAACAAACAAATGTCTTGCAAAGCGTTGTTATTCATGAATCTTTTGTTTGTGCCTTTTCATATTGCAACATAGTTAATACGTCTTATTGCTAGAACTTTATCTTTCATGCTATGTTGAAGTACTATGATCCTAGCTATCAATGTTTTACAAATACTTTGATCAAGTTCATGATGGTGCATGTCACCTAAAAAATTATTCTTTCTTTTTATCACTTACCTACTCGAGGACGAGCAGGAGTTAAGCTTGGGGATGTTGATACGATGCAAACATATCTATAATTTTTGATGTTCCATGCTTGGTTTTATCTACTTTCTTATGTTTTGTCCACACTTTGGAGTACTTTTTATACACTTTCTTGGACTAACCTATTAACAAGAGCCACAGTGCCAGCTGCCTGTTTTATACTATTTTTGGTTCCAGGAAAGTCAGAAAATGAATATTCGCGGATTGGACGGGACAAAAGCCAAAGTCAGTTTTCACCGAGGGGGACACGGGGCCAGAATACGAGACAGAGAGGGGCCAGAGGGCCGCCACACCACCTGGCCGTGCGGCCAGGCCTGGCCCATGCCAGGGGGTGGTGTGGCCGCCTAGGGCACCCCCTCGACCTCCCCTCTCGCCTATAAGATGCCTCCAATACAGAAGCCCTAAGTACCCGATAAAAATTCCACGAAAGAGTCTGTAGCCACCGTCATCTCCATCCCTAGATCGGCAGGCATCTGAAGCTCTTCCCGGCACCCTGCCAGAGGGGAGAATTCACCCTGGAGGCCTTCTTCATCACCATGCAAGCCTCCGGTGTGATGCGTGAGTAGTTCATCCTTTGACTACGGGTCCATGTAGTAGCTAGATGGTTTGTTCTTCTCCTTTGTGCTACCATGTCTAGATCTTGTGAGCTCCATTCATGATCAAGATCATCTATTTATAATTCTACATGTTGTGTTTGCGGGGATCCGATGGATATTGAGATGCTATTTCAGATTGATTATTGATTCTATCATGTCTTTGTTATTTGTGATCTTGCATGCTTTCCGTTGTTAGTAGATATCTTGGCCAAGTAGATGCTAGCAACTCCAAGAGTTAGTATTTATGCTCGATTGTGGGTTCATGCCTCTAGTAATCTGGGGAAGTGACAGAAATCTCTAAGGTACTAGATGTGTTGTTGCTACTAGGGAGAAAACAACAATCCTTTGTTCATAAAACAATCGTATTGTTTACTTTACACGCAATACGTAATGCAATTATCTATTGCCTACAACTTAATACTGGAGGGGGTTCGGATGATAACCTTAAGGTGGATTATTAGTCATAGATGCAGTTGGATTATGGTCTATGTATAATGTTGTAATGCCCAATCAAATCTCAAAGGAGTCAAGATGATTAGTATATGCTTTCTTGATGTTTGGCAATTGCCCCGCTGTAATTTGTTCACCCAACATGTCATCTATCTTAAGGAGAACCACCACTAGTGAACTATGGACCCTGGTCCTTTCTTTTACCATCAATCTACAATTGTTTACTGTTTTCTATTTACTTTCTGCAAGCAATTACTATCTTCCACACAATACATTTAATCCTTTGTTTTCAGCAAAACCGGTGAGATTGACAACCTCACTATAAGTTGGAGGCAAAGTTCTGTGGTTGTGTTATGCAGGATTCCAAGTTGGCAACAACACCTTGGAGGTGTTTCCTTGCTCCTACTAGTTTGATAACCTTGGTTTCATAACTGAGGGAAAACTTGCTGTTGTGCTCATCATACCTTCCTCTTGGGGTTCCCCAACAAGCTAGATGTATTTTTGGCCATCAAAGCTCCGATGTCATCCATCTTCGTCCTAGATTAACCGTCTTGACCTAAAAGTCCTATATAAGAGGCCTTTGAGGGCTGCCGGCGCCAATTTTTTGCCCTAGCCGCGTCCCCCAATTTGGTTTCGGCGCCGGCGCGCACGCTCGATTTACCCGGCGCGCCCAGTGATGGCTCAATGCACGGCACCCAGAAAAGTGCTGGTGCGTGGTTGATGTAGAGCTCGTTGGGAACCCCAAGAGGAAGGTATGATGAGCACAGCAGCAAGTTTCCCTCAGTTATGAAACAAAGGTTTAATCGAACCAGTAGGAGCAAGGAAACACCCCAAAGGTGTTACTAGCTGAGCTTTGGCAGGGCGCACTACCGGTGCTAGTAGCAACGTGGAGACCTGCACAACACAACCACAGAACTTTGTCCCCACCTTGCGATGAGGTTGTCAATCTCATCGTGTTTTGCTAAAAAAAGGATTAAACGTATCGAATGGAAATAAGTAAAAGTTTGCAGAAATTAAACAAAAAGAAGTAAACAGTTTGTAGATTAAATGTAAAAGACAAGGACCGGGATCCATAGTTCACTAGAGGTGGCTCTCCTTAAGATAGATAACATGTTGGGTGAACAAATTACAGCGGGGCAATTGACAAACATCGAGAAAGCAATACATGCATATACTAATCATCTTAACTCGTTTGGAACTTGATTGGGCATTACAACATTATACATAGACCGCCATCCAACTGCATCTATGACTAATAATCCACCTTCAGGTTATCATCCGAACCCCCTCCAGTATAAAGTTGCAAGATTATTGCTTTCTTAACGTGTAAAGTAAACAATATGATTGTTCTATGAACAAAGGATTGTTGTTTTCTCCCTAGTAGCAACAAGACATCTAGTATCTTAGATATTTCATCACTTCCCGAGGCATGAACCCACTATCGAGCATAAATACTTACTCTTGGAGTTGCTAGCATCTACTTGGCCAAGATAGCTACTAACAATGGAAAGCATGCAAGATCACAAATAACAAAGACATGATAGAATCAATAATCAATCTGAAATAGCATCTCAATATCCATCGGATCCCCGCAAACACAACATGAATTGCACTGGAATAGATGATCTTGATCATGAACGGAGCACAAGATCTAAACATGAAAGCACAAAGGAGGAGAACTAGCCATCTAGCTACTACATGGATCCATAGTCCAAGGATGAACTACTCACGATCACACGGAGGCTTGCATGGTGATGAAGAAGGCCTCTAGGGTGAATTCCTCTCCGGGGGTGCCGGAAGAGCTTGCATCCTCCCGTCTAGGGATGGAGATGACGGCATTAGACTCTTTCGGGATTTTTGATCGGGTACTTAAGGTTTACGCCCTGAGGGCATCTTATAGTAAGGAAGGAGGCCGAGGCTGCCACACCACCCCCGGGGGCAGGCCCGGTCAAGGCCAGGGTGTGGTGGCCCCCGCCTCTCCATCTCAGATTCGCACTTGATGACTCGAAAATAGGCACTTTGGCTTTTGTCCCATCCAATTCGAGAATATTCATTTTGACTTTCCCGAACCAAAAACAGCAACAAAAAGGGTTTGTCACTATGGCTCTTGTTAATTGGTTAGTCCAAGAAATCATATGAAAAGTACTCCAAAGTTGGAACAAAACACAAGAAAGTGGATAAAACCAAGCATGGAACATCAAAAATTATAGATACATTTGCAATGTATCAACATCCCCAATCTTAACTCTTGCTCGTCCTCGAGTAGGTAAGTGATAAAAAGAAAGAATAATTTTTGAGGTGACATGCACCATCAAAGACTTGATCAAAGTATTTGTAAAACACTGAAAGCTGGGATCATAGTACTTCAATCATAACATGAAAGACAAAGTTCTAGCAATAAGACAAAGAAAGTATGATGCAACATGAAAAGGCACAAACAAAAGATTCATGAATAACAATGCTTTGCAAGATGTTTGTTTGTTTCACATAAAGAAAACATAGCATAATAGCATTCAGCTTGTCCCATATAGAGTAGCAAATATAAATGCATAGGACACCTTCAAAGTTCATAAGAGTGACTAGATACAAATAGTTTTAAACAAGCAATATCAAGTTATGCATCAATCAACTAGTCTTGGGACAATGCACATAGAACTAAGAATGACCACTATGCTCTCAAAGTAGGTGCATAAAGGTAGAAGGTGGAGACTCAATATAATGGTGGAAGAAAGGCCTTCATAGAAGGAAGTAGGGATTCAAGTCTCATAAAGATCTTCCAAAAATTATGGTACTTATAGCTTTCAGCTCTCATTGCCCCTATCATAAGCATCTCCAAGTGATTAAGGTTAAAGTGAAAAAACTATGGTGTACATGCTTGACGATGTATAAGTTAGAAAAATCTCATGTCCCTTGTATACGAGGGCCGCTCCTCATGCTACTCAAGTTTAGTCACCGGTAAGTTCTTGTCATCGTAAGTACATGTGTATCATAGAGAACCGCCAACGGGGTACCTCTTGCCCGATGATACGGAAGAATCCCCATATCAAAATGACAAGGCAAGCAGACAACGAGCATCTCAGCAATATTCTTATTTACCATGGGAATATGGTACTTTTTTCTCTCTTTCCTTTTTTCATAATATCTGTTTTTTTCTTTTTCTCTTTTTTCTCAATATAGGACTCTTTTTTTATAAGAAGAATGCTTGATAGACAGCTCATTATGGTTACGTTGCAGGTTTCCACCATGTCAGCATGGATTAGACCAGCGGCCCAGGCGTTTCTCTAACACATATACATAACTCCATGGACTTACAAGCTCCCCTTTCATTTCACAATCGACATCCATATACAAAAGAGCATGATATCAACTAGGTACAAGTACCAAGTGCAATGTTGAAAGCGTTCCCCATGAAAGCATGGTTCTGCTAATTCCCAACAAATAAATGCAAGCATATACAACATAGATGACACAATGGTTCAAGTTCATTAAGGGCAAGCAAAGTAAAGTGTGCCATCAAGTTCGTCAGAGCTTTAATCACTAGTTTTCTCATAACAAGTTTAATTTGGAAGGTAAACAAAAGCATGAATATACTTGGAATAGCATAAGCTAGTAGGTAGATATGGTGTACTCTTTGGAATAACTTGGTTTAGGGAGTTGGATGCATGAGTGGAACTCATACTTTGTTGTGGAGGCTAGCAAAAGACTGGGATCGACAAACTAAGAGAGGAACAATGGCCATAATCATGCAGAGCGACAAAACATCATTGATCAAAGCATAAAGTGATACCACAAGTTGAAAACTAAAGGATTATAAAGGCTATGGTGACTTGAGATAGTCATAACATGGTGTGAACATGCGCCAAGTCAACCCAAATAAAGCATCAAAGGAGAATACTACTATGTTATGCTTTAATATGCTAAAACAACGCATGATTCATCCAAGGCACATTAAGCAATCTCAATTGTTTATAACAAGTCATGCTACATCAAAGAATACTAAGCATAAAGCCAAAACAATATCAAGCATGACATGACAAAGCATAGGCCACAGTCAAAAACGAGCTCCTTTTACCACATAAGCATGAACTTTCCTACTCTTTTCCAAACCAAACCAAACTATTTGCAAACCAATGTATGAAAGAGGGGGTCCAACCAATTTATTCAGCATACTAAACAAACCAAGCAAACAAAAAACCAAAACGAAAACAAAAAAGAAGACGCTCCAAGAACAACACAACTGTGCATGAAACAATAAAAATGAAGCGTTTGGAAGAAACCTGGGATTTTTATTGATGAAGAAGGGGATGCCTTGGGCATCCCCAAGCTTTGACGCTTGTACTTCTTGGATATTTCTTGGGGTGACACGCGTGGCATCCCCAAGCTTGAGCTTTAGTCCATCCTTCATCTCGTTACTCATTCCTTCCATACACGTGAAAATTTCCCTTCATACAAAACTTCACACAATCTTTATTAGCAACATTAGTGCACTCAAGATAATTAAGTCTTAAGGTTCAGTTCTAACACCAAATAAACTTCCATTAGAACACTAGCTACTGTAGCACTTCCCTCAAACAGCTCAATTCCCCAAAAGAACTCAAGAAGGAACCAACAAGAAGCAAATGCAGAAAATGGCAGAAATCTGTCAAAACAGACCAGCAGGTAAAGACGAATTGTTTCGAAGACCTTCTGTTGCTCAAATCAAAAATTGTTAAACTAACGAAAGTTAGATAACAACCTGTGATAGAAGCACAAAAATTCATGCCTCAAAAATACGTTCAGCGATTTTACACTAATTTTTACGGTGAAGCACAAAAATCTGTTTCGGGACAACAACTTTCCCAATTATTACTTCTCTCGCATTAGAGGTGACTCTTGGCACAAAAAGCAAATAAAAAGGATAAGGAGCGGTTATTACTGTTGTAATAACTTCCAAGACTCATCTAAAACTTTCGGGTTATCTCCCAATAAGTACTTTTCTTTAACGCCTTTAAGTTAGGCATAAGAAGCAAGAAAGAATCAAGTGTTCTCAAATGAAGAAGCATTAAGACCAAATTTTGTTTTCATAGGAGAAGCAAAAGAAATCTTCTCTCTCTTCTTAGGGAAGTGTTCTATACCTTTCTTGAGTGGGAGTTGATATTTAATGGTGCCTTCTTTCATATCAATAATGGCACCAACAGTTATAAGAAAAGGTCTTCCCAAAGTAATAGGACAAGAAGCATTGTATTCAACATCCAAAACATAGAAATCAACGGGGACATAGGCATTGTTAACCATAATAAGAACATCATTAAGACTCCCCATGAGTTTCTTTTTAGCATTATCATCAAGTGGGACATTCAAATAACAATCTTCAAGAGGAGGCAAATCAAGCATATCATAAATCCTTCTAGGCATAATAGAAACACTACTATCAAGATCACATAAAGCTTTGGAATCAAAGTCATTCACTTTCATATTAATGATGGGTTCCCAACCATCTTCTTGTTTTATAGGAATGAAAGCTTTATGTTTCATCTTTTCTTCTTTAATCTTTATGAGAGCATCAGTAATGTGTTTTGTAAAAGCCATGTTCATAGCACTAGCATTAGGAATTTTAGCAAGCTTTTGTAGGAACTTAATAACTTCAGAGATGTTGCAACCATAAAGATCAAAAATCAAATTTATCATCTAGAGTAGTAGAACTATTACTAGCCTCAACACTAGTGGTGGTGATAGTAGAAACACTAATGTTTCTAGCAATTTCATCTTCTCTTTCCCACTTAGCATGTAATTCAGCTAATAGTCTAACATTTTCATCAATTCTTACTTGTATAGCATTGGTAGCTGCAAATGGATTATCATTAGTTTTAGGTTTAGCAGCCATTTTATTCAAAGAAGATTGAGCTTCAGCCAAAGATGCTATATTTCTTTCAGCATTAGAGAGTTTTTCCTCAATAGTTTTATTGAAAGCAGTTTGTTTACTAATAAACTCTTTAAGCATAACTTCAAGTTCAGAGGGAGCACTCCTATTATTGTTGTAAGAATTTCCATAAGTATTACCATTTTTGGGAGGTAATGGCTTATAATTGTTGTTACCAAAATTACTTCTATAAGCATTATTGCCAAAGTTGTTATTTCTTATGAAATTCACATCAACTTGCTCTTCTTGAGCAACCAAAGAGGCTAAAGGAACATTATTGGGATCAATATGGGATTTCTCGTTAACAAGTATAGACATAATAATATCAATCTTATCACTCAAGGAGGAGGTTTCCTCAACAGAATTCACCTTCCTACCTTGTGGAGCTCTCTCAGTATGCCATTCAGAATAATTAACCATCATATTGTCCAGAAGTTTTGTTGCAGCACCCAAAGTGATGGTCATAAAGGTACCTCTAGCAGCAAAGTCCAATAGGTTCCTTGAAGAATAGTTCAATCCTGCATAAAAAGTTTGGATGATCATCCAAGAAGTCAGTCCATGAGTGGGACAATTCTTTACCAAAGATTTCATTCTTTCCCAAGCTTGAGCAACATGCTCATTATAAAGTTGTTTAAACTTCATTATTTCACTTCTCATAGATATAATCTTAGCAGGTGGATAGTATTTTCCAATAAAAGCATCTTTGCACTTAGTCCAAGAATCAATACTATTCCTAGTTAAGGAATTCAACCATTCTTTAGCTTTTCCTCTCAAAGAGAAAGGAAACAATTTCAGCTTAATAATATCACCATTTACATCCCTATGCTTTTGCATCT
Organism: Avena insularis; assembly: GCA_023614405.1. Lineage (NCBI taxonomy): Eukaryota > Viridiplantae > Streptophyta > Magnoliopsida > Poales > Poaceae > Avena > Avena insularis. The sequence goes on from CM042686.1 coordinate 537,952,722, forward strand.
CACAAAGTTCAACAAAATTATTTAGATGGGAAGTAGCATCTTCATTACCAATACCAGAAAATTGTTCTCTCATAACAAGATTTAGCAAAGCAGGTTTTATCTCAAAGAAAGTATCTTCAGGCACAGGTGGAGCAATAGGTGTGCTCATAAAATCATTGTTGTTGGTGCTAGAGAAGTCACACAACTTAGTGTTTTCAAGAGTAGTCATTTTTTTGGGTTTTCAAATAAGAAAGCAAACTAGTAAAACTAATTTTTTTGTGTTTTTGATAAGAAAACAAGCAAAGGAAGCAAAAAGAAACTAAGCAAAACAAAAATAACAAAGTAAAGAGATTGGTTATGAGGGACTCCCCGGCAACGGCGCCAGAAAAATGCTTGATGGCTCAATGCATGGTGCCCAGAAAAGTGTTGGTGCGTGGTTGATGTAGAGCTGATTGGGAACCCCAAGAGGAAGGTATGATGAGCACAACAGCAAGTTTCCCTCAGTTATGAAACCAAGGTTTAATCGAACCAGTAGGAGCAAGGAAACACCCCAAAGGTGTTACTAGCTGAGCTTTGGCAGGGCGCACTACCGGTGCTAGTAGCAACGTGGAGACCTGCACAGCACAACCACAGAACTTTGTCCCCAACTTGCGATGAGGTTCTCAATCTCACCGTGTTTTGCTGAAAATAAAGGATTAAACGTATCGAATGGAAATAAGTAAAAGTTTGCAGAAAGTAAACACAAAGAAGTAAACCGTTTGTAGATTGAATGTAAAAGACAAGGACCGGGATCCATAGTTCACTAGAGGTGGCTCTCCTTAATATAGATAACATGCTGGGTGAACAAATTACAGCGGGGCAATTGACAAACATCGAGAAAGCAATACATGCATATACTAATCATCTTGACTTTGGAACTTGATTGGGCATTACAACATTATACATAGACCGCCATCCAACTGCATCTATGACTAATAATCCACCTTTAGGTTATCATCCGAACCCCCTCCAGTATAAAGTTACAAGCAACAGATTATTGCTTTACGAACTGTGTGTAAAGTAAACAATACGATTGTTCTATGAACAAAGGATTGTTGTTTTCTCCTTAGTAGCAAGAACACATCTAGTACCTTAGAGATTTCTGTCACTTCCCCAGATTACCAGAGACATGAACCCACTATCGAGCATAAATACTAACTCTTGGAGTTGCTAGCATCTACTTGGCCAAGATAGCTACTAACAACGGAAAGCATGCAAGATCACAAATAACAAAGACATGATAGAATCAATAATCAATCTGAAATAGCATCTCAATATCCATTGGATCCCCGCAAACACAACATGCAGAATTACAAATAGATGATCTTGATCATGAGCAGACTCACAAGATCTAAACATGAAAGCACAAAGGAGGAGAACCAGCCATCTAGCTACTACATGGATCCGTAGTCCAAGGATGAACTACTCACGCATCACACTGGAGGCTTGCATGGTGATGAAGAAGGCCTCCAGGGTGAATTCCCCTCTCCTGCAGGGTGTCGGGAAGAGCTTCAGATCCCTCCCGATCTATGGATGGAGATGATGGCGGCTACAGACTTTTTCGTGGATTTTTGATCGGGTACTTAGGGTTTACATCCTGAGGGCATCTTATAGTCGGAAGGGGAGGCCGAGGGGGTGCCGGGGGCGGCCACACCACCCCGTGGTGGCTGGCTAGGCAAGCCAGCCAGTGTGGTGTGGTGGCCCCCTGGCCCCTCTCCGTTTCGTATTCTGGCACTTGATGACTTCCGGAAAAATAGGCACTTTGGCTTTTGTCCCGTCCAATTCCGAGAATATTCATTTTCTAACTTTCCTGGAACCAAAAACAGCAGAGAACAGGCAGCTAGCAATGTGGCTCTTGTTAATAGGTTAGTCCAAGAAATCATATGAAAAGTACTCCAAAATTGGAACAAAACACAAGAAAGTGGATAAATCCAAGCATGGAACATCAAAAATTATAGATACATTTGCAATGTATCACCCGGTCGAAACCCAAATCCAAGGGAGGCTAGCGGGGGCACCAGAGGGCGACCTAGTTGAAATTATTTCCTTCTCCCACTAAAATTAGCACCGGTTCCCTCCAAAATTAGCCCCTATCTCCCCCCTCCCCTCCCGCCTCGCCCCCCACTCCTGCCATTTCCCAGCAGAGACCAGATCGCGCCACCATGCCATCGAAGAAGTACGCCGCTCCCCGCGCGACGGCAGCAGCACCACCGACGAAGAAGAGGGGCAAGCCGGAGAAGGAGCAGCTGGAGGGGATGACGAACACGGAGTGGGCGTTCGACCTGTAGTGCCAGCAGGTCGAGAATGCCAGTCGCCGGCAGAGAGAACTCAGGGCAAGGAAGAAGCGGGCCTCGGAGGCTCTGGTCGCGGAGGTACTCATGGCGCAGAGAGCCGCCCACATGGCGGGCATGGCGGGCATGCCGAGCTTCCCCCCACACGCGTGGGGGAGCCAAGGGAGTGTATCATCGCCGTTGCCGTCTTCGGCAACAACCCAGGCTGGGCCAATGTCCCAGGACAACCATGGTACGCCCAAACTATCTCACTTCTCGCCGAGTGGGACACTCGACGTGGCCGGTAGCTTCAACCCCAATGCCTTTAGCACCGTCGACCTCAACACCAGCCTCAACCTGGTCGTCTCTCCTGCTCTCCGCCACCCCCTCTTCCACGGTGGTATGCCCACCACTGTTGTTAGCAGTGGCAGCAGCCATGGGGTGCTCGACGGAACGAGGCTGGGCACCGACGCCATCATGACCAACATGATCAACGGTGGGGGGCTACCACCATTCTACACGCAGGAGGAGGCCGAGGCCTACGACGGCCACGACGACAACCAAGAGCCTTGGGAGAATGAGTCCTACGCGTTGGCCGAGGACGACGAGGAGGAGGTGTAGGTGCCCGCACCAGTGCCCGAGGCCGTGCCCGTGGTCAAGAAGACGAAGAACGGCAGCCATGGCCCAAAGTGGAGCTCACGGGAGGACGAATGCCTCGCCGAGGCTTGGAAGTCGGTCAGCATTGACCCCTTCACTGGAGCGAACCAGAGTTCCGGGGCCTACTGGCTACGCGTCAAGGCGGCGTATGACGAGTGGCGGCTCTTGGACCCCTACTTCAATGACTTGTACCACGACCGCAACAACTCCGGCTTGTCGCACCACTGGCACATGATCCAACATGCTTGCAACAAGTGGCATGGCATCGTGGAGGAGGTGCGCCATGTCCATGTCAGCGGCACCAACTTCGAGGACCAAGTAAGTGAACTCACCGTGTCCACTGTCCATCATAGCCTAGTGTTTGGTCGTCGGCCATTGATCACGGCCGTTTGTTCGCTGCATTGCATTACTTTCATAGATGCGTGCCAGGATCATCGCCTACCGCGAGGACAACGACGACGTCGATTTCAAGTTCATCGATGTGTTCGCCAGGATCGAGATGTGTGACAAGTGGACCGAGGCACGCACGACGCTCGCCAAGGGCAAGTACGACCTTGACGCGTCGCCAGCTCTCTCCTCGGGAGGCCGTCCGATCAGGCAGAAGAAGGCCAAGGCGGCGAGGGATGCCGCGCTGGCCATCGAGAAGCTGCACAGCTCGATCATGGCCTACATGGCGGATGCCACCTCGCATGCTGCTGAGAGGGCGGAGCAGGCCGCCAAAATGGAGTAGGTTGCCGCGGTCAGGTGGGCGTCGGTCATTGAGAGGCAGGACACCAAGCTTGAGCTGATCAGGGCCAATGTGGATGCAAAGAAGAGGAGGGAGGACCTCTCGATCCTCATGGTTGACACGAGGGACATGGACGCCGACGTGTAGGCGTGGCGGGAGGCCCAGCGTACCGTGATCCTGTACGAGGTCCAAGGTCCACCGACATCCACTGCCCTAGCACCTGTGGCATCCACTACCCCAGCACCTGCGAGCGCACAAACGATAGGCACTCCCCCGCCGGTCGTCGATGTCACCACCATCTGATGCGCCGCTATGCTTTGTGATGCCGGCACGACTTCTTTTGATCGCTAGACTATGATGATTTTGCAGCGGTTTGCGATGATGGGATCATCAAGACTTTGTTTTATAACTGTTAAACGCCTAGACTATTTATGTTCGGCTATGCGATCGGCGATCGGCCGTTCTACCTGCCATATTTTTTCTTGTTCGAATTTCTAATTTCTAATTAGGGGGCCGATTTGGGGGTTACGGCTGGAGACCGGCTCCCCCCTATAGCCGGTTCTTGCGCTGTTGCCCCCCATATGGTCTTACGCTGGGGTTAAATTAGGGGTTGCGATTGGAGATGCTCTAAAGACCCCCCGTGGCGTTCCACGGAGGGTGCAGCGAAGAAACATGAAACCACGAAATAGAGGCTACACCTGTAAGAATTAAATGAGGAAACGCTGCCTGAGCCATCCCCGATCGCTTCTCCAACCTCTCCAACATCACCAACACCGCCACCATAATGAAGAGGGAGTGGTCCACCTCTTGATTATGGGTTTGTGGTGGTAGCTTGATCTCTCTCTCTCTCTCTCTCTCTCTCTCTTGTGATATGTTAATTAGATGCCATATGAGCTGCCTAACATGATTATGGGCATATTATGTAATTCCTATATGGTGGATCCTTATTTTATTGGATGATCTATGATATTTGAACCTTTATCATGTTCTTGATGTATGAGTAGATGCATATTGTTACCCCATTCTTATTGCTTGTTCTGATCAAACTTGTTGTGAGAGATTGTGTGGGGGATGGTGTGTGTTAGATGGAGTAACTTGGTAGTAGTAGTGGATTGTAACATCAATTTCATAGCTACTATGGTGTTTGTCAAATTATATTGTTACCTCATTAGTGAGAAAACTAATGCATGTGCTATAGTTCTTAGTGTCAGCTGAGAATTCTTTCTTACATTCATGGACATACATCCATTGTAATATGTTCATGCACGGTAGCACATTTGTTATTCACCATAATGTTAAAGTACCTAAGGCTACACTCTGTTAATTCTTAATACTAGATTGCATGAAGTTGATTCCTTTCTAGTGGAGTATAAGTAAGATGTGTAGTGTCATCTTTATGTTAGGACGTGATGCCTATATGGATGCGTATCAAGAAACATTATAAAATCTCATCAATATTTTGGTCATCTATTTTGTGCTTAATGCCACCACAACCTTATGAGAGAGTAGACAAGTGAACCCATGAACTCTCAGTCCATTTTAAACAATAAGAACCACCTTTCAACCACTTTTACTTCCCTTTGAAATCTCAACTTTATTTAAATCTGAAAATACCAAACAATATTTTTACTTTCTGCAATCTGGAGCTCCAGATGCTCCAGATATCTATCCACGATAAGCATCTGGAGCACTGGAATCTCACTAGGAGGGCCAAAAGAGCCCAGGTGGCGCGCCCAGGCCTAGTGGCCACACCACCCATGCTCTTTCCCTCCTCTACCATCCGATCGCCTTGATTCTTTTGCCCACGAAGTTCTCTTGACCTAAAAACCCTATATAAGGACCCCAGGGCATCCTCGGAGAGAGAGCCACCAGAGACGAAAACACCACGAAACAAAGTCAGATCCTGCGAAGATTGGAGGGGGAAACTCCACTAGAGCCACCTCCAGGGAGATCTCCACCCTCTCCAACATCTCTAGCTTCATCACCATGATGAAGAGGGAGTAGTCCACCTCCGAGCTATGGGTTTCTAGCAGTAGCTTGATCTATTTCTATCTTGTTCTTCATAGATCTAGTACCATATGAGCTGCCCAACATGATTATGGTCGTATTTGTAATTCCTATATGGTGGATCTTTGTTCTATGATTTGATATTTGAGATTGGAATCTATTTTGTGTAAGATGTTTTAATAGATGCATATCATGCACCCCGTTCTTCATTTCTTGTTTCGATCCAACTTGTATGCAAGAACTTGTATGGGGAGACGTGTGTGTTAGATGGAGTAGCATGGGGGTAGAGATTGAATTGTGACACATATTATTCAAGATCTACTTTGGTTTTTACCTTTCTTTTGCTGCCTCACTAGGGGTAAAGTGAAATCATGTGCTATAGTTATCACGTGACAGTGTGATGACCTTGACTAGATCAAGGTAGCATATTTTGTATTTCAAACATCATATATATTGCTTAAAGCTATACTCTGATCTATTCTTAAATCAAGATTGCATGGAGATTTCCCTTCTTGAGGAGTATAAGAGAGAGATGTATTCCATCTCAATATTAGAATGTGATGCCCATATTAATTCCTTTTATCAGGCACTTATAGAATTTCCATGAATCTTTATCATTGATAAATTGTTTTGTGATCACTACAACATAAAAAGAGAGTAGACTAGTGAACCCATGAACCCCGGTCCGATTTTTATCATAATAAACACCTTCCATTGCATCTACTATCCTGTACAATTTCTGCAATTTATTATTTCAAAAATACAAAAATACTTTCTCTACTTGCAATCACTTATAAAAACCCAAAAACAACTCTACTATCTTCTATATCATCTAGTTTGCATTAATTTACTTTGTTTACTTTAGTTCGTTTTATATTTTATTTCATATTACTAATACGAAACCTTGTGCTTGACAACCACTTGGTGGAGTTGGGGACACAAGACAAATTATTTTACTTTACTGGTTGCTTGAAGAGGAGAAGACAAACATCCTTCCATGATCAATTCCCCAAGAGTTCGATATAAACCCTCAAGTCACCCTTGTGGGTAAAATAAGCTTGCTACAACACTCTACACTTGGAGTCCCAGCGAAAAGTGGCTGCATTTGTTGCCATCAGGGACGCAAGGCAAAGACCATGTTTAGTAGGTTACTTGACAATGATGATAGGAGTTTTTTCGACTGTTCCCCGAGAGTTCGATATTAAACCCCGAGTCACACTTGTGGGGAAGATTCTCTTGCTACAACACTATGCACTTGGAGTCCCAACGAATTGGCACACTTTCTTAGTGTCATCAAGACTATTTTCTGTCGTTGTTACCAGGGAACAAAGGAAAGCATTCACAACTGCAATTTCCATGAGCCAAGACTTTTCCTGGTGCAGCAAGATTATTTCCTAGCGTCGTGCAATTTCGTAAGCCTAGGGAGATTGTACCACTGTGAGTCTTCTCGTCCTTTTAGATTTGCAAAGCATTTCCCTTTGTTTTGTTTTTGTCTTTTTTGTTTTAGTGGTTTCCTTTTAGTTTTATTTTTTACTTTTCTTGTACACAAAAATTAAGAAAATAGTGTAGCTTTTCTGTTGTGGCAACATGGGTGATCAAACAACTAAGTTATGTGACTTCACCAATGTTTCTAATGTGCAATTTTTTTCCAATCCTATCACATCTCCTGAAATAAAAGCTGATTCATTTAAAGTAAGTCATGGGCTACTTAATCTCATTGCTAAAGATCAATTTTGCGGTAGTGCTAGTGAAGATGCATCCATGCATTTACATGACTTCTATGAGATATGTGATATGAAAAAGTCTAAGAATGTGGAAAATGATATTGTTAAGCTTAAACTGTTCCCATTACCTCTAAGAGGAAAAGCTAAAGATTGGTTATTGTCATTACCTAATGGTAGTATCAAATCTTGGGATAATCTTAGAGAAGCTTTCATTAAAAAGTGCTATCCTCCTTTTAAAATTTTGCAAAATAGAAATACCATACTTTCTTTTAAGCAATATGATAATGAACATGTAGTTATAGCTTGGGAAAGACTCAAAATTATGCTAAGAACTTGCCCCTCACATGGAGTAAATGAATGGATAGTTTTGCACTCTTTCTATAATGGTTTAAACTACATGTATAGAAGTATGCTAGATTCTGCTGTTGGAGGTGCTTTCATGACTAAGACTATTTCTGAAGCTAAAGCAATTCTTGAAAACATGTTGCAAAACTTTAGCCAATGGCATATTTAAAGGGTGCCCACATATACTAGGAAGTTCAACTCCGTTCATCCTTGACTGCTAAAGTTGATGCTATATATTGAAGGGTTCACAGCATAGAAAACAAAAAAATTCCTACAATGAGAACTATACGCCAAGATCTATCTACTAGATACAAGCAACGGGTGGATATACATCCATGGAGAACTTACCCTCGAAGACAACAAAGTTTTGTTAACGAGTAGGAACTCGTGGATGATGTAGTCGTACGCTTGCCGATCTCAAGATCGTGTGGAAGTCCTAGTGCCACAAACCAGCAGCGCATCCGCACTCGCACACACGTTCAGGCCACCGAACAACCTCTGCCTCCTCGCTCCAGGGATGCAACGGAAGCAGCAACTCCTTCCAGACGAAATGCCACCGGGAACATGTATCCTGCTAATCCGAGACCATGTGGGAATAATTCTAGAGGGGGAGAGAGATCCTGCACGAGGAGGTGTGAGGAAGAAGGGTGAGAGGGGTGGCCTTTTATAGGAGGAGGGGTGCCCCTCCCTATGGCCGGCGCCTCATGGGGGGTGACCCCTCACCTCCCCCATTCATGTGGTGGTAACTCCGTCCACATTAAAATGCCCCTTCACATTCTCTTTTAAAGTCTCCACTTTAAATGCATTAAATTTCTCCAAATTTAATGCTCTCTCATTTAATAAAACTCTTTTATTAAATTTATTCATAATTTTGTTAATTAATTTAATTAACAAACATTCACATAAAACCCCCTGCAACATTTCAATATAACATGCAGAACCAATTTCTGCAATTTCATCCGAAACAGTTTCGGTGTTTATTGAAATAATTCCAGCGCTTTGCAATTCATTCATATGAAACACATTTGCTCCAAATGGTGTTGGTGTCCTTTAAGTGTGTCACCCTACGGTTCGTGAATAATGCAGACATGATCAAGACCCCTCTCAGATCAATAATCAGAAGCGGGACCTGGAGATCCATACTGACTCCTACACATTCTACAATGACTTCAGGGATCGTGAGAACCTTTAACATTAGTAACTAAATCCCTTTGTCTCGCGATATATTACATGTCCGAGATTCGATCATCGGTATCTCCATACCTAGTTTGATCTCGTTACCGACATGTACTCTTTACTCGTTCCTGTGATATAACATTCTAGTGATCTTATCACTTGCTTGCAAGCTAACCAATGTGATATCACTGAGAGGGACGAGAGAATATCTATCCGTCATCGGGATGGACAAGTCCCACTCTTGATCCATGACTTCTACATAACACTGTCGTAGCACTGAATCCACCTTTATAATCACCCTTTCACGGTGTGACGTTTGATGTTATCAAGATACTCTTCTAGTATTAGTGATTAACATGATCTCATGGTCTAAGGACTAGGATTACTTTGTTAGACGTTATAGCAATATAAACACAATGACTTTGATCGTAATGCTATACTTCGGATGAATGTTCATCACATTATTCCACTAATGTTGTGACCTCGTTATTAACAACATCCAATGTCCATGATCAGGAAACCTTGATCATCTTGTTAATCAACTAGCTAGTTTATAAGAGAGGCATAACTAGGAACTTTCTTTTTGTTTATTAAACACACATGTATTAACATTTCCAAATTAATACAATTATAGCATGCAAAATAAACATCTATCATATACTTGGAATATGTATAATAACAACTTTATTATTGCCTCTCAGGACATATTCCCTTCATATATTCCTACATATCTAAACAAAATATTGATAATGTGCCATTACAAGATCTTGCTGAGAATAATACTAAAAATATAGACATCAACTGTTTAGAAACTTTGGGAACAATGGGTATAATAACAATTACAACAATGCTTATGCTAAGCCCCCATATGTTCCTAACAAGTATAAAAGTGGTAACAATGTTTCAAATGAATTAGAAAATACCATGAGATCCTTTATATCTACTCAAAAAGAGCTCAACAAAGAATTTATTGCTAAGTTTGAGAGATTTGATGCTTTGTATGATAAGGTAGATCATTTAACTAGAGAAATAGTTGCCATTAAAAATCATATGCAAGCCCAAAAGCATGAATAAACTATTAAATATGTGCAAGGCATAATAGATAGATCTTGGGAAGCATTAAACATGATGGATGAAGAAGAAGAAAAATAATCCATTATAGTAGTGGAAGAGAAACAAGTAGAGGAAGTTAAAATGCTTAGTGATAAAATTGATGAACCTCTACTAGATCTCGATAAGTGTGATTTGAATGAACTCATTAATATCTTGCAAGGGATTTTTAATGATCCTTCTTTTAATGTTCATCAAACTGGTCTTGGTTCATACATATCTAATCATGTTATAAAACAAAATATACAAAGATACAATAATGAGGCTATGATACCACCTAATCTTGGGGATGTATGGATCCCAAAAATACCTATTGTTGTAGAGAATGAATCACACCATGCTATATTAGATTTAGGATTAAGTGTTAATATCCCTTTTAAAGAATTATATGACTTTCTTGATCTTGATAAAAAATGGAAAAGTGTGATATTGATCTTTCACTTGTTGATGATTCTACCAAGCATGCCTTAGGTAGAGTTGATAATATCATGATTGAACTCCATATGACTTTTGTGCCTATTTATTTTATTTTTATGGACATGAGGAGCAATACCTCTAGTCCTATAATCCTTGGTAGACCATTTTTTAGAACAACATGTGCTGTTATTGACTCTAAGGAAGAGAATGTGAAGTTTCAATTCCCACATAAAAAGTGTATGGAGAACATTCCAAAGAAGAAGATAAATGTTCAGAGGTACAAGTGTCCTCATGACACATGCCAATATGGAAGTAATAAGGTATGAATCCTAGTTATATGGCTATAGAGAAAGCGCTTTACGGGAGGCAACCCAGTAGTTTTTACTTTTTCGGTTTTGTTTTCTCTGCTCTAGAAAGAGAGTATTTTATTTTTGTGTCCTTCTTGTATCAAGAGTGTTAGTTTTAATTTTTTACTGTATAAATAATAAAGTGTCAAGCTTTACCCATCTTGGATGTTTTAAGGTTGCAATACTTATTGGGAGTTTCTAAAATTTGCACAACACTTTTTAGTGCCTGATTTTTTTTTTTTGTAACTCATATGGACCTAAAAAATTTAATGATGTTGCAACATTTCTCCCTCTATATGCATAAAAATCAGCAAAAATTCTGGACATGTTTAAGTGGGGCTAAAAAATTCGCCAAGCTTGTGCTATTTTTCAGGACAGATTCTGTCTTTTGTTGTTTTGAGCATTCCTTCGAGCCTCAAGATGATTCTTTTTTAGTATTTTGATATTTTATGAATGTTGGCAACTTAATATAATCTATGTACACCTTAGATTTTTTTATTTGGGGGGTTTTATAGCATCATGCATATTTTATTTTGTGTCCTCTAATGTCATCCACTTTAGAAAAGAGATGGAAAAGAGTTCCGTGGTGAATCTTTTTCATAGGGAAGGAATAATTATCGAGCAAGGAGTCATCTAAGTAATGGGTAACACCATAAGCCTGGCGATGCCCTATGGCACCCCCTTGGACCTATCAACTTCTTGGTTTGCATACTATTCCAACTTTGTTTTTGAGCATCACTTTACTTTTGCATAAACTTTGAGCGTCTATGTCTAGTTTTTAGTTTTTTAGTTTGCATTTTTGTTTTGAATAAATGGACCACCACCTATAGGTATGCTTAGTCTTTATGATATATATACTAGAGAAAAAATAAAGTTGAGTTTGGAAGGAAAGGGAAATAGCAATGCAAGTAGTGCATATGTTCTATGCTTCATGTGCTTTGATTGAATAGTAATTTGCTAGTGTTGTATTTAGTGGTATCTCTTATTTGCGCATTGATGGTTAACTTTGAGTTACTTTGTTCATTAATAAATGTGTAGCATTATGGAAATTATGCATGCTTGTGACATTATACCTTTCCAATGGCCAAGAAAAGAAAAATAAAGAAAAACACAAGAAAATACTTGTTGTATCCAAAAACTTTGAGCCATACTTCTCCACAAAATCTCCACCATACCTACCTATATAGCAAAATGTTATTCCAAGTATAGTATATGTGACATGCCTTTGCATTCAAAGTCATACTTCTTTTGTTGTGCAATTTAAAGGTCATGGGAAAGTAGCAGTCTACGGTGATTTTCATTTATATAAGTTACATGTTTGACAAATTATTAGTTGGAGTTAAGTCAAAAAATGTTGTCATAGAACAAGACTTTCAACATTGCACCATAATTAAGTTATTGTCATGTACCTTTGGTTATGCATGCCGACCGATGCGAAATGAGTGGGGGTTATCATGCTAAAAATTTGAGTATGCATATTTGTTAGAGAAGAGCATTAGGCCGCTAACTGATACCATGCCTAATCATGGTAGAAGTTTCAGCATGGACTTCCTCAATCATCTTTCATAAGTTTAAATTACTATTCAGTTAGTACTTAAAGAGGAGTCCATTTGTCTGTTATCCTGTCGTCCCGGTATATATTACCTTTGCAAAAAGATTTCTCAAATATCAAAGGGCACTTTGTATATGTGGCATGGAGGTACCCCTTTGTGAGAACTTGGTTAAAATAGTATGCATACAATAAAAATCTATGGTAATTCTAAAGTTGAGTAGCCTGATGTGTATGTACAATTAACCACGTGGCATGATACTTCCAACTTATAAGTGGTCAAACATGTAAAACCATAATTTTCTTCACTACCGTTAACATGAGTTGCACAATCAAAAACTTATTTTCTCTTTAGCATCAAAGTCTTGGCATATATACTCCCTACTTACTTTAAGTGGCCACTTGTTCAAAAGAAATAAAGAGAAGAAAGAAAGAAATAAAGTTCTGAACTATACAAGAACTTGCATGTTTAATGTCCATAGTACTTTCATTTGTTTTTGCACTTTGTGATTGATTGTTGAACATATTTGAAGTGAACTAGAAGTACCACTTGATATCTCATTTGCTTGTTGTTGTTCATTAAAGTTTGAATCATTGATCTTATGTATTACTAGTTATTTTCATTGAAACTATAAACTCCAAATTCCTAGTTTAGTTTTAAAACCTTAATACTCGAGGACGAGCATGTGTTAAGCTTAGGGATGTTGATGCATGCAAAGGCTTCCTGAACTCAAATTGAGCGAGGCTCTAATGCCTGTTTTGCGTATTTTTTACGTTTCAGGGACCTTCCAGAACTTAAATTGAGCAAGGATTTTTCTGGAGTCATCATTTTTCCGGAGAAACAATACGAGATGAATAAGCACATGAGTGGGACACTAGGGCCCTAACGAGCACAGGTGGTACGAGCCCCTGGCCTGGCCACGCCACCCAGTTTCGTTTGCCCCTCGAAGCTCTCATCCCATCCATCTTCATCCCAGATTGACCGTCTTGACCTACAAAGTCCTACATAAAGACCCCCAAGGAGTTCCATGTAGGGGCGGCGAAGAAACACAAAACCACAAAACATAGGATGAACCTGTGAAGATTGGAGGGGGAACACTGGTAGAGCCGTCCCCGTTTGCTTCTCCAACCTCTCCAACATCATCAACACCGCCACCATGATGAAGAGGGAGTAGTCCATCTCTGGATTATGGGTTTGTGGTAGTAGCTTGATCTCTCTCTCTCTCTCTCTCTCTCTCTCTCTCTCTTGTGCTATGTTGATTAGATGCCATATGAGCTTCCTAACATGATTATGGCCATACTATGTGGTGGATCCTTATTTTATTGAATGATCTATGAGATGTGAACCTTTATCATGTTCTTGATGTATGAGTAGATGCATATTGTTACCCTGTTTTTATTGCTTGTTCTAATCAAACTTGTTGTGAGAGCATTTGTGGGGGATGGCGTGTGTTAGATGGAGTAACTTGGTAGTAATAGTGGATTGTGACAGCAATTTCATAGCTACTATATTGTTTACCAATTCCATTGTTACCTCACTAGGGAGAAAAAGAATGCATGTGTTATAGTTCTTAGTGACAACTGAGAATTCTTGCTTACATTCATGGACATCGATCCATTGTAATATGTTCATGCATGGTAGCACATTTTTATTCACCATCACTTCAAAGTATCTAAGGCTATACTCTGTTAATTCTTAATACTAGATTCCATGAAGTTGATTCCTGTCTAGTGGAGTATAAGTAAGATGTGTAGTATCATCTTTATGTTAGGACGTGATGCTCATATGAATGCGTATCAAAAAACATTATGAAATCTCATTGATATTTTGGTCATCTATCTTGTGTTTAATGTCACCACAACCTTATGAGAGAGTAGACAAGTGTCATGAACCCCGGTCCATTTTAAACCATAAGAATCACCTTTCATCCATTTTTACTGCCCTTTGCAATTAGCTTTATTTAAATACGAAAACACCAAAAGAAATCTTTTACTTTCTACAATCAACTTTCTTTTGCAGCATTAGTTTATATTCTAGTTTTAGATTACTCTCTGTTATTTACTTTTTGTTATTTATTTTGTTTTGTTGTTCTAAAACTGAAACCTTGTGCTTGACAGCCACACAGTGGAGTTGGGGACATAAGGCAAAGACCTTATTTTTTAGGTTTTTTGACAATGATGATAGGAGCTTTTTCGACTATTCCCCGAGAGTTTGATATTAAACCCCGCGTCACGCTTGTGGGGAAGATTCTATTGCTACAACACTTTGCACTTGGAGTCCCAATGAATTGGCACACTTTCTTAGTGTCACCAGCCGCTCTCTAGGCGATTGTGCACTGCCTCTAGGATCACGTGGCATTTGTTGCACGCTTGCTGGACGATCGCCCAATGGTTGGCCATGGCCTTCTCGCTATGATCCATATGAATCATCATGAACTCGGGATCGCAAAGCTTCCGCTCGTCGAATGACGACTTTACCATCTTCCAATAGTTCTTGGAATTTTGATTCACGCTGGTGATCGGATCGATACTCACACTCTTCCATGTTTCGGCGAGGCACTCGTCTTCTTTGGAGGTCCACTTGATGCGAGGCTCGGCTGACACCTGACATGCGAGTTTTTGCTCCTTTTCCCTTCCTCGTCTTCGTCACGACCGTCGCTAGATCTTCTTCTTCTACTGGCTCGCCTTCCTCCTCGGGATGATGCGAGTCCTCGCTCGCCTCCTGCGAGTCCAAGAGCCACTATTTTATTCTTGTGTGAAGAACCGATGGGAAGACGCGGCGGCCATGGAGCTGGTGGCGATGAGCTCGCTCATGTAGGCGTCGCCTGACATTCCACCAAGCACGCTGCATGCATCGATGGTGGCACCCACAAAGTGGCTTGACAACCCGACACCATGGTTTGGGAAGAAGGGAAGAGGGCTGCAGTGCAACGCTGGCGAGTTCGCGTATGCCGTTCAGCCATATGGGACGTTGAGATCGGCGGTGAAGACGCGAGGGCCACGAAGAGGAGGGAAGTGCTGGAAGACGGAGTTGGGGTTGAAGCCACCGAGAGGATCACCGTCGGCATACTCCGCGGATGGTGGTGAGAAGCGCGTGAGCGGTGTGCTGTGGCCTTGGCTCTCTTGGAACATCGTCGGAGAAGTCAGCGAGTAGCCCGACAAAGAGTCCACGCTCGCCCAACTGATCCACGCGTCGCTGGGGAAGTAATGGTTGGCTTGGCTTGGCCGCTCCATGGCCATCTTCGCCACCGCA
The DNA here is from genome assembly GCA_023614405.1 of Avena insularis. NCBI lineage: Eukaryota > Viridiplantae > Streptophyta > Magnoliopsida > Poales > Poaceae > Avena > Avena insularis. The sequence goes on from CM042686.1 coordinate 537,968,322, forward strand.
ATGTTCCGATCCATGAGAACTTGCGCCTCTTGTGCCTTTTGAGCCTCCTGCTTCGCCTTGAATTTCAGGCCTCTCCGCTGGCGATCTCCTATGACTTCCTTCCTGCGGTTGATGTCGGCCACCCACACGACGTTGGTCATGCCCGGCGGCCTCTGCTTCTCCTCCATTTTCTTTCTCTGCTTGAAAGATCGAGATCGTAGAGCTAGCGTGTCGTTTTCAAAGGCTCGGTCAAGGGGTTGACGATCGAGATGCGTGGGCGCAGCGACGATTCTCCGTGTGCGGTCGCAGCCATGTTTGAACCAGAGGAGGGTGACCAGCCGTGCCCGTACGTGCAGTGAGAGCTCAGCTCGGTCTTGACAAGGCCAGATGCATGCACCGCTCGCACGGATGCGTTTCTGTTCGCCCAGCCCAGACGCCCAAAGCGTTCTTACCTGAGCTAGTATTGTATTTTTGGGAGCGTGCCGTATACATACACACCGATATATACACGGGCAGCGCTGTCTACAGTCTACTACTACTGTGCACGTACTGCTGGGTCGGTCTGTATTCTGCTAGTCCCAGATTGGACACTAGTGAGACCATGCTGTTGCGCAACTTCCTGTTTTCCAATGATTGCACCACGTCTGCCGTGGATTTCCTGGCTTCTTCTTCAACCAACTCGCAAAAAGGTTCGACTTTGCTTCAGAAAAGGTGGCTAGGCCATGTACGTACCGGGAACATTACTGGCGCACCTGAATGATCGGGAACATGAGTACTCCGACTGAACTCGGCCGAGCAGAACCAAATCAATCACCGCCTCTGATACCCTATACCTGCTTTCAGTTGGTATCAGAATACTGATTGGAAGTCTGGTGCTCAAAGTAAACAAACCACCTAATCCTAGGCCAGGCGGCTCAATTTTCTCCTCGGAGGAGATTTGAATATCCAGAGATTCCAACTAGCCTTAGCCCCAGCGTGCTGGTATTATTGCCTTTTCGCCGAGTCCGCATCTAGATAACTGTAGCACGCAATATACATCAGCTTGATGATGATAAGTGTGCGTGCATCCCATTCACAGGCACTGAGTGGAGGAAAAAGTTACTACTACCTCATCTCTCTCAAATAATTATTTACCACCATGAATTCCTCCGGAGATATCATCAGGCTGGTCATAGTGGTAGTATCATACTACTAGTATATGATACTATCTTTATAGTGCATGGTATCATATGTTAGTATCATACTAATAGTATATTTAATGATTTGTAGAATCTCAATATAAAATTGTGTACAAGATTTATTTGCATGAGGATTTTCTAGTTTTACATGTTATGATACGGTATCTACCTATGATACTCTAACCATCTCTTCCTTCACTAATTGTTATGCCACATCAGAATTTTACCAACATGGCATCCATGATACTAGCTATGATATTCCCACTAAGACCAGCCTCAGTCACAGTTGTTCAAGTAGGTAGGAACAACGCTATGGATCAAGTAGGTAGGACCAATTAATTCTCGTGCAATCTAACAACTCAAAAAGGAAAATACAGACTAATCTACAAGGATTGGATAAGATCGCCAACAAAATCTCTAAATTCCCATTCTGAACTCTCCTGGCCATACTAGGCAACTTGATGCAGTGCCGTTCACAGTCCAATGTTGATTGCCAATATGCAGAGGCAACTTTGGTTCAATGGCCTATGCCAGATATTCCCACGGATATCACCCATATACGGCCATATTGTCCATGTATTCACATTTTGAGTAAGCTATACCCAAGAATGCAGCATCTTCATCTAGCCATCGGGCATCCTATATTGGCTGTTATCTGCAAATAGAAATTCCCAAATGGTGGTGGACTAAAATTGGATGCCGCAAGAATAAAATGGCATGACACGGTGTTCGATTTGTTAGTTGTTGCAGTTCAACGATAAGATTTCCAATTTGCCATGTATTATAAAGAATGGAAGAGGAGTGAAGAGATCGGGGCTGTGGCCGATCTCCAAGTAGCACAGAAAGCCAAAGCCACTAGCATAGAAGAGCAGGTCCCAAGGAACATACAGCTTTAAACAGCTAGGATAATATGAAAATCTTTTTGCAGATCTACTCGAATCCAACATCAGATGTTTCTAATGAAATTACTCAACAACTTTAATCCAACTGAATTCAACATTAGAAAGTTCATCTGGGAGCAGAAAATTTTAAATTATTCGTTCTTCTACTGAAGCAAGATAGAACTATATTTATTTTCATGTAAGAGCTCTGTTTTCTTTCTGCTCCACGTGATAATAATACTTAGGTATTCCACTCCACTTTGAGAAGCTGAGGAGGGAAGATATTCAACCTCTAATTGACAAGATTCTTTAACGCATTGCAGGATGGAGAGGGAAGCTCATATCCTATGCTGCTAGATTAGTCCTTTTTTCCTATGCTGCTAGATTAGTCCTTTTTTTAAACGAGTAGATTAGTCCTTATAAAATCTTGTCTTGCAAGTATACCTATTTACTTTCTTTCCTTCTTTAAATTTCCCAAATGGACTTTAGACATGATCAATACTCAAACGCCCAATTGTTTATGGAATGACTTTGAGGGTCATAAGAAAATCCACCTAGCTAATTGGTATGCGCAAAGACTTTGGTGGCTTAGGCATTCTAAACATTAGAGATTTAAATATCTACTTGCTAGGATCATGGATCAAGAGACACTCTCTTGATGAGTAGAAACTCTGGAAGCAGATAGTAGATAAGAAATATAATGGAAGTTGCTGAGCCATAGGTGGATCAACTAAATGAAGATGACCCGCAACCGTTGCACCCGCCGGAAAAGTACCACCATCCTCCTAGCAACGTCTCTCCAAGCACCAAGCAACACCTTCAAGAAGGAAACCCAACGCTGCTACCCAGACCATAGACTGGTCCTAGGGTTTCTCCCGGTACATAGAAGGAAGTGGTACGGTAGCCACGACGCCCTCCAGGAAGGAATGGTGCCACCCGAGGACGGCACCGCGTCGGTATCGATCGAGCCGATAAGGATTTCTCCCCCTATCCACGACGCCCTCTAGGAAGGAACTGGAATAAATGTGGAACTCGGTTATGATCATGTGGGACATGCATGATAACCAAAATGAACAGGGTTCCAACCTACAGCACGTGGTTGGTGCCAAGAGCGCAAGATTCTAATTGCTCGCATCTACAACTTGGTAGCTTCAATTTGTGGTGGTAGTAGACCTAGTAGTAGTCGAGGACTGGGGTTTGGACTAGGTCAATCACACCGTCGTGCTCGTGCCTAGGCTTTAGACGATAAACAGCGGATACAGGTGAAGCAAGTGCCAAACGCGAATGGCATCGGGACAAGGTAGGCAGCAAAGGCCGATAGAACTGGTGTGTGAGTAGAATGATCAGAACGACGGAAATAGGCATATGATATTGTCGTAGGTGACGAAAATAGCCACACGAGGACTGTTGGCGAGGATGGTGAGTTCGGTCCCCGAGGACTCTCCCCACGCGGGCCATGGCGACGACACTTTGCAGCCACTTGCCGCCGGCACTGTTCCACCGGGGCCCTGTGGGTCCTCGGGCTTCTCCCCGGGCTCTCCCCTCATGCCTCCCATTCTCTGCCTCCACCCTCGCCTTCTCCGTACCCCCTCGCCTGCGTCTTCTGCTTTGCTTCCACACATGAAGATCAACTCGCTCGCTTCTCGGAGATTGACCCTGGCAGATCACGCCGATGAAGGAGAAGGTGCTTCGCGTTGCGGTGCGAATCAGGAAGCCGCCTTCTGGTTTAGGGCGGGAGAAGGGTGCTCCTCTCTGATTGTGGGAACAACCCCTCTGCTCCCCGATTGGGATTGGGATCCTGCAATGAAAAAGGACTGCACGGAAATATCACCGGATGTCGGAGGTGATTCGAGGCGGGCTGGAGATGGTGAAGGGCTCCGGAGACCATATGACGACAGATTGGGGTTATCGGGGCTAGCGAAACCTTTGTCGCCCTCGTCGAGACCTGCATCCCCTACTTCTCCCCGAGGTCGATTGCCGTCTAGTCTCGTCCCGTGTATGGCGAAAATCGCAGGAATCCCGCGCTCCAAGGTCTCTCCGTGGCTCGGGCAGCCACTCGGATGCAGAGTCCGACTCAACTCTGCGGGATGCTGGGCATTGGGTCGAGGAGGAACTCCCATTCATCCTCGACACAACTATTATGGAGATGGAGTGTGCAGGAACCCTGAATAGATTTTCTCGCGAATCGATGCTCCTATTTCTCCTATCCGAGTTTCTGCGGCAGATTCGATCGTTGTGTAGCGGGGACCCATGAACCGTCTGGTTCGAAGAACAGAAACAGGCTTGAGGATGCGCAACAGCTCTAAATCATGGTGGGATTCGAGTTTCAGAAGTTTTGGTTGCCACGTCAATAGTGCACGGAGGCCCTACCCTTCAGGGTCTCCTGTATCGGACGCCAAAGCAGATCTAGCGGCGGAGGATCGCTTTGGGAAATTATGGTATTCCACCTCTCCCCAGGCGCGTGCAGATAGGGTTTCGCGTCTCCCGGCCCATGGTCTGCCTGCTGTCCCGCCGCTCATCCCCAATCTGCTCCTGGTATGGATCATGAAAGACTTAGTTGATAGCCTTGCTTTCACCACCTCCAATTGCATCCCACCACTGTCCGAGATAACCTTCTCGCACCGATCCGGAACCTTGATCTGTCAAAGGGAGAGTGGGGAGGAAGTAACTGACCGTTTGTCGAAGAAATCGCTAAGAAGCTGGAGATGGCTGATGGGGGTAGAGGTCGAGGAACGAGGAAGAACTTTGCCAAAGGAGGACAATGGGTTCAAACCCCTTCTGGGTTCGCTCCTCCGCAGCAGACGCCGCAGTACGGGTCTTTCCCACCGTATGGCTTCGCTCCTCCGCAATGGCAACCTTGACAGCAGCCGCCTGGCCAGCTTCCTCCAGGTTTCCAAGGTCAGTTCCCCCCCACCCCTTGGCAGCAAGCGCCTGCTCCTCCTGGCTACTGGCAAGGTCCTCAGATTCAGCAAGCTCCACCGGTTGGCCAGCAACAGCAGCCTCCTTCGATGCAATCTGTGCAACAAAACCAACTACAGATTGCTAATCAGAGCAAGAATCAGACAGCTGGGAAGAACAAGCAGAAACAGAAAGCTAAGGAAGACCCTGTCTTAGTAGCAGCACCAGGTGGGAGTGCGGTTTTGCCTGAGTAACCCTTGTTACCCCAAGAAGCTCTCAAAGGAAAAGAAAAAACAGACTGCTATGCCAATGTTATCTGCTATAATTATGGTGAACCAGGACATCACAAATAGAGCTGCCCACAACCCATCACCTGTTTCATATGTGGAGAGCCTGGACATGAGGTTGAGCTCTGCCCTATCAAGAGGAAGCCTTGTCATATCTCTGAATTCTATGGCAGTGTTGTAGCTGGTCTGGGTTTCTTCAACATTGAACTGGCTGATAAGCCTATTAGGGAGATGCCTATTGATAATGTGGGAGTTGTGTATGTGGAATCAGGTTCAATCACTAAAGAGGAATTGCCAAGTGCTTTTACAAAGATCTATAGAATTAACTAGCCCTGGCAAGTAAGGGAGCTAGATGATTGGACTTTCCTGTTAAGTTCCCTCCCCATCTCAATGTGGAGGAGGTCCCTGGTTATCCTTGTTTTGGCCTACCCAAAGAAGGTGTGATAGTGAATGTAACTACCTGGGATGGAGAGATAGACTATGTGGCTGATCTACAGGAAGTCTAGCTTCAACTCAGAGGGCTTCAGCCTACTTGGTGTGACTGGAAGGTGCTATATCAATTTTCATATGCTAGAAGTTGATTGGCAAGGCATGTGGCAATCTTTCTTTGAGGTTGTCAGAGTCAAGATTTAGTGCAGAGATCATCTGAAAATTGCAAACTCTAGGATCTTTAATGTCAATGGAAAGCTTTATCAGATAGGTGTCACTGTGGAGGGCCCTGCACCTATTACCCAACCAGTGAATGGGTCTAATGATGACCCTCATCAGCCAAGTGACCATTCTGGGGATGCTAGTAGCAAAGGGAATGTTTCTGAGGATATGGATACAGACAAAACTGCTGGCCAAGGTGCCCCCAATGATCCCTCAGGCCCAAGCAAGTCTGCTCCCAGGAAATTTGCTTCTCAAAGACAAAATAAAAATTCATCTCTATCAGACAAAGTTCAGGAAGTGCCTCTGGCCTTTATGCAGAAAAGAGGCCAGCCTCCCTTAGGAAGCCTACTTTCTCCTGTTCCTGATTTACTGAAGAGTGATCGAGCTCAGGGCTGGCTGAAAGAAAAACCTGTTGCTAAAGAGAACTGCATCTCCTTACTAAGGGATATGGAGCTGCTTCAAGATGAAGAGGATGAGATCTTTTTTACTAATTTGAGTGAGGAGACTGAGAATGCCCATAGCACTGTGCTTCAAGACACTCAGAAATTCCCTCCTTTGTCCAAAAAAGTTTGGGGACAAATCTGTAACACAAGACAAAGCACAAGAGTGACTGATAAAGGCATGACAGTCATGCAACTGTCTCAACAAGTTAAGATGAAGAAAAATCTTGAAACTATCAAACCAGCGGCCTCAAAACTCAAAGGTAATCAGAGTCAGAATCATTTCCAAGTTTTATATCCTTCTAACTTTGATAAGGTAGCTAACACTGTGGGTGTGGTGCTACCTGGTAGTGATTCTTTGGATATTTTTAACCCCATATGTTTAAATGCTTCTGTTGGTCCTGTTATTTCTCCAGAAATAGATAATAGGTTACCTTCGTTTTCCTACATTCCTCCTGATAATGTGTCTCATCTCCCTAATACTAGTGATAATTTTTGTCCTATCTCTTTTGCTCCTAATTCTACCTACAGTAGTCACAATGATAACAACATAGAGTTAGTGGAGGTTTCATCTCCTAGTACCCCCACACATCTGCAGGAGAATGAGGGAGATGTAGGAATTGATTTTTCTTTGTGGACTAAGGTAGGAAAAAATAGACAGGGCAAGCACTCCAAGAAAAACCTTCTTTATGATTAGCTCTTTTTGGAATATAAGAGGTATTCAAGCTGATGGCAAGAAGACTGCCATCATAGATATGTTTAATAAATATTGTCCTAACCTCATTGGCTTTCAAGAAACCAAAAAAGAGGTTATCTCTAATAGTTACTTAAATTCCCTTGTAGGTGATAGGATGTTTGCTTGGAATTCTCTCCCAGCCAAAGGCTCTGCAGGAGGCATTTTGGTTGGGGTAGATCTTAATATGTTTGATGTTATTAGCAGGGAAATTAGAAGTTATTCTGTTTCTGTCATAGTTAGGTACAAAGCAAAAGATATGGTTTTCAGGTTTGTTAATGTTTATGGATCTACTTATGAAGATCAAAAAGAACTTTTCATTTCTGAGCTGCATAGTCTCTTTGTAGATTACGAGGGTCATACTCTCATATGTGGAGATTTTAACCTGGTAAGATATCAAAGTGACAAAAGTAATGGAGTGATAGACCATAGGTGGAGTGATAAGTTCAATGCCTGGATAGAAATTTGGGCTCTGCTAGAGGTCAAACTCAGTAGCAGAAGATTTACATGGGAAAATAATCAGGAAAACCTGATTATGTCTACCATAGATAGATTTTTCTGTAATCCTGGATTTGACAGCATTTTCCCTCTAGCCAGCATTAGCTCCCTCCCTAAATTGGCTAGTGATCACACACCCCTTATTTGGGATGCATGATTAGGTGTGATACCTAGATAAAGTTCTTACAAATTTGAGAAATGGTGACTCATGAGAGCTGAGTTTCATGAGGTTGTTAGAAAACCCTGGAACAAACCTGTTAGATAGGGGAATTCCATTGACATTTGGCAACAAAAAATGAGGAGGCTTAGATCTAACACTAAAGGTTGGAGTAGAAATATTGAGTCTGAGCTTAGGAACCTCAAGAGAAATCGCATGACAGAATATGATTCTCTTGATATCAAAGCTGAGATTGAGGATCTTAGTGAAGATGAGCATGCTAGGCTTAGAGTAATCTATGTAGAAATGCATGCTCTATGGTTAAAGGAAGAAGTAAAAGCTAAGCAAAGGTCTAGGGATAGAGATATCAAATAAGGGGACAGAAACACTGCCTATTTCCATACTGTGGCCAATCAGAGGAGGAGAAAGATGCAGGTCCACTCCTTAGATGGCCCTGATGGAACAATGTCTGAAACCCATGAAATGTTAGAAGTTGCTACTAATTTTTATAAATATCTTTTTAGAAAATAGGATAGCTCTGGTTTTGTCATCAGGGAGGATTTTTACTCCCCTGGTGAAAAAAACACTCAAGATCGGAATGAAGGGTTTGAAGCTCCTTTTACTGAATCAGAAGTTAGAAAAGCTGTCTTTGAATCATACTCTGATGGGGCACCTGGCCCTGATGGTATGCCTTTTCTTTTTTATCAGCATTTTTGGGATTTAGTTAAAAATGATATCATGGTTATGTTTTAGGATTTTCATGAAGGGAAATTAGACATTTATAGACTGAACTTTGTTGTTCTCACTCTGATCCCTAAAGAACCTGATGCCACATCCATGAAAAAATTCAGACCCATTAGCCTTCTTAACTGTATCTTTAAGATTTTTACTAAAGTCCTCACTAATAGGCTCTCTTTTATCATGAATGATATTACTGCTATTAACCAGTCAACATTCATCAAGGGTAAGTTTATACAGGAAAGTGTAGTAACTGCCCATGAAGTGCTGCACTCTGTTATGAAAAATCAGAATAAAGGTGTTGTCCTCAAGCTAGATTATGAAAAATCTTTTGATAAAGTTAATCCTTAGTTTCTGCTAGACCTCCTTGCTAAAAGAGGATTTGACAAACACTGGATTTCCCTTGTTAAATCTATTGTGTTTGGAGGCTCTGTTGGAGTCAAACTAAACAATGTAGTAGGTAATTTTTTTCTTACTGGGAGAGGGCTCAGGCAAGGTGACCCCCTCTCCCCTTTACTCTTTGACCAAGTAGTTGATGTTTTATCTAGAATGTTATCCAAAGTGGCCAATGCTAATTTGATTAGAGGACTATGCTCAAATATCTGTCCAGGGGGTGTCATTTGTTTGCAATATGCAGATGATACCATTCTTTTCTCTGACAGTGACCCTGAATTAGCTACAAACCTTAAGAGCATTCTCACCTATTTTGAACAAGTTTCAGGCATGAGAATTAACTATATAAAAAGTGAGCTGATCCCCCTTTGCTTAGATAATGCTGAGACTGATAGCCTCACTAGTATCTTTGGATGCTCTTTAGGTTCCTTCCCAATCAAATATTTAGGGATCCCTCTACATTATGACAAGTTGAGGAGGGAAGATATTCAGCCTCTCATAGATAAGATCCTTAAAAGAATAGCTGGGTGGAGGGGCAAGTTGTTGTCATATGCAGCCATGCTGACTTTGATCAAAGCATGCCTCTCTAGTATTCCCATCTACTTGCTTTCGTTTTTTATGTCCCGCAAGTGGGCTCTTGATCTTATTAATACTCATCTTGCTAACTGCCTCTGGAATGACTTTGAAGGTCACAAAAAGCTGCATCTAGAAAGTTGGAAACTAGTCTGTAGGAAAAAGGATTTTGGTGGTCTTGGTATTCCAGAGTTGGCCAATGTAAATTTTTGTTTGTTAGGTTTCTGGATTAAAAGGTATTCCCAAGATGAAGGAAAACTTTGGAAAACCTTAGTAGATAATAAATATGGCACCCACAACCCCAACCTCTTCTGTAGTGAGGATTCTGGGGTCTCCCACTTCTGGAAAGGAGTTATGTGGGCTGCCCAAGCAGTTAAATTTGGGTATAGGTGGTAGGTTGGGGATGGAAAAACTGTTAGGTTTTGGGAAGACACTTGGTTTGGTACCTCTCCCTTAGCTGTACAATTTTTCAATCTCTATGTTCTTTGCAACGAATCTGGTAAAACGATTAGCTAGGTTTGGGATGGTTCCCAACTCATGTTAACCTTTAGAAGAAATTTCTCCTCCTTAATGATGAACAACTGGTATGAATTGGTGGAGATTGAAAAAAGTGCTAATCTCTCTGCAGAGTGTGATGCTCTCATTTGGCAACATAATGTTGATAGAGTATACTCTACCACCTCTCTATACAGCATCATTAATTTTGGAGGGGTTGTTCCTGTTTTTATTCCTTTAGTTTGGAAGTTGCATATTCCTCCAAGGGTCCACATTTTTCTTTGGCTCCTTTCACATAACAGAATTATGACCAGGGATAACTTGAAGAAATGAAATATGAATAAGCCAGATGATTGCACCTTCTGCTCGGAATTAGAATCTGTGCATCACTTGTTCTTTGATTGCATGGTTGCCAAGAAGATCTGGCCAAAAATTCCTGCTTTATTTGGTAAACTTGTTGGTGATTCATATGAATCCCTTGCTAGGTTATGGATTGCTAATAAGAACCACTCCCTGTTAAATTTAGTTTGTGCTGGTGCTTTATGGAGTATCTGGAAAATGAGGAATGACCAAATTTTCAATGGTCACCCCTGGATGAATATTATGCAGGTGTGGAGGAGGATCCTCTGCTCAATCAAGAGATGGAGGTTGATCTTCAAGGACCACATGCTAGAGGGTGCAGACGCTTTCTGCCTGTTCGTGACCTCGATCCTTCAAGAACTGCCCCAGTTGGAAGGTGGCTGAGAGATGCTCCCTTGCACCCTGATGAGTCCATGAGCTCCCCAGCACAGAAGAAAGTGGCCGGCCCGGGTACCTGGACAACTCCTACCTCCACCCTAGACTCTGACATCATCTTGGTGTAAAAAGAGGAGAAATGAAGTACAGGAGCTCGTTCGGGTCTGCGACAGCCTCTTCCCCTAGTAGATTTTGTTCCCGTGTAGGCGTTTAAGCTAGCTTGTCTTTTGGCTTCCGTTGGTTGCTGAACCTGGGTTGTGTCAGACAGCTGTGCCTTTTCCTTTTGTTCTGCTTATTTCATGCGCTTGCTGTGTGCAAAATGCAAAACGTTGTATGTTCCCGACGACCCTTGTTTGACCTGGGTTTCGTTTCAATGAAATGGAACCGGGACAAGGCCCCTGTTATTCTAAAAACAAGGCAGGCAGCAGAAGTGATTGCGGGAGACCAGACCAGGTCCATATGGATATTGTACGCTAGCGAGGTCAATCGGTAGCCGAAGCCGTACTTACTACTACCTCCGTCCCAAGGCTTAAGGCGTATAATTTTTTGAAAAAGTCAAACTATGTAAAGTTTGACCAAGTTTTTTTTTAAATAATATTTACAATATGAAATATATATCCTTGGATACATCATGAAACATATTTTCGCGTGGTATCTATATAATATCATAGTTTTTTAAAAAAAATTGGTCAAACTTTTCGTAGCTTGACTTTTTAAAAAAATTATATGCCTTAAGCCTTAGAACGAAGGGAGTAGTCCGTATCCAGAGGAACGATCGCGAAAAGATGGTAGAGCTAGCGTGTCGTTTTCAGGGCTCAGTCAAGGGTTGACGACTGAGATGCGTGGGCGCGGTGGCCAGGCAGGTAGCGCGCGGCGGCGATTCTCCGTGTGCGGTCGCAGCCATGTTTGAATTGAACCACCCTCGACCTTGAGGAAGGAGGGTGACCTGCCGTACGACGTGAGAGCTCAGCTTGGTCTTGGGACGGCCGGATGCATGCACCCATCCACGGCCGCTCACACGTACGGACGGCGCGTTCATCCGTCCTTCTTACCTGAGCTAGTATTTTTTTTAGAGCGTGCCGTATAAATACACGCCGACATATACAGGGGCAGCGCTGTCTACTAGTACTCCTGTGCACGTACTGCTGGTGCTGTCTGTCCGTATTCTGGAGACTGGGGCAGTTGCAGATTGGACACTAGTACGGACCATGCTGTTGCGCAGCTTCCTGCTTATTCCCATCCCAATGATTGCACCATCTGCGCCGCGGATTTTCCTTCTTTTCTTTTCAAACCAAATCTCCTATGGCCCAAAAAGCTTTTTACCTTTGCTTCAGAAAAGGCGGCTAGGCTACGACGTACCGGGAACAGTCGTGGCCCAGGCCCACCTGATTGAGGAACGAACGATCACCAACAGCAGGCAGTATCCGGCTATCCGCTTTCAGTTATCAGGTCTCCGATTGGAAGTCTCCAGCGCAAAGTCAACAAACCACCTAATCCTAGGCTAGCGGCGGCTCCATTTTTCTCCTCTGGAGGGAGAAGCTTGAATATCCAGAGATTCAAGCTAGCCTTTCTAGCCCCCAGCGTGCCGGTATTGCCTTCTCGCAGAGTCGGTATCTCGATCACCGTGTCACGCAATATCGTCGATGATGATAGGTGTGCGTGCATCCCATTCCCAGCCACATAGTGGAGAAAAAGGTGCCTCCTCTTTCTAGAGTGAAAATATTTATCCTCATGACCACACGAGTTCACCTGGAGATATCTTCGGTCACAATTTCCAGCAGGCAAAAACAGTGCTATGGCAACAACAACTTGTTGAATAGAAAAGGACCGATGCTTGCAAGAAGAGACCGATCAAACAAGTAGCACCAAAATACCTGTCAATTTGCCAACCGGCCCAACTAATTCTCGTAACAGTTGCAGAGAGAGCATACTGCGCAGTCACGAAAATGCAATCCAGTCTAACACCTCAAGAAAAATACAGACTAGCCATTAGCCAACAATCAACATGGATATGATAAAGATCTTCAGAAATCTCTAAATTCACATTGCGAACTCTCCACGAGCCATACTTGACAACTTGATGCAGTTAAGTCGTCCATGGTCCAATGCCGACTCCTGATATGCAGAGGCAACTTTAGTTCAGCGGCATGTGTCAGATATTCCCACAGAGATCCCCCATATCGCCATGTTGTCTATGTATTATTGACAGTTTGAGTAAGCTGCACCCAAGAATGCCGCATCTTCATCTAGTCAGCGGGCATCATATGTTGGCTGTTATCTGCAAATAGAAATTCTCAAATTTTGGTGATGGCTAAAATTAGACTATTTTTTTAAAATAATACGTTTTTTTTTCATAATTTCCACGAACAATACGCGATTTGAGAGATTGTCAAATATAGCGTGGCGTCGGTACTTCAAATAGCGATAGGACCTATTCGGCATTTGAAAAACCGACGAGCCTGTCGGAGGATGTCAGGCGGCTCGTCGACGTTGAAGAGCCGACGAGCCCCGTCGGCCTTTGAAGCGCCGATTACAGCAAATTGCGCCGAAGCCTGCATGAGGGTGTTAGCCTAATTCAGTTTTCGTTTTCCGCAGTATATCTCCCGCCAGCAGAAGCCCGCCAAATATTTCTCCCACCACTATTTCGTGCCGTTTATCGCCCGCCAGTATTTCTCCCTCCTTTTTCTCCCACCACTCTTTCGCGCCGTTTTTCTCCCGCCAATTCCTCCTAGTGCCCTATAAATCTGGGCATCGAGATGTTATCTCTTCACCCAGTTCATCTGTTCCTTGTCGTTCTCTCACATTTCCTTCTCCTCTCCATCATGAGTGTGACCTGTTCGGACTCAGAGTATAGGCCTAGGAAGATGAAAGATGCCAGGTTGCCATAATAGGTGACGCACGAGCGTTGTTGGTGCGGCCATCTCGCCAAGGTCAATGAGTCAATCGATTTCTCCACCTGCATGGGCATGAAGTTTTTCATGTGTCCCAACTACGACGCAAGCCCGCCCCGGCAATCAAGTTCTTCGTACGAGAGGTCTCCGGTACGTTCCCAGAGCATGGTTAATATGAACGATTCACGTTATTATGTGTTATTTTATTCATTCCATTGATTTGCTTGCAGTCTCCTCCTCTACTTTGCAAGTGGTACCATTGGATTGACACGGAGCAGCCATCCTGGGCCATGCAGAAGATTGCGGACAGAAGATGGCATGCAAAGGAGAGTTTTCATGATGAGGAACGTGCTGAAAGGATAGCCACGAACGAGAAGAAGGCTCGAGAGAGAGAAATGAAAGAATGAAGAGCGGAACAAGCTCGAAATCACGAGCTGAACAGGAAGAGAAGGGAGGAAGAGGAGCGGCAGGAACAGGTGCGCAAGGAGGCCCGTGAGGCGGAAAGGAAGAGATTAAGAGAAAGGGCTACCGAGACACGGGCGGCAGAGGAACGTGGGGACAAGATCGGGAAGTACCCGCGCTGGACTCAGGGAAGGTAGATGTATGTATCAGTACCGATGTATCTTCACTTTAGTTGTAGTGTTCGATGTATCTCCATTGTAGTAGGAGTATCATGATGTATTTTTATTTCAGTTGCAGTGTTGTGATTTATCTTAGTTTCAGCATCACTTTGTATTTGTCAGTTAATTTCGGAGATAATGTATCTTAGTTCTTCCCGCCAAAATGTTTTCCGCCAATAAATTTCCTGCCAAAATGTTTCCCGCCAATGAGCTCCCTCCATTTCTTATTCGTTTACCCTATAAAACCCCCTCCTCACGAAGTTGTATAAGCACAACATTCATGTTTTTAGCCAGTATGTTTCCCAGTTTTCCCTACGACCGCAGTTTTGAAACAAACATGTCCGTCGACCTTTTTCATTTGGCCAAGAACTTTAGGATAGACAATAATCCGGCCCCATTGGAGGAACTCATTGCTAGTGATTATCTCCTCACTGAGCTGGGTGAGGGATTACGTAGAAAAGGGTGGCCAAAGAGGACCCCAGAGGAGATACAGAAAGAGCTTCTTAGGATCAATGCTAGGTGGGGCAAGCAAAGATTCCTCAACGAAGAGGCAAGGCAGAGGGAAGCCAAGTACCCTTGGTTGTGGATACACGAGAGTGAATATGAAGACGATCTCTTCATGCCGCCGGTCGATGGTACCAGGGATAGAGAAGAGCGTGAGAAGGCGCAGGCCAAGCAGAGCAATGACAAGCTAGAAAAGAGTGGAGATGAAGATGATCTCTTCATGCCGCCGCTAGTTGGTACCATGGCGAGAGCTGAGTGGGACAAGAGGCAGGCCATGAAGAAGGTGCAGTCCAAGAAGAGTAAGGGCGAGTCATCATCAAAGGGAAAAGGCGAGTCATCGTCGAAGGGCAAGGGTAAGGCATAGTCGTAGGGATAGAAAGCGCTCTTATTTATGTACCGCAAGTTATGTTGAACTATGTTGCAAGCTATGTTGAAGTGTTTGCCGAATAAAAAATATGAAATAATAGAAATGTGTCTCATACATAGATATATATAAGTCTCATACATATATATATATATGTCTCATACATAGATAGATATCACTGGCACTGGTCAACTTCATCTGTACCTTCTGGGTGGCCCCACATTACGGGGAGGTAGAGTTTACCTGTCACTCTGGGTATGTGTCTCCTGTGTGGGGAAAGGTGGTGGAGTCTGCTGCACCTGGTACTGTCCAAACCAGTCAACCTGATCCGGCCGAGTCTGCTGATCCTCCTCCTCATTAGTCTCCCACGAACCCATAGAGGACATGCTTGGGTCTCCATATCCTCCTATCATGTAAAAATATTAAGTACTCAACGATTATATACTACATGCCACCAAAATAGATAGGAAAATGCTTACCCTCAGGATGATAACTCATGAAGGGGATGTGCGGCTGCTGCTGCTGCTGCCACTTGTCAAAAATAAATTGCGGATGCTGCTGCCACGCTGAGCCTCCAGCCTGGTTTGGAGGTGGTGCTCTCGGTGTCTCCTGCTGTGAGATCCATGGAGGAGGCCCGTGGCGTAGTGGTGCTCTCGATGTCTCCTGCTGCTGCCGCGCCGAGCCTCAGAGTAGTGCCTGGTCTGGACGCGGGGTGCGCTCCTGCATGGAGTGACGCGGTGGGCGCTCCTTCATGGAGTGATGTGGTGGGCCCTCCTTCCATGGAGTGACGCGGTGGGCGATGTGTTGCTCGGTGCTGAACGACGTCTGAAATGTTGGTGCACGTGATGGTCGCATAGATACTTCGTATTCTTTCTTGATTACCAATGGCGATGACATGCATAGACCGAGCTTTTTCCATCTTGGCATTCATGTAATGCATGATCTTTGAACAATACCTCGTGTTTGGGTTGTTCATGATATGCATCTGAGTAATCTGGAGTCTATCTCCACAATAGATGTTAATGGCAGAGCCCTGCTTCCTCTCAAGACAAAATTGTAAGTTTCAACAAGATTTGTAGTCATGATGCCAAACCTAGCACCATGAGTGTCATGCAGCAGAGACCACATCTCCACAGGCTCGTGCTCTATCCATTCTTGAATTTTTTTAATCCTTCTCCCAAGCCTCCTCCTAGGACCGGGTTGGTCAAATCCTGGCAAATCGCAAAGAGCGATGGGTTCTTCCTCCGGTGGTGCTGCTCCTACTACTGTCTGTGCAGCTACCGTGGCCGCATGAGCCTTGACAGCTGCTGCTCTAGCTGCTTTCCTCTGCCTAACATGTTTTTTAGTGAATTCATCCAGATAGGTCCGACACTTGATATACTTACACTCTTGGTTTTGCTTGCAAAGCTTCTTGAATAGGTTCATAAGGGCCTTATTCCTGAACTGGGAGAAAAAATTAGCCCCTAGTTGCCGCATGCACCAACGACTCAGCATATCCTGCCATGGAGTTGCTTAATCAGGAGCAGGCTGTGTCAGCTTCCTTATCGCGCTGAGTATACCTGGATGCCTATCATGAAGGACACACACATTCAGTACATCCCTCACAATTGCTATCTTTAGCTGCCTGAAAAACCATATCCAACTCTCGGTGTTCTTGCTCTCCATGAAAGCAAATGCAAGTGGCACAACTTGATTGTTCTCATCTTGACATATGGCAGTCAAGATCTGACCCATGTACTTGCTAGTGAGAAATGTACCATCCACACAAATGATTGGTCGAGAGTGAGTGAAAGATTCTATGCATATAGCAAATGAGAAGAACACTCGATGCATCACCCTCAAATTTGGTTCTTGAGGCAACGTAAAGTGTTGGATGTCGACGTATGTGCCTGGATTCCTAGCCTACAGTGTCTAGAGCATCCGAATAACACAGTCGTATCCGTCTCGAAACGAACCAAATCTTGCCTCAAGTGCCCTCTGCTTAGTCCTCCAAGCCTTTTCGTAAGAAATATTGTAGCGAAATCTGACAGCAACTTTGTTGATAATAGCTTTCACCACCATGTCTTTGGTCTCCACTATCTCAGTGTATAACAGTCTAGACAGGGGGGTTTCGGAGGCCTGCTCTCCCGTCAGCCGTGTACACGGTGGACAGGATGGGATCACCCATGGCAGCAGCAGCGGAAGGAATGACAGGGGCAACTCGCGTGTGGAGGCAGTGGTTCTATTCTCTATTTTAGAGAGGAGCGATCTCTCCAATATATAGGCATAGGCGGATACGAGAGGTTCAATGGAAAGAACGCCCGTAATGAAGGACTAAAAATGTATGTAATTAAGAGCATTTAAGACAAAACGTTTCAGCTCGTATTCATTCTCATTAATGTTTCAGTTACAACCGTTTGTATCCTATTTCTACGCGACAGAAAGAACACATCGGCTCGGCGAGATTCTCGCAACCCGCGGCGCGCGTCATGAGGAGGCAGGCAACAGAGGAAGTGGAGCGCGCGTGTGGAGCACCCCTTCTTCCTTCACACCACCACATACTAGTGGGATAAGAGCTTACCTTATAAGGTGATGTTAATCTCTCTCAACTAGCCATGTGGGACTAAACTACCATCACTTTCCTTGCCATGAATGGGACCTTAGGGATTTTGCTAAAATTGTTAGATGGGCCTAGAACCCACCCTATATTTCAACAATCCCCCACTAGATCCCGAAGGCCGATGCTGTTGTCCTCTGTTGCCAACACTATTTTGATATACCGGTATTTTCAGTGGAGACCTGTCAAGGTTGAACATCCTCCTAGAACAGATGGCTACACTCCTTTACAACTGAACAATGGAGTATGCCTTGAATTATCAGTTTGGCATAAAGGAGTTTCACCAAATGTCTTACCAGTAGTAGGATGCCGAAGGATGACCCCTCGGGTGGAGCATATTAGTCACACTCCTGGCCTTTTCATGAACTTACTAGAGATCACCCCAATCTCATAGACTGTGACCAGCAGTCGGGCTCATATAGGTGTGTTCCTCCAAAGATCGCTCTATAGGATAGCATCTTGCTTATAAAATCTTCGGAACACATTAAGATGAACATCAACCTGCCATACAGTTTCCGAGAGTATTGCATCTCCAATGGAGTAGGTTAGTAAACTACTCTCCTCTGTTAACCACTAGTTTATTTTCCCAGGTCCTACTTCACGGGATCTCCGATCACATAGGTTGGGTTACTACCATAGCAACTCATGTGGGTCTCATACCCATCTCCCTCGATGCATTTTCTATCACAACACGTGATAGCCCTTTAGTAAAGGGAACTTCTAGATTGTTAGCTGACTAAATATAATCCAACGCTATCACTCCAGAGTTTTTTAAATGTCTCACAGCTTTTAATCTCATTCTTATGTGTTTGTTGGAATGCATGTTGTCCTTTGGACTCTTTACCTTGACAATTACAGTTTGATTGCCATAGTTCATGAGGATGGTCGGTACTAGATTTCCAACCACTAGCAAGTCCACCAAAAGATCACGAAGCCATCCTTCTTTGACACCAAATGTGTCTAATGCTGTTAATTCTACTTCCATTGTCGATCTCGTTAAGATCGTTTGCCTGCAAGACTTCTAGGAAACAACACCACCTCCAAGGGTAAACACATATCATGTTGTGGCTTTCATCTCATCAGCATCAGAGATCCAATTCGCATCACAATACCCTTCAAGTACTGACGGTTGTCTAGTATAGTGAAGTCCATACTTCATAGTACCTTTCATATAGTGCATAAGACTTTCAATAGCACGCCAATGCTCATCACCCGAATTGGAAATGAACTGACTCAGTTTGCACACGGCAAACATGATGTCAGGCCTTGTAGCGCTATCTAGGTACATGAGTGAACCAATGACTTGCGAGTAACTCAGCTAGTCCTTATCCGTGCCTTCGAATTTTCGAATATGCACACTAGGATAATATGGTATTGGAGAAATTTTGCAGACCAAATATACAAAATGACTCAAAACTTTCTTAACATAATGGGATTGCAGAAGCATAATCCCACCCTCATTATCTCTCAATACTTGATGTTAAAGATAACATCAGCCACACCAAGATCCTTCATCTCAAAATTCTGAGATAGAAATGACTTAACCTCCTCAATGACTTTGAGGTTGGTCCCAAGTATCAGTATGTTATCAACGAACAAGCACAGTATAACTCCTTCGCCCCCACCATGGCGATAGTATCATTTGTCGGCTTCATTAACAACCAAGCTAGCTAATGTTAAAGGTTTATTGAACTTCTCATGCCACTGCTTAGGTGCTTATTTCAGGCCATATAAAGTTTTTAGTAATTTACACACATTTTCTTACTAACCATCTATTCTGGTTGTTTCATGTAGATTTCCTTGTATAGCTCTCCATTCAGGAAAGCCATCTTAACATCCATATGGTGGACAAGAAGACCATGCAAGGCTGCCAACGAGAGTAATACCCGAATGGTGGTCAGTCTGGCCACATGCGAATAAGTATCGAAGAAAGCTTTCTCTTCTTTCTGGGAATAACCCTCGGCCACAAGTCTAGCCTTGTACTTTTCAATAATACCATCGGGTCTAAGCTTATTTTTGAACACCCACTTACATCCCAATGGTTTATAGCCATAGGGACGTTCAGTGATTTCCCATGTCCCGTTATCCATGATGGAGTCCATCTCACTATGGACTACTTCTTTTCGGTAGTCAGCATCTGAAGATGCATAAGCTTCTGAAATATAAGTGGGAGTATCATCCACAAGGTATACGAGTAAATCATCACCAAAAGACTTTGCAACCTTCTGTCTCTTGCCCCTACCAAGGGTTTCCTCATCATCATCCTCAGAATTATCATCATGTGTTCGTCATAATATTCCATAGGAATGGCAGACTCAGGAGCCTCCTATGATTCCTGTCTAGAAATGCTTGGCATATCTCTCATGGGAAAAATATCTGCAATGAATGTAGTATCTTTAGAATCTATAATTGTACCGACCTTTATGTCGGGTACTTCAGATTTTACTACTAGAAATCTATAGCCGAAGCTATTCTCAGCGTAGTCCAAATGGGGATCGGCACATTGACTTTTGCCAAACAGCCCGATGCACGTAAGTATGAGAGTGTCGTTCTTCTCTTCTCCCTTTGCTCATAGGGAGTGATGTCATTATTTTTTGTCGGAAGTTTACTCAAGACATGACATGATGTCGATATAGCCTCCCCCACCATGCCTTGGATAAATCCGATGTATCTAACATGACGTTAACCAAATCCGTTAGAGTATAGTTTTTCCATTCGGCAGCCCCATTTGACTGAGGTAAATAGGGAGGCGTCCTCTCATGAATAATACCATGTTCTGCACAAAAAGAATCAAACTCATTAGATAAATACTCTTCACCACAACTGACCGGATTCGTTTAATTTTCTTTTCAAGTTGATTTTCAACTTCTGATTTATAGATTTTAAAGTAGTGTAGAGCCTCATCTTTAGTGTTTTTAATAGATATACAATAGTAGTATCTAGTGGAATCATTTATCAGAGTCATGAAGTATCTTTTCCCACCTTTAGTCAACACACCATTCATCTCACTAGAATGTATGAGTTCTAATGGCGCCAAGTATCTCTCCTCCATGACTTGATGGGGCTTACGAGCTTGCTTTGATTGCACACACGAATGACACTTAGAACCTTTGGCTAAAGTGAAACTTGGGATTAAGTTTAATTTTGCTAGCCACATCATAGAACCAAAACCAATGTGACAAAGACGTGGATGCTAAACTTCTATTTCATTAACATTCGAATGAATATTGTTCACGACTTTATTACAAAAATCTGCAAGGGAAAACAGAACAGACCTTCGCATTTATAACCTTTTCCAACAAATAATCCATATTTCATAACAACTACTTTATTAAACTCAAAGAACAACTTAAATACTTCTATGTAGAGAAGGGAGCCACTAACAAGGTTCTTCTTGATGGCAGGGACATGCTGCACAATCTTGAGGTGCAGGATCCTTTCCGAAGTAAACTTCAGATCGACCGTGCTAACACCATTAATAGAAGCACTTGTGCCATTACCCATCAGTACGGAGCCTTTCCCTGTGACCTGATAAGAAGAAAACAATCAGATGTCAGCACACACGTGAATATTTGCATCCGTGTCAATCAACCAGTCGGTAGACTGACTAACTAAAAATACAGTAAATAAATTACCGTACCCAAATGCCCAACTTTCATTGTTGCTCACGGTCATGTTGGAAATCTTATAGTCTTGCCCTGACCTCTTAAACTAGTTTGGGTACTTGTTAGCCCAATGTTCCTTTGAACCACAAGTGAAACAACCACTTTTTCTATCTTTATTGGAAGTCTTATTACCCTTCTTCTTGAAGTCGGTATTGGACACCTATCTTCCTTTTGGACTTGTAGGAGTTGAAGTTCTTCTGTACCACATTGGCAACTGGAGTCCCTTCGACTTTTCCATGCGAGTCCTTTGTTCTAGAGTTCTGATCGACACTCAGATGGCCGAGACATCTTCTACTAAGAATTCACACCTCTGATGTTTTAGAGTAGTAGCAAAGTTCCTCCAGGAATTTGGCAGCTTAGCGACACTTAAGAAGCTCAAGATCCTTAGCGATGCACTGTATTTCATGATATGTTCCAATACAGAACGGTTTTCAACCATTTTGTAATCATGGTGTTGGGTCCGCAGCATAGAAAACAAAAATTTTCCTACGATGAGAACTATATGCCAAGATCTATCTACTAGATACAGAGTAACAGGTTGACATACATCCATGGAGAACTTACCCTCGAAGACAACGAGTTTTGTTAACGAGTAGGAACTCGTGGTTGATGTAGTTGTATGCTTGCTGATCTCAAGATCGTGTGGAAGTCCGAGCGCCGCAAATCAGCAACGCATCCGTCCTCACACACACGTTCAAGCTACCGGACAACCTCCACCTCCTCGCTCTAGTGAATCAGCAGAAGCAGCAACTCCTTCCAGACGCAAGGCCACCGGGAACATGTACCTCGCTAATCCGAGACCATGGGGGAATATCTAGAGGGGGAGAGAGATCCTTCATGAGGAGGTGTACTTTGTGAGGGAGGAGAGGGGGGCCTTTTATAGGAGAGGGGGTCTCCTCCCCTCCCATGACCGGCAGCCAAAGGGGTGTGCCCCCACCTCTTCCTCATTCATGTGGTGAAGCTCCACTCACATAAATTCAAGCTCCACCCAAAGTTCCACTCACATGCATTAAATTTCCACCAAATTTAATGCCACTCTCAATTAATAAAACTCTTTTATTTATTTTATTCAGAATTTTGTTAATTACTTTAATTAACAAACATTCACATAAAACCCCTTGCAACATTTTAATATCACATGCAGAACCACTTTCTACAATTTCACCCGAAACAATTCCGGTTTCTATCGAAACAATTCATGTTTCTATCGAAACATTTCTTTCGCTTTGCAAACCTTTTGTCTGAAACATATGTGCTCCTAAATGGTGTCCGACAACCCTTAAGTCTGTCACCCTATGGTTCACGAATAATGTAGACATGATTGAGACTCCTCCCAGATTAATAATCAGAAGCGGGACCTGGAGATCCATACTGACTCCTGCACATTCAACGATGACTTCTGTGATCGTGAGAAACTTTAACGCTAGTAATTTAATCCCTTTGTCTCATGATATAATACATGTTTGAGATTCGATCATCGGTATCTAGATACCTAGTTTGATCTCGTTACCGACATGCACTCTTTTCTCGTTCCTGTGATATAACATTCTAGTGATCACATCACTTGCTTGCAAGCAATCTTAATGTGATATCACTGAGAGGGCCCAAAGTATATCTATCCGTCATCGGGATTGACAAATTCCACTCTTGATCCATGAGCCTCAACATAACACCTTCATAGCACTGAACCTACCTTTATAGTCACCATGTTATGGTGTGACGTTTGATGTTATCAAGATACTCTTCCGGTGTTAGCAATTAACATGATCTCATGGTCTAAGGACTAAGACTACTTCGTATGATGTTATAGCAATATAAACATAATGACTTGATCATAATGCTATACTTCGGATGAATGTTCATCACATCATTTCACAAATTTTGTGACCTTGTTATTAACAACATCCAATATCCATGATCAGGAAACCTTGATCATCTTGTTAATCAACAAGCTAGTCTATAAGAGAGGCATAACTAGGAACCCTTTTTGTTTATTAAACACACATGTATTGACGTTTCCTATCAATACAATTATATCATGCAAAATAAACATCTATCATATACAAGGAATACATAATAACAACATTATTATTGCCTCTCAGGGCATATTTCCTTCAGTCTCCCACTTGCACTAGAGACAATAATCTATTTTACATAGTGATAAATCTAACACCCATGGAGTTCTGGTGTTGATCATGTTTTTACCTAGGGAGAACTTTAGTCAATAGATCCGCTACATTCAGGTCCGTGTGCACTTTACAAATCTTTATATCTCCATCCTTGACATGCTCGCGAATGGAGTGAAATCGGCGCTTAATATGCTTGGAATTCTTGTGAGACCTTGGTTCCTTGGCGTTGGCTATGGCTCCATTGTTGTCACAATAGATCACCATTGGGTCCAACGCACTAGGAACCACACCTAGTTCCGTTATGAACTCCTTCATCCAAACTGCTTCTTGCGCCGCTTCTGAAGCAGCAACATATTCCGCCTCCATCGTTGATCTAGCCACCACAGGTTGTTTGGAACTCCTCCAACTAACTGCTGCTCCGTTCAAGAGAAATACGTATCCGAATTGAGAGTTAGAGTCATCCGGATCAGTGTCAAAGCTAGCATCGACATAACACTTAGCGACTAGCTCTTCTTCACCTCCGTATACAAGAAACATATCCTTAGTTCTTCTCAAATACTTAAGGATATTCTTGACCGCTATCCAATGTTCCGAACCTGGATCAGATTGGTACCTACTAGTCAAACTAATAGCATGTGCCACATCCGGTCTTGTACATAGCATGGCGTACATTATAGAGCCTATGGCTGAGGCATAGGGGATCTTATCCATTATCTCTCTTTCTTCCGCTGTAGCCAGACTTTGAGTCTTACTCAATGTCTTGCCTTGCAACATAGGTAAGAACCCCTTCTTACTTCCGTCCATATTAAACTTCTTTAATATCTTATCAAGGTATGTACTCTGCGATATCCCAATTAGGTGTCTTGATCTATCTCTATAGATTTTAATGCCTAATATATATGAAGCTTCACCAAGGTCCTTCATCAAAAATTTGTTGTTTAGATAACTTTTAATACTGTTTAAAAGATCTATATCATTTCCAATCAATAATATGTCATCCACATATAATATTAGAAATGCCACATTGCTCCCACTCACTTTCTTGTAAATACAAGCCTCTCCATAAGTTTGGACAAATCCAAACTCTTTAATCACCTTATCAAAGCGGAGATTTCAACTCCGGGATGCTTGGTTTAGTCCACAGATGGATCACTGAAGCTTGCATACCTTATCAGCATCCTTAGGATCGACAAAACCCTTAGGTTGTATCATATACAACTCTTCTTCAATATTACCATTGAGGAACGCAGTTTTGACATCCATCTGCCATATTTCATAATCGAAATATGCAGCAATTGCTAACATAATCCTAACCGACTTAAGCATCGCTACAGGAGAGAATGTCTCATCGTAGTCAACTCCTTGAATTTGTCGAAACCCCTTTGCGACAAGTCGAGCCTTATAGATGGTCACATTACCATCAACATCAGTTTTTCTTTTGAAAATCCATTTATTCTCAACGTCCTTTCGATCGTGAGGTAAGTCTACCAAGGTCCAAACCTGGTTTTCATACATGGATTCCATCTCAGATTTCATGGCTTCTAGCCATTTGTTGGAATCAGGGCTCATCATCGCTTCTTCATACGTCGCAGGGTCATCTATTTCATCAATCATGAAATTCATAACAGGATTGTCGTACAGTTCAGGAGTTGCACGTGTCTTGCTTGACCTGCGAGGTTCGGTAGTGTCCTCTTTCGGAGTTTCATGATCAATATCATTAGCTCTCTCTTCATTAGGTGAAGTCAACTCCGAAACAACTTTCGGTGCTACGCTACTCGCCATTTCATGAAGAGAAGGTTCAATAACCTCTTCGAGTTCTACCTTCCGACTACTCACACCTTTCGCGAGAAACTCCTTCTCAAGAAAGGATCCATTCTTGGCAACAAAAACCTTGCCCTCGAATCTGTGATAGAAGGTATACCCAATCATTTCCTTAGGGTATCCTATGAAGACGCATTTTTCCGCTTTGGGTTCGAGTTTATCCGGTTGAAGTTTCTTCACATAAATATCGCATCCCCAAACTTTAAGAAATGACAGCTTAGGTTTGTTTCCAAACCATAATTCATACGGTGTCTTTTCAACGGATTTAGATGGTGCCCTATTTAAAGTGAATGCAGCGGTTTCCAGTGCATAACCCCAAAATGATGTGGCAAGTCGATCCACATCATAGATCGAACCATATCCAATAAAGTACGATTACGACGTTCTAACACACCATTAAGTTGTGGTGTTCCGGCAGGCGTGAGTTGTGAAACTATTCCACAGTCTTTCATATGTGTGCTAAACTCGTAACTAAGATACTCTCCTCCACGGTCAGACCGCAGAAATTTGATCTTTCTGTTACGATGATTTTCCACTTCATTCTGAAATTTCTTGAACTTTTCAAAAGTTTCAGGCTGATGTTTCATTAAATAGATATACCCGTATCTACTCAAATCATCCGTGAAACTAACAAAATAACGATATCCACCTCACGTCGACACACTCATTGGTCCACACACATCAGTATGTATGATTTCTAATAAATCTGTCGCCCATTCCATTGAACCGGAAAACAGCGTTCTAGTCATCTTGCCCATAAGGCATGGCTCACATGTATCAAATGATTCAAAATCAAGTGATTCCAAAAGTCCATCAGAATGGAGTTTCTTCATGCGTTTAACGCCAATATGACCTATACGGCAGTGCCACATATATGTAGATATATCATTATCAAGTTTAATCCTTTTAGCATTAACATTATGAATATGCGTAATACTACTATCGAGATCCAACATAAATAAACCATTCAACACATGTGCATGACCATAAAAGATATTATTCATATAAATCTAACAACCATTGTTTTTAGACTTAAACGAATAACCAGTTTGCATCAAACACGATCTGGATACAATGTTCATGCTCAGTGCAGGCACCAAATAACAATTATTCAGGTTTATCACTAATCCCGGCGGCATATGGAGAGGCAGCGTTCCGACGGCGATCACATCAACTCTTGATCCATTGCCGACCCGCATCGTGACCTCATCCCTTGCTAGTTGTCGCTTGTTCCGCAGCCCCTAAACTGAGTTACATATATTAGCAACCGATCCCATATCAAATACCCAGGTGCTACTATGAGTACTAGTCAAGTACACATCAATAACATGTATATCACATATACCTTTGTTTGCCTTGACGACCTTCTTGTCCGCCAAATACTTGGGGCAGTTGCGCTTCCAATGGTCAGTCCCCTTGCAATAGTAACACTCGGTATCAGACTTAGGGCCAGCTCGGGGTTTCTTTTCAGGTGTGGCAACAGATTTGCCGCCCTTCTTTCCCTTCTGCTTGCCTTTCTTGTCCTTTTTGAAACCGGTGGTCTTATTGATCATCAACACTTGATGTTCTTTCCCGATCTCCACTTCTGTAGTCTTAAGCATTGACAGAAGCTCGGGAAGAGACTTCTTCATGCCCTGGATATTATAGTTCATCACGAAGCTCTTGTAGCTAGGTGGCAGAGATTGGAGAACACGATGTATGCCTAAGTCAATGGGAATCGTTATTCCCAAGGACACAAGCTTATCGGCATACCCAGACATTTTGAGTACGTGCTCACTAACGGAGCTGTTCTCCTCCATCATGCAGCTAAAGAACTTTTCAGAAGCATTATAACTCTCTAAGGCAGCATGGGTATCAAAAATCATTTTCAATTATCCCATGGTATGAAGGGAATGACATTTTCGAAACGCTTTCGAAGATCTGGCTCTAGCCCATACAGTATGCCGCAATGAACTAAGTTGTGGTCCTCCTGATGAGTTATATAGACATTCTTTTCCTCGTCAGGGGCATCAGGAGCTGGTGGGGGGCCTAGCGGCGCCTCTAGCACATATTGCTTTTGTGCAGCAGTGAGGAGAATCCTCAAATTAATAGCCCAGTTGGTGTAGTTGCTACCATTCGCAGCAAGCTTCTCTTTCTCCATGAACACATTGAAATTAAAAGCAGGTGGTGCCATCTACAACAGAATTTGTAAAGTATATTTAGACTAAGTTTATGATAGATTGAGTTCAACTAATCCAAATTACTAATGAACTCCCACTCAAAAACGACATCCCTCGTGTCCTTTTGGTGATTACATGAACCAAATCCACTACACCAAGTCCGATCATCACGTGAGTCGGTGTAGCTTCAAAGGCGAGCATCTATATGGGCATCATATCAACTATATGACTCATGCTTAACCTTTCGGTCCGTGTTCCGAGGTCATGTCCGTACATGCTAGGCTTGCCAACTAAGAACCTTAGTATTCGCATGTGTAAAACTGTCTTACACCCGTTGTATGAAAGCGTAGAGTCGAGAACACCCGATCATCACATGATGCCTCAAAACACGATGCACAAAACGGTGCATACTTAAGGAAGAACACATTTTATCTTGATATCTAAATGAGGGATCATCTTATAATGCTACCAAAAGCGCCAAACTAGCAATATAAGATGCTAACATCTAATGTGTGAAGTGAGATGATACGGTCCATGCATTTGATCTCTATCATTTGCATCATGTTATGATCTCTATCATTCCTTTGTGTGTAAGGCCAAGGTCTATGGAACTTACACGTTAAGTGAGTTGTAAGAGTATCTGACGAGGTTTCAACTCGTCAATGCCCATTGTTATGGACTTGGGTTTTGGAGAAGATGGGGATGCTGGAGATCGTGGCACGGTTAACAGACAAGCAACCAGGGGACACAGGATTTACCCAGGTTCAGGCCCCCGGAGGGAAAACCCTACTCCTGCTTGTCTGCTCTTTTATTGCGGCGGAACCGAAAGTTACAGGGTGCGCAGATTCGATCTGGTGTGGAGGTGTGTATGTCATGTCGCGGTGTGTCGTTGTTGGGTGTCCTCCGTTGGACCCTCCTAGCCTTTATATATGGGGAGGCTAGGTCTCTGCACCGATCTGAGTAGGTTACAAGTTGTATTGAAACTCTAGTCTTGTTCTTCAAGGATCCGAAGGCGTCATGGGCACTGGGCCACGAAAATCTTCATGGGCTGGCGTATATTGGCGTGGGCCTTCCTTGGGCTGGACCAGGTATGCTGAAGTTACGTGCACGTGAGGGTATAACCATGTCAATAGCCCAGTGTTTAGTCGAATCGTAGATTCGCTAAGACTCTTCAATCCTTCGGTGTAACTCTCTTTCAAGAGAATGTGTAGGGATTGTTGATGCGTGTGCGACTCACCCGGCGGATCAGGGTCAGTTAATCGTCTTAGGACAAAACAACACGATCTTCTTCAGGTGCGAGTCCCTCGACTCAAACCCGGAACATATGCTGGCGTAATTCGACTCAGGCCACGGAGGACTTACAGGAGTGGAATTCCAGTGTTTTTAAATGATGTACCCAACACGTCCGTCGGGATTTTTCATCGTACCTGCTGGTACGGATTCATAC
The DNA here is from genome assembly GCA_023614405.1 of Avena insularis. Lineage (NCBI taxonomy): Eukaryota > Viridiplantae > Streptophyta > Magnoliopsida > Poales > Poaceae > Avena > Avena insularis. The sequence continues at coordinate 537,997,154 of CM042686.1, forward strand.
TAGCAGAGCGCAGTCAGGTGCGTTGCCAGGCCATCAGATAATATCTGTAGGTCTTATCTTTGCGTCGCAGACGCAGCATCCGAATGTTTATCACCGCGGAGGTGTTTGTGCCAAGGAGGATGTTACTCACTTAGCATTAATTGGGGCGAGTTGCGAAAAGTTTTGCATGCGGATCCGGAAGATCGCAGTCGAAGATTTCATAGGGTGCGCGACCAGCGCTCCCTATGGGAGTAGCCCCCGAGTGTCTGTTCGAGTCGTAGACTCGAGCGGAGACTTTTAGTGCAAGCATTGCTCAGTTTGGAGTAGCCCCCGAGTGTCTGGCGGAGTCGTAGACTCGGGCAGAGACTCGAGTCTTGTATCATGCAACGGTAGTAGGAAAATCTCGTGGGTGTACCGCTGACCCGGAAGTACATCGGGTGCGCGACCAGCGCTCCTGATAGGAGTAGCCCCCAAGTATTTAGTCGAATCGTAGATTCGAGTGAGTACTTTTAGCTGTGGAGCCGAAGTTATTGCTAGTATAGCTGTTGATGACGTCGATCTTGACGATCAATGACCTCAGCGTCACTGCGCCAGAGATGACTTATTTGGACGATGCGTGGGTCCCACTTCCTGACTTTGAATTGACCGGTCACGCCGGGCGTGAGATGATTCTGGCGTTCCTCGATTTCCGCGCGTAGTGGGCGTCGTGGAACGACGGTTCGTTTGGTCTTGACACGTATACGGCCAGATCTGCCGTTGGCGTTAGGTCTTCTTGATGGACGGCCAGCGTGCGTCGTCTTTGCTGTTATAATCCATGGTGAAAATCGTGGTTTGTTTTCACCGCACCAGTTCTTGCGTTTTACTGCCTCCTTGTGCTCAAGCGATTCTTGCTGCGTCTTTGAGAGTTCCTTCGCATTTCCTTTGTCTTTGTCGTTATAGCGACACCACCGCCGTAGCGCCATGGGGAAGCCAAAGAAGTCTTCGCTGCGGTGGGAACCAGCGCCGTCGGAGGCAAGAAGGGCGCCGCTGCTCGTGTCACCGATGGTGGTGGCGGCGATCGAGACGGAGAGCGATCTCCGCAAGCTTGTGGCGGAGCCTGATTCCGCGGACACGACGGCCGTGAGACTCCCGGTAGTGAGGTAATCCCCGTCCCCCATCCGGTATCGGGTTATGTTTGTCGCCGTTTTGCGTGGGTTTGCGTATCCAGTCCATGACTTCCCGTGGACTGCTCTTTTCTATGGGGTTCAACTCCATCATCATCTCCCAACTCCCTTCTCCACATTGCGTGTTTTATCACGCTTTGCAGTGTTGGCTTGGCATTGAGTCATTTTGCCTCTTCCGGAAGCTGTATTCCGTAAGGAGGCGGTCTGTTCGGATGGTGTGTATCCCATTGGGGTTTCATCATCTCTCTTAGTCCGATGTTCAATTCTTTTCCTTCTCCATGTCCGAATCTGTCCAAGATCTTGGCAGAGGAAATGGTTTTACATCCGTGACTCCGTCTTTGCTGGGCAAGATTTTGGTCTCGTTCCTTTTGACCCCTCGATTAATTGTGAAGAAGAGGTCTGGAAAAATCAGATCTTAGACGGTGAGGTGGCGGAGATAGAGGCCTTGTACCGTCGGGTGGAGGAGCTCCAATTGATTCTGAGAAGGAGGTGAGCGGTGTCGACATTATCCGGGTGTTTCTTGAGCGTCGGGTGCGGCCGCTCCAGCTAAGCGCACCGATGTTCCTGTACTCTGGGCGCCGTGATCCGACGAGGGTTTCGAGTGAGAAGGTCTCCGAGGTGGACCTTGACAAGGATCTTCGCGTGCTGTTGAAGTTCAAGGCCGACGAAAAAATCCCGGGGAAGTCGCTGACTCCTCCCTTTTCGTCGACGTTGGCCGTGCCAAAGGTGTAGATTTGCGCATGTAGTGCTTCCCTTATGTTTTTGTCAGTTGTGTACTTGTGTCCTTTGTTTGCTAACAAAGTTTCTTCTCATCTTGTAGAGCTTCAAAGTGCCAGGCATGGCGCCACCATTGCCCGAAAGGTATCCGAATGCCCCGGATAATGAAGTGGTGGATTCCGTGTCCGAGCTTCCTTCGGCGCGATCTCCGGCGGAGGATGCCGATGAATCGAGTGAAGACCATTCGAGTGGCGATCACGAGCTCGAGCGAGTCTTGGATGCCTCGACTCCTCCGACTCCTGTGAATCCTCGGGGTCTTGAGCGTCATGATGATGTTCGAGGGTTCGTCTTCTCCTATTCCTGCTCTGTTCGGTATGTTACTCACCCTTGACCAGCGGAAGAAGGAAGAAGAAGGAGGAGAAGAGGCCGGAGGGCTTCTCCTATCTTTGACCTGGCGCATTGGGCTTGTAAGTGTGCTTGTTGCCACTGTTGTCTTTTGCTCACTTGTTATTTTTGCGCTTTGTGTTGATTGGTTCATGTAGGCAATCCTCCGACGGCTCTAGTGATGGAGCGCGAGATGATGGGGAGTCGAACATTGCGTCGCCGCCTCCATGACGGTGGCGGCGTCGGGTGGTGCTGCAGTTCCTCTTGTGCAGGAGAGGCTGGTGGTTGCGCCTCAGAATTTCATGAGGCGAACTGCGGTTCGCCGAGCACGTAAGTTTTTCTGCTTCATGTCAGGGGAGCCCCGGGTGTCTTCGTGCTGATGTTGTGTTTGCTTCTTTGTTTTGGGCGAGCCCCAAGTCATGCTCTTCTATTGCTTTTTCCTGCAGCCTTGTGTCCGAGAGGCCAAGCGGTGGTGGAGGAGCACTGGCTGGAGGTGAAACTGCAGCATTGCAAGGTATTCGCCTTGTAGTACTTTTTTGTTTATTCCTTGTCCTGTTTGTTGACACCGGCTTGTTGTGAATGCAGAGGAGCATAATGACTCTCTTCGTGAGGTTGATGCTCAAGAAGAGCCTTGGACAATTGGAGCGAAGGCGAAGGCCATTGAGGCGAAAGAGCGCTTGAGCTGGAGCTGTCAAAGGCAGCCAAAGCGAAGAGCGTCTGCAGAAGCCGCAGTCGTGAGGTAGGAGTAGCGGAAGCTCATGGCTGCTGCCAAGGCTATTTCGGTGAGTGCTAGCTTTTGTACTTGCTTCTTTTCTTGGGTCCTCTTCTATGTTGCTATTCTTCATGTTTTCTTCTGTTTTGTCTCGGATGCGCGGGCATCGAGTTTGACTGTGGTGCTCTGGAGCACGGGAGTGCTCTGGATGATGCCACTGTGGCGGTCGAAGACCGCAGCACCGTCGTCAACTCCTTGCCAAGGCAAAGGAGGTCCTTGGTCTCTTCTACCGGAGCTCTTCCAAGGGCGCAACCCTTGAAGATGTGGGTGCTCTGGCAGGCTCTGTCGGTAGAAGCGCTGCAGCGGCCTGGCATAGCGAAGGGCATCGGCGCGTCCGTCAGTGGCGATAGCCATGGCGGTCAAGCTGGACTTGCCTCAGATCACTTCTCGGATGCCGGCTGCGGATGGATCAGAGGTAGCCTTCACTGCTTACTCCGCTCGCTGCAGACGATATGGGCCCAAGCTCATTGTCTTGTTGTCTGAGTACGCATTGCGGCAGCAGGGCGAGGCCAAAGCTAGGCAGTCTGGCTCTGAGGCGACTCGGTGTCCTACGCCTTAGGCATAGGAGATGTAGGGTAGTATGTAGTTTACTTTTGCTGTAAATATCTTTTGTAGCACCATTCTTGAGCCACGCAGTGGCCTTATTTAATGAATTCCTCCGAGTTGGGCTTTATCTTTGGCTGAGTGTCTGTGTGCCTTCTTTTTCTTCTGCTTTAGGTTCCTTCGGGTGTTGACCCAGTTGGTACTTCATCCGAAAGGCCCTTGCGAGCATCGTTGGATGATTCCTCGCAGCTCGCTTTTCTGCGGGATCGCGTGCGTAGCTTGGAGAGGGATTTGCTTGGGCTTGCTGACGTTTGGAAGTCCAAAGCAGACCGTAGTGCAGCCAGAGAGGAATACTTGATGGCGGAGCTGGGTCGGCTGTCCGAGCAGCTGCAGTGTAAGTTGATCCTTCTTTCGGGCCGTAGCTTAGTTCTTCGGGTGAGCCTGCTGGCCTTACTCTTGTTCTGTGCTGTTGTCGTAGGTGCGAATCTCGCTCCGAAGGAAGAAAAGGAGCGCATTGCTGTTCGAGTCAATTGTTTGACTCAACAGGACATGGAAGCCGGTGGCTTCTTTTGGGTGGATCGCGATCGTGCCATGGTTCTGGCGACGGTGCAGGATCGCGTCTTCTAGGTTTCGCGGGTGCTCCGTCAGGTGCAGACATCGCTGTCCTCGGTGTTGCACGTCATGTTTCCGTTGGATGGAGCGTCGACGACCCTTGCAGGTCTTCTGGCGAAGTTTCGGAGTGCCAGCAATGTCAAGGAGCTGGTGCGGCAGCAGCTTGTCGCAGGGGTGAAGGCTGCCTTGTCTCTTGTGAGGTGCATCATACGATGTAGATTTGGCTGCTGTGGCGATCGGCCACCTCCTCGGCCAGATGGTGGCGAGTGGAATATCGTCCGCATTACGCGCTGTAAGGCGATATGCGAACAGATTGTAGATTTGTTTGAGCAGCGTGCTCAAGGCTATTCTGCGAATAGGTAGAACCTGAAAATAAGCAGATGATAGATGTAAAATTTGTATATTGCGGCTGGGCGTGTATGTGCCCTTTGTTGTAAAGGTTTGCTTGTTAGCGAGCACGCGGTGCTTTGATTTAGTACGTGTCCTTTTCGTTAGCTTTGACGTGGTCACCTACTCATGTACATGTGTTATCCTCGGTCGATGAAATCGTGAGGTGGGGATCCCCGGCGTTTTGTCCTCGGTCGATGAAATCGTGAGGTGGGGAGCCCGGCGCGTTTTGTCCTCGGTCGATGAAATCGTGAGGTGGGGAGCCTGAGTGCGTTAGTAGCATGTAACAAAGTTGCAGAGAAATAGTCAACCGAAGGTTGGGAGCGAACACTTAGCTTTATTTGTAGCGTAATGGAGGAGGTACATGGTTCGCTGAGTAGTCTTGGCCGTAAGCCTTATTGAAAGTAAAGGGTACATTGCCCATTGCTATGGGTAGAATCGTCGCAGTGCGAGATGTTCCATGGGTTGGAGTATGCGACTCCAGACTCCACGTGCTTGAGGCGATAGGCACCACCTGGGATGACTTCGGTGATGACATAGGGTCCTTCCCATGGCGAATCGAGTTTGTTCGGTCGCTTTTGCTTGAGTCGCAAGACGAGGTCTCCTTCGACGAAGGACCTGGGCGCAGCCGACGGCTGTGATAGTTGCGGAGACTTTGCTGGTACACCACGGATCTAGCTGCTGCTATATCCCGTGCTTCGTCGAGTGTGTCGACGGCGTCTTCGAGTGCAGCCGTGGATTCGGCCTCGCTGTAAGCGACGACTCGTGGAGCCTGGTGACGTACTTCGGCTGGTAGCACAGCCTCAGCTCCGTGTACCATGAAGAACGGTGTGTAGCCGGTGGAGCTGTTTGGCGTAGTTCGTAAGCTCCACAGGACAGACGGTAGCTCTTTCGTCCAGTTGCCAGCTTTGTGCTCGAGTGAGCTCATGAGGCGTTTCTTGATGCCAGCGCCGATTAGGCCGTTGGCCTTTTCCACTTGCCCGTTTGTTTGCGGGTGCGCCACTGAGGCGTACGTGATATTGATCCCGAGGCCTTCGCAGAAGTCCTGGAATTCTTCGGAGATGAAGTTTGATCCGTTATCGGTGATGATGTTGTGCGGTACGCCGAACCTGTAGACTATGGATTCGAAGAACTTGACGGCGGTTTTTCCCTTCTGGTTGGTGACTGGCATGGCCTCGATCCACTTGGTGAATTTGTCGACTGCGACCAAGAGGAAGACGTGTCCTCCCTTCGAGGATTTTGGCAGTTTGCCGATCATGTCAAGGCCCCATTGAGCAAAAGACCAAGCTATGGGTATGGGTCGGAGTTCGGACCAGTGCGTCGGTTTGTCGGCGAACCGTTGGCACCGTTGCATCTTCGGACGATGTCCTGCGTTGCTCATGGCGTTGGCCAATAGAATCCTGCTCGTAGAGCTTTGGCGACAAGGGCGGCTGCTGCATGGTGGCCGCGGATGCCCTCGTGGATATCTTGAGTATGGTCTTGCCATCGCTGATGGTGACGCGTTGTAGGACGCCTGTAATGCTGCGTTTATGCAGTTCGCCGTTGATGATGGTGAAGGCTTTTGACCGACGAGATATCGTCGGGCATCTGTCGGGTTGTCCGTAAGTTTCCGTTTAGCGAGGCTGGAGGTATGGGCGTGTCCAGGTTTCTTCGATCGCCATGACCTGCATCAGGTTGACCATGGCGACTTCGGTATCCAACTTTTCGGGTCCTTCTTGACCTTGGTAGCGTAGCCCCAGTGTTCCTTCTTGGGTGATCCCTTGGGGAATTTCCGCTTGATAGATGTACGCAGATCTGTTCGAGGAACACACTGGTGGTACTTTTGCACAAGTGGAGCCGATGTTGGCTAGTCTATCGGCCTCCTCGTTTCTCTCTCTTCCGGCGTGCGAAGTTCGCAGTCGAATTCTCCTTCGAGTGCGTTGTATAGTGCGCGATGCGCGTCATGTTTTCAGCGTGTGCGTCGCACTCATTCATCGTCTGCTGGGCGACAAGGTTGGAGTCACCAGATGACCAGCGCGTTCGCCGCATATTTTGCCATCCGCATGCCATGGATGAGGGCCTCGTATTCGCCTCGTTGTTGGAGGCTCTGAATTTCATCCGAAGGGCGTACTTCATCTTATCACCTTGCGGGAGGTCGGATGACTCCTGCCCCTCCGGCTTCGCGTTTGAGCCGTCAAAATGCATTGTCCAGGATTGCGACATGTCCTGGGTGTCGAGCAGCTGCAGCTCCATCCGGCACCAGGAAGTCCGGAAGGACTTGAGATTTGATGCGTGTCACTTCGTAGATGATGTCCAGTGGTGATAGTTCGATGCCCCATAGGGCCACGCGTCCTGTGGCCTCTGGATTGTTCAGGATGCTGTTTAGGGGTGCCTCGTTGATGACCATCACCTGATGCTCCTGGAAGTAGTGGCTCAGTCGTCGAGCCGTCATGAACACGCCGTAGGCCAGCTTAGTGTGCGGGTACCGCTGTTTTGTTGGAGTGAGAACCTCGCTGAGGTAGTAAATTGGGCGTTGTACCCCGTGGGTCTTGCCTTCTTCGGGTCGTTCGACCACGAGTCTTATCTTGACTACGGTGTGTGGCTGCTATGTACAATGGGGCTCGCGCTCTTTTGGCGTGACCAAAGCGGGCGAGGTGGAGAGGAGCCGCGAGGTTTTCGAATGCGTCGTTGGCTTCTGGTGTCCACTCGAACTTGTCTGCTTTGTGCAGCAGTTGGTAAAATGGTAGGGCCTTCTCGCCCATGCGGCTGATGAACCTGCTTAGTGCCGCTACTCGCCCTGCGAGCTGCTGAACGCCCTTGAGGTTTTTCGGCTTCTCCATTGTCATGATAGCTTTGATTTTCTTCGGGTTCGCTTCGATCCCTCGTTGAGAGATGAAGTATCCGAGCAGCTGACCTGAGGGGACGCCGAAGGCGCACTTTTCTGGATTGAGCTTGATCCTGTAGCGATCAAGGTTGTCGAACGTCTCGCGGAGATCGTCGATAAGTGTTCTTGCCTCCTTGGTTTTGATGACTATGTCGTCGACATAGACTTGGACGTTGCGACCGATCTGGTCCTTGAGGCAGGCCTGCATGCATCGCTGGTACGTGGCACCCGCGTTCTTTAGCCCGAAGGGCATTGTGTTGTAGCAGTATACTCCGAACGGTGTGATGAACGTCGTTTTCTCTTGATCTTCGACCTTGAGTCGAATCTGGTTATAGCCTGAGTAGGCGTCGAGGAAGGAGAGTTTCTCACAACCTGCAGTCGAATCGATGATCTGGTCGATCCGAGGGAGAGGGAAGTGGTCCTTAGGGCAGTGTTTGTTCAGTGCCGTGAAGTCTACGCACATCCGCAGGATGTCCGTGTCCTTCTTCGGGACCATCACGGTGTTTGCCAGCCACTCGCTTTCCTTGATTTCCCGGATGAAGTCTGCTGCGAGTAATCTGTTGATCTCTTTGCCGATAGCTTCGTCTCGTGGCTCCGACAGTCTTCGGATGGACTGTTTGACTGGCTTGGTGTCTGGGAAGACATTGAGTGCATGCTCGGCGAATTCCCTGGGAACTCCTGGCATGTCCGCAGGACACCAGGCGAAGATTTCCCAGTGCTCACGGAGGAATTCGACGAGCGCGCTTTCCTATGCGGTGTTGAGGTCGTTGGCGATTAGCGCCGTCTTGGAGGCATCCGTTGGATGGACCTATACTTTTTTGGTGTTGATGGTGGAGTCGAAAGACATATCAGGTGCGTTCTGCTTGGTGACTGGGGTAGCCATTATGCCGCGAGGAGCCTTACAAGCTCGTCTTGCATGCCGAAGGACTGAGAGATTTTGTTGAAATCCCTGTCGCATTGGTCCGATCGGGTGAAGCTCCCGTGGACTGTGATGACGCCCCTTGGTCCTGGCATCTTGAGTAGTAGGTATGCGTAGTGTGGGACGGCCAGGAACCTTGCGAATGCTACGCGTCCCAGGATGGCGTGGTATTGCGACGGCCAGTCCACCACTTCGAATTCTAGGCGCTCCTGCCGAAAGTTGTCCGGTGTCCCGAAGATGACGTCGAGCCCTATTTTGCCCAGGGGGAAGATGCCCTTCCCTGGGACAATGCCGTGGAACGTTGTGTCTGATTGTTCCAGGCTGCATTGCGGGATCCGCATAGCTGCTAGAGTTCTTGCGAATATTAGGTTGATGTCGCTGCCGCCGTCCATGAAGACGCGACTCATCTCGAAGCCTCCGATCTGCGCCTCCAGCACCAGGGCAGCATGACCTGGGCGAGGGATCTGGCAAGGGTGATCCGCGCGGGTGAATGTGATGCAGGACTCCGATCCGCTGAGGTACTCAGGGATTGCAGGCGGAGTTGTCACGGCCATGTTGATTTGTCGGGTGATTTTCTTCTGCACCCTGTTTGTGGGACGTCCCTTCTGTATCATATTGAGTGCTCCTTTTGGTGGGGGTAAGCGATCCCGACGTTGTTTCTTGCTGGTGCGACTGGTTGATGTGGGCCTCAATGGGCGGCGGTGGAGGAGCTCCGTGTGCTATTTCGCTGGCGCAAGTGCGTTTCGAGCATAAGAATTGGAGCTTGTTGCCTCATCTGTACCATGCTTTCGCTGAGTTTCGGAACTCATGGCGGTCCTTGAGCATGTGGCTAGCTTTCTTTTGCCATCTTGTTTGTCGATGTAGAAGTGGATGGTGCATGGACCGAAAGTTTGTCGAGTCTTTGAAGGTCCGTTGTCGCGATCACGGCGTTGCCACTGTGTTGGTCGTCCGTTGTCGCGGAAGTTTCCGCTGCGATATCCTCGCATTGCCGCTGTTGTCGTTCTGGTCGGCGTGGCCGCGACCATGTCGGTCCGTCGCGGTCCTCGTGACGCGGTTTCCTCTTCTTGCGGCGTTCACGTCTTGCCGTAGTCGTCTTCTTCATCGATTGCGCCCGCTGGATGCAATCTTCGCCATCTGCCCAATCGTTGGCGATTTCCATGAGCTGGTCGAGTGTCTTGGGCTTCTGGCGTCCAAGTTTCTCCTTGAAGTCTGGGCGTTGAGCGCCGTCCCTAAAGCGTCGATGGCCCGCTCTTGAGATGTGTCTGTGGAGTTCTTGGTCGAGACCAGCGTAGTATGTCTGGCGAATAGATTCACCCGTTCTCTAAGTGCAGGCTCGCAGCTCTTGATTGAGGCGGGCCTTTTGCTGGTGCCTTTGAAGTTTGGATGAAGCTATGGCGAGCTCCTCCCAGCCAGGATGGATCGATGATAGGTCTGAGCGAGACCAGCGCGCTTTGTCATGCGGCTGAAGGCATTGCATGGCGGTTTCTTTGTTGCCTCCGTGAAGCAGCGGATGATGAGATGGTCGCTGAGCGGGACTTTGGATCTTGCGTGCCGTTGAACTTGAGTATCCGAAGGAAGATTAAAGTTGCGTGGCATCTGTGTTCGCCGGACGGATCTGCTGAAGCATCGAGCCCCGCAGAGAGATCTCATTCGTCTTCATCCATCTCAGATTCGGAAGAGCATGCGCGTTTTGGCGTGCTTTGTCGATCTTCGCTGTGTAAGCTTGTCTCGTGTCGTAGTCGTGTTTGTGGCGGTGCGAGCTCTTCTTCCTTCGAGGAAGGTCGTGTTCTTCTTCATCTTCGGATGAGGGAGGGCTCGTCGGCGCTGGCCGGAGCTTTCTTCTTCGGCTCCGTAGGAGCATCTTCGTGGAGCGCAGCTCCGATTAGTCCTAGTCCGGTGAGTGCGGACCTATGCATGGCCCTTTTCGGGTCCCCCTCCGGAGGTGGGTGAGCCGCAAGATACGCAGTGGCTGCCATGATCGTGGCTTGTGGCGTCTTTGGGGTGATGTTGCCGTCGGCGTCCATATCCATGAACGATGTGTGGAGGGTTCGGGTCACGTCACGCCGCTCCTTCGGGTCCATGTTTTCCACCCGAGAGTGGTGCTTGTTTCCCTGATTTCCGTTTGTGCTGGAGCCAGGTCCCATGGCGGAGAGCGCAGCTCGTCATGCTGGACTCAGAGGCTGCTTTCTTGCGTTTATCGAGCGTCTCCTGCATCTTGACTTGCTTCTTGTGCTCCTCGATGAGGAGGTAGTGGTATGCCATCAGCAGGTCACGTGGGGAGTCCAGAGGTAGGACTATTTCGCCTGCGATGGCGCGGCGTGCTTCGGACCATCCTTCTTTGCTAAGTTGGATGAGGTGGCCCCTGTTTTCCCCGTTTTCGCCGTTTCCGCCCTGCGGGTTGGGGTTGGGCGGCGGGTTAGGCGTGTCTTCGTCGGTTTGGATGATTGCGGCGCAGGATGGCGCCTGCATTGATTGGTTGCTACGGAACTTTCGGAACCGTAGGTCCCTTCATCTGAAGGTGGATCGCACAGATCGGAGTTGCAGCTGCTGCTGTAGAACTCATCTGTTGATGGTGACGTCTGTAGCACGGGGTGTGGAGCCCACGAAGTGGGCCTGATCGGCGGCACGGGCATCCGCTCGGGGAGGCGGAGGGGCATCCACCTGGAAGCAGAAGCTCCCGAACAGAATTTCGAGTCCGTCGCCTACGGGCTCGAAATCCTTCATGGTGGCCGGCGAGTGGGCGGTGAAGTCGAAAGCGCCGAAGAGGAGGTGATTCTCCGTCGCCGAGGAGTTGTAGATCGATCGGGTCGGAACCGTCACGACCGCACAATCAGCAGCCCCAATTCCCACAGACGGCGCCAATTGACGAGGTTTCAACTCGTCAATGCCCGTATTATGGACTTGGGTTTTGGAGAAGATGGGGATGCTGGAGATCGTGTACGCGGTTAACGGACAAGCAACCAAGGGACAGGATTTACCCAGTTCAGGCCCCGGAGAAAAACCCTACTCCCGCTATGCGCTCTTTTATTGCGGAACCGAAAGTTACAGGTCAGATTCGATCTGGCGTGGAGGTGTGTATGTCGTAATCGCAGGGTGTAATCGTTGTTGGGTGTCCTCCTCGTTGGACCCTCCTAGCCTTTATATATGGGGAGGCTAGGTCTCGGGTACCGATATGAGTAGGTTACAAGTTGTATTGAAACTCTAGTCTTGTTCTTCAAGGATCCGAAGGCGTCATGGGCCTGGGCCACCCGAAAATCTTCATGGGCTGGCATATATTGGCCGTGGGCCTTCCTTGGGCTAGACCAGGTATGCTGAAGTTACGTACCCGTAGGGTATAACCATGTCAGTATCTATCATACATCTACTTACAACAATACCATATCAAGACACTAGCCCATCAACGATCTAAACTAGACGGCTCTAATTTATCAATTGCAAGTTTTATGTGGCTTAGGGCTTTCGGAGATAGAATCGGTCTTACCTACGAACATGAACCACAACGAGGATAACCAAGTTATTAGAAAGTCATTGTAAATCAGATATTGACTATAGTAGGAGAGACAGACACCCGCTAGCCACTTATGCAAAACTAGTTGCATGTCAGTCGTGGAACCGGTCTCATGTACGATGACATGTAAGGTTGGTCCGGGCCGCTTCATCCCACTATGCCACCAATATCCAAAATACATAGAAGATGCAATAACATGATCATCATCGCCCACATATAAACATATGTGTACTACCCGTGCAAAGCACCGACGCATAGATTAGGCTCTGACACCACTGTTGGGTCCACAGCATAGAAAACAAAAATTTTCCTATGATGAGAACTATATGCCAAGATATATCTACTAGATATAGAGCAACGGGTGGACATACATCCATGGAGAACTTACCCTCGAAGACAACGAGCTTTGTTAACGAGTAGGAACTCGTGGTTGATGTAGTCGTATGCTTGCTGATCTCAAGATCGTGTGGAAGTCCGAGCGCCGCAAATCAGCAGCGCATCCGTCCTCGCACACACGTTCAAGCTACCGGACAACCTCCACCTCCTCGCTCTAGCGAATCAGCAGAAGCAGCAACTCCTTCCAGACGCAAGGCCACCGGGAACATGTATCTCGCTAATCCGAGACCATGGGGGAATATCTAGAGGGGGAGAGAGATCCTTCACGAGGAGGTGTACTTTGTGAGGGAGGAGAGGGGGGCCTTTTATAGGAGAGGGGGGTCCCTCCCCTCCCATGGCCGGTGGCCAAAGGGGGGTGCCCCCACCTCTTCCTCATTCATGTGGTGAAGCTCCACTCACATAAATTCAAGCTCCACCCAAAGTTCCACTCACATGCATTAAATTTCCACCAAATTTAATGCCACTCTCAATTAATAAAAATCTTTTATTTATTTTATTCAGAATTTTGTTAGTTACTTTAATTAACAAACATTCACATAAAACCCCTTGAAACATTTCAATATCACATGCAGAACCACTTTCTGCAATTTCACCAGAAACAATTCTGGTTTCTATCAAAACAATTCATGTTTCTATCGAAACATTTCCTGCGCTTTTGCAAACCTTTTGTCTAAAACATATGTGCTCCTAAATGGTGTCCGGCAACCCTTAAGTGTGTCACCCTATGGTTCTCGAATAATGCAGACATGATTGAGACTCCTCTCAGATCAATAATCAGAAGCGGGACCTAGAGATCCATACCGACTCCTGCACATTCAACGATGACTTCTATGATCGTGAGAACCTTTAACGCTAGTAATTTAATCCCTTTGTCTCATGCTATAATACATGTCCGAGATTCGATCATCGGTATCTAAATACCTAGTTTGATCTCGTTAACGACATGCACTCTTTTCTCGTTCCTGTGATATAACATTCTAGTGATCACATCACTTGCTTGCAAGCTATCTTAATGTGATATCACCGAGAGGGCCCAGAGTATATCTATCCATCATCGGGATTGAAAAAATCCACTCTTGATCCATGAGCCTCAACATAACACCTTCATAGCACTGAACCCACCTTTATAGTCACCTTGTTACGGTGTGACATTTAATGTTATCAAGATACTCTTCCGGTGTTAGCAATTAACATGATCTCATGGTCTAAGGACTAAGACTACTTCGTATGATGTTATAGCAATATAAAAATAATGACTTGATAGTAATGCTATATTTCGGATGAATGTTCATCACATCATTTCACAAATGCTGTGACCTTGTTATTAACAACATCCAATATCCATGATCAGGAAACCTTGATCATCTTGTTAATCAACAAGCTAGTCTATAAGAGAGGCATAACTAGGAACCCTTTTTGTTTATTAAACACACATGTATTGACGTTTCCTATCAATACAATTATAGCATGCAAAATAAACATCTATCATATACAAGGAATACATAATAACAACTTTATTATTGCCTCTCATGGCATATTTCCTTCACATGGAACTGCTCAATAATATACATCTCACTCCCAGCATCAGTTGCGCCGAATTTAGAATCGTGCACCTCCCACTAGTCCCTGACAAGCTACACATGTAAATATGCATCAAACAAATTATCTCCGGTCACGCTCAGAACGGATCCAAAAATGATGATGGTGGCCTCCCTGAATGCCTTCTGCTATTCAGGAGCAATCGTTCCAGTGGGAGTGACACTGGCGACCCAGAAACGTTCATCGCCGTGAGACATAAGATGGTTTTGGTTTGCCAACGCTTAAAGTAGGTCCCTATAAATGGGGCAGGTTTTACTCCAGCAACATACCTTGGATCGAAAATTGCCTACAATAATTAGGTTTATAAATTATTAAGAATATAGACAATTTTAGATTATATTAATCCAAGAATAAATCATGAGCATGACATACACATACCGATATTTGATAATGCAATCATACAGTACTAGACAGATCATAGAATCATCTAAACAAGTCACTAGTATTATGCACATAGAAATAAGTAGGAGAGAGATAAACATATTGTATCCTATGGTAGGCCAGTTGGCCGTAGAAGCAACGGAGGAAGTAGACTCATCAGCCACCCTCTTGTCAATAGCAGCCTGTTCGGCAGCGGCGTTGGTGGCCATGGTGATGACGAAGGAGTGGAAGTAGTGGATGGAGTTGATCGAAAGTGAGCAGTCACATATTAGAAGCTCCCCAAAAACCTAATCGCCCCTCTCCCATATAGGATCTCGAGGGGCGGGATTTCAGAGATCTTCTCTCCCGTCATCAGTGTACGCGGTGGACGGATGGGATCGCCCACGACAACAGTAGTGGAAGGAACGATAGGGGCAACTCGCGCATGGAGGCAGTGGTTATGTTCTGTGTCTTGGAGAGGAGCAATTTCTCACAGGCAGATACGAGAGGTTCAACGGAGACCGTACGTACTTAAGAGCATTTCAGTTCCAACCATTCGTATCCCTTTTCTGTGCGACAAAAAGAATACATCGGCTCGGTGAGATTCCCGCAACCCGCGGGCGGGTCGTGACGAGGCAGGCGACGGAGGAGGAGCGCACGTGTGGAGCACCTCTTTCTTCCTTCACACCACCACATACTAGTGGGAGAAGAGATTACCTTATAAGGTGGTGTAAATATGTCTCAACTAGCTATGTGGGACTAGACTCCCACTACTTACCTTGCCATGAATGGGCCCTTTGGGATTTTCTTGAAATTGTTAGATGGTTCTAAAGCCCACCCTATATTTCAACAACTTGTTGGTCTTTAATGGAATTATCTTGGGAACCTCCAATTGAGTCGTGGAGATTGTCCCAAGTTTGTACGAGTTTGGTGACCGCCCTCAAGTGTCCCATAGTGAATTGTGTGGCCGCCTTTCTGGTGCGCATACGAGAGAATAAGGTGTGTAGAATTACGGAATATAGATTGTATTAATATTGCAAGAGGTGATTACATTGTGAGCCCTTAGGCTGTTTATATAGTACTAGAAGACTTGAGAGACAATAATACTACTAGAGATAGAATTGGATTACAAACATAAACTACCAAATATAGTACAAACCGTGATATACTCTAACACTGCCCTGCAGTCGGATCGGTAGTGATGAGAACAACCAAAGAATCGCGGACGGTCTGATTGGAGCACAAGAGCACAATCTTTCGAAGGCGTGAACTGAAGAAGGAGCCAGTGGATGCTGATGTCGATGTAGCCAGGTGTGGAGCGCTGTAGTCGTGGTCGTTGGTGATGTCGTCGTTGTTGATGAAGTTGATGATGTCGTTGTGTTGTGGTCGATGTCGTCGTTGAGCCTAGAGAATTTGCCGTAGTAGTTGAGGTAGACGTAGTTGGATCCGGATTAGTCGAGGTAGGCGACACGCCTTGCCGAGCTTGCCAAACTCGGGAGCATGCCGGGGACGAAGGCATGCGTCGGTGTTGCCAATACCGGACGTGCGAAGACAGGGGCCATCACGTGCCATGTGAGGCAGAGCCGGAGGGAGCAACAGAGAAATTCTTCGTGAACGGTCGGTGCATAGAAGTTTTCCGCCGATTTGTCGGAGTAGATGAAGTAGTTGCAAGAAGCAAATTGATTAAGTAAAAATAACATAAAAATTAGACTGTGTCTCTGGCGGCGAGGTCATGGTGGACGAAGACGACGAGGTAGTTGTTGATGGAGATTTGTTGTAGCGGTAGTGGATTTGAGGGATTAGACCCGTATTTTCCGCTTGTATGAGCGTGACGTCGCTCGTGGAGAAGAACTTGTTGGCGTTGATGATGACCACGATTGGTGGTGGCGGCGACGATGCGGCGATGTTATTGGTATAGATGGTTGTTAGCGATGATGACCACGGGTGATGAAGGTGCAGCTCTTTGTTGATGACGAGGCGCGTACTCGGGGACGTGTGTCCCGGTCGATGTTGGCGAAGACTGGCCGGCATGGTGACGACATGAGGACGGAGAAGTCGACGCAGCGTGTGAAGGCGTCCCTTGGGACGCCGCGCGGAGCCTCCTTGCACGATCGTTGATGATGATTTGCCGGAGTTGAGTCGACGCCGAGGTTGAAGTAGAGACGCGTGACGACATGTGGTTGTGGACGACGCACTCCGATCTATGATCGGCGAAAGAAGAGGAAACACCGGTAAAGCGGCCGACGAGAAAATTTTGGCGAAATAAGATCTAATCTACTATTGCGCGGCCCCCGGCGGAGAAGGATCTCCCCGGGGGCAGCGCGGCGGAAGCGGTGGTGGCTAAACCCTAGGACAAGGAGCAACACGCTCTGATACCATGTAGAATTGCGGAATATAGATTGTATTGATATTGCAAGAGGTGGTTACATTGTGAGTCCTTAGGCTGTTTATATAGTACTAGAAGACTTGAGAGACAAGAATACTACTAGAGATAGAATTGGATTACAAACTTAAACTACCAAATATAGTCCAAACTGTGATATACTCTAACAAGGTGAGCCTTTTGTGACTCGGTGAGTGGTGTGCTTTCGCATCTTAGGTGAGGCTTTTGTGTGGCGTTGGATGTGCATCGAGTTACCACACCTCAAGGTCAGCCATTTGTGACGTTCGGGGAGCATTACAGCACCGTACCTCTAACGGAGACGTAGCTTATTTGAAAGTGAACTTTGGGATAAAAGCATCATCTGCGTGTGTCTCGGTTATTTCTATTTCTTTACTTATGCACTTTACATTGTGATAGTCTTCATGTTTGAAGTACTATGTCTTGCTATCAACTTGTTACTTGTATTGTTTAGTTTAAGTTGTTGGTGCACTTAGTTGAACGTAGTTAATTTAGGTTTCATTCTTAAAAAATTAAATGCTGATTTTATTTCACATTTATTAGAGTCTAAACCATAATTATTTTAAAATACACATTCATCGTCCTCTAGGTGATATCTGAATCCTTTCAATTTTACTACTTACCATCTTGTAGGGTCTGGTTCAACATGGTCTCCCACTCTTCTTCCCATGCATTGGTTAATATTTTTTGGTGGTTAATAAAGCTCGCAGCAGAACAAAGTAAAAAAACCTGCATAGTATATGTGATTCTATCTATACTTGTACCGACAGGTAATGAACCATACATATTTTATTCTTCTACTACATATGTTTGCTTACCTAGATACTTACCTATGCTTGCTCCATATGTAGCTGGACGAGGCGTGTTGTAGGACCGGAAAAGGAGCAAGTATTGGTGGACCTATGGTTCTACTGACGATATGGTCATGGTTGCGCATACCAGTTGGTCGGCCCATTCCGATGAAGGAAAAACCATGGGATGATCATGGCAATAGCCGTCTCCGCGCGCCTACATGGGCGTACTTGTGGGATAATACCGAAGTTTTCCACGGTGAATCCGAGGAATGCTGCTTGCGGTTTCTTACCAACCAACTGGACTTGCTAACCCCAGAGAAGGTAATAGTTTGATTGGTCTCAAGAACTCATCATTTCCTACAAATGTACTTCGGGTTGACATGATAAGGTTGTGTTCATCACAGGTGGAATGGGAGCCATACGGAACTCGAGGGAATGTGGGTATGGGTGTCTGGTTCCAGGCGGACTTGAACCGCAAATGTATGCAAGAAGCACATCTCTGGCGGATTCGTGCCTCGTTAATATGTGTCTATGATGTTGAGTTCCACCTTCCACAATGGGTGATGAGGCAGTTTGGGTTATTCCAGGAGACCCGGCCGCCATACAAGGACACTAGCACAGCTCTTCACAGGTGAGTGATTTGTGTACCCTAACTTGCTACTTTTGTTGGGTGTCTAATGATACTAATAAGGTGATGAAAATGATTGTAGGTTGGACAAGATAAAGCAGAAGAGGGAAAAAATTGGGTTGCATATCGTCATAAGTATATTCAGAAGTGGTATGCAAGGATTGAGGAGATAGAAAATCCAAATGTTGTCTCGCATGATGCTGCAGTCTTTAATCGGTATCTCGTGTGGCTTGGTGGAGTATCTCATTTGTACCTGCAACCGTCTGCTTTTACATCTGATGACATAGTGGAGGACCCATATCCTGCTTTTGATGAGCTGAGCCAGCTGATACATTGCAAATGTATCTATAATTTTTGATGTTCCATGCTTGGTTTTATCTACTTTCTTGTGTTTTGTTCCAACTTTGGAGTACTTTTCATATGATTTCTTGGACTAACCTATTAACAAGAGCCACAGTGTCGGTCGCCTGTTTTTTGCTGTTTTTGGTTCCAGGAAGTCAGAAAATGAATATTCTCGGAATTGGACGGGACAAAAGCCAAAGTTACTATTTTCCCGGAAGACTCACGGAGCCAGAAGGAGAGTCGGAGAGGGGCCACAGGGTGGCCACACACCCCTTCGCACGGGTCAGCCCAGGCCGCGCCAGGGCATGGTGTGGGCCCCCTGGCTGGCCACCGACCTTGCCTCTTTCGCCTATAAGAGCCTCCCGATACCAAAACCCTAGATGGTCAATCAGAAATCCACGAAAAGTTCCGCAGCGCCGCCGCCACCGAAGGGGAGATTCGGGGGACAGAAAGTCTCTCTTCCGGCACCTTGCCGGGACGGGGAAGTGCCCCCGGAGCCATCTCCATCGATCTCCACCACCATATCCATCACCATTGCTGATTCCCATGATGAGGAGGGAGTAGTTCTCTCTCGAGGCTAAGGGTTCTACCGGTAGCTATGTGTTCATCTCTCTCTCTATGCATGATCTTATTGAGATCATGAGCTTGTAATCTATAGATCTACCTTGCTACTCAAGTGCTTTAATAGATCTCTGCTCTCCCCATGTGTGTGAAAGTGACAGCGTGCATACCATGGTGGCACTTAGGCTAGATATTACAAATACTTGTTATGAGTTATATTTGGAGTTGGATGTCTTTATGAAATTGTGGTGTTTGATGGACTCATCTAGTACTCAAGGTGACAGTGTGGGGTTTTCTAGATGGGAAAGGCTTACTTTGAGGTGTGCTGTTATATCCCTACCAACGATTAGAGTGTCCAACCGGAGAGTAGTTAAGAGTAGTATCATGAAGATAAGATATTTATATGAGAGTGTTCACTAGTGAAAGTATGATCCCTAGGCCTTGTTTCTAAGCATTGATACATCGTTTGCAACTAGATCTGTTACATGTTTGCTTGCTTCCATCTTTATTTAAGTTTGCCTTTAGTCTCTTCCACGCCATCAAGTTATTTTCTATCACCGTTACCACTTATAATTATCTATACCACTTGTATTTCACTATCTCTTCGCCGAACTAGACCTATACACCTGACAAGTGTATTGGGTGTGTTGGGGACACAAGAGACTTCTTGTATCTTGATTGCAGGATTGCTTGAGAGGGAATACCTTCGACCACTTCCTCCCTGAGTTCGATAAACCTTGGGTGATCCACTTAAGGGAAAACTTGCTGCTGTTCTACAAACCTCTGCACTTGGAGGCCCAACAACTGTCTACAAGAATAGAAGTGCGTAGACATCACCAGCTGGAGTACAACAGACTTGTTCGAGGCGGTAGGGACGCAAATTCAGTGGGGGTTATCTACTTTGTGCTAAGTATTGTACCGGGAGATTGTGATGTGCAAGTATAGCAACAAAATATTGACTACTTTGTCCTTTTGCTAGCGCGAGGAGATCTCGAAACACGTGGATGACACCAGTGAAGCACTAAAACATCCTCCAGGGAAGGGATCCGAGTCAGCCCTTCGAGAGTTCGTGGAGGTATGTGTTCATACCGTTCAAATTGCTATAGTACTTTTATCTGTGCTTAAATTGCTATTCGTCAATGTCGTAGCGTACCAAGCGTTGGGGCCGTGGATTAGGTGTTTTGCTTGGTTGCCGCACCGTCGAGGCCGCATCGCCAGTGAGGTCTTCTAGCCTTGAGGTGACGGGGACAAGCAACGCAAATGCCGAACTAGAGGATGATCTAGAGGTCGACCAGGATGGAGAGGGCGAGGATGAGGATGATGACGAGGTAATCAATTGCTAACTTTGTTATTTTTTTCCATGGAAATTGCGGGAATGCGCTCACTATTGAATGTCGAATGTAGGAGGGACTCGAGAATGTGGACGAGGATGAGGAAGAGGGACAAGATGGGATAGGCATGTCTCAACTACACGATGCCCCCAGTCTAGTCAACGGGCGCGGCGTTTCAACCTAAAGCCGAGGCAACCGAGGGAACCGTACATGCCAAGTGAATGGGAGAAGAAGAAAATGTTGGCCGAGGAAAGGAAGCGTCAGGCGCAGGTGGCACGCAATGCTCCTAGCAATGAGGATGAAGACTACGATCCACCTCGGAGGAGTAGGAGGCACGAGGGTCGTAGCAAGGCGAACGAGGATCGGGTGGCAAAGGGGGAAAGGGAGAAACTGACCTCGTAGCTTGAACTAGTGCTTGTGGCTTTGACTTGTTTGATGTGGTCATTATGAACTTGTATCTTGAACTTGTTGTTTGGTGTGGTCATTTTGAACTTGCGCTTGTGGCTTGAACTTGTTTGATGTGTTGAAATGTTAAAAACTGGCTATTCTACAATTATTCATTATTATGCTAAAAACTGGATGTTCTACAAATATTTATTGTTGCACTGGAATGTTGAAATGTGAAGTGGTCATTGCTCAAAACTGCATGTTCTACAGAGCATGACGCTTTCCAACAAAACGCCGTACTCATGGTCATGGCGCTTTTGGCCAGGGCGCCATGCAACCAAGCATCGCGTTTTTCAAGGAGGCGCCATGGTCGGGACTTGGCGAAATTCCTGCCTGCTTCTTTTCTTCACTCGCGCACAGGTTCTATGACCCAGCGCGTCATATAAGGCTTAAATCGCCATGGTGGCATGGCTCCCTGGTCAAAAGCGCCATGACCATAAGTATGGCGTTTTGTTGGAAAGCGCCATGCTCACGACTTCAAATATACAACCAATGTTTCAGTGCTAGTGGCAAAATTCGAGAAATTTGCATGAAGACATAAGTATTGACAGAAGCAGCATAACAGGAAATTGCAGTACTGAATGTTTACGGAATACTTGGCGTTCAGACCTTAAGGGGTTTTACATACTCAAGCAAGCACACGACAAATTGGACATGACAATGTTCAAAATAAATTCCACATAGTGGAGTCCATAACGCCCACAGATGGTGACAACTCTATTGTGTCATGCGAGGCTCCTTCTCCTTTGCCTTCCTCTTCCGCTTCCTCTTCCTTTTCCCTCAAGTCGCGTGCAAGCTGGACCACCGAGTCGAATTCGGTCTCGTATTGGCATCTTCTCTCCTCTTTCCACTTTCTCTCTTCTTCTTCCTCTCTTATGAGATTCGCCTCTTCAGCCACCCTCTCAAGTCTTCGATAATTTATCATGCTCTTCAAGTACATGTCACTTTCATATTTTGCTTGTTTTTCCTTTCTCTCGTGTTCTTTTTTTGCTTTCTTTATGCTTGCCTCCCGCAATCTCCTGTTGAAATCTTCTTCCCACCGCCGTTCTTCCTCAGCCTCCTTCCTTTCCTCTTCCCTTTTCTTGATCAACTGAGCTACTTCATCATCCCTCTCCTTCACCCTCCTCAAAGCCTCCTCCCATACTGTGGAGTAACTCATATCGTTCCCATCATTGTTCTCCTTGGTGGGTTGGGTCGACATACCTATAATAAAAATGCAACATATAAGTTAGTAAGGATAAATAAACTTAAATGCAAGATAAAAGGTAGTAAAGAGAAATAAACATGCAAGTAAACATACGGGAATTCTCCTCGGAGGTACGTAAACATACTACTGCCACGACCTCTACCACTGACACGACCTCTACCAATGGTAGGCCCTCTACCACTGCCACGACCTCTACCACCGACACGGCCTCTACCAATGGTAGGCCCTCTACCACCGCCACGACCTCTACCACCGACATGACCACCTCCTTGGCTTGTGCTTCTACCACCATCATCACCTCCTTGACTTGTGCTTCTACCACCATCACCACCTCCTTAGCTAGTGCTTCTACCGCCATCACCACCTCCTTGGCTCGTGTCCCCAATAGGTGTGTTGGCTCTCTTTGATTTTTTCCTTTGGCTACATGATGTTTTATTATGGCCCTCAACATTGCATTCTCCACAACGGGTTTTGTCACGAGGATCCACAAAATACTCGCTCCCCCATTCCAGTCGGTATCCACCAGCCCAATGATCCATGTCACCTCGAAAATGCTTGGTTTGTCTTCTTCCCCGACTAACAACCTTCATAGACGGATCGGGCCAAAGTTGGACACCATGATATTCTGGCCATTGAGATTGGTCAAGGTAAGGCTAAAATCTACCCGCCCATGTGTTCTTCACCGCTTGGATGGAATGCTCGTCCAACCTAACTGTATCTGGGTGATTAAGACCCACCATTCGTTCAGATGCCGCCTTCATCACATGTGAGCAAGGGAGATGGTACAATGTCAGCCTCTCGCAGGAGCAATAACCATTGCGTAGCCACACCTTATAGGACAGTCTGCCATGTCGCGTACCTCCCCTTGTGCTACCTCCATGCTCATTCACTTGGTAAATCAGTTCCTTGTTGTTAAAACATTCAACCGTTTGTGTATCACCTTTCTTTGATTGATATTCCAACCAATTATCAACCAATGGTGGGTACTCATACTTCTTTTTTTTCTTGTTATCCCCAGCGATTTGTTTATCCATTTCATCACTATAATTTAGAAAGTATTCATTCAACTTCTGAAATGTGTCCTCTGCTATGGCAGTCACGGGCAATTGACATACACCTTTAAGTACTTTGTTGAAGCATTCTGCCATGTTGCTGGTGGAATCACCGTATCTCTTGCCGCCATAGTCATAAGCCCTTGCCCACTTCGTCCTTTCATTAAGGTTCCTTCTGAGAAAATCTTTTCCACATCATTTGTCAGACAATACAATCTATCATATAATTTTTGAAAATGCCTAGCGGTGAAGGCAAGACAACAATCTTGTAGATCATCGGCATGCTCCTTGTTGCCACATGCTCTATAGAAGTTGGACACGAAATGCCTCATGCACCATCGATGGTGGATACGAGCACACCCGGGAATGTCCTTCTCAACTGCGTTGAGTATTCCTTGATGGCGATCCAAGATGATGCAAACCTCTCTATCAGGTTCTATAACCTTGGTCCTCAATATATGGAAAAACCACTCCCAGTTGTCGTTGTTCTCCACCGAAACCAAGGCAAAAGCCAAAGGCAAAACCCGGTTGTTTGCGTCATGGCATATGGCAATCAATAGTGTGCCCTTGAACTTGCCAGTCAAAATGTGCCATCCACGGACATAACAGGCCGACAATGCTTGAATCCCCTAATGCATGGTCCGAATGTCCAAAATGCACGGCCAAATACTCGGACAGTGGCACCATTGTACAACCTTAGTCACCGACCCAAGTGGCTCCACCACATGATACATTCCTAGGTTCCTTGTGGCCATCGCTCCCAACAACCTAGGGAGGTGGTTGTATGCTTCTTCCCAATCACCATACAACAACTTAAATGCGGCTTGTTTGGCCTTCCACGACTTACCATACTTCACTTTATAACCAAATACTTCTTTAACCAAATCTATGACACCCTTAATAGTATATGTTGGGAGAGACCTTATGCTATTTGCAACTCTATACGCGATGAAATCGGAGGTTAGCTGACGATGGTCATCCTTGACAACTTTGCCATCCTTGATAAACTTGTCATTACACATATGGATGGACTGACAACTTACAATGGTCCATCGTGGCACGCCCCTCAATGGTCATGAACGCACAACCCATGGACATTCTTGCTTCTCACACTTGACTGTGTAATGCACCTTAGTGTATGAGTGAGCCACCTTGTACGGTCGGTGGTACTTCACCGCGTAGTCCTTGATCCACATCTGAAATTCTAACAAGCTATCAAACTTCATCCCATGATTTATCCCGTACTTTTTCGGCTTCAAGTCCTTTTTAGAAGGTGCTCGTGGCTCGAGCACTTGACTAATTCCACCGTCAACTTGGGCCTCATCCGCAAGGCTAACATCACAGAACAATGAAGGTCGATGATCCCGACCTACTACCTTTTTATGAGCTTCGGCGAATTTAACCGTTAGACCATCCTCATCCACATCTTCATCCGGTCCTTCATCCTCAGAGTCCGATGCATGACACCGCAAATAAGGGAGATCATGGTCCATGTCCTCCTCATCGCAATTTGCCTCCACATCTCCTACTTCATTGTCATGAAGTCCATGCTCTACTTCATCACCCTCAAGGTCATCATCCTCCATTTGGGGTGCTTCATAATTCTCATTGCAGACGGGACTCATGGGAGGTTCGCTCATTGTTGTGCCACCGTAGGTTGGCTCTACGCGGACCGGGCTCAAGGGAGGTTGGCTCATTGTTGTCTCATACACATGTGGCTCACCTTGAGATGGGCTCATGGAAGCATGCCGGTTCAAGTCAATTTGCAACCGAGCCCCAACCTTTCTTGCGGCAAATATCTCAAGTGACTTATCTTCGGATTCTGCAACCATCTCCTTATATGCACTCCAATTCAACTCGGAGTTGATAGGCATTATCTTCAATCTATTGTGATGGCCAAATCCGGCATTATACCTTCCAACCAACTCATACACATCACTAGGATCCATCCATTTCAAATCATTCCTCACTCTTTCCACAATCTCGGCATAGGTAGGACTAGTGCCAAACACCATAACTATCTCCTCCAGGTCACACTCGACATTGCCTTTCAAAAATGCGGCCTTGTCCACATGATGAACATTAACGATTCTTGCCATCTAAAAAACATTGACAACAACTATTACACATCAAAGGGAATTATATTACCACAAACAACCATAGCAACCTACTAAAACAAGTCATACCACTTTGTTACTTCTAACATATAGATCCTATCCCTAAGCTACAAATCTAATTACTAGAAGCAACAACACCAACCCTAGATAGGGTTAGGGTTTCATAATTTTTGCCAAAAAAGAACCAAATTGCATAGATCTACTTGGACCAAACCAAGGGGATCGGGGGAGATTGCCTCTTGAGGCAAGGGGGAGTCGAAATCCACGGAGAAAAGCAACAGTTTTGAAGGGATTTGAGTAGGTGCACAGCTGGGGGCGCGCGAGAGAGAGGGGCACGGTCGGGGATGAACATGTACGAGTGGTAGTGACTGGTAGCGGACGCTCACGTCGTTCCCAGTTAAAGGGGCATGGCGCCCGCCGCAAAAGCGTCGTGCTAGGTAGCATGCCCCCCCACCCCCCGAAAAGCTCTAAACATTAAAATCGGGCCCACGTGGTCCGTGTTGACTGCCACGTCGGACGGGGCATGGCGTTTTTTTGGAAAGGGCGCTATGGTGTCATGGCGCTTTTGACGGGGGCGCCGTGCTACTGAACATGGCGCCTTCTGGTAAAGCGTCATGAAAACATGTCAGATCAGGAATTCTTCGATAAAGTAGGTTATTTCGTGTGATCATTTTTTAATTAGGTTATTTGTGTAATTTTTGCCCCGGTTACACAAGGTGCAAAAGATGAGATGTGCCCGGCAGCATATTAATTATGGCCAAAGTTGAACTTATTACATGAACAATAAATAACGTGAAATGAGAAGAGCTTGAACACGAGACATCAAAAGCTTCAGTGCAACATTAAGCGAGGCCTAAAAGGCACTACAACTTTTACGCTGATCAGATGGTCTTCTACAGCCCACAGGAACCTAGAGTCAAGATTTGTGCTTCTACTGATAACTTGGAAGTGCGTTGGGTAGCCGGTACCGGAAGGTAGACAGACTTTGTCACGACCGAAGAGCTTCGCCACCGGCTGATGTTTGTCATGTGCAGCAGCCTAGGCACGATAGATCACATAGTGATGTCAGTCTACACTACCACAACAAATTCAAGATTTACAGAGCTGCAGAGCGGAGGCGCGGGCAAGTTATTGCGGCGACCAGGTCGCCATGGATCAATGCTGCGCTAGCTGCTGACAAGTGACAACGTACGTACGTACTGTATCCTGGAACGATGGGAACTGCACACCGGCCGTGTCCTTTTCGAGGCCCAGTCAAGGTGTTGACGATCGTAATGCATAATAATTGCATAGCGCGATGGCCGCGCGCGCGCGGTGCATGGCCAGGCCCAGGCAGGTACGCGCGGCGGCGATTTCCTTTCCCATGTGCGGCCGCAGCCATGTTTGAACCTCCATCGAGGACGAGGAGGGAGGGTGACCAACCGTGAGGGCTCAGCTCAGTGTTGACACGGCCAGATGCATACATCGATCCACGGCTAGCTGCTCAAAAGAATAGCTGTTCACCCCAAGTGTTCTTGTCTGAACTAGTATTGCTGAGCGAGTGGGCAGCAAACGGAGTACGCGATCTGTGTACTACTCCAATTTTGTGCACGTACTGCTGGGTCTGGCTGTACTCAAGTCTGAAGTAGTTCCAGATTGGACAGTGCAGACCATGCTGTTGCGTAACTTCCTATTTTCCAATGATTGCACAATATCCCATGTGGATTTCTTGGCTTTTTTTCAATGTTAGAAGGGGAGTTGCTAAATTCATTAAACATACTAGTAGAAGATTGATTCAGTTTATGAAGGAAACCGGACAAAAAAACACAAAGATGAAGTCTTTCAGGTTTCAACGATCGACAACCACAAAGGCACACGACAAGGACTCGCTTTGCCTATCCCCAGCCGGAAGGAACGGTGAGAGGTCAGAAACAATACAACTCTGGGAACACACACACACACTCGATACCCTATCTCTTATTATCTGCTTTCAGTTATCACAACTCCGATTGGAAGTCCGCTGCCCAAAGTCAACAAACCATCTAATCCTAGGCCAGGCAGCTCCATTTTCTTCTTGGAGGAGCTTGAGTATCCAGAGATTCCAGCTAGCCTTTCTAGCCCCCAACGTGCCGGTTTTCTCTTCTCGCCGAGTCGGCATCCCGATCACCGTGTCACGCAATATGCAATCAGCGGGGAGAAAAGTTGGTGATGATAAGTGGAGGAAAAGTTACTTCCTCTTTATTTACCACCATGAGTTCCTCTGGAGATATCTTCAGTCACAGTAGTTCAAGTAGGTAAGAACAATGCTATGGATTTCACTCTGCACTTTGTCTCTGCAGCACAAGCAAGCTTCAACTTGCTGCAGGCAATCTTGACTTCTTGAAAAGGACCGATGCTTGCAAGTGAGAGATCAAACAGGTAGCACCAAAATACCAGTCAATTGGCCCCAACCGAATCAATAAATTCTCGTAACAGTTGCAGAGAGCATACTGTGTGTGCAGTCACGAAATGAACGCAATCTAACAACTCAAAAGGAAAATATGCAGACTAATCAGCATGGATAGGATCAGATAAGATGGCCAAAAATCTGTATGTTCCCATTCCGTACACTCCCCGCCATATATACTTGGCTACTTTGGTTCAATGGCACGTGTCAGGTATTCCAACAGAGATAACCCATATGGCCATATTGTATATGCATTATTGACAGTCTGAGAAAGCTGCACCCAAAAAATGCGCATCTTCATCTAGTCATCGGGCATCGTATGTTGGCTGTTATCTGCAAATAGAAATTCTCAGATGGCGGTGGACTAAAATTTGATGCCACAGGAACAAGGTAGCATGGCAAGGTACTCGATTTGTTACTTTGTTGCAGTTCAACGATAAGATTTCCGATTTGCCGCATATGTTGTGATGAATGGAAGAGGAGTGAAGACATCGGGGCTGTGACCGATCTCCAAGTAGCACAGAAAGCCAAAGCCACCAGGTCACAAGGAACATACAGGTTTAAACAGCTAGGATAATATGAAAATCTTTTTGCAGATTTAAGCCTACTCGAATTCAACATCAGATGTTTTCAATAAATTATTTTGCAGCTTTAAGCCCACTGAATTAAACATTAGAAAGTTCGTCTGGGAGCAGAACATTTTACATTATTTGTTCCTCTGCTTAAGCAAGATAGAACTATATTCATTTTCAAGAACTCTATTTCCTTTCTGCTCCACATGATAATAATACAAATATGTAAAATGATGTCTTGCCTTGAGTTTTAGAATTGGCAATAACCAAGTCTGAAATTATGCCAATAAGGGCTCATGGTCCACAGCCCATATGCAGGCTGAACTGCGGAATATAAGTCAGCTTGTAACTGCTAATTTACAAAAGAATATTATTTGGTGTGTGCTTCTTGTTACATGACATGTTTGGAATGCAGGAATTACATACATATAATTCCTTAAAGAGAGATCTTTTCAATTCGTCCGAATGCAGGAGTACCATGTAAGCAGGGACTCTCTGTAGGATCTTCTGTAATGTATTCCTTACTTTATTCATAGTTAGTTATATACATACTCCAGTATGTTTGTCCTAACTGTTCAGTAGAGAAAAAGATTATGCAAATTTTGACTTCCAAGTTCCAATGCAAATATACAGATCAAAGATGAAGCAGCACATCATCTCTCATGGTTTGATCATCTGCTACGATGTAAAGGCGCCGTAGGAATCGACAACAGCATGAACAAAAGAATTAGCACCATACTTGAAAAAAAAATGAGTCTCTAGTGTGTAGATAATGTGAATAGTAAAGTGTGGCAAGCAGCGACTCTGAAACCACCAAAACACTCACCCAGGAAATTGTGGTGCACCAAACCTTCGGCGTAACAAGTTCAGGCCGAGAACTAAACAGCCCTTATGTTCCTTACTCAATGCATTTTTAGTTATGGAGTAGGTACAATGACAGACTGCCAATATGCTGAGGCAACTTTGGTTCAATGGCATGTGTAAGTTATTCCCACAGATATCACCCATATGGCCATATGTATTGACAGTTTGAGTACGTTGCACCCAAGAATGCCGCATCTTCATCTAGTCATCAGGCATCATATGTTGGCTGTTATCTGCAACTAGAACTTCTCAAATGGCAATGAGCTAAATTTAGATGCCACAAGAATAGCATATAACAGCAAGGTATTCGATTCGTTAGTTGTTGCAGCTCAACGATAAAATTTTCGATTTGCTGCGTACTGTAAAGGGGTGGACGAGTGAAGATTTCAGACCGTGACCGATCTCCAAGTAGCACAGAAAGACAAAGCCACCAGCATAGAAGATCAGGTACCAAGGAATATTACACAGGTTAGGATATTATGAAAATCTACTTGCAGCTTTAAGCCTACTCGAATAAAAAAAATAGACATTTTATGTACTCCCTCCGTCAGAAATAAGTGACTTAACTTTTTCTAGATTCACATGTATCTATATACTAAAATGTGTCTAGATACATGCAAATCTAGACAAATCCAAGTCACTTATTTCTAGACAGAGGGAGTATTATATTGCAGCTTTAAGCCCACTTGAACTCAAAATTACATAGTTCATCAGAGAACAGAAAATATTAGTTGGTCTTCTAATCAAGAAAGATACCACTATATTTATTTTCAACCAAGAACTCTATTTTATTTCTGATACCACTATATTTATGTCCAACCAAACACTCAACTAAGAAATTCCTGCTTCCTGGATATACGCTACTGTGCCTGCTTAACCCTATAGAGAGCCGGAAAGTTAAAAAAGTAAACAACATAATACAGAAAGCACTCACGGACACAAAGAACACTGATGTTGTTGTACAAAATATATTGCAACTTATTCTAGCCGTCAAGCGATTATGGAGCAAAAGTATAGAACTGTATACATCTAGGAGATTAGTGAAACATGCACCATGTTAGCAATGTACTCCCTCCGTTCAGAAATATAAGACATTTTAGATTTGTGAAACAAATGTATCTAGATAATTTTAGTGTATGGGTTCACTCTGAATCCATACACAAAAGTCGTCTAGATACATTCGTTTCATAAAGCTAAAACATATTATATTTCTAGACGGAGGGAGTACAAACCTGGAGGCACTTCGGCACACATATAGAGACTTATGTACCAACGAAGAATTTTTCATTTGCCTCACAGCTTCTGATCATCACATTTAATTGGTGGATTGAGGCCAAAATCCATCCTCCAAACATAACTGTTGAGACAAGCAATTTGATTTTCCTCCGTAGCATCTTGTACTGTCAATTTGATTTACCTCCGTAGCATCTTGTACTGTCTGCTTCAACGACCACACACTTCTTGCCATAAGACCGATAATAACCCCTATGACTACAACATAATGCATATGCACTGATCCTACCTGCACAGACCAGCCTTGCTCTCTGAGATAAGTACCTTCCGCAAATGGTACATAACTTTGTTAATTCCATCTTTACTGGCTCGCCAAGTTAGCCTTTTCTAACAAAAAACTAGCACTTATCCTTCAGATGTAAGTGCATCACTACAGTAGCACATATACATTCTAAGAAGTACTACTTCCGTTCCAAAATATAAGCCTTTTTAGATAGTTAGTTTAGCTTTCTAAAAAGGCTTACATTTCGGAACGGAGGTAGTAACTGATAGAAATTCTGATGTTTTTGCCTTAAAAAAAGAGAAATCCCCATCAATTTTTTTTAAACCCCTTGAAAAAAGAAAAAGAAAAGAGAGCATACATTCATTAGAGCAAAGTAAAAGATTACACAGTGTTAGGAAAATGAAACTTGTGTACTAGTGAAGATTCATAATTTCGTATCATTAAGATCAGTGAATCATTACATGCAACAGATGGACTCATTCTCCTCTAAAAGCCACCTAAACAGCCCCAAATAACCTATAAAGGACATGATAAGCTTTGGTTGCTCCTCCAAAATATCTCTAGAAAGTGAAGAGACAAGGATATGACTACTTCATCTCAGGTTCTACAAGTCAAATTGATCCGGGATGAGATTACTTCATCTCAGGTTCTACAAGTCAAATTAAACCCAGGATGAGCCTGCTAAGTTTTGCAAGATTTCGTTACTCTCTCAAAGATATCTACTAAGACAGCAGGGCACGATCTTTTCAGGTGCACATACCCTTGGCTTGCCACCACATCATCCATTCTATTTGAAGAGGCGAGAAATTCAACGCAAGCATCTTTGAGCCTGCTGCATTGATGTTGGTCAGCTAGAGCTAACATGGTCGCAACAGATTCCACATCAAGACTTTTGCAAAGAATGCCTTCACACACCAACTTCAACCTTTCAAGTGCGTACCGATCTGCAGCCACCAGTAAGTGCTTAACCATCTCTTTATTCTCACAATCATCAAGGTCTTCCATGGAAGGCAAGGAATCCGTGTAGATGAAGTGAAGCAATGCCTTGAAAACAGCAGGCTGCATGTCTTGGACAGTTATGTCGTGTCTCGACTTGTCCCTCATTGGCCCATAGAGCTCTGCCTTGAAGACCGGTGACCGGATTGCAAGCACCATCCTGTGCGCAGGGAAAGCCTCCCCTTTGACATTGAATGTTGCATCTGCTTCCTCTGCCGTCTCTAGCCATTTCCCAAGATTAGGTGACAAGTCTGAGGGTGGCATCTGGTCCTCCAAGAGTATCTTAGCGTCGACAACAAGTGGTTGCTTGATCACAGTGAGGTCGCACTCTATTATGAGGCGGTCGTCTCGCAGGAACACAGACTCCTCCAGCTCGCTCCTCAACTTGAATTGGTTCTTTCCAAATGCAGATGCGTTCCTACTGGGGTCAAGGGAGTTATTGAACACCTCCAAGGGTGGTCTCGACGAGGACGTCACGGATGAGGACAGCCCGCTGGTGTGGTCGATCAATCTGAAATCGTAGAGCGCCCTTACATCGGCGCACTTGCTCAGGAGCTCGAGGTAGACCGAGACGTAGTCCTTGAACTGTTCTGTTGGTCCGTCAGGGTAGTAGCGGATGCACCATTCGCACCCGGCAACGGAGACGGGGGTGGACCGGATGTATTTTCCAATGCCCATGCCTCTGTGCAGGCTGTACCCATTGATCTCGAATGCGAGTGTGGCACGCACCGTCGCTGGGGTGCATCTCGATAGCATTCTTTCGGTTGGCCTCTGGAGTGCCGCCATCGTGGGAGTTTTGGGGGTGGGGTGCGTATTGAGGGCGGCGGCGACGGGAGAACTGGGGGAGGGGAAAGCGTGAGGCGGTCTGGTAACGGGGAATGGCGGCGAGGCGGGGGGAGGTGGGCAGGCGGCGATCGGACGGGAGCCGGGACGAGGGTTTGGGCGAGCTTCTGATTTGGGGGCGAGGGTTTGCGTTGAGGAAAAGCTCTGTCTCCCGGTCTGCCGCCGCTATATTCCGCATTCCCAGGCAACAGCCCATCTATCCCATGAAACAGATAGCGGCCCAGTGAGCCGCGCCCGTGGCCCAGCCCAGTCTCGAGCGCCCCCATGGAGTAGACTGGAGTGGAGGAGAAATATATAGTCCAAAACGGCACAAGGCTCGAGGCCGGGAGTGGTTCTTCCGTTCTTGTCCCGTGGCCTTCTGCCGGCAACGGCTGACCGCACTACAACTCAGACTAGTTTTGATCAACAAAAGAAAAAGTACAGCCTAGTACAAAAGAGTATATTCAGGAAAGATAATAAAACTATATGTATTTTATTTTTAGGATACGAAACTGTATTTCCTTTCTAATCAACAAGATAATAATAAAAGTACATGCAAAATGATGTATTGCCTTGATTATCAAATTAGGAATAAGTTGCCGAGTCTGAATGTACCCCGGTGAACAGAAAAGAAGGAAAGAGAGTACAAAAGCAGCTAATTTTTTTAAAATAATACGTTTTTTTAATCAATTTCATGAATATTACGCAGATTAAGGAATTTACGAAAGTAGTGCACTGTCGTTTTTTCAAAAAACGACTCGGGCTCGTCGTTTTTTGAGGACACGACACAGCCGCGCCGTCTTTTGAGACACCGAAAGCAGCGCCTGGGCTCCACCCTGCCGGCTTGCAGCGCGACAGACGCTTCGGCCGTTGCGTGGAAAGACGACCCAGCCGTGCGTCGTTTTATGGTGGAACGACGAGCCCGCGTCGTTGTTCGATAGGACGACTTGCCACGTCGTTTAACGGTGGAACGACGAGCTCGCCCTTAATACACGCGCGCCGCGCCCAGCCCCGCGCACGCCTCCTTCTTCCTCTCCCTCTGCTGCCGCCTAGCCCCTGCTAGCTGCGCACGCCTCCTTCTTCCTCTCTCTCTCTCTGCTGCCGCCCAGCCCCTGGTAGCTCTTCTCCCCTGCTGCTTCTTCTCCCATGGAGCTGTTTCCATTTGCTGCCACACTTTGCTCCGTTTTCCACTAAATTTGCTGCTGAAGCTAGTAGATTCCCGATCTACTTGTGGGATAGTCTGGTGTAGCGATTTGAGCCGTTTTCGTGGAGGATTTTCTTGGAGTTCTTGAGGTGCAATGGCTATGGTGAAGTCTGGGGCGGGGGCTTGAGGCAGCTGCATGGTGGAGTCTCGGGCTGGGGCTTGAGGCAGCTGCACGGTTGAGTGGAGGCAACAGACGCAGTGATTTCGCACGCTTCAAGGATAAACCCTAATTTCTTGCTAACTACAGTCACTTGTGTTTGTTTATCTTCTCGGTAGTTCTGGATGTTGTATGTTAGCGCTCCGCGATGAACTGCTAGATTATAAGTATATTTGTGGGCTATGCCAGATTATTCGGCTATAGGATTATAAATATATCGGTGGGCTATGCCAGATTATTCGGCTATAGGATTATTAGTATATTTGCGGGCTAAAAGCTTCCATTGTGCGGACATTTGATAAAATGTGGTATTTTTTAGGTCTGAAGTTATGTCCAATAATGTAGTGTTTAGGTTCTACTATGGTGACAGTGTCGTCAAAACAAACCAGAATGGAGTTGATTTGAGCGATTTTTATTGTATTGATGAAGTGCTCCAGGATCCCGAAACAATATCCATTATTGAGTTGAAGGATTGGTTATGTGCTTGTTTAGGGCTCCCTCCCACCCATACTGTCGGTGTGCATGTATTATGGACTAAGTCAAGGATTAAACCAGATTTTTTTGAGACCGATAGAAGAGCAAGCTAAATGGTCAAATGGGTGAAAGCCTGTCTGCGTAGGGTAATTAACCCTAGTGTCTTAGTGCTTCCTGGCGAAAAGAAGAGCCTGTTATGAAGGGGGGAAGTAGTCAGACACACCATGCTGGTGGTAGTTATGATCATGAGCAGAGCAGTCAAGCCGAAGACGGAGGTGGTGGTGGCTACTATGATGACCAGAGCAGTCAAGGCCAAGATGGCGGTGGTGGTTATGAACCTGGTCAGAGTAGTTATGCACACAGCGATGGAGGTAGTTATGAACCTGGTCAGAGTAGTTTTGCACACACGAGGATGGTGGACATGAATCAGCTGAAGGTAGTCAAGGGACATGAGAAGATATTTTTAGTGGTGAGGTTGATGAGGACGAGATACACGACGGTTGGTTGCAAGATCAGATGGAAGCCGAAGATTCAGAAGGGTATAGTGATAGCTCTTATGATTCCGCTGAGTCTGATCAAGAGGACCAACCTATTCCGGCATCATGGAATCAAGACCACACAACAGCAATGAATGTGAACGATGGGCATGATTCCTCGTGGCACTATCACGCCAACAACATCTCCATTGGTGCATTATATCCTAGCAAGAGGCATCTACAGGAAGCAATCGTTGAGCGGGCATTGTCCACGCAACGGGTTTTCAAAACAAAGGTGTCATCCCAACAATATTTGACTTTGGTTTGCGAGGTAGCTGGGTGTCCTGCCAGGGTCCATGCCCATGTTCCTCGATATGGCACCAACTAGAAGGTTAGCGATGTTGTGCATCACACATGTCAACTTGACAATGTCCTGCAAGACCATCGTAATCTCACGTCAACCCTCCTGGCTAGACTGTTATACACTGAGATAGTGGAGACCAAAGCCATGGTGGTGAAAGCTATCATCAACAAAGTTCTGCCGATTTCGCTACAATATATCTTACGGAAAGGCTTGGAGGACTAAGCAGAGGGCACTGGAGACAAGATTTGGTTCGTTTCGAGATGGATACGACTGTGTTGTTCGGATGCTCTAGACACTGCAGGCTAGGAATCCAGGCACATACCTCGACATCCAACACTTAACATTGCCTCAAGAACCCAATTTGAGGGTGCTTCATCGAGTGTTCTTCTCATTTGCTATTTGCATAGAAGCTTTCACTCACTATCGACCAGTCATTTGTGTAGATGGAACATTTCTCATTGGCAAGTACATGGGCCAGATCTTGACTGCCATAGGTCAAGACGGGAACAATCAAGTTGTTCCACTTGCATTTGCTTTCGTGGAGAGCGAGAACACTGAGAGTTGGGTATGGTTTTTCAGGCAGTTGAAGATAGCAGTTGTGAGGGATGTACCGAATGTATGCGTCATACATGACAGGCATCCGGGTATACTCAGCGCGATAAGGAAGCTGACTCAGCCTGCTCCAGATGAACCAACTCCATGGCTAGACATGCAGAGTTTTTGGTGCATGCGGCATCTAGGGGCTAACTTTTTCTCACAGTTCAGGAACAAGGCCCTGATGAACCTATTCAAGAAGCTTTGCAAGCAGAACCAGGAGTGGAAGTATATCAAGTGTTGGGCCTATCTAGATGAATTCACAAAAAAACATGTTAGGCAGAGGAGAGCAGCTAGAGCAGCAGCTGTGGTGGCTCATGCTTGACATGATAGCTGCAGCTAGGCGGGCACCACCTGAGGAAGAACCAATTGCTCTTTGCGATTTGCCGGGATTTGACCAACCCGGTACTAGGAGGAGGCCTGGCAGACGGATTAAGAATTTTCAGGAATGGATAGAGCACGAGCCTATGGAGAGGTGGTCTCTGTTGCACGACACTCATGGTGCTAGGTTTGGCGTCATGACTACAAATCTTGCCGAAACTTACAACTTCGTCTTGAGAGGAAGCAGGGCTCTGCCATTAACAGCTATTCTGGAGTGTATTTGAAGGGAATATGCCCGAGAGGCAATAATAAAGTGGTTATTATCTTATTCCATGTTTATGATAAATGTTTATTTTACATGCTAGAATTGTATTGATCGGAAACATCAATACATGTGTGTTTAATAAACAAAAAGGGTTCCTAGTTATGCCTCTCTTATAGACTAGCTTGTTGATTAACAAGATGATCAAGGTTTCCTGATCATGGACATTGGATGTTGTTAATAACAAGGTCACACCATTGGTGGAATGATGTGATGAACATTCATCCAAAGTATAGCATTACGATCAAAGTCATTATGTTTATATTGCTATAACAACATACGAAGTAATCTTTATCCTTAGACCATGAGATCATGTTAATTGCTAACACCAGAAGAGTGTCTTGATAACATCAAACATCACACCTAACAGGGTGACTATAAAGATGGGTTCAGTGCTACGAAGGTGTTATGTTGAGGCTCATGGATCAAGAGTGGGATTTGTCCATCCCGATGACGGATAGATATACTCTGGGCCCTCTCGGTGATATCACATTGAAATAGCTTGCAAGCAAGTGATGTGATCACTAGAATGTTATATCACGGGAACGAGAAAAGAGTGCATGTCGGTAACGAGATCAAACTAGGTATGGAGATACCAATGATCGAATCTCGGACATGTAATATATCACGGGACAAAGGGATTTAGTTACTAGCGTTAAAGGTTCTCACGATCACAGAAGTCATCGTTGAATGTGTAGGAGTCAGTATGGATCTCCAGTCCTGCTGATTATTGATCGGAGAGGGTCTCGATCATGTCTACATTATTCATGAACCGTAGGGTGACACACTTAAGGATACCGACACCATTTGGAGCAAATATGTTTGATAAAGATTTAAGAAAGCGCTGGAATTATTTCAATAGACACCGAAACTATTTCGGGTGAAATTGCTGGAATTGGTTATGCATGTAATATTGAAATGTTGCAGGGGGTTTTATGTGAATGTTTGTTAATTAAAGTAATTAACAAAATTCTGAATAAAAATAATAAAAGAGTTT
Organism: Avena insularis; assembly: GCA_023614405.1. NCBI lineage: Eukaryota > Viridiplantae > Streptophyta > Magnoliopsida > Poales > Poaceae > Avena > Avena insularis. Next base: position 538,034,340 of record CM042686.1, read on the forward strand.
TATTAAATGAGAGAGCATTAAATTTGGAGAAATTTAATGCATTTAAAGTGGAGACTTTAAAAGAGAATGTGAAGGGGCATTTTAATGTGGAGGGGTTACCACCACATGAATGGAGGAGGTGAAGTGTCACCCCCTCCATGCGCCGGCCATGAAGGAGGGGCACCCCCTCCTCCTATAAAAGTCCACCCCCTCCTCACTTCTCACACACACCTCCTTGTGAAGGATCTCTCTCCCCCTCTAGTATTATTCCCCCATGGTCTCGGATTAGCGAGATACGTGTTCTCGGCTTTATCTGGAAAGGAGTTGCTTCACTGCTTTCTTTGGAGCGAGGGACGGAGGTTGTCGGGTACCGGACGTGTGTGCGATCACGGATGCACCGCTGCTTTGTGGTGCTGGACTTGGTGGTCTGGAGCTGGATCCGATGGGCGTCTTTGGGCGGACCTGCTGGACTTCGTCATGATCTTGAGATCGGCAAGTGTACGACTACATCAACCACGAGTTCCTACTCGTTAACAAAGCTCGTTGTCTACAAGGGTAAGTTCTCATTGGATGTATGTCCACCCGTTGCTTTGTACCTAGTAGATAGATCTTGGTGTGTAGTTCACACCGTAGGAAATTTTTGTTTTCTATGCTGCGGACCCAACTGTGGTATCAAAGCCTGATCTATGTGTAGGTGCTTAGCACGGGTAGTACACATATGTTGATAGGTGGGCGATGATGATCATGTTATTGCATCTTCTATGTATTTTGGATATTGGTGGCATAGTGGGATGAAGCGGCCCGGACCAACCTTACATGTCATCGTACATGAGACCGGTTCCACGACTGACATGCAACTTGTTTTGCATAAGTGGCTGGCGGGTGTCTGTCTCTCCTACTATTGTCAATATCTGATTTACAACGAGTTGCTAATAACTTAGTTATCCTTGTTGTGGTTCATGTTCGTAGGTAAGAACGGCTGTATCTCCGAAAGCCCTAAGCCACGTAAAACTTGCAATTGATAAATTAGAGGCGTCTAGTTTAGATCGTTGCCGGGCTAGTGTATTGATATGGTATTGTTGTAAGTAGATGTATGATAGATACTCTTACAACACACTCAACGTGTAAGTTCCATAGACCTTGGCCTTACACACAAAGGAATGATAAAGATCATACCACGATGCAAGTGATAGAGATCAAATGCATGGACCATATCATCTCACTTTACACATTAGATGTTAGCATCTTATACTGCTAGTTTGGCGCTTTCTGTAGTATTGTAAGATGATCCCTCTTTTAGATATCAAGATAAAAATGTGTTCTTCCTTAAGTATGCACCGTTTTGTGGATCGTATTTCGAGACATCACGTGATGATCGGGTGCACTCGACTCTACGCTTTCATACAAATGGGTGTAAGACAGTTTTACACATGTGAGTACTAAGGTTCTTACTTGGCGAGCCTAGCATGTACAGACATGGCCTCGGAACATGGACCGAAAGGTTAAGCATGAGTCATATAGTTGATATGATGCCCATATAGATGCTCGCCTTTGAAGCTACATCAACTCACGTGATGATCGGACCTGGTGTAGTGGATTTGGTTCATGTAATCACCAAAAAGGCATGAGGGATGTCGTTTTTGAGTGGGAGTTCATTTCTAATTTGGATTAGTCGAACCAAATTTGTCATAAATTAAATCAAAGTGAATTTGCATAGTTTGTTGTAGCCATTGGCATTCGTTTTCTACCTTATGCTTAGTTTTTATTTAAGATAATAGAACTATAGAATTCTGGATATTTACTTTACGAACTGGTATCGTATTGTTTTGAATGTCAATTTAAAGTTTATAAGTCCTATTGCAAACTTTTAGCAAACTCTATTTACTCCATGAAGTTTAATAAGTAGTATTAAATCAAGAGTAAGAATTCCAATGTTAGTATCTAAAGTATCATGTTTGCCTCCATGATTATTGGTATTCAAAAAGTTGTTTTAATATCAAGATTATATTGGAGCTGGAAATTGTTTCAGAAACCATCATGTGTGAAAGATATTGTGATATCTGAAACAATGTTTTTGGTTGCATTATGATAGAGTATAATTTAGCAAAATACATGTTCTCATATTGCATGAGAATATGTGAAGGATGGAGATGCTAGGCATCCGAATCTACCAAAAAGGTTTTGGGAACTGATATTATACTCGTGATTCTTCCTTATAAGCTATAGTAGCTTGATCATGAAAGTTGTCATGATAAGGATGAATAGAAGATGTAAGTAAAATGTTTACTACACTAATAGATTACTAAAGAATGGATTTTTTGAAAGAATGCCAAACATTTGATGATGGTGATCCACTTCAAAGTGCAAGTCCAAAGGTATTAGTATTTGACTATATACGCTTTGTACTATGTGTCATGTGAATGACACCACTATTGATGTTGATAGATTCTTTTAAAAGAAAAAGGAATTGTTGAAAGAGAATCTATAAAATATTTGGCAGAAAATATAAGGTTGGAGCTGTCCAACTTGGGTATATAGAAGATATACATGTTATGGTTGTATTCCTTGCTTGTTAAAAAAATGTGGTTCTTAGGTATTGGATACCGAATTGGTTGGTATGAAGTGTCATACAGGACAACGCAATTCATGAACTACAATGGCCTGAGTAAACTAGCAAGAGAATGAGTCATGATGTTCATCGAAAACAAATAAAGTGCTATTGTGTTTTTCGTTGTCATCAAACCAATCCTTCAAGATTTGTTTAAATAATTGTTATTTTGTTCCGGTATCATGAGAACAATGGATGTTCAAATAATTACCGTATTCCATAAAGGATGGATGAACTTTTACAAGTCTAGTTGGAGAAATCACATCCATAAACACTATTGCTAAAATGTCGCAAGACAAATGATTGAAAGATCACTTATGAAGTGACATCGCTGTTTAAATTATATTTGAAAGAAAACATGAAGAAACTCCATGTTGATGGATTTTTGGAGTCTTTGATTTTGATCAATTGACGCATGTGAGACTTTCCTCGAGATAATTGAAACTCTGTCCATAGGCCAGAGAGGAACGGATGACTAGCTTATTGGAAATTGTGCATGCTGATGTGCATAGTCCATTATGTGTAGCCATATGCGATGGATCTTTTTGCTTCATATGCTTTCTCCGAAAATTTGAGTGAATATATCTGTATATTTACTTAATAAGGAAGAAGTATGAAACATTTAAAAGTTGTTCAAAGACTTTCAAGATGAAGTGAAAAATCATTGTAACAAGAAAATAAAGAGTTTATGATTCGATCATAAAGGAAGATATTTGAGTTACATGTTTAGCAAAAACACCTAAGACTTGAGGAATTGTTCCTTGATTTGTGTTCCCCAATAAACCATAGGAGTATGGCATATTCGAGAGATGAAATCAAACCATGTTTGACATGGTAAGATCAAAGGTGTCATTTATAAAACTGCCATTATGTTTTAAGGATTGAAGCTTTAGAGACTACCTCTTTTACACTGCAAAGAGCACCATCGTGATCCGTTGAAATGACACCATATGAGTTATGGTTTGGGATAAAACCCGAATTGTCTTTTCTTAAATTTTGGTATGCTATGCATAAGTAAAATGTTTACAACCAAAGTCGGATAAGCACGTCTTTGTAGGTTATCCCAAAGAATTTGTTGGGAATTTCTCCATAACACCGAGGACAAAAGAGTTTGTTACTTGGAACGTCAAGTTTCTTGAGAAGGAATTTTTCGTGAAAAGTTAAGTGGGAGGACAATAGAACTTTGATAAGGTTGTTGAACCTTAGCTATATGTGCTAAGTAAATGGCGCTTGGGAAAAGTGTCCTGGTGGCGGCCACAATTCTCATGGCTCTCGTGATTACAAAAGGTGTGATCTCGGAGATTAGAGTTCCTATAGAACCGTGTGGGTCGGTAAGAATCAAATAGTAAGATTTGGTAAGCAAGTCGTTATTGTTTTGACAATGATGAACCGACTACATGCAAAGAAGCGATGATGGGCCCTGACTCCATAAAATGACTAGAAGTCATAGAATCCATGATAGTATCCATACACGAGAAAACAAGTTTCTGAACTTGGAAGACCCTCTGGAAAGGCGTGAAGCCTATCGGTCGTGTTTGGATCTATAAAGAAATAAGACATGGATGTTTAATATCTATGAAATAGTCGACATGTCGGAAAGAAGTTTACGATATGTTCAAGGAGTTGACTATGACAAGATTTGATCTTTCATAGCGATATATAGTCTTGACGGATTAATGTAGCAACCACTACATATAATTTGGTATATGGTAGTTGAATAAACAAAACAAGGTTCTTCTAATAGAACGGTAACCTAGGACATGTACATGACATGGTCCGACGGGTTTTGTTAATTCAAAGGGTGCTAAAAGGGCATGTAAACTTCAATAGTTGAAGTAAGCATAGCGGAGTTGGAATCTTCACCATGATGAAACTATTAAAAGAGTTTAAATTCATCGGAGATGATGAAGATGCTTGCATTTGCAAGAAATTAAGTGGGAGCGCTGAGACATATTTCTAATACATTATGTAGAGGACATATTGTTGATTGGAAATGATGTATCTTGAATTGACACAAGTTAAGGATTTCATTAAAATAAGATTTCGATGAAAGACTTGGGCAAACCCAGAATATTAGGCATCAATATCTATATGGATAGATTAAGGCGCTAATATGGTTGTGCCAGACATACATATATAAGATATTGAAAGGGTTCAATATGATATATTGAAAGGGTTCAATATGGAAACAACAAGAAAGGTTCTTGCTGCATGGAAAGGATTGTATCAAAATTCAAGTGTTTCAACACTTGGTGAGTAAAATCACATGAAGATTTTGATCGATTATACCATGATATGTATATATCCAGAATGTCCTATGCTCTAAATGTTATGAGCATATACCAGAATGATTCATAAGATGATCATTGGACAATAGTAAAGATATTCTTATGAGCTTTGGAAGAACTAATAATATATAATGTATAAGTGACAAATAGTTAAAGGTAGTTCATTGTAAAGTGTTACATTGATACTAGTTTTGTCACAAGATACAAATTAAATTTATCTCAATTTAGACTATGGGTGGCACAATATAATGGAAAGGATGTTCCATGATGGATTTGGATGTGTTCCAAAGTTGAGTTATTGTGACGGATACTACAACAAAAGGCTAAGTATATGACTGCTATAGTAGCGATAGGAGGGCATTTGTGTTAAGTAGTTTGTTATCAAACTAGGTGTGGTTCAAAGTGGGCTAATACTATGAAGATATATTGTGTGACAATAATATCAACATATTTTGAGCCGAACGAACTAAAGGTCTCACCAAAGGACCAAATCTATACAATGCCATCTCATTTGAGAATGAGTGATGCATAGAGACGCAGAGACATGCAAATACACACGGACCTGAAAACCGCAGATCCAGAGATTATGTTAACCACTAGAAATAGCGTATATGCAACACCATAAAGCCATAGGTGTTCAATACGCAAAGTTTTTCAAACTAGATTATTGACTCTAGTGCAAGTGGGAGACTGGAGGGAATATGCCCGAGAGGCAATAATAAAGTGGTTATTATCTTATTCCATGTTTATGATAAATGTTTATTTTACATGCTAGAATTGTATTGATAAAACATCAATACATGTGTGTTTAATAAACAAAAGGGTTCCTAGTTATGCCTCTCTTATAGACTAGCTTGTTGATTAACAAGATGATCAAGGTTTCGATCATGGACATTGGATGTTGTTAATAACAAGGTCACACCATTGGTGGAATGATGTGATGAACATTCATCCAAGTATAGCATTACGATCAAAGTCATTATGTTTATATTGCTATAACATCATAAGTAATCTTTATCCTTAGACCATGAGATCATGTTAATTGCTAACACCGAAGAGTATCTTGATAACATCAAACATCACACCGTAATGGGTGACTATAAAGATGGGTTCGGTGCTACGAAGGTGTTATGTTGAGGCTCATGGATCACAAGTGGGATTTGTCCATCCCGATGACGGATAGATATACTCTGGGCCCTCTCGGTGATATCACATTGAAATAGCTTGCAAGCAAGTGATGTGATCACTAGAATGTTATATCACGAGAACGAGAAAAGAGTGCATGTCGAAACGAGATCAAACTAGGTATGGATATACCGATGATCGAATCTCGGACATGTAATATATCGGGACAAAGGGATTTAGTTACTAGCGTTAAAGGTTCTCACGATCACGAAGTCATCGTTGAATGTGTAGGAGTCGATGGATCTCGTGTCCGCTGCTGATTATTAATCGGAGAGGGTCTCGATCATGTCTGCATTATTCGCGAACCGTAGGGTGACACACTTAAGGGATACCGACACCATTTGGAGCAAATATGTTTCAGATAAAGATTTAAGAAAGCTGGAATTATTTCAATAGACACCAAACTGCTTTGGGTGAAATTGGTGAAATTGGTTACGCATGTAATATTGAAATGTTGCAGGGGTTTTATGTGAATGTTTGTTAATTAAAGTAATTAACAAAATTCTGAATAAAAATAATAAAAGAGTTTTATTAAATGAGAGAGCATTAAATTTGGAGAAATTTAATGCATTTAAAGTGGAGACTTTAAAAGAGAATGTGAAGGGCATTTTAATGTGGAGGGTTACCACATGAATGGAGGATGAAGGGTCACCCTCCATGCGCCATGAAGGAGGGCACCCTCCTCCTATAAAAGGCCACCCTCCTCACTTCTCACACACACCTCCTTGTGAAGGATCTCTCTCCCCCTCTAGTATTATTCCCCATGGTCTCGGATTAGCGAGATACATGTTCCCGGTGGCTTTATCTGGAAAGGAGTTGCTGCTTCCGCTGCTTTGCTGGAGCGAGGGACGGAGGTTGTCGGGGTACCGGACGTGTGTGCGATCACGGATGCACCGCTGCTTTGTGGTGCTGGACTTGGTGGTGCTGGAGCTGGATCTGATGGACGTGCTGGAGCCGGACCTGCTGGACTTCATCACGATCTTGAGATCGGCAAGTGTACGACTACATCAACCACGAGTTCCTACTCATTAACAAAGCTCGTTGTCTACGAGGGTAAGTTCTCATTGGATGTATGTCCACCCGTTGCTTTGTACCTAGTAGATAGATCTTGGCGTGTAGTTCACACCGTAGGAATTTTTTTGTTTTCTATGTTGCGGACCCAACAGTATTTTCACCGGAACGTTGAAGTACTTTAGAGATAGACTTCAGCTTGCTCAGATGGATATCATCAACAACCCAAACACGCGGTACTGTTCAAAGATAATGGATTACATGAATGCCAAAATGGAAAAGGCTCGGTCTATGCACGTCGTCGCCATCGGTAATCAAGAACGAAGATTTGAGGTTTGCCTCCCTTCCAACAGGATCGGATCTGGAGAAGAGGTAAAGACACAAGAGGTGAGGATAGGCAATGAGGCTTGGCCGACGTGTGAGTGTACCTGCAACAAACCCAAGCTGCTGCATCTGCCCTACTCTCATGTACTTGCTGCGTGCGGACAGTTAGGTATGGATGCGAGATCGTTTGTGTCTCCTTATTTTCTTAAGGAGTCGGTGATCAATACATGGACTAGCGAGATGATGGGATATAGAGCATGGGGCAATTTTAACAAAGTAAACCCCGGTGAAAGGATTTACATCCCAGATCCTGAACGAATGCGGATAGGCAGAGGAAGGCGACAATGTGGTCGGATCCGTAATGATATGGATGAATCTGAAGCCGGAGGCCCTACTAGACAATGTTTTCTATGTAATCATTTTGGTCATAGAGACATCAATTGCCATATCTTCGGGACTGGAGGAGCGGCTCCTCGTGGACGTGGCAGGCGAGGAACAAGAGGCAGAGGAAGAAACTAGTTTTAAATTTGTAATTCGTATGGAACCATGTTTTAAATTTGTAATTCGTATGGAACTATGTTTTAAATTTGTAATTCGTATGGAACTATGTTTTAAATTTGTAATTCATATGGAACCATGTTTTAAATTTGTAATTCGTATGGAACTATGTTTTAAATTTGTAATTCGTATGGAACTATGTTTTAAATTTGTAATTCGTATGGAACCATGTTCTAAATTTGTAATTCTTATGGAACCATATTCTAAATTTGTAATTCTTATGGAACCATGTTCTAAATTTGTAATTCTTATGGAACCATGTTCTAAATTATGCAGATGGCTGGATCTTTGCTTAATGCTGATATTGATAGAAAGCATCGGTCAACTTTATTGGATGCGGAACCAGGGAGCTTAAAGCACCTTATCACTCGCACTCCCATGTCTAACTGGATGATACACCCTTATTGGCTGCAGAGGTATGAGACATTTATTCCTAATTCGTATGAAAAAATCTGCCTTGCTAGGATGCCCATTGTTGCTGCAGCTGTGGTCATGGGAGAGGTTCCCTATTGGCCGCCCGGAGGTAGCAAAAAATCAAGCGGTAATCGTCCAGGGAGAGCAACCCGTTGTCTATGCGTCTGATATGATGTTTGACCACGAGAGAATTGACATGCCTACATTCGGTACACATTGGACACGACACAAGGTAAGTTAAAAGGTTCTGTTAATTGCATGGTCCATATTGCACTACGAAGGAAACTAACAACTATTTAATCCAACAATGTCGTTTCGCGGGAGAACAAGTAACCCGCTGCTACCCGGCGTTCAGCGAGCAGTTCGACACATTGAAGGAGGAGTTGGTGATTTGGGAGCCGTATACCACAGCTGAGGCAGCTGCAAGATATCCCGGCGGGTTATCTATTATGTGTCGTAGAGATGAGGACTACTGGCTTACTAAATCGAAGATCATCTTCGATTGTCAGGTGGAGGAGATTTCTCAACAGAGGGTCATGAGGCAATTCGGTCTTTGCCAGATGGTAGATCCTCCATGCCCGGAGGCACCCCTTTCATCGGACATGCATATGTAAGTTAATATATTATGTATCTATAATTTTACACCGATTGTGTACTTAGAAAATCTAACTGCAGGTACTCTCGGAAGGGTACTAAAAGAAGTGCAAATCAGTGGCTTCAACGGGTTAATACTTATATCAATGGTTGGCAGAATGCAACAACTGACGTGTGGACCGCTCCTGCGTTTGATATGGAGCTATTCCGTGCATACTTACAGAGGTACATGAGCATGACATGGTTGCGTCCCATCCACCACGCATATGATGATGAAAGATACCCTAGCCAGTCGACTATGGAGCCCAGACAATCAGCGGTAAATACACTTTTCTTCATGACTGCACCTGGTAGCCTATATAATGTGTACTTATCCACTATACAAATGCAGGCCGATATGACATGGGAGCTACAGAATGAAGTGAATCAGTGGGGACGTTCGCTCTCGTTCGCTCCTCTTCTACTACCACGTCAAGGAGTTCAGTCCTTCGTAAGGCGTGTGCAAGAAAGACTACAGAGTATCTATGCGACCATCATGTGCACGAACGTTTCAGACGTCGTTCATCACCGAGCAGCACATCGTCCACCTCGTCACTCCATGGGGGAGGGCCCGCCGCGTCGCTCCATGCAGGCTCGCCCACCACGTCACTCCACGCAGGAGCGCACCCCGCGTGCAGACCAGACACTACTCCGAGGCTCACAGCAGGAGACACCCACTGCACCTATCCGCCACAAGCCTCGTCCACGGATCTCACAGCAGGAGACACCAAGAGCACCACCCCCAGACCAGGCTGGAGGATCAGCGTGGCAGCAACAGCAGCAGGAGACACCGAGAGCACCACCCCCAGACCAGGCTGGAGGATCAGCGTGGCAGCAAATGCAGATTTACTTCGACCGATGGCGGCGGCCGTAGCTTACTTTCGACCGATGGCACCAGCACGGCGGAAGTCCCATTCATGGGCTATCGTCCGAATGGGCATTTCCTAGCTATTTTGGTTACATGTAGTGTATAATCGTTGAGTACTTAATATTTTTACATGGCAGGAGGATATGGAGACCCAAGCATGTCCTCAATGGGTTCGTGGGCGACTAATGAGGAGGATCAGCAGACTCATCAGGATTAGGTTGACTGGTTTGGACTGTATCAGACGGAACAGACTCAAGAGACGCAGCAGACTCCACCACCTATCCCCACACAGGATACACAGACGCAGGGTGACGGGTCAACTCTACCTCCCTGCAATGTGGGGCCTCCTAGAAGGTACGGATGGGGTACACCGACGCCAGGGCAACCTCGTGACCGGTGGCAGTGATATCTATCTATGTATCTGTCTGCATATCTGTCTATGTATCTTGTATCGGTCTAGTTATCTGTCTATGTATGAGACTTGTATCTTGTATCGGTCTAGTTATCTGTCTATGTATGAGACTTGTATCTTGTATCGGTCTAGTTATCTGTCTATGTATGAGACTTGTATCTTGCATCGGTCTAGTTATCTGTCTATGTATGAGACACATTTTTTATTCGACAAACACTACAGCATAGCTTGCAACACAGTTCAACATAACTTGCGGTAAATAAATAAGAGCGCTCTCTATCCCTACGACTATGCCCTTACACTTCAACGATGCCTTCTTCATGACCTGCTCTTCTTGCCCTTACCCTTCGACGATGCCTCGTCTTTACCCTTCTTCTTGGCCTGCCTTTCGTCCCACTCAGCTCTCCACTTAGTCCCAATGGCAGGCGTCATGAATATATCATCTTCATCTTCACTCTCTTCTAGCTTGTCATTGCTCTTCTTGCCCTTACCCTTCGATGATGCCTTGACCGATGATGGCTTGCCCTTACCCTTTGACGATGCCTCGTCTTTACCCCTCTTCTTGGCATGCCTTTCATCCCACTCAGCTCTCCACTTAGTTCCAACGGCAGGCGTCATGAATATATCATCTTCATCTTCACTCTCTTCTATCCAAATCCAAGGGAGCGTGATGTTCTGCTGCCTTGCCCCTTCATTAGAGAATCTTTGCTTGCTCCACCTAGCATTGATCCGAAGTAGCTCTTGCCGTATCTCCTCTGGAGTCCTCTTCGGCCACCCTTTCCTACGCAATCCCTCACGCAGCTCAGTGGGGAGACAATCACTACCAATTAGTTTCTCCAATGGGGCTGGATTGTTGTCTATCCTAAAGTTCCTAGCCAAATGAAAAAGGTCGACGAACATGTCTGGCACAAAACTGCGATCGTAGGGAAACATACTGGCTAAAAATGGGGTGGCTGCTGCTTAAACAACTGCGTGAGGAGGGGTTTTTATAGGGTAACATTCTGGCGGGAAACATTATGGCGGGAAAGATTTTTGCGGGAGATATTTTGGCGGGAAACATTCTGGCAGGAAACATTTTGGCGGGAAGCATTTTGGCGGGAATGTTTTTTGATGGAAAGCAACATTGGTCTGACATGTTGAATTAAAGATACATCACAACACTACAACTAAAATTAAGATACATCGGGACACTACAACTGAAATTAAGATATCAGGACACTACAACTGAAATTAAGATACATCAAGACACTACAACTGAAATTAAGATACATCAGGACACTACAACTGAAATGAAGTTACATCAGGACACTACAACAGGAATTAAGATACATCGGTACTAAGACATACGTCTACCTTCCCTGAGTCCAGCGCGGTTACTTCCCGGTCTTGTCCCCACGTTCCTCTGCCGCCCACGCCTCGGCAGCTCTTTCTCTTAATCTCTTCCTTTCCGCCTCACGGGCCTCCTTGCGCACCTCTTCTTGGCACTCGCGGATTGCCTTCTCTTCCTCCCTTCTCTTCCTACTCAGCTCGCGGTTTTGAGCTTTCTCTGCTTGGAATTCTTTCATTCCTCTCTCCTGTTCCTTCTTCGCCTCTTCGGCCATCCTTTCAGCACGTTCCTCTTCATGAAAGGCAGCCCACGCAGCTCGGTTCCTGTCATGACACTCTTTCTTGGCCCAGGCTAGCTTCTCGGTGTCAATCCAATGGTACCACTTGCAAAGTGGAGGAGGAGACTACAAGCAAATCAATGGAATGAATAAAAGAACTCATGATAACATGAATGGTTCATATTAGCCATGCTCTGGGAACATACTGGAGGCCTCTCGTACGACGAACTTGCTTGCCGGGGCGGGCTTGCGTCGTAGTTGGGACACATGAAAAACTTCATGCCCATGCAGGTGGAGAAATCGATCGACTCCTTGACCTTCGCGAGATGGCCGCACCAACAGCGCTCGTGTGTCACCCCTTGCGGCAACCTGGCATCTTTTGTCTTCGTAGGCCTATACTCGGGGTCCGAACATGGCACACTCATGATGGAGAGGGGAAGGAAATGGGAAAAATAGAGGAATAACAGGATGGAGAGATACCATCTCGGTCCAGTATTTATAGATGCAACTAGTAGAAATTGGCGGGAGAAAACAGCGGGAACAAGTGGCGGGAGAGAAACGGCAGGAAGAATTGGCGGGAGAGAAACAGCGGGAAGAATTGGCATGAGAAAACAGCGGGAAGAAATGGCAGGAGAGAAACGGCGGGAAGAATTGGCGGGAGAAAACAACGAGAAGAATTGGCGGGAGAAAACAGCGGGAAGAAGTGGCGGAAGAGAAACGGCGCGAAAAAAGTGGCGAGACAAATACTTGCGGGAAGAGGTGGCGGGAGAAATACTCGCGGGGAAAAGAACGGCGCAAAATAGTGACGGGATTTTACCGGCGGGCGATAAACTTTAAACGGCTGGATTAGCCCAACGTAGGGTGTGCATGATCCATGCAACCGTATGCTTTTCAATAACTGACAAGCCGCGTCGTATTTTCAAAAAACGATTCGGGTTTGTCGTTTTTTCAAAAAACGACCAGCTGCCAGTCGATTATGTCAGACGCTTGTTGTTTTTTCGTCGTTGTTTGGGAAAACGACTTGGGCTCATCGTTGTTTGAAAAAACGACAGTGCACTAGATCCGTAAATTCCTGTTTTTGCGTAATATTCATGAAAATGATTAAAAAAAATGTATTATTTAAAAAAAATTAGCACAAAAGCATACATCCATCTTTTTTTTGTCTTCGTGTGTACTAATTAGATGCCACGTTTAGAATACCAGGAATTATAAACTGAATTTCTAAGGAAATCTTTCCAATTCATTCAAATGCAGCAGTGCTCTATAAGCATGCTTTTTTATAGAATCTTCTGTACTTCATTAATTTTCCTTAGTAATTACACACCCCAGTATGTTTTCCATACTGTTCAATAAGAATTATGAACCTGCCTTCTATAAAAAATACATGAACATTTTGACTACGAATGCAAAGATATGGATCAATGGGAGCCATAAGAAAGGTGTTAACTAGGACTTGTTTTGTTCAAAGCTAACTTCCCCATACTTAAGCTTTGGCACAGTGTCTAAAATAAGTAACACCATAGTAACGCCAACTTGTGGCAAAAAACCGAGTCTATAACATGCAAATCAGGTTCTACAAGTTTGCCGGAGCCGGCGCTCTCCCATGAATGATGGCTCCCTCTCCCACGCTCCCTTCCCCCTCACCGCCGCCAGAGACGACTTTGCCGGCGGCGACCATACGACGACCGGTTTTCTTCAGGTGGGATGTACCTGGTGTCCTTGCACCGCGTAGATCAGGGACGATTGAGATTTCTGGCGCGAGAACCATCTCTCTTTTCAATGAGGTTGGACGTTGTCTTTTGGATCAGATCCAGGTCAAGGCGGAGGTTATGTACGAGACTCATGTCCGCTGCGGTACATGGCACGTCTTAGTCGGTCCTCAGGGGGATGTGTGCGAGCGCCGACACGGTCACACCGGCGCGCCGCCCTATGCGCGCACGTGTCGGACAATTTTGATCGGCGGTTCCGCGATACGTATAGCCTCTGCCGGTGGACCAAATCCGTGCGAGGGCCACGTATCAGAGGGCACGGGGGATACTTCTCTGGATGAGAGTCGCAGATTGAGCAGGGGATACAGATCGACGGGCGGTTCCCAGATTTCGCTTAACCCTAGATCGGGAGAAGTGGGTAGGGTGGTTTTCATGCGCAATCCCCCCACTCCTCCCTCATCCCCACGAGTTGCAGAACCGGTGAGGTGAAGAGGAACCAGATCAGGCGATGAGAGATCTTTCGCGGAGGTACTCATCGCAGAGGCGCCGACGATGGATCACAGACCTCCTGGTTTTCGTCGCTCGCCGCCGTGGTAGCCAGCCCGACCTGGTCCCTATGCGAGCAGGTCACGGTTTGGATCTGCTCCGCACTGACAGATAGAAGACCGAAGGTTTCAAGAGGACCGGCGCGGAGACAGTGGCTAGATCCGTGAACAAGATCGTCAGAGAGATGAGGAACGCCGGTGGAAGGAGGATCGACTTGTAGAAAATCGTAGAAGGATGGAAGAGGAGGCAAGGGAGGAGAATCGCCGGAGAGATGACATAGCCAGGGAATCAAGGGCGGCTGCGCGGCGACGGGAAGATCTTGCTTGTGAGAGGGCCCTAGTAGAAGCTCGTCGGAGAGAGGAAGATCAAGCGAGACAGAGACAGATGGAGTCACAGGCCTGAGATGCAACGAGATTCACATTCTGCAGCGTCTGATTCCTCTTTCCCCGGCAGAAAAGGTAACTCTGCACATACTTCGTCCCGGCGTGATGCTCCTCTGTTTGCACACACCGTTGAACAACCAGTTATCGCTAGAACTGTTACTGCTTCTGTCAATCCATTTGGTGGATCCAATATGCCTGGTGTTAGACCTGTTACCGGGCCTTGAGGGATGGGTAAGGGTTGAAGTAATCCAGGGGGCATAATTCATGCTTAGCTTGCTAGCACACTGCACATTGTTTCACAAAGGTTTCCACATCTACCTTAAGACCTTTCCAGTGGAAGAGATTTTGTAGTCTTTGATAGGTAGCCTGTGCACCAGAGTGACCTCCCATTGCTGAAGCATGAAAGGCAGAGATGATTTGAGTTTGGAGGCCAACATTAGCCCCTATCCAGACCTTGTTATGATGTCTGATAATACCATCTTGTAATATTTCAGCTAGCATCCCTACTTCGGTTTCTACAAGTGTCCCTTCTGTTGCAGTTTCTCAGCCAGTGCCAGTCGCTACTGCCAGTCAGATAGATGCGATGGCTACAACACTGGTGGGGTCCTCTATACCTGCACCGGTTGTTGGTGTGCCGGCGGATATTAATCAGAATGTTCATATTGAAGGGTTCCAACAGATTGCAGATTTAGAAGTGGGGAGACAGGAATGTGAGAACTGTGGACTTAATCATAGTATTTTGGTCTGTCAAGAGAAGAAGCCCTGGGAGTATGTACCTCTGTTTTTTGGTAGTACAGACTTTGATCAAGGTTTTCACTCAATATCAGTCACTGAATCACCCTTTCAGCTAATGGAAAATTGCAACTATGCTCATATTATGGTGGTCGGGGGGGATGTGTCTGGGAAATACCTGGAGAAGGAATTCCAATTATGGGCAGATGTTGTTGGTTCTGGGTGGAGATTCAATGCCAGGCCCATCAGTGATGTTGAGTTTCTGATGAGATTTCCTTCTACAAAATCCATTCAAGATTTCCATTTTGGTAAAGTTTTTATGAAGACAATTCCTGATGCTGTGATTCAGATTTCTAAATGGAATGGAGATCTAGAACCTGTTGAATGGCTTGAGGAAGCATGGTTTCGTATGGTTGTCATTCCCATGAAGTATAGAGAAAAATCCATAGTTTTCTATGTGGCATCTCTTATTGGAAAACCTTTGGCATTGGACAGAAACAGTCTCAGGAATCTGGCCTATGTGAGGGTTAAGGTGGCTTGTAAAGATGTGACTCTAGTGCCAAATACAAGAAGAGGAGAAAGGAGGGATTTATGAATTTAAATACACAAGAGAAATATTTGCTCCAGATATCACACCTAATATACCTGTCTCTATTGATGTGGGAGGTGGGGATATTCCAACTGTTCCAGACAGACAAGATGTCAATAGCAATAGACCTGTGCTGACCATAGTTACTGCTGGGGGGACTGATACAGGGGCTGGTGTAGAACATAATACACAGAATGATAATGTCAAAAGTGATTGTCCCTAGGCTGACCTTCCATAATGTGCTGCCTGGGAGAAAGGGAAGGGGCCCAGAATTGAAGGTGAAAGATCTAGAAATACTGATGACATGTCTTTTGGTGCTCGAGTGGCCCAAATTTGGCCAAGTGGAGGATCTGATGGTGGAATTTCAATTAGGGAGCTAGTTGTGAGTAATGCTAACATTATAAATGGGGGCAATGTGACTGATGCAGGAAATACCAGGCAGAAGATTATAGATGTTGAACAGAATCAGGACCAGGTGATGGGTGAGGTGCATATGGAGGTGGCTCAGGCTCTAGCTCCACAGGAAATTGGGGCTGTGGTGAATCCAGGTGATCCAAATGGTGCTGGACAGACATTCCAAGAGTTTGTGCAGGATCTGCTATAGAATAAAAGGAGTGACAAATACTATGAGTATAGAAGACAATATGGTCATTTACTGGAACATATTGAACAGGAGCAAGGGGGTGCTGGAGATGAAAGTGATGGGGGAGATGGGGAATCTGATAGTACAAACAATTTCTCTGCTGAGAGTGGTGCTGATGAGGAGAGCAATCCTCCTGTGGAACACCCCATGGTTGGAGCTGGAATTCCTATTCAAGGCCAGGAGCAAGTGGTTCTTCAGGTTGGATCTTCTCAACCAGAGAATTTGTCCCAGGAGAGTCAGGGGTCACAGCAGGAACATGTTGTTGCTCAGGAGGATACAATGCATCAAATTCCTCAAACCAGGGTAAGTGAAAGACTTTCTTAGCTGGGAGGGGGCCCTAACATGAATGAAAGAAATATGAGGCAAAATTCACCAAGGGACCTGTCAGGTACTAATCTAACATTTTATAACTCTTTTGCTGCCCTAGATGATGATGATATTATGCATAGAGCTTTAGAAATGGGTGTAGAATCTTCCTCTCTATCTTTTGAGTTTATTAGTTCCTTGAAAGATCTAGAGATTGCCAGGCATAATTTAGTTGGGAAGAAAAATGTGAAGACACAGGAAATGGTAGAACAGGGAGAACAGGTTGAGTTTCTGGAATGGAAGAGTGATCATGAAGAAGAAGAGGAATTTACCCCAGTGATATCTAGGAAAAAAGAAGGAAAAAGAAGGTGAATGGTTCTGGTGGAGGCGGTCAATGTAAGTTAAAAGCTGCTGTTGTGAAGGTTAGCAACTACCACCCTATGAGTGGAGTTGTAACTGGAACAAGAGAAAGGAAAACAGTGTTATGATAGGTGGTATCTTAAACTATAGAGGGGTTGGCAAGAAAGGAATGAGTTCTTATTTGGTAAACTTGACGCAACAGGAACATTTGGACTTTGTAGGGTTGCAGGAAACTATGAAGAAAGATTTTTCTGCTGAATTTTTCAGGAAAATTGATCCTATGAATCAATTTTCCTGGAGTTGGTTGCCATCTGTTGGAAAGTCTAGAGGTATTCTGGGGGGCCTAAGATCCTCCAGATTGGATAATTGTGGATCATCGGTGGGAAGGTTTCATGTCAAGATGAAAGTATATGATATAAAATTACAAATTTATTGGCATTTAGTGGTAGTCTATGGTGCAGCACAAGAAGAACACAAGGAGGCTTTTCTGATAGAATTGACTGACATTTGCAGGGATTAATCTCTTCCTTTGTTGTTGGGAGGGGATTTTAATATCATGAGATTTTCCTCTGAGAAAAACAGGAATCATGTCCTAAGTACATGGAGCCATGTTTTCAATAACATCGTTAATACTTATGGTTTGAGGGAAATTCAGATGTCAGGGGGGCAATTTACTTGGTCCAACAATCAGAAAAGTCCCATCTTGGAGAAACTGGACAGGATTCTCATTTGCAAACAGTGGAATCTATCTTTCCTTTAGTTACTGTGCATAAGCTAACTAGAGAAGTATCTGGCCATAGTCCTTTGATTGTTGACACTATGGAGGGACAGAATGTAGGTACAAAAAATTTAGATTTGAAAAAAGTTGGTTGAAAAATCCTGAACTTATACAAAGAATTGAAAAAGTCTAGAATAAGCCTGTTAGATGCAGAAACAGTCTGGATAGAATTCAGAAGAAACTAAAGAATGTGAAAAGTGATCTCAAAGGCTGGGGTGCTCATATCAGGGGACAGGAGAAGAAAGTGAGAAAGCAGTTAACTGATGAATTGCAGGAACTAGAAGGCATTGAGGAGATGATTTTGCTGAATAAAACACAGCAAATCCGTAAAGCTCAGGTGCAGCAGCAACTCTTTGACATATATGAGAAAGAGGAATAATATTGGCAATAGAGATCAAGAGATTCGTGGCTGCTTAAAGGAGATAGTAACACTGGATACTTTCATAGGGTGGCTAATGGTGTCAGAAGGAAGAAAATGATTTACTCTTTGCAAAGTGATAATGGTGAGATTAAAGGGACCTATGATCTCTTGACTCATGCCACTGCCTTTTACAAAAACTTGTTTGGACCTGCTAAAGGTTTTGCCATCAGGTTGTTTGATGATAATTGGGAAAATTGGGAAAAGCTGAATGATTGTGATAGAGAAGAAATGAGTAGACCTTTCACAGAAGAGGAGATTAGGGAGGTTGTGAATCAGATGGAAAAGAACAAAGTTGCTGGCCCTGATGGGATGCCAGTAGAGTTCTATCAACTGTGCTGGCATGTTATCAGGGGTGATATTTTGGAAGCTTTTGAGGATTTCCATTCTCATAAAATTGATCTGAGTAGTACCAATTATGGCACAATTACTTTGATACCAAAGAGTGAGGATGCTGATGTAATTCAAAAATTCAGACCTATTTGTCTGTTGCAAGTGCTTTTCAAAATTTTCACAAAAGCTCTCACTGTCAGGGCTGAACCCGTGATGAATAAGTTGATAGATACCTGTCAGACAACTTTCATCAAAGGGAGATATATTTCAGATGGGGTTACTCTGTTACATGAGATCTTGAAAGAATCCAGAGTTCAGAAACAACAGGGGGTAGTGTTGAAGTTGGACTTTGAGAAGGCATATGACAAAGTCAATTGGGAATTTTTGTTTCACTGTTGCAAACAGAAGGGCTTTCCTGAAGATTGGCTGATTTGGCTAAGAAGTGCTGTTACAATGGGGACCTTGAATGTAAAGGTGAATGGTGAGATGGGTCCTTATTTTGGGAGTCATAAAGGGGTCAGGTAGAGGAATCCTTTCTCTCCTTTCTTATTCAATATGGCTGGAGATTGTTTGGCTCAAATGGTGCTGAATGCTCAGGCAGGTGGCCTCTTAATTGGTTTGGCAGATAATTTGTTTGCTAAAGGCATTGCTATATTACAATATGTTGATGACACTATTTTGTTCATCAAGGATGATGTGGAGGGGGCTAGAAATTTGAAACTGCTTGTGTATCTCTTTTAAGCTATGTCAGGTCTGAAAATCAATTTTGAAAAAAGTGAGGTGCTATTGATCTTAGAAGATGATGAGAAGCAAATGATGTATGCAGATCTTTTTAATTATCAAACTGGTGATTGGCCAATCAAATATCTGGGCCTGCCTGTCTGTAGTAGAAAATGCTCTGTGGCTGATTTAAGGTTCATAGGAGAGAGGATGTGTAAAAAGACGGATGGATGGAGGGGAGGTGCTTTATCTGTTGGAGGGAGATATGTGAAAATTACTGCTTGTATGTCAAGTATAGCAGTCTATCCTATGTCTATGTTTCTTTTACACAAAACAAATGTGAAGGAAATAGAGAAACCTACCAGAGCTTTCTTCTGGTATAGGAAAACAGGCAGGAAAAAGTATCAAATGGTGAAGTGGAAATATATCTGCAGACCTAAAAAAAGGTGGTCTAGGCATTAAAAATGTAAGGATTTTCAATATCAGTTTGCTGTGTAAGTGGTGGTGGAGATTGGAGGCTGAGGAAGGACCTTGGCAGATTTTTGTGAGAAGAAAATATCTGGGCAGTGGGGGAATCTATTCCGTGAAACATAAACAATCTGACTCTGCCTGTTGGTCTGACCTGTTGAAGGTAAGGAACATTTACCTGGCAGGGAGAAGGATGATTGTTGGAAATGGCATGAGGACACATTTTTGGGGTGATGCTTGGTGTATGGATGCTCCCTTGAAAATCATTTTCCCTGAGTTGTTTGATATTTGTTGTGATCAGAATGTGTCAGTTGCTGTCATGGCTGCAAGATATTGGCACTACTCTTTTAGAAGACTGCTAGGTGGTGACAAGCAAGAAAAATATAATAGATTGCAGATGATAGTAAGGGGAGTTTCTTTGTCAGCATGGGTGGATAGACCTAGATGGTTGTGGAATAAGAGTGGCATCTTCACTGTTAAATCCATGTATAATCATATTTCCAACAGAGGCGTGGATAGGAGTTTCAAACATCTGTGGAAAGCTAAAGTCCCTTTGAAGATCAAGATATGGCTGTGGTTAATCTGGCACAATGCCATACCCACCAAAGACAATATGAAAAAGAGAAAGTGGACTGGGGATACAAGATGCAGGTTTTGTGATCAGGAATAATCTATTGGTCACCTTTTCTTTACCTGTGGGGCTGCAAAATATGTGTGGGGGTAATTGCAAAATCAGTAGGTGCTGTGGACAGGCTTGGGTCCTTTTCACAGTACTTCTGGTGGATTCCGAGACATCTTGCTGTTAGTCGTAATATTCAAATTACAGCCTTAGCCTCTATCTGTTGGGATATTTGGAAGCTCAGAAATAGAGCCTGCTTTGAACAAAAAATTGATTAACTCCCCAGTCGATTTGATCATGTTTGCGTGTGTCTTTATCAAATACTGGGCATGTCTTCACAATGAAGAGGAGAGGGCGGCATTAAGGAGTGGTGCTGAGGTGGTGCAAAGGAATGCTCTGTCCGATGCTAAGGCCATGGACACAGCCCCGATCCCGTTGTTGGGCCTACCTTCTACTAGTAGGAAACGTGCAAGATCCCCTGAAGATGCCGAGAAGGAGGAATGATGCTCTTTTCCAGAGATACCAAAAAAACAACAAATGATTCCTGGGATGCCTGTCTGAGATGTTCTTTCGTGAGATTACTTTTGATGTGCTTTTTGTGGGGTGAGATGATATATCCGATATCTCTTGCCCTTTTGTTGTTGTCTGGTTGTAGAACACTAGCGCCATGCAGTGCTCTCTTGCGTCTCTCTATCCATCTCTCTTGATCCTTGCTACTCTCTAGCATGGATTTGTCTGTATATAGTCCTAAGCTCCAGGAGCTTGAAAACCTGATTCGTGTGGATGTTTGTTTCGTTATCTTTTGATAGTGGAACCCGATCCCTATGCCATGAGGATTGTATGGAAAAAACATGCAAATCATGTGAATAGTAAAGTCTGGCAAGCCACAACCCTGACAAGTAGTTTGATTTACCTCCTTAGAATCTTGTCACACTTCTCCCATAAGGTCATAATAAGGCACATAACACACCGCTAATGAACACGATCCATGAATAGAAGACCAACTGAACATATTATAATTCTACCTGCGCAGATCTCGCCCTCTTTGATAAGTACCTTTCAAATGGCATAAGTCTAATGATTGTTAAATCTGTCTTTGCTGGGTCAACCGATCATGTTAAGGAGCCATTTCAACTTAGCCTTTTCTCTGACTGAAATCTAGCACTTATCCTTCGCCTACAAGAGTATCACTGCAGTAGCTCATACATTCTCAAAAGTAACTGATAAAATCCAAATATTCCCCAACTTAAATAAAGAGAACCCTTTTCTGTCAAAAAATGAGAAACCAAAGATAGCAAATATAAGTTAGAGAGAAGTAGAAGACCAAACAGAACTAGAAAAAAAGTGAACTACTGAAAATTCATAATTTCACATAATAGGATGAACAACCCGCTTGTAACATCCCAAAATTTTTCCTAAAAATCTTCATCATAGCATTCATATCATCATGGCATGTACTACTTTGCATTAGATTTGCCCTCCAAAATTTTTGTGAAATTTAGAGGCTTTTTGGAGCACTTATGCTAAATTCAAAGAAAACTAGAGAAGAAATTTAAAAAGAAAAAGAAAAGGAGGGAAAAGATTTTTAAACAGCAGCAGCAACAGTTCTGGCCTTTTGGCCCAAACCGGCCCATAGCCCACCCGGCCTCCCTCTCCCTTCTCTGTCTTTTTGCACCCCCCTCAGCTAACCCCCACCCGCTTACCTTCGGGCCCCACGCCACGTCGACGCCACCTCAGCGTCTTCCACGCGAATGGCTGGCGCCCCCTCTCCTCCTCTGCCGTTTCCATGTCCGATTGATTGCGAGCGTTTCTGCGAGTAATTCGCCACCACTTCGGCCCCTTCTTAATCTCCTCCTCCCCGACGGATTCCCCCATACACAGCCCCTGGAGAGCCCCCAGGCTCCCCAATTACCCCCTCAAACCGCTGCCAACCGAAGCACCTCCGGCGAGAATTCCGGTGAGCCCCAGCCACGCCGTGCCCCCTCTCTGCTCTGTAATGCTTGCGGTGACCTAGCGCACGTTTTAGCCCCGGCCACGAGCCTTCTTTTGCACCAGGTCGATGACGCGGCCTAACTCCGGCAAACCCTCTCTGCCGCCGCCGTCCATTTCATTTTCTAGTGAGGTTAAGGTTCCCGCCGCCCCCTTTTGGTCTTTGCTAGGTCGTGCAGATCCTTGCACATCTCGCTGACCCCTTTGCTGTCTGGTTCGAGCCCCAGGTCGCCGTCTCCGACACCGAGCCGCGAGCTCCGCCACCTACCCAACTCCGGCGAGGGATCAAGGCCAAGCCAGAGCACCCCCCGCGCCGCAGTGACCTCCGTCGAGACCGCCACGACCTCTGGTACGTGTCCATGATCTCCCTGCCCTTGTAGAATCGCCGGACCGCCATCAGCCGACGCTCCTCCACCGCGAGTAGCCGGTCAGCGCCGCCCATCTCCGGCCAGGTCACGAGGGATCGTTAGATCTTGTGTCTGTGGCTAGGATTAGATCGTGGACGAACCGGTACGGGATAATCTGATCCGTCTGTTATCACTTAAGATCCAACGGCCCACAGCCGTCGATCCGGCCGAACCGGTACGGGCCAATTAGATTGCGCCACGTCGCCCAGGATAATCTGTTTAAATAGAAAATTAAACATATTTAGTATTAAACTTAGAAAATCCATAACTTTTGTTCTACAATTCAGAAAAATGCAAATTTGGTGTCTATGGATTCAGAAAAATAAGACCTTTATTATAGAGGCCTTGTTTCACACTTTTGCCTCTAAAAAATTGGTATTATAGGCAGAACCTTTTTAGGAGTATTTTGCTCATAAAAATTGTTCCATAAATTGTTTTGGGGTATTTCTTATGCATTTAGATGAGGTATTTTACCCTCTGTACTATAGACTCTGTAAATTATAGAGTTGTGATCATATAATTGCATTTTTCATGCATTCATATTTTTGTAATGTTTTATTGATTGAATTATTGTTGTTGTATTGTTCTTTGTGTAGATTGTGTGGATTGTGAAGTTTGTTGCTGTGAGGATTGTACCTATTCCCCTAGCTACCAAGGCAAGTGATATTTCATCTCATGTCCTATTATTTTCACTATTGCACTAGTGTTATTTTGGTAGATCTTAGCATGATAGGATTATTTACATGTTACTATACTATGCTATGCTACCCTATAGATTATATCTTGGTAGCATCTCCTAGTTGAAAGACTTCGTATGCTAGAGTGCTTAGCCATGCTATTAGAATTCGTGGGTGGAAAATACATATAAGATAGTATGGAAAGATATTATTTTGTTTGACTAAGAAAACAACTAATATTAATGAAACACCTGAGTGGAATGGAACTTGTTTGGATTATGTTGAGTGGTTACTCAAGGGCCATGTCTATGGTCAGTTGGTGTATCACACTTGTGGATGGCCACCCAGGAACAAAGAGATTAGAGACATTCTTGTCATGAAGCTTCCAGTGCAGCCACATGGCATATGGGCTCTGCCTTGACCAACTAAGTTGCAAGAACTCAGTCAGACGGATAGAAGGTGGTAGATGTGGTAGGATGGAACGCGTCCGTGGTGGTCTGAGGGGTTGCTTCTGAAAAGTCTTGTCTCGATGCATGTCGAGTCTTGTGGGGAAAGTGCACCACCTCTCGAGAGGGTAAAACTAAGTACTTAGCCATGTCCCCGGTTATGGACAATTCCTGAGTCTCAAGACAGTGAAGCAGTTCAATAATCTCCTCATCCAAATTTCTCTAAGTTAAAAACTTGTGGGTGAACATGGGTAGAGGTTCAATGATGTCTATCATTGGTACCTTAGTGTTTGAATGAGAAAACTTACTCTTCAAAAGCTATAAGTTAAACTAGCTTTTAGCAAAGCCAGCCATAACCCCACTTAGCCATATATTCATGTAGTTGTTGGATTATACTAAGTATCTATGGTATCACTTGCCAATACAATTCCAAATGTATTGACCCTTGTGGCTGTAACTTATTATGTTGCAGGATACTCTAATGATGAGTAGGGTTGCGGGTCTACACTCGACATGCTTGCCTGTGGCACGTGAAGACTAAAGACTCTATTATTATTATTATGCTATGTAATGTGAACTGTATCTTAGCCTTGGGCTAAGTGAGTTGTAAGAACCATTATATTCCTGGATATGCGATGTAATAATGACCTTTGTTTCTGTGTACTTCATCTTAAACTATGGGTGCTAGCATTTTCGATCCAGGGACTAGCACTGCAATCACAGGGATCTTACCTTATTATGGTGAGATCTTACAGATGGTATCAGAGCACTGTGTTGCCTGTAGGTTCGTGACCCTAGAATGGATTAGACTAAGGAAAACCCTTAGGAAAAATAACTCTATATTCCAACTTTACACTTGTCTTTTCATCTCGTAAAGCTTTCCCTAATCATCCTTTCTCATCTATTTTTGTAGATGTCCACCATCAATGAATCTGTCAAGAAGGGACCACTGATGACTATGACCCTGGAGTGTGAGACAGAATTTCCCAATGCACTCAAGAACCTCATGCTTGGCTTGGGAATGAATGGTGAAGCCTTGTACAAGGGATTTCCTGTGATAGATGAAGGACAAGAGTATTGGTGGGTGCAACTCCATTTGTACAAGAACAAGGAAGATGATCCCAAGAGTACGGGATTCTGCATGTTCACCAACTCTGAAATGCACACGTCATTCTTTGACTCTGCAAGGAATGTTGCATGGAAAGCTATTGAGGAACTTGGGGAGAGACTCAAGTATAGAATGCTCAATACTCAGGAGGATCTCAAGGAGGAGAAGCGTCTTGTCCAAGACTCAAAGGCCACTGTGAAACGCCTAAGTAAGGATATCATAGGCCTATCTTTGGAGTTATGCGACCAAGACAAGCAGATTGCTGCCAAGAATGCCCAGATAGCTACCTTGGTTAAGAAGGAGTGAGATACTAGTTGGACCACCACCTTTGGCGTTTTATCACGTTAGTATTTTGATCATACCAACCTATGTGGTATGGCAAAAATAAGTTATGTCTGGAACTTTGACTGCTTGAGTTGAATAATGTATTGCTACTTGGAATGTCTTATTGGTTGATTTTTATTTTGTGACTTGTGTTTTCTTTCTCTATTATGTGTTACTAATTTTCTCCATACTATGCAAAAGATGCCGAATTTTGTCTACAGCACGACCGAGGATTTCAAGGGGACTCGCTTTGGGACTCGTATGTTGGAGCTAGTCCAAGTGCTCGCTCTTCCAATCCCTACCATTCAGGGACTTCAGCTGAGGAAGTTTCAGAGGAAGGACTTATGGGGATTCAGAGTTACCCAGCCAGGACGTGAGACAGAGCCCCAAACTGGGAAGATTGCCTTCAAGATCCTCCATGATGACATGGAGAGGGGCCTCGACGTCGCTATGCAGGAGCTGTTGGGACGCCTATGTGGACGTCACTCTTCTGAGATCAGGAGCCACTACTTCCACTTCTTTGGGAGGCGCGACGAGGATGGAGAGCCTATTGTGTTGGACGAGGCCACTAAGGAGTCTATCAAGCCCGTGCGTCACTACCTCCAGGACTTAGAGAGCCTTATCAGACACCTTGATACTGATAGGACTAATGTGATGCTTAGCAATGATGAACTACGAGTCCAACTTAAGGAGAAGGACAAGGCCTTCCAGGAACAGGAAAATCGAATCAAGGAAATGGAGAAGAAGTTTGAAGACCAAGAGAAGAAATTCAAGAGCCAAGAGAAGAGAGTTCAGGAGAAGAACAAGAAGATTAGAGACTTGGAGACCGAGTTAGAGCTGGAGAACATTGAGTTGGAAGCGGATCACGAGGTGATAGAGAGGCTACGCACACAGAAGAGGGAATTACAGACAACGATCGATGCTTTGACTACAAGCTTGGAGGAATACAAGGCAGGATTCGCAGCAGCAGGACTCGCACTAGTGGAGGAGGAAGTTGACATGGAGGAGTAGTGATACTATTCCATCTACCTCGTTTTATTATTATCGAGTTGCATAGGTCATACCGACTTGTGGGTGACTATGCTAGTATGTTATTTTTGCAAACTCTGTTATTGTTGTGATGTTGAACCTGCATGTGCTTGTTGTTTGATTGTTGTTTTTATTTGGATTATCTACCCTTACTTACCCTTATTAAACCCACAGATGCCTCCCCGATGCAACAACAAGGATAATAATGACAATGGCAATGGAATGCAGCAGATGATGGCTGCACAGACCCAATTGATGCAAATGATGACTCAATTTATGGCAAACTAGAATCAGAACAACAATAATAACAATAACAACAACCAGAACAATCCACCACCTCTAGATATGCTGACCAGATTTCTAAGGCTGAGACCTGCTAAGTTCTCGGGTACCACTGACCCCATGGTAGAAAATGATTGGCTATGCTCTGTGAATAAGGACCTAGTCACGGTTGGATGCATAGATGCAGAAAAGGTCAGATTCGCAGCACACTTATTGGAAGGTCATGCAACTACTTGGTGGGACAATTTCCAAGTTACTCACCCTATTGAGGAGGTGACTTGGGCAATGTTTGAGGATGGGTTTCGCACCACTCACATCTCTTCTGGGATAATGGGGTTGAAGAAAAAGGAGTTTCATAACCTCAAGCAGCGCCATCGCAGTATTTCTGAATACATCGAGGAGTTCAATAATTTGTCACGTTATGCACCCGATGATGTTGACACTGATGCAAAGAGGAAGGAGAAGTTCCTAGATGGGCTGAATGATGAAATTTCTATGCAACTATCTGTTGCATATGTTCCAACTTATCAATCCTTGTGTGATAAAGCTACCATCCTGGAAAACAAGATGAAGCAAGTGGAGGGTAGAAAGAGGAAGCACCATTTTGATAAGTTTGGATCAGGATCTCCTCACAAGCGCTCTCATGGTGAAGGAAGTGGGAGCTCAGGATTCCACAAGAATGGGAATCATAATAACCATCATAACAACAACCACCACCATGATGGAAACAATCATTGTGGACATAACAAAAGTGGATTCAGGAACAACCACAATAATCATGGCCATGGGAACCAAAATGGTCAGAATCTGTCGACCAAAGCAAAGAAAGACATCAGTCAGGTGGAATGTTTCAAGTGCAAGAAGACCGGGCACTATGCTAATGAATGCCCAGAAAAGAAGACTGATGGGGCTAAGCCGAACCCATTCCAAAAAGGTCATGTGAATCACATCAATGTGGAGCAAATTCAAGAAGGATCTGATGCCGTGATCGGTAAGTTCAAGATTAATTCCTTTCCTGCACTTATCCTTTTCGATACTGGCGCATCGCATTCATTCATTTCAAGAGCATTTGTAATAAAAAACAAACTCTCCACTGAAACCATTGGTTATCCCATTAAGGTAAGCTTCCTGGGTGGAGAAATGATAGTAAATTCTGGGTGCCGACAGTTAATCCTAGAAATTGGAAAGAACAAGTTTCCGGCTAGTTTAATAATCCTAGAGTCCCAAGGATTAGACGTAATATTAGGGATGGACTGGTTTTCCCGTTATGAAGGGGTGATTGATTGTGCCAAGCGAACTGTTATGCTCACCACCCTAGAAAAGAAAAGGATCAGGTTCAAGTCTAACTTTGAACCCAAAGGGATCAAGGTTAATTCTCTTAAGGAGGTTAGCCTAGACAGTGTGCCAATAGTGAAAGAGTACCCAGATGTGTTCCCCGAAGAATTACCTGGCATGCCACCAGATAGGGATGTGGAGTTTCGGATAGACCTACTGCCAGGAACGGGGCCTATAGCAAAGAGACCTTATAAAATGTCGATGGACGAGTTAAAAGAACTCAAGAAACAGTTGGGAGAACAGTTGAAAAAGGGATTTATCCAACCAAGTTCGTCGTCTTGGGGAGCACCAGTTTTGTTTGTTGAGAAGAAGGACCGAAGTCAAAGGCTATGCATAGATTATCGTTCACTTAATTAAGTGACCATAAAGAATAAATATCCCCTGCCTAGAATAAATGATCTCTTTGATCAACTAGAGGGAGCATGTGTGTTCTCAAAAATTGATCTTCAATCAGGATACTTCCAACTAAATATTAGAGAACATGACATACCCAAGACTGCATTCACCACTAGGTATGGGTTGTATGAATATACAGTGATGCCGTTTGGATTGACTAATTCACCAGCCTATTTCATGAACATGATGAATAAGGTATTCATGGAATTCCTTGACAAGTTCATAGTGGTATTCATTGATGATATATTGGTATATTCCAAGAGCAACAAAGAACATGAAGAACATCTACGCCTGATTCTAGAGAAACTCAGGGAACACAAACTTTATGCCAAGTTCAGCAAATGTGAATTTTGGCTAAATGAAGTGGGTTTTCTTGGGCACATAGTATCTGGAAATGGTATAGCTGTTGATCCAGCAAAAGTGGCAGCTGTGACAGAATGGGAGCCTCCTAAATCGGTTAAAGAAATCCGTAGTTTCCTTGGCCTAGCAGGGTACTACCAGAGGTTCATTGAAAATTTCTCTAAGATTGCAAAGCCCATGACTGAACTGCTAAAGAAGGAGAATAAGTTTAATTGGACGGAAGCATGTGAAACCAGCTTTCAGGAATTGAAGAAGAGACTAGTGTCAGCACCAGTGTTATGTCTGCCAGACCTTGAGAAAGACTTTCAAGTATATTGTGATGCATCTCACCAAGGATTAGGAGGTGTACTGATGCAGGAAGGTAGAGTTGTAGCTTATGCATCAAGGCAACTCAAAAATCATGAAGTGAACTATCCTACTCATGATCTAGAGTTGGCATCTGTTGTACATGCCTTAAAAACATGGAGGCATTGTCTTATGGGAAAACGTTATGAAATGTTCACTGATCACAAGAGTCTGAAATACATTTTTACACAGAAAGAACTCAACATGAGACAAAGAAGATGGCTAGAACTTATCAAAGATTACGACTTAAGTTTGCAATACCACCCTGGAAAGGCAAACGTCATAGCCGATGCATTAAGCCAGAAGGTTTATGTAAATGGCCTCAATAAAGGAGAATTGCCGGAGGAGTTATGTGCCCAATTTAGAGAGCTGAGACTTGAGATAGTGCCTGAAGGGTACCTTGCATATTTGGACGTGCAACCCACACTAATGGACAGAATCCAAGAAGCCCAAAAGTTGGACAAAGAAATAGAAGAAATCAAAAGTAAGGTTAGTGAAGGCAAGGCAAAAGGATTCCATGTAGATGAACAAGGAATCTTATGGTACTAAAAACGTATCTGTGTTCCGCAGGATCTTGAACTTAAGAAGTTGATCTTACAAGAAGCGCACAACTCACCATATTCAATTCATCCTGGCAACACCAAGATTTATATGGATGTTAAGGAGAGGTTTTGGTGGAATAATTTAAAGAAGGACATAGCAGAGCACATTGCCTTGTGCGACATGTGCAGTCGTGTAAAGGCAGAACATCAGAAACCGTCAGGATTATTACAACCACTGCCAATACCTGATTGGAAATGGGATAAAATTGGTATGGACTTTATCACCGGACTGCCCAGGACTAAATCTGGATACGATTCTATATGGGTTATCGTTGACCTCTTGACAAAAGTGGCCCATTTCATACCAGTGAAGACCACTTATACAAGTGCAAAGCTAGCCAAGATATACATGAATAGAATTGTATGTTTGCATGGGGTACCTAAAAGTATCGTGTCTGACAAAGGAACTCATTCACTTCGCACTTTTGGCAACAACTTCATGAGTCATTGGGAACTCGACTGGAATTCAGCACTGCATTTCATCCACAAACTGATGGACAGACAGAAAGGACCAATCAAATATTAGAAGATATGCTAAGAGCATGTGCGTTAGATTATGGATCTAGTTGGGATGAAAGTCTACCATACGCAGAGTTTTCCTACAATAATAGCTATCAATCAAGCATAGAAATGGCTCCATTTGAATTCCTTTATGGAAGGAAGTGTACTACACTGTTGCTATGGAACGGAGTAGGAGAAAGAAATTTGTTCAGGCCAGGCCTAATCAAAGAGGCTGAAGAGAAAGTCAAGATGGTAAGGGATAGGCTAAAGGTAGCCCAATCTCGGCAAAAGAGCTATGCCGATCCAAAACGTAGAGAGGTTACCTATGAGGTTGGTGATAGAGCTTATCTCAGGGTATCACCACTTCGTGGTGTGAAGAGATTTGGAATCAAAGGAAAATTAGCACCACGCTATGTAGGACCTTTCAAGATTTTGAGCCACAAAGGAGAAGTGGCATATGAGATAGAATTACCAGAATCTCTGTCAGCAGTTCATAATGTATTCCATGTTAGTCAGCTGAAAAAGTGTCACCTAGAGATGGAAGAAACTTCATTGAAGGACACTATACCATTAGAGGAAGTTCAGCTAGAGAATGATCTCACTTATGAAGAGAAACCTATTAAGATTCTGGAGACAGCAGAAAGAATTACCCGTACCAAGACCATCAAATTCTGAAAGTGCAGTGGAACCATCACACTGAATCAGAAGCAACATGGGAGCGAGAGGATGAACTTCGGAGAGATCACCCTCACCTATTTGCTAGCCAACCCGAATCTCGAGGGCGAGATTCATCTTAAGGGGTTTAGATTTGTAACATCCCAAAAAATTTCCTAAAAATCTTCATCATAGCATTCATATCATCATGGCATGTACTACTTTGCATTAGATTTGCCCTCCAAAAATTTTGTGAAATTTAGAGGCTTTTTGGAGCACTTATGCTGAATTCAAAGAAAACTAGAGAAGAAATTCAAAAAGAAAAAGAAAAGGAGGGAAAAGATTTTTAAACAGCAGCAGCAACAGTTATGGCCTTTTGGCCCAAACCGGCCCATAGCCCACCCGGACTTCCTCTCTCTTCTCTGTCTTTTCACACCCCCCCCCTCAGCTAACCCCCACCCGCTTACCTCCGGGCCCCATGCCACGTCGACGCCACCTCAGCGTCTTCCACGCGAACGACCGGCGCCCCCTCTCCTCCTCTGCCGTTTCCATGTCCGATTGATTGCGAGCGTTTCCGCGAGTAATTTGCCACCGCTTCAGCCCCTTCTTCATCTCCTCCTCCTCCCTGACCGATTCCCCTAGACACAGCCCCTAGAGAGCCCCCAGGCTCCCAATTACCCCCTCAAACCGCTGCCAACCGAAGCACCTCCAGCGAGAATTCTGGTGAGCCCCGGCCACGCCATGCCCCCTCTCTGCTCTATAATGCTTGCGGTGACCTAGCGCATGTTTTAACCCTAGCCACGTGCCTTCTTTTGCACCAGGTCGACGACACGGCCCAACTCCGGCGAACCCTCTCTGTCGCCGCCGTCCATTTCATTTTCCGGTGAGGTTAAGGTTCCCGCCGCCCCCTTTTGGTCTTTGCTAGGTCGTGCAGATCCTTGTGCATCTCGCTGACCCCTTTGCTGTCTGGTTCGAGCCCCAGGTAACCGTCTCCGACACTGAGCCGTGAGCTCTGCCGCCTACCCAACTCCGGTGAGGGATCAAGGCCAAGCCAGAGCACCCCCCGTGCCGCAGTGACCTCCGTCGAGACCGCCACGACCTCCTCGACCTCTGGTACGTGTCCACGGTCTCCCTGCCCCTGTAGAATCGCCGGACCGCCATCGGCCGACGCTCCGCCGCCGCGCGCAGCCGGTCAGCGCCGCCCATCTCCGGCCATGTCACTAGGGACCGTTAGATCTTGTGTCTGCGGCTAGGATTAGATCGTGGACGAACCGGTATGGGCTAATCTGATCCGTCTGTTATCACTTAAGATCCAACGGCCCACAGCGGTTGATCTGGCTGAACCGGTACAGGCCAATTAGATTGCGCTACGTCGCCCAGGATAATCTGTTTAAATAGAAAATTAAACAGATTTTGTATTGAACTTAGAAAATCCATAACTTTTGCTCTACAATTCAGAAAAATGCAAATTTGGTGTCTATGGATTTAGAAAAATAAGACCTTTATTATAGAGGCCTCGTTTCACATTTTTGCCTCTGAAAAATTGGTATTATAGGTAGAACCTTTTTAGGAGTATTTTGCTCATAAAAATTGTTCCATAAATTGTTTTGGGGTATTTCTTATGCATTTAGATGAGGTATTTTACCCTCTGTACTATAGACTCTATAAATTATAGAGTTGTGATCATATAATTGCATTTTGCATGCATTCATATTTTTGTAATGTTTTATTGATTGAATTATTGTTGTTGTATTGTTCTTTGTGTAGATTGTGTGGATTGTGAAGTTTGTTGCTCTGAGGATTGTACCTATTCCCCTAGCTACCAAGGCAAGTGATATTTCATCTCATGTCCTATTATTTTCACTATTGCACTAGTGTTATTTTGGTAGATCTTAGCATGATAGGATTATTTACATGTTACTATACTATGCTATGCTACCCTATAGATTATATCTTGGTAGCATCTCCTAGTGGAAAGACTTCATATGCTAGAGTGCTTAGCCATGCTATTAGAACTCGTGGGTGGAAAGCGGGCCTCCAGTCCCGGCCCGTAAGGGGCTTTAGTCCCTGTCGTGGTAACCGGGACTGGAGGGGCGGGACTAAAGGCCCACCCATTAGTCCCGGCCCTCTTACCAGCCGGGACCAATGGGCATCCACGTGGTTGTCTCTGCGGGTGCTGGGTGGCCCCCCATTAGTCCCGGTTCGTATTACGAACCGGGACAAATGGTTCTCTGTCGTGGCAAAATTTTAGGCACTTTCTCTGCCGCGGCAGAGAATTGAATTTGTATCTTTTTTTTCATTTCAAAATAGTTTTCTACGCTACCACATACCGTACATGTTCGTGCATACATAAGATACTTAAGATCGAGCATACAAATATATACAAGATAGTTACACATGGAGATCACAATTATCGGGACTAGAGCCCGTCTATTAAATTACATGGTCGGGGATCATCGGCGCCTATTCACACTAAATTCTCCGGCGTCATCTATCATCTCGTTCATCAAGAATCCTGCCAGTTCTTCAGCAATTGCTACTACATGTTGCTGTGGTAGGAGCTGATCCTGCATTTTCTCGAACTATATAAGAAAAGGAGATCAATATGAATATCAATCATGATAACAAAAAGTGACGGTAATAAAAATAATGTTATGAATGTATTGCTTACATCGACTCTATAATCATTCAGCTCACTGGTAAACGTGCGAATGAACTCGCAAACGTAGAATCCACATAGATTCGTCTTTGGTGGCTGCCTCGCACACTTTACGAGAATAGAATTTAATCAAAATAATAATCCAGCATCATAATTGTATTGAAACTAGAAGTAAAGAGATGCGCGTACTACTTACCGAGACCGGCTTAAACGCCAGCTTCTCACTAAAGTCACCCGTAACCGCACTCTTGAACTGGTTCCAAACCCTACCCGGTAAAGAAAATGAATGAGTTATTTATTACGTGATATCTCAGGAAATCAACGAAAGAGACCTGTGGCCTTGAAAATTACCTCTGGAGCATGTCCTGCATGTCACTAAACTGTTCCAGGGGTCTCTTTAATGGGTCCATGACTTCAACTCTTCCCTTATCAAGTTGAATGTCCATGAGAATCTAGTGGAAACTGTACACGTTTATATATACATCAGTAACTCATCAATTACACTTAACATCGAGTAAGCAAAAGAGAATGTGTACAGCGAAATTGTAAGGAAACAGTATGTGGTCACAGAAATTTTGCTCCGTTAGAAACCTTAGAAGGTTTTTCTGTGTGTCCTCGGGTTTATCCTTTAGCGTCTGACAATGTATTTTATTTGGGTCAATGAACCCAACACTGAAGATTGACCTTCTTTTACATTCCATGATATTCATTCTGCATAATAAAAGAGTACAAAAGGATATAATTAGGATAATTACATGCAATGAACTGAACAACTGAAAAAAATGAACAGCTTATATATAGACAATGAATTCAACAACTTACAGACAATAGCAACTCATGAGACTTTTGTCGAGGGCGTTGAAAATGTATAACTGGAAGAGTTCTGGAAACTCAACATGGACCTCTTCTTCTCGGAAGTAGTAGTCATGTGGGACTTTCGCCACGATCATTATTCTCTCCTCCTTTACGGCTTTCAAGTACCATTTATGTAAACTACGCATTTGTGTTGGCAGTTGTTGGAACTGCTCAAAGCTGACCAGAGGCTTCTCTGGGACATATGTAGGGACTACCTGAGCCTGGGGTAACTTCTCATCCTGGGAACCTAGCAATGCCTCAACAGTCACATTCATAGAGGCCGCAAGCTTCGCAACTTCTTCCATATTCTGCTGGGGAATGTCATGGGATACCACCTTGAGGGGTGGGATCGATTTTTTGGCCTGTTCCCCGAGCTGGGGGACATCCTTTCTTTTCCCGGTTGCACTTTGAGTTGATGATTTGCTCCCGCTTGCACTTCTACTTGATTTGCTCTTCTTCACTTCCTTCTGAAGTGTGCGTTGATAGTCATCTGGCTTATGGTGCAAGTCATATTGCGATTTTGTGTTCAGAAAAGAAAGTGCATACGCTTTTTGCTTCTCGGTGTATACCGGGGCGGGCTCGGGTTTCTTCTTTTGAAGCTGCGCAACACATTCGGCCTTTACGATCATGTCGGTTTCCTCGTCAGTACGATCGTAAGGTCTGATAGGAAGATTCTTATGAGGTACTCTTGGGAGGGGCGACATTTGTCGTTTTGGGCTCCTGTGTCATTTAGTACTAATCGGAGGCTGCGGCGGAGATCGAGATGGACTCGGGTTGTGGTGGTCATAGTCATGGGGTGGGCTTCTTGGAGGTGATGGAGGTGAAGGTGACATGCGACCACTCGGAGGCGGTGTTGGCTTTGGCATCCAGCCTGGAAGCTTGATGTTGTTATTGTCCCATAGAATGATACCACCCAGTACTTCTCAGAGTGTCCTCTCACCTTCAGGTCCAAGGATGCCAAGCTCCATTGAGTCCCACCCCATTGCGATTTCATCCACACCAACTTTAGCATAGCTAGCTGGAATCTCACGGCCATGCCAGTGTGCGCCAGGTGGACAAGGTAAAGCACATCCGACCGCCACCTTGATGGATAGGTTCTTCACCTTCTGATGGAGCTCACAAGATGCCTGCTCCTTGATTCCATCCACGGGGTATCCGGGACCGCCATCTACCATACATGCATTGTTAGAAGGGACCTCCGATTCAGCCATGTTGTTTTTCCGCTGAGATGGGATGGCGGTAATATCGAGTACAGGATCTTGCAGGCGCGCTGCTCCTCGAAGTTCGTCAATCTGTTGCTGATGCATTCAAAGTGTTCCTAGCAACTCGGTGAACCTGTCTCCCTCCTCCTCCTCCTGCCGTCGCCTCTTTGCTCTCTCTCGGCTCCTATAAGTATCTCTGTCTTTGGGAAACCCCATCTCCCACGTATAACTAGGGCCAAGGCCTCGTACACGTCCTCCGCGTTCGTCATTCCCGAGGACCTTTGTTAGCAAGTCTTTCTCTCTATCAAGACGGAACTTTGTTGTCCCCGCTTTAATCTCCTTCACCACTTTCTGCCATGTATCCCGGGTATCCTAATCCCGTCACTGCAAATAAGGTCCCTTGTACTTTCGTCATACTCACTCCCATGCCCAAGGAACCAATTCCTTGCCCTCAGATCCCATTCTTCGCGTATTGGTTCTAGAGTGATCCCTTTAGCAAGCAACTCATTCTCTTTAGCATCCCACTTTGGCATGGCAGCCGCGTAGCCCCTGGCCCCAGGTGATGGTGATATTTCTTCATCGCGGCATTTTTCTTGTTTTTTCCGACATTTCCATAGCAGGTTGTGAATCCTTGTACTTCACAAATGCATCCCAGTTAGCGTGCTGCTTCGTTAGATAACATTCAAATTTAGGAGTCTTCTTCGTCTTCTGATACTTTTGCCATAATGCTTTCTTCCAGTTCTTGAATAGTTCGGCCATCTTCATAAGAGTCCACTGCTTGACTTTCTTCCTCAATGCAGCCGTGTCGGCATCATCCTCACATTCTGGCAGGGTGAAATGTGTCATGAGGTCATTCCAAAGACCCTCTTTGCACCTGTCGGCGACATACTCACCCTCTTTCGCCCCTTTGGTCTTATTCCACGCTCGAACGGTGATCGGGATGCGATCCCTAACCATAACTCCACATTGTTGTTTAAATACAGTTTTAGCCTTTTCGGGTTCCACCGGTTCACCCCGTGGTGATACCCGCGTAATTGTATAACGCGTAGATGCGTCCAACTTTTTGGCTGGGCCTCGTTTGGAATATTTTTTGCTCGATGTGGAGGCCTAAGAGAAGAAACATTCGTCAATTTATATATATACAACTCAGTTAATGCATCTACTGATCACCAGACTTCATATATATACCTCGCTGTCGGCTTCTCCACCACCGGAGCCGTCGACTTCTCCACCACCGGAGCCGTCGGCTTCTCCTTGATCATTTAGGTCGACCTCCTCTCCCTCACCGGAGGGGTTTAGATAAATCGATGGAGATTCGGGTGGACCAACATGGGGGGTGTCGTTGATCATATCCTCGAGAATTTCTTCCTGTGCTAGGTCTCTCTGGATTGGATCCATAGTTTTCTACAAAATGCACACAATAACATTTTTCATTCAATATTGCTGCATAAAATAATACTAAACAATAATATGAACACGCAATCTGCTACAATAATACTAAGTTCGGGGGCCCGCGAGCACTACCACCCTAACCCTAAGTCCGGTGGCTCGCGAGCACCACCACCCTAACCCTAAATCCGGCTGCCCGCGAGCACCACCACCCTAACCCTAAGTGCGGCTGCCAGCAAGCACTACCACACTAACCCTAAGTCCGGTGGCCCGCGAGCACCACCACCTTAACCCTAACTCCGGGGGCCCGCGAGCACTACCACATTAACCCTAAGTCCGGGGCCCACGAGCACTACCATCCTAACCCTAAGTCCGGTGGCCCGCGAGCACCACCACCCTAACCCTAAGTCCGGCTGCCCGCGAGCACTACCACCCTAACCCTAAGTCCGGTGGCCCGCGAGCACTACCACCCTAACCCTAAGTCCGGCTACACTACTACTAATAATTCCTATATACACTACTAATAATATTACAGTTCTATAATATACACTACTAATAATAATTCCTAATATACACTACTACTAATATATACTACTAATAATAATTCCTATATTACACTACTAATAATTCCTAATATACACTACTACTAATATACACTACTAATAATAATTCCTATATTACACTACTAATAATTCCTAATATACACTACTACTAATATACACTACTAATAATAATTCCTATATTACACTGCTAATAATTCCTAATATACACTACTACTAATATACACTACTAATAATAATTCCTATATTACCCTACTAATAATAATTCCTATATTACCCTACTAATAATTCCTAATATACACTACTACTAATTCCTATATTACACTAGTAATAATTCCTATATTACACTAGTAATAATATTACAATTCTAAAAAAAAAACCGCCGGCCAGCAGCCAATGACCTGGGAGGCGAAGGGAGGGGCGGGCTGGCCATGGCCGTCGACAGCCATCGGGAGGAGTGAAGGGAGGCGGGTACCTCTGGCGAAGGCGTCTGGAGTGGCGGCAGTGTGGCGGTTGGGGTGGTGGCGGGAGAATCGGGCGACTGGCGTCGAGTCGCCTCCTGCGTGGGGGGTGCTCTGCGTGGGGAGAAGAAGGGGCGCGTGGGAAGAAGAACGGGCGCGCCAAATGTATAGTGGGGGACCTTTAGTCCCGGTCCGTATAACAAACCGGGACTAAAGGGTCTTTAGTCCCGGTGCGTTATACGGACCGGGACTAAAGGTCCCCTCCCCCTTTAGTCCCGGTGCGTGCCACCCACCGGGACTAAAGGGTTTTCGGCCCAGCCCAACAGGCGCGCGACAACACCACACCTTTAGTCCCATGTAGTGCACCGACTAAAGGTCCCTTTTTCAAAATTTTCACCCCAGGGGCGCGCCTGTTTAAAAAATAATCAATTAGCATATTTTTTAAACATTTGAATTTTATAGTTTTTGCATACTTATGAATTTGAGAAAATTTTTAACATGAAAAGTTCTTGAATTTGAATAAGTAATCCAAATCTATTTTTTGTTTTATAAAATAATTATTCTAACTAGAGAAACTAATAACCATTTTGCCATTTTCAATTTAAAAATGCATTAACTATTATATTTTGCATATTTTTGAATAAGTGATTCAAATCAATTTTATGTTTTATAAAATAATTATTCTAACTAGTCAAACTATTAACCATTTTGCCATTTTCATGTGATTCCGACGCTCCGGTGGTCTTCCTCCGGCGAAACCCTAGACCGGGGGCCCCGGATCGTCTACCCCGCCTTATTTTTTCTCGCCTGTTTTCTTCCCGCCCGTTCTCTTCCAGATCGTAGCCCCTTTAGGGTTTAGGGTTTTTGGTTTAGGGTTTAGGGTTCTTGGTTTAGGGTTTAGGGTTTTTGGTTTAGGGTTTAGGGTTTAGGGTTTTTGGTTTAGGGTTTAGGGTTTTTGGTTTAGGGTTTTTGGTTTAGGGTTTTTGGTTTAGGGTTTAGGGTTTAGGGTTTAGGGTTCCCTCCTCTGACTTAGGGTTTAGGGTTTAGACTCATATCTTCCGCCTCTCTCCACTCTATCCCATGGCTTCCACCATACCTCTAACCCTAGGGAGGCGGAGATGGAGTCTTTCACAGGCTAGCAGGAAAATATTTTCCGAGGCGGAACTTCCGAAGATGCCATAGGGCGTGTGCACCAAGGGCATCTTCGAGAAGTTCCGCCACGGGAGATTTCCCAACCCTTTCCTCCATCCATGGGGATGAAACTCTCCATCCATGTTGGCTTGGTCGTTGCCATAACACATCTAGACTCATATCTGCCGCCTCTCTCCACTCTATCCCATGGCTTCCACCATACCTCTAACCCCAGGGAGGCGGAGATGGAGTCTTTCACGGGCTAGCAGGAAAATATTTTCCGAGGCGGAACTTCCGAAGATGCCATAGGGCGTGTGCACCAAGGGCATCTTGAGAAGTTCCGCCACGAGATTTCTAACCCTTTCCTCCATCCATGGGGATGAAACTC
This sequence comes from Avena insularis, assembly GCA_023614405.1. Lineage (NCBI taxonomy): Eukaryota > Viridiplantae > Streptophyta > Magnoliopsida > Poales > Poaceae > Avena > Avena insularis. The sequence continues at coordinate 538,073,928 of CM042686.1, forward strand.
TCCATCCATGTTGGATTGTTGAGTTGCTTGCCATGGCGTATCGATGCTCCTTTTATAGGCATGCCGCCGCTTCTACTTTGTCTTCTTCCTCCGACAGGGCATCGTGCGCTACATGCTTTATCTCATCGAGTAGTGTGTCCACCCACGCGTCCTTATCCTACCGACAACTTTAGTCTCGGTTTGAGCCCCCACCCGGTACTAAAGGTTACCCACGCGTCCTTATCCCACCGACAGTTTTGTTAGATGACACAAAAACCACCTTTAGTCCCGGTTGCACCCACCAGCCGGTACTAAAGGTTAGCCACCCCCCAGATAAGGCCCTCCCAGATAAGCCTCCCCTAGATAAGGCCCCCCATCTTTTGTCCCGGTTTGAGCCCCCACCCGGGATGAAAGTTTCCCGCGCCACTGCGTTCCCGCGCTTTCCACCGGTTCCCACCTCAGTCTTCCCGCCATTTTTCAGTATATATATGTACGCTTGGCCTCCATTTACATATCACATCTAGACTCATCATTCTCTTCCCATGGCTTCCATTGTATCTCTAACCACTCGGGAGGCGGAGGCGCTTTGCGCCTCGAACTACCCCTGCCCACCGGGCTACGTCGATTGGATCTTTGGCGTGCGTGCAGTCCCTCTGTCCCTCTAGGTGTGGAGCGCCGGATGGGCATCACGAACCACTACTACCACGAGCTCACGCCAGAGCAGCGGAGGAATCCCAACTGGCATCCCGACTATTTTCTAACTTGGGAAGCCTTCTTCATCAATCGGCGTGAGAGGGCGCTCGCCAGGCACGAGGAGGACGACCCACCTCCTTCGAACTTCAACAAGGACGGCCGTCGGCTGTGGTGGCGCGGCTGGACTCTCCAGAGTGTCATGGCCTACAACACGACCGGCAATAACCCCCGCCCGCGGTACCCTCAAATCCAGCCCACGCGTGCCCAACCTTCAAGGTTCGACTACAGCGACCCCGATGGCAGCGGCGAGCGGTGGCGACGGCGACTACTGGTGGCACGTATTACAGGGCTAGGCAGGAGCATGACTGAATCACTCCAACCATTAGGCATGTTTCTTAATTTTTAGTTGTGCTATGTATCTTAATTTTTAGTTGTGCTATGTATCCTTAGTGTTTGTGGGTTCCTTCTCTTGTGATGGTTCCTTCTCTTTGTGTGATCACCTACCACGGCTCAGAACCCGGTCGTCAATGTCTAGTTTGATTGAGCAAGATGTATTACATGAAAGGGGACCTTTATGTCTCAAATAAAAGGTTTAATACATTACATAGATTTATGTCTCAAATAAAAGGTTTAATACATTATTACACATCACCAACATCTAGTGTTGTGGTTTTCTTCTGCACCGTAGCCATGGAGAATCTTCATCATTTAATAGGATGCTTGGGTCAGTTTTCACTTTGAAGGGCGGAATTTCATGAAACTTATTGTAATCTTCTGACATGTATGTCTTGTCATCCACTCCACGATGTTTCTTTTCCCTGAAAGAACTATGTGGCACTTTGGCTCATCGTATTCTGTACTCTTTTGCTTATCTTTCCTTTTTCTCGGTTTGGTAGACATGTCCTTCACATAGAAAACCTAAGCCACATCGTTGGCTAGGACGAATGGTTCATCCATGTACGCAAGATTGTTGAGATCCACTGTTGTCATGCCATACTTTTCGTCTACATGTTCCTGCCTCCTGTCAGCTTGACCCATTTGCACTGAAACAAAGGGACCTTAAAAGTAGGTCCATAGTCAAGTTCCCATATCTCCTCTATGTACCCATAATATGTGTCAATCTGCCCATTGTCATCTGTTGCATCAAAGCGGACACCACTGTTTTGGTTGGTGCTCTTTTTATCTTGGGCGATCGTGTAAAATGTATTCTCATTTATCTCGTACCCTTGGAAAGTACATATAGTCGAAGATGGTAACCTGGCCAACGAGTACAACTCATCTCCAACAGTGGTGTTATTCATGAGATGTGTCTGCAACCAATTGCCAAAATTCTTCTCGTGTTCCCCTTTAATCAAGGTTTCGTGCTTCCCGGGTTTGGAGCGTAGAATATTCTTGTGTTTCTCGATATACGGAGCCACCACAGTGGAATTGTGTAGAACTGTGTAGTGTGCTTGAGTGAAATAATGCCCGTCCCTACATACCATTGATTTCCTTCCTAGTGTGCCTTTTCTACTCATCCTCCCCTCATACCGAGATTCAGGAACACCAATCGGCTTAAGGTCAGGAAGAAAGTCAACACAAAACTCAATGACCTCCTCTGTTCCATAGCCCTTGGAGATGCTTCCTTCTGGCCTAGCACGGTTATGAACATATTTCTTTAAGACTCCCATGAACCTCTCGAAGGGGAACATATTGTGTAGAAACACAGGACCGAGAATTCTAATCTCTTCGACTAGGTGAACTAGGAGGTGTGTCATAATATTGAAGAAGGATGGCGGGAACAACAACTCGAAGCTAACCAGACATTGGACCACATAAATCTGTAACCCTGATAGACTTTCTCGATCAATTACCTTCTGAGAAATTGCATTGAGGAATGCACATACCTTCACAATGGTTAGTCGAACATTTTCTGGTAGAATTCCCCTCAATGCAACCGGAAGCAATTGCGTCATAAGCACATGGCAGTCATGAGACTTTAGGTTTTGAAATTTTTTCTCTTTCATATTTACTATTCCCTTTATATTCGATGAGAAGCCAGACAGGACCTTGATACTGAAAAGGACTTCAAAAAAGATTTCCTTCTCTTCTTTGGTAAGAGCGTAGCTGGCAAGCCCTTGAAACTGCCCTGGATGCTTGCCGTCTTGTCCTTTATGATGTTGCTGGTCCTCCCGTGCTGCCGGGGTATCTTTTGACTTCCCATACAAGCCTAGGAAGCCTAGAATATTCACGCAAAGATTCTTCATCAGGTGCATCACGTCGATTGCAGAGCGGACCTCATGCACTTTCCAATAGGGTAGATCCCAAAATATAGATTTCTTCTTCCACATGGGTGTGTGTCCGGTAATGGGGTCTTTCGGAACAGGTTGTCCTCCAGGACCCTTTCCAAAGATTACATCCAAATCCTTGACCATACTAAATACATCAGCACCACTACGGGGGACAGGCTTCGTCCGGGTTTCTGCCTTGCCATTGAAATGCATGCCTTTCTTATTGAAGGGATGGCTGGGCAGAAAGCAGCGATTATCTGTACACATTCTTTCTACATTTATCCAGATATATACTTTCAGTCTCATCTAAACAGTGCGTGCATGCATTGTATCCTTTGTTCGTATGTCCTGAAATGTTACTAAGAGCAGGCCAATCATTGATGGTTACACAACAACGCTTGTAGGTCAAATTCCTGCTGTTTGTGCTCATCCCACACACGTACACCTGGTTTGGCCCACAACTATAGAAGTTCATCAACTAATGGCCTTAGGTACACATCAATGTCATTGCCGGGTTGCTTCGGGCCTTGGATGAGCACTGGCATCATAATGAACTTCCGCTTCATGCACAACCAAGGAGGAAGGTTGTAGATACATAGAGTCATGAGCCAGGTAATGTGACTGCAGTTCTGCTCCCCAAAAGGATTCATGCCATCGGTACTTAGACCAAACCATAAGTTCCTTGCGTCACCAGCAAAGTCCAGGAAGTCTCTCTCGATTTTTCTCCACTGCCGACCATCAGCAGGGTGCCTCAACATCCCGTCTTTCTTACGGTCTTCCATGTGCCATCGCAACAACTTGGCATGCTCTTTATTTCTGAACAAACGTTTCAACCATGGTATTATAGGAGCATACCACATCACCTTGGCAGGAACCCTCTTCCTGGGTTGCTCGCCCTCAACATCACCAGGGTCATCTTTTCTGATCTTATACCGCAATGTAGTGCATACCGGGCATTTATCCATATTCTCGTACTTCTCACCGCGGTAGAGGATGCAGTCATTAGGGCATGCATGTATCTTCTACACGTCTAATCCTAGAGGGCAGACAAGTTTCTTTGCTTCGTACGTACTGGAGGGCAATTGGTTATTTCTTGGAAGCAACTTCTTCATTATTACCAGCAACTTTTCAAATCCTGAGTCAGTCATACCGATCTCTGCCTTCCACTTCAACAATTCCAGTGTGCTACCCAGCTTCTTCTGGCCATCTTCACAAGTTGGATACAGCAATGTGTTGGGTCTTGTAACATCTGCTCGAACTGCAACCTCTCATTTTCTGCGTCACAGTCTCGCCTTGCATCACTAATGACCCGACCAAAATCATCAACGGGCTCATCTGGTTCCCGTTCTTCACCCCCTTCTTCTTCATTATCTTCAACTGCGGTATCATCGTATTCAGGGAACATAGATCGGTAGTTGTCATCATCGTTCTCTTCTTCATCGCCGTCTTCCATCATAACCCCTCTTTCTCCGTGCTTGGTCCAAACATTATAGCCGGACATGAAACCGGACCGAAGCAGGTGGCTCTGAATGATTCTTGAGGAAGTGTGAGCCTGCTCATTTCGACATTCAACACATGGACAACACATAAAACCATCTCGCCGCTTGTTCTCCTCGGCCACAAGGCGAAAAGAACGCACGCCTTCTCTGTAAGCGTCAGAGCGTCGGTCACCGTACATCCATGGGTGGCTCATCTGCATCATACAACCATGCATATATATCAAACGCAATCACGATGCTTAAATTAGTACCGCGCAGTCAAAACGAGAAAATAGTTGCTAACCTTTTAGGACACTTCAAAACAAAGAGGAGAAACCTTAAGTGTCGCTCTGGCACCTCATATCATATTTTGTCTTGTGTGAACTCAAGTGGCATCACTCTAACAGGCATTTCACCGAACACCTCTAATGCATATGAAGAAAAAAAGTTAGCACAAAGTTATACCCACCTCTCACATAGGAAAAAAAAGGAGAGAGTGGAGGGCTGGGTGCATATATATAGGGCCAGGCCATTAGTCCCGGTTTGAGATATAAACCGGGTCTAAAGGTTCTGCCAGGAGCACGCGCGCCGGCCCAGACCCATTTGTCCCGGTTTGTATCTCAAACCGGGACTAATGGTTCCTTACGGACTGGGACAAAGTGCCTCGGCCTCCTCGGGCCGTCTGGTTCGGACCATTAGTCCCGGCCCCAGCCACGACCGGGACTAGTGGCCCGAACCAAAGGCCCATTTTCTACTAGTGAAACAACAATGATAGTATGATCATGTTGCAGCTTCAGTTCCACTTGAATTCAACATTAGAAAGTCTTGGGAAAAACCTTTTGCAGCTTTAAGCTCACCTGAATTCAACAATAGATAGTCCCTTCATATGATAAGACAAAAAAATACATTAGTTATTCTTCTACTCAGGAAAGCTAGACCTGCATCTTATTTTTAAGATACAGCTGTAGTTTCTTTCTACTCCACATGATAATAATACAAAAAAAATGTAAAATGATGTCTTATCTTGAATATTAGAATTGGCCTTAAGTTGCACCTGAATTTACCCCAGTGAACAGAAAAGAAGGATGAGAATAGAAAAGCATACGCATATGCAGGCTGAATGGCTGAATGTATGTTATCTCAGTGGCCTGCAACTGCTAATTTCCGTTTTTTTTTGTGTGCTTCTAGTTAGATGTCATGTTTGGATTGCAGGAATTACATAGATTGAATTCCTAAGAATATCTTTTCGATTCATTCAAATGCAGCAGTGCTTTATAAGTAGGATCCTTGTAGAATCCTATGTACTTTATTATGTATCATTAGTAACATACGCACCCTGGTATGTGCTCCATACTGCTCAACAAGAATAAGATTATGAACATGTTGACTTTGAGTGCAAATATATAGATAAAGTAGAAACAACATGTCAGCTCTGATGCTGGAGGAAGGACCACATGGCCTCGTTTTACTATGCTCATCTGCTAGAATGCGATGGGTGCCACGAGAAAGGTGTTAATTAACTAAGGGTTTATTTGGTATGGATGTGGAGGGATAATCAAATCTGGTTTTATTAAGAAGGAAAAAGACAGTCAACTGCCTCTTGATAATTAGACTACAAGAGGCCCACTTATCCCACTTGTCTCACTTCTACATCCCTATTATTTGGTTGAAAGCTAACTTTCCCACAATGGAGCTTTGGCGAAGTGTGGGTAAAAGAACTATCACCATACTTACGCCAAGTTGTGGAAATTTGTTGAGTCTATCATCTGTAGGTCATGTGAATAGTAAAGGGTGACAAGCCACAACTGTGACAACCAACGAAACACTCAACTAAGAAACTGTGGCAAGCCTAAACTTTAGGCATGGCAAGTATAAGTTCAGAACTAAGAGCGAAGAAGTTCAATTCTTGCATCCCGGGTATATTCTATTGTCACTGCTTACCGTCTACACAGAGCCAACAGGTTGGAAAAATTAACAACAAAAGAAAGAAAGCACACAAGGAACATTGATGTTGTTGTACACAAAAAATTACCGACTCAATCTAGTCTTCAAGCAATTAGTGAACAAAAACATAAAATCTTATGCATCTAAGAGAAAATAAGTCGAACATGTAGCATGTTAGAGATGTACGAACTTGGAAGGCACTTCTACGCATATTGATAAAGACTTATGTACCAACAAAACATAACTCATGTACTCCCTCCGTTCACTAATGTAAGACCTTTTAGATATTTCAAAGTGGACTAGATACACTCCAAAATAAATGAACCTACATACTAAAACAAGTCTACATACATGTGTTTTAAAAAAAGCTAAAATGTCTTACATTAATGAACGGAGGGAGTAGCATATTTCATTTGCCCCAGATTGCTAAACATAATGAGGCACACATCTTCACATGAAAATGATAGACAAGGAGTTTGATTTACCTCCTTAGCATTTTGTAATATCTGGTTCAACCTAGTCTTACACTTTTCTTCACATAAGGCCATTATAAGGCCCATAAAACACCCCGTACGACCACGATCGATGAACAGAATACCAACTGAATATACTATGATTCTACCTGCGCAGATCTGTGATAAATACCTTTTGAATGGCACAAGAGTCTGATGATTGTTAATTTCATATTTGTTGGGTCAACTGATAATGTATGGAAACCATTTCAACCGAGCCATTCTCTAACTGAAATCTAGCACTTATCATTCCTTTGTAAGGGTATCTTTGCAGTAGCACATCCATTCTCAAACATAGCAGATAAAAATCAAATATTTCCCGTATTAAATAGAGAGTCAAGTAATAGATCACAAAAACTAGAAAAAAAGAAACTAGCAAACTAGTGAAAATTCATAATTTCATATGATCAAATGAGACAACATACACGCAATAGATGGAGTCGTTCTCCTCTAAAAACCACCGAAAGAGATAAAAATCACCTCCGAAAACTAAAAAAACATGACAACCCTTGGTTGCTCTTCCAAAAGATCTCTAAAAGGTGTAAAGTGAAGGATAAGACTACCTCATCTCAGATTCTACTCAATTAAGCAAACTGTTCTAAATTTAATTCGGGATGACCACACTAAATTTTGCGAGACTTTGTTACCCTCTCAAAGATATCTACTAAGACAGCAGGGCATGATCTTTTCAAGTTCATATACCCTTGGCTTGCCACCACATAATCCATTCTATTTGAAGAGGCAAGAAATTCAACACAAGCATCTTTGGGCCTGCTGCATTGATGCTGATCAGCTAGAGCTAAGATGGTCGCAACAGATTGTATATCAAGACTTTTGCAAAGAATGCCTTCACATATCATCTTCAGCCTTTCAATTGCATACCGATCTGCAGCCACTAGTAAGTGCTTAACCATCTCTTTATTCTCATCACCATCAACATCTTCCATGGAAGGCAAAGAATCTGTGTAGATGAAGTGGAGCAATGCCTTGAAAATAGCAGGCTGCATGTCATGGACAGGTACGTTGTTTCCCTGCATGTCTTTCATTGGTCCATAAAGCTCTGCCCTGAAGACCGGCGACCGCATAGCAAGCACAATCTCGTGCGCAGGAAAAACCTCCCCTTTAACCTTGAATCTTACATCTGCTTCCTCCCCTGTCTTTAACCAATTTCCAAGGTTATCAGACTGTTGGGGGATACCCCCGGGTAGGGTCACGCCAGGGTATGAAGGCCGAGTTAGCCGAGGTACGGCAAAGTCAAAGCAGATGCTGGCCGAGTCATCTCAAGGCAGGCCGAATCACGGGGTAACCCGGACCAGGGGATGTCCACCTAACTGGGTCTCAGCCGACTTATATCATAAGTCGGTGAGATGTATCTAACTTGTATGCAGGAACAGGTATGGCCGGATCAGCTAGGTACGATCCGGGTTATAGCAAACTTACAAGAGAAGGAAGATATCTCGCTGGTCAAAGGGTGACCACTGTACGCAGAGCGTGAGCGAAGCGGACAGAGGCTAGGACCACCGAGGCGTGGCCGACAAAGGTGACGAGGCCAGTGTCGGATGACGCGGGCGCCGCAGAGGCTCGCGTAGCCTCTGCATGGATGACGCTGGGTTAAAGTAACCCGGTCGGCTTACTATTTTGGTAGGAGGCATATTCCCTGGAATATGCCTCCACGTATGCCCTAATGGGAGACCTAGCCACCTCTATATAAGGAGGGCTAGGGCCTCTATAGAAGGGGTTGGTCTTTACAGGTTTATGTTCTTCTAGCAAGTGACTGAGGGCTAGCTAGTGGTGAGAGTAAGAGAGTTCCTTCTTCCTCCTCTCTCCAATACAGCTCAAGGAGCACTTGTAATCTGTAGAAGTGAAACGAATACAAAGCCACCGTGTGTGAAATCACCACACTATCCCTCCCTGGATTCCCCTAGTGCATTTAGTCCCCACCTTTAGCCTATCCATGGCATCTGCCGTGACACCACCACGACAGTTGGCGCCCACCGTGGGGCACCCGGCGCTAGAAGGGGTGAAGATCCGGACGGGAAACCTCACCGGCACCGGCGAATGCATCGTCTCCGGGCTCGTTCAGCGCTTTGGAGCGCTGGACTTTGTTAGTGACAACGCTGGCTATTTCGGCAAGCGTCCTCTTCCGCGCAACGGCCTCTTCGTCAAGCTCGGCGAGCACAAGGTCTACGTTGCTGTCGATGTGTCGTGCGTTCATCCGCGGCATGTCGTCGAAGGAGGCGAGCCACCCCTTAGCGTGGTTCGCGGGGCGCGTATCACTCGCTCCCCGGACCGTGCCGAGGTGATGATGACTACGCCTGGTGCAGGCGCAAGCAAGGATCCGGCACCAGATCCAGAGGTAACGCCTAAGGCATCGAGGAAAAGTAGAGGTCCTCCACTAGAGAGGCCAGAGAATGTACTGCAGCAGGCGATGGATAGCTTGGCAAACCCAGTAGCAGTGGCGGTAGATCTGGCTCAGGCACAGGCCGAGCTAGAGGAAACTAGGCAAAAAATACTAGAGGGTGCGAAAAAGATAGCCGCGGCTCAGTAGTCGTTGAACATGACACTGCGTGAGTACGCAAAGACAAATAAAGTAGACGCCGTAAAAGTGAAGGGGAGAAACCTCATGAGTGAAATGAACAAAGAGGGAGATACTAGGATTGAGGAGTCAGAGAACTGTTTATCCGTGAGGCTGCCGAAGTATAGTACCCCGGCGAAAAACCTCAGAGCAGCAGATGCAGCTGTGTCCGAGTTAGAGGGTCTAACGGGTGAAGCCCGTCAGAGACAGCAAGATAGGGTCAATGAGTTGGTTCGGATTGCGAATAGGCAAAATGAGGAATTGCTCAGGGCTAACCCGGAGAGATCTGGGGCCTCCAAGATCGTTCATTCGGCGGTGGGTAACCCAGAGAAATCCGCTGGAGCTGCATCGTCTTCTCATGGTGGTCCTAGGAGAGAAGAGGTAGTAACCTCGGCCAGGAGGAACAAACAGATAGTCCTGTATGACCCGGCAAGGGCAGGGAAAGGAAAAGAAGTGCAGAGAAATGAGGATCGACGAAGTATGAGCCGAGGTGAAGCTGGCCAAGGTAACCGCGACCAAGGCAATGTCGGTCAAGGAAATGCTGTGAATGGCAATGTCGGACAACGCAACTCGGCAGGTGAAGGAAATATGCCCTGAGAGGCAATAATAAAGTTGTTATTATGTATTCCTTGTATATGATAGATGTTTATTTTACATGCTATAATTGTATTGATAGGAAACATCAATACATGTGTGTTTAATAAACAAAAAGGGTTCCTAGTCATGCCTCTCTTATAGACTAGCTTGTTGATTAACAAGATGATCAAGGTTTCCTGATCATGGACATTGGATGTTGTTAATAACAAGGTCACATCATTTGTGAAATGATGTGATGAACATTCATCCGAAGTATAGCATTACGATCAAGTCATTATGTTTATATTGCTATAACATCATACGAAGTAATCTTTATCCTTAGACCATGAGATCATGTTAATTACTAACACCGGAAGAGTATCTTGATAACATCAAACGTCACACCGTAACAGGGTGACTATAAAGATGGGTTCAGTGATACGAAGGTGTTATGTTGAGGCTCATGGATCAAGAGTGGAATTTGTCAATCTAGATGACGGATAGATATACTCTGGGCCCTCTCGGTGATATCACATTAGGATAGTTTGCAAGCAAGTGATGTGATCACTAGAATGTTATATCACGGGAACGAGAAAAGAGTGCATGTCGGTAACGAGATCAAACTAGGTATGGAGATACCGATGATCGAATCTCGGACATGTAATATATCGAGAGACAAAGGGATTTAGTTACAAGCGTTAAAGGTTCTCACGATCACAGGAGTCATCGTTGAATGTGTAGGAGTCGACGGATCTCCGTGTCCCACTTCTGATTATTGATCGGAGAAGGGTCTCGATCATGTCTGCATTATTCGCGAACCATAGGGTGGCACACTTAAGAGTTACCGGACACCATTTTGGAGCACATATGTTTCAGACGAAAGAATTGCAAAGCGCAGTAATTGTTTCAATAGAAACCGGAAATTGTTTCGGGTTAAATTGCAGAAGGTGGTTCTGCATGTGATATTGAAATATTGCAAGGGGCTATATGTGAATGTCTGTTAATTAAAGTAATTAACAAAATTCTGAATAAATTTAATAAAAAGAGTTTTATTAAATGAGAGAGCATTAAATTTGGAGAAATTTAATGCATTTAAAGTGGAGACTTTAAAGGGAATGTGAAGAGGCATTTTAATGTGGAGGGTTACCACCACATGAATGGGGAGGTGAGGTCACCCCCATGCTTGACCATGGAGAGAGGGGCACCCCTCCTCCTATAAAAGGCCACCCATTCCCTCCTTCATCCACACACCTCCTTGTGAAGGATCTCTCTCCCCTCTAGAATTATTCCCCATGGTCTCGGATCAGCGAGATACATGTTCCAGTGGCATTTAAATGAAGGACTTTGCTTCCTTTGGATCACCGGGCGAGGAGGTGGAGGTTGTCCGGTGGCTTGAGCGTGTGTGCAGTGCGGATGAGCTGCTGAGTTCGGCGCTCGGACTTCCTCACGATCTTGAGATCGGCAAGTGTACTACATCAACCACGAGTTCCTACTCGTTAACAAAGCTCGTTGTCTCTGAGGTAAGTTCTCATTGGATGTATGTCCACCCGTTGCTTTGTACCTAGTAGATAGATCTTGGCGTGTAGTTCACATCGTAGGAAATTTTTGTTTTCTATGTTGCGGACCCAACAGTGGTATCAGAGCCTGATCTATGCGTAGGTGCTTTGCACGGGTAGTACACATATGTTTATATGTGGGCGATGATGATCATGTTATTGCATCTTCTATGTACTTTGGATATTGGTGGCATAGTGGGATGAAGCGGCCCGGACCAACCTTACATGTCATCGTACATGAGACTGGTTCCACGACTGACATGCAACTTGTTTTGCATAAGTGGTTGGCGAGTGTCTGTCGCTCCTACTATAGTCAATATCTGATTTACAATGAGTTGCTAATAACTTGGTTATCCTCGTTGTGGTTCTTGTTCGTAGGTTAGACAGGTTCTATCTCCGAAAGCCCTAAGCCACGTAAAACTTGCAATTGATAAATTAGAGGCGTCTAGTTTAGATCGTTGCTGGGCTAGTGTTTTGATATGGTATTGTTGTAAGTAGATGTATGATAGATACTCTTACAACTCACTTAACGTGTAAGTTCCATAGACCTTGGCCTTACACACAAAGGAATGATAGAGATCATACCACGATGCAAATGATAGAGATCAAATGCATGGACCATATCACCTCACTTCACACATTAGATGTTAGCATCTTATATTGCTAGTTTGGCGCGTTTGGTAGCATTATAAGATGATCCCTCATTTAGATATCAAGATAAAATGTGTTCTTCCTTAAGTATGCACCGTTTTGTGGATCGTGTTTTGAGGCATCACGTGATGATCGGGTGTTCTCAACTCTATGCTTTCATACAACGGGTGTAAGACAGTTTTACACACGCAAATACTAAGGTTCTTACTTGACGAGCCTAGCATGTACAGACATGGCCTCGGAACATGGACCGAAAGGTTAAGCATGAGTCATATAGTTGATATGATGCCCATATAGATGCTCGCCTTTGAAGCTACACCGACTCACGTGATGATCGGACTTGGTGTAGTGGATTTGGTTCATGTAATCACCAAAAGGACACGAGCGATGTCGTTTTTGAGTGGGAGTTCATTAGTAATTTGGATTAGTTGAACTCAATCTATCATAAACTTAGTCTAAATATACTTTACAAAATCTGTTGTAGATGGCACCACCTGCTTTTAATTTCAATATGTTCATGGAGAAAGAGAAACTTGCTGCGAATGGTAGCAACTTCACAAACTGGGCTATGAATTTGAGGATTCTCCTCACTACTGCACAAAAGCAATATGTGCTAGATGCGCCGCTAGGCCCCCCACCAACTCCTGATGCCCCTGACGAGGAAAAGAACGTCTATATAACTCGTCAGGAGGACCACAACTTAGTTCATTGCGGCATACTGTATGGGCTAGAGCCAGAACTTCGAAAGCGTTTCGAAAATGGCAATGCCTTTGATACCATGGGAGAATTGAAAATGATTTTCGATACCCATGCTGCCGTAGAGAGTTATAATGCTACAGAAAAGTTCTTTAGCTGCATGATGGAGGAAAACAGCTCCGTTAGTGAGCACGTACTCAAAATGTCTGGGTACGCCGATAAGCTTGTGTCCTTGGGAATAACGGTTCCCATTGACTTAGGCATACATCATGTTCTCCAATCTCTGCCACCTAGCTACAAGAGCTTCGTGATGAACTATAATATGTAGGGCATGAAGAAGTCTCTTCGAGCTTACACAATGCTTAAGAGGCAGAAGTGGAGATTAGGAAAGAACATCAAGTGTTGATGATCAATAGGATCACGGTTTCAAGAAGGACAAGAAAGGCAAGCACAAGGGAAAGAAGGGTGGCAAGTCTGTTGCCCGCTGAAAAAGAAACCCGAGCTGGCCTAAGTCCGACATCGAAGTGCTACTATTGCAAGGGGTGGCCATTGGGCATAAGCGCCCCAAGTATTTGGCGGACAAGAAGTCCGGCAAGGCAAACAAAGGTATATGTGATATACATGTTATTGATGTGTACTTGACTAGTACTCATGATAGCACTGGGTATTTGATACGGGATCGGTTGCTAATATATGTAACTCGGTTCAAGGGCTGCGGAACAAGCGACAACTAGCAAGGGATGAGGTCACGATGCGGGTCGGCAATGGATCAAGAGTTGATGTGGTCGCCGTTGGAATGCTGCCTCTCCATATGCCATCGGGACTAGTTATAAACCTAAATAATTGTTATTTGGTGCCTGCACTGAGCATGAACATTGTATCCGGATCGTGTTTGATGCAAAGTGGTTATTCATTTAAGTCTGAAAACAATGGTTGTTCGATTTATATGAATAATATCTTTTATGGTCATGCACCTATGTTGAATGGTTTATTTCTGTTGGATCTCGATACTAGTATTACGCATATTCATAATGTTGATGCTAAAAGAATTAAACTTGATAATGATATATCTACATATATGTGGCACTGCCGTCTAGGTCATATTGGCGTTAAACGCATGAAGAAACTCCATTCTGATGGAATTTTGGAATCACTTGATTTTGAATCATTTGATACATGTGAGCCATGCCTTATGGGCAAGATGACTAGAACGCCGTTTTCCGGTTCAATGGAACGGGCGACAGATTTATTGGAAATCATACATACTGATGTGTGTGGACCAATGAATATGTCGGCGCGAAGTGGATATCATTATTTTGTTACTTTCACGGATGATTTGAGTAGATATGGGTATGTCTATTTGATGAAACACAAGTCTGAAACTTTTGAAAAGTTCAAAGAATTTCAGAATGAAGTGGAAAAACATCATGTGAAAGATCAAATTTCTGTCCGACCGTGGAGGAGAGTATCTTAATTCTGAGTTTAGCACACATATGAAAGAGTGTGGAATAGTTTCACAACTCACGCTGCGAACACCTGGCGTAATGGTGTGTCAGAACGTCGTAATCGTACTTTATTGGATATGGTTCGATCTATGATGTCTCTAACTGACTTACCTCTGTCATTTTGGGGTTATGCACTGGAAATAGCTGCATTCACTTTAAATTGGGAACCATCTAAATCCGTTGAAACGACACCGTATGAATTATGGTTTGGAAACAAACCTAAGCTGTCATTTCTTAAAGTTTGGGGATGCGATGTTTATGTGAAGAAACTTCAACCGGATAAACTCGAACCCAAAGCGGAAAAATGCGTCTTCATAGGATACCCTAAGGAAACGATTGGGTATACCTTCTATCACAGATCCGAGGGCTAGGTCTTTGTTGCCAAGAATGGATCCTTTCTTGAGAAGGAGTTTCTCTCGAAAGGTGTGAGTAGTCGGAAGGTAGAACTCGAAGAGGTTATTGAACCTTCTCTTCATGAAATGGCGAGTAGCGCAGCTCTAGAAATTGTTTCGGAGTTGACTTCACCTAATGAAAAGAGAGCTAATGATATTGATCATGAAACTCCGAAAGAGGACACTACCGAACCTCGCAGGTCAAGCAGGACACGTGCAGCTCCTGAACTGTACGGCAATCCTGTTATGAATTTCATGATTGATGAAATAGATGACCCTGCGACGTATGAAGAAGCGATGATGAGCCCTGATTCCAACAAATGGCTAGAAGCCATGAAATCCGAGATGGAATCCATGTACGAAAACCAGGTTTGGACCTTGGTGGACTTACCTCACGATCGAAAGGCCGTTGAGAATAAATGGATTTTCAAAATAAAAACTGATGCTGATGGTAAAGTAACCATCTATAAGGCTTGACTTGTCGCAAAGGGGTTTCGACAAATTCAAGGAGTTGACTACGATGAGACATTCTCTCCCGTAGCGATGCTTAAGTCGGTTAGGATTATGTTAGCGATTGTTGCATATTTCGATTATGAAATATGGCAAATGGATGTCAAAACTACGTTCCTCAATGGTAATATTGAAGAAGAGTTGTATATGATACAACCTAAGGGTTTTGTCGATCCTAAGGATGCTGATAAGGTGTGCAAACTTCAGCGATCCATCTATGGACTGAAGCAAGCATCCCGGAGTTGGAATCTCCGCTTTGATGAGGTGATCAAAGAGTTTGGATTTGTCCAAACTTATGGAGAGGCTTGTATTTACAAGAAAGTGAGTGGGAGCAATGTGGCATTTCTGATATTATATGTGGATGACATATTATTGATTGGAAATGATTTAGATCTTTTAAACAGTGTTAAAAGATATCTAAACAGCAAATTTTCGATGAAGGACCTTGGTGAAGCTTCATATATATTAGGCATTAAAATCTATAGAGATAGATCAAGACGCCTAATTGGGCTATCACAGAGTACATACTTTCATAAGATATTAAAGAAGTTTAATATGGACAGAAGTAAGAAGGGGTTCTTACCTATGTTGCAAGGCAAGACATTGAGTAAGACTCAATGTCCGCTCTGGCGGAAGATGAGAGATAATGGATAAGATCCCTATGCCTCAGCCATAGGCTCTATAATGTATGCCATGCTATGTACAAGACGGATGTGGCACATGCTATTAGTTTGACTAGTAGGTACCAATCTGATCCAGTTGAACACCTGGATAGCGGTCAAGAATATCCTTAAGTACTTGAGAAGAACTAAGGATATGTTTCTTATATCTGAGGTGAAGAAGAGCTAGTCGCTAAGTGTTATGTCGATGCTAGCTTTGACACGATCCGGATGACTCTAAGTCTCAATCCAGATCGTATTTCTCTTGAGCGGAGTAGCGATTAGTTGGAGGATCTCCAAACAACCTGTGGTGGCTGGATCAACAATGGAGGCGGAATATGTTCTTTGCTTGAGCGGTAGCGAAGCGTTTGGATGAAGGAGTTCATAACGAACTGGGTGTGGTTCCGGTCGTTGGACCCGATGGTGATCTATTGTGACAACAATGGAGCCATAGCCAACGCCAAGGAACCAAGGTCTCACAAGAAAATTCCAAGCATATTAAGTGGGTTTCACTCCATCCATGAGCATGTCAAGGATGGAGATATAAAGATTTGTAAAGTGCACACGGACCTGAATGTAGCAGATCCGTTGACTAAAGTACTCCCTAGGGCAAAACATGATCAACACCAGAACTCCATGGGTGTTAGATTTATCACTATATAAACTAGATTATTGTCTCTAGTGCAAGTGGGAGACTGAAGGAAATATGCCCTGAGAGGCAATAATAAAGTTGTTATTTATGTATTCCTTGTATATGATAGATGTTTATTTTACATGCTATAATTGTATTGATAGGAAACATCAATACATGTGTGTTTAATAGACAAAAAGGGTTCCTAGTCATGCCTCTCTTATAGACTAGCTTGTTGATTAACAAGATGATCAAGGTTTCCTGATCATGGACATTGGATGTTGTTAATAACAAGGTCACACCATTTGTGAAATGATGTGATGAACATTCATCCGAAGTATAGCATTACGATCAAGTCATTATGTTTATATTGCTATAACATCATACGAAGTAATCTTTATCCTTAGACCATGAGATCATGTTAATTGCTAACACCGGAAGAGTATCTTGATAACATCAAACGTCACACCGTAACAGGGTGACTATAAAGATGGGTTCAGTGCTACGAAGGTGTTATGTTGAGGCTCATGGATCAAGAGTGGAATTTGTCAATCTATATGACGGATAGATATACTCTGGGCCCTCTCGGTGATATCACATTAGGATAGCTTGCAAGCAAGTGATGTGATTACTAGAATGTTATATCACGGGAACGAGAAAAGAGTGCATGTTGGTAACGAGATCAAACTAGGCATGGAGATACCGATGATCGAATCTCGTACATGTAATATATCGAGCGACAAAGGGATTTAGTTACAAGCGTTAAAGGTTCTCACGATCACAGGAGTCATCGTTGAATGTGTAGGAGTCGATCGGATCTCCGGTCCCGCTGCTGATTATTGATCGGAGAAGGGTCTCGATCATATGCATTATTCGCGAACCATAGGGTGGCACTTAAGAGTTACCGCACACCATTTTGGAGCACATATGTTTCAGACGAAAGAATTGCAAAGCGCAGGAATTGTTTCAATAGAAACCGGAAATTGTTTCGGGTGAAATTGCAGAAAGTGGTTCTGCATGTGATATTGAAATATTGCAAGGGGCTATATGTGAATGTTTGTTAATTAAAGTAATTAACAAAATTCTGAATAAATTTAATAAAAGAGTTTTTATTAAATGAGAGAGCATTAAATTTGGAGAAACTTAATGCATTTAAAGTGGAGACTTTAAAAGGGAATGTGAAGAGGCATTTTAATGTGGAGGGGTTACCACCACATGAATGGGGGAGGTGAGGGGTCACCCCCCCATGCGCCGGCCATGGAGAGAGGGGGCACCCCCCCTCCTCCTATAAAAGGCCACCCATTCCCTCCTTCATCCACACACCTCCTTGTGAAGGATCTCTCTCCCCCTCTAGAATTATTCCCCCATGGTCTCAGATTAGCGAGATACATGTTCCCGGTGGCATTTCGTTTGGAAGGAGTTGTTGCTTCCGCTGGATCGCTGGAGCGAGGAGGTGGAGGTTGTCCGGTGGCTTGAACGTGTGTGCGAGTGCGGATGCGCTGCTGAGTTGCGGCGCTCGGACTTCCTCACGATCTTGAGATCGGCAAGTGTACGACTACATCAACCACGAGTTCCTACTCGTTAACAAAGCTCGTTGTCTTCGAGGGTAAGTTCTCCATGGATGTATGTCCACCCGTTGCTCTGTATCTAGTAGATAGATCTTGGCGTATAGTTCTCATTGTAGGAATATTTTTGTTCTCTATGCTGCAGACCCAACAGCAGGAGCAAGACAACCGCAGTAGCGGAATATACCAAGGCAAGAGCAAAATGCCGGCCGAGGTATGCAACAGAGAGGTGCTCCACGAGAGAAAGACCGATATAATGATGGTGATTCAGAAATGGTGAACGCGGGATACCCAAGGCCAGACTATCATGTGATAGGGTCAAGATTGGGAAGCAGGGATTTGATGCCTGATGATGCCAGATTAAAACTGGATCGGCTGTATAGGTCAGAGCAGATTGAATGTCAAGGTCCCCCGGGTCCTGCATGTTTTGGGCCCCGGATCATGAAGGAACCTCCGGTACCTAACTTCCAGCTACCTAGAGGCACTAAGACATACGATGGTAGCAGAAAGCCGGAGGATTGGTTGATTAACTATGCTACAGCTGTAAAGATTGCTACAGGCAACTTTAGATGGGCTGTGAGATACGTACCCCAGATGTTGGAGGGGCCAGCGAGGATATGGCTAAATAATTTTCCGCCCGGAAGTATCAACTATTGGATCGATTTTGAGGAAATGTTTATCAGCAATTGCTCAAGTACGTATCAGAGGCCGAATAGGCCACAGACCCTAGCAATGTGCAAGCAGAAACTGAATGAGACGGACCGGGAGTTCTTAACCCGGTGGTGTACCGTGCGAAACTCATGTGAGGGTGTGATTGAGTTACAGGCCATAGCATGGTTTGCGCAAGGGTGCAGATATGCAAGCATGTTGTGGCAAAGATTGCAAAGGGATATGCCAACTACATTGGCAGAGACAATCCCGATTGCTGATTCGTATGCTTTGGGTGATCCGACTCAACCCAGGCTCATGTCAAACGAGTCAAATGAGGAGTACTACCAGAGAGATGGAGCCAGCTCATCCCGGAGGAATGACTACTGGGGTAAGAGAAGAGATTACAGACCGGATTACCGGTACAATTCGCAACAAGTTGCTGCTGTGAATCAAGATCAGCCCGGAGCAGGGGGCAATCAATGTCAGAAAACTGGAGGACAACAACGGACACCGAGAAATGATGGCTAGAAAACTTGGACGCCAGAGAAAAAGAAACAGTGGCAGGAAAAGAAGGACCGTCCGAGGTATACTTATGAGTCGATGCTGGATCAGCCGTGTAAATTTCACACGCCAAATCCGAGTAACCCAGCGGGTCATACAACAAGGCAGTGTGAGTGGATGCGTAAGATAGAACAAGGTGGTTCAGGGAATGCTCAGGCACCTCGAAATGATCAACCTTGGCAGGAGTTACCCCGGCAGCAATTGCTCTCTGGAGCGAACACGCAACAGCTAATGTTGCCTCCCCCTCCGCCGAGGTATGACAACCATGAGAGAAGGGATGCAGTGCATCAAGTGGAATACCAGCATCAACCGGAACAGAGGTACCCCGGAAACGAGGGGAGGAATGAGTACAAAGAGCATCATCAGAGTTACTTTGTGTTCACCACAGAAGAAACAGATAGAAAGAGCTTGCAGCGCCGACACATGGAGGTGAATGCGGTAATGCCAACAGTGACGAGGTATATGCCTTGGTCGGCCAGGAAATTACCTGGAACATCAAAGATCATCCCAAGCTTATGCCAAGTCCTGGTTCATATGCGCTAGTGCTGGATCCGATATTCATCGAGCCTAACATCAATGTGAGGTTCTCAAAGGTACTAATTGACAATGGCAGTAGCATCAATATCATGTATGCGGATACAATGCGCAAGTTGGGTATCTCGGAGAACATGCTCCAGGCTACAAGGACAACTTTCCATGGCATTGTGCCAGACATTTCTTGTGAGCCCATAGGCAAGGTCCGGGTTGACGTATGATGACCCACAAGTATAGGGGGTGTATCGCAGTATTTTCGAGGGAAGTGAAACCCAATTTATTGATTCGACACAAGGGGAGCCAAAGGATATTTATCAGCCTTAATAACTGAGTTATCAATTCAGCTGCACCTGGAAACAATCTTGCTCACAGCAGTTTATCAGTAGCAACAGTTTTGTAGTAGGAATAGTAAAGTAATAGCAGTAGTAAAGCAAAGACAGTAGTAACACAAGCAGTAAACAGTGGGATTCGAGTGCGGTAGGCATAGGGATGGATGGACGGGCGTTGCATGGACAAGACAATTCACATAGAAAACAGAACATAGGGAAATTGCAGATAAATAAAATAAAGCATCCAAGTACTAGACAATCCTAGGCATGTGTTCCATATATAGTCATACGTGCTCGCAATGAGAACTTGCACAACATCTTTTGTCCTGCCAGCCCGTTTGCAGCGGGGCCTCTAGGGAACTACTGGCAATTAAGGTGCTCCTTTTAGTAGAGCACCGGAGCAAAGCATTAACACTCCGTGAACACATGTGATCCTCACATCAAAGCCTTTCCCTTCCGGTTATCCTGATTTCTATCACTTCGGGGCCATAGATTCCGAACAACGACGTGTGTATACAACTTGTAGATAAGACCTAAAACAATACTATCATAATGAATCAATAATAAGTTCAGATCTGAAATCATGGCACTCGGGCCCTAGTGACAAGCATTAAGCACAACAAGTCGCAACAAAGTCAGAAAGCACTACTAAAGATACTAGGCACTATGCCCTAACAATCTGATGCCATTACATGAACGATCTCATCCAATCCCTACCATCCCCATAGCCTACAGCGGGGGATTACTCACTCATAGATGGGGGAAACATGGATGGTCGATGGAGAAGCGATGGTGATGATGATGGCGATGATTTCCTCCAATTCCCTGTCTCGACAGGGTGCCAAAACGGAGTTTCTGGTGCTGTTTCGTGGAATCTGATGGCGGCGTGATGGAACTCCTACGGAAAAACGTGAACCCCCGTAGTTTTTAGGTCAGAAGGCTCCTTATAGGCGAAGAGAGAGGCCGAGGGGTGCACAGGGCCCACGCCACCTGGCGCGGCCTGGCTCAAGGCCAAATAGTGTGGTGTGGCCACTGGGCTCTTCTCCGTCTTGTATTACGCTCTTGAGTCTTGTAAAATAGGATTTTTGGCATATTTTCCGGGATTTTTCCTGATAGTTGATTTTCTTCACAAAAAGTAGACACCAAGGCAATTCTGCTGAAAACATCGTCAGTCTGCATTAGTTGCATCCAAATCACACAAGTATAGAGGAGAAACAATAGCAAAAGTGTTCGGGAAAGTAGATACGTTTTGGACGTATCAACGTATTGTTCGGCACGCGACATAACTGCCGAACTGAGAATTTGGAGTTTGAAGTGGTGAACTTAGAAAGTGTGTATCACGCGTTACTCGTTAGACCAGCACTGAACAAGTTCATGGCAAGTTGCCACATCAGTTATCTGAAGATGAAGTTGCCTGGCCCAAATGGAGTAATTACCATAGCTGGAGATTTTCGACGTTCCATTGAGTGTGCGTCAGTCGGGTCTAACCTAGCCGAGTCACTCGTGATTGTGCAAGAGAAAAGAAAGATACAGGAAGTGGCGGCATTGGCTCAGTCCGCATAGCAGTATATGCTGGCACTGAGTAACCCGCATGGTAGTGTTTCATTCCAAGCGACAAAAGATACCAAGAAGGTGCCTGTTGATGATATGTTCCCAGAGCGCACTGTAACAATTGGTGCTGGGTTAAATGACAAATAGGAAAGCGAGCTCGTCAACTTCCTCCGTGAGAATCGTGATATTTTTGCTTGGTCCACACAGGACTTGCAAGGTGTTCCGAGGGAGTTGGCCAAGCACTCTTTAAATGTGAGACCCGGAGCAAGGTCAGTGAAGCAACCTCTCCGCCGCTTCGCCGAAGATAGGAGAAAAGTCATTGGAGATGAGATAGCTCGGTTAATAGCAGCGGGATTTATCATGGAAGTTCTTTACCCAGATTGGCTATCTAATCTAGTGCTGGTGGAGAAGAAGAAGGATGATCCGAATGTGGCAGTGGTTTGGCGTATGTGTATCGATTACACGAACCTGAATAAGGCGTGCCCGAAAGATCCATTTCCACTGCCAAGGATAGATCAGGTCATAGATTCAACAGCTGGGTGTAAACTGTTGTCATTCATCGATGCATATTCTGGTTTCCACCAGATACCCCTGAATCCGGATGATCAAATAAAAACTGCATTTATCACCCCGTATGGGGCTTATTGCTATCGCACCATGCCATTTGGTTTACGTAATGCAGGGGCAACGTACCAGAGATGTATGCAGAAATGTTTGATGATGTGGTATGCCAAATTGGTCAAAATGTATAGGTGTATGTGGATGATGTGGTTATCAAGACCAAAAAGCAAAACGCTCCTTGACGATATCAAACAAACGTTCGTGAACCTAAGGAGGTTCCGGATGAAGCTTAACCCGGAAAAATGTACCTTCGGTGTCCCAGCTGGAAAATTACTCGGATTTCTTGTCTCCAGCCGAGGTATCGAGGTCAATCCAACTAAAATCCGGGCCATAGAGCGAATAGAACTGCCGAAGTGTCTTAACGATGTCCAGAAGTTTACTGGTTGCCTGGGATCGTTAAGTCGGTTTGTATGTCGGTTGGGAGAAAAGGCACTGCCTCTCTATCAACTCATGAAAAAGTCGGACAAGTTCATTTGGACGCTGCAGGCCAATGAAGCCTTTATTCAATTAAAGAAAATGTTAGCCACTGCACCAGTGTTAGCCTCTCCACTATCAAAGGAGCCAATGTTGCTCTATATAGCTGCAACCAACCGAGTTGTAAGTGCAGTAATTGTGGTAGAGCGCGACGAAGAGGGTAAGTTAGTGCAAAGGCCAATATATTACCTAAGCGAGGTATTATCCGCATCAAAGCAAAATTATCCGCACTATCAGAAAGTGGCGTATGGTGTGTACATGTCGGCTAAGAAGCTAAAACACTATTTTGAGGAGCATCCCATCAAGGTAATATGTGAAGCTCCCATATCCGAGATAATGAGTAACAAGGATGCAAGTGGCAGGATTGCAAAATGGGAAATTGAGCTAGCTCCTTATGCGCCACAATATGATAGAAGAGAAGCCATCAAGTGTCAGGCTGTGGCCGACTTTTCTGTGGACTGGGTTGAGGTACAATATGAACCGTCGTTACCAGATCCGAACTATTGGAGAATGCACTTTGACGGGTCAAAACCAAAAACCGGGTTAGGCGCCGGAGTTGTACTTACCTCGCCAAAGAATGAGCAGTTGAAGTATGTGCTACAAATCCATTTCGCAACATCAAACAATGTCGCCGAATATGAGGCACTTGTGCATGGGCTCAAAGTGGCAAAAGAAATTGGGATACATCGGATCCAATGCTTTGGCGACTCGGATTTGGTAGTTCAGCAAGTGTCGGGGCTGTGGGACGCTCTTGATCCAAACATGGCATTATACAGATTCCATGTGTAGAAGATATCTGGTTATTTTGAGGGATGCGAATTTCGCCATGTGCCCCGCGTGGAAAATGAGGTTGCCGACATATTGTCGAAGCTCGGATCAACCCGACAAGCAATTCCACCGGGTGTAGCATTAGAACACCTCAGAAAACCATCTATCAGGCCATCCCCAGAAACCGACTCA
The DNA here is from genome assembly GCA_023614405.1 of Avena insularis. Classification (NCBI taxonomy): domain Eukaryota; kingdom Viridiplantae; phylum Streptophyta; class Magnoliopsida; order Poales; family Poaceae; genus Avena; species Avena insularis. The sequence continues at coordinate 538,097,801 of CM042686.1, forward strand.
ATTTACGTCCCAGAGGATCCGGAGTCTGGAGCTGCACCCATGGACATTGACATGGGAGATGGTACTGAAACCGGGATCGCTCGCCGAACCCGGGATCGGCGAACCGGACTTATGCAAGACCCGGGGACTGCTCAGCGTGATCCGGTTGAGGTTATGCTAGTGGATCATATGGAAATTGATGAGGATGTGTTCCCTGTACGAGCAATACCAGCTTGGGCATTGCCCATATTTCAATTCCTAAAAGATGGAACTTTACCCGCTGAGGAGGTGCTATCCAGGCAAACTCAGAGGAGAGCAAAGGCATACACGATCATCAATTCCGAGCTATACAAAAGGAGTGTGACCAATGTCCTCCAGCGATGTGTTGACCCGGAAGAGGGGCTCGACATCCTCCGAGATACATCAAGGGGAATGTGGGCATCATGCCTCGTCCAGAGCCTTGGTAGCAAAAGCTTTCCGGCATGGATTCTACTGGCCTAGTGCCTTAGAACAAGCAGAGGACTTGGTAAGAAAATGCAATGGTTGTCAGAGGTATGCTACCAAGACACATATGCCAATGTCGGAACTCAAGACCATACTAATCACCTGGCCATTTGTCGTATGGTGTTTGGACATGGTTGGCCCGTTCAAACCAGCGAGGGGAAATATGACTCACATGTTGGTCATGGTTGATAAATTTACAAAGTGGATTGAAGTAAAGCCAATAAGAAAATGTGATGGAGCTATGGCCGTGACATTTCTCAAAGACATCATCTTGAGATACGGTTATCCTCACAGTATCATAACAGATAATGGCACAAATTTTGCTGAAGGAGCATTTGCGTGATTCTGCCGAGATAAGAAGATTAGGCTGGACGTTGCCTCGGTAGCCCACCCCGCATCGAACGGACAGGTGGAAAGATCCAACGGATTAGTATTATCCGGGATAAAACCCCGGCTCATTGAGTCGCTGCAAAGATCAGCGGGGTGCTGGATAGAAGAACTACCAGCGGTACTGTGGAGTTTAAGAACAACTCCAAATCGATCAACAGGCTATACGCCATTCTTTCTGGTATATGGGGCAGAAGTTGTATTACCAACTGACATAGAGCACGACTCGCCTAGGGTCACCCAATACATAGAAGCTGAAGTGCAAGAATCCCGGCAAAATGATGTTGATCTGCTGGAAGAAGCGAGATAATTGACATTGTCCAGATCCGCCATATATCAGCAAAATCTCTGACGCTATCATAGCCAGAAAGTAAACCCCCGAGTCTTCCGGGAAGGTGATCTGGTACTCCGATTGGTACAACGTACTGCTGGCATGCATAAGTTATCCCCCCCATGGGAAGGGCCATTCATTTGTGAGCAAAGCATTGCACAATGATTCTTATTATCTTATCGATGCGAAACCACAGGAAAAGAACAAGGCGGACAGGTCCGGCGAGAAATCTAAGCGTCCATGGAATGTAGCTGTACTTCGTCCTTTCTACACTTAGCAGAGAAGTGTATGTATCCGAGTCTCTCATATGTCGGTATGTATGCCGGCAATGAGCCTATCAATGAAATGTGGGCACCTCGAGCAGTAACTCGGGGACTGCCTTGAAAATGTTTGTTGTTTTCCGTATTTATTATTTATACGTCGGTTGGCATAAGTTTTTCTACTTAAGCCAGATTAGTAGTGTGTGAGCACCAAGAACCCAACTCTTTGACTTGCTGCTGTCCAACAAGATTTGGCTTCATGGCAAGCAAGATAACAAGTTTGGAATTCCGTAGCACATGAAAAACGACTAAGGAAAGGAACTTAATCGAGCCGACGTTTGTTTTTCGGACTAACCTTATGTTTACTTTCGGTTTATTATGCTGAAGTATTTTGAGCTAATCCTAAAGTTTCAAAGTATTGTTAAGACAATTTTTGAAGCTCAGACTCGTAAGTCATAAAACCGAACCAAGGTAGACACGAGTCGAGCCAAGAAATTGGAAGAACAAGAAAATGAAACTCAGGGACTACGCCCAAGTCAATCCAGCATAAAAACTTAGTAGCAAAATATCACTTGTGTGCTTGATACAATTGCACTAGGCATACCGGGGATCTGATGAAATTTAAAGTGTTTATAATCAAGGAGCAGCAGGAGGAGGTAATTCGGCGCCAGCAGGTGCAGCCCTAGCCTCAGCTTCAGAGTCATCTGCGTCCTCCTCGACGTCTGAGACTTCGTCCTCTTCGTCCTCATCTGAATCATCTTCAGCGTTTTCAGCATTTTCATCGCCGGGGGCATCTAGGAAGCTTGGTCCCTCATTCCATTGATGAATGGGGGCGTATTGGATGAAGCTATGAGCGCAAGCCTTGCGCCGAGCTACCCAATCTGGGTCAGTAGACCACCTTGATCCGGTGCGCATGCGCTCAAGGAGTTTGAGGTCAATCTTCTCGTACCACGTAAGCACGTAGTGAAGAACGATCTCAGCTCCGGCGTGTCCAGCTGATTCTCTCCAGAGGTCGAGCTGAGTTTCGCACTCCATAAGCCTAGCAAAAAGAGCAGGGGCACCCTCCGGAGTATCTTCTCCATGAAGGAAATATGCCCTGAGAGGCAATAATAAAGTTGTTATTATATATGATAGATGTTTATTTTACATGCTAGAAATGTATTGATTCGGAAACATCAATACATGTGTGTTTAATAAACAAAAAGGGTTCCTAGTCATGCCTCTCTTATAGACTAGCTTGTTGATTAACAGGATGATCAAGGTTTCCTGATCATGGACATTGGATGTTGTTAATAACAAGGTCACACCATTGGTGGAATGATGTGATGAACATTCATCCGAAGTATAGCATTACGATCAAGTCATTATGTTTATATTTCTATAACATCATACGAAGTAATATTTATCCTTAGACCATGAGATCATGTTAATTGCTAACACCGGAAGAGTATCTTGATAACATCAAACGTCACACCGTAACAGGGTGACTATAAAGACGGGTTCAGTACTATGAAGGTGTTATGTTGAGGCTCATGGATCAAGAGTGGAATTTTTCAATCCAGATGACGGATAGATATACTCCGGGCCCTCTCGGTGATATCACATTAGGATAGCTTGCAAGCAAGTGATGTGATCACTAGAATGTTATATCACGGGAACAAGAAAAGAGTGCATGTCGGTAACGAGATCAAACTAGGTATGGAGATACCGATGATCGAATCTCGGACATGTAATATATCGAGAGACAAAGGGATTTAGTTACAAGCGTTAAAGGTTCTCACGATCACAGAGTCATCGTTGAATGTGTAGGAGTGATGCGGATCTCCAGGTCCCACTGCTGATTATTGATCGGAGAAGGGTCTCGATCATGTCTGCATTATTTGCGAACCGTAGGGTGGCACACTTAAGAGTTACCGGACACCATTTTGGAGCACATATGTTTCAGATGAAAGAATTGCAAAGCGCAGGAATTGTTTCAATAGAAACCGGAAATTGTTTCGGGTGAAATGGCAGAAGGTGGTTCTGCATGTGATATTGAAATATTGCAAGGGGCTATATGGGAATGTCTGTTAATTAAAGTAATTAACAAAATTCTGAATAAATTTAATAAAAAGAGTTTTATTAAATGAGAGAGCATTAAATTTGGAGAAATTTAATGCATTTAAAGTGGAGACTTTAAAAGGGAATGTGAAGAGGCATTTTAATGTGGAGGGGTTACCACCACATGAATGGGGAGGTGAGGTCACCCCATGCATGACCATGGAGAGAGGGGGCACCCCCGCTCCTCCTATAAAAGGCCACCCATTCCCTCCTTCATTCACACACCTCCTTGTGAAGGATCTCTCTCCCCCTCTAGAATTATTCCCCCATGGTCTCGGATTATCGAGATACATGTTCTCGGTGGCATTTCGTTTGGAAGGAGTTGTTGCTTCCGCTGGATCGCTAGAGAGAGGAGGTGGAGTTGTCCGGTGGCTTGAACGTGTGTGCGAGTGCAGATGCGCTGCTGAGTTGCGGCGCTCGGACTTCCTTACGATCTTGAGATCGGCAAGTGTACGACTACATCAACCACGAGTTCCTACTCGTTAACAAAGCTCGTTGTCTACGAGGGTAAGTTCTCGTTAGATATATGTCCACCCGTTGCTTTGTACCTAGTAGATAGATCTTCGCGTGTAGTTCACACCGTAGGAAATTTTTTGTTTTCTATTCTGCGGACCCAACACTCCAGGCCAAAAGGCATTGAAGATCCGGACAGCTACATCCAACACGTCCTTGTCATAGTTCTTCACAATTTCGACATGAGAAGACAAGCTGACCAGCAAGTCCTCCATGTCATATGGAATTTCTCCAGCCACAGGGGCAATTGGGGTACCCCTCTTCTGGCGGAACTTGGCGACGGCGGTAGTTGCAACAGCATTGCCCTCTGGAAATTTGTCTGAAAACGAGACAGGTGAAATAAGTGAGAAGGGTTGACCCGGAGAGATTCATGACAATTGAAGAGAAAAGTAACTTACGAGAAATGTGGTTGTGGATTCGGGTTAGCTCCTTGGTGCACTTGTCACGCCTCTCCCGGAGTTGAAAAAGCTTAGCATTCGCCGACTCAAGTTTAGAGTCAGCCTCCTTCAGCAATTCTTGGTCCTTGGCAATCTGGAGATTGAGGCGCTCGTGCTCTTCAGTAAAGTCCTGGCCAGCTTTTTGAAGTTCGATTTGGTGCTATGCTTTCAGCTTCTTCATATCTGCCTTGAGCTTGGCAATCTCATCATCTTTGGTTTGGAGGAGGGCGAGCTCATCATCTTTCTTTTTAAGTTTGGCCTGGTGTTTCCCTGCTTGTTCGAGAAAATGCAGCATCATATCAGGTATAGGCACACTATTTTCAAGAGATGCTGAAATAGTTTGTTGACCCGACAGAGCCAAGGTATGAATGTTTGTCGAGCCAAGAAGAAAAGGAGATAGAGAGCATAGCAAGGTTGAGCAAGAATAACTTACCATTTATCTACCAGCTGCGAAATCCGAATGAGGGATCAGTTGGGCGGAAAAGATAAAGAAAAACGAAAAAAATGCCAAGGAAGAAACGTACCCCTTTTATCGTGCTCAGCGATAAGCATAGTATGTTTCGCACGCAGCATTTTGTGAGTATCCAGGAGACGCTGAAACTCAGCACTCCGGCGATTAGTGGTCACTTGAAAAAAGTACAAAAAGATAGCTTAGTCTTGTGCATATTCGAAGTGTACAAAATCCGGTCCAAGTGGAACTTAACCCGGCTCTAGGTGTGTGCATATTCGAAGTGTACAAAATCCGGGCCAAGTGGAACTTAACCCGGCTCTAGGTGTGTGCATATTTGAAGTGTACAAAATCCAGGCCAATTGGAACTTAACCCGGCTCTAGGTGTGTGCATATTCGAAGTGTACAAAATCTGGGCCAAGTGGAACTTAACCCGGCTCTAGGTGTGTGCATATTCGAAGTGTACAAGATCCGGGCCAAGTGAAACTTAACCTGGCTCTAGGTGTGTGCATATTCAAAGTGTACAAGATCCGGCCCAAGTGGAACTTAACCCGGCTCTAGGTGTGTGCATATTCGAAGTGTACAAGATCCGGGCCAAGTGGAACTTAACCCGGCTCTAGGTGTGTGCATATTCGAAGTGTACAAGATCCGGGCCAAGTGGAACTTAACCCGGCTCTAGGTGTGTGCATATTCGAAGTGTACAAGATCCGGGCCAAGTGGAACTTAACTCGGCTCTAAGTGTATGCATATTCGAAGTCATTAAGGAGCTACGTTAGTTTTCTAAGGAGCATCCGGTCGAGTAACAAGTTACTCCCCCGGAGGCTCGGGGACTAATGGCTATATCAATAATATCTACAACATGTTAAGGAAAAGATGAAGTAACGTACCTCCATCATCCGACCCACAAGATTAATTTCCTTGACAGCAGTATTCATCTGCGCAGCAAATTCGGCGGGACCGAACTTCTCCGGGAGATCATCGTTGTGGACGAACTCCGCCTTGTTCCAGTTGTTCACAAACTCGATCAAGGTCAGAGGGTATCGCTCACCGCTGAGCATGTGGGGTGCCACTAGGCCCTTGGCATGCGCTTCTTGTCTCTCAACCTGCGCAGCAGCGGGGCTAGTGTGCAAGACAAGTTGCGCATCAGCTGGCTCGGCAGGGGCGTCCTTTGGAGGTGGAGTCTTTTTCGAAAGCATGGACGCAAGTGTGCGCTGTCCAGCCTCGATGGATGTTGCCCTGGTGGCGTCAGGAGCCTTTTTGCCCTTGGGCTGCTGCTGAGAGGTTGAGGTTGCCACAACGGATTTGCCCTTGGGAGCTGCCTTGGTGCTGCTGGTATCTTCTCGCCGAGCCTTGGAAGACTCGGACGAGGCAGAAGGGCTTGGTGCTGCTGCTATTGCTTTTGTTGTTACTGCTGGGGCTGGAGCTGATGATGGTGCTGGTGCTGGTTTCTGTTTCGGCGGAGGTGCTGAAGGAACCTTGGTGGTAGCAGGTTGCGGTGGAGCCGAAGTAGTGGTTGCCGCTGTATCGGCAAAATCGCTTCCCCCCGCTCTGAGGTTGCCCTCCTCTTGACGATGTGGGCTGGAACCCGGAGCAGCCGCTGAACCCTCTGAAATGGGGCTCAACGGGCGTGAATCGTCACCACGAGGGGGAGAAGGGTTGTGTCGGAGCAGCGAGGCAATGCTAGATCCACTCTGCGGGACCTCCACCGTGGCCCTACCGAATCAAATAATGTATGATCAGAAACTATAACGGAAAAAGAACAAGTAAATAGCAAAGGGAGAAGACGCTTACTCATCCGAGGTCAGGGGCTCTTTGGGCTTCCGAGCCCTCCGGCTGTGGCCTTGGTTGCGGGCTTGGTGGCAGTTTTGTCCCCGGACTTCTTCCGCCTTTTAGCTGGCTGAGAAGGTCCGGAGGAGGATGTAGAGGCAGCTCCCCTTTTCTTCTTCGGCGCGACCGGGATAGGCTCACCCACGGCAAGGGGAGGGTCTTCATGGATCTGCCCACCGGGGTTAGCTGATGCCGGAAAAGCATAAGAAAGGGGGATAGCGTCAAATGCTTCCATCACCTCAACATCTGAATCATCTTCATCGTCGGGCCAATCTCTAATGGAAGAGAGTTTACTGGTGGGTCGCTTGGTCGCGTCCACCATCGGTAAGAACATCTCCTGATCCGGCTCCTCCTCATCCGAGGTGTCTCGGTCAGGTGCCCATTTGAGAGAAGGCTCGGCGCCATCCTCAATGGTTTGCTGAAGAAACATATAAGGGAAAGAAAAGGCAAAGGGATTAAACCTACAACAGAAACCGGCCTATGATTTAATTCAGAAAAGGTTTGGGGCACGGGACTTACTGCAGGGGGAAGCCTATCTCGGCAGAAGTGTTCGATCCCCCACTTCCACTCAGCAGAGAAATCCTTCTTAGTGGTGAAGAGGGACTTGACCCGGCGGAAGATCTCGGTGTTGCTCAACTCAAAAGAGGAGGTCCGGTTGGGGTCGCGGCCCCAGCTCATATGACAGACTTTGTGCGTGCGTTTCTAGAGGAGGGAGATCCGGTTGCGAACAAACATAATCATGGCATCCTCATTGCGCAATCCAAGATCCTTCAACTCCTGGAACCTCTTGTTGACTTGGTTTGCCAGGACGGTGGGCTTCTTGGGGACGATGTCCCACAGATCCGGATTGGGAGGACCCGAAGCGTAAGGGCGCAGCCGGATCTGATCCTCAGTTGTGCTGTTCCGGACATAGAAGAAGGTTCGGGCCCATCCCTTGCAAGATTCAAGCCCCGTGACTCGGGGGAAGATGGACTGCTTCCAGGGAGAGATAGACGCTGCTCCGAACTGCGTGAGCTGCTTGTCCTCCGGGTCAAGCTGGATGTTCCGAATCACGTTCCGGCGAAGGCCAAAGAACCGGATCCAGAGCTCCTTCGTGGGCCATAGTCCGGCATAGCCCTCGGTAGTGGAAGCGAAGGCAGATAGAGACGCGATGGCGTTAGCCGGAAGATGGTGTGGCTGAAGCTCATACGTATTGAGCCATTCATGGAAAAAATCACTAACTGGGAGACCAAACTCGCATTGGAAGTGGGATAGAAACACCACATACTCACCCGGATTGGGTGAGGGGGCAAGCTCGGAGGTAGCGAGGCGTGCGGTGACGCCCTCCGGGATGCGCTGATGCGTCTGACGACCAGTCAGGTCATCCTGGCAAACCCAGGAGCCTGCCCACACGCCACGGTCGGCGGTCGCCGCATCTTCCTCCATCTCCTGCTCTGCGACAACGAGCTCCTCCTCTGTCATCTCCAGATCACTGCCCTCGCTGGCGCTGGCGGCGGTGGGTGACAGAGGCCTGGATAGGCGAGGACCCGTGGCGGAGGAGATGCGTAGAGGTGGCGGCAACACTGGTGCGCGTGGAAGCAGTGCAGCGGCGGCGCAGCTTCTCAGGTGCGGTGGCGGCGGCGCTGTCGCTGGAGAGAAATAGGAAGAAGCAGAGGCAGAGGGGCGCGGAAGTGGGGAAAGAACCCAAGGAGCGCACCCCTCCCCTATTTAACCACTCCCTTGAGGGGTAGTGGGATCGCGTTGTGCGGGTGGGCCACACGGTGTGGCCATGTACAACCCGAATCAACCAATCAGCAGCGAGCCACACGAAGGGCCACAAGGCGCAGCGGATCCCATGACGTGACGTTATGGTGCAGTTAACGAGGAGGCATGCACGACGCGACGTGAGCAACAGTAACTTCTGACAATAACTGCGGCGGTTACTATTGCTGGCCCTTAAAATGAGGCAAACGTGATGATTAACCTCCACGTGGGGAAGCGTACAGGAGAAGGAAGAGTGACCCGGGTGGGTATAAGGTAACCTGGCCAGCAAGTAAAAACTTGGAATGTGCCAAGGGAAAGTAAACCCGTGGAATCCGAGATAGGAGGTAACTCGGAAAAGGAACACAAAGCTCAGTGAAATTGAACCTGCTGTGACCTTAGCGGCTAAGGCAGCTAAGACCGCACCAGCTTCGGGGACTAATGTTGGGGGATACCCCCGGGTAGGGTCACGCCGGGGTATGAAGGCCAAGTTAGCCGAGGTACGGCAAGGTCAAAGCATATGCTGGCCGAGTCACCTCAAGGCAGACCGAATCACGGGGTAATCCGGACCAGGGGATGTCCACCTAACTGGGTCTCAGCCGACTTATATCTTAAGTCGGTGAGATATATCTAACTTATATGCAGGAACAGGTATGGCCGGATCAGCTAGGTACGATCCGGGTTATAGCAAGCTTACAAGAGAAGGAAGGTATCTCGCTGGTCAAAGGGTGACCACTGTATACAGAGCGTGAGCGAAGCGGACAGAGGCCAGGACCACTGAGGCGTGGCCGACAAAAGTGACGAGGCCAGTGTCGGATGACGCGGGCACCGCAGAGACGCACGTAGCCTCTGCATGGATGACGCTGGATTAAAATAACCCGGTCGGCTTACTATTTTCGGAGGAGGCATATTCCCTGAAATATGCCTCCACGTATGCTCTAATGGGAGACCTAGCCACCTCTATATAAGGAGGGCTAGGGCCTCTGTAGAAGGGGTTGGTCTTTAGAGGTTTATGTTCTTCTAGCAAGTGACTGAGGGCTAGCTAGTGGTGAGAGTATGAGAGTTCCTTCTTTCTCCTCTCTCCAATACAGCTCAAGGGCCACTTGTAATCTGTGGAAGTGAAACGAATACAAAGCCACCGTGTGTGGAATCACCAGACTATCCCTCCCTGGATTCCCTAGTGCATTTAGTCCCCACCTTTAGCCTATCTATGGCATCTGCCGTGACACCACCACGACACAGACAGGTTTGATGGTGGCATCTGGACCCAAAGTTTTAAATAGCCGGCTATTCTATTTAGCCGCGGCTTTTTCAGAGGCTACGAAATGCTATAGCGCAGCTATAGCAGGCTATTCCGTTTTAGCGTATTTTTAAAAGTAGAGCAAATTTCGGTCGAATCTTTTAAAAAGATGGAAAAAACTATGATTCAAACAAGATTCGAGCTACAAGTCATGCAACTATTCAACACAAATAGGTATTCAACCAATTAACTCACAAGTTTTATTGAATCAGATTCAACATAAATTTAAAAAAGGAAAAAAAATTCAAAGAGCAGAAATTTAGCGGCAAATTAGAGGCTAATTTAGGGATAAATCAAGCTATACCAGGCTATTAGCGGCTATTCTCTATTTAGCCTATGAAGAGCATAGCCTTAGCGGGAGGCTTCTCAAAAGGCTATAGCCGGCTATAGCTGGCTATTTAAAACTTTGTCTGGACCTTCACAGTTTCATCAACAACTGGGTCTTCGACCACAGTAAGGTCGCACTCAATCACGAGGCAGTCATCCTGCAGTAAAGCAGAACCCTCCAGCTTGCTTCTCTCCATGATGCCCAAGGCAACAGACTCCTTACCACCGTTGAAAGAACTGAACACTCTTGGTGATTTCAAGCAGGAGTCCACTGACGACGATAGCCCGCTGGCCTTGTTGACCAATCTCAATTCGTACAGCGCCCTCAAATGAGCGGGCTTGCTCAGGAGCTCGAGGAAGAATGGGACGTAGTCCCTGTACTTGCTGTCCCCTCCTTACTTTCCTCGAATCCGTCAGGGTAGTAGCGGATGCACCATTCGTACCCGCCAGCCTGCGCCCATGCCCTTGTTCAGGCTGTACCCAACGATCTCGAATGCGAGCGTGGCCCGTGCTGTAGCTGTGGTGCATCTTGACGCCATCCGTTCTGCTGGCGTGTGCGATGCTGCCATTGTGTAGGTTTTTTGGGATGGGATGGGAGCCTGTGCCCTGTGGGGTGAGTACCAAGGGCGGCGGCGATGGGAGAGCTGGAGCAGGGGAAAGCGTCGGGGCGGTCTGGGAGTGGGCAATGGCGGCGAGGCGGGGGAAGGTGGGCAGCCGGCGACCGAAGGGCAGCCCGAGATGAGGGTTTGGGTGAGCTATCGATTGGGGACGGAGGTTCGACCGCTGGAGGATTGTCGGACAAATATCTCTGGTTCCTCCGTCCCTCCCAGGCGCATCCCACGCACAAGAGTAGTGGTCTGTTTGGTTTGTGCCCCAACTAAGAGCATCTCCACTCGCAACTAAGAGCAGTGGGCTGTGGAAGCGGCGGGCAGGAGGGGGCGCAGGCGCCCGCTCTAAATTTCGAGCTCAGCTACAGGCTTTAATTTTTTTAGTGTCGGAGCGTCCTAGTTATTTATCCGGCGGTCCCAGACCAAATCCAATATATAGGGAGGCGAGCGGGAAGGGCGGGTGGCGGGAAGAGAAGGCGGGAGCGTGCGCGCCGAACCTTCCTGGTCAAAGCTGGCTAGCATGGCAGCCGCACAGTGCCGATCTTCTTCCTCGCCATCAGCGCCGAGTAATGCCGCTGCTCGCCGCAGCCTTTCCAGCGAACGGCAGCGGGCGGTGCAGTCGACGCATCCCGTCAATGGGGCGCGGGCGGCGTTAATGCCCACCGCTCGCCTCCCCCTCCTCCCCCATTATAAAAACCCGCGCCGGTTTCCATTGCCGCTGCACACACATTATCTCGACGACGATCTCCACCATCTCGTCCCCAAACCTCCTCCAAGCGTCGTCTCCTTCTCCCTCGGCAATGGCGGACTACGACGGCACGACGGCCAACGGCTTTGGCCGCCTCTGGCTTCATGTAGACGAGGCGCAGGCGCTATGGAGCGCCGGCTACCCCGTCCGCTGGCTTTCCGGCTTCCGACGGGGTGGGCGGTGAGTCGCGACGGCCTCCCTGTGCCGCTCATCCCCACTAGCGCGGCCTGCAGAGCCGCGATCTACGAGCACTACTGGGGGGCGCTCACCGAGGAGGAGCGCAACGACCCCCAGTGGGATCCCGACAACCTCCAGGCGTGGGCGCCCTTCTTCGCGCGGCAGCGCGAGGATCGCATTGAGGCCTACGACGGCGTTGGCCCGCCGCTGGCGAACTTCAACAGCGAAGGCCGGAGGTGATGGTGGAGTGCTCCGGGACACACCCTCTCCTGAGTCCTAGGCCACGTCGCCAACGGCAACAACCCGCCGTTGGTGATGCCGCCGCGTCTCCCGCGCAATCGCCAGCAGGCCGCCAGCAACTGCTGGGGGCCTCGCTGCACGCCGTCGGCGTCCTCCTCCTCCTCGTGCTCGTCGGCGTCCCCAGCGCGGTACTCGTCGTACTTCTCATCGTCGCCACGCTACCAGGAGATTATCGCGCTGGTGAAGGACGACCAGGCGAGCCCACCGCGCAAGCGCCGTGTGCCTCCCTTGCCGCCTCCGCTTGGGAAGGCCCAAGCCCGAGCCCAAGAAGGAGTGGACGCCACCGCCGGAGTACAAGGCGGCAGCGCTCTAGCTGGTGGACAGCGAGGACCCAGAAGAATTTCTGCGCCAGAGGATGCTGGAGCGGGCATCCTTCCACGTCGTCCTGCCGACCACCGACAAGTTCGCCGCCAGGTGGTCCGCGCAGGACTGGCGGCGGGAGCAAGCCGAGCGTGCCAGGTGCCACGGCCTCGTCGTCGACATCGACGGCGATGAGGGGGTGGCTGGTCCTTCGCGCAGGACCAGCGGCGAGGGGTGCAGCCGCCTACCGCATGCGAAGGACGAGCCGCCCAGCGACGAGGACGAGGACGAGGACGGCCTGTTCGACTACACCACGGGGATGTACCGCCGGCTCGGGATCGGCCGTGGCCGCCATTAGATGGCGTTTTTTTTTATAATTTTTTTAAAATTAAACTGTTCGTCTATGTTTCGCAGAATTTTGAACTATTTGTCCAAATTTCTGCTATATTTAAAATATTTAAATTTTGTTATGGGGGTCACGGCTGGGAGCCGGTGCCCCCCATTTGGCAACATCGCCCCCCCCCCCCATACGGGAAAAAAAAGGGGCTGCGCCGGAGCCCGTACGGGAGTTACGAGTGGAGATGCTCTAACCCTACCAGAATATATTTTTTACTTATACCCTACCAAAATATTTTTTTTACTTACCCTACCAAAATATTGGTGATGCAAATTGATGTGCCTCATGTTTGGTTCGTTTCCAACTTTTTAGCTATCTATGGCCCTTATAGCGTTTCCTTCACAAATCGTAGCCAATTTTTTGCAAACCCTAGGGCAGAAGAATCTCGCGCTACGCACCCAAGATCCTCCATCCCTAAACAGAGAGCGGCCCCAGGGCCGAGGGGGGCGCGCCCCTGTCCTAGCCTAGCTTCTCCCAAGGAGTGAGTGATGTTGTGTCCCGGTCTAGCTTTGCACACACAATGTCATAGTATTTCTGATTCTTTACCGGTATCTTCAGTTTGATCCTAAATCTTTGAAATTGTACATTCAGATCCTAAATCTTTCGCAAATGATTCATCCATGGTCCTATTTTCTGCAGCCGACGTCTTCGTCGTCTCTGTCGAGTACCTCCTCGTGCCCGAGCACCCGGTGCCTGTCGCCTACGACGATGCCTGGGCCACGCTGCGCCTCTTCCTCGCGGGCGATAGCAAGAACGACTGGGAGGCTACCATGGACCAAGTGTACTACGCAGTTGTTGCCATAGCGCGTGGCGCAGGAGCATGTGTCGTGGGGGGGGGGGGTCGAGTCGGAAGGGGCCGGTTGCTATGACAATAGAAGAGGTCAGAGTCGGTTGATGCAGCAGCAGAAGAGGTCGGAGTCGGTTGCTGCAGCAGCAGAAGAGGCCGGAGAGCTGAGATCCATGCGGCGGCGGCGTGTGCCCATCCTGCGCAGGCAACGTCCGGAGACCGCCATTGCTCAGCCCCACCTTTTTCTTCCTCAGAGAGAGCAGATGCCGATGTAGCGAGCACAGGATGGCGGCGCTGCCGCGGCCATGGTCGCAAGGGCGTCCCTACATGCTACGGCAACGAGCGGTGACACCGAATGGATAGGAACTCTACACGAGACTTTATCGTGGGCGGGGCAGAAGGGCGAGATTTCGATCGATGATGAAAAGAGGGGCGGCGGCATCGGGTCCCTCGGCCGACATGGTCTAGAGGCATGGTGCCGGCAGACCTCCCAGACACGCCGAACTAGGGCGGCTGCGGGAGCCTAGTCCCACCCACCCCAGTGGTGATATAGAGGCAGAAGAATCTTCTGGGTCCCCTTTGTCCGCGGAGGCGGCAGAGTTCCAGATCTCAGAAAACCCTAATCCCACCCAGCCCACACCAGTTGTGGAGATAGTGGAGAAATCCGAGCCTAAAGAAGACCTAGTGGTCCAAGTCGAATCTGGAGTGGATCTCCTTGGAGAGGCCAAATCCCAGATCGACCCACCCGCGAAAGTCGAAATCCAGGAGGAGCATATCATTGACATTGATTCTGGCTCTGATGACGCCGGGACATACAGGCCTTTCCTAAGGTACACACTGCGATGTATGATAATGCAAGACGCAAGCGCAGATGCAATTCTCGAGACCATCAAAAGTTTCGACAAAGTTGATCGCGAGAGCCGCAGGTACCTCAGGAAGCATGCATCGCACTTCATCGGATATGTGGGATCCGGATCCGGCTCTGCCGATGCTGGAGACCACACCGACTCTGTGCTGGAGGGAATCGGAACAAACGCCGACGTACCCACATCCTCGGATGAATTGATGACGTCATCAGATTTCCGAAAGTTCTCCGCGGAATATGAAGAGGAGTATAACTCCAAAGCTGCAGAGGAAGGAGAAGCCATGGATGAAGGATCCAGGGAACACTCTCCCAAAGCGTAGGATGATATGGAAGTCGGAGATAATCCCGAAGTCTAGATGTCCGAAAGTACCGATCAAAGCTTGACTCCGGGAAATGGACCCAAAGCCGTCTTTGCTACCGGCGCTGCCAAGAAGGCAAAGAAGAAGAACAAGAAAAACAAGACCCCGACAAAAGACCCTCTGGCAGAAGAGGCGATTGCCGAGGAATACGAGGAAGACTCGGATGGAGCACTTATCCCAGACGAGCCCAAAAAATAAGTCGGTGGATGGACACGTGATCACTGAAGGTGCGCGTAAACTCATCGATGTTGTATTAGCCACACCTATTCCTACAACTGTAGAACTTACTGCTGAAGAACTGGACGAGAGGGCGCAGGCCCTAGAAGCGCGTCGTCAAGTACTCCTCGATGAAGCCAAAAACATTGAGGAAAAGAAACGCATAGCATCTGCGGGGAAGTACAACTCCAGGCAATACCAGAAGACCAGGAAGCGTCATACTAATGACAACCAATTCCCGCAGATCCACGCCGTCCTTTTTAGAGAAGAGATGGGGAAGCCTCGAAAAGATAGCAAAGGAGATTGGGTATATCCAACACCAGTACAGAATTCCGTGGCGGCCCGAGAAATTCTATCGGCTAATCCAGGTCCGAAGGAGATCCGGTTGGGAATCAAACTACTCAATAAGGGACTGGAGCAGCAAAAGGTCGCCATGTCTGAAAGTCAAAAACTGGTCTCTGATTCCGACCAATGTCGCACAGATCCGGCATGGGCTGACATAAGACCCCAGCGCGTTTCGGAGCAGCATCATCGCCCCGAGCGCCGGGAAGACAATTATTCGAGAACCGGATCTTCGAGACAGCACCACAAAGCTGCCCGTGGCTGGCATAATGTTAACCCATTTATGGAGCAAGAGGCAATTGCTGCACTGAATCCGAGGAACCAGCCCTGGCGAGAGTCGAAAGACCACAGGGATGATGATAAAGAGAAATGTCGAGAGGAGGACGCACAAAGGATGCCACCTCCTAGACATGAAAGCTGTCCGGATGACGGACGAAGGAACGATGGACACCATGTTGGGACAAGCCGGCGGGGGGCTCGTCATGATGAAGACCATCCCCGGAACCGGAATAATGACGCTCCGGACGGAGGCCGGCGATCAGCCGGAAAAAACTCAGCTGCTCTACCCTCTCCACCAAGTAGCCATCACAACAGCCCCCAGGGAGGCAATGGAGGGCGTCATGGTGGAGGAGGTGGCGGCAGAAGCCGAAGTCTGGCTCCAAGGCACCGCAGCCACAGCCGACATCCGGGACGATCTCTATCCTCGAACAATGCAAGGCACAGGATCAACTCCAATATAGAGGCGCGGCGCTACGAAAATGATGATATCTACGTGGGCCCAAAGTGCTTCGAACCACGCATCAGAGCTACAAGATTCCCGGAAGGATTTGCTATCTCAAGACATATCCAAGCCTACGACGACATTGCTCGGCCAGATACCTGGCTACAAGACTTCTTCCAAGCTTGCTGCATCGCCAAAGGCGGAAACAGCCTGGTTGCAGCCCGATATCTCCCACTCATGTTGCGGAAGACGGCACGATCATGGCTTAATGAACTTCCGGAGAACACCATTCACAACTGGTATGACATGCAAAGTGCATTCTTTCGGAATTTCGAAGGCACATACCGGAGGCCCTGTACGGTTGGAGACCTACAGCGTTGCACCCAGAAGGCCAGAGAAACTTGCCGGATTACCTCGGATGATGGATCGACACCAAGAACTCCTGTGAAGGAGTAAATGATCAAACTGCGATTGAAGCTTTCATTGCAGGTCTCCCAATTGGTCTACTGCGTCATCGCTTGAAGTGCGACAAGGTCACTGATTTGGGAGAGTTGATAGAAATAGCGAACAAGTATGCAGATGCTGACGATGATGCAGAGGGACTACTCAATGCCCTAGTTGTACCATAGTCAGCAAAACAACCAAAGCAACAAGCTCAGAAGCACAAAAATACCTCGGAAGAAAAACCAAACGAGGAAATGGCAGTGGTTACTGCTACTTTCGGGTCTGGAGGACGAGGAGGATGCGGCGGAGGCTGCGGGCGTGGCCGTGGGACTTCGAGAGTTCAAGGTAGAGGAGACCAGCAACCAGGAAAAACCTACACTTGGGCCGACATTGCCAATAACCCATGTGTACATCACTTAGATGCCAATGGGGGCTCGTCCCATACCAATGCCGAGTGTCGTTTCAATGACGACATCAAAAGAGATGATACCGCTGGCTACAGGGCTAAGCGGAAGAAGGGAAAGAAGAATCCTGAAAAAGATAAAGAGACCAAGGAAGATTCCGACATGGAGGAAGCTGATGCTTCAAATCCCAAGCCGGAAGGGAAGAAAAATTTTCCGACCAAGAAGAACACTTATGTCACCTTCCTCGGATCTCAACCTGCAAAGGTCAAGAAGACAGTTCTACATGAGCTCAATGCAATAGTTCCGGCTGTCCCCCAATATCTGGACTTATTGGAAGTGGCAATCACGTTTGACTATGCTGATCATCCGCCTAAGCTACGTAGGCGAGGAAAATATGTCTTAATCATCAATCCACTTATTGACGGTTATGGTTTCTCCAAGACCCTCATGGATGGTGGCAGCAGTATCAATATTCTCTATGTCGAAACGCTACGCCAGATGAAGATCTCGGAGACCCAGCTGAACCATAGCTCTGTGATCTTTCATGGAGTTGTCCCAGGAAGACAAGCTAATTCCCTGGGAGAAATCACTTTGGATGTTACCTTTGGAACTCCAAAGAACTATCGGATAGAGGCACTTTCCTTCGAAGTGGTCCTATTCAAGAGCGCGTACCACGCTATATTCGGACGTCCGGCTTACTGGCTTTTATGGCTCGTCCGTGTTACATTTACAATATGATGAAAATTCCAGGTGCCAATGGCATAATCACCATCAAGGGAGACCCGAAGAAAGCGCGAGAGTGTGAGGATGGAAATGCCGCCTTTGCTGAAGCCGTGTTGCACGCCCAGGAGTACCAGGAGATCAAGAAGAGCATAGATCCGTCTGAGATGCCAGCAATGAAGAAGGAGGTGACAAAGCCAAACCCGGAGTTCAAGGCATCAGAACAGACGAAGAAGACGATGTTGAAGGATGATGACCCCTCCAAGGTGACCCAGATAGGCGTAGGCCTAGATAGCGCATAGGAAAGCGCGCTCATCAAGTTCCTTAAAGCAAATCAAGATATCTTCGCATGGCAGCCATCTGACATGACCGGAGTACCTAGGGAACTTGTCGATCACTCTTTAAATGTAAACCCAAACGCTAAACCTATCAAACAGTCCTTACGACGTTTCGGCGATGAAAAGCGTAAGGCAATAGCTAAGGAACTAGCGCGGCTCGAGTTAGCCGGATTCATAGAAGAGGTCATCCACCCTGAGTGGTCGGCCAATCCTGTAATGGTCCCTAAAAAGGACACCAATGATTTAAGGATGTGTGTTGATTATACTGCCTTGAATAAGGCTTGTCCAAAAGATCTGTTCGCTCTGCCTAGGATTGATCAAGTTATCGATTCTATGATGTGCTGAACTCCTCTCATTTTCTCGACGCATATTCTGGTTATCACCAAATCCAGATGAAGGAATCTGACAAAGTCAAAACTTCATTCATAACCCCCTTTGGAACCTTCTATTTTGTTACGATGCCCTTTGGGCTGAAGAACGCAGGAGCTACCTACCAGCGCACGATGCAGCGTTGCCTCCACGACCAACTCGGACGCAATGTACATGCATACGTGGATGATATTGCGGTGATGTCCAACAAGAAGGAAACGCTGATTTCCGACTTGGAGGAAACATTCGCCAATCTACGAAAATACAACATCATGCTTAACACGAAGAAATGCTTCTTTGGAATTCTAGCCGAAAAATTGTTAGGTTTCATCGTGTCTCAAAGAGGCATAGAGGTGAACGGGGACAAAATCAAGGCTATACTCAATATTTCCAGGCCAACTCGCCTGAAGGACGTACAAAGACTAACTGGTTGCATCGCTGCAGTCAGTCGGTTTGTAAGCCGGCTTGGTGAAAGAGCCGCACCGTTATACAAACTCCTAAAAAAGACCAAGGATTTTGTTTGGACTGACGAAGCTGAAGCTGCACTACAAGACCTGAAGAGAGTACTCTCATCTGCTCCTATCCTTGCTACACCGGAACCACGGGAACCGATGTTGCTTTATCTTGCTGTGATGAACAAAGTCATTAGTATCGTCATGGTGGTGGAGAGACCGGAGGAAAATCAGGAACACCTGGTGCAGCGTCCGACTTACTTTGTCAGCGAGGTCCTGACAGAATCAAAACAGCGGTATCCGCACTATCAAAAGTTGGCTTACGGTGTTTTTCTAGCATCTCGTAAGTTACGACACTATTTTCAGGAGCATCCAATTACCGTGGTGAGCACAGCTCCCATGAGAGATATAATCAACAATAGTGACGCCATAGGACGCGTTGCCAAATGGGGCATGGAGCTTTCAGCTTTTGATATTGAGTATAAACCCCGGACAACAATCAAATCCCAAATCCGTGCCGACTTTCTCACTAATTGGACAGAGACGAAGGAGAATATGACCCTCCCTAAGTTGGAGTATTGGACCCTTTACTTTGATGGGTCTAAGGCTCGTGGGCGCTCGAGGGCTAGCATAGTGATCAAATCACCCCAAGGAGATAAACTTGTATACGTATTACAGCTACACTTCACAGCGACAAACAATATTGCCGAGTATGAAGCATTGCTACATGGAATCCGGATTGCTAAGGATATCGTCATCCGACGTTTGATGTGTTATGGAGATTCGGATCTTGTTGCTCAGCAAGTTTCGGATATTTGTAATGCAAATAAACACATGGCAGCATATAAAGCTGTCGTGGATGATTTATGTAAATCGTTCGAAGGGTTTGAGGTTCAACACATCCCTTGAGCAGAAAACGAGGAAGCAGATGCATTATCTTGGATAGGCTCTGCACGGAAAGAGGTCCCGGATGGCGCTTTTTTAGAGCACCTCAAAGTTCCCTCAATAAAGGGAGTAGATGAGGAATATCTGACAAAATCTGACTCACCTCTAATAGCAGTTCTGGCTGTAATTCCCAGCTGGACTCAGCCCTACCTTGATTATCTGGTAGATGGAAAATTACCCGAAGACGAGGTTCTGAGCCGGCAGATTATCCGGCGAGCGAAAGCCTATATTATAGTTAAAGGTGAGCTCTATAAGCGGAGTGTTTCTGGGGGTTTTCAATGCTGCGTATCTCTAGTGAAAGGATATTTACTGTCATAATCACTTTTGGTGTTCGTTAACAACTAGTAGACCCTTTCACAGTTTGCTATTGTCTACAGGTGGTATTCCACAAAGGAAAAATGACCATTGGCCTACGGATCATTCCCTGCATCTAATCTTGCTTGCTGGGAATTCCAGACCGGAGTCTCCGGTCTACACAGACCGGAGTCTCCGGTGTGGTCTGGAGTTTCCCCAGGAGTCTCTGGTGTGGCCTCTGTTTTCATGCCCAGGACAGCTAGTAAGGTAGTCCGGAGATTGTTCCGGAGGTTGGTCCGGAGTCTCCAGTCTCTATCTTAGGCCGGAGTCTCCGGTGTGGAGGGACCGGAGTCTCCGGTCCACTTGGCTCCCAACTGAGCTGGGTCATTCTGTCAAGGGGTCCGGAGGCTGGTCCAGAGATGGACCAGAGTCTCCGGTGTAGACCGGAGTCTCCGGTGTGGTGACCAGAGTCTCCGGTCTGCTTCTTCTCCAATGGTCAGAAAAACGGTTCGCTAATAGAAGGGCTATAAATAGGGGACCTTATCCCCTTGTTCCAGCTGCTCGTCCACCTCAAGAACTCCATGTCCATTGGAGCCACCAAATCAACAAGATCTCTTCATCCAACCATCCAAAGTCTTTGATCTTTGGAGAATCGGAGGAGGAGGCCTTGATCTACAGCTTCACCAAGAGAGATCTTCATTTCCCCCTCATTCACTTGAGGGCCCCCGTGCTCTAGTGTTTCATTGGAAACCCTAGGTTTTGATTTGGTTCTTACAAGCTTGTCTTTGATTGGTTGACAACTTGCTTGTATTTGTGAGCCTCCAATTAAGTTGTGGATGTGTGCCCCGAACTCGTTGTAAAGGTGCCGGCTTCCACCTCGAAGGTTGCCGTATAGTGGAAGAGGTGAATCGAACCCGTTGGGGTGAGGTTCATCGGAGAACAAGGGAGGCCTCTCGTGGCGTTGGTGGTTTGAAACCACCCCCTCTCCAAATGTAGACGTACTTCCCCTCAAAAGGAAGGAACTACGGGAAACAAATCCTTGTGTCTCCGTGTGCTCCACTTTGGTTCCTTCTACCCTTTACGTCACTTTACTTATCTAGTTATTGTTTAGTTAGTACTTGCTTGTCATATAGGTAAATTCACCTTAGTTGCATAATCTAGAGAATTTACCTTTCTTGTCAAACCCTAATTTGAAAAGGAGTAAAATTTGAAGTAGCACCTATTCACCCCCCCCCCCCCCTCTAGGTGCCCATACGATCCTTTCAATTGGTATCTGATACGTCCAAAACGTATCTACTTTCCCGAACACTTTTGCTATTGTTTCTCCTCTATACTTGTGTGATTTGGATGCAACTAATACGGACTGACGCTGTTTTCAGCAGAATTGCCTTGGTGTCTACTTTTTGTGCAGAAAATCAACTATCAGGAAAAATCCCGGAAAATATGCCAAAAATCCTATTTCACCAAGACTGGTTGTAATCACGAGACGGAGAAGAGCCAGGTGGCCACACCACCGGGCGCGGCCAGGCCAGCCGCCAGGGTGGTGTGGGCCCCTAGGCACCCCTCCTCTCTCTTCGCCTATAAGGAGCCTTGACCTAAAACTTGGGGTTTTCGATGTTTTTCGGAATGATTTCATTCGCCGCCACCACCAGATTCCATGAAACAGCACCAAAAACTCCGTTCTGGCACCCTGCCGGGATGGGGAATTGGAGGAGATCATCGCCATCATCATCACCATCGCTTCTCCATTGACCATCCATGTTTCCCCATCTATGAGTGAGTAATCCCCTGCTGTAGGCTATGGGATGGTAGGGATTGGATGAGATCGTTCATGTAATGGCATCAGATTGTTAGGGCATGGTGCCTAGTATCTTTTATTAGTGCTTTATGACTTTGTTGCCACTTGTTGTGCTTAATGCTTGTCACTAGGGCCCGAGTGCAATGATTTCAGATCTGAAGATGTTATTGATTCATTATGATAGTATTGTTTTGGGTCTTATCTGCAAGTTGTATACACACGTCGTTGTCCGGAACCTATGGCCCCGAAGTGACAGAAATCAGGATAACCGGAAGGGAAAGGCTTTGATGTGAGGATCACATGTGTTCACGGAGTGTTAATGCTTTGCTCTGGTGCTCTATTAAAAGGAGCACCTTAATTGCTAGTAGTTCCCTAGAGGCCCCGCTGCAAACGGGCTAGCAGGACAAAAGATGTTGTGCAAGTTCTCATTGGGAGCACGTATGACTATATATGGAACACATGCCTAGGATTGTCTAGTACTTGGGTGCTTTATCTTATTTATCTGCAATTGCCCTATGTTCTGATTGCTATGTGGATTGTCTTGTCCATGCAACGCCCGTCCATCCATCCCTATGCCTACCGCACTCGAATCCCACTGTTTACTGCTTTTGTTACTATTGTATTTGCTTTACTACAGTTGTTACTTTACTATTCCTACTACAAAACTGTTGCTACTGATAAACTGCTGTGAGCAAGATTGTTTCCAGGTGTAGCTGAATTGACAACTCAGTTGTTAAGGCTGATAAATATTCTTTGGCTCCCCTTGTGTAGAATCAATAAATTGGGTTTCACTTCCCTCGAAAATACTGCGATACACCCCCTATACTTGTGGGTCATCAAGACTATTTTCTGGCGCCGTTGCCGGAGAGCATAGCTTTATTTATCAAGTTCACTTGGATTCTCTATTGTTCGCTGCTATCCATCCATCATGGGTAAGTCTCGTGATGGCAATGTTCCTATTTTAGCATCCACTACAAGAAGAGGTACGGTTCTGAACACCTCTGCTGCTCTTGATTCACCATTTGTTATAAGTAAGCTCGTTACACCACCACATACACATGCTATACACACTGCTACTACTGTTGAATCTGAAACTTCTGATGCTTATGATGCTGCTTCTACTGTGCTTGATAAGAGTGGTTCATTAGGTCCTTTCCTAGATGCTACGATTGCTAGAACTATAGCTGGAAATACCGAAAATCCTAAAGAAGACACTACCACACCTGTTAGCTCACCTAAGTCTAGTGAGAGTTATGATATTGAAGAAGATTATGTTGAGATGACCGATGAGTTTATTAAAGAATGTAAGAACACCCATGATAGGAGCGCTGCTAAGAGTCTCCTTGAGAGGCGTACTATTAGACCCAAATTATATCCTGCTGCTAAGTTTGTTGCTTCTCCCATAAACATTATAGATGAAGATTATGATTTCTCTCTCGATCTATCTTACATAGCTATTGTCGAAAAAGAACCTTTTTGTGGGACTATGAATGAAAGTGCGGTAGCACATATGAATGAACTTTCTACCATGAGTGGTTTGTTTTCTGATGATATTAAGATGCGTACTTACTTTGTTGCTAAGATTTTTCCCTTTTCACTAAAAGGAGAAGCTAAAACTCGGTTTAGTAATTTACCTCCTAGATCTATTGACAACCCCGAGTGCTTGATTAGTACTTTCCTGCATAAATATTTTCCTCCCAGTGCTAGACATGCTATTTTGCAGGAACTTTTTGATTTTAAACAGGGAGAAAAAGAGGTATTGCCTGAATCTTGGGCAAGGTTTTGTGCTTTGATTCATGCACGGGCTGGAAGTCCTTTACCTAAGAATGAGCTTCTTGATATATTTTATAATGGACTAACCAAGGAATCTAGGACATACCTAGATAGTTGTGCTGATTGTGTTTTCAGGAATAGGACTCCTAAGGAAGCTGATGAATTAATGGCTAAAATAAGCAAGAATTATGAAGATTGGACTCCTCCTAAACAAGCTATACCTGAAGTAATTGTACCTGAACCATCTATTCCTGTGCCTATTCCAACATCAAAGAAGACGGGAGTTATTGAATTAAATGATGAAGTGATGAAGGAAGCTAAGAAATGTCTTAAGGAGAAGGGAATTAAAGCTGCAGATGTCAAGAATCTACCTCCTATAGAAGAATTATGTAAGCCTATTTCCTACTCACCCACTATTGAGGTACACTCTTTCCAACACTTTGATGAAGGTGATATCCCTTACTCTAACCCTCCTGGTCAATGCTTAGAAGAATTTGATATCTTTATTGTTAAGCAAGATAACTTTAATAAAATGGTGCAAAATCATCTAATGGAAAACACTAGAGCTATTGTTGAGTTGAAAGATATTGTGGGAAGAACCTCTAATGATGTTAAAATGATTGTTAAACACTTTTAAATGGTTC
This sequence comes from Avena insularis, assembly GCA_023614405.1. Taxonomy (NCBI): domain Eukaryota; kingdom Viridiplantae; phylum Streptophyta; class Magnoliopsida; order Poales; family Poaceae; genus Avena; species Avena insularis. The sequence goes on from CM042686.1 coordinate 538,121,955, forward strand.
AAACTCAAATAGATCAACTCGTTAAAGTGCAAAACGACTTGCTAGTGAATGCTGCTAAAGAAAAACATGCTTATGAAATTAGAACTAGAAGTGGTGCTGCTACCCAGGATCCTCTATTTCCTGAGGGGCATCCCAAAAGAATTGAGCAGGATTCTCAACAAGCTGAAAATAGTGGTTCTACTCGTAAGAAAAGGAAAAAGAAACATAAAACTGTTGTAGAACCCTCTAAACCTGCTATAGATCCTAATAGTATATCTACCTCTGATGCTGAAACTGAAAGTGGTAATGAAGAAAATTAAGTGCCTAATGAAGAAAAAGTTGAAGAAGAACCTGAAGACCACACTAAGACTACTAAATACACCAAAGAAGATCTTATTGCTAAGAAACATGGTAGTGAAAGAGAACCTTGGGTCCAAAAACCTATGCCTTTCCCTGATAAGAAACACAAGTCAAAAGAAGATGAACACTATAATAAGTTTTGTGAGTGGATGAAGCTTTTATTCTTGCAAATTCCTTTGACTGACGCTATTAAATTGCCTCCTTACTCAAAGTATATGAAGGACATTGTCTCGAATAGAAGGAAGATTCCTAATGAAGAAATTTCTACTTTGCTTGCTAATTATTCCTTCAATGGTAAGGTTCCTAAGAAACTTGGAGACCCAGGGATTCCATCTATCCCTTGCTCTATTAAGAACAGTTATGTTAGAACTGCTTTGTGTGATTTGGGAGCTGGAGTTAGTGTTATGCCTTTTTCTCTCTATATGAGGCTTCAGCTTGAAAAATTGATTCCAACTGATATATCTTTGCAAATGGCTGATAAATCTACCACCATTCTTGTGGGTATATGTGAGGATGTACATGTTCAAGTGGCTCACAATTGCTTGATATTAACTGATTTTGTTGTGCTTGAAATGCCTGAAGATGATAATATGTCTATTATTCTTGGGAGACCTTTTCTTAATACTACAGGAGCTGTTATTAATTGTAATCAAGGAAAGGTGACCTTCAATGTTAATGACAAGGAACATAATTTCTATTTCCCCAAGAAGATTGAAAGGACTTATGGTTTGAATTCAATTAAACATGTTGAAGGCATTCAAGTTGGAGAAATATATTGTCCCATACCAAGAGAAAATTTTGAAACTATTATGATTGGGACCATTGCTATCAAGGTTAAGGTAACACAATCATTAGCGGAGTACAAAGTTTTGTCTCATATGCAATTGTTTTGGTAGCAAGACTTGATCAACCTTGCTAACAAAAGGATTCCATTGAACAAAACAATGTTTTCATTATGATTATCTCCGTTTATTTATATCTTTGCATTTTAGTTTTTGCTTTCGTTTAGTTTTCTTTGTGTTGTTAGTTGCTTGCATGCTAGAACTTCTGTAGTTCTAGCCTTGTTTTGTCCTTGCATCATGTTTCCAAAAGAAGAAAAAAAATCTGTCTGTCAGAAAAATCATTCTTCTATTTCTGAAAAAAGCCCAAAAATAAAGTGTCTCGAAAAATTCTAGAAAATTCATATTAAATTTTTACGTGAAAAAATGGGCAGAGGAGTACCTGGTAGGTACCAGGGGGGCCCACCAGGCAGGCACACCATGTGGTGGCGCGGCCAGCCCTGGGTGGCGCCATGCCCTGGTGTGGGCCACCCATGGCCCCCCACCAACTCTCTCACCTGCCACTTTCTTCTCTCTCCCGAGTAAGCTCCAGTTCATAGCTCAAAATCGCGTTCTTTCTGTGCTTGCTCTCGATTTCTTCGATCTCCTTGCTCAGCCCATCTTTCTTGCTAAAATTTGGAGCATTTGTTCCCTAGTATGTGACTCCTCCCCTTGTCCAAGTAGATTTGTGTTTAGTGGATTATATGTTGAGAATTTTGCTGCTGTAGGTGCCTGGTTATGAGAGCTTGTAAGCTTGTTTGATGCTTAGAGATATAGTTTTGATGCATGTTTAGGCCTCTTGCAAGTCCCTATGAGTAGAATCCTTCATTATATTTACTTTGCAATCACTTGTGTAATAGGTGTTTAAATTTCAGAATAGAAGATGAGTGAACACCACCTAAACCAACATGAGCTTTGGGTGCCTGAGGTCATGAAGGTCCACTGGGAGGAGGAAGTTTTTCCCTCCATTTATCCATGCTCTGAGTTCATGAGAGCTGCAGGAATTCTACAAGATTTCCACACTTTGGTTTCTAATGCAGTGTTAGAGCACTTTTTGGAAGATGAACCTTGTCAATTTGTGAAGCTAAACATGTCTGTGGTGCAGGACTTCAAATTTAGTCACTCTTTGCCTAACCCCATGGTTCATTACAAAATTTACAATATAGCTCTCGACCTTTCTCTTGATGATTTTTGTGCAGCTATTAAGGTACCTCAATGGGGATCATGTAGAAAGATTAAAGAGAGACCTGAACCACTCATGGATTTATACGCAGAAATTTGCTAAGGGAGTAGCTTCTCAAAGGAGAATGGAAAAACCCGTAACATTCATCTCCCCTCCATTCGCTACTTTGCCTACTTTATTGCCAAGTGTGTTCTTGCTAGGAAAACTGCCAATAAGTTATCTGCGTTTGATCTTGCATTTATCTCTGCTGCTCTTAAACGAGATAGGTCTTACAACTTGGGTGCTTTGATAGCTTTCCGTCTTGCTGCTAACCGTGAGAAAGGTGGAATTTGTGGAGGCATCATTGCTTCTCGTTTACTAGCATTGCATGGTTTAGTGCCTCGTCATCTAGACCTACAGTTTCCCATAGAGAGGCTTGATTTTAATTCCATGATACAGCATAAATTTATTTCCTCATGGTCTAGTTTGAGTGAGTTGTCTTATGAAATAACCTTTCTCAAAGCTGGTTGGAGAAAGAGCAAGTCCGAGCGTGTTGTTCTTTTGCCTGCACCTGTTTTGTTTAACCTTGATAACAGGGAAGGATGCTCCCTCACTGAGGAGGAGCTTGACACGTACTTGGGAGAGCTCTCCCAACAGGAACAGGACACTAGAAGGGAGGTCACGGATGATTTGGTCCAGCCCTCGAATGAGGGAGAGTCTTCATACCAGCAACCCTCTTATGATTGGGGAGCTTCTTCCTCTTCTCATGGGCCTAGCTATGACCATTCTTACCAAGATCCGCCCGCTTGGAACCCCTATTCATACATGGATTGATACCCACTTAGGCCAAAAGCCTAAGCTTGGGGGGAGGTACGCCGACACCGCACTCATCTCCATATAATGTTGCGTCGGTACTTTGTATATTCATGTTTTCGTTCTCTTTTTTAGTTTTTGTTCTTCTTTGCTTTTGCTTTCTAAAAACACAAAAAGACCAAAAATATTTTTGTTGTTTCTCTTTGGTTTTCTTCTTCTTTTTGCCTTGGTTTGCTTTTCCCTTTTTGCTTTGTTTGAACTATTCGAAAAATCCAAAAAGATTTTGCTTTGTTTGTTTTCCCTTTTGGTTCTTATTTAAAAATCGAAAACACCAAAATATTTGTCGTTCTTCTTTGGTTTTTGCAAGTTTGCTACAGGGTTCAGCAGTTCTCAGTGGAATATTGGTTTCATATTATTATTCAAGCCACACAAGCGAAGAGCAATAATGAGGATTAATGACAACTTGAGGCATGGTAAGAGGCTGGTAACGAACTCTATTTGTTTTCATTTTTGTACATATACTCATCACTATGATCTTGCTTAGTCCGTTCATGTAGAGTGTATGTTTTCTTTGGATGCTTAGTAGTTCTTGCTTTCTTATGATTAGCTCCAGCTCGCAAATAATTTGTACCATGTCTTATGAATGTTTGCTTACATTGCTCTATTCATAAATTGGTATGACACCGTGGTATCCTCCTCTGAATGTTTCATTTGATTGACTTGGCACATGCTCATGCATGCACATGACTGTAATAATCAGTTAAGCCTCGATGAATTATTTTGCCTTGAGGATCTTGAATCACTTTCATGCCATGAGTAGTCTTGTTTTGTCGCGAGCATGATAATGACAGCTATTGCTCTCTCGTTTGTCGCTCCCTTACTATTGCTAGCCTTCACTTCCACTGAGTGTTTTACTCATGTTTCCAACTCCCTAAACCAAATATTTCCAAAGTGTCCACCATACCTACCTATTAGCATCATTTGCTACTCCCGTCCATATTCAATATGCCTTGTTTTCTTCCAAATAAAATGTTTGCTTGTTATGGGAAAATTAGTTAGTAAAGCTCTCACGAACTTGATGGCACACTTTATTTCCTGCACTTAATAAACCTGAACCATTGTGAACTCTCCATGAAAGTTTTATGCTTGCAAATTATAGGCTGGGGATTAGCGAATCGTCTTTATCACGGGAACGCTTTCAACACTTGTAAATATACACCCAGTTGATACCTTGCTCTTTTGTTTGCGGATGTCGTCGGTGTGAAATAAAAGGGGAGCTTGTAAGTCCATGGAGTTATGTATGTGTGTTAGAAAAACGCCTGGGCCGCTGGTCTAATCCATGCTAACATGGTGGAAACCTGCAGCATAACCATAATGATATCTATGAAGCATTCTTCTTATAAAAAAAGAGAGAGATAGCTATTGAGAAAAAGAAAAAAAAGAGTTTTATGAAAAGAGGAAAGAGAGAAAAAAGCACCATTTTCCCATGGTAAATAAGAAGATTGCTGAGATACTCATTGTCTGCTTGCCTTGTCATTTTGATATGGGGATTCTTCCGTATCATCGGGCAAGGGGTACCCCATTGGCGGTTCTCAATGATACGCACATACTTACGATGACAAGAACTTACCGGTAACTAAAGTTGAGTAGCATGAGGAGCGACCCTCGTACTCAAGGGACTTGGGATTTTCAGTTTATAGTCTGTCAAGCATATAACTCAGATTGGACCTCACTTTCACCTTAACCACATTAAAGATGCTTATGATAGGGGCAATGAGAGCTCAAAGCTAACGAGTACCATACTTTCAGCATTTGGAAGCTTTTCAAAATTATTCAAAACCTTTTTCTTCTACTTGATTGAGTCTCCACATATTCTTTGAGCACCTTCTTGAGAGCATAGTTGTCATTCTTTGTGTTTGTTCCATTACTTGGTTATTTGTGTTATGACTTTGATGCTTATATCTTTGATATCTTAACTTCTAGTCATCACTTGAACTTTAGAGGTGCCTTGATATTCATAATCAAAGGGCAAGCGAGATACCACTCTATCATACCTTTTTATGAGCATTGTAATGTTGCTTACGTTCGTGTTTCATGCTACTTATTATTCTTGAGTTGGAATCTCTTCATAGCTTGCAATGACTATTAAGTAGACTCAGTTGCATACTCTTTATTATGAATTGTCTAAGTAGTTGATCACATTGCTAAGAATATTTACATCATATGAAGCAAATGTGTTCGTGAAAGTTCTTTTATCGCACTCAGTTTTCAACTGAATTGCTTGAGGACAAGCAATAAGCTAAGCTTGGGGGGAGTTGATACGTCCAAAACGTATCTACTTTCCCGAACACTTTTGCTATTGTTTCTCCTCTATACTTGTGTGATTTGGATGCAACTAATGTGGACTGACGCTGTTTTTAGCAGAATTGCCTTGGTGTCTACTTTTTGTGCAGAAAATCAACTATCAGGAAAAATCCCGAAAAATATGCCAAAAATCCTATTTCACCCGAAGACTCCAGAAGCCAGAATACGAGACGGAGAAGAGCTAGGGGGTGGCCACACCACCTGGTGGCTCGGGCCAGGCCAGGCCACGCCAGGGGGTGGTGTGGGCCCCCTAGGCACCCCCTCGGCCTCTCTCTTCGCCTATAAGGAGCCTTCTGACCTAAAAACTTCGGGGGGTTTCGACGTTTTTCCAGAAGGAGTTCCGCTCCGCCGCCACCACCAGATTCCATGAAACAGCACCAGAAACTCCGTTCTGGCACCCTGCCGGGACGGGGAATTGGAGGAGATCATCGCCATCATCATCACCATCGCTTCTCCATCGACCATCCATGTTTCCCCCATCTATGAGTGAGTAATCCCCCTTTGTAGGCTATGGGGATGGTAGGGATTGGATGAGATCGTTCATGTAATGGCATCAGATTGTTAGGGCATGGTGCCTAGTATCTTTTATTAGTGCTTTATGACTTTGTTGCGACTTGTTGTGCTTAATGATTGTCACTAGGGCTCGAGTGCCATGATTTCAGATCTGAACATGTTATTGATTCATTATGATAGTATTGTTTTGGGTCTTATCTGCAAGTTGTATACACACGTCGTTGTCCGGAACCTATGGCCCCGAAGTGAATGAAATCGGGATAACCGGAAGGGAAAGGCTTTGATGTGAGGATCACATGTGTTCACGGAGTGTTAATGCTTTGCTCCGGTTCTCTACTAAAAGGAGCACCTTAATTGCCAGTAGTTCCCTAGATTCCCCGCTGCAAACGGGCTGGCAGGACAAAAGATGTTGTGCAAGTTCTCATATGGAACACATGCCTAGGATTGTCTAGTACTTGGGTGCTTTATCTTATTTATCTGCAATTGCCCTATGTTCTAATTGCTATGTGGATTGTCTTGTCCATGCAACGCCCGTCCATCCATCCCTATGCCTACCGCACTCGAATCCCACTGTTTACTGCTTTTGTTACTACTGTCTTTGCTTTACTACTGTTGTTAGTTTACTATTCCTACTACAAAACTGTTGCTACTGATAAACTGATGTGAGAAAGATTGTTTCCAGGTGCAGCTGAATTGACAACTCAGTTGTTAAGGCTGATAAATATTCTTTGGCTCCCCTTGTGTCGAATCAATAAATTGGGTTTCACTTCCCTCGAAAATACTGTGATACACCCCCTATACTTGTGGGTCATCAGTATCAGAGCCTCGGCTCTTTATTCGGGCTTAACCACCTAAGAGATTATGGGCAACCCAGAGGAGGGATAAAGTGAGGCTAGCCATTCGGTGACCATGCTAGATCTCAAGAATTTGGAAACAAGCTTGAGCTCTACCTTGGGCAATGAAATCCTACAATTGCGTCAACTCGTTGAGCAACTTGTTAAGGATAAGAAAACCTCACCTCCTCCCTCTCCAGTGGAAATACCACCAAACCCAAAGGTTAATGCTCCAGCAAAGCCTTTGGAGGAAGTGGTAGGGGATGAACATAATTCCACTAACTCCGCCACCAAAAGGGGTGATGGGAAGGAAGAGTTCCATATGGTTCCCGGATGGTACTCTCCCGACCCTCCTATCCCTCATCCACATATAAACAATAGAGGAGACCCACCTAAGTTAGTTGCACATACTTTTGCTCAATGGCAAGTGTTAATGAAATCTCATGTGCGCAGCTCTTGCATTGATTTGTGGAATATTATTGAAGATGGACTCAAAATTGAGGAACCAATCAACTTGACGAGAAGAGAAGTGGTCAATAGCCAACTCAATGCGACTGCCTTGCACATGATCCAACTTGGGGTGGGGCCAAAGGATTTTCCCCACATTGAGCACTACAACACCGCCAAGGAAGCTTGGGATGCTCTCATTGACTTGTTTGTTGGCAATGAGAGTATGAGGAGAAATAGATATGATGCCTTAAGCAATGAGGCCGAAGGTTTCTTCATGAAGGATGGTGAGGATCATGAAGACATGTATCGAAGACTCAAATCCACAGCCACCGCTTTCAGGAATGTGGGCGCATCTCACATTGATGACGCTTGGATCAAAAGGAAGTATGTGAGTGCTCTCATGCCCTTCGAGCCTACTGACTTGAAAAGTCTCCAAGGAAGACACAACTACCATCTCATGACCTCCAATGAAGTGATGCAAGAAATGGATGCCTTCAAGGTTGCTGCCAAGAATGCCAAAGACGCCCGCGCTCGTGCCATTGGAATGAGTAGCGGTGTCAATCTTGCCTTGAAGGCCAAGGTTGTGGAGTATGATGAAGATGAAGGAAGTGATGAGGGACCTTCAATGATCCACCCTGACGATGTCAAGACTACTTATGGTGAATACATGGCCTTCTATGGAAGAAACTTTTGGAAAGACCCCGTTAAGGCCAAGATGGAAATGCAACGAAGAAGCAACCCCAATGGGAGAAGAGACAATGGGTCCAAGTTGAGAACTTGTTTCAATTGTGGTGACCGTTATCACTTCGTTCCAGCTTGTCCCTATGAGAAAAGAGAAGATAATGGAGGTAAACTTGTGTTGAAGAAGACCTCCAAAGTTCCATACAAGAAACCCTTCATCAAAAGAAACCCAACCAACAAGAAGCCGGGAGAAATTGTCTTGATCACACATGAAGAGTACTCCTCCGATGATGAGGAGGAGGAGGAGGAAGAAGAGGATACACCAAGTGGTGTGGCGGCTCTTGCCACTACCTCTACTCCTTCATTCTCACTCTTCGCCTCTCCAAATGAGAATATCTCCAACAAGAACGTCACTTGCCTTATGGCAAGAGGAACGGAGACCTATGCTTCCGGAGGGTCAAAATGGGTGCTCGATAGTGGATGCACAAGTTATATGACCGGAAGCGCCTCTAGTGTCAAGGAATTGAGACCAAATGTTGATCAAATATCCGTGACATATGCTGACAAATCAAAGTCTAAGGTAATGGGTTTCGGCAAGGTTGTGGTGGCACACGATATCACTCTCGTGGACGTCATGCTTGTTGAGACCCTTGGCTATAATTTACTTTCAGTCCGTGCACTAGGAAAGATGGGTTTTGCTGTCTTCATTGATGTTGATATTGTGATCCTCTTGTGGAGCAAGACTCTAAAGGTTGCTTTCGTTGGATACGTCGAGGATGACTTGTATGTGGTGGACTTCTCCGAAAACCACTACAGGTCCGATGTGCTTATTCGGAAAGGCCGATGTGGGTTGGCTATGGCACCATCGTCTAGCCCATATCAACATGAGAACTTTGCAAAGCCTCCACAAGGATGGTCATATTGTTGGACTAAAAGAAAATGTTTGCTTTGCCAAAGATCATGTTTGCAGGGCATGTGTTAAAGGAAAGATGCATGATTCTCCCCACAAGCCAAAGAACTACATCAAGTCCAAGAGGATCTTGGAGCTTCTTCATGTGGATCTCTCTGGTCCCCCGTCTCATGCAAGTCTTGGTGGGAAGAAATATTGTTTGGTGATTGTTGATGATTACTCTAGATACACTTGGGTATATTTCTTCAAGCTAAAAAGTGAGACCCAAGAGAACTTCATCGACTTCATCAACATGGCTCAACGTCAACACAATGTCCCAGTATTAACCATAAGAAGTGACAATGGTACTGAGTTCAAGAACTACACATTAAATGGATTTCTTAGTGATGAGGGAATAAAACATCAATATTCCGCTGCATATACCCCTCAACAAAATGGTGTAGCTGAGAGGAAGAACCGGACTCTCATTGATATGGCTAGGACTATGTTGGCGAAATTCAAATCTCCATACAATTTTTGGGTTGAAGCTATCTCCACCGCATGCCATGCATCAAACCGTCTCTACCTCCACAAAGAATTGATCAAGACTCCATATGAGATCCTTCCCGGTAACAAGCCTAATGTTTCTTACTTCCGAGTATTCGGTTGTAAGTGCTTCTATCACATTAAGGGCATTCGTTTATCCAAGTTTGATTCCAAAGCATTAGAGGGTATTTTTGTTGGTTATGGTCTCGAATCCCACACTTATAGAATCTATGACAAGCTCTCAGGAATTGTCATAGAATCTTGTAGTGTGATGTTTGAAGAATATGATGGTCCCCAAGCGGGGCATGTTGATGTTTGTGATGTAGATGATGAAATGCCTCAGGATGCCATAGGAAGAATGGGTGCGGGTTTCATCCGCCCTGTTGAGGAACCCCTTATGGTGGATCGAGAAGAACTATGCTCTACTCACGTGGAGCCCTCATCTTCACAACTTCAACAAGCTACTGTTGAGGTGGACAACGACCCATGCCAAAGACAAGTTGTGGACCCTCAACCTACTGATCAAGAAGATGCCTCCAGCCAAGAGGTGTTTGAGTCTCCATTTGCTAGGTTGTCCAGTGGTGCTAAGGCCATTACACAAGCTAGATCAATACAAACTGCCATAAGTACAGCTGAATACCTGGCCAGTTGTGGGACTGAACATGACCAAGGTCAATCCTCTCCTTCTATGGAAGGGAATGTTTCCAATGATGATCAAGGTCAAGTTAATGGTCAAGACGAGGACCAAAATGATGAAGTGATCCCACCAAGAAACAACAAGGAGATCGAAACTCGTCGCCAAGCTAGAATGGATAGAATATTGGAATTAAGAGACCACACTCTTGAGAATGTGGTTAGAGATCTAAGAAGAGGGATATCTACTCGACCTCAATTGAAGAACTTTGGTGAGCACCAAGCACACATTTCCATGGTGGAACCAAAGAAAGTTTGGGAAGCTCTTGAAGATTCGGATTGGTTGGATGCAATGCACAAAGAGCTCAACAACTTTGAGAGAAACAAAGTATGGAAGTTAGTGGAAAAGCCAAAAGATTGCCGCAATGTTATAGGCACCAAGTGGATTTTCAAGAACAAGCAAGATGAGCATGGAATTGTGATAAGGAACAAGGCAAGATTGGTTGCACAAGGGTTCTCTCAAATTGAAGGCATTGATTATGGAGAGACTTATTCTCCCGTGGCTCGCCTTGAGTCCATCCGTATCCTCCTTGCTTATGCGGCTCATCATAATTTTAAATTACAACAAATGGATGTAGAAAGTGCATTTCTCAATGGTCCATTGCATGAATTGGTTTATGTGAAACAACCCCCAGTATTTGAGGATCCCAACTTTCCAAACCATGTCTACAAACTTGATAAGGCTCTCTATGGGCTCAAGCAAGCCCCACGCACGTGGTATGAGCACCTTAGAGAGTTGTTGTTAGATCGTGGTTTTGAGGTTGGGAAAATCGATCCCACTCTTTTTACCAAGAGGGTCAATGGGGAACTTTTTGTATGCCAAATTTATGTAGATGACATTATCTTTGGCTCTTCTAACAAAGCGTTTAATGATGAATTCTCTAAGCTAATGACTAACAGGTTCAGGATGTCTATGATGGGAGAATTGTGAGTATTTCTTGGTTTTGAGATCAAGCAAGTGAGAGGTGGTACATTCTTCAACCAAGCTAAGTATACTCAAGATATGCTCAAAAGATTTAACATGAAAGATCTCAATGGAGCCTCACTCCCATGGCAACAAAGACTCATCTTGAACTAAACCCAAATGGTAAAGATGTGAACCAAAAGGTATACCGGTCCATGATTGGCTCTTTGCTTTATCTTTGTGCATCTAGACCTGATATTGTGTTGAGTGTAGGAGTGTGTGCAAGATATCAAGCGGCTCCTAAAGAAATCCATTTGATGGCAGTCAAGAGAATCTTTCGATATTTGGTTCATACCCCAAACTATGGTATTTGGTATCCTAGGTGCTCTACTTTCTCTCTTTGTGGGTACACGGATTCGGATTGGGCTGGTGACAAGGATGATAGAAAATCAACCTCCAGGGCTTGCCAATTTCTTGGGAGGTCCTTGGTGTGTTGGTCTTCCAAGAAGCAAAACTGTATATCTCTTTCCACCGCTGAAGCCGAGTATGTGGCATCTTCTAGTGCTTGTACACAATTGCTATGGATGAGGAAAACTTTAAAGAAATACGGTGTCCATTGTGACAAAGTGCCTCTTCTATGTGACAATGAAAGTGCTATCAAGATTGCATATAACCCAGTGGATCATACAAGGACAAAGCACATTGAGATTCGTCATCACTTCATTAGAGATCATGTTGCCCGAGGTGATATTGAGCTATCACATGTGTCAACCAAAGACCAACTTGCCGATATCTTCACAAAGCCACTTGATGAAGCAAGGTTTTGTTATTTGAGGAATGAACTAAATATCGTGGATTCTAGGAGCTTGACTTGATTGCCTTGCATACTCACCTATGTCTTGACCCATATTCGGTGTAGGTGTAAGCATGGAAATAGGGGGAGTGCGGTTCTAATTCATTGGACTATCCCTCCCCCCATAATGCCAACATTAAGAAATTCAATTCTCGTAGTATCATTTAGTGATATGTGAGCATCATTGATGAGTAGTGGCTATGAACCCAAGGATAATTCTTCGCGGTTTCATGCCACAAACTCCTACATGGTGGCTTCGACCACCACCCTATCCTCATTCGGAGAATTGGCTCTTAGCTCGGATTTATTTGGCACTTTGATGAACATTTGGAGAGTTTTTCATGGTTTTCTTGAGTTTTCACAGTATGTCATCTTAACCCAAGCCCTCTCTCAGTCTTGAAAACCCTCTCTATCTAATATATGTCCCCATACACTCACCCTGGAAGTATTTGGTCGAGGAGGACCGGAGTCTCCAGTGTGTGGACCGGAGTCTCCGGTGTGGACCGGAGTCTCTGGTCTGGGCGGTTTCTGTCCACTTTAAGGGAGGACGGGGTGAACTGAAACAGCAGTTTCATTCATCTACCCCCGTCCTCCCCTCTCTGCCCTCGTCGCCTCCTCTCCCAAATCTTCTCCCCGGAGGTCAAGAAGCCCCCGGGATCCGCCGTGCCGCCGGCCAATCATCTCCTTTCCACCATTGGGTGATTCCCATCGATGGAATCTCCTCCATGGATATATCTGGTACCTCTCCTCCTCTTCTTCATCTAGGGTTCTTCCCTTACCTTGTTTTTGGGGATTGGTACTAGTTTTGACCACTGGAATTCCTTATTTGCATGCACCCGAGTACTTTATCATTGTTACCATGCCTGATCTGCTGGATTCAACCCCATTGGAGCCTCCCTGATCTTCCCCCGAGTCTCCAGACTAGAGACTCCGGTGTGGTTTGAATCTAACACATTTGTTTATGGTCTCAATGATTCTGTGCTGCCTCCATGGGACATATATACTTACCTTCATGCTATCTCCCTCGCTGCTCATGTGCTCTCGCTCGTCCGTCCTCCTCGCACCAAGGCCAAGATGAAGAGAGGGGATCCTCGCTATGATGAGTCTGAGGGTCAGTACATTGTGCACCCATCCAACCGCGGACAGCAAGCCCGTGATGCAGCCTATATGCAGCGGGAGCAGGAAAGGGCTAAGGAAGCAAAACGTGCCAAGAGGGCAAAATATGACAACATTCAGTCGTTGGCTCGCATGTCTAAGCAGGAGTATCGTGAGCTGCGGAAGACCAATTTCTATGAATTGCCTCGCACTAGTGATGACCCCTGTTATTGGAGGAAGGAGCAAGCTGTCTTCATGAAAGACATTTACAGTGTGCTCAAGAGGTCTCCTATATGCCCCCAGAAGTACTTGAGTGTTGAGCAGATGAGGAAGAGCCCCTACTTCTCTGATGCTCTGTGGATTAGTGAGAAGTTGGGGCTGTTCAACTTGATGGAGATCCGTGAAGACTACAACATCACCCTCGTGCAGCAGTTCTACGCCACAGTTGTGTTTGGGACTGACCAAGCCAGGACTATGACTTGGATGACTGGAAACCACCGCTGCTCAGCCACGTTCTATGACTTTGCTGAGGCCATCTTCAAGACTTTTCAGGGGGTATCTACTCATGTTGGAGTTCGCATGCACTCAGCAGCTCTTGGGGTGAACAAGAACAAGCTTGACCCTTTATATGGTAGTGAAGGGGTTGTGGGAGGGTCCAAGGGACTCAAGCCTCTCTACAATCTGATGTTGAGGATCTTCCGCCAGACCATCTCCCCTAGTGCTGGGAATGATGATGCCATCAGGTGTGGTTTGGTCAACTTGCTGTATCACACCCACAAGACTTACATGGCTGGCCCCAACGCTGAAGTTGATCCTATTGATGTGATGGACTACATATTTGAGGAGATGTATCATGCCATCTTATACAGGAAGGCCCCTCCATATGCACCTTTGGTCATGAGACTCATCAACACTCAGCCACATGGTTCGCCACTTGCTATGCCTCCCAACCTTGCCGAGCACACTCTCGTATCTCTGCAGCAGAAAGGGGCTATGAGTGCTCCTCCTAGACGCTTCCATGCACATGTGGAAGAGGAGATTTCAGAGACTGGCCAGGCCCCCTCACCTCCTAGGGCTCGGAGGAAGAATGCTTCCAATGCACCTCTTCCACCCATGACACGTGACTATGTCCATGAGAAGGTCAAGAAGGCCTCATTCTGGGAGAGGACCCTGTGTTGCATGAATGTGGACATCCGCAAACAACAGCATGATTCCTACAAGAGCAACCGTCGCATCGAGAAACTACTCAAGGAGATCAAGGCTCAGGGTGAAGCGTATGATGAGGAAGGTGAGGATGAGTACACTGATGAGCATGGGGCTCAGCCGTCCACCGAGTCGGATCACACTATTTTGTTTGGGGCATGGAATGCCCATCAAGACAGCTTGGTGGATTGGAAGACCTTCTCTGATGTCACATCTGGGTTTGGGTATCAAGGTACTTCCTCTTCTCGCCCTCACGGCAAAGGGCCTACAGCTCCAGATGGTGATGAGGACTATGATGATGATGAGGATCAGGATCTGGATGAGGAGGACGAGGAGGATGATGACGAGGATTACTGATCCGTTGGGATGCTAGCTTAGGTCTTTTCCCTTTTCGGTGTTTCGATGCCAAAGGGGGAGAAGACATTGTCATCGGGATTTGCATGGGTTTGGGATACTTGATTCATATTTTCCTTCTCGTCTCTATTTGCTTTATGTTATTGTGGAACACTGCTTGCTATTTGTGTGTGTATGACTCTGTGGGTGCTCCAACTTTCATCAGAACTCATGTGAGAACTATGTGGTTTATCCATGTTCTACATACCTTGCCTGCTTTACTTGTTTATCTTTGTGCATAGAGACAGGGGGAGCATGTCCATACTCTGTCATACATAATGGTGAACTTTTGTTCATACATAATTGCTAAGGATATCGGCATCCGATGTTTGATGTGTTATGGAGATTCGGATCTTGTTGCTCAGCAAGTTTCGGATATTTGTAATGCAAATAAACACATGGCAGCATATAAAGCTGTCGTGGATGATTTATCTAAATCGTTCGAAGGGTTGGAGGTTCAACACATCCCTCGAGCAGAAAACGAGGAAGCAGATGCATTATCTCGGATAGACTCTGCACGGAAAGAGGTCCCGGATGGCGCTTTTTTAGAGCACCTCAAAGTTCCCTCAATATAGGGAGTAGATGAGGAATATCTGACCAAATCCGACTCACCTCTAATAGCAGTTCTGGCTGTAATTTCCAGCTGGACTCAACCCTACCTTGATTATCTGGTAGATGGCAAATTACCCGAAGACGAGGTTCTAAGCCGGCAGATTATCCGACGAGCGAAAGCCTATACTATAGTTAAAGGTGAGCTCTATAAGCGGAGTGTTTCTGGAGTTTTTCAGTGCTGCGTATCTCCGATGAAAGGACATTTACTGTCATAATCACTTTTGGTGTTCGTTAACAACTAGTAGACCCTTTCACAATTTGCTATTGTCTACAGGTGGTATTCTACAAAGGAAAAAGGACCATTGGCCTATGGATCATTCCCTGCATCTGATCTTGCTTGCTAGGAATTCTAGACCGGAGTCTCCGGTCTACACAGACCGGAGTCTCCGGTGTGGTCTGGAGTTTCCCTAGGAGTCTCCGGTGTGGCCTCTGTTTTCATGCCTAGGACAGCCAGTAAGGTAGTCTGGAGATTGGTCCGGAGGTTGGTCCAGAGTCTCCGGTCTCTATCTCAGGCCGGAGTCTCCGGTGTGGAGGGACCAGAGTCTCCGGTCCACTTGGCTCCCAACTGAGCTGGGTCATTCTGTCAAGGGGTCCGGAGGCTGGTCCGGAGATGGACCGGAGTCTCCGGTCTGCTTCTTCTCCAACGGTCAGAAAAACGGTTCGCTGACAGAAGGGCTATAAATAGGGGACCTTACCCCTTGTTCCAGCTGCTCGTCCACCTCAAGAACTCCATGTCCATTTGAGCCACCAAATCAACAAGATCTCTTCATCCAACCATCCAAAGTCTTTAATCTTTGGAGAATCGAAGGAGGAGGCCTTGATCTACAGCTTCACCAAGAGAGATCTTCGTTTCCCCCTCATTCACTTGAGGGCCCCCATGCTCTAGTGTTTCATTGGAAACCCTAGGTTTTGATTTGGTTCTTACAAGCTTGTCTTTGATTGGTTCTTCATTGGGAGTCTCCAATTAAGTTGTGGATGTGTGCCCCGAACTCGTTGTAAAGGTGCCGGCTTCCACCTCGAAGGTTGCCGTATAGTGGAAGAGGTGAATCGAACCCGTTGGGGTGAGGTTCATCGGAGAACAAGGGAGGCCTCTCGTGGCGTTGGTGGTTTGAAACCACCCCCTCTCCAAACGTAGACGTACTTCCCCTCAAAAGGAAGGAACTACGGGAAACAAATCCTTGTGTCTCCGGGTGCTCCACTTTGGTTCCTTCTACCCTTTACTGCACTTTACTTATCTAGTTATTGTTTAGTTAGTACTTGCTTGTCATATAGGTAAATTCACCTTAGTTGCATAATCTAGAGAATTTACCTTTCTTGTCAAACCCTAATTTGAAAAGGAGTAAAATTTGAAGTAGCACCTATTCACCCCCCCCCCCCTCTAGGTGCCCATACGATCCTTTCATCCGGAAGGAGTGGAGATCTTAAGAGAAATCCATGAAGCTGAGTGTGGTCACTACGCTGCAGCCAAATCTTTAGTGGCAAAATCTTTTAGACATGGATTTTTCTGGCTTACAGCTCAGGCAGATGCCGAATGATTAGTCAAGACGTGCAAGGGCTGCCAAAAGTACGCCAAACAAGCTCATGTTCCTGATCGATCAGCATGTAAAATACCTATAACATGGCCTTTTGCGGTCTGGGGGCTTGATATGGTAGGACCATTTAAACGAGCTCCAAGTGGATTTACTCACCTCTTAGTGATGGTGGATAAATTCACAAAATGGATTGAGGCCAAACCCGTCACTAGTTGTGATGGAGCAACAACCAAAAGATTTGTCGAGGATGTTATAATCCGGTATGGTTATCTGCCTTGCATTATCACGGACAACAGGAGTAATTTCTCTATGGGAGAATTGGCCGAATTCTGCAACGAACAAAATATCCGGCTTGACATTGCGTTAGTCGCACATCCACAGGCTAACGGACAAGTCGAAAGAGCAAATGGTTTAATCCTTCAAGGCCTAAAACCGAGACTCGAAGCACCACTACGACGTGCTGCGGGGGCTTGGGCAAAGGAATTACCCTCTGTAATATGGAGTTTACGAACGACTCCGAATAGGTCAACCGGATACACACCTTTCTTCTTGGTCTATGGCGCAGAAGCAGTTCTTCCTAGTGATTTAATTCATACTTCTCCTAGAGTGGCCGCGCATATCAAAGAAGATGCCGAGATTTCTCGATAAAATGATCTCGACTTAGTCGAAGAAGTTCGCGCCGTTGCTGAAATGAGATCAACAGCCTATCAGCAGAAGTTACGCAAGTATCATAGCTAGGGAGTCCAAAACAGATCTTTTAATAAGGGTGATTTGGTTCTCCGGCTTGTGCAACAAAGAAAGCACAAACTTTCCCCAATATGGGAAGGGCCATTTTTAGTTAGTCGAGTATTGCACAATGGTTCGTACTACTTAACTGACATGAGGCCAGTCAAAGAAAGACCTGCTACTAAGAAGAGAAAGAGAGCTGGAGGCAGTACAAATCCAGATGAGTTAGACAGACCATGGAATATTGCCCAGCTACGTCCCTTTTATTCTTAGTTTATCTTTCTTTGTAATCATATATATGTACATGTTCTGTGAGAGATAAAAGTCTTGGTTGCCTCAAGTTTTTTCTGAGAAGTTTTTTACCATCTTATTTCCTAATGATCATGTCATAGTCGAAAATCCCAGAATACTTGAAAGTACTTTATGCTCATGTTTGTTCTGGTTTAGACTTCCGATTCTAAAAATGCTACCTTCGAGTATAACTCTAAAGTTTCTAGTCTATACTTTGGTTATTTCTCTGATTGCCGGATGCGGGTATTTTCCGAGTAGTGAATTGTTGGTACTGGAAGCCGGCTTTGTTTCCGAGTTTAAACTGGTTTAGCAATTGAGCTTCGTTGCTCGGCAAAGTTTCCGTGCAGAAGGTTTAACCGGCTCACGAAAGGGACAAGGCAGAAAGCCATATAAACGATAAGTATAGACGAAAAAATATAAGTGCTTATGTAAACATTTCAGGCACACAAAAATTAAAGCCAAAAGTGCTGAATAGATCAAAAGCTTAGCACTAGCAAAATTATAATACTGCATATTTACAGACCCATCATGTTTCTCAGAATAATACAAATGTTTCTGGCAATCTATGATGCAGCAGGAGAGGAAGGATCTGCCGGCTCGCTGGATACATCGCCTTGATATCGTTCCGAGATGTCCACATCCGAAACGGTGCGGTCATCGTCGGAAACTTTGGCTACTTCTTCGGGAGGCGGAGGCGGAGTGTCTACGCGGGTGAAGAAAGGAGTGTCGTAGCTGGTCAAGTCAGCTACATGACATCCATATCCGGCGCAGGAGTCCATAATGGCCTTGATGTCTTGCTCATGTCCGTCTTCATCCACTTTAGAATACCCTCTGGTCACTTGCCATATCTCCATGCTTCCATGGTGGCTCATGACCATAGTGAGAGCGTTCTGCGCTGCGGATCATGCGTAAGACATGTTCCAATCCTGGACAAGTTGCGGCATCTCTTTTGCTTTGTCCCGCACCTGAAAATCCGACATGCTATGCATGTCCGGAATCTTGAGAGCTTCGCCAATATCCTCAAGGGATTGACAGAAGTCATGAAGCAGGTCACCAACTTGGGTAAGCCGGTGGGTGCGGGGCTCGGCAGAGGTGGAGTCCGTCAAGTTCAGAGGACCTATAGACAAAACAGTTAATAAAATCCGACATTGAAAGAAGTCGAATAAAAATAGACAAATCAGACAGATGGAACATACCGAAGATGACGTCGTCAACTTTGGTCTTCTCTTCCCAAAGACTCCAGAGTTCATCCCGGAGCGCCTCGGAAAGGTCCTTCTCTCTGCAAAGCTCATTATTGAGGTCCGAGATTTTCTGATCTTGAGCCGCAATCTTACGATCACGCTCGCCAGTAGCCATGGAGGAGGACTCGAGAACTTGAGCGATGCTCTTCTCATGATCCGCTTTGAGCTTATCTAGCTATTGGCGAAGTTCTTTGTTCTCCACCACCAAGGTTTTGAGGTTCTCGGCCTCTTCAATCATAGCGCAGGACTGTTTCACCAGCGTTGTAAGTCAAAAAGAACATTAGTTCGGTAAAATGTTCGACTATGAAAACATGGAAGACAAGGTTTGAGTCTCGGAATGTTTACGTTCGGCCTCATCCTTGGAGACCTTAAGCTCAGCATTCTTAAGTCGGAGAGCTCTGATCTCTCTTTGCTTGTTGCAGACATTTTTCAACAAATCCTGGTTATAGGAATATATTTTCTGTAAGTCAGAATACCCAAAGTCAGAAGTCTACTAAAGACTCGGGCTAATATTTTTATTAATATCAGCATGAGCCTTGGGGGCTATACTAGTTCATTCTTTGGCATCCTAAGGAAGCATAAACCCGGATTATATATCCTACTTCATGCTTGGGGGCTAGAGGATATGATATGAAATAAAGGAAAAACAGGAGTTAGAATTCCGATCATATTGTTCACGAGTAAGTTTATCCAAACTCGTATTCACTTCAACAGCAACCTTCTCGGCGAGAGTCAGAGGGACCACTGGAGCAGTTGGAAGCTCACCGGTCCTTATCCTCTCGTCGCGAAGACGCACTTGTTCAAGAAGGTCAGATTGCTTGATGTCCTCTGCCTCTTGTGCTTCTTCTTCGGCAGATAGATTTCTTTTCTCTAGGCATTGCCTGGCCAGCCGCTGGATCTCTTCCACAGATTTTCGGGACAAGCCAAACTTGGCAAGACCCGGATTGCTAAGAAGGTTTTCGGCAAAGGTCTCTGCCGAGGGATCATTACCCGAAGAGGGTTCACCCTTATCTAAACCTGACTCACTCATGGTGACATCAGTTTGCGATTCAAGGATCGCTGGCTCTGTTGAAGGAGCCGGATCTTCTGCGACGGCCGGTGACGGAGTGGTCACTGGCATTGCAGAGGATTGGGGGGCAGGAGTCGGAGGAGCCACGGTAGGAGAGGCTATGGTTAGCTTCGTCTGTTGAAGGGGCTTCGAAGAAGTTCCCTTCCCCTTACCCTTGATGAGCTGCTTAGCTCTGAGATTGTAATAGAATTGAAAACATTACATCTCAGAAGAAAATTCGAGTAAGGTACAAAGGCGGAAGTTGTGTTGAAAGTTACCTCTTCACGACAGGCACCTCCTTTGTGCCGATAGCCACTGTCGGAGCCTTGCGCTTCTTGGGCACAATGTCCGGCAATGGGACCAATTCCGCCTCCTGAGAAAATCTGGAGGATATCCCTCGAGTGGAGCAAATTCTGACTCGGGGATGTCAGCAAGCTGAAAAGAAGAGAACATATCAGTATTGCGATATAACTTAGAGAATGAAACACACAAAAAGGTTTATTGTTAAAAGCTTACCGGCACAACGGGGTTTTCCACGGTGTGCATATCCAGAGAAACCTCTGGGATCCTCCTCTTGATCCGCTCCCTTATTAGCCATTTAATCTGGCTTATATAACCTTGCGAGGTATAGGCTCTAGGGCTGATGCGAAGGGAATCTTTTTTGGACGACGTGATGGAATACATCAGTCGGTCTCCGTGGTACTGGAGGGGTTGGATCCGGCGAGACACCCAACATTGGACCAAGTCGGATCCCTTCAGTCCTTGGTGCTTTATCAAATATTCAATCCGCCTCTTGGCGAGAAGCAGATCATCACTGAGAGCCGGAGCAGCCTCGTCCCAAGATAATTGAGGCGCAGCGGCTCCGTCGATGAAAGCCGGCAAAGCAGTGGCTTTGCCGGGAGCCGAAACATCCTTGTGGTAAAAGAAAGTGGCTGGCCATTGTTTGACCGAGTCACTGGCTAGAATCTTAGGATATGCGTGCTCACGCCTAACTAAAAAGCTAATTGTACCGGTAATATAAGGATTACCGGCAGTGATAGAATTTCTCCAGACATGGAAGTAGTACCGGAATAAGGTAAGACTCGGCCTAATGCTGAGAAATCCCTCGCACAAGGCCGCATAGGCACTCATCTCTAGGATGGAGTTGGGAGGAAGATGGTGAAGCTGAACACCATAATGATCTATCACCACGGAAAAGAATTCTGAGGGAGGGAATGACAAACCTCTATCAAGTTGGGTGCCAAAGTGTACCCGCTCGCCGGCGCGCGGGTTGGGGATGGTCTCGCCAAAGCCACTCCGCCAGTCGCCGGCATGGAGGAGCCCTTCAGTCTCCATGTTGCGGAGCTTCTCGTCGTCCAGCATGCAGGGGATCCAAACCCCGCGGTAGCTTTCCTTCTCCACCACCGCTGCTGCGGCCAAGCCGGATGATGAAGATGAAGCCATTCCTCTGGTGCGCCCATGACCTTAGATGGGTGGCGCTGGGAGTTTGGGAAGCAGGGGAGCTCTGTGCGCGGGGGAGATTTGGAGGAGAAGAAACGGCAAGGGAACAGGTGAAGAGAGGAGAAGGAGAATCCTCACCCCTTATATCCACCTAACTGCGCCAAGATTCGTGCAAATGACACTGTGTAACCGCCACGCGTCGTGGAAGGAACTGGGAAGGACCCACACGATGATTACGTCTCCTCGATCTCCGCGTACGCATTGAAACGGTGCCTCGATTCCGCGAACGACGGACCCACCAACGGTCGTGCTGATAGGATGTTTGTCAGATGACGTGACTTGACCATGACGAGTGTTAGATGACGTCAAAGACCAAGTTCCGGCTTAGTTTGAAATCAAGCTGGAAAATCCGAGTAACATGTTGATAGGTCCGACTTATTTTTAAGACCCGGATCATATTTTTTGTTGTGAAGTTTCAGGAACCCTTCAAGATTCTGCAAGTCAAAGATCAAGCTAGACGATGATAAATCCGACTTTGGGTCTTGGAGACTTTCGGGGGCTACTGTTGGGGATATACTTTCCGGGTATCCTCACAGTTCCTCACTGACCAGGGTGGCCCACTTCGGGTTAGAGCTTTGCTTCACGGGCGGCCCAGTCAGGGAGAAAAGACGGAGTCTAATCCGGCTACGGAAAGTCCCAGAAGACTTACCGACTTAGGCCCATAGTGTTACTTGTAGTTCAAGATGTACTCTGTAACCGACTCTTAGTCGTAGCCGGATAGATATCTCCTGTAAACCCTAGGCTGGATATTTATATAAGTTGTCCTAGGGAGAGCCTTTAGGGCACCTATCCTCATAGTCTACAATCTCAACTCGCACAGGTGAACCCTTGTAACCCATATTCCGGCTCTGCCGTATTACTGGATTGCTAGCAGGAGTAGGATCCGTCCAAAGCCAGCGGATTCGAACCTGGGTAAACTTGTGTGCTCACCGTCCCGGAATACCGTACGTCTCACACCCCTCTCTTCCGCACGCCTCGAGGACCCCCTCATGGCATACTTGTCATCAATCCGACGACAAGCACCATCTCCTCGTTGCCCCTTTTGGTCGCGTCGATCTGGACGTAGCTCCTGCATCATCAGGGAGAGGCAGCAGCGGCAGATGAAGGAAAGGCGGACAAGTGGAGTGGCACAGCGAAGGTGGCCGGAAACGCAAGTGGCTAGGTGCGCGGTGGCAACGGCCGAAACCCTAGCGCACGCCGCGTCGCGGGAACCCAGGAAGAAACGTAGAACTCAGTGTGTCATAGGAAGCAGTGGCGGAGCTTCAGCCCGGCATGCCCGGGCTCTCTCCAGATTCTTTAGCTAATGTTCTAGCTGCTAACGAAAGAATAGTCAACTTTTCCATGGGCAAATACGATGTTGGCTAGGAGCCTTCGTACTTTGCATGGGCAATTTCTCTCATCTGGCTCCGCCACTGATAGGAAGAGACGTCGATACCCAAGTTTGCTGGTTTTTTGGACAATAGAGGGGTCTCGAAGGACCCCGACGCAGCTTCATTTAATCCAAAGCAGTGGGTACAAAGTTACAGGCAAGACCTTACATAAAACAGTAAAAGGATCAAAGTCCTGCCCAAATACAAAAAGGACCCTGGGAGAAAAATGGAAAACGCAATCAAGTCCCTGCCCTTCGCCACCGACGACGAGACTCCAGCTCTGGCCACCCTTCCGCCGCCGGGGACGAACCACTTGGCGATGAGAGGGCGTAGCACGCCGGTGTAGAGCTCGAGAAGAAGCCTCCGATCTGGAGGTTGAAGAGACGCAACTCTGGCGTCAAAGAAGGCCGTCAAATCGGCCACAGATCGCGCGGCCAAACTTGGCCACCGCGTGATGAGCTCCAAGCTGCAACGGGCTAGGCATAGCAGCAGGTCGTCTCCCGGCCACCCCATCACTTCTCCCCTCGCCACCGCGGCCGGCCGGAGAAGAACAGCAGGAACGAATCGACAACCAACGCGAAACTAGCCAAGAAATAGGCCACCAACCACTCGAATCCAAGAAGGGTGCCGCGCTTCGCACCTCCTCCTCGCCGCCACGGCCGGCCTGGAGGAGCTCCGCACCTCGCCCAGCTTCGAAGGATCTCCCCCCCACCCACCGCTTCCACAGCCGGCCAGGAGAGGGCCTCGAGAGAGTCACTGACCACCACCTTCTCCCCAAAAGAGGAGACGCCGAGCTTATTTTCCGAGCTGCCAAATCCTGTCCACCACGAGTTCATCCCCCACCTCAGAGGCTTCACACGGGAAGAAGGATCAGCTCTCCCTCCACACAGCTCAGATGTGTAGGGGAGAAACTCGAAACCGCTGGCTTATTTGCGGAGATCCCCGCATCCAGCTCCACCCCTAACAGCAGCCCCCAGCAGAGCACCGCCGTAGGGAAGAATAGGCGCAGGCCGCTCCAGATATGGCCGGGAAGAACTGGAGCCCTACTCCAACTACATGGGACTGAGCCCAAAACTACCCTACAACTATCTACAGACATCCGGCTGCCCTCCCCCCATCCTCTCCTACCGGCGAGGCCGCCGGAGAAGAGGAGGGGAGGCCCCGGGGACGAGGGGGAGACTCTCAAGGAGATGGAGCGGGCCCCAAGTTTACCGGTTGTTTGGGCTTCCGCGATATAGAGTTATCCAATATAGCTCTACTTGCAACACAAGCTTGGTGACTTCTGCTCTCAAAAAAAAAGCTTGGTGACTTCTGCAGAATCTTGACACGCTGAGTTCTACGATTCTCAAGGCAGTGTATAATCTGAACTGTGATTTTTTTGGAGGCACAAAGTTTAGGGTCTTTTTAGGAGAAAAAAAAATCACCAATCTTAAAGCAATAGACGGTGCATATACCTGCTGGGCGTCCAGACCGCTGGAGAAAATGCTCGTCCAACATACTGGCCCTTGTCCCGAACAGAATCACATAACACTGGAGCGAACCACAGAAAATGGTGCTAAATGTTGGCTCTCCTCGATGATCAACTCCCTCAAGCATGAAGAATTAACGAGACGATAGTGATCTTATGGGCGATTCGGTTCGCTTGTAGGAAGGCCATTCAAGTAGGAGTTTTTCAGAGTCCATTATGCACACACCCTTACCGGTGGAGTCGTTCTTCCGTGATCTCGAGCAGGAGGAAGGCTTCACCGGCACCTCCGTCTCTAGGCCAGAGAAGAAGTGGACTGCACCACCTCCTAGGATCGCAAACTCAATGTACATGTCGCGGTAAAGAACTCAGGCAACCAGGGGCTGCCTCGGCAGTGATGATACAAGACATCAGTGATCATGCAAGGCAATGGCGTGCCGAGTGGCATTGGCCCTAGCACTAGATCTCTCCACCTCTAAGCGAAACTGCCTTGAGGTTATAAACAGCTTGGATGGGAGCTACGTATACAACTGAACTTCCCAAAAATATGTTTATCGTCCGGTATGTGCAGTTTGAAAGGTACTCACAGTTACTCCATCAAACTGAGCTTCCCATGTACTACAAACTGATAAGTACGGAAAACCATTTCAACTTGGCCTTTTTCTGTAACTGGAATCCAGTCCTCATGTTTCATCTTCCAAGCGCATCACTACAGTAGCACACAAACATTGACAAAAAATAACTACTACTAACAAACCAAACTTTTCTCCCTTAAAAAAAAGAGAAATCAAAGAAGGCAGATATAATTATGTTAAAGTAGAAAAATAAATATAATTTAGATAAAAACAGAGAACTAGTACATACTCGCTTCGCATCATAAATAAGCTAGAGTAATTACTACACGCAAGAGACGTACTCATATTTCTCCAAAAGCCACCATCTGCGCGCTCGTTGCAGTGATGCTGGTCATCAGCTAGAGCTAACACGGTCACCAGTCTAAACATCAATACTTTCGCAAAAAGAGTGTCTTCGCAGGTAATCTTCATCCTTTCCATCCCATACTTATCTGCAGACACCAGTAAGTGCTTAGCCATTTCTTTATTCTTAAAAAAAAGATCTTCTATGGAAGGCAATGAATCCGTGTAGATGAAGTGGAGCAATGCCTTGCAAATAGATTTGCATTTGTCTGCATACCAAGTATGTGTTTCTCCTTAATGTCTAGCAAGAATAAGATTATTTTTTCGCAAAAACACAAAAAGCTTTGCGTTTCAATTCATTAATTGGTAAAAAAAGAAGTTTGATATACAAGCCTAAGAAAAGGCCGGAGCACCCATAATTACACAACCAACACTCAAAACAAGACTAAGACTAAGCGGCCGAAATCCGTCGAGCGCTTCTCCAAGACGCCACAGAGTGAGCTCCTCCGCTAAGCATAACCCTTGCCGATGAAAGTCACAGCGCTTATGCATTATCGATATTACCAAGAAACTGCCAGCCGCAGCCAAGAGGCGTTCCGCCAGAATCCCGCGAGCCAACAAAGGCTCCGCTGGGAGCAATCTACTCCGGCCTCGGCCCAAATCCAGGGTACACCATCGGCGCGACGGCTATCTCCCAGCAACCTCAACAAGCGCAAGTGTGCAGTCTTCAGCAGCCCGCCATCAAGCACAGAGGCCAACCCACCACTGCTCATCTGGAGGCATGCTTGCGCGGTCCGAGGAAGTTCCTCGTCGCGCAAGCCACCGCGATACCACTCGAGAAGCCGACACACCATCACCGCAAGACGCCTCCTATGTGGACAACACCAGGATTCATGACGAAGAACTAATGCCCGAACCGGAGTCAAGTCCCCAAGACGACGCCTCCATGGAGGGTACGAAGTCAAGGACGCCGTCATCGCCCGATCTGGCAAGCGAAACCTAAGGTTTTCACCTAGGACGTGAGACACTAGGCGAGGGAGGTGCCAAAACTCCTCAGTGACGCCTTAGAGGAAACGGCGCCCTCAGGCGTCGCCGTCACCGGCCCTGAAAGGCAGGGCTTTCGCCCGGAGCATGGCACCTCACCACAGCAACCAACATCGTAAGTTCCTCTTCAGGAGCTCCCGCGCAGGCCCTTCCCACTCCGTTGGCAGCATGTTTAACACGCCAGATCGGGGGCAGCCATGCCCACAAGGAGACAGGCCGCCTGAGGGTGCACCACCGAGCCGCAAACGGCATAAGTGCGAACATGGGAAGAGTCGTTGGTAGGTCCGCACACAGCCATCTCAGAAATGAATCGTCGGCCATCCAGCACCACCCACCTCGCCGCTAGCGCCACACGGACGCCTCAAGCCACCACGCCAAGGAGTTGGGCTCAACTCAACCCGTCCAGAGCAACAACAATGTTGCACTCGGAGCTGGGGAGAATGAGCAAGGGGAGGGGATGGCCACACCCAGGCATGGAGGGCCAGACCGGCCAGGACCACCGACCCAGTTCAGGCCCGCAAGGACCCATATCTAGGCGGTGAGGCCCGCCCTGCCATGGCATCAACTCCAGCCGTCGGTGCCTTCACTGCTGCCAGCCTCGTCGCCAGGACACCCGCATCCGCCGCGCCGTCCCGCAACACTCAAGTCCGCGTGGGGGCAGCAATCGGCCTTGCATTCTTGCAGTACATGACAGGGTCTGCAAAACCGGTGGGTACCGGAGAAATCCGGCGAAGGCACGCTCCAGGTAGGACCCGCCTGACCCAGATCGAGCCCAGATCCGCCCAGATCTAGGCCTACAGGCCCGCGCCGCCAGGAGCACAACCATCCACACTACCGGCCGTGCCGGTGGCCGCCAGCAGGCGCCACACACCACCGTAAACGACGTCGCCCGCAGTCCCGCCGCCGCCGCCGCCGTCGGAGTCGAGCCCTCGTCGACACCGCACCATCGCTAACTGGGAGCCCCGCGTCTCCCTCCGTGTGCACGGGAAAGCCTGTCGCCGCTGGCACCGTGCGGGCTTTGCCCGGCAGCCCTCGCCGGCGGTGGCAGGGGAGGAGTGGAGGAGGGGGAGGCTAGAGAGGGCGGGTAGGCTAGGGTTCGTCCGCCACCCGCGGGAGCGACGGAGCGAACCGTTCCTTTTTCTTCTGCAAGAATAAGATTATGAACATTTTGAAATCGAATGCGATATAATATAGATCAAAGATGAAGCAGCAGATCATCTCTAATGTTGGAGAAAGTACCAAATGGCAATCAATATCCCGTTTTCGCTCTTCTGCTACAAGGAAATAGGTGCCATAAGAATGGTGTCAACTAAGGGCATGTTTGGTTCAAGGTAACTTTCCCGCAACTAAGCTTTCTAAAAGTGGAGCTTATCAAAACAACGTGGTTAAAAGGATAGTAGCACACTTGTAAAAACTTGAGTATAGTGTGTATGTCATGTGACCTTGAAATCGAACAATACAATAATGTAAAATGTTGTGTTACCTTGAAATTGAATTTTATCCAAGTCTGAATTTACCTGTGAACAAAATATAGACTCGCCGTCCACAACCATATGCAGGCTGAACTGTTGAATGTAAGTTAACTACTAGTTAACTCTAGTTGGATGCCATGTTTGAAATGCAGGGATGACATAGATTGAAGTCCTAAAACAGATATTATCGATTCAAATGCAATAGCGCTTTGTAAGCAGGTTTTCTGTAGAACCTTTTGTAATGTTCTTCTATACTTTATTTATCATCAGTACTCCTATCTACACATCCAGTATGTTCCTCCTTAATATCCAATAAGAATAAGATTATGCACATTTTAAATTCCAGATGCAATAATATATAGATAAAAGTTGAAGCAACAGATCATCTCCGACAGTACCAAAGGGCGATCAATATCCGGTTCTCGCTCTTCTGCTACAAGGGAATAGGCGCCATAAGAATGGTGTTAACTAAGGGCCTATTTGGTTCAAAGGTATAGTTTCCTGCAACTAAGCTTTGTAAAAGTGGAGCTTAGAGCACTTGTGAAAACTTGAGTATATAGTGTGTATGTCATGTGAATAGTGAAGTGCAGCTTGCCATAACTGTTAAACAAAAAAAAAAACCTCACGTAAGACATTTCGGCACGCCTAACCTTATTAGGTGTGACGAGTGTAGGCCAAGAAGTAAAAAACCTTATGTTCCTTAAAGAACAACTGTCATTCAGTTTTAACTTTAGGAAACACTTAGATAGCAAATAACTAACAAACTTAAATTATGGAGAGAACAAGTTCAATCCTTGCCTCCTGGATATGTGGTATTGTGCCTGCTTACCCCCTACAGAAAGCCGGTAAGTTAGAAAAGTAAATAACAAAAGGAAGAAAGCAAGGACACAAAGAACATCAACATTGTTGTACAAAACATATTACGCACTCAAACTAGTTGCCAAGAAATTAGGGAGCAAAAATATAAGATTTTATGCATCTACTTAGTCAAACATGCAGCATGATAGCAATTTATATACCTGGAAGGCACTTCTGCACATATGGAGAGACTTATGCACCAACAAAGAATTTCTCATTTGCCTCATATTGCTAAAGCGTCTTGAAGCACACGGTTCACGTTAGAATGCTGATGTGAGGCCAAAAACCTACCTCTGATTATAACTTGGGACAAGCAATTTGATTTGCCTTAGCATCTTGTACCGTATGCTTCAACGATGTCACACTTCTGGCCATAAGGCCAACAATAGCCCCTACGGCTACAAAGAATAGCAATTTTCATACCAGTCTCGTCCTCTGTAAGAAATACCTTTTTAGAATCATTGGTTATTGTTAATTTATCTTTTTTGGGCGAACAGATCTATGCGGAAACCATGTCATCTTATCCTTGACTAACTGAAATCAAGCACTTATCCTTCAGCTGCAAGTGTAATACTATAATAGCACATACATTCTCAAAAGTAGCTGATAAAGATTTAAATGTTTCTTGCCTTAAATAAGGAGAAATGAAAGAAAGCAGACCTAAGTTAGAGAAAAGTAGAAGATCACACAAGATTAGAACAAATAAACTAGTGAACTAACGAAGATGGTAATTCCATATAATAGGATGAGACAGTCACGGTGGTGGCTTTATTTATAAAGCGGGGGGTAAAGCCTGTTTCGAGGATGAGACAGTCACTGCATTCAGGACATACACTAATTCTTCCCTAAAAGCCACAAAAGGAGCTCCAACAGTTCTCTGAAACCTAAAGGACATAACATGCCTTGGTTGCTCCTCCAAAAAATATCTAGAAACAGTAAATTGAACGATAGAACTAGTTCATGATACTTCAGGCGACTACATGTCAATTAAGCTACCTATTCTAAACTTAACCCTGGATGAGTGCACTAAATTTTGTGAGACTTTGTTACTCTCTCCAAGATATCTACTAAGACAGCAGGGCATGATCTTTTCAAGTTCAGATACCCTTGGCTTGCCACCACATCATCCATTATATTTGAAGAGGTGAGAAATTCAACACAGGCATCTTTGAGCCTGCTGCATTGATGCTGATCAGCTAGAGCTAACATGGTCACAACAGACTCGACATCAAGACTTTTGCAAATAATGCCTTCACACATCAATTTCAACCTTTCCAATGCATACCGATCTGCAGCCACTAGTAAATGCTTAACCATTTCTTTATTCTCTTCATCATCATCTTCCATGGAAGGCAACGAATCCGTGTAGATGAAGTGAAGCAATGCCTTGAAAACAGCAGGCTGCATGTCTTGGACAGTTATCTTCCGGCTCGTCTTGTCTCTCATCGGTCCATAGAGCTCTGCCTTGAAGACCGGCGACCGCATAGCAAGCACAATCTTGTGCGCGGGAAAATTCTCCCCATTAACCTCGAATGTCACATCTGCTTCCTCCCCTGACTTTAGCAAGTTTTCAAGGTTACCAGACAAGTTTGGTGGTGGTATCTGGACCTCCACAGTTTCATCAACAAGTGGCTCCTTGATTACAGTGAGGTCGCACTCAATCACGAGGCAGTCATCCTGTAGTAATGCAGACCCCTCCAGCACGCTTCTCCTCATAACCCCTGCAGCAAAGTCGTGCTTATTTTGTTGAGAACTAAAGGCCCTGGGCGATGTCAAGCAGGAGCTCAGCGATGACGACAGACCGCTGGTCTTGTTGATAAGCCTCAAGTCGTAGAGCGCTCTCACGTCAGCGCCCTCGCTCAGGAACCCGATGTAGGCTGCGATGATTTTCTCGCCGGGCTGCTTTGAGTCAATGTCAAGACAGCAGCTGACGCACCATTGGTACCCGCCAACGGAGAAGGGGGTGGAATGGATGATTTCGGTGCCCATGCCCTTAAGCAGGCTGTACCCAACGATCTCCAGTTCGAGAGTTGCCCGCGCGGTCGCTGCGGTGCATCTTGACTTCATCCTTTCTATTGGCGCGTGGGATGCTGCCATTGTGAAAGTTTTGGGATGGATGGGAGCCTGTGGGGTGAGTACCAAGGCAGCGCCGATGTGAGAGCTGGAGCAGGGGAAAGCGTCGAGCCGATCTGTGGGTGGGTAATGGCGGCGAGGCGGGGGAAGGTGGGCAGGCGGCGACCGGACGGCAGCCCGAGATGAGGGTTTGGGCGAGCTATCGATTTTTTTTAGGGCTATCGAGTAGAGACGAGGATTCGGTCGCTCGAGGATTCGGAGAGAAGTCTCCGATTCCTCGGCAGAGCAGAGCTCGCCATCGGGCCGTCCCTGTGGCGTGCCGGCCCAGAGCACGCATGCCAGGCCTGTCATGGGCTCAGCCCAGCACATGTCTTAACGAGTCGTGCAGGCCATGGTCCATCAACTGTGGTGCCTGGGCGCCGCCCGAGCCCGTGTGCCTGCACAGCAGGCCCGTTTAGCCTTTGTTTTTTGGATTTTCCCTATTTTTTACCTTAACGGGTTAGGCTGGGCCTCAAGGCAAAGCCTGTGTGCCATAATGACAAGGCACGTTTATGACCAAATGGGTCGTATTATGCTGTTGGTCCTGACGTATTCCACGTAGAAGCCTCTCCATGCCTTAAAATAGAGAACTGCCCAAACATGAGGGTCGCGCCTAGCTTCTAGATATTTTGGAGGAGCAACCAAGCATGTCTTACTAGAAGAGGATTGGTGTGGTCTGAGAGGCAGAAGACTTGGATGGATGTGTATGGTTCTTGTCCGGTAACCTTTGGATAGGGATGTAAACGGATCGGATAGCATTCTCTCCATATTATCAGATCAGATAATGACTGGATATGGATTTAAATACAAACTACGCAAAAATAGAACAGAATAAGACCAAAGATAAAAACCACACTAGACATTGATTTGTTCATTTCAACGGTAATGATGCATTGATTTATTCATTCAGCGGAAGCCAAACAATTGCTCTCCATAACTCAATGGTCTCCACATCTCCTTTTCCCCCTTCCATTCCCTTCCCCCTCATCTCATTTTAATCTCCCCTCCAACTGATCTCTTGCATACGAAGCTCTGCCTGTATCCACAGCTAGCTCCTCCAATGCTCACTGCCATCGCCTGTCGACAGTTAGGATCGGCACGACTTCGCGAGGTTGTCCGCTGTCACTCAGGATCAAAGTCGCGACCTCTATCATACGAGGAAGGTGTTGGGACATGTCCCTCCACATGGGGGTGCGTTGGCATCCCAACATAATCCCGTGAAGTCCAACACATTTCAACCGTTGATCGATGTTCGTATCTAATAGCTGAGGTGCTCCTTGGAAAAGGACTAGAAAAGAAAATCCTAGCCACCCTTGATGGCTGTGTGAGTGACTCAATCAGTGAGTGTGAGAGATGAGAAAGAAAGCCATCATGGTTGTTGTGTGAGAGGGTGAGAGAACACATAAGAAAACCACAACCTAGTGAGAAGAAAGGAAGAAGAAGGAGAGGTGATTTCTGTCCAAATTTCCGAGATCTGACTGGTCTGTCTTCAAGCTGGTGTTTGGATACTCAAAGGTGCTTAGATTGGATCCAAACTTAGTGAGATTGTTTCTTACTTTGAGTACTTCGATCTGGTTAGCTGGTTTGAGGTTTGGGTCAATGTAGCATTAGATTTGGAAGCGGTTTTGTCAGTTCGGACAGTTGCAGTTTCAGCACAGAACAGTTTTGGTAGACGAACAGATCGGGCAGGAAAACTGTATCCGATTGAGCTGAAATTTGGTGTGTATGTTGGGAACTCGTATGCCTGCTTGTCTACCAAGTTTGGTGTTGATTGGATCTGCGGTTTAAAAGCAGTTTGCTGATTACCGAAGGAGACAGAATCTGAGATACTCTCTGCTTTGATGTAAATCTTTCTTTCAAGTGGTTGTTGTTGTTGTCGGTTGGCAACTTGCCAAGTATGTTATATATATTTAGATGTTCTAGAGAAGACTCTATACCCAGGTTGCTCATAGTGAAGCTCGCGTGGACTAGTTGGTCCACAACCGTGGTTTTTTCCTCCTCACCTTGAGGAGGTTTCTCCGCGTAAATCCTTGTGTTACCTGTGCATGCGCTCGTTGTTTTATTTATGCTGCATAACTATTGATTGAAGCTATTTTCGGAGTTCACCGTAGGCATCGGGGATTGTGTATCTTCCCCCAACAAAGTGGTATCAAAGCTGAGGTTCAGCTTGTATTCAGTTTCAGAGCAAGGTTTGTTTTGGGCCATTTGCTTGTGGTGAAGGATGGAAGTGATTACCAACAGAATGATTTCTTTAAATGGTACAAAATATCAAACTTGGAAAATTAAGATGAAGGACTTGTTATATGTGAAAGATTACTGGATGCTGGTGTTCTCCACTGAGATGCCCAGTGATATGAAAGAAGATCAGTGGGAGGTACTTCATCTCCAAGCTTGTGGGTTCATCCGATAATGGGTGGATGATAATGTTTTGAACCATATCATTGAGGAGACACATGCACATGCCTTATGGCAGAAATTAGAGGAGCTGTATGTCCAGAAAGAAGGTACCAACAAGATGCTCTTGATCAAGAAATTGATGTGTTTGAGGTTCAAGGAGGGCACTCCAATTGCAGATCATGTAAATGAATTTCAGGGCATTATAAATCAGCTATCTTCAATGGGAATTACATTTGAAGATGAAGTGAGAGCCTTGCTTCTACTTGGCTCATTACTGGACACTTGGGAGACCTTTAAGGTCACTGTATGCAATTCAACACCTAATGGAGTTGTCACTTGGAACCTTGTGAAGACCAAGGTACTAAATGAAGAGTCCAGAAAAATTGCTGATAAGGACGGTTCTTCCTCACATTCTGAAATGTTAGTGACTGAGTCACATGGGAGAAGCAAGAGTAAAGGTCCGAGTAAGGGAGGAGAAAGAAGTAGAAGCAACTCAAGAGGCAAAGACAAGTATGTTGGTATTATATGCCATCACTGCCATGAGATGGGCCACATCAAGTGGCATTGTGAACAATAGAAGAAAGACAAAATGAAAAGGATGAAAGTTCAGAAACAAACCGGCAGTAATAGTGAGGGAGGTCGGATTACTGCGGTAGAGGAGATCATGTTTCTCATGCATAAAGAACATGATGACAGCAGTGTTTCCACCATTGAGGAGAGGATCATTGTAGATTCTGATGATACCATCAGCCTTGAAGTTGGTGATGAGATAACTTGGATTCCGGACAGCGAGCTATCATACATGCTACATATCGTAGAGATCTCTTCACCAACTTCACAGCAGGTGATTTTGGTGTTGTGAAGATGGAAAATAATGATAGAGCAAAAATCACTGGAAGAGGAGATGTGCACTTGGAGACCGAAAATGGTACGACAGTAGTCCTCAAGTCGGTGAGGCATGTTGAAGCCCTCCGTCTCAACACTATCTCGGTTGGATTGCTTGATGGAGATGGGTACTTGAGCAGATTTGGAAATGCACAGTACAAGTTCAGCAAAGGAAATCCGATTGTTGCTAAAGGTAACATGAATTCAGTTTTGTATCATGTTCATCATAAGCTTTCTGCTACTTGTGTCAATGCATTGCAGAAAGAGGATGCGTGTGCCTTATGGCACAATAGATTTGGGCACATGAGTGAGAAGGGATGATAGTGCTAGTGAACAAAAATCTATTGAAAGGTATGAAGGGAGTTCACATCAAGAAATGTTCAGATTGTCTAGCGGGGAAGCAACACAGAGTTGCATTCAAGAGTCAACTTTCTCACAAGAAGCCCAAGGTGTTGGACTTGATAGTGCTGGCCCTTTTCGGTGTATAATTTCTGCCATGTAAATGTATATGTGCTGCAAAGCATTAATGTGAATTTTATTGTCTTATAAGTAGGAAAATAGTTTGTGAAGCCTAGAAGGTACGGTTAACTACTCCATACATCAATGGATACAATTTTCAACATTCACAATGAATCACAAGGTATTACTTTGTCTATACCTTTTGTTTTTGGCATTTTTGAAGCCCCACAATTATTTTAGCTGTTGGAACCATGAGCGTCTATATTCTGTCATTTACACTAGACTATGATTCTTTGTGTAAATCACTATCTTCATCTTATATATGCATGTTAGTTTGATTTTTGAGGTTTCAAATCAAACCAATAGCCTATATTTTGAAATTGCTTGTGCCTTGGTTGGGCTGGAGAGATGCGATAGAGTGGCTCAGGCTGAGGGAGCGAGGATACCAACTCAATGAGGTCAGATTGAGGCTTGTTTGTTGTTGAACTTTCTTACAGTAGGTGTAATTAGGTCAGATTGTTGACCAATGTTAATGAGCTGGATTGTGAATTGTTATGTTCAAGTAGTATAAGAATCCGAGCTGCACCTAGTACTAGTACCTTTATTTCTATTTTCTTCTTTGACACAGTAAATATTGGATGCTATGTTCAGCTTTCCAAGAACTATTTTTATGCTTTAATATGGTTTTGTCTAATGTTGCTATTGGATTATCCACTTGCTATACTTTCAGATTTTAACTGTGCTACTTGTTCCTATTGTAAACAGAGAGCAACCTTGATCTATACTGTTCCTATTGTACCCAGAGAGCAACCTGGATCTATATTGTTACTTAAGCAAACTGGGAGCAACCTTGATCTATATTTGGTACATTGGATAGTTGTAGCTTTATTCCTAGTAGCACTAGATGGTTTTCTTTGTCAAGTGTTCCTGCTGATTTTCTAGTGTAGCTAGCAAGCATGAATTCAGTTCCTGTTGCATTGCAGTGCTGCTGGTGGGTTGTGCTTACGTGGAGACGACAATTCGATTATTGCTCAAAATGTATTCTTACTTTTTGCTGATATAATGATGCTTCTTCATACGTAGTCTAAACAGCTGGTACATATTGGTAATGTTGTGGTATAAATTTTATATTATATAAAAGACACAGTGCTACTACAAACTGGTGTCAACAAGCATCCCTGCTGTTTTTCTAGTAGTGTAGCTAGCTAGTTGTGTCGATTGTCCTATTTTGCTCTGCTGTATATGTGACTAACACTTTCTTTTTCTGATGATATACCAGTGTGTCGATGAAAGCATTTAGTGGAGCTAGACAAGGAAATGATCGCATGAACTATTTTTAGAATCGGCATAAAAAAATTATTATCAGCCAAAATATGATTGAAGAAATAATGAGGCAATTGTTTGTGCTTTGGTATGTCGAGCTTATATTTAAACCTGTATTCATGAAGTCTATGTTGAGATGTTAGCGCCCAATGCAAAGATTCGATTTTTATCACCTGATATGGTGGAATGTTGTTCTTTCATTGTGATGATCTGATGATGTTAATTTTTTATCACCTGATATGGTGCCCAATGTTATTGTTCTTTCATTATATTTAAACCTAAAGTCTATGTTGTAGGTGTAAAGTTCCTCTTTTTATCACCTGATGATGATCTGATGATGTTAATTCTCTCCCGTCCCCTCTCATCTCCAAAATTTAAAGTAAACAAGTGAGTGATCGGAAAGTGAGGGAAAATGTTGAGAAATGATAGGAAATGTGGGGATTGGGTGAAAGGAGGAATTCACCAAATCCCCTCCTATCCCCAAGCTCCTGGGGGGTGAAAGTACCCTACAAGTAAACAAGGCATGAGTGGGTCAGGCTGAGGGGGCAAGGATACCAACTCTGTCTGCTACCTCTACCGTTCTGCACGGGCGCCTGCAGCTTAAGTGAGAGCTGCCTCTGCAACCATCCACTCAGTATCGTGTGCCGCAGTTAGCAAACCAACTATCTCAAAGTTTATTTTCCTCACCATGCTCTACTCCCGTTCAGGACATGTGCACATAGCTAGCATCGCTATGTTAACATTTGGGGTCGCGGTTGCTTCAAACATGAGAAGTTATATTTTTTTGTTTTGTTTCTAAATGTTTTGTTCTGCATGTATATATCTTCAGGTGCAGTACTAACGGTCTTCTATCTTATGTTGCCACAGTTCAGAAATTTTGGACTCCAGTGTCCAGGCATTGCATTTTACCATTTCAATTATGCTTATGGTGATAAATATTCACCTTAGAAATTTCTCCTATTAGCATATTGTGGTGTACAAGAATTTATCTTACTTCCTAATAATTAAGATAATGTTTTGAAGACGGTTGATCCATTGTTCTCTAAATCGTATCAACCAAGTTGAAATTATTTATTACATTTTTGTAATTGTGGTTAGCTAGATCCCTCTGCATCCTGTAGTGACTCTAAAAACACATTCTACCTAAGTGGTACAAATTATTTTCTTTAATTTTTTATGATCTTATTGATATTTGTCTTGAAGATCTTTCTATGCTGATTGAGCCGCTAATAAGTAATGACTCTAAAAACACATTCTAACTAAGCGGTTACCTTTTTTTATATGGGGTCCTCCTGGATATGTGCTATTGTGCCCATGGAAAGTTAGAAATGTAAATAAGAAGGAAGAAAGCAAGCAAGGACACAAAGAACATTGATGTTGTTGTACAAAACATATTACGGAGTCAAACTAGTAGTTAAGCAATTAGGGAGCAAAAACATGACAGTTTATGCATACATGCAATTAGTCGAACAATGTACACCCTCCGTCCAAAAATAAGTGACTTGAATTTCTCTAGATTCACACGTATCTAGACACTTTTTAGTATAAAAACATGCGGATCTAGACAAATAGAAGTCACTTATTTCTGGTTAGCAATTTACATACCTGGAAGGCACTTCTGTACATATGGAGAGACTTATGTACCAGCAAAGAATTTCTCATTTGCCTCATATTGCTAAAACATAATGAGGCATACAGATCACGTTAAAATGCTGAATTGAGTCCAAGAACCTACCTCTGAACATAACATAGGGCAAGCAAATTGATTTGCCTCCTTACTATCTTGTACTGTATGCTTCAATGATCTCACACTTCATGCCATTAGGGATATTAAAACTGAGTCAAAAAGGAGGCCTCTCATTAACTGGGCAGTTTTGGCCGTCCGATCGCGCCCCCACGTCATTCTGGTCGTTGGATGATCCTCAGCTCCCGCGTGGGCCGAATTATCCCTTAGGACGCTTCTCTGGATATCAAAAAGACTTTCTATGCTTAATTGGGCTAAAATGTCTATCTATTTTGGCCTGATCTACTCCACCTTTCGACAACCGGGTCTCCTCATACGGAATCACCAGATTTTTTTTGAAGAGGACACATGCGGCAGCAGACTTCAATGGAAACCGGGTCTCCTTGCTCATACGGAACCACCAGAATTTTTTTTGAAGAGGACACACGATGCCGCGGCAGACTCCAATGTAAATTCGACCACCCAGACAAGACGCACGCCTCCCGATCGATTGGACCGCAGGCCGAAATCTAGAGCAGGCATGCAACAGACTCCAATCGAGATTCGACCGACCGAGACCAGATGCACACGTCTCGATCCGTTCGAACGCATGCCAGAATCTGGAGCGGCCATCGATCTCTCCTACAGATGCGGTACGGATCCTGCCCTCGCCTCCCCATTCATGGCGACCTGATGCGCCGGTCTTAATTGATCTTTATGACCGTGTTATTTTTTCAGTTCTTGCAAATCCCTAATGGCAACCATGGTGCACAAATTGACGGCGGCAGATGATTATGGTACGTTACTACAGTGCCTACATGTTCTATAAAATCTCTTGCCTCAGTTTCTGCCCGTGCTACTCCCACTCGATAGCAGATTCCAGGTCTAATGGTGGTCTGATAGATTGATTCTATATCCAAACGAAATACCCATCTTTTTCGGATAACAATTGTCATCTTTTCTAAATCAGGAATATATTTCTCTGTAGGTTCTGCTTGTTCTAGCTCAGCTGCTTACATTCTATTGCTTCCTGGTGATTGGTCGAATTTTCATATGGTTGATTTTGTTGGACTCGGTATTACCAATGGCTACGGGACAGGTGAGTTCCTCAATTACATCACTAATTTCGCTTAATAGTATACGCCTTATTATTATAAATGTTTGCCATTGCTATACTTATATCCATGTCACTTGCACCACTGTAAATTGTTCGAGGTCCATCGCGGTGACAGGACGGGAGAATCTGCTCCGAACTCCGCGCCACTGCTGTTTGTTTCCATATGGCTCGGATTTGACCCGTTTGAGTTGATT
Organism: Avena insularis; assembly: GCA_023614405.1. Lineage (NCBI taxonomy): Eukaryota > Viridiplantae > Streptophyta > Magnoliopsida > Poales > Poaceae > Avena > Avena insularis. Next base: position 538,160,790 of record CM042686.1, read on the forward strand.
TCTGCACTGTGTTGGCTGATTTCTTTAGCATTAGACTGGTGTGCTTCTTTTGCAACTCAAAGGTACTGATTCTAAAATTATGACAGTATATATAAATTACTTTTTATTTTTGTGTGTCAGTGAAATAGTTAATCAAGGCATATCCAGAACAATATCTTCATTTCGATTTTGATGCCATCTTACTTTTTTGAAAATCTTGGCATGTCTCTTTGGTTCTGTGATGTAGTTAAGGATGTATTTTACAGTATTACACATGCGTCAATTCCTTTCCTACTACAATGATTCACGATTTTTGTATCCAGTTTCTTTCCCATCTTTGAAGTCATCATTCGTGAAAAAAATAATCAGAACAGAAGAACGGTATTAAGGATTACAAAAATTAATGATTCTAAAAATAATTTGAACAATATAGAACATTCACATATCACACATATTCTCTCTTTGTTGACCCTCCATGCTATCCTTCCAATAAACTACTAATAAACCTATGAATAATTTTAGCTTAAAATGCAAATGAATTTCACCATATAGGGGTATATGCAAGTTGCTCTTATAAGAGCATACATTATCAAATATAGTCCAAAACATGACTTGATATTTTGGAACATGTTATCGAATATATTTTTATCAATTCATATTAATCTATTCTCCTAATGGATGGACACGGCAACGCGCGCCTACATGATCTAGTAAGGCCGACAATAGCCTCTGCAACTACAATGAATTGCATATATTATGATTCTACCTGTACAGACGAGTCTCATCCTCTGATAAGTAACTTTTTAGAATTGCACAAAACATTGGTGATTGTTAATTCCATATTTTTTTGGGCCAATAGATCATATGCTGAGACCATATCAACTTATCCTTGACCTGCAAGTGTATCATTACAGTAGCACATAACTCAAAAGTAACTGAGAGGTCGTTTGGCACCCAGGTATTCATTTTATTTAGTAGAAATGAAATGAATACATGGATTCATTTCGTTTATATTATGATTCTAAAAACACCTACATGTTTGGTTGTCACCGGAATTTGCAAATGACGGGTCTGAGATAGGAATTGGGTTTACACATGAGGATATTTGGATGGATTTGCCAAATGAAATGACAGCTCAATTCCATGCCAACCAAACAGCATAGGGATGGAATTGCAAAATGAATTCCAGGCCCAAATGATAGATACCAAACGATGACAGATATTCCGCACATAACTTTGGTGGTTGTTAAGAACATCTTTGTAATTAGCCTTTCCTAACAAAAAACTACTAGCACTTATCCTTCACATGTAAGTGTATCACTACAGTACATCCTACATTCTTTCTTTTTGATTTTTTTGAATAAACATATAAATTCTAAAACTTAACTGATAGAAACTCAAATGATTCTTGCCTTAAAAAAAGAGAAATCAAAGAGAGCAGACATACGTTAGAGAAAAGTTGAAGATTGGTAAACTCCATATCATATAATGGTCAATCACTACATGCAAGACATAGAGTCATTCTCCTCCAAAAGCCACAAAAGGAGCTCCAAAATTTCTCTGAAACCTAAATGACATAACATGCCTCGGTTGCTCCTCCAAAAGATATCTAGAGTAAATTGAACGATAAGACTAGTTCAGGATACCCCGGGTGACTACATGTCAATTGAGAAAACTATTCAAAATTTAATCCGGTATGAGTGCGCTAAATTTTGCGAGACTTTGTTACTCTCTCCAAGATATCTACTAAGACAGCAGGGCATGATCTTTTCAAGTTCACATACCCTTGGCTCGCCACCACATCGTCCATTCTATTTGAAGACACGAGAAATTCAACACAAGCATCTTTGAGCCTGTTGCATTGATGCTGATCAGCTAGAGCTAACATTGTCGCAACAGACTCGACATCGAGACTTTTGCAAATAATGCCTTCACACATCAACTTCAACCTCTCCAATGCATACCGATCTGCAGCCACTAGTAAGTGCTTAACCATTTCTTTATTCCCATCATCGTCAAGATCTTCCATGGAAGGCAACGAATCCGTGTAGATGAAGTGAAGCAATGCCTTGAAAACAGCAGGCAGCATGTCTTCGACAGTTATGTCGTGCCTCCATTTGTCTCTCATTGGTCCATAGAGCTGTGCCTTGAAGACCGGCGACCGCGCAGCAAGCACAATCTTGTGTGCAGGAAAAACCTCCCCTTTCACCTTGAATGCCACATCTGCCTCCTCCCCTGTCTTTAGCAAATTTCCAATGTTATCAGACAAGTTTGATGGTGGTACCTGGACTTCCACGGTTTCATCAACAAGTGGCTCCTTGATCACAGTGAGGTCGCACTCAATCACGAGGCAGTCATCCTGCAGCAGAGCAGACTCCTCCAGATCGCTTCTCTTCATGATCCCCACGGCAACTGAATTCTTACCGCCGTCGAGAGAACTGAACACCCTTGGCGATTTAAAGGAGGAGCGCAGTGATAACGACAGCCCAGTGGCCTTGTTGACCAACTTCAGGTCGAAGAGCGCCCTCACGTCAGCGCCCTTGCTCACGAGCTCGAGGAAGACCGAGATGCACTCGTTGCCGTCCTGCTTGCTGTCGTCCCTTGTGATTCCGTCAGGGTAGTAGCTGATGAACCATTCGCACCCGCCAACAGAGACGGGGGTGGAATTGATGTATTTTCCGGTGCCCATGCCTTTATGCAGGCTGTACCCAACGATCTCGAATGCGAGCGTGGCCCGCGCCGTCGTCGGGGTGCATCTTGACGCCATCCTCTCTACCGGCGTGTGGGATGCTGCCATGGTGAAAGTTTGGGGGCGGGATGGGATTGGGGCCTGTGGGGTGAGTATCTACGGCGGCGGCGATGGGGGAGCTGGGGGGTTGAGCCGGTCTGGCAGTCAGGAATGATGGCGAGGTGGGGGAAGGCGAGCAGGCGGCGATCGGAGGGGAGGCCAGGTGAGGATTTGGGCAAGGGTTCGATTTGGGGACGACTGGACGAGAGTTCGATAATTGCCAGACAAAAAATATCTCTGCTTTCCCGGTCTGCTGCCTCTATGTTTCCGGTCCCACGGGGCAGCCATCCACGCCCTAAAAGAGATAGCGGCACATGAAGCCGAGCCCTAATGCTAGCCCACTCTGGCCTCAGCACAACATAGCCAAGGCACCCTGGAGTGGAGTCGAGGGAGGAGATCCGTGGGAAAAACTATTCCACACACTCATCCCAAGACGCTATAGGATGCTACTAGACCATAAAAGCGCGCGTTGTCGCGCTCGTCTATTTTAGAGAAAGAAATATATTTTATTAAATCAAATGTTCCAAATTATGTTTGCCGGAATACCATTTTTGTCGATACTCTTTTCTCACCATCCTACATGTTAGTTGGTGTTGCTCCCAGCACACTGTTCCACCGCTCAGCGAACATGACCGGACTCTCTCCGGGATGAGCTCCATGTTGCAGGGAAGAGCCATGTCACATCTGCATCATGTGCCCCAAACGAGTTGATCCATGGCTAGCCCCTCACCCAGCGGCAGAAGCCACCTCAGTTGTATCAAAACACAAACTTTTTCTCTCCTCTTTTGTTTGAGCATTTAGAATATTTCGAAGTATGTTTTCCAAGTTGTAAGCTAACCACTAAAAGACTCAACATATTAAGAACTCCATTCCTTATCTCCTACATTGGTTCCAGAGGCCAACGGTCTAGAGTTCCTCACAATTCTGTTGAGACGCCATCAGTTAGCAGCGATATGTATTAAGAAGACATAGTGTTGTGATACCAGATGCCAAAACCAAATAATGCTATTCGAAAGTTGTTTTATTCATCGTTTTTATATTGTACTGCTCAAATCCGCTTTCACTATTCCTCATATACAAATATAAAAAAAGAGAAATGTTGTCCAACTAATATAGAAATAGTATTAGTATTGGTTGAGGTCAATCTCTTCTATTCCTCGTATACAACTATAAAAAAAAAGAGAAATGTTGTCCAACTATTATAGAAATAGTATTAGTATTGGTTGAGGTCAATCTTCTGTGACCATAACATGGATTGTTGAATAATTTCTCAAATTACCATATTTAGGTATTATTTTCATGAAGGGTAATTCATTGTCGAGGTGTGCTTCGTGTCCCCCCCCTAAACTTAAATTTGCATGAGCCAATTTTTTTTAAGTCCATCGAAACCCATATCTAGGCCATACATACCTCCATATAGGTGTACTCGGTCGAGGTAGGTATACTCCATGTTACTACCAGTTGATCCAACCTCCCGTTATCATGATCTATATCTTTGCATGTCACGTTCTGAATTTTTGTTGTTTCTGCTATATAACTCCTAATTTCCGCCTTCCGCAGGCACGTGAGTATACCTGTACGGTGAGTATATGCCTAAGAGGATCATGCGGGATTCGAGTGAGTTTGTACTGTCTTCGAAACGAATCAGTATCGAGTTTTTTTTATCAAAGTGGGGGGCACCGAAACGAAAGTGCTCATTGTCTAGAATGGCATGCGAGGATAGAAGCACAGAGCCAATAATAAGATTATAAAGAGGTCAAGGATTGGCTTCAGAATTACTACTTCACGTCAACCACCGAGAAACTTTCATCTCATTCTAGCAAATTTACATCAGCTTCAGATTGCGTATCTCTACTTGCATCACTATGGCACCTTGCCTCTTCTTTGACCAACAAAATTGTCTGGCTGATTTGCCACTCAATGCAGATCAGCAGTTAGAGCTCCAACTCCAGATAGGTTAGCTGTACAGGAAGAGGCAGAGACGATATTCAGTTTTTCAGCAATAAGAGTGGCAAGAATATGGGCACGAGCTTTAGTACTGTTACATACCTGCAACTAACTCATTGGAATTTAAGGAAAAATATACTCCTTTAATATTCAAATAAGATACCAAAATACAATAGGGAAATAGTTTCAGCAGAACCAAAAGTGAAGTGCCAGGTTGCTCCAAAATCAGCTTGGCATCTATTTCTAGTCCTTTACATTAGAGAGAAAAAAAAGACGCATGGATGGGGAGATCAATATCAATTGGATAGATTTGGGTAAGCTGATTTTTAACAAAGATAAACTTCTCTTGTCTAGTTTAATTGACTTATTCATATTAGCCAAAACCTTACAGATTAATCCACAGAAGGGAGATGCATTACAAGCCCATATTATAAGGACATACGGTGGAGGATAAACTCTAGAAACACAAGGCACTGAAAAAATGACCCCACCTTGCTAGGCTGCTGAGGAGTTGCGAAGAGCATGTATGTTTCTTTCCCATAGCATCTGGTTTCTTCAGCTTGCCATTCTTATGGAAAATAAGTACCCCATAAATATAATTATGTTGCTAATTCTCTTACAGTATTTCTTAACAGAGTTTGGTGGGTGGCGCACATTGTTGTCGTCGTTGTACCCTCTCCATTATGGATGCTGCAGGAAGCAAGAAAAGAAAGATGCAAGAGAGAAGAGCAAAAGTCCATGTGCAATGTAGAAGCACCTGTTAGCGCACTTTGGATAACAAAATGATCTGTAACTATGTACGAGTAGCATCTCTATAGAGTAAAACTCCAATGAAAATTGCAATTGATAGACGCTAACATGATTAGCAAAGAATAGCTCGCTGTGGTTATGCTGCTTTGTTCCACATGGACTTGCCTCTGCTTGTTCAACCGCATGTTCTACTACTTCAGAACTTTGCCTGCAGAGCAACATTAACAAACAAGAAGAACTGATTAAACAGCTACAACCCAGTCTGCAAGAGCCTCCAATGGCAGATCAATTCTTCTTTTGCGGAAAATAGCAGACTAATTTGATACTTACTACACGTACCTGGCTTGTTGGAATCGAGGAGATCGATCTGGGCGAAGGCGCCCTCATGCTTCTTCCTCAACCCGGTCGAGGATCTCGATGGGCCATGGTGGCGTGGTCCTTGAGCAGTGAGCCCCGGTCGGAGGATCTGATCCATCTGCCCCTGTTCTCCCACAGCTTATCTACTATTCTGTCGTTGGCCAAGCTCCAGACCTAGCACCTCTCCCACGAACTGACGAACTTCCCCCTAAATAAGTAAGGAAGAGAAGAGGGCAAGCAAGAAACTCCTGTCCATTACTGCCGGTAGGTGAGGAAACGGAAGGCTCGAGCACCTTCTGCGGCATTAGGCCTTCCACGTTATCATAGACAAAATAAATGCTCGAGACCATCCTTCTAATGGATTGTATCTTAGGTGTTGTCTCTATATTTAATGATTTTGGTGATTTGTGGGCGCTATTGAAATTTAGCCATTCTTTTTCTTGCTATGTGCAAGTGCGAAACTTGTCTTGGTAAGATACAAATCATCATCTCCTCATTAAATATAGTCTTGGCATAAGTAATTCTTTTGTAATCTGCCAAGAACCTCCCATTGTGAAAGGCCTTAAGCACGAAGAAGCTGCGGTTTCGCCACCGTGTCCTTCCCAACGCCGTCTCTCCGCCTTCCCAAACAGAACAAATCCATCCCTGCTCTGCCTTTTCCTTATGGACCGGGCTCCTCTATCCATTCGTGTCCCACGGCAGCCCAGTGCACGAGAAGGAACGGAAAACGACTTGCGGAGCAGAAGCCCTTTTTCACGTTGGCCAGCCAGAAGACGACGTAGCAAACGAGGCCCAGTTGACGGTACGGAACGAAGGATCTGGTGCGTCCACGCTCCTAATCTGGACGGCTCAGGACGCAAATCGTTGTGGTGCCTCCTAGTTAGGTGAGTTTTACGGTTTCTTAATACGCACCACTCTCAAGACGCTATACCATGCTATACCCACCGCTGGAGCGATGATATAATGGAAATGACTTTATCCTGATTTTAGGATGTCTTACCATCCCGAAGAAAACACTGTAAAACAATCTAAACAAAACGCGAGATCTCTCGCCGACGATGAGCCATGGTCCGCCATGTCTCCAAGGTCCTACGGGCACCGAAGGCGGGAGGGGCAGAACGGTGGCGTCGCCAGCGAGGGGAATGAACCCTAGATGGTTTTTCGTCACCGCCTCAGGAGCCCCTACCGCCTCACAAGTGCTCTTTCCCTTGATCTGATAGTACCCTTACGACCACGACATGATCAAAAGATAAAACTACATGTACGGACCGTCTGGCGTCATTCTTTGTGATAAACTGATAACTGATAAGTACCTTTCAAATGACACATATTGACTATTGTTATTCCATACTTGCTGGTTCAACTGATCATGCATATAAACCATTTCCACTTATTAGTCTTTTCTAAGTAAAAACATATCTTAGCCTTTTCTCTAAATAGAAGTATAGTCCTCATCTTTCGCCTGCAAGCACATCTCTATGGTAGCAACACATACATACCCAAAAGTAAATTATAAGCAGGCCAATCCCGAGCCTTCCCTGTCTGTGCTGCCAGTTGGTGATGGTGGAGGAGAGGCGCCAAAATCCCCTTGTAAATAGTAGTAGTAGGTCCCCATGTTGTAGTTTTCATTGGATTTTTGCTGGCATGTTGGAGTAGAGCGCCTGCTCTCTAGGGTCAGATATGGTTCACGCCGACGGTTCTTCCCCCCCTCCCGTCGTGGAGCTCCATCGGTCGAAGGTAGAGATGGGGAAGGAAGGCATTGCCAGTATTTCTCCCTCAATAAGGTACATGGGTTCGATGCCACTCTAGTTATTCTTGCATCTTGGTGAGTTCCTTCTTATCCATGTCAGCGAGGTGCTGACAAAGGCAGGGATCTCATTGGACCTTGAATAGCGGCGGGGAAGATCTAAAGCTGTTGTTTTCAGGAGAATAATCTCGGTGGCCAAAGCTTGCTTGTTGACTCTAATGGCTAATTGGTGTCCCTCATCGACGTAAGTGACTTCATCTAGTATTTACTCAACCTCCGAGTGGAGCCTCTTTTGTGTTCTCCCTAGTGATGGAGAGGCTGCCAATAGTTGTTGAGGTACCCCGGGTAGAAATCCTTGAGTATAATGGCAGTTAGCAGAGTATGCGGCAAGGTCAAAGCAAGTGCTGGCCGAGTCACCTCAAGGCAGACTGAATCACGGAGTAACCCAGACCGGTGGATGTCCACCTGACTGAGTCCCAGCCGACATATGTTGTATGCCGACATGATTGATTTAACTTGTATGCAGGTACCAGTGTGGCTGGATTAACCAGGCGTGATCCGGGTTATATCAGGCTTGCAAGAGAAGGAAGGTATCTTGCTGGTCAAAAGGAGGTCACTGTACGCAGAGCGTGAGCAAAGCGGACAGAGGCCAGGACCACCGAGGCGTGGCCGACAAGGGTGACGATGCCTGTGTCGGATGACGCGGGCGCCATAGAGGCTCACGTAGCCTCTGCATGACTGACGATGGGGAAAAGTGACCGGTCGGTTTACTATTTTGGGAAGAGGCATATTCCCTATCCACCCCTATATAAGGAGGGCTAGGGTATCTGTAGAAGGGGTTGATCTCTAGTTGGTTGAGCTTGACTTGGTGATTCTCTAGTATGTTCCTGAGGGCTAGCTAGTAGAGAGAGTAAGAGAGTTCCTTCTTCCTCCTCTCCCCAATACAGCTCAAGGAGCACTTGTAACTCTTGGAAAGATATTGAATACAACACATCTATGTGTGGAATCACCACACTATCCCTCCCTAGATTCCTCTAGTGCATCTTGTCCCCACCTTTAGCCTATCCATGGCATCTGCCGTGACACCACCACGACAGTTGGCGCCCACCGTGGGGCTAGCGGCGCTAGCAGGAGTGAAGATCCGAACGGGAAACCTCATCGGCACCGGCGAACACATCGTCTCCGGGCTTGTTCAGCGCTTTGGAGCACTGGACTTTGTCAGCGACAATGATGGCTGCTTCGGCAAGCGACCCCTTCCACGCAACGGCCTCTTCGTTAAGCTTGGCGCGCACAAGATCTACGTCGCTGTCGATGTGTCGTGCGTTCACTCACGACACGTCGTCGAGGGAGGCGAGCCACCCCTTAGCGCGGTTCATGGGGCGCGTACTACTCGCCTCGACCGTCGAGGTGATGATAATGCTGGCGGCTGAAAAGGATCCGGCACCAGATCCGGAGGTAACACCCAAGGCACCAAGGAAAAGTAGAGGTCCTCCACTAGAGAGGCGAGAGAACGTGCTGCAGCAGGCGATAGATAGCCTAGAGAGCCCCATTGCACCTGCAGTAGATCCGGCTCAGGCACATGCCGAGTTAGAGGAAACTAGGCAGAAAATACTAGAGGGTGTGAAAAAGATAGCCACGGCTCAGCAGTCGTTAAACATGACACTGCGTGAGTACGCAAGAGCGAATAAGGTAGATGTTGTAAAAGTAAAGGGGAAAAACCTCATCAGTGAAATGAACAAAGAGGGTGATACCAGAGTTGAGGAGTCAGAGAACTTTCTATTCGCGGGGCTGCCGAAGTACAGTACCCTGACAAAGAACCTCAGAGCAGCGGATGCAGCTGCATCTGAGTTAGAGGGTTTGACGGGTGAGGCCCGGCAAAGACAGCAGGAAAGAGTCAATGAGTTAGTTCGGATCGCTAATAGATGATACGTCCATTTTGCATCACTATTCTATGTCTTAATTCACTATTATTCATTGATATATTTCATATTGAGAGGTGATACTTATGTTATTTCATCTATTTTTACATGGTTGATGACTTTTGGAGCATGGACGGCTGCAGTCAGGATTCTGATGGAAAAGGTGCTGTTTGGAGGCAAAATTCGTGAAGATCAGAAAATTCGGTAAAATATACGGAAAATCCTATTTTTCCAGAAGACTAAGGATGCCAGAAGACGGAGTGGAGATGGGCCATAGGGGGCCCACACCACCCCCTGGCGCGGGAAGCCCTAGGCCACGCCTGGAGGTGGTGTGGCCACCCTGGCCCACTCCAGCCTCTCCCCTCTGGCGTATATCAACCTTCCGAAACCCTAAGACTCGGGGAGCGACCACAGAAAGATTCCGCCTCTCACAAGGCAGAAAACACCGAGAGAAAGATCTCTCCGGAAGATGATTTACCCGGGAATTCCTTCCCGGAGAGGGGAGATCGTCGCCATCAACACCACCATCAAGCTAGACTTCATAGGATCATCATCATCACCAGCATCATCACTATCAGCACCCTCATCACCATCTCCATATTGCTGTAACAATTGAGTTGAATCTTGCATTAGTTCATAGGGGAAACTTTCCCGGTGTTGATTACTCTTTGTAGTTGATACTATTGAGTGAACCATTGAATTATTGTTTATGTTCAGATTGTTAAACATCATTATTCCATCTCTGATCATGATCCATATGATGTCTTGTGAGTAGTTCGTTTTGTTCTTGAGGACATGGTAGAAGTCTTTTTGTTAGTAGTGGAGTTGTGTTGAGAAAGATTCAATAGATTGTTATTTAAGTTGTGGTGTACTTCTTCTAGTGGTGTCATGTGAACGTTGACTACATGACACTTCACCTATATGGGCCTAGGGGAATGCATTGTGTATTTGGCTACTAATCGTAGGGGTTGCCGGAGTGACAGAAACCTAAACCCCCGTTAGGAAACCATTGCACAAGGGACGTAAGGGTCTTAGAGTTTAAAGCTGTGGTTAGGTCTCTACCTTAATTACTTTTTTATACTTACGGATGTTTGCAAGGGGTATAATCACAAGTATGTATTAGTCTTGGATGGGGCGGTACATTACCACAGGTTCACCCACACAACACTTAGCAAGCTAGAGAAGATTAATCAACTATATGAAGCGAAAGCACTTGACAGTCTTCCCATGTGTCCTCGAGAACGTTTGGTCATCTTAAGTAATACAACCGACTTGTCCTTTGCTACATAAAGGATTGGGCCACTTGCTGCATTTATTCCTACTGTCTTTTATTTGCTCGTACTTTGTTTACTCTCTTTATCAAAAACCCCTAAAAATCCTTTTGCTAAGTATTTGCAGAGAACTCCTGACCCATACCACTAGCCAGCACCTTCTGCTCCTCGTTGGGTTCGACACTCTTACTTATCAAAAATACTGTGATACACCCCCTATACTTGTGGGTCATCAAGACTATTTTCTGGCGCCGTTGCCGGGGAGTGAAGTGCTATTGGAGAGTGGAACTGGTAAAGGAAACTTCTATTGTGAGTATTGTTTACTACTGTTAGTTGCTTTATTTTTGTTATGGATAATTCGCTGAGTTTCTTATTTGGCAATGCTACTACCACTCCTAAGGTAGTAGATAAACCACCACCTGCTGAGAATGATGTTTTCAAAATACCTACAAGAATTATTGATCGTGTTATGGATAACTACTATGTTGGGGATGGAAATGTCCATCCCGGTGATCATTTACTCTTTATAGACGAATTATACGGGTTGTTCAAGTGTGCAGGTATTACTATAGATCAAGTTAAGAAGAAGTTATTCTCATAATCACTAAAAGGAAGAGCTGAGGAATGGTATAAGCTGCTGAAGAATGGTCAAGCTCTAGAATGGGAGGAAATAGTGCCTCTCTTTTATTCAAAGTTTTATCCTCCTAGTGAGATTCATAAAGATCAGAATCAAATATACAACTTTTGGCCTCTTGATGGAGAGAGTACAACTCAAGCTTGGGGAAGATTGAAGTTACTAATGCTCAAATGTCCCATTCATGAGCTCCCCAACAATATTATTATCAATAACTTTTATGCAAGGCTTCCCCTACATGATAAGGATTTATTGGATGCTTCTTGTGCTGGATCATTCACTCGCATGAAAGAAGAAGCTAAATGGGATCTTCTGGACTGTATTCAAGACAATGCTGAAGCTTGGGAGAATGACAAAGGTAGAAAGTCAGGTATAAATTATGATTATGAATGCATTGGATCTTTTATGGGAACCGATGACTTTCAAAATATTAGTAATATTTATGGTCTTGATTTGCAAGTTATTATGAATTGCTTTAGAGCTTTTGCTTCCTATATCGAAATTCCAAAAAGGGGATGGAACAATTACCATGCACCTTACAAAGATATTGTTGACTATGCTCCTATTGGAAGTGCCGAGTATTGCATTATTGACCCCATCTTACCCGAACCTTATATCGAGAAGATTCCCTTCCTCGAAAAGGTAAAGGACCATCCTATGATAACTAATATAATCACCAAAAGTGAAAAAAGAACTGTAAAATCTGATGAACAAATAAACATTGAACCTGTGGTAGCAATTGTGAAAGACCTTGTCACTAAAAGCGTAGAAGATGGGCACATAGTCTTTTGTGAGGATGCTTCTAATATTGTTTCACATCCCAATAGAACTAAAAAAGCTAGTGTTCCTGTGCTTTCTATTAGAATTGGTGATCATTGCTATTATGGTTTATGTGATATTGGTGCAAGTTACAGTGCTATTCCTTATGAGCTTTATAGAGAAATTATGCATGAAATCAGTCCTTGCGAGTTGGAAGAGATTGATGTGGTTATTCACCTTGCTAATAGAGAGACCATCTCTCCAATTGTTATTGTACGAGACGTGGAAGTTCTTTGTGGTAAGATTAAGTACCCTGCTGATTTTCTAGTACTTGGTTCTGCTGCTAGTAAAACCTACCATATCATTTTTGGTAGACCTTTCTTGAGTAGTTGTGGAGCTATTATTGATTGCAAGAGGGAGAAAATCTTGACTAAGTTTGATGGGGAATCTTATGAGTTTAATTTTTCAAAATTTGCTAAAGAACGTTGCGAAGAGGAAACCCATAATGAGGATTTTAGGGTTGAACAACTTGCTTCTATTTCTCTTGCTCCTAACAATGCTTTGCAGCAATTTATGGAAGATCATGAAAGTGAAATCTTCATGGAAGAAAGGAATGAGATTGACAGGATTCTCCGTGATCAACCTATGATGCTTAAGCACGACTTGCCTGTAGAAGACTTGGGTACCACGATGCCACCTAAAAAGGATCTGGTTTTCGATCTAAAACCTCTCCGTGATGATCTTAAATATGCTTATATTGATGATAAAAGATATATCATGTTATTGTTAGCGCTAAACTTTCAGGGAAGGAAGAAGAAAGGTTATTGGAAGTTTTGAGGAAACATCGAGGAGCTATGGGCTATACTCTGGATGATTTAAAAGGGATTTCACCTACTATATGTCAGCATTCTATCAACATAGAACCAGATGCGAAGCCAGTAGTGGAGCACCAACGACGTTTAAATCCTAGGATGAAGGAAGTGGTAAGGAATGAGGTATTGAAACTCCTTGGTGCTGGTATTATTTACCCTATTGCTGATAGTGAATGGGTTAGTCCTGTTCATTGTGTTCCTAAAAAGGGAGGTATTACCGTTGTCCCTAATGATAATGATGAGCTTATTCCTCAAAGAATAGTGGTAGGCTATAGGATGTGCATCGATTTTAGGAAAGTCAATAAAGTTACTAAGAAAGATCACTACCCGCTTCCTTTTATTGATCAAATGTTGGAAAGGTTGTCTAAAATGACCCATTTTTGTTTTCTTGATGGTTATTCTGGTTTCTCTCAAATTGCTTTTAAACAACAAGATCAAGAAAAAACTACTTTTCTTGCCCTTATGGAACTTATGCTTATAAACGTATGCCTTTTGGTTTATGTAGGCAGGAAGGGGTCGAGCGAGGTGGAGGGATCGCGAGGTGCGGGGTGGGGATTCATGTTGCTTGTCGGTCGCGTCGGTGGGGGTTTCGTGCATGGTGGGGCCAGGGGACGGGGCAGGTGACGTGAAGGGATTTGGGTGGTTGTGAGCGGGACTTGGTCGCTGGGCAGGTGGGGAGCGGGTGCCGCGTCGGTAGGAGTATGGCCAGGATGGTGGGGCCGAGCGGACGGTGAGGAGAGACGTGCCAGGGATTGCGGGCTGTGTCGCACGCGAGCTCTTCTTGGCATGAAATTTGGGGGGGAGGGGGAGGTAGGTTGGGTGGTGGTTGGTCTTAGGGTTAGGTTTAGGACTAGATGGGATTAGGGTTTTGAGGTGGTTCGGTCAGGGTTGTAGGCTGCTAGCTGCTGGGCTTTGGGCCTGGCGGCTTGCGGCCTCCCCTAGAAAATATTTTTACTTATCTCTTTTATTTTTTTTAAAGGCTTTTGCAAATAGTTTTTAGACAAATAAAAGATCCGAAAAAGATCGAGGTTTGTACTTTAAATAAAAGAGAGGGATTAATGTAGAAAATAAAATAGGGCTTTTAGTAAAATAGTTTTAGGCAAAAGATATGCATGATGCATGATGATGCTCAAATGCAATGTGACATGATGACATGAGCATGCGGTCATGATGATGCAGAAAATAAAAACAACACGCGATTTTCTAGTAGTGGTTTTATCGGGGTGCTATAGTGCGCTTCTCCTTGGTCTTGATGACCACATCGTCCACATAAGCATGCACGTTTTGGCCTATCTACGAGTGCAAGCACTTCTGCATGCAGCGCTGATAGGTAGCGCCTGCATTCTTTAGACCGAAAGGCATGGTTACGTAGCAGAAAGCCACGTAGGGGGTGATAAATGATGTCTTAATCTGATCAGCCAGGTTTAACCGGATCTAATTGTAGCCGGAATAGCAATCTAGAAAAGACAACAAATCACAGTCGGTCGTGGAATCGATGACTTGATCGATACGGGGCAAGGCGAAGGGGTCTTTCGGGCACGCCTTGTTCAGGCTGGTGTAGTCGATACACATGTGCCAGGTCTTGTTCTTCTTCAACACCAGGACTGGGTTCGCCAGCCAATCCGGGTGGTATACTTCCATGATGAACCCGGCTGTAAGGAGCCGGGTGATCTCGTCACCGATTATCTTCCTTGTCTCTTCTGTGAACCGGCGCAGAGGTTGCTTGACCGGTTTGGCATCCGGCCGCACATGAAGTGAGTGCTCGGTAAACTCCGTCGGCACACCCGACATGTACTTGGGGGACCATGCAAAGATGTCCCGATTCTCACGGAGGAAGTCGACGAGCGCGCCTTCCTATTTGCTATCCAAGCCGGCACCAATGGTGACGAACTTAGTCGGGTCGGAGGGATCGAGCAGGATCCTCTTTGTCTCCTTTGCTGGCCGGAAAGCTCCTTCTCTAGCCGGTTTGCTGCTAGCCGGCATGTCGTGCTGGGCCATGGCCACATTGCGCATGATCGCGTGCTTCTCCTCGGCTATGATGAGGGCCTCTGCCAGTTTGGAACCGGCTGAGGTGCACTCCATCGACCGCCTGAAGCAGCCGATGACGATGATCACGCCGTGGGGTCCCGGCATCTTCGTCTTGAGGTACGCGTAGTGGGGGATGGCCATGAACTTGGCGAGGACGGGGCGCCCGAGGAGAGCATGGTAGGAGCTTGTCAGGTTTACCACCTCGAACCAAATTGGCTCGCGGCGGAAATTCTCCTCGGTCCCGAAGATGACGTCCAGCTGGATTTTCCCCAGCAGGGCGCAGTCTGGCCCCGGCAGTACGCCGTGGAACATTGTGGTAGTCGGGCGCAGGTCACATTCGTGAATGCCCAGCTTCTCCAGCAAGGACTGGTAGAGGAGGTTGAGGCTGTTGCCTCCATCGATGAGGACGCGCGAGAATCGGCAGGTGCGCACGTTGGAGACGATGAGGGGGTCGAGCACCATGGCGTAGCCCTGTGAGTCGGCAATGCTTCCGCTGGTCCGCGGCTCCGGTGATGGGGTTTCCAACCATCAGGTCTGCTGGGGACCGGAGAGACGATGGCATTGACCTCCTTGGAGCGTCGCCTGCGGCTGTGCTTGTCGCCCAGCTCCGTCTCGAAGATGTGGTAGGCGGCGTGCGGTTGCGGGTAGCCGTTGTTATTGTTGCCGCCGTTGCCGCCATTACCACCATTGCCGGCTCCCCTAGCCGGTGGTGGTGGTCCACCAGGAGGGGGCGGGGGAGACGAGGCTGGTTACCCTGATCTTTTAGCTGGCGGGTCTAGTTGCAATTCCGAGTGGTGTGCGTAGCCGGTTTGAAGGGACCACTGTGCCACTTGCACGGGCCGTCAAACATCTGGTCGAAGGTGAGCCGTGGCTTCTGCCTCCTTGCATCGTTAGCCGGTGCGTCGGGCGCACCCTCCACAGCATTGACCTGCCACGCGTGGTAGCGGGGCTTCTGCTGCCCGGCTTGGCGGTCTCCATGGAACCGGTTGTCATTGCCATGGCGCCTGGAGGAGCCGGCTCCGTAGGAGTCAGACGCCCGTCAGCATTTACTCGGAGCGGCTTCTTCATGGCGGCATCCGCCATGGCGTACTGGTCCGCAACCGTCATGAGCTCCGCCATGGTTTTCGGCTCGTCACACAGTAGTCGGTGGCAAAGCATGGTGCCTTCTCGGCACCCCTCGATGAAGAAACTGATGGCCTGGCTCTCCAGGATGCCCTCGCAGGTGTTGCGCAGCTCTATACACTTGGCGAGGTACTCGCGGTCGGTCTCGCGGTCACCCTGGACGCACAAGGCCAGGTCGCGTGGGCGCCCCGGGCGCTTGTACGTGTCGTTGAAGTTGCAGACGAACACCTTCTTGAAGTCTGTCCAGGCGTTGATGCTATTGGGCGCGAGGCTGTTGAGCCACGTCCTTGCCGACCCGGTTAGCATAAGGGGGACGTAGCGCACGACTGTGCGCTTGTTCCCATGGGCGATGCCGACTGCCGTAGCATAGTCGGTCAGCCAAATCTTCCGGCTTCATGTTGCTGTCGTACTTGGGGGTGTCCCTGGGTAGGGAGAACTTATCCAGAAACGGCTCGTTCCGGATGCGGGGTCCGAAACAAACCGGGCCGGTAGAATCTTCTTCCTCCGTGAGACGCGCTTGAGCGAGGAGCTCGATGCGGTCACGGGCATCCGGACAATCCGGGTTGGGCGCTCCCACCCGGCCCGAGAGACAGGAACCGACGGGTCTGGGTGCTTCGGTTGGTGGAGGGGGAGGCGGTGGGTTCCTATTCACCGTCTGCTCCTGGCACGGCTGGCCCTTGCCAGAGCTGTGGCGCCTGCTGTGGGCCTTAGCCGGCTGAGGAGGCGCGCCGGTGTCGCACGCGACGCCGCTGTTGGCGCAGCTTACTCCCCACAGGTAGCTGGGGTCCTCTGCATCTGCCGGTTGGCATCGCTCGCTGCGTCGCGCGCGGAGGAGCTCACACTGCAAGCGTCTTGGCGGGCTCGCTCCTCACCCTCCAGAATGGGCAGTTCTTCTGCCGCGGCTCGTGCCGCGTGCAGGTTCTTGATGGGCGTGCTGTAGGTGGGCCGGATGAGGGCGGTCGTGGGATCTAGCTCCCCATCCTTTTCCATCCTACCGCGCCTTGGCCTTCGGCCGCATGGTAGCCGGAGTGAAGCCGTGCGCGCGGTCATACTCGCGCCGGGTGATCTCGAGTTGCTTGCGGGTTGCCGTCAGCTCCATGGCCTCCTGGAGAAGGATCTGTCTCTCCTTGGCGAAGTTGGCCTCCGCCTCCTCCGGGTTGTCCCCGAGGTTAACTGGCGTCAGGAGCCGATCAATGGCGTCCTCCACCGGGTTCCGAGGCTGCGGAGGGGCAGATGTTCCAACCTCGTCCGCGCCTCGCTCCTGCGGCTGGCGGGGGTGAGAGCTGGAGCCGGCCATCATGACCTCCATGCCGCAGGATGCGACGGAGGCGCTGCCGCCCGGATGCGGCAGCTCCGCGACAGAGACGATTTCCCTAGGGAAACGCTCCGGGACGGTGGCGATGTAGACAGGGAGGTCGCTGAATAGCAGGACGGTGCCGTTCGCCGGGAAGGAGATTCCGGCGAAGCAGGAAGCGTTGTCGATGACGTAGTCGAATTTGCCGAGCGTGAGCACCAGGCCGGAGGCCACACGCTCACCGGCTGAAGTGCGGGGTCCCGTGCAGAACGTGACTCCGGTCGAAGCCATCTAGCCCCACAGTGGGCGCCAACTGTCGTTGTATTGGGAATGACAGTACCTGAAGAGGTTAGATAGAGGTGTTGGGACTAGCAGGGAAGCTATCGACGGTGTTCGCAGGCAGGATTGGATACGAGCAAGCGTAGCTGGACGCAGGAAGTACCCAGGTTCGAAACCCTCGTGATGAGGTAAAGCTCCTACTCCTGCCGGATCTGACTATGTGGGATATACGAGCTATAAGTGCTCCTCGAGCTGTATTCTCTAGCTACTGCCTTAAATGCAATGAGACCAACCCTTACTACTGAGGCCTTGCCTCTCCTTAATAATAGGGAAGGCAACCGCCTCACCGGCGCTGGGCCCGTGGCGGGCCCCCACATCGGTCCCCACCCCTTTGGTCATCTATATCTGACGTCAGTGTGTCACATCGAGTATGTATGGTATGGCTTGAGGTACTGATGGACACCGTGCGAGCTTTGTCGTTAGCATCGCCAGACCCTTGTTCTGCGTCATCCCATAAAGTCTTGATATGACCGGGTGGTTGCCGGTCTTGTCATCGTCAGGCGTCATGCGTGCAATCGTCGCGTCATCCTGTCTCACTGATTGGTTCCGGCTACGTCGCCATAGCCGGCTGCTTCTTGCTGATTCGGCTACCATGCGATAGCCAGCCTGTCTTACCTTGTCCGGCTGCATCTGGTCAGCCGGACGCGATCCGACTGCCCAATTTCTTGTCCGGTTGGGGTACCTGGGGATCATCCCCCTGACAAGACCCAAGGGTTTTCCACGGCCTGGGGCGAGATAGCGCATTGCTAGATTGGTTCCTGGAGATTATGATTAGAGAGAGACAATGACAGTACATAAGGGGGTCAGAGGTCAGTAAAAGTCGCGAGAAAGACCAAATTCACGCCGCCAAGAAAAGAATCTTAACGAAACAGTGAAAGAAATCACGGATTTGGAAGAGGCCTGCCACGTAACGACCAACTATACGGGCGTGACCCGTATAGCTCCGGCCGTATAGTTGGTTTCGGGCAGATATTTCCAAATATCTCGACTCCAGGTCGGTTAAGTTACCGACTTGGAACAAATAATACCGTTTTTTTGCGATCGGAAAAACGAAAAAGTGAATAAAAATGTCTGATAGTTTAACGACCAACTATACGGCCAGAATTTTATCTCCGGTCGTATAGTTGCAACCGTATAGATACAGACACCAAAAATCAAAAGTGCCTGAGAGTTCAACGACCAACTATACGGCCGAAATTATTTCATCCGGTCGTATAGTTGCGCCTGTATAGTTCCAGACACCGAAAACAATTTCGTAAAGAAGATACAGAGACTTTAACGACCAACTATACAGTGAGAACTTCCTCTCCGGTCGTATAGTTCCGCTCGTATAGTTGGTAAAACCCTCAAAAACTTCAAAAAACACAAGGAACTTAAAGGCAGAAATTTTAGGAGTAAAATCTGTGAAAATAAATCACTTATTGGAGTAAGAACACTTACCTTGGACTTACCGTTTACTTATTCGGGGATGACAAGCTTCTCTAACAACAAAGACTTCTTCTCTTTTGGAGGGATTGACCTTAGTTCATTGAATAATTCTCGTAAGCGAAAATCTCCAGGACTAAAGTCCCTCTCAATAAGGTTGGTGTCTTGCTGGGCAAATATGAACACTACATCCGACATCTTTATTCCTTGTGTCTGCATGATCTGTAATCCAAATTCTTGAAGTAAAAGAATCCAGCGGATCAGTCTTGGCTTATGGTTCTTTCTCTCAAGGAGTTCTTTTAAGCCATCAACTATATAAGAATGAAATTTATCACAAGAGAAAAATACAGCAAAAAGTTCCCTCTCTTCCTTAGGATAATTATTTTGAGCACTATTGAGAGTTCTACTAGCATGATGTATAATATTAAATCTGCGACATATTGTCCCAAAGTTACTCCTACAACATCATCACTAGCTTCACATATTCAGTCAAAAGTCATATCCCAGATAGATGGTTTAATGATAGGAGCATGGGATAAAGCATTTTTAAGTTTATCAAAGGCTATAAGACATTTCTCATCAAAATTAAATCTTACTCCCTTTGCAGAAGATTGGTCAAAGGTTTAGATATTCCAGAGAAATTTCTAATGAATCTTTTATAAAAACCCACATGACCAAGGAAACTTCTTATACCTTTTATATCCCTAGGTTGTGGCATTATATCTATGGCCTCAACCTTAGCTCTATCCACTTCAATTCCCTTACCTAAAACCTTATGTCCAAGTACTATACCTTCTTTGACCATAAAATGGCACTTCTCCTAGTTTAGAACAAGATTTGTTTCTTCACAATGCTGCAAAACTCTTTTGAGATTATCCAAGCAACTAGTAAACGAAGTTCCATAGATAGAGAAGTCATCCACAAATACTTCTATTATCAGTTCTATGAAATACACAAAAAAATAGTCATGCATCTTTGAAAAGTAGCTGGAGCATTACATAAACCAAAAGGCTTACGTCGGTAAGCATGTAAACCATAAGGACTAATGAAAGTTTTTTTAAGTTGATCATCTCTACTACTTATAAAGGCCCAAACAAGATCTTTCCTAGATGCACCCATCAGCCATACACGGACACACTACATCCGAACGATCGGCACAATAAACTTAATCTAAGAGCTGACGTTTGCCTAGACATCCTCCTTGGTGCACTTAGCAAATTGTATTGACGGACGGAAAAATCCTCGCCTGTTTCGTCGCTTCCCTAATCTATACCTAATAATAATAAAAGACGGATTGTTTCTTCCGGTTCAACTCTTTTTTGGACCGTTTTGCCCTCTCACAAAACTACATATTACCTGCTAAGCCACCCGTAAGTAAATTGTTTATATGCGGACAGATTTACCCTCTTCGTTTAAGTAAAAAAATCTTCGTTAGACGTTCCATCAGCCGAGTCAAGCGTAGACGGCGTGCCATCGCACCGACCTCGCATGCAGCCAGAGTATAACTCTTTTCATGCAATGGTGAGCGGAGTAGACCTCATCTCCCTACTCGATCTGTACAAGGACTCAATCAGCAGAGTCACTTATAAAAACATGCGAGCTACAATCACGACGAACAAACCTGGCCCGAGTCGACCTCCCTCTCTCGCGCGTCTTGCAGCAGCGGCGGAGAGCCGCAGACCATATGGCGCGCCGCGCCGGAGCGGCCTCGCCATTGCACATGCACGCGCCCTTCTCCCGGGAGAGGTCCCCCGGCGTGCCCAAGAGCGGCAGGGACGTGCGCACGGCGCGGGAGAAGATGCCACCACCGAAGTCGTCGTCCGGGCGCTGGGGGCCTCCGCAGTGCTCGGCCTCGAGGACGAACTGGTGCTACACGAACAAGGAGAGGCAGCACGATGCCGTCAACCAGCAGCTCCCGCAGCGAAGGGAGAAGCAACGACTGCGACTCCTTCGACCAGGTCACGTCCAAGCGTTTCGAGGACATCTTCCTCGGCCGCGACGAGAGCTTCGCCGCCAAGGACGACCGGTCTTGCCAGGCGCTGGCCGCCACGGGCGGCGCCTTTGTCTCCTCAGCAGACTCGAAGCACTAATGGCGACGCGACAGCACGCGCCGCGACGACAACGACGTGGCTCGGCGGAGAGTCCATGACCCCGTCGGCCTGCCGCAGGTCATGCCGCGTCCCGCATCCATATCATGTCCTGCGAGATGGGCCGCGGGATTGAAGTACCGCTGGGCTGGAGCAGGCCGAAAAGACAGGAAGAAGTCGGGGTATAGCTGGGCTACTCACACTCCGTATCTGATGTTTTGAGTTGAAATAGTCCCGCCTCGTTTGAGTAAAACGAATATCACCGGTTTATAAACGTTTTAAAACTACTCTGGAGCATTAGCAAGCAGCCTCGAAATCAATAACCTGGATGCTGTGAAATCTAATGGCCAAGGTCCGAAAAAAAGCTGCATGTGTGCTGATGATGGGCAGAGAAGGATTAAACCGTATTAAATGGAGGCAGGGCAAAGGATTAAACGTGAATGGTCAAATGGAGGCTGGGCAAAGAATTGAACGTTGAACGGTTGGTTGGACCGATGAATGACTAAAGGAAATGGGGTTGGATGCTGGGCAAATGATTAACGAGACTATGTTGGGCGAAAATAAAATCTGAGCTAAAAAATAATTGATTAAACGGAAAAATACTATATGTTGTGTCGGAAAATAAAATTTATAACATCATATACGCCAATTTTTTTCATATAATAAAAAGATGGGACCAATTTTGAACCTGACAATTATCCCGACAATTCATGTTGATACAATCAATCCACATTATGAATCATTTCCAATATTATATCCGCTTTTTGCTGCTTTCTCTACTCCCCTATCCCGAAGAAGATGAACGCCTTTGGGGACCGGTGTGAACTAGAGGTGGCGACATGTGGCTCTGGTGTACTAATGTACCGGATGGTCTGACTAAAAGCAGCGTCAAGGATGATGGCACAAAATAGAAATGGCATCAAGAATGGTTCGCTTAAGAGCTTTTGTTTTTGTTTATCCCGATGCAACGCACGGGTATGTTTCCTAGTAAAACAAAAGAAAAGAAAATATTCACACCCACGATCATCGCGCGCCTGACTACCCACGAACGGCGCCCTCGCCGCCGCCACGATCATCGCGCGCCTGACTACCCACGAACAACGGCGCCCTCGCCGCCGTCTTCCTGGAGTGCCTGACGTACGGTGCCCTCGCCGCCTTCTTCAACGACCCCCTTGCTGTCGCGATCACCGCCTGACGGCGCCCATCAGCCCTCGCCGCCTTCCTGGAGCGTCTGTCGGACGGCGCCCTCGCCGCGCCTTCCTGGAGTGCCTGATATACGGTGCCCTTGCCGCCTTCTTCAACGACTCCTTGGCTGTCGCGATTACCGCTTTCTAGACGTCGGCCGTCGCGTCGCGATCACTGCTTTCCTGGACGCCGACCTTGGAGGCCGTCATAGCACCTTCCTGGAGCGTCGGACGGCGCCCTCGCCTTCGCCAACAACGCCATCCTGTAAAACGGTGAGAGACAATATTTCATACAAAATCATTGCTTGCATGCTACACCAACATAAGTCCACTTATTCAGACTCTTATGACCATACCGTGATAACACAGATTCAAACTCTTCTGACCATAAGTCCAGCACGATCATCTTCATATATTTACTTCCCACCCTCTGCTCTTATTAGAATGCATTAGATCAGATTGCAATTCACAAGAATAATAACTTCGTGTAACTGCTATTTCTCACAACACTGGCATAGTACATACTACAATTTCAAATCTTCCCACTTCTTCGCCCAGTGATGAAATATATGTGAGACTATCACCCTACCATATATGAGACTATCACCCTACCATCAATTTTGAACCTGTACAAATAATGAATTCAATGAAGCAAACAACCAAATGTGCAGTAGCACAAGTATGTTACAACTACATTGATATGCTTGCTGAATAGTAGGAAATAAAAATAAATGGAACCTAACAGGAACTGGAAAATCAAGCCACAATGGTTTACCTCTTCAAGGAATCATTAGCAAGGCATGCCTGTGTCAGTTCTGATAAACGAGAATTTTAATTTTGTTCTGCAATAGGCTTAGGCTTTTCAATTTATGTCTCTCCTTCAGCGTGATCAAATGAAATCTCTCCATAAGGCTGATCATGGTTTTTTTTGCAGCCCCCGTAACTCAAATCAGAAGATTGTCATCTAGATAATTGGGCCACAATTGAAGGAAAAGTACAACACACTCCTTCCTTTAATGATCCGTGTAAAGATCTATTTTGTCATCATATCTCCCTATAATATATAATGTCTCATGAAAAATCATTCTGAATTGCAGGAATAAAGCTATTGGTATGGCATCTTCCAATCCCAACAGGACACGTAATCCATTCCAGGATATAAGCAACACCCTATCGTTGGGTAAATAACAACATACAATCACTCAAAAATCCAATTGATGAACAAAATCTGAAGTGAGTCGTCTGTCTTTGCAGATCCTAAAGAAATAAAGAGACAGAGGGACAGAGAATGTTATGCACTACATAGAGATGAAATATTAAGTAGACAAAGGCAGTCCCGTGAAGAAAAAAAACTGCTGCCACACTGCTCGATGACACAGACAATATACCTCACACAGCAGTGGCCATGCCCCACGGCAATGACGACCAACAGACAGGTAATTGATCAAGAGACTACACTTCTGTTTCGTCGCCGTTTTACTAAGCAGTAATTGTGATGTAGTCCTAAAAATGGTGTGTGCCTATATACAGATCCTAAAGAGTTGAAGAGGATGAGGGACAGAGAATATTATGCATGACATGCAGATGATGTCCGAAAACGACGGATTGAGACCCAGAATAACAAAAATGATTCAACAACAATGCTTACCGATGAGAAGTTCATGCCTGCTAATGCTGCCGATATCCAAGAGAATGAAACACAAACAGAAGTGACTATATCTATTGGTAATGACCATTTACTAATAAATACACCCCTGTGTATTTATACTACTCCCTCTGATCCATAATAAGTGTCGGTGATTTAGTATTGATTCATTACAAAGTTATTTTGGATCGGATGGAGTAATTATCTTCAACTACATACAGATCCTAAAGAGATAAAGAGGCAAAGGCAAAGGTTATACTATGCACGGAATAGAGAGGAAATATTGAAGCGACAACACCAATCCCGTGAGCATAAAAAAAATGTTGTTGCACTCCTCAACAGCTCAAACACTGTGACAAACACACTAGCTACAGGACCATCGGTTGTCACCCAACTACATAAAAGAACATGTGCAGGTCGTGTAATATCACATATTATTGATTGCATCTTTAAGAAGAATTTAAGAAGATGCCTAGATGGAGATAGAATATGATACTTTATCTGGGTGATGTCTTAGAATCTAAGACAGTTTTTGTAGACCACATGATTTTTATGTTTTTCTACTTCAAACAAAATAAAAATAAGGACAGAGAATTACAGTATCAAAATATATATTCAACGAGTTCCTTTTTCTGGCTTATTACAAGAAGGATTCATACTCCATAGACACAATATGTTATTGAGAAAATCATGTGCAATAATTAATTAGCAGGGAAGTGCATCTTTTATCAACAGACTGCAGCACAGTGCACGTGCTGCTCGACTAAGCGTCGGCGATCGAACTTTGATTTGATGCTAGGCAACACTGCTCAGACAAACTTGTTGACAGCAACACGATCGGCATGTAGACAGACTAATGCATCTATGATCTATTATTCATCTTTTGTTCAATTTGGATTGAAAGACAGTCTCCTTCTATAGAGTGCCACTAAGACAATGAAGGCAGAGTTTTCAGATGATACCTTGGGAATTTTCACATTCAGCCGTTGATTCGTGAAAGGAAGATCTCTAATAAAAATGAACATCCAAAGTCAATCATGTGATCTTCACCAATCTTGTTAGATTCCTCCTGTTTATATGATAGAGTGACTTCATCCCATAATACAACATAACATACCTAGAAGAACAAAAGGCATCAGCGAACAAACAGTAAAGCAGCTCAAGACATGAACATCCAACGCGAGAGAAGTACTAGACCTTTTTCCACAAACACTTATGTCATCCATATATAGGTTGGTGAAGCTCATCCCCTCATAATCGATGCATACCAATTAGATGGGGAGTGGCGTCGACCTTCCACTCCAGGAGGCTCGTGGCATGGCCCCTCGAAATTGTGGTAGACACGGCCGCGAATCCAGTGAAGAAATGGACCGCGCCTGCGCATCCACCAACGTGCCTAGCACAGGATAACCGCGAGCATGGCGAGCTCGACTATCTCCTTGGACGGCGACCAGAATCGACGAGGATGGGTGGAGAAGAGGAGTCGCATGCCGCGTGCAAGGCCAGCGATGCGGAGACAAGGGAGGGGCAGTTTGACGAGATCTAGAGAGGGGAGCTGGTGAGTGGATGAGCTTCCTCGCGGGGGCGGTGGGGAGCCAGGGGAGGGGGCGCAGTACTTCGCCGGGGAGGTGGGGAGGCAGCTGAGAAGGCACCTTGCTGGAGCGGCGGAGAGACAGACAAGGAGGCGAAGGACTACGCCGGCCGCCGGGGCGGTGGGTATGCAGGCGAGAGGTGCGGGAGGTGATGGGGCTGCTTGAGAGAGACGAGTGTACACGGGGACTCTGGGAGTACGATGTCTGATTTTTCTTTCTGCGAGAGCTCGGAGCTGGTTTGCAAAAAATTTCTTGGGTCCTTTGTGTAATCCAGCACATGTGTATATCTGCGTGTGTTTCTACGTGCTTTTTCTTAGAAACAAGAGATTCCATGTATGTATACTTCATGAAAAAATGTAGTGGCCATTTAATGATTTCGAATACCTTTAAAACTATAGACTGATTTCGTATGCCACATTTTAGGTACTTCCTCCGACCCATATTACTTGACTTAGATTTGTCTAAGTGCAGATGTATCTAATACTAAAATGTGTTTAGATATATCCGTATCTAGACAAATTCGAGTCAACTAATATGGATCGAAGGAAGTACAAATTAGTTGTCATTTTTGTCAATTAGAAAATGAACGATGATGTGAACATGTGTTACACACTCAGCTCACATCATTGGGCATGAAACACAGTTAAGTGGCTCGGTCAAAAACTCGCTAAAAGATAAATAAGAGGTACAAAAGATATTTTATTATAGATTATTAGACGTGCGTTGCACGTGCACGCTTACTAGTCAGGATGAACAGCTATTTGAGAAAAATCAGAGTATCCATCCAAGTAGCAAAAATGAGTGTGGTTTGCTAACCTTTCTAAAGTTTGATCTATGAACGGTAAAGGATAATGATCTTTCCTAGTTTCTTTATTCAATTTCCTGAAATCTATGCACATCTATGTCCAACAATAGTTCTAGTAGGTATCAATTCATTGTTTTTATTAGAAACAATAGTAAAACCGCCCTTCTTAGGGACACAATGAAAAAGACTTACCCATTCACTTTCTTTTATATGATAGATTATACATGCGTCCAATAGGCGTACAATTTCCTTTCTTACCACTTCCTTCATTTCGGGCTTTAGCCTTCTATTAAATTCCGCAACTGGTTTAGCACCTTTCTCCATGAATATTCGATGGACTGTTATCATGGGACTAATGCCCTTCAAATCATCCATTGAGTACCCAAAGGCCTTGCGATGCTCCTTAAGTATTTTCATGAGTTCTTCTTCTTCTCCTGAAAGTTTAGCACTAATAATAACAAGAAATTTCTTTGTATCATCTAAAAATCTGTATTTAAGATTATCTGATAGACTCTTCAATTCAGGGGGCGGTAATTCCTCGTCACCTCTCTTTTCTGGCTCTTCAAAAGACTCATTAGTTGGAGACCCTATAATGGGAAGTGAATCGAATTCATCTTCTAGCTCTTCTAGGGACTTGTCCTCCATAACTATTTCTTCATAATTTAAGTCTTCATTTATTTCTTCTTTTTGATCACTAAAGAATAGAGCTACCATCTCCTCAATAGTTTTCTCTTTCTCTTCTTCTTGTATTTGTGGAGGCCTGTCTTTAAATTTGGAAAAGTGGAATTCTTTTTCCGCTTTCCCAAGCTTAAGAGACACAATCTCCTGTTTGAAATCAACATGGGGACCTACGTTACTCAAAAAGTTTCTTCCAAATATAATAGGGTAAAGAGTGTCAGTTGGCATATCAACAACTACAAAATCTATAGGAAAGTTTTTATTGCCAATTGTGACAGTTGCATCGTCAACTACTCCCATTGGGATTCTAAGAGTTTTATTGGCTAACATGATTGCCATATCAGTATTTTCAATTGTAGCCGGTTCTATTTCTTTTTTTATTTCTAAATAGAAATCATAAGATATAACATTAACTTCGGTGCCAAGATCACATAAACCATAATGCTAGGTTTCTTTAAATATGCAGGGAAGAATAGGCTTACCCACATCTTTTACCTTTGTCTTACCTTCAACCTATACCGAAGTTTCTTTATCAAGTTCAACTATGTTACAATGCGCATACATAGCCATAATTGCTTCCTTGGTTACCTCTTCATCTTTGGTTTCTTCCAGATGTTCTGCAACTTTCGGTATAATTTCCTCTTCCTTCTTCTCCTGTACTGCTTTAACCTGTTCATATTCAGAAATATGCTTTTGTGCAGTGTTAGGGAAAGGTATCTCATATGTTGGTTCTAGGGAGGCCATTGTTCCTTTAACTTCTTTCTTATTTTCAGGTTCGGGTGGTGGATCATACTTGACCAAACCCTCTTTTGGAGCTTTGATGTGTTCTGTAAAAGCTTTAACAACTTGCAACACAAGATCTAAATCTAAATAAAGTTCTTTAGATAATTCTTTAACATGGCCCCTTTTATTATAGTCATGAATACACTCATAATCTATTTGTACACCTCCTTCGCTTCCTAGACCAAAATTCCATGAAACTCTATGATCGCGAATTCTATTAAGTAAAGACCAAGCCTTAGTTATAGGAAGATTCATAAAGGCTCCTTCCACGAAAGAGTCTCGTTCAATTTTATTAGGTTCAATTAGACCGCCATAAAAGATATGCAACAAATACCATGCAGGCAAATCATGATGAGGACATAGATTAAGTAAATCATTAAATCTGATATAAGCTCTTACTAGTCCTTCATTAGGACAATTCCTCCAAGTCATTATAAGACGCCTGGTTCCAAAAGATTTTGATAATGGGTAATATTTTGCTAGAAATTCACAAGCTAAATTATCCCAAGTAGTAGTGGCTTCTGGGGGTAGAGATCTATACCATGAGAGAGCCAAACTAGTCAAAGTCTGACTAAAAAGTTTAACCCTTACCTCATTGGCGGTATATCCCGCCAATTCAAAAGTGACACATATATCTTTGAAAAATGCAATATGCTCATATGGATTAGGATCTTCCTCATCCCCAATAAATTGCTTCTTCTGTAGAATACCAAGTAATAGAGGATTTATTTCAAACCCCCTTGTTTTTTCATTGGAGTTGTCTCTTTTATAAATATCATAGGGCTTCCCAAAGTGGTTGAGTGGGTTAACACTAGTCATATGCTCAAACTCCATCATGTTGGTGGAAACTTGTAACTCAAAACAAAACTTAGCAAGACAAAAATTTATAAGCACAAACTAAAAGACCTACAACGCTTAGCTCCCCGGCAACGGTGCTAGAAAATAGCTTGATGACTGCAAGTGTACAGATCATTTGTACCTAGTTTCGAAATAAAGATATCGATCCCACAGGGAGAAGGAGACTGAAGTCTAATAACTCTTGAATTAAATACTACAATAGAAATGCTAAATAAAGTTCTAAGTGACAAGATAAAATGTGAGTATTGTGTAAAAAGGTGTTTTGGGTTTTTGGTATAAGAGCAATGATAAGTAAAGTAAAACAACTAAACATAGAAAATAAGTGTCGCGTATGTAAGATAGATTGGAACTGCAATAGGGAAAATGCGTTCTCAGGGAGTAGCGGATACACCACTAGCATTATAACGAGCTAAGGTAAAGATTATTATCATGAACATTCTCAACTGAGTATGTGTGGGAGGAACTCTGTACATGGACAAATAGGCAGCAACCGCTGCTCACATCATCCTCATAACCACAACAGTCAGCAATCGACATCAATCGAATTACTGCGCTATTAAGGGACTTAATCCTGTAGGACGTATCTATGGCATGGGTAGTGTTCCGTGAGTTTTCTCGGTTCCCAAGTTGATACGTAAGGAGTGCCAACAGATTAATAGTCACTATAAGTGCTAACACACCTCCGTCTACCAACAAGTAGTTCCCTCCACCAAGTCCCCATAAGAGGCAAATATTGAGAGGTCGACTTCTCCCAACATCAAGATGAAGACAATCTAACACATGGTCACAGTGATGAATATCATAATAAACTTTATCTTATTTCAATCTCATACTAGCGTTTCTCCATCTCTCCAAGACCTAAAGATCTACTCAGACATGGAAGCAATCAACATCATGGCAATAACAATGGAATCTATCATAGATGAATAGTATTTATATAAATCCACAATGAGTACGGAAATTACAACAAGATCTAGACAATATGTAGATGGGATGGATGGAGATGGTGGTGATGCAGCGGTGGATGATGAGGATCGATGTCTTAGCCTCCCGGATCTGTGCAGGGCGAAGATGGATCCCTGGTAGACGAGTTCCCCCTCCAGATGCCTTCCGGAGGTGAGGTTTCAGCGATTTCTGGTTGTTCTGTATGTCGTATCCCTGATCCAGTTGCACGGGGTAAAACTATTTGACGAGGCGGTGGTGGCGCCAACTATACGGCGGGAACTATATGGCCGAAAAAAGTATTCTCGTCGTATAGTTGGTCGTTAAACCATCTGTGTCCTTTGTTCGCTTCGGGTTTTCTTCTGGTATTATTCATATTTCCCAAATAAACAATTTACGCTGTTTTCACTCCTTTTCTCCTTAGTACAACTGCTTCAAGAATTGTGTCCATTGTATCCATCATTTGTCCTGATCTTGGTGAAAACAGACATAAAATGTGCATGCGAGCGCCGTAAAATACCAAGATCCTACATCTACAATGCAAAATAATAATATAAAACATGATGCAAATATGCACTCATCATCAATCTCCATAGGGTCCGCCGACATAACTTCTGTCGAGTTAGGCTACACAATCCCCGGGTTTGTCGAAGCAGTCCCCGGGTTCCGCCATATAGTCCCGGGGTTTGCCGAGGCAGTCCCTAGGTTTCTTGAACCACTTCCCACATCAATGTCCATGGGATAGCTTCATACTCCGGATTGGCCGGGATATAGATTGACTCGGACTCCAGTGATGGCTTGGTAGATGGTTTTCTAAGATGTTCTAGAGCGACGCCTGGGGGAATAGCTTACCTAGTTGATTCAATTTTCGACAGTACGTCGGCCTCCTCATTTTCTGTCCGACATACATGGTGAAACTCGCACCCTTAGAAATTCCCAGATATTTTCTGCACATGGAATCTGTACAGTGCCATATTTGCATCCAAAGTGTCCCAGTGCCCTGAGACCTACTGTACTACTAAATCCGAGTCACCGAAGCACTAGATCTGGCGTATTCCAATCTCTTTTTCCACTTTCAACCCATGCACAAGTGCTTCATACTCGGCAACATTGTTTGACGCTCTAAAGTGGATCTGTAGCACATACTTCAGTTGGTCTTTTTGGGCGAGGTGAGCACTTCTCAGGCTCCTAGCCTATTTTTCATTTTTGACATGTCAAAGTGCATTCTCCAGTAGTTTGAATCCGGCAGGGATGGCTCGTATTGCATCTCGTCCCAATCTACAAAAAAGCCGGACACAGCCTGAGACTTGATCCCATCCCTTCTATCGTATTATGGAGCATAAGGGGCTAACTCAATTGCCCATTTGGCGATCTGGCCACTTGCATCCTTATTGCTCATTATCTCGGATACAAGTGCTTCACATATCACCTTGATAGGGTGTTCTTCAAAATAGTGCTTGAGTTTCTTGGCCTCCATATAGACGCCATATGCCATTTTCTAATAATGGGGGTAGTTTTGTTTTGATGCCGAGAGTACCTCACTTAGGTAATAAACTGGCCTCTGTACCAACTTACCTTCCTCGTCACGCTCCACCACTATCACGACACTCACGACTCGGTTGGTTGGTGCTATATAGAGCAACATCGGCTCTTTGGATAAATGCGAGGCTAACACTGGTGTAGAGGCTAGCAACTTTTTAAATTCATGAAAGGCTTTGTTGGCCTGCGGTGTCCATATGAACTTATCTGAGTTTTTCATTAGCTGATAGAGAGGCAACGCCTCATCTCCGAACCGACATACAATCCGACTTAAGTATGCCATGAAACTAGTGAACTTCTAAACATTGTTAAGGCACTTGAGCAGCTCCATTCGCTATATGGCTCAGATTTTAGTTGGGTTAGCTTCGATACCTTGGCTAGACACGAGGAAGCCGAGTAATTTTCCAGCCGGGACACCAAAGGTGTATTTTTCCGGGCTAAGCTTCATTCATAACCTCCTTAGGTTCACGAACGTTTGCCGGATATCATCAAGGAGCATTTTGCTTTCCTTGGTTTTTATTACTACGTCATCAACATATACTTGGACATTTTTGCCAATTTTATCATGTAAACATTTTTGCATGCACCTCTGATACATTGCCTTGCATTATGTAAGCTGAATGGCATAGTGTGATAGCAATAAGCCCCATACGGGGTGATAAAAACAGTCTTTATTTGATCCTCCGGGTTCAAAGGTATCTGGTGGAAACCAGAATATGTATCTATGAATGACAACAACTCACACCCAGCGGTTGAGTCTGTGACTTGATCTATCCTCGGCAAGGGAGATGGATCTTTTGGACACGCCTTATTCAGGTTCGTGTAATCGATACACATATGCCACACCACTGCAACTTTCGGATCATCTTTATTCTTTTCTATCGGCACCGGATTAGACAGCCAATCTGGGTAAGGCACTTCCATGATAAACCCAGCTACAAGGAGCCGAGCTCTCTCATCACCAATGACTTTTCTCCTATCTTCGACGAAGCAGCATAGAGGTTTCTTCACTGGCTTTGCGTCGGGTCTGACGTTCAAAGAGTGCTCGGCCAACTCCCTTGGCACACCTTGCAAGTCCTGTGTAGACCAAGCAAAGATATCCCGATTCTCACAGAGGAAGTTGATGAGATCGCTTTCCTATTTGTCGCTAAGGCCTGCACCAATGGTTACAGTCTGCTCTAGGAATTGATCATCTACTGGCACCTTCTTGGTATCTTTTGTCGGCTGAAACGACACACTTCCATGCGGGTTACTCAGAGCCGACATATTCAGCTACGCAGACTGAGCTAGTGCCACAACCTCTTGGATCCTTCTCTTTTCCTACACGATCACCACTGACTCAGCCAAGTTCGACCCAACTGAGGCACACTCCAAGGAGCGCCTGAAGTCCCCTATTATGGTGATGACCCCATTTGGACCCGGCATCTTCAGCTTCAAGTAGCTAATGTGATCACTTGCCATAAACTTTGAAAGAGATGGCTTGCCGAGTAACACATGGTAAGCATTGTCCAAGTCCACAACCTCGAACTCCAAGTTTTTAGTCCGGCAGTTCTCCCTCGTCCGAATAACAGATCAATTCGGACCCTGCCAATAGGCTCACATGATATACCCAGCACAATGCTATGAAAGGTGGTCTTTGTTGTCTGAAGCATATTTTCCGAGACTTCCAACTTGTGCATGGTGTCCTTATACAATATATTGATGCTGCTGCCATTGTCGATCAACACCTTGGAAAACTTCACGTTAATGTTTGGCCCGATGAAAGTTGGGTTAAGTACCAGAGCGTAAGATCCCAGATTTGGCATGATCCTGGGGTGATCCTTGATACTCTAGGTGATTTCCTAGTCAGACCAATGCATATACCTCGGCACAGCCGGCATAACCGCATTGACCTCCATATGTCGTCGCCTTACGCTCTGCCTATCAGTTTCTTCCGTGGTAAACACACAATAAGCATGATGATGCTCTCTATACTCATTTCTCTCGTCATTGCTGGGGTTCCTTTGGTTTGGCTGATTCTGGTTCTCCACCTGATGCACCGCATCCCTTCTGTCATGATTCTCATACCTCGGCGGGAGTGGTGGCAGCATTAGTTGTGCATTTGCTCCAGAAAGCTGTTGCTATCGAGGTGCGTTGTGCCGAGGTGCATCGTGCTGAGGTGCTTGTGCATTCCCCGAGCTACTTTGCTCTATCTTCCTCATCCACTTGCACTTCCGAGTTGTGTGATTACTGGCTCGTGGTTGATGTCGAGATCGTTCGGGAACCCCAAGAGGAAGGTATGATGAGCACAGCAGTAAGTTTCCCTCAGTTATGTAACCAAGGTTATCAATCCAGTAGGAGCAAGGAAACACCCCAAAGGTGAAGCTAGCTTAACTTTGGCGGGCGACTACGTGCTGACAACGTGGAGACCTGCACAACACAACGACAAAACTCTGTCCCCAACTTGCGATGAGGTTGTCAATCTCACCGGTTTTGCTGAAAACAAAGGATTAAACGTATCGAATGGAAGGAAGTAATAGTTTGCAGAAAGTAAACACAAAGCAGTAAACAGTTTATTGTAGATTGAAAGTAAAAGAAAGGACTGTGGTCCATAGTTCACTAGAGGTGGCTCTCCTTAAGATAGATAACATGTTGGGTGAACAAATTACAGCGGGGCAATTGACAAACATCGAGAAAGCATACAAGCATATACTAATCATCTTGACTCCTTTGAGACTTGATTGGGCATTACAACATTATACATAGACCGTCATCCAACTGCATCTATGACTAATAATCCACCTTCAGGTTATCATCCGAACCCCCTCCAGTATTAAGTTGCAAGCAACAGATTATTGCATTACGAATTGCATGTAAAGTAAAGAATACGATTGTTCTATGAACAAAGGATTGTTGTTTTCTCCCTATTAGCAACAGCACATCTAGTACCTTAGAGATTTCTGTCACTTCCCCAGATTACTAGAGGCATGAACCCACTATCGAGCATAAATACTAACTCTTGGAGTTGCTAGCATCTACTTGGCCAAGATAGCTACTAACAACAGATACATGCAAGATCACAAATAACAAAGACATGATAGAATCAATAATCAATGTGAAATAGCATCTCAATATCCATCGGATCCCCGCAAACACAACATGCAGAATTACAAATAGATGATCTTGATCATGAAGTTAGCTCACAAGATCTAGGCATGAAAGCACAAAGGAGGAGAACCAGCCATCTAGCTACTACATGGACCCGTAGTCCAGAGATGAACTACTCACACATCACACCGGAGGCTTGCATGATGATGAAGAAGGCCTCCAGGGTGAATTCCCCTCTCCGGCAGGGTGCCGGGAAGAGCTTCAGATCCCTCCCGATCTAGGGATGGAGATGATGGTGGCTATAGACTCTTTCGTGTAATTTTGATCGGGTACTTAGGGTTTACGTATCAGAGGCAATATATAGGCGGAAGGAGAGGCCAAGGGGGTGCCTGGGGCAGCCAGACCACCCCCTGGCGCGGGCTAGGCCTGGCCGCGCGGCCAGATGGTGTGGCCAGGCCCCAGCCCCTCTCCGTCTCGTATTCTGGCTCCAAGTGTCCCCCGGTAAAATAGTGACTTTGGCTTTTGTCCCGTCCAATTCCGAGAATATTCATTTTCTGACTTCCTGAAACCAAAAACAGCAGAAAACAGGCAGCTGGCACTGTGTCTCTTGTTAATAGGTTAGTCCAAGAAATCATATGAAAAGTACTCCAAAGTGTGAACAAAACACAAGAAAGTTTATAAAACCAAGCATGGAACATCAAAAATTATAGATACATTTGCAATGTATCAACATCCCCAAGCTTAAGTCCTGCTCGTCCTCGAGTAGGTAAGTGATAAAAAGAAAGATTAATTTTTGAGGTGACATGCACCATCATAAACTTGATCAAAGTATTTGCAAAACATTCGAAGCTGGGATCATAGTACTTCAATCATAACATGAAAGACAAAGTTCTAGCAATAAGACAATGAAACTATGATGCAACATGAAAAGGCACAAACAAAAGATTCATGAATAACAATGCTTTGCAAGACGTTTGTTTGTTTCACATAAAGAAAACATAGCATAATGGCATTCAGCTTGTCCCTCATAGAGTAGCAAATGTAAATGCATAGGACACCTTCAAAGTTCATAAGAGTGACTAGATACAAATAGTTTAAAACAAGCAATATCAAGGTATGCATCAATCAACTAGTCTTGGGACAATGCACATAGAACTAAGAATGGCCACTATGCTCTCAAAGTAGGTGCATAAAGATAGAAGGTGGAGACTCAATATAATGGTGGAAGAAAGGCCTTCATAGAAGGAAGCAGAGATTCAAGTTTCATAAAGAGCTTCCAAAAATTATGGTACTTATAGCTTTCCGCTCTCATTGCCCCTATCATAAGCATCTTGAAGTGATTAAGGTTAAAGTGAACAAACTATGGTGTATATGCTTGACGAAGTATAAGTCAGGAATCTCATGTCCCTTGAATACGAGGGCTGCTCCTCATGCTACTCAAGTTTAGTCACCGGTAAGTTCTTCTCATCGTAAGTACATGTGTATCATAGAGAACCACCAACGGGGTACCCCTTGCCCATGATACGGAAGAATCCCCATATCAAAATGACAAGGCAAGCAGATAACGAGCATCTCAGCAATCTTCTTATTTACCATGGGAATATGGTGCTTTTTTCTCTCTTTCCTCTTTTGATAATCTTTTTTTTTCTTTTTCTCTTTTTTTCTCAATATAGGACTCTTTTTTTATAAGAAGAATGCTTCATAGACAGCTCATTATGGTTACGCTGCAGGTTTCCACCATGTCAGCATGGATTAGACCAGCGGCCCAGGCGTTTCTCTAACACATATACATAACTCCATGGACTTACAAGCTCCCCTTTCATTTCACACTGATGACATCCATATACAAAAGAGCATGATATCAACTAGGTACAAAGTACCAGTGCAATGTTGAAAGTGTTCCCCATGACAGCATGGTTCTGCTAATCCCCAACAAATAAGTGCAAGCATATACATACGATACAATGGTTCAAGTTTATTAAGGGCAAGAAAAGTAAAGTGTGCCATCAAGTTCGTGAGAGCTTTAATCACTAGTTTTCTCATAACAAGTTTAATTTGGAAGGTAAACAAAAGCATGAATATACTTGAAATAGCATATGCTAATAGGTAGGTATGGTGGAATCTTTGTAATAACTTGGTTTAGGGAGTTGGATGCATGAGTGGAACTCATACTTGGTTACGGAGGCTAGCAAAAGACTGGAAGCGACAAACTAAGAGAGCAATAATGGCCATAATCATGCAGAGCGACAAAACATCATTGATCAAAGCATAAAGTGATACTACAAGTTGAAAACTAAAGGATCATAAAGGCTATGGTGACTTTGGATAGTCATAACATGGTGTGAGCATGCGCCAAGTCAACCCAAATAAAGCATCAAAGGAGAATACCACTATACTATGCTTTAATATGCTAAAACAACGCATGATTCATCTAAGGCACATTAAGCAATCTCAATTGTTTATAACAAGTCATGCTACAACAAAGAATACTAAGCATAAAGCCAAATCAATATCAAGCATGGCATGACAAAGCATAGGCCACAGTCAAAAACAAACTCTCTTTAACACTTAAGCATGAACTTTCCTACTCTTTTCCAATCCAAACCAAACTATTTGAAAACCAACGTATGAAAGAGGGGGTCCAACCAATTTATTCAGAAAACTAAGCAAACAAAAAACCAAAACAAAAACTAAAAAGAAGACGCTCCAAGAACAACACAACTGTGCATGAAACAATAAAAATGAAGCGTTTGGAAGAAACCTGAGATTTTATTGACGAAGAAGGGGATGCCTTGGCCATCCCCAAGCTTTGACGCTTGTACTTCTTGGATATTTCTTGGGGTGACACACGTGGAATCCCCAAGCTTAAGCTTTAGTCCATCCTTCATCTCATTACTCATTCCTTCCATACACCTGAAATTTTTCCTTCATACAAAACTTCACACAATCTTTATTAGCAACATTAGTGCACTCAAGATAATAAGTCTTTAGGTTCAGTTCTAACATCAATAAAACTTCCATTAAAACACTAGCTACTGTACCACTTCCCTCAAAAAGCTCAATTTCCCAAAAGAACTCAAAAAAGGAACCAACAAGAAGCAAATGCAAAAAATGGTAGAAATCTGTCAAAACAGACCAGCAGGTAAAGACGAATTTTTTCGAAGACCTTCTGTTGCTCAAATCAAGAAGTGTTGAACTAACGAAAGTTAGATAATAACCTGGGGTAGAAGAACAAAAATTCACGCCTCAAAAGGACGTACAGACATTTTACATGAATTTTTACGGTGAAGCACAGAAATCTGTTTCGGGACAACAACTTTCCCAATCATTACTTCTCTCTCATTAGAGGTTACTCTTGGCACAAAAAGCAAATAAAAAGGATAAGGATCGATTATTACTGAAGTAATAACTTCCAAGACTCAACTAAAACTTTTGGGTTATCTCCCAATAAGTACTTTTCTTTAACGCCTTTAAGTTGGGCATAAGAAGCAAGAAAGAATCAAATGTTCTCAAATGAAGAAGCATTAAAACCAAATTTCTTGCCCTTACCTCTCTTACTTTTATTCTTAACCTTGGGGAAAATATGATTGTTTGGTGGAGAAGCAAGGTGCATGGTCCCCTTTCCCACATCTATTATTTCTCCAAGGAGTTCTAATAGGGACCTTCCAAGTGTAATTTGTCCTTTTCCTGCACATTCAATAACAAGATAATCAGTAGAAATCATTTTCCCAAGGATCTTTGTAAACACTCCTTCAGCTATTCCAATAGGTAATATTGTAGCATTATTAGCAAGAGATATTTCTTTTCCCCCCTTCAGAAAGCCCCCAAAGATTCAAAGATTCATAAATATCTTTGGGCATAAGACATAATTCAGACATGATATCACAGCGAGCTTGAAAAGTTTCATTATTTATATCAATCTTTATTGTGGGGAGCCACTTTGATGGTTCAGAATTTATTGGAACATAATTATGATGCTCCCTAAGTGTATTATAGCAATATTTTAAGCTAGTAGTGCGGGTCTCAAGAGTGTTTAATCTAGCAAATATGTTTGCAAAAGAAATATTAGTTTTGCTAGGCAAGTTGTAAGTAAAGATCAATTTCTTTATAGCATTAATAGCATCATCCTCATTGCATTGGAGGAAATCTCCTCCCACAACAGCATCTAAAGCATATCTATAGCAAAGAGCAATTCCAAGGTAAAAACTGCTAAGGAACAAGCTTTGAGTCATTTTAGGCTCAGTTTTTCATGTAGATCAGAGATTCTAGACCAAGCTTCTTCGAAGCTCTCCTCAATTCCTTGTTTAAAAGTGAAACTCATTTCCTCGGGTGACATAGTGATTGGAGCAAGGCTAGACATAAAGGCAACTTAAGGTAGGAACTATTTTTTGTGTGTTTTAATAAAGAAATCAAACTTGCAAAACTATTTTTTGTGTGTTTTTGATAAAGAAACAAGCAAACAAACAAAAGTAAACTAAGCAAAACAAAAATAACAAAGTAAAGAGATTGGTTATGAGGGACTCCCCTTGTGAAGATGTCCTTGACTCCCCGGCAACGGCGCTAGAAAAATACTTGCTGGCTCGTGGTTGATGTCGAGCTCGTTGGGGAACCCCAAGAGGAAGGTATGATGAGCACGACAGTAAGTTTCCCTCAGTTATGAAACCAAGGTTATCAATCCAGTAGGAGCAAGGAAACACCCCAAAGGTGAAGCTAGATGAACGTTGACATGGCGCACTACCGGTACCAGCAGCAACATGGAGACCTGCACAACACAACCACAAAACTCTGTCCCCAACTTGCGATGAGGTTATCAATCTCACCGGTTTTGCTGAAAACAAAGGATTAAACGTATTGAATGGAAGGAAGTAATAGTTTGCCAAAAGTAAACACAAAGCAGTAAACAATTTATTGTAGATTGAAAGTAAAAGAAAGGACCGGGGTCCATAGTTCACTAGAGGTGGCTCTCCTTAAGATAGATAACATGCTGGGTGAACAAATTACAGCGGGGCAATTGACAAACATCGAGAAAGCATACAAGCATATACTAATCATCTTGACTCCTTTGAGACTTGATTGGGCATTACAACATTATACATAGACCGTCATCCAACTGCATCTATGACTAATAATCCACCTTCAGATTATCATCCGAACCCCCTCCAGTATTAAGTTGCAAGCAACAGATTATTGCAGTACGAATTGCGTGTAAAGTAAACAATACGATTGTTCTATGAACAAAGGATTGTTGTTTTCTCCCTAGTAGCAACAACACATCTAGTACCTTAGAGATTTCTATCACTTCCCCAGATCACCAGAGGCATGAACCCACTATCGAGCATAAATACTAACTCTTGGAGTTGCTAGCATCTACTTGGCCAAGATAGCTACTAACAACGGAAAGCATGCAAGATCACAAATAACAAAGACATGATAGAATCAACAATCAATCTGAAATAGCATCTCAATATCCATCAGATTCCCGCAAACACAACATGCAGAATTACAAATAGAT
Organism: Avena insularis; assembly: GCA_023614405.1. Lineage (NCBI taxonomy): Eukaryota > Viridiplantae > Streptophyta > Magnoliopsida > Poales > Poaceae > Avena > Avena insularis. The sequence continues at coordinate 538,200,733 of CM042686.1, forward strand.
GATCTTGATCATGAACGGAGATCACAAGATCTAGACATGAAAGCACAAAGGAGGAGAACTAGCCATCTAGCTACTACATGAACCCATAGTCCAGAGATGAACTACTCACGCATCACACCGGAGGCTTGCATGATGATGAAGAAGGTCTCTAGGGTGAATTCCCCTCTCCGGCAGGGTGCCGGGAAGAGCTTCAGATCCCTCCTGGTCTAGGGATGGAGATGACGGTGGCTACAGACTCTTTCGTGGAATTTTGATCGGGTACTTAGGATTTCCGTATCAGAGGCAATATATAGGCGGAAAGGAGAGGTCGAGGGGGTGCCTGGGGTGGCTAGACCACCCCCTTGCGCGGGCCAGGTGGTGTGGCCAGGCCCCAGCCCCTCTCCGTCTCGTATTCTGGCTCCAAGTGTCCCCTGGTAAAATAGTGACTTTGGCTTTTGTCCCGTCCAATTCCGAGAATATTCATTTTCTGAGTTCCTGAAACCAAAAACAGCAGAAAATAGGCAGTTGGCACTGTGTCTCTTGTTAATAGGTTAGTCCAAGAAATCATATGAAAAGTACTCCAAAGTGTGGACAAAACACAAGAAAGTAGATAAAACCAAGCATGGAACATCAAAAATTATAGATACATTTGCAATGTATTAGTGATTCGTCGAGTTACTTGGGTTAGGCGTGTGAAACTTGCATGGTTGATCTAGCATAGCCTCGTATGCATACCTCGGCCATTCTTTCCTTTCTTGCCACTGTTACTTCTGCTGTGGTGTCCAAGTTTTCTTACCAACATTTCTCGGTGTCCACTGTTGTCCTCCACTTTTTTGCCGCTGGCTATTTCTAGCTCCGGGTTTATCTTGATCCACTGTTGCAACTTGGTGCGAACCATATCTGTAATCCAAACTTTCATCTGTCCTCTTACCCCAGAAATCATTTCTCCGGGATGACCTGGCTCCAACACGAGGGTAATACTCCTCATTTGACTCGCTTGCCATGAGCCGAGGTTGGGTTGGATCACCCAACACATATGAGTCGGTGATTTTGATCTTCTCAGCCAATGTAGTTGGCATATCTCTTTGTAGCCTTTGCCATAGCATACTTTCATACCTGCATCCTTGTGTGAACCAATCAATGTCTTATGACTCGATTACCCCCTCTCATGAGTTACGCATGTTGCACCACCGAGTCAGAAACTCTTGGTCAATATCATTTGGCCTCTTCTTACACAATGCCAACTATTGTGGCATGTTCAGCCTCTTATACGTGCTTGTGAAGTTACTGATAAACATCTCCTTGAAATGTATCCAGCAGTTGATGCTTCCTGCCAGTAGATTATTCAGCCATATTCTCGCTGGTCCTTCTAGCATCTGAGGTACGTATCTCACTGTCCATCTCAAATTGCCCCCGACAATGTTTACTGTGGTGGCATAGTCAATCAACCAATCTTCTGGCTTGGTACTTCCGTCATATGTCTTTGTCCCTCTTGCCAACTAGAAGTTCGGTACTGGAGGTTCCCTCATAATTCGAGGTCCAAAGCACGCTAGACCCGGAGGACCTTGTCCCTCCATCATATTCGACCTATAAATTCGGTCTAACTTCAATCTTGCATAATCTGGCTACAGGTTCCTATTTCCTAGCCTCGACCCTATCACATGATGATTTGGTCGGGGATATCCGGCATTAGCCATTACCGAGTAACCATCATCGTATCTCTTTTGACCCGGATTAACATATTGATGTTGCATAGCTGGGTCGACACCTTGCTCTTGCTGAGGTATGTTCTGTTGTTGCTGCTGCCGAGTTATGCTGTCTGGCATTGCCGTACCCAGAGTTTCCTTGTCCTGCATGGCCTTGGTCGTGGTTTCCTTGGCTAGCACTATGGCGATCCTCATCGCACTGTGCTGATTTTTCTTTTCCTGCCTCTGCTAGGTCATATGGGACTATCTGCTTATTTTTTCTTCCTGAGGTTATACCTCTTCCCTTCTTAGGCCATCATGTGGTGATGACGCTGCCCCGACGGATTTTTCCAGAACTCCCATTGTCGAATGAACAACTTTGGAGCCTCCTGCCCTCACCGAGTTTGCCTTGAGTAACTCCTCATTCTGTTTGTTAGCAATTTTCACTAACTCAATGACTCTTTCATGCTGCCTCTGTCGGGCTTCACTGGTCAGACCTTCTAACTCGGACACTGCTGCATCTGCAGCCCTAAGGTTCTTTACCGGGGTACTATACCTCGGCAGACCCACTGACATGGGGTTACCTGATTCCCCTGTCCTAGGTATGTACTCCTTGTCTATCTCACTGATGAGGTTTTTGCCTCTAATCTTCACACCTTCCATGTAGGTGGGACTAATCCTATTTGCCTTTGCATACTCGCGCAGCGTGATGTTCAATGACTGCTGAAGCGCTGCTACTTTCTTTGCCCTGCTAACATTTTCAGCCGGGTCTCCTCTAATTCGGCATGTGCCTGAGCCAGATCTATTATGGGGGCTATAGGTGTATTAAGACTCTCTATTGCCCGTTGCAAGATGTTCTGTGGCCTCTCTAATGGTGGACCTCTAGATCTAGGTACCTTGGGTGTTGTCTCTGGGTCTTCTACCGGATATTTGCTTGCTCTCGCATCTGGTGCAATCATCATCACCTCGATGTAGCTAGCGGGGCTAGTGATACATCGACCGCGAGCCACGCTGAGAGGAGGTTCTCCTCCCTCGACGATGTGTTGTGGATAAACACAAGACCGTCGGTGCTGACGTAGATCTTGTGGGCGCGAAGTTTTATGAAGAGCCCGTTACACGAAGGAGGACGGTCGCCGAAGTTGTGCGTGTTGGGAATATGCCCTAGAGGCAATCATATATGATGTTATTCCCAATGTATTCATAAAGTTATTGTCTATATATGAACTACTGATATTTATCATTGGATATGTGATTCGATTGTGGAACTATATATTTATGTTGTTCATACTAATTGTCCTTGGTCATCGAGGTTGTGTTGGACACACAACTTAGACCAATGTGAAAGTCGACAAATGACTCGGATCCACTTGTCATGGGCATGGAGATGCTATTCCGACTTACACAGATTCGGCTAAAGAGTTTAGCGAGTCGAACTGGCCCATATTGAGATGCAACGAATAAGTCGTAATTTGCATGTCTCAATCAATGTAATCCTTAGACCTGAGGTTATTGCACAATCCGAGTTGAGGATCACCGACTTAGGTTCTGTCAAATGTTGTTCTGTCACTAGGCAGTTATAAAGGCGGAGTTCAGGTCAACTGAGAATCAAGCTGCGTGATGTGAATGACCAAGATGGGATTTTGCCCCTCCGTCTGGAGAGATATTCTCTGGGCCCTCTCGGAAGATATGATTCGGAAAGCGTTGCCATGCACGAATCGGTTAAGTGTTAACCGAGGCGATCGAATAAGAGTTAATCGGATGAATCACTTATCTCAAATCGAGAAAGAGAGTCGGACTATTTAAGGGATGACGATTATTCGCCTATAGTCTGACAAGGTATATCGTGAGGCAAAAGGGACATAGACGAAAGTCGCATTGGAAGGTAAGTCGTCATGACTCTTTGGTACTTGGGAGTCGGCACATTCTGCTAGGAGCCACTACCGACTAATCGTGTCCGAGTTACCATGAGCCTATCGGGTCACACACTTAAGAGCGGGAGTAAGTTTGGGTTAGACCCAAACAGGAAATCTGTTTGGGTTGGACCCAAATAGAGACATGGACTTAGTCAGCAAGTTGGACTTGAAGTGACTAATATAGGCCTTTTTAGTGAATGGGACACAAGTGAGTGGAGCCTACTTTGACTCCCTATATAAGCTGGGGCGCAGGTGCTTAGAGGATATGGTAAGGTCACTCCATGTGTTGGAAACCCTAGCCCTAGTCTATCCTGTCACCGCCAGCATTGCACCTAGCAGTCCACCGCTTGCCTCCTCGCACGTGTGGATATCGGCGGAGGTGTCAGACGCTCAAAGACTTCGATGATCGTGGAACCGGAACGGATTGTGAGGACTGCACTGCATCAAGCGACGTGCTTCATCGATTCCGCAACTGCGCGTCTAGTGGTAATCCTCGTGGCCTTCTACCTGAGCTAGATCTTGGGATGACCGCATAGGGAAAAAGTTTTGTTTATCTCTGCGTGCCCAATAGTAGTATCAGAGCGTTAGCTTATGATTTTAGGCTCAATATCATGCATATGTGATATGCGATTGGCGTTAGATTGGATCTAATTGCAGTTTTGGTGGTCGATCTATGAGATAGATCGGTTTTGTACGAGGTTGATTGGATCAACTATACTTGGGGAATTGGATGATCTGTTTTCCGTGATCATACTGCTAAGGTCGTGGAACGACATACCCCTACCGGTCGGCTTCCGCCATCAGAGTAGACTTTGACACGTAAATCCGGATGTGGTGATTGAAGTTCAAAGAGTTTGGTCGAATCGGAGTCTGGATCGGATTTGGGTAAAATTGTTTTATCTAATGAAGAAATCCATGTCCGGAATGCAGATGAGATCTGTGTTTTCGGAAAAATCGTCGATCCCCGCCCGCTATCCAGCTAGCGGGACCATCGGCTTCACCCTATCGTAGTGCCTTAGATGTCGTTGCGAATTTCACAACGCCGGTAGATATCGTATCTATGCATAACTTGTTTTTGCAGGATGATGTTGTGAATGGTATGGCTTATGTGCATGTGATGTGTGTAATCCATACGTGATCTGCATATCACGGTTTTTGTCAGCCGGTTGGAGCCTAGGTGCTGTCATCTTATTGTATAACGACCTGCGTGTCAGATTCTCTATGTAATTTACTTTACTAGCTAGTGTAGCTGTTTGGAGAATCCGGAAGGCATGCAAGTCGATGTACAAGTCGGCTAAATGGTGTAAGACGACATGTGACAAGAATTGACACGAGTCGAATTACAAGCTTTGTTGAGATCGAGATCACCATGAAGTGAGCCATACCATTTCACATTATAATTGCTTTATTTTGTGTTATTGTTATGTCTGTGTTTTTACCTCTATTAGATACCTGGTAGAAAGTAATCCCTCAAAGAAGGTCTAGTCGGTTTCCTTGCCAGTGCTGCACCATCACAAGTCGGACAATTTTGGTAGTGGGCTCATAAAATTGAGGTGCTATCAATTCTTTTCAACTAGGTGGGTTCAAGTCAGATTCTTACAGCGGAAGCACTTGGTAATCTAGACGGGTCTATCACAACGGTTCTGGGACTCGGGGAAAAGTCGGATGGGAGCCAGGGCATGTGATGCCACCCATCCAACAGGAGTCGTATGAGATGCGATTAACAAGGAGTTGTCTACCTAGATCACTTGATGGCTAGCGGTGATGCTAAATCTCACTAGTCGACTTGCTTATTTAGGGTCCTGAATCACTAAGTAACCATCGGAGGGGTGTTGGTTCTAGTGGGAGCATAAATATTAAAGTGTTTAATATGCTTGCTCTTTTATGGATACATGTCTTAGGTGTTTTGCATATTTTTTCTGTTGTAGATCAATGGCACCTAGCAGTCTCCCTCAGATTTCCAGTTTTGCTTTAAGAACCATCTTAGAGAAAGATAAGCTAAATGGAACTAACTTCACCAACTGGTATCATAATCTGAGAATTGTTCTCAAACAAGAAAGAGGGACCGTGTCCTAGACAACCCACTTCTAGATGAGCTGGATGAGAATGCGACTATCCCAGCCACCAATGCCTACCGTCGGATTCGTGATGAATCCACGGAGATTAGCTATCTTATGCTTGCTCACATGGAACCAGACTTGCAGCAGCAGTTCGAGAATGTTGAGGCCTACGATATGATCGAAAGCCTCAAAAGTATGTTCCAAGCTCATGCAAAGACTAAGAGGTATCAAGTCTCTCAGGCTTTGTTGAGCTGTAAGCTTAAGGATGGCAATCCACTAAGTCCATATGTGATCAAGATGGTTGGTTACGTGCAGTCTCTAGAAAGTCTTGGCTACCCCATTAGCGAAGAGTTTGCCACATACATAATTCTGAACTCTCTTCCTAGTGCGTATGGCTAGTTCATATCGAACTACCACATGCATGGTACGGATAAGAAGCTCACTGAATTACATGGGATGCTCAAGCAAGCTAAGGCGGATCTCAAGAAAGGTACCAGTCAAGTGTTGATGGTGCAAAATAAGGCTAAGTTCAAGAAGAGTTCTTGGACTAATAAGAAGAAGGCAAAGTCGGGAGGTAAGGCTAAGGACCCGGTCCAAAGCGCTTCCTCAGGGACTAAGCCATCTCCTGCAGCCGGATCCACTTGCTTCTACTACAAGGCAGATGGCCACTGGAAGAGGAATTGCAGCAAGTATCTGGCTGACAAAGCCAAGAGTGGAGGTGTGACTTCCGGCTCAGGTACGCTTGTTTGCAATGTTATAAACATTTATCTTGCTGATGCACCTAGTAGTTCTTGGGTATATGATACCGGATCAGTCATTCACATCTGCAACTCATTGTAGGGACTGGTAAGAACTAGGAGCATGGCAAGAGGCGAGGTTGACATTCGAGTCGGCAACAAAGCGAGAGTCGCTGCGTTGGAAGTCGGCACGATGGAACTTCATTTACCTTCTGGATTCTTAATGGAGCTAAATAATTGTTATTATGTTCCAGTGCTTAGTCGAAACATTATTTCTGCCTCAAGTTTGATGAGACAAGGCTATGAGTTGAATATTAAGAATAATGGTTGTTCTTTATATTTGAATGATATGTTTCATGGCTTTGCACCCGTCCGGGACGGGTTATTTATTTTGAATCTTGAAGGTGAATCTGTCTATAACAAAAATGTGAAAAGGTTGAAACCAAACGATCTGAATATGACTTACTTTTGGCATTGTTGGCTTGGTCATATAAGTTGGAAACGCATGAAGAAGCTCCATGATGATGGGCTCCTAACTTCATTCGACTTGGAGTTGTTTGAGACATGCGAATCCTGCCTACTCGGCAAGATGACCAAGACACCTTTTGCAAAGAGTTGTGAAAGGGCGTCTGACTTATTGGGACTAGTACATAGTGATGTATGTGGACCGATGAGCATGATAGCCAGAGGTGGTTATGAGTACTTCATTACCTTCACTGATGATTTGAGTAGGTATGGATATATCTACTTGATGAAACATAAGTTAGACGCCTTTGAAAAGTTCAAGGAATTCCAGAATGAGGTATAGAATCAACTCGGCAAGAAAATAAAGTTTCTTCGGTCAGACCGAGGAGCCGAGTACATGAGCCATGAGTTTGATGACCATCTGAGGAGTTGTGGAATAGTTCCCCAGCTCACTCTCCAGGAACGCCGTAGAGAAACGGTGTGTCGGAAAGGAGGAATTGGACCTTGTTGGACATGGTACGATCAATGATGAGTCGGACAGATCTGCCTTTATCATTTTGGGGTTATTGTCTAGAAACTACAGCATTCACACTAAACAGAGTACCATCAAAGTCGGTAGTGAAGACACCGCATGAGATGTGGACCGGCAAGAAGCCGAGTTTTTCTTTTCTTAAGATTTGGGGTTGTGAAGCTTTTGTCAAGCGACTTCAGTCGGACAAGCTTACAGCTAAGTCGGATAAGTGTATTTTCGTGGGGTATCCGATGGAAACCTTGGGTTACTACTTCTACAACCGAGAAGAGGGCAAAGTGTTTGTCGCTCTAAATGGTGTCTTCCTTGAGAAAGAGTTTCTCAATCGGGGAGTCAGTGGGAGCACGGTGCAGCTCGAAGAAATTTGAGAGGTACCTGCCAGCAGCAAGTCGGCAAAAGCCTTAGAGGTTGAGCCGGTCGTGGTACCTAAGCCAGCAACTGCACCAACACTATGAAGATCGGCCAGATTGTGAATCGTGATGTGTTACTGTTGGACAGTGATGAGCCGGCAACTTATTTGGAAGTGATGGTGGGTTCTGATTCTGAGTCATGGCTTGGAGCCATGAGATCCGAGTTAAAGTCCATGGATGAAAATCAAGTTTGGAACTTGGTTGATCTGCTAGACGGTGCAAGACCTGTCGAGTTCAAATGGGTCTTTAAGAACAAAACTGGTATGGATGGAAATATTTCTATCTATAAAGCACGGCTTGTCGCGAAGGGGTTCTGACAAGTTGAAGGAGTTGACTACGATGAAGCTTTCTCTCCCATGGCGATGCTTAAGTCAGTTCGGATCATGTTAGCTATAGCAGCCTATTTCGACTATGAGATATGGCAGATGGATATCAAGACGGCTTTCCTTAATGGAAATTTAACTAAGGACGTGTATATGATATAGCCCGAGGGTTTTGTCGATCCGGATAATGCTGACAAGGTATGCAAGCTTCAGAAATCCATTTATGGGTTGAAGCAAGCATCTCGGAGTTGGAATATTTGCTTTGATGAAGTAGTCAAATCGTTTGGCTTCATCAAGAATGATCATGATTCTTGTTTACACAAGAAGTTTAGTGGGAGCAAAGTAAACTTTCTGATCTTATATGTGGATGACATATTATTGATTGGAAATGATGTCCAGATGTTGCAAGAGACTAAGGAATCATTGAAAAAGAGTTTTTCGATGAAAGACTTAGGTGAGGCGACTTACATACTAGGAATCCGGATCTATAGAGATAGATCAAGGCGGCTCATTGGATCGAGTCAGAGTACATATTTGGACAAAGTGTTGAAGAAGTTCAACATGGAATCGTCTAAGAAGGGGTTTTTACCGATGTCCCATGGCGTAAAACTTAGCAAGACTCAGTGTCCTTCGACAACTAATGAGCAAAGTCGGATGAGTGCGATTCCATATGCTTCTGTAGTCGGCTCTATCATGTATGCTATGATTTGTACTAGGCCGGATGTTTCCTATGCTCTAAGTGTTGTGAGCAGGTGCCAAGCTGACCCTGGAGAAATCCACTTGGCAGCAGCTAAAAATATCCTCAAGTACTTGAGAAGGACTAAGGATGTGTTCCTAGTTTATGGAGGTGAGGATGAACTCAGTGTAGGGGTTCCACGGATGCGAGTTATCTCACTGACTCAGATGATTTTTATTCGCAATCTAGATATGTGTTTGTTATAAACGGAGGGGCTGTGAGCTGGAAGAGTTCCAAGCAAGAGACGGTGTCTGCGTCTATAATAGAGGCTGAGTATATTGCTGCCCAGAGGCGGCAAAAGAAGCCGTTTGGATGAGGAATTTCCTCATGGATCTTGGTGTGGTTCAGGGCTCGTCCAATCCATTAGACGTGTATTGTGACAACAATGGTGCTATCTGAAAGAACATTTCATGGTTCCCTGTGTTTTGAGTGTTAGATAACAATACCGTGGAAGTTTGCTCATGTGTGCTAAGTGTGTAGGGAATGATATTGTGTTTGGGGGGGGGGATTATCCTCCACCATCAAGGGCCGGATAATTCGGCCTAACTCATTTGGCAAAGGCAGGCAAGGCGCGACGCTCAGACCAGGGTCGCATTTTCTCCCAGAAAATCCGAACAGGGGCGGATTTTCTTCCCCTTACCGGATAATCCGGCCCTCGCCTTGGGCCGGATAACCCGGCCCCCAGAAGACGATCAAAGGCAGGAAAGGCGCGACGCTTTGACTGGGTTTGGATTTTCTCCCGGAAAATCAGAACAGGGGCAGATTTTCTTCCCCTGACCGGATAATCCGGCCCTCGCCTTGGGCCGGATAATTCGGCCCCCAGGAGACGATCAAGGGCAGGCTCGGCGCGCCGCTCTGACTAGGGGCGGATTTTGTGCCGGATAATCCTAGTCTGGGGCGGAGTTTTCCCCAGGCCGGATAATCCGGCCCTCACTTGGGCCGGATAATCTTTCCCCTAAAGGCTCCAATGGCTCAGTTGGGGCAGGGGTATAAAAGCCCCTTCATCCCCTCCATTCAGAACTCTTGATTCATTCGAAAAAGACAAGACCTGTTGCAAGTGCTCTCTCTCTCTAGATATCCCACTTCAACCACCCGAAGGCTTCGATCTTTGGTGGAATTGAAGGAGGAGACAACCTACATCTTCGTCACGAATCAAGCGCATCAACTCCACTCCATTCATTTGGAGAAATCCCCGATCTAGTATTCTCATTAATATCTAGATCTTGTGTTTTGTTCTTGATAAATTGTTCTTGTGGCAGCTTGTTGTCATTACAGGAGCCTCCAATTTGGCTATGGAGTTGTGCCCCGCTAGTTGTGTAAAGGCGCCGATTCCCGCCTTGAAGGGTTCCTATAGTGGAAAGGTGGATCAGGCCTTTGGTGGTGGGATCCATCGGAGAACAGGGTGAGGCCTATTGTGGCATGGTGGTCTTAGTACCGCTCACCCATCCAACGCAGATGTACTTCCTTTAACAAGGAAGGAACTACGGTAAAACAAATTATGTGTCTCCGCATGCTCCACTATAGTTTACTCGTTCCTCTATCTCACTCGCCTTTACTCGCTAGTAGTTAGGTTTTCATATAGGGAAATTCTTCATAATATATTAACTAGAGAATTTACCTTTTGTGTCAAGCCTAAAATTGAAAAAGCATTAAAATTTGAAGTAGCACATATTCACCCCCTCTAGGTGCCCATATGATCCATTTCAATTGGTATTAGAGACCTGGCTCTTTATTCAGGCTTAACCGCCTAAGAGAAGTATGGGTACCAAGGAGAATGGGAATGAGACTATGGACAAGGTCATAATGGATGACCTCAAGATGTTGGAAACAACCTTGTTGAAATCCTTTGAGACCAAGATGGAGGAGATGCAACAAATGATTGCTCGCCTCATATCATCCATAGCCCCATCTCCATCCTCCTCTGGGGCTACCACTCCCTCATCCAAGGATAAGGCTAACGCCGGATCTAAGGAAGATGAAGTGGTAGGTGAAAAACTTAATGGTTCCGCCTCCAAGAAGGGAAGTGTTAAGGAGGACTATAGTGAGGTTCATCACCTATATTATCCTGACCCACCTATTCGTCATCCTCATATAAACAATAGGGGTGATCCACCCAAGCTTACCGCATCTTATTTTAATCAATGGCAATTCTTAATGAAGTCTCATGTATGTAGTTCGTCAATTGAACTTTGGAGGATTATCGAAGAGGGTATTCATATTGGAGATCACACCAACCTGACAAGAAGAGAAGTGGTGGATAGTCAGTTGAATGCAACGGCTCTCCACATGATACAACTCGGAGTGGGTCCCAAGGACATGCCCCACATTGAGCATTTCAACACCACTAAAGAAGCTTGGGATGCTCTCACTATCTCTTTATTGGAAATGAAAGCATGAGGGGGAATAGGTATGATGCCCTTAGCAATGAAGCTGAAGGATTCTACATGTTGGATGGTGAAGACCATGAAGATATGTATAGAAGACTCAAGGGCATTGCAACAACATTTAGAAAGCATGGAGCCACTCACATTGATGATGCATGGATAAAAAGGAAATATGTGAGTGCTCTAATGCCTTTTGAGCCAACGGACTTGAAGAGCTTGCAAGGTAGACACAACTACCATCAAATGACTTCCAATGAAGTCATGCAAGAAATGGCATCATTCAAGGTTGCAGCTAAGAATGCGGAAGATGCCCGCGCCCGTGCCATTGGAATGCAAAAAGGGGTCAATGTTGCTCTAAAGGCAAATGTTGTTGAGCAAGATGAGTATGAAAGAGGTTTCGAGGGTGTCTCCATGGGCTGCCCCGAGGAAGTCAAGCGTGCTCATGGTGAGTACATGGAATTCTATGTAAGGAACTTTTGGAAGGATCTAGCCAAAGCCAAGTCGGAACTCGAGCGCAAGAATGGGTCAAGTGGAAGAAGAGAGAATGGCCCAAAACTGAGAACTTGCTACAATTGTGGAGATAGGCTACACTTTGTGGCTGAATGTCCATATCAAAATAGAGAAGACAATGGTGGCAGGCTCATCCTTAAAGAAAAATCCAAGGCACCTCGAAAGAAGCCATTTATCAAAAAGAATGGCCCCTATAAGAAGCAACCCAAGATTGTCTTGGTGGCACAAGAAGAATATTCCTCTGCAAGTGAAGATGAAGAGGATGAAGGTAGTACTCGTGAGGTGGCTGCTATAGTCACCACATTTACTCCATCATCACTCTTCAACTCTCCAAACGAAAACACCATCGACAACAACATCACCTGCCTTATGGCGAGAGGGTCCGAGGTATCATCTTCTATTTCTTCATTTCCTAACACTAATATAAATTTGGATATGGATGATCATACTAGTCTTAAGATAAAAGAATAAGTTATTGCCTTGGATACCTTTTTCACTAACTTGCAAGGTGAGCACAAACTTCATTTTGATGCTCTTATGAGTCAACTTGCCCAATCCAAAGATCTCCTCGAAGAAAAGGGCAGAATTGAAAGAGAAGATGCCTTGGAGATAGCCTCCTTGAAGAATGCCTTGGAAGAAGAAGAGGAAGCTCGAGTATCCTTGGAAGAGAGATTCGAGTCAATTTAGGAGTCCCATGAAAGGGTTGTTGCTCAGCTCATCAAAGAACGTGACAACGCTCTTGCTAAGGTAAAGAAACTAAAGAAGGAAAAGATTGAATTTGGGGCTGCTCATACTAGACTCTTGGAGAAGTTTGAGAAACTTGACTTTGCTCACAAGGCATTGGAGAGTGAACATTCTACTCTAAATGAGTCTTGTGCCCAGCACCTCCACTCCATCTTGTCGACAAGAAGAACTTGTAAAGGGATCTCAACACAAAGGTAAAGAAGTTCTAGATGAGGTGCTTAGCAAGCAAAGGACAAACAATGGAAAAGAGGGTCTTGGTTATACTCCCAAGACAAAGAACAAGAAGAAGAAGAAGAGGAGCAAAACTGCTCAACCAAAGACTAGCACCACCACTAATGACACGACTAACTATCATGGTTTTGCAGGGGCTAATAATCCTAACTATGAATTATATTGTGATTATTATGGTGATGTTTATGCTAGTTATGTAGGTCCTTATGGATATTACATTCCTTGGTCTATTTGGGTTCCCAAGACCCATGTCACTAACATGAGAGGACCCATTGAAAAATGGGTACCTAAAACCAAGAAGTAACTTTCTTGTAGGGCTATGCTTCCGGTGGGTCTAAATGGGTAGCGGGTGCACAAGTCACATGACAGGAAGCAAGGAGATCATCACGGAGATGCGGCCAAATCATGATCATATAACCGTCTCCTATGGTGACAAGTCAAAATATGAGGTATTGGGTCTCGGCAAAGTTGTGGTTGCTCACAATATCTCTCTCGTGGACGTTATGCTTGTTGAGACCCTCGGTTACAATTTACTTTCAGTTCGCGCCCTTGGTAAGATGGGCTTTGCAGTTTTTATTGATGCTGATTTGGTGGTACTCTTGTGGAGCAAGTCTCTAAAAGTCGCTTTCGTGGGATATGTCGAAAATGACCTGTATGTGGTGGACTTCTCAGGGAAAACGACTACAGGCCCGATGTGTCTTTTCGAAAAGGCTGACGCGGGTTGGTTATGGCATCACCGACTAGCCCACGTCAACATGAGAACTTTGCAAAGTCTCCACAAGGGTGGCCACATCCTTGGACTAAAAGAAAATGTTTCCTTTGCCAAAGATCATGTTTGCAGGGCTTGTGTTGAAGGGAAAATGCATGACTCTCCTCATCGAAGGAAGACCATTATTTCGTCAAAGAGGATCTTGGAGCTCCTTCATGTGGACCTCTTTGGACCTCCATCACATGCAAGCCTCAGTGGGAAGAAGTACTGCCTCGTGATTGTTGATGATTACTCAAGATACACTTGGGTCTATTTCTTGAAGTTAAAGAGCGAGAATCAACAAACGGGCATCGACTTCGCCAACGAGGTTCAACATCAACACAATGTCCCTATATTGGCAATAAGAAGTGATAACGGCTCCGAGTTCAAGAACTGCACCTTAAATGAATTTCTAAATGAAGAGGGGATAAGACATCAATATTCCGCTATGTACACCCCTCAACAAAATGGTGTTGCAGAGAGGAAGAAACAGACCCTAATGGATATGGCAAGGTCTATGATAGCTAAATTCAAGTCTCCATATAACTTCTGGGCTGAAGCAATCTCTACCGCTTGTCATTCATCCAACTGGCTATATCTCCGTAAAATCTTGGACAAGAATCCGTATGAAATACTTACCGGTAACAAGCCAAACATCTCATACTTCTAGGTATTTGGTTGTAAGTGTTTCTTTCTCATCAAAGGAGTTCGTTTATCTAAATTTGAGTCTAAGGCTTTAGAAGGTATTTTTGTTGGTTATGGTGCCGAGTCCCACACTTATAGAGTCTACAATAAGCTCTCCGGAACTGTTGTAGAATCTTGTAGTGTGGTGTTCGAGGAAAATGATGGCTCCCGTGTAGGGCAAGTTGATGTTTGTGATGCAGATGTTGAAATACCCCAAGATGCCATAAGAAGAATGGGCGTGGGATTTTTCCGCCCCATTGAGGAACCCCTTGTGGCGGATCGGGAAGGACAATGCTCAACTCATGTAGAGCCCTTATCAACACAAGCTCAACATGCTCCAACCATTGGAGAAACTTCTACACCAACTCCTCCAAATGCTGAAGGTCGACATTCTCCTGAATGCTCCAGGCCGGATTATCTGGTCGACACCAGATTATCCAGCCATCCCTCCGCTGCCGACCAAAATGATCGACATATCGAAGAAACAGCTGGAAGTCCTAGGCCGGATTTTCTGGCTGACCCCAGATTATCTGGCCACACACCAATTTGAGCAAGATCCAGTCAAGTTAGCGAAGATGCTTCAGGTTCTCCTAGGACGGATTTTCCGGCCTCTCCCTCGGTCGGATTATCCGGCCCTAATACTCCTGAAGAACAGCAGCCCCTTGTTACGCCTGTTGATCCACATCCAGGACAAGGTTCACCATCTCCTACTTCTGCTAATCAAGCTACTGATCAAGGCCAAGCCAATGATTCCATCAAAGACTCAAATGATGAAGCTATTCCACCAAGAGACAACAAGCTTATTGAACTTCGTCGCAAAGCTCGTGCCAATAGGAACCTTGAGTTAAGGGGTCATACTCTTGACAAAGTTGTAGGTGATCTTCTTCGAAGGGTTTCCACAAGAAGGGAGTTAGCAAGTTTCGGTGAGCATCAAGCCCACATATTAATGGTGGAACCCAAGAAAGTGTTTGAAGCTCTTGAAGATCTGGACAGTGTTGTTGCTATGCATGAAGAGTTGAATAACTTTGAACGCAAGAAGGTTTGGAAACCAGTGGAGAAGCCCAAGGATTGCCGCAATGTTATCAGCACAAAATGGATATTTAAAAACAAGCAAGATGAGAATGTCATTGTTGTGAGGAACAAAGCGAGACTCGTGGCACAAGGCTACTCCCAAGTGGAGGGAATTAACTTCGGCGAGACCTATGCTCCTATGGCTCGTCTTGAGTCCATCCGTATCCTTCTTGCTTTTGCTGCTCATAATAATTTTAAATTACAACAAATGGATGTTAAGAGTGCTTTTATTAATGGTCCTCTACATGAGTTGGTATATGTAAAGCAACCCCCAGGATTTGAGGATCCTAACTTCCCGAACCATGTCTACAAACTCAATAAGGCACTCTATGGCCTTAAACAAGCCCCACATGCGTGGTATGAGCACCTTAAAGAGCTTTTGTTAGATCGTGGCTTTGAAGTTGGGCAAATCGATCCCACTCTTTTTACTAAGAAGGTTAAGGGGGAGCTCTTCATATGCCAACTATATGTATACAACATTATCTTTGGGTCTACTAATAAAGCATTTAATGATGAATTTTCAAAGCTTATGACTGGCAGGTTCGAGATGTCTGCAATGGGGGAGTTATGGTTCTTTCTTGATTTGAGATCAAGCAACTTAGAGAAGGAACCTTCATCAATCAAGCAAAATACATCCAAGACATGCTCAAGAGATTCAAGATGACGGATCTTAATGGCGTCGCCACTCCGATGCAAACAAAATGTCACCTTGAACTTAATCCCCACGGTAAAGATGTGGACCAAAAGGTATACCGGTCCATGACCGGCTCTCTTCTTTACCTCTGCGCATCTAGACCCGATATTGTGTTGAGTGTAGGGGTGTGTGCAAGGTATCAAGCAGCTCCTAAAGAAAGCTACCTAATGGCGGTCAAGAGGATCTTCCGATATTGGGTTCATTCCCCTAATTTTGGTCTATGGTATCCCAAGGGCTCCAATTTCTCTCTATGTGGTTATACTGATTTAGATTGGGCTGGTGATAAGGATGATCAGAAATCAACTTCTGGAGCTTGTCAGTTCTTGGGAAGGTCTCTAGTCTGTTGGTCTTCTAAAAAGCAGAATTGTATATCTCTCTCCATCACCGAAGCTGAATATGTTGCTGTTGAGTACCTACACTCAATTATTATGGATGAGGCAAACTTTAAAGGAATACGGTATCAATTGTGACAAAGTGCCTCTTTTATGCGATAATGGAAGTGCAATTAAAATTGCGTACAATCCGGTGCAGCACACAAGGACGAAGCATATTGAGATTCGGAATCATTTTATTCGGGACCATGTTGCTCGAGGCGATATTGATCTATCTTTTGTGAGCACGAAGAACCAACTTGGTGATATTTTCACGAAGCCACTTGATGAAGCAAGGTTCTGTTACTTGAGGAATGATCTAAATATCGTTGATTCAAGGATCTTGTCTTGATTACCCTTGCACTCACTCTTACATCTTAGTCTTATCTGGTCTAGGTGTGGGCATGGAAATAGGGACAGTGTGGTCCTAATTGATTGGGCTAACCCTCCCCCCATAATGCCGAAAGCAAGTCTAATCATTTCTCTTAATATCATTTTGTGATATGTGAGCTTATTGATGAGTATTGGTCATGAACCCAAGATATATCTTCGCGGTGTCATACCATGTACTCCAACAAAGTGGCTTCGGCCACCGCCCTCTTCCATGAGAAGAATTGGATTTTTGTGCATCTTTTTTTGGTTGTTTTTCGCTCATCTCTTGTTCTTATGGGAATCACACTCAATTTTGGGTTTTCGTTGATTTGTTTCTTGCAATTTTGAGTGTGCAGTACTATCTCAGTTTGGAACTCTTAATCCTAAGCCTTTCCCTACTCCCAACCATCCTTTCTTGCACACAAGTCCTTTGTACACCTTGTGGGGGTTTTGTTTGGGGACGCGCGAGCCTGAATTTGTGTACAACAGAAATTCAGAATTTAGGTCGGATAATCCAGCCCAAGTATAGGCTAGATAATCCGGCCCTAGCAGATGCAGTCTTTAAGGGCTGGGGTCGGGGGAAGGGCTCATAACAAGCAGCACTTATCCCCCGAGCCTCTCCCTCTCCCCAGCCACCGCCTGCATTCCCCACCCTCCCCGGAGCCTCTCCGGCCACCGGATTCTCCGGGCCTCTCCGGATCTTCTTCTCCGCGCCTCCGGGTACCTTCTCCTCCGCGCTCTTCCTCCAATGAGTGAGGGTAACTCCCTCCCTCCCCATCTCTGGCTAGATGTGTTACTTGTTGGGTGGAACGTTGTCTAGAAGGATGTTGTTTCTTGTAGAAATTGTAGTCTTGCAGAATCTCGGCCCGATCTACTTTTTTGCATTCAATCTAGGCGATTCTGAAAATTTCTGCTGATTATCCGCTGCCAGGCCGGATAATCCGCCCGTGAGTAAAAACTAGTCCGGCCAGTATGGATTTGTGCATTGAGTATGCTTGGACTTTGAACTGTTTGCCTACTTTTTCTATATTCTCTCTTGGACTTGTGTGTATGCTTATCCCCATGCTATCCGCCTTGTTCGCTTCACAGGTGGTTCTAGCACTCCCAAGACCTACAAGCGTCATCCTCATGCTAAATACTTTCGGGACGACGGAAAGGGTAACTTAGTGGACGAGGTCGAGCTGAGGAGAAGGAACAACAAGGAGAAGCGCATGGCTGAACAGGCAAAGAGGGACATGAAGGGTGTGTCCAAGAGGAAGGGCAAAGGTCCCAAGATTAACTACAAGAAGATGGATCCTGTTACTTTCTCCATTCATCATCGTGATCTGTTTGATGAAGTGTCGCATGATACTGAGCTGGGTGACTATTGTTTTTGGTGTGCTGAACAAAAGGGTATATATGAAGATGTGTATGCTCAGCAGAAGATTTGGCCTATGCATCCTCTGATTCTTGCTGAGGCCTTGGAGAAGGCTCACCTTGTTGATGCCATGTATGTGTCTGAGAGGATGGGGCTACACCATCTCATGGCCCTCCAATGCTCCTATGATTCTGAGATTGTGAAGCAGTTCTTCTCCACCTTGGTCATTTGTGGTGATGAGAACCGCACCATGAAGTGTATGACTCGTGATAGGCCTATGCAAGCTGATTTCCGTGTTTTTGCTGTGGTTCTTGGTTATCCCTTCCGCCACAGGGACCGTGCTAGTGGTCACCGCATCATCATCTAACTCAAGCCCAATAAAGATGCAGTCCTCTCTCCGTGCACCAAATACAATGGTATTATGGGCACCCTTGCTGGTATTTCTCCCATATATGCTAGCTTGGTGGGTCTCTTTCATGATTCTGTCACTCCAAGTGGAGTATCCGTGGTCACCTGGTTCAGCTTCTTGCCTTCTCTCATGAGGTGGTGTCCTGTGAGGATGAGTCCGTGTCATACAAGCTGGATGTGATGGACTTTATTTACCATGAGTTGATCGATGCCATGTTCAACAGGATTTCCATCCCATATGCTCCATACATCATGATGCTGATCAGGCACTTGCTCCCCATTGAAGAATTCAACATTGATGTTGTGCAGAAGGCGAAGAAGATCTACACCAAGGTTAGGAAGATCTCTCGCCCCTCCTCTGCTCTTGAGGGTCTCATGAGGGATGCTCGTGCTAGTGATCGTAGGCCTCCAGTGCCTCCTATTGCTCGTGAGATCAAGCGGCTAAATTGGTTCCAGCGGAACATTCTTTGCATGGGCGTGGACACTCGCAAGGGACAGTATGAGGCTTACAAGCAGCGCCATGAGATGGCTCACACTCAGCGGGTCATTCTTCACCATGTGTCCTGTGCTTCGGGTGATCCTCCTACTCCTACTACTCCCACACCATATGCTCGGTGGAACTCTTCCTCTAGGCTTAACTATGGAGAGCTGGAGCGTCACCTGTTACCTTCCGCGGCGACTGCTGATGATGAGGAGGATGACACCGAGGAGCTTGAGGATGAGGACAAGGACATGGACGAGGACGAGGACGAGGATGAGGACTACGAGTGAACTCTTGGGGCGTTAGCATCGCTCTTCTTCCTTTTTGGCGTCTCGATGCCAAAGGGGGAGAAGTAGTTCTATTAGGTCTCCAAGGATTTGCATGGGTCGGGCACAAGTATTTACACTTTAGTTTTTCGTCCTTTTCCCTCGCTTGTGCCCATTTAGCGTCGAACTTTTATGTATGTTTTGTGCCGTATGAGACTATTTTTATGTGGCTCTAGATTTATCTTGTGGACTAGTCATATGGAGTCATCTTTCATTATGGCTATATTTGATATCTATATCGAGGGAGGCGCTCACAATGGCTATCATTGCATATTCTTATAATGTTTTGAGGATGCATCTATCTCCCTATCGGTGGTATGAGCTTTTCGCACATTGTCATCGGATTGAGGACAAGTACGCCATGAGGGGGTCCTCGAGGCGTGCGGAAGAGAGGGGTGTGAGACGTACGGTGTTCTGAGATGGTGAGCACACAAGTTTACCCAGGTTCGAATCCACCGGCTTTGGACGGATCCTACTCCTGCTAGCAATCCAGTAATACGATAGAGCCGGAATATGGGTTACAAGGGTTTCGCCTATGCGAGTTGAGGATCTAAAGTGTTGGGTGCCCTAAAGGCTCTCCCTAGGACGGCTTATATAGATATCTGGCCTAGGGTTTACAGGAGAGATCTATCCGTCTACGACTAAGAGTCGGTTACAGAGTACATCTTGAACTACAAGTAACATTATGGGCTTAAGTCGGTAAGTCTTCTGGGCCTTCCCAGTCAATTGGACTCGTCTTCTCTCCCGATGGGCCGCCCGTGAAGCAAAGCTCTAACCTGAAGTGGGCCACCACAGTCGTGAGGAATCTGTGAGGATACCCTAAAGTATATCCCCAACAAGCCCTTGAGGCCTCCAAGATCCAAAGTCGGATTTATCATCGCTCAGCTTAATCTTCGCTTGCAGAATCTTGAAGGGTTCCTGAAACTTCAAAACAAGAAATACGATCCGGGTCTTAAAAATAAGTCGGACCTATCAACAGGTTACTCGAATTTTCCAGCTTGATTTCAAACTAAGCCGGAACTTGGTCTCTAACGCCACCTGACACAAGTCATGGTCAAGTCACGTCATCTGACAGGCATTCCGTCAACACGACTGTTGGTGGGTCCGCGGTTCGCCGAACCGAGGCGCCGTTTTGATGCATGCACGGAGATCGAGGCGACGTAATCATCGCGTGGGGTCATTCCCAGTTCCTTCCACGACGCGTGGCGGTTACACTGTACTTTTGCACGAATCTTGGCGTAGTTAGGTGGATATAAGGGGTTAGGATTTTCTCCTTCTCCTTTCACCAGTCCTTTGCCTTTTCCTCTCCTCCCAATCTCTCTGCGTGCACAGAGCTCCCCCGTTCCTCCCCAAAGAACTCCTAGCGCCGCCCATTCTAGGTCAACTGCTCGCCGGAGAAATGGCTTCATCTTCCTCTTCCGGCTTGGCGGCAGCGGCGGCCGCGGCGACGGAAGCGGTGGCGGAAAAAGAGAGCTTTTGCGGGCTCTGGATTCCCTGTGCGCTCAACGACGAGGGTCTCAAGAACGTGGAGAAAGAAGGGCTCCTCCGTGTCGGCGAATGGCAGAGCGGCTTCGAGGAAACCGTCCCCAACCCGCACGACGGCGAGCGGGTCCACTTCGGCACCCACCTCGATAGAGGTTTGTCGTTTCCTCCCTCGGAGTTCTTATCCGAGGTGATTGATCATTACGGAGTTCAACTCCATCATCTTCCTCCCAACTCTCTCTTAGAGATGAGCATGTACGCTTTGTTGTGTGAGGGCTTTCTCGGCATTAGGCCGAGTTTGACTCTATTCCGGTACTATTTTCATGTCCGGAGAAACTCCATTACCGTCGGTGTTCCTTACATCACCGGTACTATTAGTTTTTCGCTTAGACGCGAGCGCGCGTATCCCAAAATTTTAGCTAGTGACTCGGTCAAACAATGGCCAGCCACGTTCTTCTATCATAGGGATATTCCGGCTCCCGGCAAAGCCACTGCTTTGCCGGCTTTCATCGACGGAGCTGCCACGGCCCAACCATCCTGGGACAAGGCTGCTCTGGCTCTCACCGACAATCTGATCCTCGCTAAGAGGCGGATCGAATACTTGATCAAACACAAAGGACTAAAGGGATCTGACTTGGTCCAATGCTAGGTCTCATGCCGGATCCAGCCCCTTCAGTACCACGGGGATCGACTGATGCACTCCATCACGTCATCCAAGAAAGACTCCCTCCGCATCAGCCCCAAAGCCTACACCACACATGGCTACATAAGCCAGGTCAAGTGGCTGATTAGGGAGCAGGTCGAGAGGAGAATCCCGGAGGTTTCTATGGATATGCACACGGCAGAAACCCCGTAGTGCTGGTAAGCTTCCATCAGTATACCTTTTTATGTGTTTAAATCTTTGAGTTACACTGCAATGCTGATATGTTTTCTTATTTTCAGCTTGCTGACCTCCCCGAGTCGGAACTTGCTCCGCTCGAAGGATATCCTCCGGAGTTCTCTCAGGAGGTAGAGGTAGTCCCATTGCTGGACCTTGCGCTCAAGAAGAGCAAAGCTCCGACAGTGGCTATCGTCACAAAGGAGGTGCCTGTCGTGAAAAGGTAACTTTCAATCACAACTTCCGCCTTTGTACTTTACTCGAATTTCTTTCCGAGATGTAATGTTTCCGACTTTACTACATTCTCAGAGAAAAACCGCTCATCAAGGGCAAGGGGAAGGGAACTTCTTCGAAGCCCCTGCGATAGACGAAGCTTACCATTGCTTCCCCTGCCGTGGCTCCTCCGACTCTTGCCCCTCAACCTTCTGCAACGCCGGTGACCATTCCTTCTTCGGTCGTCGCAGAAGATCCGGCTCCTTCGATGGAGCCTGCGATCCTTGAATCGCGAACTAACGTCACCATGGGTGAGTCAGATCTAGATAAGGGTGAACCCTCTTTGGGTAATGATCCCTCGGCAGAAACCTTCGCTGAAAACCTTATGAGCAATCCGGGACTTGCCAAGTTTGGCCTATCCCGGAAATCTGCTGAAGAGATCCAGCGGCTAGCCAGGCAATGCCTAGAGAAAAGAAACTTATCTGCCAAAGAAGAAGCACAAGAAGCAGAGGACGTCAAGTTCTCCGACCTTCTCGCCTAGGTGCGCCTTCACGACAAGAGGATTAGGACTGGTGAGCTTCCAACAACCCCAGTGATTCCTCTGACTCTCGCCGAGAAGGTTGCCATTGAAGTGAACGCGAGTTTGGATAAACTCACTCGCGAACAATATGTAAGTCGGAATTCCAACTCCTGTTTTTCCTTTATTTTATATCATATCCTCTAGCCCCCAAGCATGAAGTAGGATAAACAATCCGGGTTTATGCTTCATTAGGATGCCAAAGAATGAACTAGTGTAGCCCCCAAGGCTCGTGCTGATATTAGCAAAAATATTAGCCCGAGTCTTTAGTAGCTTTCTGACTTTGGGTATTCTGACTTACAGAAAGTATGTTCCCATAACCAGGATTTATTGAAGAATGCCTGTGATAAGCGGAGAGAGATCAAGGCTCTCCGACTTAAAAATGCTGAACTTAAAGTTGCCAAGGATGAGGCCGAAGGTAAACATTCCGAGACTCAAACCTTGTCTTTGTATTTTCAATGTCGAATTTGTTCTTGAACTGTTGTTCTTTTTGACTTTCAACGCTGGTGAAATAATCCTGGGCCATGATTGCAGAGGCCGAGAACCTCAAGACCTTGGTGGTGGAGAACAAGGAGATTCGCCAAGAGCTGGACCAGCTCAAGGCAAATCATGAAAAGAGCATTGCGCAAGTCATTGAGTCCTCCTCCATGGCTACTGAAGAGTGTGATCGCAAGATCACTGCTCAAGATAAAACAATCTCGGACCTCAAGAATGAACTTAGCAGAGAGAGGGACCTGTCCCAGGCGCTCCGGGCTGAACTCTAGAGTCTCCGGGAGGAGAAGACCAAAATTGACGACGTCATTTTCGGTATGTTCCATCTGTCTGCTTTGTCTTTTTCTTCGACTTCTACCAATGTCGGATTTTTCTTAACTTTTTTTGTGTATAGGTCCTCTGAACTTGACGGACTCTTCTTCCCAGCCCCGCACCCACCGGCTTACCCAAGTCAGTGACCTGCTTCATGACTTCTGCCAATCCCTTGAGAAGATCTCAAGATTCCGGACATGCACAACATGTCGAATTTTCAGGTGCGGGACAAGGCAAAGGATATGCCGCAGCTTGTTCAGGATTGGAACATGTCCTATGCGCGGACTGTGGCGCAAAACGCTCTCACCATGGTCATGAGCCACCATGGAAACATGGAAATATGGCAAGTGACCAGAGGGTACTGCAAAGTAGATGAAGACGACTAGGAGCAGGACCTTCAAGCCATCATGCATTCCTGCACCGGATATGGGTGTCATGTGGCTGACCTGACCAGCTACGAGATCCCTTTCTTCACCCGCATGGACACTCCGCCTCTTCCTCCAGAAGAATCAGCAGAAGTTTCCGACGATGAACGCACCACCTCGGATGCGGACATCTCGGAACAATATCAAGGCAGCGTATCCAGCGAGCCGGCAACTCCTTCATCTCCTCCGGCATCATAAATTGCCAGAAATATTTGTATTATCCTGAAAAAACATGATGCGTCTGTAAATGCAAAGTACTATGATTTTGCTAGTGCTAAGCTTTTGATCTATTTAGCACTTTTGGCTTTAATATTTGAGTGCCTGAAATGTTTACATAAGCACTTGTATTTTTTCGTCTATACTTATTGTTTATCTGGCTTTCTAAACCTTCTGCCAGAAACTTTGTCGAGCAACGAAGCTCAATTGCTAAACCAGTTTAAACTCGGAAACATAGCCGGCTTCTAGTACCAACAATTCACTACTCGGAAAATGCCCGCATCCAGCAATCAGAGAAATAACCAAAGTAAAGACTAGAAATTTTTAGAGTTATACCCGAGGGTAGCAATTTTAGAATCGGAAATCTAAACCAGAACGAGCATGAGCATAAAGTACTATCAAGCATTCTGGGATTTTCGACTATGACATGATCATTCGAAAATAAGATGGTAAAAACTTCTCAGAAAAATTGAGGCAACCAAAACTTTTATTTCTCACAGAACATGTACATATATATGTTTACAAAGAAGGATAAACTAAGAATAAAAGGGACGTAGCTGAGCAATATTCCATGGTCTGTCTAACTCATCCGGATTTGTACTGCCTCCAGCTCTCTTCCTCTTCTTAGTAGCAGGTCTTTCTTTGACTGGCCTCATGTCAGTTAAATAGTACGATCCATTGTGCAATACTCGACTAACTAAAAAGGGCCCTTCCCATACTGGCGAAAGTTTGTGCTTTCTTTGTTGCACAACCCAAAGAACCAAATCACCTTTATTGAAAGATCTATTTAGGACTCTCTGGCTATGATACTTGCGTAACTTCTGCTGATAGGCTATAGATCTCATTTCAGCAACGACGCGAACTTCTTCGACTAAGTCGAGATCATTTTGTCGAGAAATCTCGGCATCCTCCTCAATATACGCGGCCACTCTAGGAGAGGTGTGAATCAAATCACTAGGAAGAACTGCTTCTGCGCCATAGACTAAGAAGAAAGGTGTGTATCCGGTTGACCTATTCGGAGTTGTTCAGAACTCCATATTACGAGGGTAATTCTCCGCCCAAGCCCCGCAAAGACGTCAGAGTGGTGCTTAGAGTCTCGATTTTAGGCCTTGTAGGATTAAACCATTTGCTCTTTCGACTTGTCCGTTAGCCTGTGGATGTGCGACTGACGCAATGTCAAGCCGGATATTTTGCTCGTTGCAGAATTCAGCCAATTCTACCATAGAAAAGTTACTCCTGTTGTCCGTGATAATGCTATGTGGATAACCATACCGGATTATAACATCCTTGACAAATCTTTTGGCTGCTGCTCCATCACAACTAGTGACAGGTTTAGCCTCAATCCATTTGGTGAATTTATCCACCATTACTAAGAGATGAGTAAATCCACTTGGAGCTCGCTTAAAAGGTCCTACCATATCAAGCCCCCAGACCGCAAAGGGCCATGTTATAGGTATTGTTCGCAATTGATCTGCCCGAACATGAGCTTGTTTGGCGTACTTTTGGCAGCCTTTGCATGTCTGGACTAATCGTTCGGCATCTCTCTGAGCTGTAAGCCAAAAAAATCCATGTCTAAAAGCTTTTGCCACTAAAGATTTGGCTGCAGCATGGTGACCACACTCTCCTTCGTGGATTTCTCTTAAGATTTCCACTCCTTCTTCCGGAGATACACAGCGCTGAAAACCCCCAGAAACACTCCGCTTATAGAGCTCACCTTGAACAATGGTATAGGCTTTTGCTCGTCGGATAATCTGCCGGCTCAGAACCTCGTCTTCGGGTAATTTGCCATCTACCAAATAATCGAGGTAGGGTTGAGTCCAGCTGGGAATTACAGCCAGAACTGCTATCAAAGGTGAGTCGGATTTGGTCGGATATTCCTCATCTACTCCCTTTATTGAGGGAACTTTGAGGTGCTCTAAAAAAGCGCCATCCGAGACTTCTTTCCGCGCAGAGCCTATCCGAGAAAGCGCATCTGCTTCCTCATTTTCTGCTCGAGGGATGTGTTGAACCTCAAACCCTTCGAACAATTTAGATAGATCATCCACGACAGCTTTATATGCTGCCATGTGTTTATTTGCATTACAAATATCCGACACTTGTTGAGCAACAAGATCCGAATCTCCATAACACATCAAACGTCGGATGCCAATATCCTTAGCAATCCGGATTCCATGCAGCAGTGCTTCATACTCGGCAATATTGTTTGTCGCTGTGAAGTGGATCTGCAACACGTATAAAAGTTTATCTCCTTGGGGTGATTTGAGCACCGCGCCAGCCCCCGAGCCCCCTCGAGCCTTAGACCCATCGAAAAAGAGGGTCCAATATTCTGACTCAGGGAGGATCATGTTCTCCTTCGTCTCTGTCCAATTAGCGACAAAGTCGGCAAGGATCTGGGGTTTGATTGCTGTCCGAGGTTTATACTCAATATCAAAAGCTGAAAGCTCTATGCCCCATTTGGCGACGCATCCTGTGGCGTCATTGTTGTTGATTATGTCTCTCATGGGAGCTGTGCTCACCACTGTAATTGGACGCTCCTGAAAATAGTGTCGTAACTTACGAGATGCTAGAAAAACACCGTAAGCCAACCTTTGATAACGCGGATACCGCTGTTTCGATTCGGTCAGGACCTCACTGACAAAGTAAGTCGGACGCTGCACCAGGTGTTCCTGATTTTCCTCTGGTCTCTCCACCACCATGATGATACTGACAACCTTATTTGTCGCAGCAAGATAAAGCAACATCGATTCCTGAGGTTCCGGTGCTGCAACGATAGGGGCAGATGAGAGTACTTTCTTCAGGTCTTGTAGTGCAGCTTCAGATTCATCAGTCCAAACAAAATCTTTGGTCTTTTTCAGGAGCTTATATAATGGTGTGGCTCTTTCACCAAGCCGGCTTACAAATCGACTGACCGCAGCGATGCAACCAGTTAATCTTTGTATGTCCTTCAGGCGAGTTGGCCTGGAAATATTGAGTATAGCCTTGATTTTGTCCCGGTTCACCTCTATGCCTCTTTGAGACACGATGAAACCTAACAATTTTCCGGCTGGTATTCCAAAGAAGCACTTCTTTGGGTTAAGCATGATGTTGTATTTTCGTAAATTAGCAAATGTTTCCTCCAAGTCGGAAATCAGCGTTTCCTTCTTTTTGGACATTACTGCAATATCATCCACGTATGCATGTACATTGCATCCGAGTTGGTCATGGAGGCAACGCTGCATCGTGCGCTGGTACATATCTCCTGCGTTCTTCAGCCCAAAGGGCATCGTAACAAAACACAAGGTTCCGAAGGGGGTTATGAATGAAGTTTTGACTTTGTCAGATTCCTTCATCTGGATTTGGTGACAACCGGAATATGCGTCGAGAAAATAGAGTTCTGAGCCTGCCGTAGAATCAATAACTTGATCAATTCTAGGCAGAGCGAACGGATCTTTTGGACAAGCCTTGTTCAAGGCAGTATAATCAACACACATCCTTAAATCAGTGGTGTCCTTTTTGGGGACCATTACAGGATTGGCCGACCACTCAGTGTGGATGACCTCTTCTATGAATCCGGGTCACTCGAGCCGTGCTAGTTCCTTAGCTATTGCCTTACACTTTTCATCGCCAAATCATCGTAGGGACTATTTGACGGGTTTAGCGTTCGAGTTTACATTTAGAGAGTGCTCGGCAAGTTCCCTAGGAACTCCGGTCATTACAGATGGCTGCCATGCGAAGATATCTTGATTTGCTTGGAGGAACTTGACGAGCGCGCTTTCCTATGCGCTACCTAGGCCTACGCCTATCTGGGTCACCTTGGAGGGGTCATCATCCTTCAACGGCGTCTTCTTCGTCTCTTCTGATGCCTTGAACTCCGGATTTGGCTTTGTCACCTCCTTCTTCGTTGCGGGCATCTCGGACGGATCTATGCTTTTCTTGATCTCTTGGTACTCCTGGGCGTGCAGCACGGCTTCAGCAAAGGCGGCATTTCCATCCTCGCACTCATGCGCTTTCTTTGGGTCTCCCCTGATGGTGATCACGCCGTTGGGACCTGGAATTTTCATCATATTGTAAATGTAACACGGACGAGCCATAAAAGCCCAGTAAGCCGGACGTCTGAATATAGCATGGTATGCGCTCTTGAACGGGACCACTTTGAAGGAAAGTGCCTCTGTCCGATAGTTCTTTGGAGTTCCAAAGGTAACATCCAAAGTGATCTCTCCTAGGGAATTAGCTTGTCTTCCTGGGACGACTCCGTGAAAGATCACAGAGCTATGGTTCAGCTGAGTTTCCGAGATCCTCATCCAGCGTAGTGTTTCAACATAGAGAATGTTGATACTACTACCACCGTCCATGAGGGTCTTGGAGAAACCATAACCGTCAATTAATGGATTGACGATTAAGGCGTATTTTCCTTGCCTATGCAACTTAGGTGGATGATCAGCGCGGTCAAATGTGGTTGCCACTTCCGACCAGTCCAGATATTGGGGGACAGCCGGAACTATTGCATTGAGTTCGTGCAGAACTGCTTTCTTGACCTTTGCTGGTTGAGATATGAGGAAAGTGACATAAGTGTCCTTCTTGGTGGGAAAAGTTTTCTTCCCTTCCGGCTTGGGATTTGAAGCATCAGCTTCCTCCATTTCGGAATCTTCCTTGGTCTCTTTTTCTTTTCCGGGATTCTTCTTTCCCTTCTTCCGCTTAGCTTTGTAGCCCGCGGTGTCATCTCTTTTGATGTCGTCATTGAAACGACATTCGGCGTTGGTGTGGGACGAGCCCCCATTGGCGTCTAGGTGATGCACGCGTGGGTTATTAGCAATGTCGGCCCAAGAGTAGGTTTTGCCTGGTTGCTGTTCTCCTCTACCTTGGACCCTTGAAGTCCCGCGGCCATGCCTGCGGCCTCCGCCACGTCCTCCTCGTCCTCCAGACCCGAAAGTAGCAGTGACCACTGCCGTTTCCGCGTTGGGTTTCTCTTCCAAGGTATTTTTGCGCTTCTGAGCTTGTTGCTTTGGTTGTTTTGCCGATTGAGGTACAGCCAGGGCATTGAGTAATCCCTCTGCATCGTCATCAGCATCTGCATACTTGCTCGCTGTTTCTATCATCTCCCCTAAGTCAATGACCTTGTCACACTTCAAGCGATGACGTAGTAGACCAATTGGGAGTCCTGCGATGAAAGCTTCAATCGCAGTTTGATCGTTTACTCCTTCACAGGAGTTTTTGCTGTCGATCCATCGTCCGAGGTAATCTCGGCAAGTTTCTCCGGCCTTCTGGGTGCAACGCTGTAGGTCTCCGACCGTATAGGGCCTCCGATATGTGCCTTCGAAATTCCGAAAGAACGCACTTTGCATGTCATACCAGTTGTGGATGGTGTTCTCCGAAAGTTCATTAAGCCATGATCGTGCCGTCTTCCGCAACATAAGTGGGAGATATCGGGTTGCGACCAGGTTGTTTCCGCCTTTGGCGATGCAGCAAGCTTGGAAGAAATCCTATAGCCAGGTATCTGGCCGAGCAATACCATCGTAGGCTTGGATATGTCTTGAAATAGCAAATCCTTCCGGGAATCTTGTAGCTCTGATGCGTGGTCCGAAGCACTTTGGGCCCACGTAGATATCATCGTTTTCATAGCGCCGCGCCTCTATGTTGGAGTTGATCCTGTGCCTTGCGTCGTTCGGGGATAGTGATCGTCCTGAATGTCGGTTGTGGCTGCGGTGCCTTGGAGCCGGACTTCGGCTTCTGCCACCACCTCCTCCGCCACGTCGTCCTCCATGATCCCCTTAAGAGCCGTTGTGATGACTGCTTGGTGGAGAGAGTGGGGCAGCTGGATTATTTCCGGCTGATCGCCGGCCTCCGTACGGAGTGTCATTATTTCGGTTCCGGGGAGGGTCCTGACTATGACGAGCCCCCTGCCGGCTTGTCCCGGCATGGTTTCCATCATTCCTTCGTTCGTCGTTCCCACTACGGTGAGGCTCAGCCGGACGGCTTGCATGTCTAGGAGGTGGCATTTTTTGATGATCCTCCTCCCGACGCTTCTCTTTATCTTCTCCCCTTCGATCGTTAGACTCTCGTCAGGGAGGATTCCTCGGATTCAGAGCAGCGATGGCCTCTTTCTCGGCCGCTGGGGCGACATTGCTCCAGCCATGCGTAGTCCTGCGGTGCTGTCCTGACGATCCGGTTCTTGAGTAATTGTCTTCCCGGCGCTCGGGGCGATGATACTGCTCCGGGACGCGCTGGGGTCTTACGTCCGCCCATGCCGGATCTGTGCGACATTGGTCGGAATCTGAGACCAGTTTTTGACTTCCGGACATGGTGACATTTTGCTGCTCCAGTCCCTTGTTGAGTAGTTTGATTCCCAACTGGATTTCCTCCAGTCCTGGATTAGCCGATAGAATTTCTCGGGCCGCCACAGTATTCTGTACTGGGGTTGGATATACCCAATCTCCTTTGCTATCCTTCCGTGGCTTCCCCATCTCATCTCCGAAAAGGACAGCACGGATATGTGGGAATTGGTCGTCATTGGTGTGACGCTTCCGTGTCTTTTGATGCAACCGAGACATGTAATCCTTGGTTTCCATGCCTTTCTTCTCCTCCTCGATGTTTTTGGTTTCATCTAGGAGTCGTTGATGACGCGCTTCTAGGGCTTGAGCCCTTTCATCCAGTTCTTCAGCAGTAAGTTCTGCAGCTGTAGGGATAGGTGTGGTTAGTGCAGCATCAATGAGTTTACGCGCACCTTTGGTGATCACGTGTCCATCCATCGATTCTTCTTTTTTCGGCTCTTCTGGGATAAGTGCTCCATCCGAGTCTTCTTCGTATTCCTCGGCAATCACCTCCTCAGCCAGAGGGTCTTTTGTCGGGGTCTTGTTCTTCTTATTCTTCTTCTTTGCCTTCTTGGCAGCACCGGTAGCAAAGACGGCTTTGGGTCCGTTTCCCGGAGTCAAGCTTTGATCGGTACTTTCTGACATCTGGACTTCGCGATTATCTCCGACGTCCATATCATCCTGCGCTTTGGGAGAGTGTTCCCTGGATCCTTCATCCATGGCTTCTCCTTCTTCTACAGCTTCGGAGTTATACTCCTCTTCATACTCCACGGAGAACTTTCAGAAATCTGCTGATGTCATCGATTCATCCGAGGATGCGGGTATGTCGGCGTTTGTTCCAATTGCCTCTAGCACAGAGTCAATGTTTTCTCCAGCATCGGCCGAGCCAGATCCGGATCCTACGTATCCGACAAAGTGCGACGCGTGCTTCCTGAGGTACCTGCGGCTTTCGCGGTCAGCCATGTCGAAACTTTTGATGGTCTCGAGGATTGCATCTGCGCTTGCATCTTGTAGTATCATACGTCACAGTGTGTACCTAGGGAAAGGTCTGCCTGTCCCAGCGTCATCAGAGCCGGAATCAGTGTCGTTGACTAGCTCCTCCTAAATTTCGACTTCCACGGGTGGGTCGATCTAGGATCCGGCTCCTCCAGGGAAATCCACTCCAGATTCGACTTGGACCGCTAGGTCTTCTTCAGGCTCGGATTTCTCCACTATCTCCGCAACTGGTGCGGGCTGGGTGGGATTAGGATTTTATGAGATCCGGAACTCTGCCGCCTCCGCGGACAAAGGGGACCCAGAAGATTCTTCTGCCTCTATCATCACCGCTGGGGTGGGTGGGACAGGTTCAGCAAAACCGATGTAAACATCGATCTCGCCAAAGGACATGATTGTATAGGCAGTCACAACCTCCCTACCAGGATCCAAGTCTCGTCGAGAATGATGAGAGGGACGTCGCTGGCGTAGAGGATGCGACCGAAAGCGATAGTCTCGCCGATTCCGATTCTTGCAGATTCCGCTCGGAACGCAGATCCGAAGCTCACTTGCCCCATGGTGGGCGCCAAGTGTCGTCGGATTGATGACAAGTATGCCATGAGGGGGTCCTCAAGGCATGCGGAAGAGAGGGGTGTGAGACGTACGGTGTTTCGAGATGGTGAGCACACAAGTTTACCCAGGTTCGAATCCGCCGGCTTTGGACGGATCCTACTCGTGCTAGCAATCCAGTAATATGGTAGAGCCGGAATATGGGTTACAAGGGTTTCGCCTGTGCGAGTTGAGGATCTAAAGTGTTGGGTGCCCTAAAGGCTCTCCCTAGGACGGCTTATATAGTTATCCGGCCTAGGGTTTACAGGAGATATCTATCCGGCTACGACTAAGAGTCGGTTACAGAGTACATCTTGAACTACAAGTAACATTATGGGCTTAAGTCGGTAAGTCTTCTAGGCCTTCCCGTAGCCGGATTGGACTCTGTCTTCTCTCCCTGACTGGGCCGCCCGTGAAGCAAAGCTCTAACCCGAAGTGGGCCACCCTGGTCAGTGAGGAACTTTGAGGATACCCATAAAGTATATCCCCAACACACATGTTTCAATGAAATAGACTTATACCCTCTTGTGTGTATTTGTAATCAAATGCAATTTTTAGGATGCACAGATTGAGGGGGAGTCTTATTCATTCATTAAATATTGTTGTCTTGAGAACTATCTTGCAAATCCTAGTATTGTCATCTAACACCAAAAAGGGGGACATTGAAAGAACAATACCGTGGAAGTTTGCTCATGTGTGCTAAGTGTGCAGGGAATGATATTGTGTTTGGGGGCCGGATTATCCGCCCCCATCAAGGGCCGGATAATCCGGCCTAACTCATTTGGCAAAGGCAGGCAAGGCACGACACTCAGACTAGGGTCGGATTTTCTCCCGGAAAATCCGAACAGGGGCAGATTTTCTTCCCCTGACCGGATAATCCGGCCCTCGCCTTGGGCCGGATAATCTGGCCCCCAAAAGACGATGAAAGGCAGGAAAGGCGCGACGCTCTAACTAGGTTCCAATTTTCTCCCAGGAAATCCGAACAGGGGCGGATTTTCTTCCCCTGTCCGGATAATCCGGCCCTCGCATTGGGCCGGATAATCCGCCCCCCAGGAGATGATCAAGGGCAGGCTCGGCGCGTCGCTCTGACTAGGGGCGGATTTTGTGCCAGATAATCCGAGTCTGGGGCGGAGTTTTCCCTAGGCCGGATAATCCGGCCCTCACTTGGACCGGATAATCCGGCTCCCAAAGGCTCCAACGTCTCAGTTGGGGCAGGGGGTATAAAAGCCCCTTCATCCCCTCCATTCAGAACTCTTGATTCATTCGAATAAGATAAGACCTGTTACAAGTGCTCTCTCTCTAGATCTCCCACTTCAACCACCCGATGGCTTTGATCTTTGGTGGAATTGAAGGAGGAGATAACCTACATCATCATCACGAATCAAGCGCATCAACTCCTCTCCATTCATTTGGAGAAATCCCTGATCTAGTATTCTCGTTAATATCTAGATCTTGTGTTCTGTTCTTGATAACTTGTTCTTGTGGCAGCTTGTTGTCATTATGGGAGCCTCCAATTTGGCCGAGTTGTGCCCCGCTAGTTGTGTAAAGGCGTCGATTCTCGCCTCGAAGGGTTCCTATAGTGGAAAGGTGGATCAGGCCTTTGGTGGCGGGATCCATCGGAGAACAGGGTGAGGCCTATTGTGGCATGGTGGTCTTAGTACCGCCCACCCCTCCAACGCAGATGTACTTCCCTTAACAAGGAAGGAACTACGGTAAAATAAATCCTGTGTCTCCGCGTGCTCCACTACAGTTTACTCATTCCTCTATCTCACTCGCCTTTACTCGCTAGTAGTTAGGTTTGCATATAGGGAAATTCTTCATAATAGATTATATAGAGAATTTACCTTTTGTGTCATGCCTAAAATTGAAAAAGCATTAAAATTTGAAGTATCACCTATTCAAGCCCCCCTCTAGGTGCCCATACGATCCATTTCACTATCCCACAAGCCAAGGAACCTAGACAACACCAGAAGAACAAACATATACTCATGCGGTACCACCTTATTCACCACTTCGTGGATCAAGGAGATATCAAGTTATGCAAGGTACACACGGATGCAAACATTGCGGATCCATTAACAAAGCCACTTCCATAGCCGAAGCATGAGGCGCACCTAAGAGCTATGGGCATTAGATGCTTAGACATATGATGTCGGATGATTGACTCTACTGCAAGTGGGAGACTGTTGGGAATATGCCCTAGAGGCAATCATATATGATGTTATTCGCAATGTATTCATAAAGTTATTGTCCATATATGAACTACTGATATATATCATTGAATATGTGATCGATTATGGAACTATATATTCATGTTGTTCATACTAATTGTTCTTGGTCATCGAGGTTGTGCTGGACACACAACTTAGACCAATGTGAAAGTCGGCAGATGACTCAGTTCCACTTGTCATGGGCATGGAGATGCTATTCCGACTTACACGGATTCGGCTAAAGAGTTTAGCGAGTCGGACTGACCCATATTGAGATGCAACGAATAAGTCATCATTTGCATGTCTCAATCAATGTAATCCTTAGAACTAAGGTTATTACACAATCCGAGTTGAGGATCACCGACTTAGGTTCTGTCAAACGCTGTTCTGTCACTGGGCAGTTATAAAGGCTCGGAGTTCGGTCGACTGAGAATCAAGCTGCGTGATGTGAATAACCAAGATGGTATTTTTCCCCTCCGTCTGGAGAGATATTCTCTGGGCCCTCTCGGAAGATACGATTCGGAAATCATGGCCATGCATGACTCGGTTAAGTGTTAACCGAGGCGATCGACTAAGAGTTAGTCGGATGAATCACTTATCTCAGATTGAGAAAGAGAGTCAGACTATTTAAGGGATGACGATTATTCGCCTATAGTCCGACAAGGTATATCGTGAGGCAAAAGGGACTTAGAGGAAAGTCGCATTGGAAGGTAAGTCGTCATGACTCTTTGGTACTTGGGAGTCGGCACGTTCTGCTAGGAGCCACTACCGACTGATCGGTCACGAGTGAGACTCGGATCGTGTCCGAGTTACCATGAGCCTGTCGGGTCACACACTTAAGAGCGGGAGCAAGTTTGGGTTAGACCCAAACAAGAAATCTGTTTGGGTTGGACCCAAATAGAGACATGGACTTAGTCAGCAAGTTGGACTTGCAGTGACTAATATAGGCCTTTTTAGTGAATGGGCCACAAGTGAGTGGAGCCCACTTTCACTCCCTATATAAGCTGGGGCGCAGGTGCTTAGAGGATATGGTAAGGTCACTCCATGTGTTGGAAACACTAGCCCCAGTCCATCATGTCGCCGCCGTACCGGACCTAGCAGTCCACCACCGGTGCTCCTCCTCGTACGTGTGGATACTGGCGAAGGTGCTGTACGTTTAGCACTTCGACGATCGTGGAACCGGAACGGATCGTGAGGACTGCACTGCATCAAGCGACGTGCTTCATCGATTCCGCAACTGCGCGTCTAGTGGTAATCCTCGTGGCCTTCTACCTGAGCTAGCTCTTGGGATCACCGCGTAGGGAAAAAGTTTTGTTTATCTTTGCATGGCCCAACAGCGCGCATTGTCGCTGACGTAGTCTAGCGCACCAAAGCGCTTAACGAGCCCAGAGACGACGCGCTCCCCGGTGATGATGAAGTTTCCCGTCCGGATCTTGACTCTAGCAAGCACCGCTGCATGCCCCACGCTGGGCGCCAACTGTCGTGGTGGTGTCACGGCAGATGCCATGGATAGGCTAAAGATGGGACCAATGTGTGCTAGAGGGATCCAGGGAGGGATAGTGTGGTGATTCCACACATGATGGTTTGTATTCTCAAGATCTCTCCTGGTTTACAGAAGCTCCTCGAGCTATATAGGGAAGAGGAGGAAGATGAAGTCTTTCCCTGCTCTCACCTCTCTCTAGGGTTCTCTCTAAGTAAAAATTATCGATCCCCTTCTCTAGAGGTCCCGGCGCACCTTATAAAGGGGTGGCCACGTTGCAGTTAGGGCATACGTGGAGAGCATATTCTAGGAATATACTCCTCCCAAAATGGCAAAGCGGTGCTACCCTTTTTCCCTTTGTAAGCCACCAGAGTTCATGGCGTAAGCCTCTCTGATCCCCTTGCGTAAGCCTCTACGGCACCGTGTCACCTGACACGCGACGATGTCACCTTTGTCGGCCTGTCTCGCTGGTCCTCTCTGCCTTCTATACTCTCTCTACAATGGAGAGAGAAAAGCGTTGACCATGGGAAGATGCCTTCCTTCTTATGTAAGCCAAGTAGTAACCCGGCCCTGAGGGTACCTGCAAACACATAATATTATGATGCCGACATACACTTTATGTCGGCTGAGGTAACGTTGGGTGAATACCACCACGGCCGAGTCGGCCGTAACTCGGCTGGCCTTCAGGTATGTCGGCCAGCTCCTTCTTTGACCTTACTATACCTGGGCAAACCTCGCCTTTATACCCCGGCTCGACCCTACCCGAGGTCATCCCCCCAACATGATTTATTACCTTACTGGGAAGGAGATTTATGAGAAAAGTGGCAGTGAGGAATGCTTCATCCCAGAATTTGAGAGGCATGGAGGCATTAGCAAGGAGGGCAAGAACCACTTCAACAATGTGACGATGTTTTCTTTCAGCAGAGCCGTTTTGTTGATGTGCATGTGGACAAGAAACATGATTAGTAATGCTAATTTTTTTGGAAGAAACTATTTAATTTTTCGTATTCACCTCCCCAATCAGTCTGTGTAATAATTATTTTCCTAGCAAACTTTCTTTCAACAAGGTGTTGGAAATTAAGAAACACTTGATAAACATCAGAACGCTTCTTGAGCAAATAGATCCAAGTGAATTTACTAAAATCATCGATAAAGCTTACATTATATGAATGTTTTCCAGCAAAAACAGGTGTTGGACCCCATACATCATAGAACACTTGCTCCAAGGGAACCGTGGATACACTAGTAGATACAGGATATGGTAATTCATGACTCTTAGCTAGTTGACATGGATCACAAATGTAGGGGTTTATTTTGGGGGAATAAGAAATATTATTTTTCCTAAGTACTTGTTGAACCACAAAGGATGAAGGGTGTCCTAAATAGCGATGCCACATGGAATATGAAGGCTTTATTGTGATGAAAGCTTGCTTGGAAGACCCGCTAGATGAAGGTACTAGCGGGTAGAGACCATCACAACATGATCCCTTAAACAAAGTTCTCCTTGTGGCCTCGTCCTTAATCAAAACTAAATAGGGGTGAAACTCAAGAAAAACATGGTTATCAAGTGTAAGCTTGTGAATAGATAGAAGATTTTTTGATGCACTAGGAACATGGAGAATATTTTTAAGCTCTAAGGAACTATCTGGGGTGCATAGTGTTGAATGACCAATATGACTTATTTGCATACCGTTGTTATTGGCCGTGTGAACGCAATCATGCCTATTGTACTTGTCATGAGTAGTGAGCTTGCTCAGCTATGATGTGACATGATGGGTGGCACCTGAGTCCGGGTACCAGTTGGTGTCGATGCCGTACGATGCAACATGGGCACCCTTTTCTACTCCATCATCATCAGAATCATTGCGATATTGGTAGCGCCACCAACATTCATTGGTGGGGTGGCCATGGGTTTTGCAGATTTGGTAGGTGATGTCAACGTAGGGGGAGGCACGGGCACGGCGACGCCCTCCGTCATCACGACGACGTCCACCATCGACACGACGCCCGTCACGGTGCCCATCATGATGCACATCCCGACACCCATCGTCACAACGTCCGTCATGGCGCCCATCATCATCATGGCGCCTCCATCTGCCTTCGCGGTGATCACCCCCGCCACGATTACTATGGGGCCCGCGATCGAGAGATCGGCCACGGTCACCGCGTGGGTGCGGGTCACGGCTGACATCACGAGAGGGGAGAGCGGTGATGTTGGCGGAGGAGGTGAAGTCGATGTCGTGACCTGATACTGAGAGCATCTCTTGCCAAAGATCGTGAGAACAAATCTAATTAAAAAGGTCATCAAGAGTAGTACCAGGGTTTCCGTTTATAGAGGCGACAAAGGAGTTGTAGCTTGCATCAAGGCCGTTGACGATGTATCCGACCATCTCGTCACTTCAACAACTTTGCCCGCAACAGCGAGCTCAGAACCAAAGCCCTTCATCTTCACAAAGAACTACGCGGTAGTCATGTCATGCTTCTTCGTGTCAGTCAACTCCCCTCTCTGTCGTGGTGGTGTCACGGCAGATGCCATGGATAGGCTAAAGGTGGGGACTAATACACGCTAGGGGAATCCAGGGAGGGATAGTGGAGTGATTCTCCACACAGAAGTTTGTATTCATTTCCTTCAAGATTACAAGTGCTCCTTGAGCTGTATTGGCGAGAGGAGGAAGAAGGAGCTCTCTTCTTTTGCCTACTATTTTTCCCTAGAACCCTAGATCAACTAGCACTATGGCCTCAAAGAACTCAACCAGTGATTATGGAATCACCAAACCAACTAGCGCTCAACCCCCTCTACCAGCAACCTAGCCCCCCTTATATAGAGGAAGTTCGGTCCCTGCCTAGGGCATACGTGGTGGCATATTCCT
The DNA here is from genome assembly GCA_023614405.1 of Avena insularis. Taxonomy (NCBI): domain Eukaryota; kingdom Viridiplantae; phylum Streptophyta; class Magnoliopsida; order Poales; family Poaceae; genus Avena; species Avena insularis. Next base: position 538,238,973 of record CM042686.1, read on the forward strand.
AAGAATATGCCCCCTCCCAAAGTGGTAACCCGACCGGGTTTTCCCCGCCACACACATGCTTTAGCGACATAAGCCTCTGCGGCTGCCACCGACATGGGCATCGTCACCCTTGTCGGCCATGATCCGTGGTCCCGCCTTGCTTTCTCCGCTCATGCAAGTGCATCGGACCTTCTTTTTGACCAGAGAGATTCCTTCCTTCTCCCAGAAGCTAAGCGAGGACCCGGATCATAGTAGACCCGGCCACACCTGTTCCTGCATATAAGTTAGGCAAGCACTTTCGACTTACTCCTTAAGTCGGATGAGACAATGTTAGGCGACCCCCCTGGTCCGGGTTACTCTGTGATCCGGCCTGCCTTGAGGTGACCCGGCCAGCATCCGCTTTGACCTTGCCGAACCTCGGCTAACTCGGCCCTTATACCCTGGAGTGACCCTACCCGGGGGTATCCCCACAACATTAGTCCCCGAAGCTGGTGCGGTCTTAGCTGCCTTGGCCGCTAAGGCCACATCAGGTTCATTTATGTTCGAGCCTTGGACGTTTAATTTCGGGTTAGCTCTTTATCTCGGATTATATGGATTTACGTTCCCTTCGCACGTTCCAAGTTTTCGCTTGCCGGGCAGGTTACCATTTTGGCTCGGATCCCATGGTTACCATGGTTTGATCCGGGCCCTGCTTCCTTCTCTCATACGCCAACCCACGTGGAGGCTAATCATTACCTCGTCTTATTTTAAGGGCACGCGATAACACAGTAATTGTCAGTTATCACTGTGCACGGGTCACGTCATGCCTGCCTCCTCGTTTACTGCATCAGCGCGTCGTGTCATGGGATTGCTTCTACTCTGTGGCCCCCTGTGTGGCTTTTCTCCGATTGGCTGATGCAGGTGATACACGGCCACACCGTGTGGCTTGTTGGCGCAGCGCGATCCCACTCACCCATCTCAGGGGGCGGTTAAGTAGCGGAGGGGCGCACCCCTTAGCATTTTTCCACTGTGCCCTCGCCCATTGCCTTTCTCCTTCGTTTTCCTAGCGACGCTGCCGCCGAGTCTTTAGCAAGCGCCGCCGCACCGTCCCCGTGCCTCTACATCGTAGCCACCGCTGTGCAGCTTCTTCGCCACGGGTCCACGCCAATCCAGGCCTCAGATCTCCGCCGCTGCTAGCTCCAGCGAGGATAGCGAATACGAGATGACGGAGGAGGAGATCGTCGTCGCCGAGCAGGAGATGGAGGAGGACGCCGCCGCGGCGGACCGCGGCACGTGGGCCGGATCATGGGTCTGTCAAGATGACCTTGACTGGCTCTACCGGACCAGACGCATTCCTGTCGGCATTGCCGCTCGTCTCCCCTCCGCCGAACTGGCCCCCTCACCCAATTCGGGTGAGTTTGTCGTATTCCTGTCCCACTTCCAATGGGGATTTGGTCTGCCGGTGAGCGATTTCTTCCGGGATTGGGTTAGGACCTACCACTTGCAGCCGCACCATCTCCCAGCCAACGCTATCACCTCTCTCTCCGCCTTTGCTTCTACGATCGAAGGCTACACTGGACTATGGCCCACGAAGGAGCTGTGGGTCCGGTTTTTCGGCCTTCGTTGCAACGTCATCCCCAATATCCAAGTAGAGTCGGAGGATAAGTAGCTCACCCAATTCGGAGCTACCTCCAGCTTGCCCCGGAGACTTTCCGTCTTTCCCCGGGTTACCGGGCTTGACTCCTGCAAAGGATGGGCCCGGACCTTCTTCTACGTCTGGAATGAGGGTACTGAAGATTTGATTCGATTGCTGCCCTACGCTCTGGGTCCACCTGACACGGAATTCTAGGAGGAGGTCCCCAAGAAGCCTACAACTCTGGCCAACCAAGTTAACAAGAGGTTCGCGGAGCTGAAGAAACTCGGATTGCGCAACGAGGATACCATGATCACGTTCGTGCGCAACCGAATCTCTCCCCTCCAGAAGCGCACCCACAAGTTGTGCCACATGAGTTTCGGCCGCGACCCCAACCGGACCTCCTCCTTCGAGCTGAGCAACACGGAGATTTTTCGCCGGGTTAAGGCTCTTTTCACCACCCAAAAGGATTTCTCCGCCGAATGGACGTGGGGAATTGAGCACTACTGTCGTGACAGGCTCCCTCCCGCGGTAAGCTTCGCGGGGCAAACTTATTTCGGATCAAGTATGTGTCGGTTTTTGTTGTATTTTTGACTCTGTTCTTCGTGCTTTTTCTCAGCTGTTCCTTCAGCAAACTCTCGAGGATGGTACGGACCCGACCCTTAAGTGGGCACCGGACCGAGAAATCCCAGATGAGGAGGAGCCGGACCAGGAGATGTTCCTCCCTATGACCGACGCTACCAAACGACCCAGCGGTAAATTCTCTTCTCTTAGAGATTGGCCCGATGATGAAGATGACTCGGATGTCAACGTGATTAAACTTGTTGAGGCTGTCCCTCTTTCTTTTGACTTTCCAACATCAGCTAACCCCGGTGGGCATATCCATGAGGATCCTCCACTTGCTACGGGCGAGCCAGTTCCGGTGGCGTCGAAGAAGAAGCGCGGAGCCGCATCAAGTTCTTCCTCCGAACCTTCTCAGCCCACAAAAAGGCAAAAGAAGGCCAGAGACAAGACTGCCTCCAAGCGGGCAGGCAAAGCCCCGGCACAGAGGGCTCGGAAACCCAAGGAGGCTGAAACCTCGGATGCGTAAGTCATTTTTTGTTGCGTAACTCACTTTTCCTTGCATCGTGGTAATTTCTCTTCTTACATTATTCTCTTTTTCAGGCCTCCGGTGGAGGTCCCTCAGAGCGGATCAAGCATCTCTTCACCCCTTCGGTCCGGCCCTTCTCCTCCTCGTGACGACGAGTCACGCCTGCTGAGCCCTATTCCGGAAGGTTCCGCGGCTGCTCCGGGTTCCATAGTACCTCATCGAGAGGAACGCGACCTCGAAGCGGGAGGGGTCGGTCCAGCCGAGGCGACGGTGTTCACCACTTCGGCATCACCGCAACCAGCAACCACCGAGTCTATCTCAACACCAGCACCAACAGCAGTTCGATGACCGGCTCAAAGATCTGTTCCAGCACCAAGAAAACCAACCACAGCTCCAAGTCCAGCTACAAGAGCTCCAGTGCCAAGTTCTTCCGCCTCGTCCGAGTCATCTCAGCCTCGGCGAGGAACTACTCCAACAGCCTCTAAGGGGAAATCCATTGCAGTTACTTCTTCCCAGCAAGCTAAGGGCAAAAAGGCTCCGGATGCCACCAAGTCTGCATCTGTCGAGGCTGGGTAGCGAACCCTAGCATCAATGCTTCCCAAGAAAACTCTAGCAGCAAAGGATGTTCCTGTCGAGCCAACTGATGTGTAGCAGATGGTTCTGCATACCAGCCTAGCTCTTGCCCTAGTTGAGAGGAAAGAAGCTCACGCGAAGGGCTTGGTGGCACCCCATATTCCCACCGGCGAGCGGTACCCTCCGAGCCTTATCGAGTTCGTCATGAACTGGAACAAGGCAGAGTTCGTCCACAGCGACGATCTCCCGGAAAAGTTCGGCCCCGCAGAATTTTCCGCCCAGATGAATACCGCTGCTAAGGCAATTAACCTCGCGGGGCGAATGATGGAGGTATGTCGTTTCTCCTTTACATGTTGTAGATAATAACCATTAGTCCCCGAGCCTCCGGTGGAGTAGCTTGTTACTCGGTCGGATGCTCATTAGAAAACTAACGTAGCTCCATGTAAACTTCGAATCTGCACACACTTAGAGCCGGGTTAAGTTCCACTTGGCCCGGATCTTGTACACTTCAAATATGCACACACCTAGAGCCGGGTTAAGTTCCACTTGGCCCGGATCTTGTATACCTCTGATGGGTTCGTAGCATGGAAAACAAAAAATTTCTACCGCAAGAACGAACAAAACCCAGATCTAATCTAGATAAAAGCCAAGATCTAATCTACTAGACATGAGCAACGAGATAGATCGGTACTAACCATCGTAGAACCGAAAGCGTTAACGAGATTAGATCTCGTGGATGATGTAGTCGATCACTTGCCGATCTCAAGATCGTGTGGACGCTCCTTCCGGCGCCGCGTTCCGGCAGCGCTTCATGACGGTCACATGCGGAGTCGAAGCGCACCTTCCTCTCCTGTTCCAGCAAGCAGCGGAGGTAGTAGATCTTCTCCACGGAATCCCAGCAGCCTGACGTGGTGGTGGTGGTGGAGATGAGAATTCTGAGGCTTCGCCTATGCCTGCAGAAGAAGCGTGGAGGAGAGAGGCTGAGATTGGGAGTTATGAGACAAGGTGCAGAGGGGCACCCCTCCTTCTATTTAAAGGAGGGAGGCGTGCACAGGGAGGAGTCCTAGTAGGACTCCCTCCTCCTTGGGCAAGGGTTGGGGGAGTCCTCCTCCCCACGAATCCGTGTAGTACCCCACTTGGTTTCTTTGATCCCTTTCTTGGTTTTCAAGCAAACTCCAAGAAATCCTCTAGAACCTTCCAGAACATTCCGAAACCTTCTAGAATCTCCATACAAACACTCCGGAACATTTCCTAGCTTAGAAAATGACCCCCAATATATGAATCTCATTCTCCGGACCATTCTGGATCTCCTCGTGATGTCCCGGATCCACTCCGAGACTCCGAACAACATTCGGTCTCCAACACAAATTCCATATCTACTTCAAACAACTTCGAACCTTAAGTGTGTCACCCTACGGTTCGTGAATATGTAGACATGATGAAGACACCTCTCCCATCAATAACCATCAGCGGGATCTGGAGATCCATAACGGCTCCCACATACTCAACGATTACTTCGTGATCGATTGAACCAATTAACATACGAAACCAATTCCCTTTGTCTCGCGATATTCTACTTATCTAAGGTTTGATCGTCGATATCTTCATACCTAGTTCTTCCTCGTTACTGATAAGTACTCTTTACTCGTTCCATGTTATGTCATCCCTTGTGACCTAGTCACACGCTTGCAAGCTGTCTAGATGACATTCCACCGAGAGGGCCCAGAGTATATCTATTCGTCATATGGATGGACAAATCCCAATCTTGGTCTATGCGCTTCAACACATACTTTTAGAATACCCAATGACACCTTTATAACCGCCCAGTTACGAAACGGCGTTTGATGTCATCAAAGTACCCATCCGGTGATGGTGATTAACATAACCTCATGGTCGAAGGATTAGGTTACTATGTATTTCAAAGCTTACTGACAATCTGAACTTAATGACTTGATCTTATGCTACGCTTACTATGGGTGTGTGTCCATCACATCATTCTCCTAATGATATAACCTTGTTATTAATCACATCCAATGTCTATGATCAGGAAACCATGATCATCAATCAATCAACAAGCTAGTTCAACAAGAGGCTTACTAGGGACTCTTTTATGTTTACAAAACACACAAGTATTAGTGTTTCCTAATAATACAATTATAGCATGGGATGTAAACTTTCATCATAAACATAAAGATATAATAATAACCTCTTTTATTATTGCCTCTTGGGCATATCTCCAACAGTCTCCCACTTGCACTAGAGTCAATAATCTAGATTACATGGTAATATACCGAACACCCATGGCGTTCTGGTGTTGGTCATGCTTTTCTCTAGGGAGAGGTTTAGTCAACAGATCTGCTACATTCAGATCAGTGTGTACTTTGCAAATCTTTATGTCACCATCTTGGACATACTCGCGAATAGCATGAAAACGTAGCTTGATGTGCTTTAGCTTGCTATGTGACCTTGGCTCCTGTGCATTAGCTATGGCACCTGTGTTGTCACAGTAGATGGCCATCGGGTCTAACGCACTGGGAACCACGCCAAGTTCAGTAATGAACTCCTTCATCCATATGCCTTCTTGTGCAGCCTCCGAAGCAGCTATGTATTCCGATTCAGTTGAAGATTTCGCCACAACGCTCTGCTTGGCACTCCTCCAGCTTATTGTAGCACCATTCAAAATAAATACGTATCCAGACTGTGACTTGAGTCATACGGATCGGTGTTCCAACTAACATCAGTGTAACCGTTTACAACAAGCTGTTCATCACCTCCATAAGAAAGAACCATATCCTTAGTCCTATTAGGATACTTTAGGATATTCTTGATCGCTTGTCTAGTGTTCCATTCGGGATCACTTTGATATCTGCTAGTCAAACTAATAGCATGTGCTATATCCGGTCTCGTACACAGCATGGCATACATGATAGAACCTATGGCCGAGGCATAGGGAATTTTATTCATCTTTTCTCTATCTTCTGCCGTAGCTGGACTTTGAATTTTACTCAAGGTCTTACCTGACAACATGGGCACGAACCCTTTCTTGCTCTCTTCCATTCTAAACTTCTTTAGAACTTTGTCTAAGTATGTACTTTGTGAAAGCGCTATTAGGCGTCTTGATCTATCTCTATAAATCTTGATGCCTAGAATATATGCTTGCCAAGATCCTTCATTGAAAAACTATTATTCAAATAGGTTTTGACGCTATTAAGAAGTTCTATATCATTCCCAATCAACAATATGTCATCTACATATAGTACTAGGAATACTACAGAGCTCCCACTCACTTTCTTGTAAATACAAGCTTCTCCATAAGTTTGTATAAATCCAAAGTTTTTTATTACTTTATCAAAACGTTGATTCCAACTCCGGGATGCTTGCTTCAGTCCATAAATGGAGCGCTGAAGTTTGCATACCTTATCAGCATCACTAGGATCGACAAAACCCTTGGGTTGTACCATATACAACTCTTCCTCAATGTCACCATTAAGGAATGCTGTTTTGACATCCATCTGCCAAATTTCATAATCGAAATATGCAGCGATTGCTAACATAATCCTCATAGACTTTAGCTTTGCTACTAGTGAGAACGTCTCATCGTAGTCAACTCCTTGAATTTGTCGGAACCCTTTCAAAACAAGTCAAGCTTTATAGACGGTAACATTACCATCAGCATCTTTTTTCTTTTGAAAATCCATTTGTTCTCGACAGCCTTACGGCCATCCGGTAAGTCCACCAAAGTCCATACTTGGTTTTCGTACATGGATCCCATTTCGGATTTCATGGCTTCTAGCCATTTGCCGGAATCTGGGCTCACCATAGCTTCTTCATACGTCCCAAGGTCATCAGTGTTGTCCACCAACATGACGTTCAAGGAAGAGTCATACCACTCAGGAGTGGTACGAACCCTCGTTGACCTGCGAGGTTCAGTAGTAACTTCGTTCGAAGTTTCATGATCAGCATCATTAGCTTCCTCTCCAGTTGGTGCGGTGACGCGAAACATCTTCGGTCTTGCGCTATTCTCAACTCCGAAGAAGGTTCAACAACCTCGTCGAGTTCTACTTTCCTTCCGATCACTTCTTTCGAGAGAAATTCCTTCTCGAAAGGATCCATTCTTAACGAAAACTTTGCCTTCGGATCTATGATAGAAGGTATACCCAATTGTTTCTTTAGGGTATCCTATGAAGACGCATTTCTCTGCTTTGGGTTCAAGCTTATCAGGCTATAACTTCTTTACATATGCTTCGTAACCCCAAACTTTAAGGAACGACAACTTAGGTTTCTTACCAAACCACAATTCATACGGTGTCGTTTCAACGGATTTAGATGCTGCCCTATTTAAAGTGAATGCGGCTGTCTCTAATGCATAGCCCCAAAATGATATGATAAATCTGTAAGAGACATCATAGACCAACCATATCTAAGAGAGTTCGATTACGTTCGGACACACCATTACTGTTGTGGTGTTCGGCGGTGTCAACGTGAAAGTATTCCACATTTCTTTAAATGCATGCCAAACTCATAACTCAGATATTCACCTCAGATCGAGCGAAACTTAATCTTCTTGTTACGATGATTTTCCACTTCACTTTGAAATTCCTTAAACTTCTCGAAAGTTTCGGATTTATGTTTCATAAAGTAGACATACCCATATCTACTCAAGTCATCCGTGAAAGTGAGAACATAACGATATCCACCACGCGATGCTACACTCATTGGACCACACACATCGGTATGTATTATCTCCAATAAGTCTGTAGCTCGCTCCATTATTCCAGAGAATGGAGTCTTAGTCATTTTTCCCTTTAGACATGCTTCGCATCTTTCAAGTGATTCAAAATCAAGTGATTCAAGAAGTCCATCAGAATGGAGTTTCTTCATACGCTTCACTCCAATGTGACCAAGGCAGCGATTGCCACATGTATGTAGAATTATCATTTAATTTTATTCGTTTAGCATCTATGTTGTGAACATGTGTATCACTACTATCGAGATTTAATAAGAATAAACCATTTATCTCAGGTGCAAAACCATAAAAGATATTACTCATATAAATCGAACAACCTTTATTTTCAGACTTAAAAGAGTAACCGTCTCGCAATAAACAAGATCCAGATATAATGTTCATGCTTAACGCAGACACCAAATAACAATTATTTAAATTTAAAACTAATCCCGGTGGTAGATGTAGAGGGAGCGTGCCGACGGCGATCACATCAACCTTGGAGCCATTTCCAACACGCATCGTCACCTCTTCTCTTGCCAGTCTTCGTTTATTCCACAGCTCCTGTTTTGAGTTACAAATATGAGCAACCGAACCAGTATCAAATACCCAGGCACTACTACGATTACTAGTAAGATACACATCTATAACATGTATATCGAATATACCTTTCTTCTTGATGTTGCCGTTCTTTAGATCCACCAGGTATTTGGGACGGTTATGCTTCCAGTGACCAGCACCCTTGCAGTAGAAGCACGCAGTTTCAGGTTTAGGACCAGCCTTGGGTTTCTTAGCAGGTGCGGCAGCTTTCTTGCCGTCCTTCTTGAAGTTCCCCTTGTTCTTAGGCTTGCCCCTTTTCTTGAAATTGGTGGTCTTATTGACCATCAACACTTGGTGTTCTTTCATGATCTCCACTTCAGCAGTTTTCAGCATGGACGATAGTTCAGGCAACGTCTTGTTTATGCAGTGCATATTGTAGTTCATCACAAAGTTCTTGTAACTTGGTGGTAGTGATTGGAGGACACGGTGAATCCCCAATTTATTAGGAATCAGTATCCCCAACTCTTGGAGTTTGTTTGCGTGCCCAGACATGGTGAGCACGTGCTCGCTAACGGAGCTACCCTCTTCCATCTTGCAGGTAAAGAATTTCTCGGAAGCTTCATAGCTTTCCATGGCCGCGCGAGTCTCAATGATGAGTTTGAGCTCCTTAATGATTTCAAATGGGTCATGGTGCTCAAAACGCTTTTGAAGCTCCGATTCTAAACCGTCTGATGGCACCTCGAATCGTGGAGTAGTGATGTTTCCGAGTGGCATAAACATTCTTTACGTCATCGGTGGCATCTTCTGCAGGTGGGTCACCTAGCGGTGCTTCGAGCACATAGGTCAACTGACCAGCCCTGAGGACGATCTTCAGTCCATGGAACCAGTCCGTGAAATTGCTTCCATTGTTCTTAAGGTTTTCTTTCTCTAGGAACGCATTGAAATTGATGGAAACGTTCGCCATAATCTACAACAAATTTGCAAGTAATTTAGACTAAGTTTATGATAAATAGTGTTCAAATTTAATTCTTAAATTCACTAGGTGAACTCCCACTCAAAACAACATCCCTCGCAGTTGTTTTAGTGATTACACGAACCAAATCCACTACACCAAGTCCGATCATCACGTGAGATGATGTAGCTTCATCAGCGAACAATCTTCATGTTCATCATATCAATCATATGACTCATGCTCTACCTTTCGGTATTCTGTGTTCCAAGACCATGTCTGTACATGCTAGGCTCGTCAAGATTAACCTTAGTTTCCGCATGTGCAAATCTGGCTTGCACCCGTTGTATGCACACGTAGAGTCTATCACACCCGATCATCACGAGATGCTTCGAAACGACGAGTCTTAGCAACGGTGCCAACTAAGGATGAACACTTTATTACTTGATATTTAGTGAGAGGGATCATCTTATAATGCTACCGTCGTGATCTAAGCAATACAAGATGCATAAAGGATTAACATCACAGGCAATTCATAATTAGTGTGATATGATATGGCCCTTTCTTCTTATGCCTTCGATCTCCATCTCCAAAGCACGGACATGATCTCCATCATCACCAGCATTGAGTCAAGGTCCGTGGCACCACTTCATGGTTGTCCATCATCACTAGAAACTATTACAACTACTTGGAACAAAGCTATTACAAGATGAATAAACACGTAGGTCTTAACAGAATTAAAGACAACCATTAGGCTCCTGCCGGTTGCCATATTACAACAAGGATCATTACATACATCAAATACAATCACAATCACATGTAGGCCATATCACATCACAAAACCCCTGCAAAAACAAGTTAGATGCCTCTAATTTTCTTTGCAAGTTTTACGTGGCTTGGGGCTTTCGACTAAGAGCGCATCTTACCTACGAAACTGAACCACAACGTTGATACAAGTGCTATCAAGTGCAAAGTGTAGATTTGATCTATACTATGATGGGAGAGACAGACACCCGCAAAGCCACTTGTGCAATACGAGTTGCACGTCAAGCGTGGAGCAAGTCTCATGTACGATGACATGTAATGTTAGCCTGGGCCGCTTCATCCCACCATACCGCAAGATGCAAAGTACACATATAGCAAAAGACGACACGAGCACCAACGCCCACAACCTCATTGTGTTCTACTCGTGCAACAGATCTACGCATAGACAAGGCTCTGATACCACTGATGGGTTCGTAGCATGGAAAACAAAAAATTTCTAACGCAAGAACGAACAAAACCCAGATCTAATCTAGATAAAAGCCAAGATCTAATCTACTAGACATGAGAAACGAGATAGATCGGTACTAACCCTCGTAGAACCGAAAGCGTTAACGAGATTAGATCTCGTGGATGATGTAGTCGATCACTTGCCGATCTCAAGATCGTGTGGACGATCCTTCCGTAGCGTTACAGTAGCGCTTCCGCAGACGGTCACACATGCGGAGTCGGCACCTTCCTCTCCCGTTCCAATGCAGCGGAGGTAGTAGATCTTCTCCATGGAATCCCAGCAGCACGACGGCGTGGTGGTGGTGGTGGAGATGAGAATTCTGCAGGGCTTCGCCTATGCCTGTGCAGAAGAAACGTGGAGGAGAGAGGCGGCTGAGATTGGGAGTTATGAGACAAGGTGCAAGAGGGGGCGCCCCCTCCCTTCTATTTAAAGGAGGGAGGCGCGCCTGGGGAGGGGGAGTCCTAGTAGGACTCCCTCCTCCTTGGGCCGGCGGGTTGGGGGGAGGAGTCCTCCTCCCCCACGAATCCGTGTAGTACCCCACTTGGTTTCTTTGATCCCTTTCTTGGTTTTCAAGCAAACTCCAAGAAATCCTCTAGAACCTTCGAACATTAAAACCTTCTAGAATCTCCATACAAACACTCCGGAACATTTCCTAACTTAGAAAATGATCCCCAATATATGAATCTCATTCTCCGAACCATTCCGGATCTCCTCGTGATGTCCCGGATCCATTACGAGACTCCGAACAACATTCGGTCTCCAACGCAAATTCCATATCTACTTCAAACAACTTCGAACCTTAAGTGTGTCACCCTACAGTTCGTGAATATGCAGACATGATGAAGACACCTCTCCCATCAATAACCATCAGCGGGATCTGGAGATCCATAACGGCTCCCACATACTCAACGATTACTTCGTGATCGATTGAACCAATTAACATACGAAACCAATTCCCTTTGTCTCGCGATATTCTACTTATCCGAGGTTTGATCGTCGTTATCTTCATACCTAGTTCTTCCTCGTTACTGATAAGTACTCTTTACTCGTTCCATGTTATGTCATCCCTTGTGACCTAGTCACACGCTTGCAAGCTGTCTAGATGACATTCCACCGAGAGGGCCCAGAGTATATCTATCCGTCATATGGATGGACAAATCCCAATCTTGGTCTATGCGCTTCAACACATACTTTCAGAATACCCAATGACACCTTTATAACCACCCGCCATTCTGGCGGCGTTTGATGTCATCAAAGTACCCATCCGGTGATGGTGATTAACATAACCTCATGGTCGAAGGATTAGGTTACTATGTATTTCAAAGCTTACAGCAATACGAACTTAATGACTTGATCTTATGCTACGCTTACTATGGGTGTGTGTCCATCACATCATTCTCCTAATGATATAACCTTGTTATTAATCACATCCAATGTCTATGATTAGGAAACCATGATCATCAATCAATCAACAAGCTAGTTCAACAAGAGGCTTACTAGGGACTCTTTTATGTTTACAAAACACACAAGTATTAGTGTTTCCTAATAATACAATTATAGCATGGGATGTAAACTTTCATCATAAACACAAAGATATAATAATAACCTCTTTTATTATTGCCTCTTGGGCATATGTCCAACAACCTCGAATATGCACACACCTAGAGCCGGGTTAAGTTCCACTTGGCCTGGATCTTGTACACTTCGAATATGCACACACCTAGAGCCGGGTTAAGTTCCACTTGGCCCGGATCTTGTACACTTCGAATATGCACACATCTAGAGCCGGGTTAAGTTCCACTTGGCCCAGATCTTGTACACTTCGAATATGCACACACCTAGAGCCGGGTTAAGTTCCGCTTGGCCCGGATCTTGTACACTTCGAATATGCACACACCTAGAGCCGGGTTAAGTTCCACTTGGCCCGGATCTCGTACACTTCGAATATGCACACACCTAGCTAATTTTACACTTCTGTACTTTTTTCAGGTAACCACTAATCGCCAGAGCGCTAAATTCCAATGCCTGCTGGATACCCACAAGATGCTACGCGCAAAACATGTGGCACTTAGTGCAGAACATGAAAAGAGGGGTAATTTTCTCCCTCGGCACCTCTCCGTTTTTCTTCACTTTCTTCCGCCGAACTAATCTCCTCCTTCGGTTTCTGCAGCTGGGGTGGAGGCTGAGAACAAGATCATGCGGAAGAACTTGGAGGAAATTCGGGGTATGTCCTCTTTTGTTCGACCTCGTAGTGTTTTCCATTTCTTCTTCTCCTTGGCTCGGCAAACATTCACTCCTCGGCTCACGGTCAACATACTATTTCAGCATCGCTTGAGGATAGTGTGCCCGTGCCTGATATGATGTTGCATTTTCTCGAACAAGCAGGGCAGCATCAAGCCGAGCTGAAGAAAAAGGATGATGAGCTCGCTCTCCTCCGGACTAAGGACGATGAGATTGCCAAGCTTAAGGCTGAGATAGAGAAGATGAAGGCCCAACACCAAACCGAGCTCCAAAAGGTTGGCCAGAACTTCACAGAAGAGCGTGAGCGCCTTACTCTCCAGATCTCCAAGGACCAGGACCTACTCAGAGAATCCTACCTCCAGCTTGGGTCGGCAAACGCTGAGCTTGAGCAACTTCGCAAAAGACGCGATGACTGCATCAAGGAGTTAACCCCGATCCATAGCCATATTTCTCGTAAGTTCCTTTCCCTTATCCGACATAATTCTCCGGGTTACCTCATATGTCTTTTCTTTACCTTCTTCCTTTGCCTTGTTTCCAAACCACTTTCCAGAGGGTACTTCTATTGCAAGCGCTGCTGTTGCCAAATTTCGCCGAGAGAGGGGTACTCCCGTCGTTCCTGACGGTGAGAGCATTCCCTTAGACATGGAGGACCTATTGGTCAGCCTGTCAGCTCGCGTGGAAACCATCAAGAATTATGGCAAGGATATCCTCGACGTTGCAGTTCGCATTTTCAATACGTTCTGGCCTGTAGAGAGTAGCCCGGAGACCATCACGATTCTCGTCGAGAAGTTAATGGAGATTGAGACCCAGCTTGACTTCTAGAGGGAGTCCGCTGGGCGTGCGGCAGCCGATACCATCCTTCACCATATTCTCACATGGTACGAGAAGATCGACCTCAGCCTCCTTACACGCCGGCGCACCGGATCCAGATGGACCGATGATCCGGAGTGGGTAGCTCGGCGCCAGGCTTGCGCCTACAGCCTCGTCGAATATTCTCCTATTCATGACTGGGTTGAAGGACCGAGCTTCCTGGAATCCGCTGGGGACGAACACAATGAGAACATTGAAGATGGGTCGGATGAGGGCGGAGAAGATGATTCTTCAGATATTGAAGACAGCGACAATGACGCCGAACTTCCTCCTCCTTCTGCTCCTTAGTTCCAAAAAACTTGAAAATTTATCAGATCCCCGGTATGCCAGGTGCAATTGTATGCTAGATATGTGATATTTTGCTACTACATTTCTATGCCGGATTAACTTGGGCGCAGTCCCCGAGTTTCATTTTCTTGTTCGTCCAATTCTCTGGCTCGGTCCGTGTCTACCTTGATTCGGTTTTACGACTTACGAACCCGAGCTTCAAAAATTGTTTTAACAATACTTAGAAACTTTTAGGCTTAGCTCAAAATAATTCAGCATAATAACTTGAAAATAAATACAGGGTTAGTCCGAAAAACAAACGTTAGCTCAAATAAACTCGTTTCCTTAGTTGTTTTTCATGTGCTACGCAATTCCAAACTTGTTCTCTTACTTGCCATGAAGCCAATTCTTGTTGGACAGCAGCAAGTCGAAGAGTTGGGTTTTTGGTGCTCACACATTACTAATCCGGGTTAAGTAGAACAACTTATTCCAGCTAACGTACAAGAGACAATAACAATAATTATTAAGGCAGTCCCCGAGTTACTACTCGAGGTGCTGCCATTTCATTGATAAGCTCATTGCCGACATACATACCGACATATGAGACGACTCGGATACATACACTTCTTAGCTAAGTGTAGAAGGGACAAAGTAGTGCTACATTCCACGGTCGCTTAGATTCCTCTCCGGACCTATCCGCCTTGTTCTTTTCTTGTGGCTTTGCATCTATAAGATAGTAAGAATCATTGTGCAATGCTTTGCTCACAATGAATGGCCCTTCCCATGGGGGGGATAATTTATGCATGCTAGTATTACGTTGTACCAACCGGAGCACCAGATCGCCTTCCCGAAAGACTCAGGGGCACACTTTCCGGCTATGATAGCGTCAGAGATTTTACTGATATATGGCGGATCTGGCGATGCAGTTCTCTTGCTTCTTCCAGCAGATCAACATCATTTTGCCGCCCTTCTTGCACTTCGGCTTCTGTGTATTGGGTGACCCTAGGCGAATCATGCTCTATGTCGGCTGGTAGTACAGCTTCATATATATACCGAAAAAATGGCGTATAACTTTGTTGATCGATTCGGAGTTGTTCTTAAACTCCACAAGATACCTGGTAGTTCTTCTATCCAGCACCCCGCTGATCTTTGCAGCGGCTCAATGAGCCGGGGTTTTATCCCGGATAATACTAATCCGTTGGATCTTTCCACCTGTCTGTTCGATGCGGGGTGGGCTACCGAGGCGACATCGACTCGGATCTTCTTGTCTCGGCAAAAGCGCGCAAATGCTCCTTCCGCAAAATTTGTTCCATTATCAGTTATAATACTGTGTGGATAACCGTATCTCAAGATGATGTCTTTGAGAAATGTCACGGCCGTAGCTCCATCATATTTTCTTATAGGTTCCACTTCAATCCATTTTGTAAACTTGTCCACCATGACCAAAATGTGTGTCATGTTTCCTCTCGCTGGTTTGAACGGGCCAACCATATCCAAGCACCATACAACAAATGGCCACGTAATTGGTATGGTCTTGAGTTCCGACATAGGCATATGTGTCTTGGTAGCGTACCTCTGACAACCATTGCATTTTCTCACCAGATCTTCTGCTTGTTCTAAGGCACTTGGCTAGTAGAATCCATGCCGGAACGCCTTTGCCACCAAAGCTCGGGATGAGGCATGGTGCCCGCATTCTCCTTGGTGTATATCTCAGAGGATGTCAAGTCCTTCTTCCGGGTCAACACATCGCTGGAGGACGTTGGTTACACTCCGTTTGTATAGCTCGGAATTGATGATCGTGTATGCCTTTGCTCTCCTCTGAGTTTGCCTGGCTAACACCTCCTCAGCGGGTAACGTTCCGTCTTTCAGAAATTGGAATATAGGCAGTGCCCAAGCTGGTATCGCTCGTGGAGGGAATACGTCCTCATCAATTTCCATCTGATCCACCGCATAACTTCAGCCGGATCACGCTGAACAGTCCCCGGGTCTAGCGAGGTAGTCCCCGGGTTTGCTGATGCAGTCCCCGGGTCTCGCGTACTACCTCCCGTGTCAATGTCCATGGGCTCAGCTCCGGATTCCGTATTTTCCGGGACATAGATCGAGTCGGTTCCTGGGGACGTCCTGATAGATGGTTTTCTGAGGTGTTCCAATGCTACACCTGGTGGAATTGCCTGTCTGGTCGATCCGAGCTTTGACAACATGTCGGCAGCCTCGTTTTCCACTCGGGGTACATGGTGAAATTCACACCCCTCGAAGTAACCAGATATCTTCTGCACGTGAAATTTGTATAGTGCCATGTTTGGATCCAGGGTGTCCCACACTCCGGACACCTGCTGCACCACCAGATCCGAGTCGCCAAAGCATATTATCCGACGTATGCCAATCTCCTTTGCCACTTTGAGCCCATGCACAAGAGCCTCATACTCAGCGACATTGTTCGATGCCGCGAAATAGATCTGCAATACGTACTTTAGCTGGTCCTTCTTTGGCGAGGTAAGCACAACCCCGGCGCCTAATCCGGTTTTGGTTTTTGACCCGTCAAAGTGCATCCTCCAGTAGTTCGGATCTGGTGGCGGTGGTTCGTATTGTACCTCGGCCCAATCTACAAAAAAGTCCGCCACAACCTGAGACTTGGTCGCTTCTCTTCTGTCATATTGGGGCGCATAAGGGGCTAGCTCAATTGCCCATTTTGCAATTCTGCCACTCGCATCCTTGTTACCCATTATCTCGGATATGGGGGCTTCACATATCACTTTGATGGGGTGCTCCTCAAAGTAATGCTTTAACTTCTTTGCCGCCATATAGACACCGTATGCCACCTTTTGAAAGTGCGGGTAGTTCTGTTTTGAGGCAGACAATACCTCGCTCAAGTAATAAACTGGCCTCTGCACCGACTTACCCTCTTCATTGCGCTCCACTACAATTACTGCACTTACAACTCGGTTGGTTGCGACTATGTAGAGCAACATTGGCTCCTTTGATAGTGGAGAAGCTAACACTGGTGTAGTGGCCAACATCTTTTTTAAGTGGACAAAGGCTTCATCGGCCTGTGGCGTCCAAATGAACTTATCTGACTTTTTCATGAGCTGGTAGAGAGGCAGTGCCTTTTCTCCCAACCGACATACAAACCGACTCAACGATGCCAGGAACCCAGTGAACTTCTGGACATCGTTAAGACACTTCGGCAGCTCCATTCGTTCGATGGCTCGGATCTTAGTTGGATTAACTTTGATACCTCGGCTGGAAACGAGAAATCCGAGTAATTTTCCAGCCAGGACACCGAAGGTACATTTTTCCGGGTTAAGCTTCACCCGGAACCTTCTCAAGTTCGCGAATGTTTGCCTTATGTCGTCAAGGAGTGTTTTGCTTTCCTTGGTCTTGATAACCACATCATCCATGTATACTTGTACGTTTTGACCTATTTGGTCGTGCAAACATTTTTGCATACATCTTTGGTACGTTGCACCTGCATTACGTAAACCGAACGGCATAGTGCGATAGCAATAAGCCCCGTATGGGGTAATAAACACAGTTTTTATTTGATCATCCGAGTTCAGAGGTATCTGGTGGAAACCAGAATACGCGTCAATGAATGACAGCAATTCACATCCCGCGGTTGAGTCTATGACCTGATCTATCCTCGGCAGTGGAAACGGATCTTTTGGACACGCCTTGTTCAGGTTCGTGTAATCGATACACATACGCCAAACCACTGCCACGTTCGGATCGTCCTTCTTCTTTTCTACCAGCACCGGATTAGAGAGCCAATCCGGATACAGCACCTCCATGATAAATCCTGCTGCTAGCAACCGAGCTATCTCGTCACCAATGACTTTTCTCCTATCCTCGGCGAAGCGGCGGAGAGGTTGCTTCACCGGCCTTGCTCTGGGTCTTACGTTCAAAGAGTGCTCGGCCAACTCCCTCGAAACACCTTGCAAGTCCTGTGTAGACCAAGCAAAAATATCCCGATTCTCACGGAGGAAGTTGACGAGCTCGCTTTCCTATTTGTCAGTTAACCCGGCACCAATTGTTACAGTGCGCTCCGGGAACATGTTATCAACTGGAACCTTCTTGCTGTCCTTTGCGGCTTGAAATGAAACGCTGCCATGCGGGTTACTTAACACCGGCATATATTGTTGCGCGGACTGAGCTAATGCCGCCACTTCTTGGATTTTTATTTTCTCTTGCGCAATCACGAGTGACTCAGCTAGGTTAGACCCGGCTGAAGCACACTCAATGGAACGTCGGAAATCTCCAGCAATGGTAATCACTCCATTTGGCCCGGGCAACTTCATCTTCAGATAACTGATGTGGCATCTTGCCATGAACTTGTTCAATGCTGGTCTTCCGAGTAACGCGTGATATGCACTTTCCAAGTTCACCACCTCAAACTCCAGATTTTCAGTTCGATAGTTATCCCTTGTGCCGAATAGCACGTCGACCCGGACTTTGCCTATGGGCTCACAAGAAATGCCTGGTACAATGCCATGGAAAGTTGTTCTCGTAGCCTGGAGCATGTTCTCTGAGATGCCCAACTTGCGCATCGTATCCGCATACATTATGTTAATGCTACTGCCATTATCAATTAGTACCTTGGAGAACCTCACATTGATGTTCAGTCCAATGAATGTCGGATCTAGCACTAGCACATACGAACCTGGACTCGGCATAAGTTTAGGATGATCTTTGACGTTCCAGGTGATTTCCTGGTCCGACCAAGGCATGTACCTCGTCACTGCTGGCATGACCGCATTGACCTCCATATGTCGGTGCTGCAAGCTCTTTCTATCTTTTTCCTCAGTCGTGAACACACAATAACTCTGGTGATGTTCCCTGTACTCATTCCTTCCCTCGTTTCCGGGGTACCTCTGATCCGGTTGTTGCTGATTTTCCACCTGATGCACTGCATCCCTTCTCTCATTGTTGTCATACCTCGGCGGAGGGGGAGGCAACATTAGCTGTTGCGTGTTCGCCCCGGAGAGCAATTGCTGCCGAGGTAACTCCTGCCGAGGTTGATCATTCCGGGGTGCCCGAGCATTCCCTGAGCCACCTTGTTCTATCTTACGCATCCACTCACATTGCCTCGTTGTGTGACCCGTCGGGCTATTCGGATTTGGCGTGTGAAATTTACACGCCTGATCCAACATTCGGATTTGTCATACGTCTTCGTGCCTCTGGGCAGCTGGAAGTTTGGTATCGGTGGCTCCTTCATGATACGGGGTCCAAAGCACGCTGGACCCGGGGGACCTTGACATTCGATCTGTTCCGACCTATACAGACGATCCAGTTTTAACCTGGCGTCATCCGGCATTAAATCCCTGCTTCCCAATATTGACCCTATCACATGATAGTCCGTGCAGGGTACCGCGTTCACCATCTCCGAATCACCGTCGTTGTATCGGTTTTGCTCTCGTTGCACCTTTACATTTGCATACCTCGGCCGGCGCTTTGCTCTTGCCTCGGTATATTCCGCTGCTGCGGTTGTCCTGCTCCTGCGGAGTTTCGCTGTCCGGCATTGCCGTTGGCAGCGTTTCCTTGACCGGCATTGCCTTGGTCGTGATTACCTCGGCCAGCTTCACCTCGGCTCACACTCCGTCGATCATCATTTTTCCGTGTTTCTTTTTCTTTTCCCGCACGCGTCGGGTCGTACGGGACGATCTGCTTGTTCCGTCTGGCCGAGGTGACTACCTCTTCTCTCCTTGGACCACCATGAGGTGATGATGCGGCTCCAGCGGATTTCTCCGGGTTACCCATCACCGAATGGACGATTTTGAAAGCTCCAGCTCTCTCTGGGTTAGCTCTCAGTAGCTCTTCATTCTGTCTATTCGTGATCCGAACCAGCTCGTTAACCCTATCTTGCTGTCTCTGACGGGCCTCACCCGTCAGACCCTCTAACTCGGACGCAGCCGCATCTGCTGCTCTGAGGTTCTTCGCCGGGGTACTATACTTCGGCAACCCCACAGACAGATAGTTTTCCGACCCTTCTGCTCCATCATCACCTTCTCTGTTCATCTCGCTTATGAGATTTCTCCCTTTTACTTTTACCGTATCAACTTTGTTTGCCTTTGCATACTCACGCAGCGTCATGTTCAGCGACTGCTGAGCCGCGGCTATTTTCTTTGCGCCCTCTAGTATCTTTTGCCTAGTTTCCTCTAGCTCGGCCTGTGCCTGAGCCGGATCTACCACTGCTGCTACCGGGTTAGCCAAGCTATCCATAGCTTCTCTTAGTATGTTCTCAGGCCTCTCTAGTGGAGGTCCTCTACCTTTCCTCGGTGCCTTAGGCGTTACCTCCTGGTCCGGTGCTGGATCCTTGCTTGCGCCTGCACCTAGGTAGTCATCATCACCTCCGCATGGTCCGGGGAGCGAGCGATACGCGCCCCACGAGCCACAGTGAGGGGTGGTTCCCCCGCGTCGACGACGCGACGCGGATGACGCCTGATACGTCCACCGCAACATATACCTTGTGCGCACCGAGCTTGACGAAGAGGCCGTTGCGCGGAAGTGGGCGCATGCCGAAGCAGCCAGCGTTGTCGCCGATGAAATCCAGCGCTACAAAGCGCTGAACGAGCCCAGAGACGATGCGTTCGCCGGTGCCGATGAGGTTTCCCGTCTGGATCTTCACCCCTGCTAGCGCCGCTAGCCCCACGGTGGGCGCCAACTGTCGTGGTGGTGTCACGACAGATGCCATGGATAGGCTAAAGGTGGGGACTAATGCACGCTAGGGGAATCCAGGGAGGGATAGTGGAGTGATTCTCCACACAGAAGTTTGTATTGATTTCCTTCAAGATTACAAGTGCTCCTTGAGCTGTATTGGCGAGAGGAGGAAGAAGGAGCTCTCTTCTTTTGCCTACTATTTTTCCCTAGAACCCTAGATCAACTAGCACTATGGCCTCAAAGAACTCAACCAGTGATTATGGAATCACCAAACCAACTAGCGCTCAACCCCCTCTACCAGAAACCTAGCCCCCCTTATATAGAGGAAGTTCGGTCCCTGCCTAGGGCATACGTGGAGGCATATTCCTAAGAATATGCCCCCTCCTAAATTGGTAACCCGACCGGGGTGCTTTTCCCCCCGCGTCACACATGCTTTAGCGACGTAAGCCTCTGCGGCGCCCGCGTCAGCCGACATGGGCGTCGTCACCCTTGTCGTCCATGACCCGGTGGTCCTGCCCTTGCTTTCTCCGCTCATGCAGTGCGTACCGGACCTTCTTTTTGACCAGAGAGATTCCTTCCTTCTCCCAGAAGCTAAGCGAGGACCCGGATCATAGTAGACCCGGCCACACCTGTTCCTGCATATAAGTTAGACAAGCACTTCCGACTTACTCCTTAAGTCGGATGAGACAATGTTAGGCGACCCCCCTGGTCCGGGTTACTCCGTGATCCGGCCTGCCTTGAGGTGACCCGGCCAGCATCCGCTTTGACCTTGCCGAACCTCGGCTAACTCGGCCCTTATACTCCGGAGTGACCCTACCCGGGGGTATCCCCCCAACACTCTCAGATGATTGATCTTCGTCCGGGAGTGGGAGGAGAACATGCTGGTGAGGACATACCACACCTCTTTGGAAGTTTCAAGCCCCACAACATGGGGGATGATTTCCGGCGACAGGGAGTTCACGAATAATCCAAGCACCGTTTGATCCCACGACAGCCATGTTGTGTAGGCAAAGTTTGGGATTATGATCTTCTTCTTGTCGTTGTCTTCAGCCTGCAGGGTCATCCGTGGCACGGCGTCAGTAACATCAAGCGAGTCGAGGACCTGAGCACCACGAAGAGGGGGGGGAGGGTAGACGAGGGTCTTTGAGAAGAGAAAGTTCGACCTCGTCAACTTGGTGGAGGGCGGGGATCCAAGCGCGGTGGAGAGGATCGTCGGAGAGCTCGATGAGGACGTCATGGCCACCGGGAGAGGATTGTGATCATGAGATTTTTGGTCTTTGGTCGTCGGTTTTTTTGTAGATGAGTTTTGCGGCGGCTAGGTCATTGGAAAAGGTAGCTCTCATATCGTGAATGTTGTCGTAGGTTTGGGGAATCGATAGCCTCGTTAGAGGGTTTGTTTACGTGTTAATATATGGCAAGAAACAGCCTCTACTGTAGCGTTTACATAGGGATAGCGATTGCTAAGATTGACACAATATATCTCTATCTCTTTAACAGAATACGACTATATCTCTATCATGAAAACCACTTTGAACTTAGCATTTTCTCTAACTTAAATCTCGGCATTTATTCTTCATATACAAATGTCTCGATCAAGGTTTTTTGAGTCGCCAAGCCAAACCAAGTCGCGAACTGACTCAGCAATTAGGTGACAAAAGTCGGTGTATAATCGCCACATGTCATTGTTTAGTCGCGAGTAGCCATGATTTTGAGAAAATATTAGTCGTCGACTATACAGCTACAGCGACTCAAAAAACTTGGTCTCACTATGGTTGTAGATATATATGCTCAAAAGTAATCGATTGGAATTCAAAGGTTTTGCGAGCTAAAAAAGAAAGGAATCAAAGAGAGCATAAATAAATTAGAGAACAGTAGAAGTTCACAAAAAAGTTCGAAAAAACTTAGTGAACTAATGAAGGTTTATAAATTCATATATAAGCTGATATCAAACACTAGTTCACGACCATGCAAGAGCTGCAACAGATATGTGAAAACTACAGCATATGACAAGCCTTTTCTACTCCATAAAATTCTAAAAAAAGATCATTGAAAACTATAAGCAGGACAAGGTCGTCTCAGGTGGTATCGGGAAGCTACCACAACAATCCAATGTAATAAGCATACTAAAATTTGCAATTTTTAGTTGCTAATTGCTCCTCCAACTGGTCTCTCGGAACTGACAAATCAAGGATCAAGATACTTCATCTCCGGTGGTGATGGCTACATGTCAATTAAGTTAACCCGATAACCACACACTAAATTTTGCGATACTTTGTTGTCCTCTCCAAGACATCTACTAAGACAGCAGGGCATGATCTTTTCAAGTGCACATACCCCTCGCTTGCCAACACATCATCCATTCTATTTGAAGACACGATATATTCAACACAAGCATCTCCGAGCCTGCTGCAGTGATGCTGATCAGCTAGAGCTAACGTGGTTGCCACAGTTCCGACATCAAGACTTTTGCAAAGAATGCTTTCACATTCAATCTTCATCCTTTCCATTGCATACCGATCTGCAGCAACTAGTAGGTGCCGGACCATTTGTTTACTGTCATCAGCGTCAAGATTGTTCATGGAAGGCAATAAATCTGTGTAGATGAAGTGAAGCAATGCCTTGAAAAGAGCAGGATGCATGTCTTGGACTCACTAGTAGAAAGGGGATCTTTGGTCCAGCCCCTAAAGTCATTTATCCGGGTTTGAATAACAAATCGGAACCAATGCCAGACATCGGTCTCGGTTCATGCTGCCAGGACATCGGTCCCGGTTCATCTCGGGGTATTGGTCCCGGTTCATGGCATGAACCGGGACCAATGATCAGCAGAGCATTAGTCCCGGTTCATGCAACGAACCGGGACCAAAGGGTTTCTCTTTAGTCCCAGTTCAGGATAAAAACCGAGATTAACCAGTCTAAATATTCATAGATTTAAAAAAAATTGAAAAAAAAAATCAAAAAAATAAATTGTTTTTTAAAAAATTTAGAAAAAAGACCTTCAAATTCGATTCATGCGAAAAGGGACCAAAAGGTCTCTACCAGCCTTGACGACGACGGACCACGTGGAGACCCATTGGTCCCGGTTCGTGCCAGAACCGGGACCAACATTGATTTGAAGTAATTGGTCGCGGTTCAAAAACTGGGACCGAAGGGGGGCTTTTCTCCTAGTGACTGTTATGTTCTGCCTCCGCTTGTCTCTCATCGGTCCGTAGAGCTCTGCCTTGAAGACTGGCGATCTCGTTGCAAGTACAATCTTATGTGCAGGGAAAACCTCCCCTTTAACATCGAATGTCACATCTGCTTCCTCTGCTGTTTCTAGCAGCTTTCCAAAAATTTCTGGCAAATCTGAGTGTGGCCTCTGAAGCTCCACCATTATCGCAGTCTCAGCAACAAGTGGTTCCTTGACCACAGTGAGATCGCACTCAATGATGAGACGGTCATCCCGCAGGTAAATTGCTACTCCCCCAAGCAAATGAGTTCTGAATGGTGTCGAGAGGATCGAATATGCTTGGGGATTCCATGGAGGGAAACACCGATGACGACAGCCCGCTGACCTGGTTGACAAACCTCAAGTCGTAGAGCGCACGTACCTTGGGGCCCTTGCCCAGGAGCTCGATGTAGACTGAGACGTAGTCCTTGGCCTCCTCCTTCAATCCGTCAGGGTAGCAGCGGATGCACCACTCGTACCCGCCAACAGAAGCAGGGGTGGACCAGATGAATTTGCCGGTGCCCATGCCCTTATGCAAACTGTACCCATTGATCTCGAATGTCTCACTATTGTGGTAGATATATATGCTCAAAATCAAAAGTAATTGATAGGAACTCAAAGTTTCTCATCTTTAGAAAGAAAGCAATCAAAGAGAGCATATATAAATTAGAGAGCAGTAGAAGTACACAAAAAAGTTCGAAAAACTGAGTGAACTAATGAAGATTCATAAATTCATATATAAGATGATATCCAATCACTAGTACTACATGCAAGAGAGAGACTCTTCTCCTCCAAAAGTCAACAGAAGAACTTCAACAGATATGTGAAAACTACAGGACATGACAAGCCTTTTCTACTCCAAACAGACTAAAAAAGATCACGGAAACTAAAGGCAAGACAAGCTCGTCTCAGGTGGTATCACATAACCATGGGGAAGCTAACACAATGAGCATACTGAAACTTGCAATACTTAGTTGCTGAGTGCTCCTCCAAAAGATCACTAGAAACTGGCAAGTGAGGGATTAGACTACTTCATCTCAGGTGATGATGGCTATATGTCAATTAAGTCAACTATTCCAATTTTAACCCAGCATGAGCACACTAAATTTTGCGAGACTTTGTTGCCCTCTCCAAGACATCTACCAAGACAGCAGGGCATGATCTTTTCAAGTGCACATACCCCTGGCTTGCCAACACAAGATCCATTCTATTTGAAGACATGATAAACTCAGCACAAGCATCTCTAAGCCTGCTGCAGTGATGCTGATCAGCTAGAGCTAACGTGGTTGCCACAGTCTCGACATCAAGACTTTTGCAAAGAATGCCTTCACATTCAATCTTCATCCTTTCCATCGCATACCGATCTGCAGCCACTAGTAAGTGTTTGACCATTTCTTTCTTGTCATCGCCATCAAGATTGTCTATGGAAGGCAATGAATCTGTGTAGATGAAGTGAAGCAATGCCCTGAAAACAGCAGGCTCCATGTCTACAACCATTATGTTCTGTCTTTGTTTGTCTCTCATTGGTCCATAGAGCTCTGCCTTGAAGACTGGCGACCGTGTTGCAAGCACAATCTTATGCGCATGGAAAACCTCCCCTTTAACGTCGAATGTCACATCAGCTTCCTCTGCTGTCTCTAGCAGTTTTCCAAAATTATCTGACAGGTCTGGTGGTGGTATCTTAACCTCTACAGCCTTGGTAACAAGTGGTTCATTGACCACGGTGAGATCGCACTCAATAATGAGACAGTCATCCCGCAGGTAAGCTGACTTTTCAAGGTCGCTCCTCTTCTGGAACCTGAATAACCCCCAAGCAGATGATTCATCGAGGGGATTGAACTCCTTCGGCGATTCCAAGCAAGAGTGCATCGATGACGACAGCATGCTGTCCTGGTTGACCAACCTCAAGACGTAGTGCGCCAGTGCCTTGGAGCCCTTGCTCAGGAGCTCGATGTAGACTGAGACGTAGTCCATGGTATCCTCCATCGCTCCGTCAGGGTAGTAGCGGATGCACCACTCGTACCCGCCAACAGATGCAGGGGTGGACCGGACGAATTTGCCGGTGCCCATGCCCTTATGCAGACTGTACCCATTGATCTCGAATGCGAGCGTGGCCCGCTCCGTCCCTGGGGTGCATCTCGATTCTATCCTTTTTGTTGGCCGCTGCGATGTCGCCATTGGGGGAGTTCAGGGGTGGGGTGGGGATCAAGTGCAGCGGCGATGGGAGTTCAGGAGAAAGCGTCGAGGCGGTCTGGCGTGGGGAAACGGCGGCGGGATTGAACCGCGAGACGAGGGTTTGGGGGAGCGACGGCGACGAGGGTTCGAGAATCGAGAATAATCGATCTTGCGAGCCAAAATCTCAGCTTCGCCGCTGATTTATTTCAGAGGGCTCCCCCTTCGATTCCTTTTTTTTAGAGTGTAGAACGCACGCCTCTTCCTAACTGAAGACGGCCCAGTAAGATGATCCGTGAGCCAAAATATCAGCTACGAAGCCCGATCACGCCTCTGCAGCCCAAAACTGAAGACGGCCCAGTAAGATGATCCGTGGCCTTTGCCGGGTATACTGACTGTTGAGTTGCCGAGGGACACTGATAATCTGACGATGAAATGTACCCTGTCTACCTGATACTAGTTACACAGTTACGATCGACGAAAGATTCTGGAAAAAAGTACTCCCTCCGTCCCAAAATAAATGACGTGGGTTTATTTAGATTCGAATGTATCTAGACACGTTTTAGTATATAGGTACATTCAAATCTAGATAAACTCAAGTCACTTATTTTAGGACGGAGGGAGTATTTCCTCTGTCCAAAAAGAACTAACTTAAATTTATCTAAATTCGAATGCATTTATACACTAAAACATATCTAGATACATTTGTCAATTATTTCTAGATGGAGGGAGTATTATTTAAACAATATGTAGGGGGTGTAGATTTTTGGCTCCCAGCTCTAGTGCTCTTGCTATTTAAAAATAATAATCAAAATCATATTTTTGAGTTGCAGGAAATATTAAAAGAAATTTGGATGTAGCCCATGATTTATCCCAAGAAATATGCAAAATATCAATTTCAAATACTTTATATTCTAAAATGTTCAAATATGCAAGAATGTAGATCTGTGCAAGTATGCTTTTAAATCCACAAATTGTATCAGATTTGTAAGTTTGTGGAGGTCAAAATTATACTATAGCTTAAGTCTGGTCACATGCATGAGCAATGAGGCAGTGATAGATCTAGAATTGGGGGCAAGACCGGGCCAAAAACTAAGCAAAAAAAACTCTTGCAATAGAGCAAATTATTTTTGGTAGAATTGTGAAGATGGACATATATTTTCAAATCCGTTCAAGGACATAGATAAGTGGCAACTAATACTAACAATAGTGGCACGGTGACGACCCAAAACTAGAGATACTAGTATGGGGATACTGGATTTGAGGAGCTTTTTGGGTATGAGCATTTGGATTTGTTAATTGGTTCGATTTTGAAATCAATGCATAAAACGTTTCATCTTGTGTTCCTTAAACATGAAATCAATTCAATTATAAATAAACCCAACTATCTAATCAGTGTATCCAATTGAACTAGTGATACAATTACCTAGTGGAGGGAGCCGATAGAGTCCATGCGAGGAGCTGCGGTAGAGAAGGCAGAGCCGTAGTCCCGCAACAATCGGTCGGCACCGGCTGACAGACGCGCAGCTGATGATTAGAGGAGGGCGGGCAGGAGATGCAGAAATAGGAGGCTGCAGCCAGGTAGGGCAAGCCAGCGATGAGCAGGTGACGGTGGACAAGCAGGGGCACATGGACAGTCGAAGAGACGAGATCCGGCGTCCAGGAAGCGAGGGAGGCCGGTGGACGGATGCGGCAAGTGGCCTGGAGGCGTGGGCATGGCAGTACGCTCATGCCGTTGCAGCGAGAGGAACGCGAGCAATAGGGTCGCTCAGTTACCTGGCCAACGGGCCGTCCCGACCCGACACAGGCTTCGCGTGCCTGGCCTGGCATGGCACGTGGCGGCCCGTGAAGCTCGCGTGCCGGCACGGGGGCCTGCCTCCTAGGTCCGGGCACGACACTTATGCTTGACGGGCCGGCCCGTGGCACGTGAAGCACGCGGGCCTGATGATGTTTCTGCTAGCCCGTTAATTTATCCTATAATAAGTGTCGACTACATTCTAAATCAGCAATGTTTGCATGGTCCGATGGTTAATCGGAGGGGGCTCGAGGGGTAGGTCGCGTGTTCGACCCCCCTCTCAAACTTTTTGCGGCGATATATTCTGATTTCCCACTGCTAGCAGGCTTCACGGGCCGTGCCGGCCGGCACGCGTGCCTGAGGACGCAGCCCAGGCACAGCCCCGCTCCTGCACGGGCCGGGCCTGTCCGATGCCGTGCTATTTTCACGGGCCAACAGGCTGGCACGCCAAAACGTGGCCCGTTGGCCAGGTTTGACGCTCACAGTGGAGCGACGGGAGGCCAAGAACAAGTTGGGCCAGACCTGGGCCACGCCCTAGGCAAAAATCGTTTTGTTATAAATGATAGGCTGAAAAATTTACTACGACCCGGGCCATGGTCCTGGTTGCCCTGGGCCTGTATCCGCCCCTGCAATGAGGCCATCTGCCGTGAGCGTGTGACTACCATTTAGAACCACCCTTCTGTAGATCGGTTTTCTCTAGATGGAAGTAATTGTGCGATGACATGTCAAGTGCGCCGTGTCTCCCTCGCTCCCGCATAAGCTCTCTCCTTTTCTCTCTTCTCCCGTGAATAAGCCAAATAATTATATCTCTTTCTCCTGAGAGCTCGCCTAGGTTTCTAGATGCCAATCACCGTGTATATTTGCGAATCTTATATCTAGATCCTAGAGAAACCCGGAACATGGCAGACTCAGCGAGGTTGTTGCCTGCGTCCGCGCTTGGCCGCGAACCCGGCCAGCAGGACCGGCCCTCAGTGGGGCTAGCAGGGCGGCCGAAATTAAGTCGCACTTATAATCCATAGAATATTTTGTTATATTGATTTGACTCTCGTGGGGATTTTATATAGGAGTACAAACTTGGAGGGCAAGAAGCCTATGACTTGGAATATAAGATGATCTCTAAAGTACTAGTCTATCTCTAGTTGTGTATGTATCCTAACACCCCTCCTCAGTCGTAGCGGGAGTGGAGCAGATGCTTGCGACTGGATTTGAAGTATTGCGCTTCTGTCGTCTTCATCTCCTTGTCATCGTCACCTACGTGGACATGATCCTGGCCGGCACCTAGGGACGGTAACTGCATCCCCTTCTGGTGCCTCTCTTCCCTCCCGCAGTCACATCGGGAGTGGCGTGGACGCAAGTGACGACGCAGACGCTGTTAACTGTAGTTCTTGAGTTGTTGTAGACATTGTTCTTGATGTCGATGTCGAGGTAGCCGATCGTGATGTAGCCATGGTCGAGCCGGGTGTGGTGATGTCGTAGTCGTCGTATGTTGTGTGGCTGCCATTTGCCGAAGAGACAAAAAATTGCGCGTTTTTGCTATTGTTGTTGTTGTTGACGTAGCTGCAGTTGTGCACGTTTTGCACCTTGTAGAGGTATCGTCGGGGACATCTCTTGAGGACATTGTCATAGGTGGGACCACCAGTTTTACCAGGACTGGTGGAAGTCACCGAGCATACATGGTTCTGCTAGAACCGTATGCGTGGTCGTAGGGGCATCAAAATTTTGACGCCGGTTTATAGATGCAGTCGTCGGTGTCGTGGACGCGGCCGTGCCATCGTCAGGGTCGTGGACGCGGCCATACTATCATCGTGCCTTGCAGTTGTACTATTAGAGGGCGTCGTAGTTGTATGTCTATCATGTGGACGGGTATAGCAGCGGAGGAGGTGCGTCGACGAATATGTTGATGAATACCACGTTGATGTAGACCTTGGCTATCATGTGACGGCGACGTCGCAGCAGACGTGACGGCGATGATCGTTGCTTGAAGGTGTTCCTTGTGGCGACAATGGTGTCGATGTCATGCTGCATGTGAGAAGTCAACGAAGTCGTGTCCCACATTGGCTTGGCGTGTGGATGATGTTGATGTCGCTTATTGTGGATGCTCGACGAAGATCTTAGCTCGTAGCCTGACGGTGTCGTACAGCTTGATGTAGTTGTTCAGGTTATTGTTATCCAGCTTGGTGCAGTGCAGTTGACATAAAAGCCAGGCGAGTCGGTGCTTGCGTGGTTGAAGATCTTGAAGCTGGCCTTGTTCATGCTTACTTGAAGTTGACCATCTAACCAGGCCAAACCCATCGGGACAGCATGCGTCGGCTGGATCCTCACGTGGAGCTGGGGATGTTGATCTGCATGATGTTGCTGCAGGTTGGGTGTGTGCCTGGCTACGTGGAGTCTGAAGTCCGCTCTTGGACGGCGCCGCGTCCGCGGAGGGCTGCAGTCGTGGAAGTAGATCGCGCGTGTGGGGCGGCTCGGAGCGCCGCCGCTGCAAGGTAAAGCCGAGGGATAGCTGCCTGATCTGCACTTCGCACCGGTGAGGATCGTGATCTCTGAGATTTATTTGGCTAATTGGATCTAATCTAAAAATTAGAAAGAAAAAAATAATTTAATTTAAAATCTAATCTAAAAACCGATCCGATCTTTGATCGAGACTGGGTACCGCGCCCCCGAGGAGAAGAGATTGATCTCCCCAAGGATGGCGCGCGATACGGTAGTGGTGAAAGTTCTAGGATAGACGCCGTAAGACTAACCACTCTGATACCATGTAAAAAATATTAAATTTCTAAAATATTGTGTTATATTGATTTGACCTTTATAGGGTTTTATATAGGAGTACAAATTTGGAGAACAAGAAGCCTATAACTTGAAATACAAGATAATCTCTAAAATCCTATCTTATCTCTAGTTGTGTACGTATCCTAACAATAGCTATATCCCATATGCACGAAGTTGTCATGAGCGCCAGCCAGCGTTATTAGCGACAATTGCCCCATCAAGTTGCGGATGAGGTCAGCCTTGTAGTCAGTTGTAATGATTGAATCTCTGCTAATCGTTCGATCTCTCTCCTAATCCATCTCATGTGTACGACATTACTTTTTTTTTGAAACCATGCGACAAAACTAGGATCCGTTCTCTCCCTTGGCAAGTAACGGACTATTGTAGCTTCCTCAGTCGTCGGCATCACACATTCTGCAGATGAGAGTCTTGTTGGTTTGTGTGGAATGGTACCTGGTTAGAGGTCTGGTTACGTGTTGATATAGATGGACAACCGGTGGGCCATAATTACATGTGGAAATTAAGAGATAGAATAAAAAACAAAAGGATTGTGTATTAAACACTGCACTATGGATGAGATGAAACGAAACGGCTAACACCCCTTTAATCTAAACCTTAGAAAGTTTTAGATTATGCTTGAAACCTTCAAAGTCCTTAATAGATAGAGACTTGGTGAGCCATCTGCAATATGATCCTTACTTGAGATAAACCGAATATCAATAAGCTTATTTGCAACTCTTTCGTGAAAAAAAATTAAAATTAATTTCAATATGCTTGGTACGAGCATGTAACACTGGATTTGCAGATAAGTATGTGGCACCAAAATTATCACACCATAAGCAAGGCCGTCCTTTGAGACATATCCCCAGTTCATTGAGTAAAGCTTCTACCCATATTAGTTCAGTGATGGCATTGGCAAGTGCTTTATATTCAGCCTCAGTACTAGAACGTGAAATTGTGGCCTTCTTACGAGCATTCCAAGAAATCAGGTTAGGACCAAAAAGTATAGCAAAGCCACCTGTCGAGCGTCTATCATCAAGACATCCAGCCCGATATGCATCAGAGAAGGCACTAAGAAGCGTGGAAGGAGTTTTTTGAAAAGTAACACCAACTTGCAATGATCCTTTGACATAACGCAATATTCGCTTGGCTGCCGTCCAGTGAGCAGTGGTAGGCGCATGAAGAAACTGACAAACTTTATTGACTGAGAAGAAGATGTCCGGTCGTGTAAGAGTTAAATATTGTAATGCCCCAATGATACTTCTGTATTGAGTACTATCTTCAGATCCAAGAGGCGTGCCATCGGTAAGAAACAATATTTCTGAAGGAGATAATCATGGTGTACATTTGCTCATGGCCACACGTGTAAGAAATTCAACGGCATATTTTTCTTGTGTTAATATTTATTTTCTTGACTTCAATATCTAAAAAAAAGTGAAGATCTCCTAAATCTTTGAGAGCAAAGCTATGACTGAGGTCATGTACGAGGGAATAAATCGCCTTATCTAAGGAGTTAGTCACAATTATGTCATCCACATAGATTAGCAGAAATATAGTAACCTCAGATTTATTGTAAATAAATAGAAATGTGTCTGCTTTCGATGATGTGAAGCCAAGTGCATGAAGCTTGGAGTTGAGTCATGAATACCACGCACGAGGATCTTGCTTTAAACCATATAGAGCTTTGTTGAATTTACAAATATAATGCGGAGTTTGATGATTTTCAAACCTAGGAGGCTGTTTCATGTAGACTTCCTCTTTCAAAACGCCATGTAAAACGCGTTTTAACATCGAGTTGTCGTAAACTCCAACCTCGAGAAACAAAAATTGGCTAGCACAAACCAAATTGTGGATGATTTTACCATAGTACTGAATGTGTCCTCATAATCAATGTCATAACGTTGTTTGAAGCCTTTTGCAACAAGACGAGCTTTGTACCAGCTTTGTACCTTCCAATAGTACCATCAGAATTTTTCTTGATACGATAGACCTATTTGGAGTCAATCACATTTTTGTTTGAACTAGGTGGTACACGATGCCATGTCTTGTTGTGCATGAGTGCTTCATATTCTTCTTGCATAGCACGTCTCCCATTGGTATCCATAAGAGATTGAGAGAGATTTGGCGGTTCTCTAATAGTAGTGATTAAGTCATACCGAATAGTACCATAGATTTTTGGCTGTCGTATGTCCTTTTGGAGACGTGTGCGAGGTTCAGCAACATGAGGTGCTACAGGATCAGGTGACACAACCAATCCAGAAGAAACAATACTATCCACATCTGATCGCGAGGAATTAATTTCACCTGCCATAGACAATCCGGTGGCAATCCGGTTGATACGGTGTGGCCATCTATAGGTGCAGAAGATCCAGATGAGGGGGACCCGGGCGGAGAATTGTCAGCATGCGTGGCATCACGCATTTGGCGAGATTTCTCATGCACGGGCGAGGAAGGCACAGGCGCGGGCACTGCCGGCCTGGTGGGCCTCTAGCGGGACGACGTGGCCACGTGGGATGGGCTGGGCGCCCAGGACTGCCCCGAGGAGGATCTCTGCTCATGATCCCAGGTTGATTTCTACGCAGTATCTTCACGAGGATCGGTACCACCAGAAAAATTTGCTAGATGTACCCCAAATCTTCATTTGTTTCTGAATTTTCTGGTATATTGTATGTATCTTCTGTGATAGTATTTTCAGTATATGTATCTTCATTCGCTTCTGGTTGTTCTTCAAGTATGACAACCTGTTGAGGATTAGTGGTAGGAACAATAATCACATGATCATCATTAGTTTGCATCCCCACATGTTCAGATGGAAGAGTAGTGTGAGGTAATAGAAGAATTTCTTCACGAAGACGAGGACCGACATTAGGGTGTAGAGAAGGAAAATAAAAAATATTCTCATCAAACACAACGTCTCGTGAGATGTAAACACGACCATTAGATGTGTTTAGACATTTTACCTCTTTATGGCAAAGACTATAACCCAAGAAAACACATATTTTTAAACAAAAATAAAGTTTTATTGGTTATAGGGATGCATGTTTGGCCAACATGCACACCCAAATATACTAAGAGTCTGATAATTGGTCTTAATATTGAGAAGTTTCTCAGTTGGACTCATGTAATTGAGTATTTTAGTGGGAAGTAAATTAATAAGATAGGTGGCAGTTAAAAATGCTCCATCCCAAAATTTTAGAGGCATGGATGCATGAGCAAGTAAGAAAGGCCAACCTCGACAATATAGCGGTGTTTTTGCTCAGCCGAACCATTTTGTTGATGAGCGCGAGGACATGATACATGGTGTGTAATACCAACTTTTTGAAAGAAGGTATTAAGTTTCTCATACTCACCATCTGAATTAGTTTGCATGGTGATTATTTTGCGATCAAATTAGCGTTCAACAAGTTGTTGGAAATTAAAAAAAAACTTGATAAACATCAGAACGCTTTTTAAGCAAATATATTTGCTGAAATCATCAATGAAGCTCACATAATATAAGTGTTTTCCAACAAAAGCCGAAGCGGGACCTCATACATCAGAAAATATTTGTTCCAATGGAATAGTGGATACACTCGTAGAAAGGGGTAGGGAAATTGGTGGCTCTTGGCTTGTTGACAGAAATCACATATGTAAGGTTTTATTTGTGGCTCATAAGAGAGTTTATTTTTTTGAAGCACTTGTTGAACGATAAAAGATGACGAATTCCCTAGACGATCATGCCAAGTTGATGAAGTGGGCTTGATGGCAAAAAAAAGCATGCTTGAGAGATGACCCCATGATGGAAGGCATGATTGGAGAAAGACCACCATGGCATGGACCTTTAAAGAGAATTTTCTCCGTGTCCTGATCCTTGATAAAAATAAAAATGGGTGAAATTCAAGGAAAACATGATTATCTAGGGAAAGTTTATGAATATATATTAGATTTTTGGATGCAGTGGGAATATGTAAGATATTATTAAGAGAAATAGAACTATGAGTGATGTGTAGAGTAGAATGACCAACATTAGTAATTGTCATACCATCACTATTTGCTATATGAACTTGATCGTGTCCCTTTTACTTTTCACGAGTTGTTAATTTGCCCAATTCACTAGCAACATGATTTGTTGTACCGGTATCAAAGTACCAATTTGTATCTACTCCATGCGAGGCAATATGCGCACCCTTGTCATCTGAGCGAGAATTATGGTCGTCATTATTATCGGAATACCTCCACCAACATTCACTAGCCGGGTGCCCATACTTTTTGCATATTTGACAAGTGATGTCTCGGCGAGGTGAGGGTATGCGGCCACGTCCACCTCTCTTTTGTGCACCACGACCATGTGGAGGAGCATCATGGTGCTGCATTTGTGGACCACAATGCTGCCAATTTCCACCGCGAGTATTCTGCCTATTATTATGGAAGTGACGACCATGAGTAGCAGCATTGATGGAAGATTCAACAAGATATATTTAGAAGCTGACATATCCTTTTTTTGGTGTTCACAAGTTTGCCACGTAGCATGTTAACACGTGCTTTGGATTGTGAGGTAAAAATAGATTCAATAGCAGCCCATATACCTGCAGCATGTTCCAATCCAAAGACTTGAACAAGAAGAACCTTACTCAGCAATTTAGTAAGATGACTCACAATTTTTTGATCCCTTTCAATCCAGACATCATATGCCGGATTGGGGATAATTCTCCTTGTGCCTTCTTCTTCTACCTCCAATGTTTTTGCAGGTGCTGCATCGGTGCCATCCAGTATCCCCATGACACGAGCACCGCAAAGAGTTAGAAGAACTTGTATCTTCGATCTGAGCACGAAATGGGCTTTAACACGGTTCTTCTCTAACCGTGTTAAAGGGGCCTGTACCAGCGTGGACTGCAGCAAAAAGGAGTTTCTTTAACACCGGTTCGTGCCACGAACCGTGTTAAAGGCCCCGCACCGTTGGTTCACAGCCTCTTTAACACGGTTCGTGGCTTGAACCGTGTTAAAGGGAAACTATAAGACATGCAGCCCACACCCCACTCTTCCATTTTTTCACTATCTCATTTTGGAGCCTAGCAAGAGGGTGTGAAGTGTGCTAGTTTGTGTTTTTTCGTATGCACAAGAGGTGTTCGGTGAAATGCCCGAGAGCTCAAAATAAGTTTTCTCGTTGCTCTTTCCTTCTCGGTCGAGGTCGGCAACTATCCTTTCATGTGTCATTGATGTACTATATATATAAATGGTCATCTCGCTATTATTTTTTGGTATATACTATATATTAATGCAGATGAACTGGCAATGAATGTACGGTGACCGCCGCACTTCCGAGTACATTACGGGCCTCCAAAATTTCATCGTTGTGGCTAATGCAAACCGTGGTCACAATGGTTTTATGTGCTGTCCATGTGTTCACTGTCAGAACAAGAAAGACTACTCAACTACCAGAACCATTCACGCCCACCTGCTTCGATCCAGTTTCATGCCCAGCTATAATTGTTGGACCAAGCACGGAGAAAAAGGGGTTGTGATGGAAGACAACGAAGAAGAAGAGGATGATGACAACTATCATAATATGTATCCTGAATATGATGATACTGCAACGAGGGTAGATAATGAAGATCAAGAGGCAACAGATGGGCCCGCTGATGACGATCTTGGTCGGGCCATTACTGATGCAAAGGAAGAATGTGAAACTGAAAAGGAGAAGGAGAAGCTGGAGCAGATGTTAAAGGATCACAAAACATTGTTGTACCCAACTTGCGAAGATGGCCACAAAAAGCTAGGTACCACCTCGGATTTGCTGCAATGGAAGGCAAAGAACGGTGTGATCGACAACAAGATTTTCAAAGTTGTTGGTAAAAATGAAGAATCTTCTTCCAAGAAATAATGAGTTGCCCGACAGTACATACCAAGCAAAGAAGGTTGTCCGCCCTCTAGGATTAGACGTGCAGAAGATACATGCCTGCATTAATGACTGCATCCTCTACCGCGGTGAGAAGTACGAGAATTTGGATGCATGCCCGGTATGCACTGCGGTATAAGATCAGACGAGACAATCCTGGCGATGTTGAGGGCGAGGCCCCTAGGAAGAAGGTTCCTGCCAAGGTTATGTGGTATGCTCCTATAATACCACGGTTAAAACGTCTCTTCAGAAATAAAGAGCATGCCAAGTTGTTGCGATGACACATGGAAGACCATAAGAAAGACGCGATGTTGAGACACCCGCTGATGGGTCACAGTGGAGAAAAGTCGGCGAGAGTACCCGGACTTCGACGTGACGCAAGGAACTTAAGGTTTGGTCTAAGTACGATGGCATGAATCCTTTTGGTGAGCAGAGCTATCCAAAGACCTGGCCTGTGACTCTATGTATCTATAACCTTCCTCCTTGGTTGTGTATGAAGAGGAAGTTCATTATGATGCCAGTGCTCATCCAAGGCCCGAGGCAACCCCGCAACGACATTGATGTGTACCTAAGGCCATTAGTTGAAGAACTTTTACAACTGTGGGCCAAACCAGGTGTACGTATGTGGGATGAGCACAAAGGGGAGCCATTTGACCTACAAGCATTGCTTTTCAGAACCATCAATGATTGGCTGCTCTTAGTAACATTTCAGGCGCACAAACAAGGGATACAATGCATGCACACACTGTTTAGATGAGACTGAAAGTGTATATTTGGATAAATGTAAGAAGGTTGTGTACCTAGGGTATCGTCGATTTCTTAGAACCTGCATCCGAAGAAAGAAAGGCAAGCATTTCAAACATCTGCGTAACCCGGAGGAAGCCTGTCCTCCGCATCGGTGAGGAGGTATTTGGTATGGTCAAGGACCTAGAAGTAATCTTTGGAAAAGGTCCCGATATCTGTTCGAATGACGATGCGAACACGCGCCCATGTGGAAGAAGCAATCTATATTTTGGAACCTACCCTATTGGAAAGTCTTAGAGGTCCGCTTCAATTGACGTGATGCACATGACGAAGAATGTTTACCTGAACCTGCTAGGCTTCCTAGGAGTGTATGGAAGACAAAAGATACACGGAAGCAGCGGGACCAACAACGTCTGAAAGACCACGAAGAGCCTATGCATCCCGAGAACGAGAAGGGTAAACGATGCCACTTAACTCCCCGCCACGCTCTTACTAAAGTAGAGAAGGAAATCTTTTTGAATGCCCGAGCAGTATCAAGGTCCCGTCGGCTTCTCGTCAATATAAAGGGAATAATAAATATGGCGGAGAAAAATTCCAAAACCTGAAGTCTCATGATGCCACGTGATTATGACACAATTTCTTCCGATTGCATTGAGGGGCTTCTACCGAAAATGTTCGAGTACCCATTGTGAAGCTATGTGCATTCCTCAATGCAATATCTCGAAGGTAATCGTTCTAGAAAGCCTACCAGGGTTCTGCATGATGTGGCCCAATGTCTTGTCGACTTTGAGTTGGTGTTCCCACCATCCTTCTTCAATATTATGACGCATCTCTGGTTCACCTAGTAGAAGAGATTGCCATTCTCGGTCTGTATTTCTACACAATATGTTCCCTTTGAGAGGTACATGGAGTCTTAAATAAATATGTTCATAACCGTGCTAGGCGAAGGAAGCATCTCCAAGGGTTATGTAACAGAGGAGGTCATTGAGTTCTGTGTTGATTTTATTCCTGACCTTAAGGAGATTGGTGTTCCAGAATCACGACATGAGGGGAGACTACGTGGAAAAGGCACCCTAGGATGTAAAGCAATGATATGCAGGGACGGGCATTCTCTCAATCAAGCACACTACACGGTTTTACAAAGATCTATCTTGGTTGCCCCGTATATCAATGAACACAAGAATTTAATACGCCTCAAACACCCGAGGCAGTCTGATGAATGGATTATAAGTGAACACATGGCGAGTTTTGGCGGCTAGCTACAAAGACTTCTCACGAATAACACCACTATTAGGGATCAACTGTACTTGTTGGCCAGGACACCATCTTCGACTGTATGTACTTTCCAAGGGTACGAGATAAATGGGAATACATTTTACATGATAGGCCAAGATAAAAAGAGCACCAACCAAAATAGTGGTGTCCGCTTCGATGCAGCAGAAGACAATGGGCAAAAGACCACGTATTATGGGTTCATAGAGGAGATATGGGAACTTGACTATGGACCTAATTTTAAGGTCCCCTTGTTTCGATGCAAATGGGTCAAGCTAACAGGAGGGGGGTTGAGGTAGACAAGAAGTACGGAATGACAACGGTGGATCTCAACAATCTTATGAAGGTAGACAAGAACTTAGACGAACCATTCGTCTTAGCCAATAATGTGGCTCATGTTTTCTATGTGAAGGACATGTCTACCAAACCGAAAAAAAGAAAAAATAAGCAAACAGATACATCACATGATGAGCCAAAGCGTCACATAGTTCTTTCAGGGAAAAGAAACATCGTGGGAGTGGAGGATAAGATAGACATGTCAGAAGATTATAATAAGTTTGATGAAATTCCGCCCTTCAGAGTGAAGACTGATCCAACCATCCTGTTAAACGGTGTTGATACTCCATGGTTACGGCCGACGCGATCATAAGATTGACTATATGTATTAATTGAGCCATTTTTGGCACACATATGTATCTCAACATGGAAATCAATGTCATATTTCTTCTGTTAACAGTATATGTATTAAATGAGCCATTTTTCTTCCTTCTATTTCTTCCCTCCATTTTTCTTCCCACCATTTTTTCCCGCCATTTTTCTTCCCGCCATTTTTTCCTGCCATTTTTTCCGCCATTTTTCTTCCCGCTATTTTTCTTCCCGCCATTCTTCCCTCCAGTTCTTCCCTTGATTCTTCACTATATATATATATATGTAGGTTGGCCTCCATTGTCATTGCACATCTCTAGACTCATATCTCAAACCTCATCACTCTTTCCCATGGCTTCCACCAGCACTAACCCCATGGCCGAGGCTTTGTGCAACACCCACTACCGGACTCTTGTGTCCCCGTCTGATTTGAAGCGCCGAGGCGTGCAGTTCCTCCTGTCCCTCTAGGTGTGGCGCACCGAATGGCCATCACGAACCACTACTACTTTGAGCTCACGCTGGAGCAGCGGAGGAATCCCAGATGGCATCCCGACTATTTCCCTACTTAGGAAGCCTTCTTCGTGGATCGGCGTGAGAGGCGCCAGCACGAGGAGGACGCCCACCTCCTCCGAACTTCGAGGCCGGCCGTCGGCTATGGTGGCGTGGTCGGACTCTCGAGCGTCATGGCCTATGACACCGCCGACTCTAACCCCATCCGTGCTACCCTCAAGTCCAGCCACGCGTACTCAGCCTTCAAGGTTCAATTACGGCGACCCGACGACAATGATGACGTGTGGCAAGTAATCGACGACTCTGATGGCGAGTATTACAGGTGTAGGCAGGAGCATGACTGAATCACTCCAACATTCTGAAACAAGTTGGGCCGATTGTTACTTAATCTGGCCATGTATCTTAATTTTCAGTTCTTTTATGTATCTTAAT
Source organism: Avena insularis (assembly GCA_023614405.1). Taxonomy (NCBI): domain Eukaryota; kingdom Viridiplantae; phylum Streptophyta; class Magnoliopsida; order Poales; family Poaceae; genus Avena; species Avena insularis. The sequence continues at coordinate 538,279,163 of CM042686.1, forward strand.
TTTCAGTCGTGCTTTATGTAACTTACTATTAGTTGCATTCTGTATTTTAATTCCAGTTCTATCTCCTTCACAAAATGACCTATCTCATTCGAGGTTTCTTGGCTTTCGGGTCAAATGACCAATGTTATGGCTAGAATCAAGGCATAGTTTGTGATAATATGGCCATATTGTGCATACATGTGCATCATGGCATGGCAAACAATGTTGCAAGAGGAAGTTTTCCTTTTTATCACACCAAAAAGGCATTTTCCATTTTCCGAGCATAAAAGACAGACGGTTTTGTGAAGCAACAATGGCTAATTCAAAAAACCACCACCATATTTTACAAAAATACTAGACCACCTTATATGGACAATGTACCAACAGGGGGATCTGAAACCTTTCCGTCCACCTCTGGCGAAAAAGACAAATTCCTGCCGAATCGGTAGGAAGTGGGTCAGATATGAACTACAGGTACATGATACGATGCTCATGATTTTTTACAAAAATCATTTTTAGGTTCACAATATGCTATTTTATCAAAAATCCAATGCAAGTTGAGCGAGGCTTTGCCAGATTCAAGTGTATACAAAAGATGCGGCATTTAAATATCCAATCAATTCAAAAATGTTAATACAAAATAAAATATGATTTGCTCTAATAAAATAGGGTTAGATTCCTTTTTAGATGCTTAATATTTCTTATGTTCAAAGTTTTAGGATTTGACAATTTATTTTTGTTTGAATTGAATAATCAAAATTTATATGTAAGTGTTTTAATCATTTTGAAAATTTTCATCTAAAGTAAATATAAAATGTTTTTACATGAATGGATAGATATTATTTTTCTGAAAATTATGATATATTATTCATATTTTCTGAATTGAATGAATAAGATATGAATTTTCTAAATTCATATCCTATTTTTTGAATTATAAATGCCCCCACCCCTTTAATGCATGAAATAAATGCCCCCCCTTTAACACTGGTTCCAGCCACGAAGCGGTGTTAAAGTGGGGGCGCATTTATTTCGTTTCGTGCATGCACACCCCCCCTTTAACACCGGTTCGTGGCTGGAACCGGTGTTAAAGAAACTGCGCTAGCAAATCCCCGTTAACACCGGTTCCAGCCACGAACCGGTGTTAAAGGGGTTCTAACGTGTGCCTTCCCTTCCTTCCCAGCAGATCGAAGCAGAGAAAAAGCGCCGTGCCGCCGTCGCCGTCGCCGTCGCCATCCCACGGGGCCTTGCCGATTCTCTCCGCCACCACCGCCGCCGCCACTCCTCCAGCCGCCACCGCCCAACCGCCGCCGCCACTCCAGCCGCCGTGCGTGTGCCCCGGCCAGAGGTACACCGCCGCCTCCCGCTTCCCCGTCGGCTCTGGCGGCGTGGCGTCATGCCATCAATGTAGCAGGCTGACACACACTGCACGCCTGGCGGTGCAGGCGATCTTGGCCGGGCCGCCCGATCAAGTTCTCTTTTTTTTATTTTGTAGTATATAGTTGTAATTTTATTTGGTAGTGTAATATTATTTTGTGTGTAATATTATTTAGTAGTGTAATAGTAGTGTATAGTTGTAATATTATTTAGTAGCTAGTGTAATATTATTTTGTAGTGTATATAGTTGTAATTTTCTAGTAGTATATTGTAATAGTAGTATATTGCATTATAGTAGTATATTATAATATTATTTTGTAGTGTATATAGTTGTAATATTATAGTAGTATATTGTAATAGTAGTATATTGCATTATAGTAGTATATTGTAATATTATAGCACTCCTCGCGGGCCCCCGCACTTAGGATTAGGGTGGTGGTGCTCGCAGGCCCCCGCACTTAGGGTTAGGGTGGTGGTGCTCGCGGGCCCCGCACTTAGGGTTAGGGTGGTGGTGCTCGCGGGCCCCCGCACTTAGGGTTAGGGTGGTAGTGCTCACGGGCCCCCGCATTTAGGGTTAGGGTGGTAGTGCTCGCGGGCCCCCGGACTTAGGGTTAGGGTGGTAGTGCTCGCGGGCCCCCGGACTTAGGGTTAGGGTGGTAGTGCTCGCCGACCCCCGGACTTAGGGTTAGGGTGGTAGTGCTCGCGGGCCCCCGCACTTAGGGTTAGGATGGTGGTGCTCACGGCCCCGGACTTAGGGTTAGGTGGTGGTGCTCATGGCCCCAGGACTTAGGGTTAAGATGGTGGTAGTGCATGGGCCCCCGCACTTAGGGTTTGGGTGGTAGTGCTCGCGGGCCCCCGCACTTAGGTTAGGGTGGTAGTGCTCGCGGGCCCCCAGACTTAGGGTTAGGGTGGTAGTGCTCGCGGGACCCCGGACATAGGGTAGTGCTCGCGGGCCCCCGCACTTAGGGTTAGGGTGGTGGTGCTCGCGGGCCCCCAGACTTAGGGTTAGGGTGGTAGTGCTCGTGACCCAACACTTAGGGTTAGGGTGGTGGTGCTCGCGGGCCCCCGGACTTAGGGTTAGGATGGTGGTGCTCGCGGCCCCCCGGACTTAGGGTTAGGGTGGTAGTGCTGGTGGTAGTGCTCGCGGGCCTTCCCCTTCCTTCTTCCCCCCAGCCACGAACCGGTGTTAAAGGGGGGGGGGGTTATAACGCCGCCGCTGGCCGTCGTCGTTAACGTCGCTCCGGTGACCCCTAGGTAGTGGCGCCGCCCGTTTTAGGTAGGCCGCATCACGCTGAGGCGAACCCGCTACCTCGCGCGCCCTAGGTCGCTCTCAGTAGCCTGGCCGCTTCTGGAGCATCCTCCGGTCGATCCTTTGAGCTAGCCCCTCTCATATGCATCCGGGATTTCTCCAAATTAGGGTTTGGACCCCTCGGAACTCGTTTAAAATGATCAAGCATCCTTAGGGTTTTAATTTCATTTGTGTATTTATTTGTGTATTTTTGTATGAATAATATGTATATTTGTGTATGAATCCAAGTCCACTTGAATGTTTACTCTCTTACTCTAGATAATATTATTGTTTTAGAAACTATGGATCCACTTAGTAGAAACCTTGAAGAAGAAGAAACAATGGAGAACATTATCGATGAGGACACCTCACAATATCTGAACTTGGAGGGACATGATGACAACTCAAGTAGTCATGGAGAAGATGAAGACTCCGGTGAACGCAATTTAGTGATTACAAAGTCCGGCGAGGTATATGCATTGATTAAGCCTCTGACTTCCACCAACAATCTTCTTCTACATGTATTAATTAACGCTTCTTTCTTCTTTTAGCCCTCTGGATCGACCAGCCAGCAACCATCTTCTTCTACGAAAAAGAGCAAGCGAGGCGCGAGCCATCGGTTGAAAGATCGTGCAAAGTTCACGATCGAAGCAGTCCGTGTTGATGGCATGCCGATGGAGCCCAAGAAGGCTGCAGACAAATTTGTACGTCAGGCTGGAGTTCTTGTTAGGGACCAAATCCCAATCATAATTGAATATTGGAATAATCCAAAGAAGGGCGACGGTACCTTTGTCGATGAAAGATCCAAAGAAACGCTTTGAATTGCTTGTTGGTAAATTTCACCTTTCGCCAGAGGAGGATGAAAACAAACCGTTATAAAGGAAAAGGTCAAAGAGTGGACTCTAAAGAAGATGGCGACGCTTTCAAGAATCGAAGACAAAATTGAACAAATTTGTTAAAGCTCGCGAGACTCCAGATTTCGAAGACGCATATTATGCGAAGATAAGACCTCACTGGCGCGAATTTGTGGCATACAAGGAAGGTGCTATAGCTACAAAGAGGTCAGAAACCAATACGCTAAATACCCAGAAGAAGGAATATCACTAGAGGACAGGGTCAGGTGGCTACATATCTCAGAGGCCTAAGTGGGAGGAAGCTGAGAAGGCCTCGCGAGAGGATCACACCCCAGACACATGGGTGGGACCTACGTGCAAAGACTTGGTTCTACGGAATCGGGGCAAGGTTGGACCCAGAAATAGGATTGTGTATCTTCCCAACCCTCCTTGCCAAATCCGTCACTGAACTCATCACGGCATACGAGGAAACAGCCGCCATGACCTTCCATCCCGACAGAGAGAATGACCAGCTCACACGCGCCATCGGTAAAAAAGAACACCCTGGACATGCACGAGGCACAGGGGGTATGACGTGGAAGGATGGGTTTGCCGAGTGGAGCGACTCTTACAGATGGCGCGACAGAAAATAAAAAGAGCGTACAGAGCGGATGACACAGATAGAACATGCACTTGTGGTGCTGAAGGCGCAAGTGAATGCACAACAGAGCCATCAAGCTACCGGCCCATCTCATCGGCACGAAGAGCCTGCATTGGAAGCTGCCGGCGGCCTAGACTCTGCGCGGAAAAGCAGCGTGGATTCCACGGAGAACGTGCAGCCCACGCTTGAAATGGCGGGTCCTCGATACCTCGTGGATGAGATCACGGAGAGCGAACACGCTGAGCTGCATGTGAGATTAATGGGCTTATCCATTAAGGTGGCTGTCGGCTATGCCTTACCTCCTGTAGCTGGTGGAACTTACCACTGCCGACCGATTCCAGATGGCTATGCTATTGTCGGGGTGGATGAGGTTGTGAAGGAATATGAGGAAGCACATCTTGACCATGCTACAAGTGAAGGGAAAACTCAACTCAAATTTGCAGTGAAAACAACCATTCTTTGGAAGAAGGAACACATCGTGCTTCCAAATTGAGGCCTCATGCAGCTGATGGCCGATCTCCGAGCCGCTTCAGCCATCTCTGCCTGGCAGCCATCTCCGGCGCTTCAGCCATCTCCCAAGGCAGCCATCTCCGGCAAGGCCAGCCATCTCCTGCCCGTCGACCATCTCCGCGCTTCAGCCATCTCCTCAGCGAAGCGGAAGAGCACCGCCACGAAGAGCATCACTAGCACTACCACAAAGAGTTCAAAAACTACGCCCCAGCCTTCCGCCAAGCCATTGCCGGTTTTACCGTGGAATCGCAGCGACGAGAGACCAATAGGATCTCGGAAGAAGAGGTCAAGAAATTCTTTGCACCTAGACGCCGAGCCAAAGGAGAAAATAGATCCGGCGGTGGTGGAGAAGTTTTACAAAAATCTTTTGAAACCTGAAACCCCACTTGTGCCGGACTACGAGCGCCAGATTTTGAAGGCGGATGCAAGGCGCCGTAGGGAGACTGAAAGTAGCAGTCGTGCGACACCCCAGAAAACAATTCCCATGCTCGGAGAGCAGGAAAACCAATAATGCGCCCCGCTCCAAGTGTTCGACACATGGGACGCTCCTCCCGTAAATGATTACGAGGCAGAGCTACAAAGAAAAGCCAATGAGATGGGGATGACTTACATTGCATACTTGAACATCATGGGAGACAACCTGCCCAAATGCGATGCCAACCCCATACAGCCATGGAAGTATGGGAAGAATCTCGTCAAGAAAGAGGAGCTCAAGAATCTACCAACAAAGATGCGAAGATTGCACAAGTGGTACCTTGATTTCTGCAAGACGAAAGGAAGAATGGATCACGCATATAAGAGATGAGATTTTCTTGTGCGGAGACGACGAGATCGACTTCAACATTCAAGACTTGCATTTTCTATTCAATAAGAAGGAACTCGACAAAGCTGCCATCAACCTTTATTGTGTGTAAGTACTATTTCTGTATTTTCTATCTCATCTCATTCACTTCATTAATTGCATGTATATATATGCTCACCATATATGTATATACTATTATGCAGGAAAAAGGTTATGGAATGCATGAAAGGAGGACCTTTTGACATTGGGTTCGTTGACCCAAATAGAGTTCATGAAGAAGTGGTAAGAACCAAACCCGGGCAAACAGAAGATTTATTGCTAAGGTCTTTACTGAGACAACAAACCAAAAGGGAAATACTATTGCCTTACAACTTCTGGTGAGTATCATTCTCTCTTGTACACATTCTGTTTCGGCTTACTCGATGTTAAGTGTAACTGATGATGAGTTATGTGTGCGTAGGTTCCACTTTATTCTGCTAGTCATTCAACCCGACTCAGGAAAAGTCCTTGTCATGGACTCGTTACCAAAACAAAAAGAGCTATGGGCAGACTTTAGAGAGATGCTCCAGAGGTAATTTCAATCATATTATCGCACTAGATCGGCAACTTTCATGACAACAAGTAATTAATTACTCCTTTATCCATTTTCTTTGCCGAACAGGGTTTGGAAAAGGTTCACGGGCAGGGCCGTGGGTGAATGGTCAGAAGAACTAAAATTTGTAGACCAAAATGTAAGTAATACTAGCTAGCTAGGTCTGCGTATCACTTTGATTCTGCTTCCAATTCCATTATATCATGCTTTATTGATTATTATTTTGATTGAACTCTCTATTCTCGTAAAGTGCGCGCATCAGGGACACGGCAATAACTTATGTGGGTACTATGTTTGCGAGTTCATTCAAGAACACGATATGTGACGGCCAAGCCGCACTAGAACAACTTAGAGTAAGTAAACAAAGTACACAACATTATTTTATTACCATCAATTGTGTTGAGTTTTATTCTTATATATATTGACCCTATTCTTCATATATATTCAGATCGAACGGATGCGGGACCAACTCCTACCATTTGACCGCATACGAGCCATTCAAGAGGAATTGCCAGGGTTCATACTTGATGAGGTCGTCACGCCTGGCGGAGAACTCTTTAGATATCCACCAAAATGAATGTTGTATATATGCTTGAACGTGTTTGTCTTGTACTTGATGCTTCAATGTTTACGGAGAATACCACACAATGACGATGTTGTGTATAATAATAGTTGCTTAATTATTCATGTACTCGTATGTAACGATGACGATGTATGTGTATACCGCCTCGATTCCCCTCCCGTCCCCGGCGCAGAAATACGCCCAGAACGGGGCAGGGGCAGAACTCTGCCGCGGCAGAGATTTAGGCCGTTTTCCTGCCGCGACAGAGATTTATCTCCTTTTCCTGCCGCGGCACAGAACCGTTACGAACCGGTGTTAAAGGGGGGGGGGGGCTGAGCCCTGCGATAGCCCCACGTGCGCCACCCTTTAACACCGGTTCGTATAAGAACCGGTGTTAAAGGGGGGGCCCTCTAACACCGAACCCTCAACAGCGGTTCTACAACCGCTGTTAGAGGGCCCTCCAAACCGGTGTTAGAGGGGGGGGTGTGCACTAGTGAATTGACCTGAGTAAGTTTCTCTGAGGGACGAGAGCCCAAAAGCGTGACCAAGGAATCGTTCGAGGAAGATGAGCCAGCCAGCGCGATGATAAGGAAACCACAATCGTGGTAATTGGTGTTGTGCTTCTGGTTGTTTTCTCGATGGGGAGGGAGGGAAGGCAATCAATGAGCGATTGGGAGTAATTTTGGGGATCTCCTAGATCCGATGGAAGCCAGACCTCGGAAGAGGTAGGTCTGATACCATGTTGGTTTGTGTGGAACAGTACCTAGTTAGAGGTCCCGTTACGTGTTGATATAGATGGGAAGAGCTCCCATCATGACCATTACAATCGGTGGACCATAATTACATGCGGGAACTAAGAGATAGAATAGAAAATAAAAGGATTGTGTATTAAACACTATGCACTACGGAGGAGAGGAAACAAAACGGCTAACAAATCTGAGTTGCCGATAGGATACCTCTTCACGCGCGAGATGCTCAAAACACCACTCTCAGACGCTGCGATTCGCTGACCAAGCCAACGTTGACGGCTCATCCCTCCATCGGAGACCAGGACTGCATGAGACTCACTACCGTCTTGGCCTTTTTCTTGAGTTAAGCATGAGGTAATTAAGGAGAGTATCTCCCAACATAATCTACTAATTTTTGTATTTGAATATGGGTGTCTTCTTCATAGAAAACACGAGTTATTTCTCATCCCACAGTAATGGTTTTTCATTTTCTGAAAATTCAATGGACACTACATGTGGTTAAAACAAAGACTAGATTCTCTCTTCCCATATCCAGTTCAAGGGTGCTATGAACTTGGAATGATGTACCATTTCATTGAGCTTTCTCAGGTTCATATATCTCCATCTAAACCCTTCGATCCTTACAAATGTATTTATTTTATTTTACAGTGAGCCGATGCCATGGTCTGGTAAACATTGTGCAAACAATTGTACTGATCCTCTCTCATATATATGTGGTAAGATTATCTACAAGTACAATTATCTTTATTCAGTAAAATAGGCTATCTCGCACTGGTTATGTCCTATATTGATTTGCAAAGTTTACTTTCATCAACACCGATCATAGCAATGTGTGATCTGACATTTTTTTTGACAATTTTCATATATTGATATTAAGGGGCCTTCGATTTTACTTTTCCCCCGGTCCCCTGAAATTTCATGACAGTCCCTAACGACCAGCTCGAGCTTCAAACTGTAGTGGTTGATCGGATGCTTGGTTTTTTGGTGTTGATTAATCTTTGTGTGCAACGGGGCTACATCAGGTGGTGACGTGCAGGTGATATGCAATCTCGCAAGGTTTGCTAGCCCTGGAAGTGTACTGATTTGTATAATGTATTCTTCTTTCTGCTTGCCTACTCAAAAGTAGGGCCCTGTAAAAGGAACTTGCACACATGATATCAAATCCTGAACGTTTAGTGTTTACCTAATCTCTTGCCTATTTTTCATGTTCTTTACAGTAAATGCCTAAAGGATTATGATGTTTAAAATTGGTACAAACATCTTAGAGAGGGCGTGCTACTATTTACTCTATGCTAACATGACCATATAGTGTACTGTACCTGGAATGCTACATGAATTGACTGGTTAGCTAATAGTTGTTTTTCATTGATAGTAGGACGTGCTATGAAATTAGACCAATCATATTTTATATCGCTGGTAAAATTCTAAGAAACTAGGTAATGCAACAGTGCAGGCTAAATTGTATATGTTTCCATTACTATTTTATGAGTTAATACAACATTCCACTTTTTTTAATATAATTGAGTTCCTTATTTGTTGCCAGCGACACATTAGGGATTTTTTAGAAGTGTTGAATTATCATTGTTGTCATTAACTGTCAATTATTCTTCCTGCTAAGGAGTCTGCTTAGGCCACTGGCTCTGCATGTTGCATTATATTTTGGTAAATGTTTTGTTATTTCTCATTCACTTAGGGCGTCACCTATCCATAAGGTGGGATCCACACAGTTTGTGTAATTAGCGATCATGTATAAAGTCAACTTATCTATAAGCTGAGACTCACATATCTGTTAAATTACACACACAATAGAGAGAGGAGAGAGTAAATAATTTTATATTGCTTATGGATAACCCACAAGCTTCTGGATCACCCTTAAGAAAATTCTCTTAAGGTAAAGCTACACTATGTATGCCAGAATATCATGCTCATGCTCATACTCAATGTAGTGTCGGACACTTACATAACCCGCTGCATTCACAGGATGCACCAAGGGGCGCATGTGCAGAATGGCCCATGCATGCGCTACCTTTTTTACATCTACTCATGACATTAAGAAGGAACACTAAAAAACATAGGTATGGTATGCCCTGCTGCATCACAAAACTAAGAAGATGTGAGCACCGTCCAAGCGGCGTTAGAACACCATATTGCAGGCGGCGAGGCGAAGCTCGCATGTTGTTCTAGTACAAATAACTTAACTTCATGGTTTTGCATGCTTGTGGGATAAAATATTGATTATGTCCAGAAACTTTTCCAGATATTTTTACAACCTATAAAATATGGTTTATTTTTTAAAAGCACTGGTGCTTGGAAGCCAAAGACACTTTCTGATATGTATGTAACCTTTTATAATATGTCAAATCAAAAGTGAAGACAATACTTGAGAACAAAAAAAGAATTTGGTGGTAATGGTGCTAATACGCGGAATTTGTATCCCAATTTAGATTTACATGCTATGTCTACATGCTAGTTCATTTTCAGATTTTTTTACAACTTGTTGAGTGTGTACCAGCTAGGGCTGCAAGCGGCGCAACATGCGGGGCGGATTCGTATTCCGAATAGTATAATTCTGCTACAGATGGGATGCCTGACGATAGTACAATTTGTTCTTTCCATGGTGTTTTGCGGGTCAGAGCGGGACCCGCTTCTGCAACCCTAGTACCAGCAATGCACCAGATATATCCTTGACACATAGCTTTGACATGGACGTGTTTGTGTGGTTATTATAACCTGGACCCCTCGCGTCGCCCCCGTTTGGCGACCGAGGGGACCCTAGCCGCCGCCGCTCACCCACCCCTCCTCCCTCCTCCCATCTCACCGCCGCTAGAGGGCACAACTAGGCAAATCCCTGGCCGGCGTCGATGGCGGCAGGTATGCTTTTTCCGTCCTCTTGCTCGTGATAGCTGGTAGGGGATGGTGACTTCAGGCCAGGCCATGGCACGGACGCCGGCGGCATGGTGCGTCTTCCCTGCAGTGGTGCGGCGGATGGCAGGCGATTTTCTAGACTTGGTTAATGGCGGGCGGCTATGGTCGTCGATCTCTAGGAGGCAAGGGCGGCGGGCGGCACATACCATGCATGGCATCGTCTGTGTGGTGGCAAGGCTGTTAGGTCTCGTCTCAGGCCTAGACATGCCATGGTAGCCGTGCATCCATCGGGTCCTCTTGGTGGCCGCATCGCGGATTTTTCAGTGGAGATGCATGGGCGCTAGTGAAAACCGAGCCGGCTCCGCTCATGGCGGACGATGGCGGTGCTTCTGCGTCGATCCCCTTGTCAAAGGCATCATCGGTGCATCTCTTGCATCTTCGCCTAGGATACTTCGGGGGAAACCCTAGATCTGGGTCACCCAGATCGGATGATGGCGACGCTACACGCCGCTCTCTCTCATGGGGGCATCGTCTTTGGAGCAGCTACTGGATGAAGGGGAAAGAAGGTGGAGCGGCTTCGTCTTGCACAGAGTCTTTGGTGGAGATGTTAAGTCATGTCTAACCGCTAGGTGCTACGCTTAGTCATGCCTGGTTTGGTAGGTGATACACACGGCAGATCTTTCGGAGGTCTCTAGTTGTGTCATATGGAGGGACTCGCTGGCATGGTGCCGGGGGGTCTCGGTGGCGACCGCGCGTTCTTATATTGAGGCACGCAGGGTGATGGAGCTGTTTGGCCTCATGGTGTCATTGACGACATGACTTGCAAGGTCGTTGCACTAATTTCTCCCGAAGATGGATATGCGGAAGATGGTGGCGGCGAGGACTTCTGGTGTGCATATGTTGGTACGCTCAAACGGTCTGCCGAATCGGTTGTGCCACTTGCTCGCCATTGGGCGATGACTTGGTGGCCTTCGGTTTTTCGATGATGCGTGTTAGTGTGATGTCAGGGTGTTGGCCCTGTTCATGGACTCCCCTTTTATCAGTGTTGTAGGATTAGCGAGTTAACGCTAGTTTGGCGACTTTGGTCTAATCTTTGTAATTTCTCCTTGTAAGGTGTTTTGAATAATCTAATAAACATGTTGTGTGTATCTCTCGGATACAGAGACCGGGGCGATATTTCCCCCATTTTGAAAAAATAGCTTTGACATGGGCGCACATGCCTACATTGTTGTGTAGCTTTCGACATGATGTCACATCAGAGTAAGTACAATAGGTTCTAATCAGCGGGATGTAAGCTATTTTATATGAGCAAAATTTTAGTTGGAAAAGAATACGGGAGAGAGAAAGAATGGGCTCTTCATCTATCGTCCGGCTACACACATAAATCGAGAAAGTACGTACAGACATGCAACCTAAATCCAGACACTAGAGTTAGCTCTCTCCATACAGAAGGTGAAGAAGACTCTCAGAAAGGAATCTCTCGAGAGCAAAACAAAAAATGAAGCATAGCAAGAAAAGTTCTGGAAAATGCTTGATTGATGGACCAAATTTGGTGGCCACTGGCGGGAGCAATCGGTCTTGTATCGTGTGAGTTTTGCGTGTGTTTATTGTGTTCTTCGCGAGGTATGCTCCTGCTTCCGCTTCCGCTACCTTCCCTCTTTCCCCTCGCTTTCCCATTGATTTGACCACGAGATCCGTGAAGATCGGGCCACCCTTAAGGTCACCCCTTATCATCTGGTATCACCTGCTTTTGGTTGCCATGGATTTCTCATCGATTTGGTCTTTCCCCATAAATTCGAAAATTCCACCAAAAATAGCCCCAATTTCGTGTTTTGGATTGATTTGTGATTTGAGTGCATTTTGTAGGTTTGATCCGTGGATTACTTGCTAAACTTGTTGATCTACCTTCTTCTGTATTTCCATGGCCTAATTTCATCATTTGCATCCGGAGATCTGAGTTTTTCCATTATTTTTTTTTGAAAAAAAGCGTTTCGCATCTCGAACTCGTTCCAGCGCCAGGTCCGGTCAACCGGTTCAGCCACCGGAATTTTCTATCAGAATTCCGCTGAAACTGGCATCACCGCCAGAAATTCCGGTGCGAATTCCAGTCCGACCGGTTTGGCCGCCAACACCTTCAGCTCCACACTGTTTTGAGCATAACTTTTGCATACGAACTCGAATTTTGGTGTTCTTTAGCTCGTTTAGAAGAGGATAAGGAGCTCTACATCATCATCTAAGTGGTTCATGCTATCTACTCCATACAAATTACGTGAGCTAGGTGGAATCCAACAATAAAGGGTGAAGATCGGTGACGAAGGGTTTGTTAGAGAAACAACGTCAAACCTTACTTTACCTTCAAAGATAGTATCGTGGAAGTGGCAACACTTGAGAGCAATCAAACCAAGTAAAGTTAAGTTCACACGAAATACCAAAACCAACTAACCACTAAAACACACACACACACAAAGCTTATGGTGGATGGGTATGGAAGGTGGCATGTCAAGAACCAATCCGAAATCAAGATCTTGTAATGGCAAGTAAAGAACCACGACGATCACAAAGCAAAACAAGTCAATCCACAAGAAAGGAATTATGTACAAGGAGACACACACAGTGAGATAAATGGGACTTATGCGATGGAGAAAGTGAGCTAAGAACCAAAAGATTATCTAGCGAATACTATAAGCTCGTGTGGCACAAGTGCAAGGAGAGACGCTAGTTCGATCGCACAAAAATTGGTGGGCTAGATATGCACAATAAGTACCACCTACAATATATTCATCGAGGTTGCTCCTATTCTACGAGGCACTTGTTTGTTTGTTTCTTTTTCTTTTTTTCTATATTTTTTCTTTTTCTTTCTTTTTCACTTGTCTCTTCCTTGTGCCAACAACTATACAAGGTAACTATATGAGATAGCACGCTCACAACTTTTGCTCGGAATTTTACAAGATATCAAATGTGCATATCGCAAGCATTCATAGGAGGAATTAGTCTCAATAGGTGTTTGTTGGTCGCAAATATAGTGTACCTCACAAAAGAATGCAAGTGGGGAGAAGTCGTAGAATTTTTATACCTTTCGTCGCTAATCTTCACCTTTTATTGTTGGATTCTGCCTTGCTCATAGAATTTGGATGGACTAGATAGCATGCACCACTTGGATGATGATGTAGAGATCCTTCTCCTCTTTGAAACAAGCTAAAGAACACCAAAATCTGAATTCGTATGCAAAAGGTTTGCTCAAAATGGTGCAGAGCTGAAGCTGTTGGCGGCCAAACCAGTTGTACTGGAATTTCCGGTGGTGATGCCCGTTTTGCAGGAATTCTGACCGGAAATTCCGGTGGCTGAACCGGTTGATCGGACCTGGCGCCGGAACGAGTTCGGGACGCGAAAAACGTGATTTTCTGCGGAAAATCTTAATGGAAAACTTTAGATCTGAGGGGCAAATGGTGAAAATAGGCCATGGAAACACATGGGAAGATAGATCAACAAGTTTAGCAAGTAATCCATGGATCAAAACCTACCAAAACGCACTCAAATCATAGATCGATCTAAAACATGAAATTGGGGCTATTTTTGGTGGAATTTTCGAATTTATGGGAAAAATACCAAATCGATGAGAAATCCGTGGCAACCAAAAGCTGCTGATACTAGATGATAAGGGGTGACCTCAAGGGTGGCTCGATATTCACGGATCTCATGGTCAAATCGATGGGAAAGCGAGGGGAAAAGGGGAAGGTAGCGTAAGTGGATGCACACCTCGCGAAGAACACAATTAACACACGCAAAACTCAGATGATACAAGGCTGATTGCTCTCGTAGGTGGCTACCGGTCTAATAGAATCCTCGCAAGGAAAGATCGGTCAACGTACTCCCTCGATCCCAATCGGAGAGGGAAGAACACCTTGGAGAGGGTCTTGAGAACTATGCTCATGCACTCGCAAACGTTGGCGTTGTACAACAAGGGAGGCGCGATGCAAACTCTAACGAGGTGGTGACGATAGTCGGTCCCCTTTGGTAAGGGGATGAGGCAAAACTAGAGATTCTACAAAGGGGTATCTTTAGTCTATCATCTATGCCTCAGGGATACATGAGAGGATGGGGGATCTATTTATAGGCCAACCACTAGCATGGTGGTAGTTTAGGGATAAACTAAACAAAAGGGTAAGTAAAGGGAATATTTCAGGGGATCAAACCCAGATCCATGCACAGACAACATTTTCGGAGATAAGTCTGGTCGCGCCGGATCTGGCGCCGGAAATTCCGGTCGTCGCCGGTTATTACGGTCCTTCACTGGGATGGCTTACAGAAGTGCATTCCAGATGGATTTTTGGTCCGTCAGTTCTGGCGCCGGTTTGGTCGGCGCGGGTTCTGGTCTACCGGAGTTGTCGCCGGTAATTCCGGTGGTGGCGTCGGTTTCGCCGGCCCTGGCGCCGGTTTGTCTAGAGCTTCTTCCATCTCCTCTTCCAAGCCTCCGTCTTGTTGGGATTGGTGCTCAGGGCTTCCTCCCTCGCCTCCGTACTTGTCGGTGTGAACCTATCATGATAATGGTACGGAGTATGAAGTATTATACCATTCAATAGGGTAGGAAGTGGGCTCGCATAGAGTAACAGATTCACCTTTGGAGTCCATGATGACTTGGCATAAGTTGGAGACGTTGATGTGGTAATGACCATATGTCGGGCTACATCATTTGGGTTATCGTGTCAGTTCGCGGTTGTAGTAGGTTGAGAGTGGTTCTCGGTTTGGAAAACTGATTATGCACGGTTGGATAAAAATATTAGCTTGTTTGGTTGCACACGTGGTGGTGTTACCACGCACTTTGTAAGCCGAATATGGAATAAATAGGGAGCAAGTTCAAACCCTAGCTACTAGCAAATAGCAGTTCATCACGATGTTACCTACCAACTAGCAAATGACAGTTCACCACAATATTATCTAGCTACTATGAATGAAAGTTTTACATCCATAATGGGGTTGTTCATAGAAAAGTACAACACTAGTTCATCAGTTATTCTTCACATCTTCTTATTCTTCTCCTTCACTTCTTACGCTTTAGATCCTGGTGTGGTCTGGTACCTTCGATCTGGATTCACGGATGTAGTATAATAGCTTTTTCCTTAGAAGACCTAGGTTTAATAGAACCTCGGAAAACACTACTATAAGGTAATAAAAAAGGACATGTCTACAAGACTTTGTTTGTTCGTTTTACCTTAGTTGACCGGACCAATCTAGTTTACTTTATAACAGGTTTGAATCAATGGATGAAGATAGGACAGGGTTGAAGATCCAACTGCAGTTGCACATCAAATGGGAAAAAAGATAATAATAAGTATAGTCATGTATAATGTTTGTATCGAGATAATATCTTGTGGTCAAGACATCCTAATATTCTAGATCCCCCGTGATGCAGCGGGCATAGCAATAGACTTTAATCCAACTGAGAGTACACCGAAGCCACGGGTTACAAACGATTATTAAGTGCAAAACACAGATCAAAGCTTTAAGTGGTGATGTTGTTGTTTGATCCCGAATGGCGCGCTAAGCGAAGACCATACTACCCTTTCTATCACTAAGGTTCCTATGAGATCGCTGCTAGCCAAGTATCTCACCTCAAGCCTTTATCAATCTATGGGATCTTGGGTACCTACAAGTCCATAGATCGAGACAAGAGACGGAGAAACAAAAGATACAAATCACAATTCCAAACAAAATACAATTCTCCCATGATCTAGATGCACAAAATTGTTGCGAGGTTTCTCCACAACCCGCAGCCCGTGAGGACTACTCACTCATAACAAATAGATCTGAGATAGAAAACATCATACAAATACTTAGGTTGAAATCAAATATTCTTACAATGGTCGCCAAATCACAAGGAGATCTAAACTACAAAGCAATGGCTATGGCTAGTGGATGGATGGATGGGGGAAGTGATAAACAATGGATGAACAATGGTGTGGATCTCCTTTGGTTGTGTTGTGATGCAATCTGAGAATGGCGGCCCTCTGGCTAGCGGCGGGAGCCTCAAAATATATAGGCGTCTTCACAAAAATTGTAGGGTTTAACAAGACGAAGCCTTCGCCACCTGGTACAGGTGGGCGGTACGGGCAGTTGTCGTTAAGCCTTCATGCGCCCTGGAACACCTCTCCAATTACTTGGACGTGTGTACTTCCTTAAAATCCTTCATTATGACTCCTTATTTCTCTTTAAAAGCCGTGATTTCCTGCACAACATAAATCAAAGAAGGGATTTGCATATCTTTGCTATTATTAGTCATTAGTGGCAAGAGTTGAGAGTTTATTGGCAATTGCTTAACCAAAAACAACGTTTAAACGCAGTGGAAGATGGTAAAAATCAGAGCCATCATGGCCTCTAGCCTCCCACATGTCGTTAGCCCACTGATGTCTCTTGTTCTTCCAAGCACGACAATCGTTTAATGATACACCATGGCCACCATCACCGTCATTATCGTGAGGAACTACATCTTTAAATGCCGGGAAGAATTCAACCGTGCCAAATTGCATGATCTAGTTATTCAGAATGCAACATGCGAGAATAATCTTAACTTGGGTGGGGAAAGAATGGAATGGCTTCAGATCAAGGATCTTAAATTTGTTTTTCAGGGCAGCGAAAACCCTCTCAATAGTGACTCTAAGACTAGAGTGTCTGAGATTGAAAAGTTCCTCTGCAATCTTAGGATAGAATCTAGTAGAGAACTTTAAGATTGTACCTGTTGACATGAAGGGTGGGAGAACTCCAGGCCAACAATCATATTCGACATCTACTAGGTAGAACTTACCTTTAGGGATGTTTAGGCCATTAGCTTTGTCAAGTTTCTCATTCAGAAATGTGGCATTACAGGCTAATCCTTCCCATCTGTAACTACCTCAGTGAATTACGCTCTTAGTTACATGCCTGGATGAGCGAAAGTGGTTAAAATAGTACGGTGGGGCCCAGGGGCCACTCACAGGTAGACCTTTCGGCCGTCCTAACCACTTTCAGACATCGGGACAAGAACGAGCGGCATAATCGGCAGGCGAAGGGATCAACTACATACACAAGTGAGTATGTATGCAAGCCACATACAACAGTCCTCAGAGCCATTCCATCTAAAAGAAATAGAAATATTGCAACGCCATACGACAAGATCCAAATATCCTAGATAGAGATAATATTTTAGGATAGCTCCTCATACATCAAACATCAGAGTATCAGGCGGAAGCGGAAAACAAGATCTGAGTACGGATAAGAAGCAAATCGGCATAAGATGCCACATAAATAAACACATCCCGCCCACAGATCTCATGGATCCCTGTTCCCGGAATCTCTACACCGCGTGATTGTTGCCAACATCATCCGTATCCTCCACCCAGTATCCATCTTATGCAGTACACTGCTCATCCGAATCAAACAATTTATCGTGAGACCCTAGGGTACTCAGAAGTCTTTATGCCTCTAAAGGGACATATACCGGGTGACGAATTGCAAAGAAAAGACAATAACTAACAAGTCTATAGATACTCGCTAACCATCCGCCTAACCAATGATAGACGGATGTCCGTTAATTAGTAACAACAGTTATAACAGTATAATTAACAAATCCATCCTCCTTCTCGCTTACCAACGAGAAAGCGGACGAAAAACCCATCCGTTGGCAGTTTTATTAACCATTCCATGAGTATTGCACTATTTACTAGTCAGTCACTTAGTCAAATTAAAAGCGGTACTTTAGTTATACTTGTCTATGATCGAGAAACTGTGCTCCAATTCGTCCATAACCACGGACACGGCTTTCAGAAAGATTTACCCTGCAGGGGTGCACAAATAGCAACACACACTCGATCAACCTCGGAAAAACCAACTCAAAACCCAACAAGGCATTCACGACAAAGCGATCACAGGATTTAGAAATATTTCAGGGGGCCACCCCATTAAGCTACCCGCAATGAAGTTGGCCGGCTCCGAGACGGACCCAAGGTTTGTGTCAATGGCTATAAATGACTGGGAACCCGAAAGTGTGACTGGGCTTGTCGATACCGCGAAAACATTCCACGATCCAAAACAGTACAGGTGCTCCACGCACAATCTTAAATAAAGAAGTAAGCATGGCATAAGTATAGGATAGTAATAAAGCCCCAAACTACTTTGTGGCCCCAAGAAATAAGAATGAATCAAGCTCTGGCTCAGGGGGGTCCATAAGGCCTCCCGGATGTGGATAGTGCGAATAGTCAAGGAACAGGAATCAAGTACTTGGGGTCCTACGGGACACAGGTGAGCATGAAAAACCAACTAGCAGATATTGCTCACCGGTGCCACTTTCATTAGTTATCCCATTACTACTCAGGTTAAGTTGTTTAGGTACCTCGTTATTCATCAGACACTCACATACCCTACACATGATGTTCTACGATCCGCATGGCTCAAACAACTCCTGTAGTAATGGCTCATGGGATGGAGGAACAAGCTTCGGTGGGGTTTAAAGTAAAGGCTATGCAGTACTTGGGATTCAATTTAATGCAATCACGACTCAATGATGCAAGAATAAGATAGAGGCAATAGGTACTATATGTACGCAAGCATGTGGTAGTGCTTTCCTGGCAGCTCAGTTGAAGCGGGAGACGGATCTGGGTAGTGCTCCTGGGATTCCTGATATATCCCCTGCTCGGCGTCTATTCGAAGAAGAACCAAACAAACAAGGGCCAACATAATTAAAGTGCACAAGCATATGAATTGAAATGCGACAAGCAAACAAGCATGCCATGATGGATGATGCACAATTTGCATGGCAATAGTGTAGCATGGCATGGGTGAGATGTGGAATACAAGAGTAAAGCATCTTATTAAGTTTTAGTCACTTTTTATTCCCAATTAAGTTGCTGTATACTTATTATTTATATGATGCATGCTGTAATTCAGAATATGGAATGCATAGATAGAACAGGCTCGTCGCGCTGATCGATTTAGACATATTATTTGTCAAATTTGGAGTTATAGATATAAAGTTATTAATTTATTAAGAAAAGGGCATTTTATTGTAATTTTAATCATCTCGAAAATTTAAAGTGTTCAAAAGATATTTTGAATGACATATTTGAATTCCTCACATTTTTCTGATTTAGAAACATATATCATATGTATTATTTGGATTTACAATTTAAAAGTTATTTAAAAATAGATTTGAATTTATATTTAAACATTTTCTGAAATTGTTTTTAAAACAGATAAACAAATGGACTTTTTACACCCAGACAGAACTAGCCCCAGCCACAGACAGGTGGGTCAACGCTGTCTTGGGAACGACGCTGAAAACCTTTTACACGGCATAGAGGCTAGCCAGAGACCAAGCAGGTGGGTCCAACGGGCCATGAGTCCCATCTTGGCCAGCCGGTGGGCGACACGTGGTTGATCCGGGACTGTGGGTTAGGGTTTTTGGAACCTAGGGGGATTTTCTGTTAAAGAGTTAGAGGGGCTGACTGGTGGGCCTAATGGATTGCGGGTTAAGAGCGAAATAAAAAGGGGGGCTATTTGTAAAGCGACCATAGGCCCCTGTTGATCTTCTCTGACAAAACTGTCGAGTGGACGGTGCTTGACAGGGGGACGCGCGACGCGGGGGAATCGAACCCAAGACCTAGCGGGCGTGCGCGGCGGTGGCTGCCGCTGCGGTGGAAGGGAGGCTGTTGACAGGATGGAGTAGGGCGGCTAGATAAGCGACGCATAGCAGGTCGAGCAACAAGCATAGCGCGCCGGCGCCTGAGACCGCTCGGCGAAAAGTCCAGTGATCTGGCCTCGGCGCGCAAGAGGAAGTGTCAAGGGGTCAGGGCTCACCGCGAGGTGGTCGGTGATGGATGGATCGGGGAGGCGGCGAGGCAGCGATCTGCGAACGAACAATGGCGCTAGTTTCGGTGTCTGTGGCGTGCCGGTACATGGGACCGTCTCCTCCTCGGCTCCGTGTACAGGACGATGCAGGGGTGCACGCTGGTCCTCCTCGATAACCTCCACGCCACGCCTGCCTGCTGGTTGAGAGATCGGTGGTGGACACCGACGGTGGACGCCGGCGAACAGAGAGGGAGGGTGGCATCGGTGGAGAGGAAGAGGGGAAGGGCAAGGCCCTGGGGATGGATCTGGCGATGCCAGGAGACATGAGGAAAGAGATAAAGGCGAGAGGGAGAGGGGAGAGGCCGTGGGGCACGTTGGAGAAAAAGGGTGGCTTCGGCCACCTTTTGCTTCCTCCTTCACGTGCTCGACGTGGGCGGCCAGGGCAGGGCAGGGGTAGGGGTTGCCAGGTGGGCCAGGGAGAGAGGGGAAGCTCGGCGTGGGGCCAGCATGGCAGGGAGAGAGAGAGAGCAGAGAGGAGAGGCCCGGGTGGCTTGGGTAGATTAGAGAGGGGTGGCTCGCTTTAGGGTTTTGGTTAGGGGTAGAGAGGGTAGCTAGGGTGGGTCCCTGCTGGCGGAGAGAGAGAGAAAGGTGCTCGGCAGGGTGAGAGGTTGATTAGTGTTAGGGTTTAGCTAGGGGAATAGGGTTGGGAGAGAGGGTGGTATGGTGTGGCATGGTGGATAGAGAGGTGGAAGGGGTAGGTTAGGGCTCAGGGTTTCATCCCATGAACAAAACATGAGGTGACAAGGTGTGAGGAGAGAGGGGTAGGGAGATGGGTTTAGGGTTTTAACATGGTCCAAGCTAAGATCAAGCATGGAGGGGGTGGTGAGATGGAGAGGTGAGAGTGAAGGTAGTGAGATTAGGGTTTAGATGATGCATGTTCAGGGCAAGATTAAGTCTGAGGGGAGGAGGGATCTAGAGATGGTCTCACATGATTATGCATGGCATTTACACATGTGAGGGGTGATGAGGTTGGAGATGGTGAGAGTAAGAGAAAAGGAGCTCACAAGGAAAGGATCCACTCAAAAACCAAAGGAAAACCAAAAGAATGGCATGGTGATGTTTGTTGCATGGCCCATGTAGGAGCATTAAATGCCATGTTTTATTCTTGTGAAAACAATAATAATGTAACATGGCATTATAGACATGCATCCTAGAATATGGAGTAAAGCCAAGCTAAAGGAAATAGTATTGGATCCATCCCAACCCACATGAGCTAGATTTAAATGTCAAAAGAAAATAAGAGCTCATGGTTACTTGGGATGGTGGAATTATAAGGTGGTAACAAAGAAAGGTGGTGGAGTGGAATAAAAGATATGCCCCCAAATCAACTTGGGCATCAAGCATTTATCAAGAACCAAATACAATGTATCAAGAGCCAAATACAATTAATAATGCACATGAGAGAAGAACCAAATGGAAAAGGGTTTTATATGATGCTCAAATGCAAGGTGGCATGATGACATGAGCATGATATAATTATGATGCAACAATTATATGTAGGAAGTAGCAATTATATAGACTAGGCTAGTAGCATTGCAATTGTTAGAAAATTGGGATGCTACACCATCTAGCAAGCATATATGTGAACTTCATGTCAAAATTAACAAAGGAAAGAACATTATGGCTGGAGTAGTGCTTTCCCCTGTATGCAGCTGCTCTGGCTTTTGGCATACTAGCAGTCACACGAGTACCATAAATTGCTCATGCACAATCCTGAAATGGAATAAATGTTAGGCCTCAGTGTAACATAATCCTCTCATGGCGTACATGATAGAGTTGCTCACCTTGAAATATGGGCACAATTGGTAGCTTTCTTGTATCTTAGTTGGAGTTTGAGCTGATGGTTGATACGTCCAAAACATATCTACTTTCCTGAACACTTTTGCTATTGTTTCTCCTCTAAACTTGTGTGATTTGGATACAACTAACACGGACTGATGCTGTTTTCAGCAGAATTGCCTTGGTGTCTACTTTTTGTGCAGAAAATCAACTATCAGGAAAAATCCCGGAAAATATGCCAAAAATCCTATTTCACCCGAAGACTCCAGGAGCCAGAATACGAGACGGAGAAGAGCCAGGGGTTGGCCACACCACCTAGTGGCACGGGCCAGGCCAGGCCGTGCCAGGGGGTGGTGTCGGCCCCCCAGGAACCCCCTCGGCCTCTCTCTTCGCCTATAAGAAGACTTCTGACCTAACAACTTCGGGGGGTTCGATGTTTTTCCAGAAGGAGTTCCGCTCCATCGCCACCACCAGATTCCACGAAACAGCACCAGAAACTCCGTTCTGGCACCCTGCCGGGACGGGGAATTGGAGGAGATCATCGCCATCATCATCACCATCGCTTCTCCATCGACCATCCATGTTTCCCCCATCTATAAGTGAGTAATCCCCCGCTGTAGGCTATGGGGATGGGGAATGTTCGTTTGCGGTACCAAGTTGGTGGGTGAGCGCACCGCGGTACTCGAGTTGCCATCAATTGCGTGGAGGGGCCATAGTAGCTTCGCCAATTGTCCAGAAGGGCCAAATGGGGGTGAATACAAATCTAACGGCCAAACGGCCGTTTGAACCAGACGAAAAACGGTTGAACTCAAATACCGCTGTTAGGTCAACTCTTCTTGGCCCGCCATGTCAGTATTCCCTGTTATCTTTTGCGGTCGTGGACTAGCTTACCCCTGCGTGGAACAGATCCCTGAGCAGACGAGATATATTTCTTTGCTCTGCTCTGGTCTTCTCCCCTGCTCCCCTTCCCATAACGTTTGCTCATCTCCGGCTGCTCGTCTCAGATCGGAGCTTGCTCTTGCTCTAATTTGCGTCTCCGCCATGTCCGGTCAACCTCCCACGCCTCTAATCGAAGCTCGCAGCCATCGCCGTTGCATCACCCGCCGTATCGGAGCTTCGCGTCCCCAGACTAATATCTTGCCTCTGGCTAGTCCTTCTCGCACGGCGGAGCGCGTCCCATCGGGCGATCCAGGCCGGCGACCGGCCTCGGGAAGTTGCGTTTGCCGCACCCCTGCATGGTAGCCCCGCACAAGAGTTCGACGACCATGCTCTCATGGTGACCATGCTGGGCGTCCGTCCCGCCGTGTCACTGGCAGAGTTGCTGTCGGCTTTTAGGTCTTGTTTTGGGATCAGACGAAATGAGGTCAACATTGAGGTATGCGCTCCGCCATTCGATTTTTTCGTCCGGTTCAAGCACAACTCAGACATCGAGCGTGTTCTGCATTCTTCCCGTTCTTTCGAGTGCTGCAGGGAGAAAATGAGCTTCATGCGTTGGCATCGTGCCTGTGGGTGGGACGATCGCTTGGGGCAGCTTCGTTTCTTCTCCAAACTCGGCTTTGACGGCCTCCCATTGGATGCTTGGGAGCCAGAGGCCCTCAAGCAGGTCGTTAGTAGCCTTGGTGGCGAGCTGGTGGAAATCGTGCCACCGAGCGACAGATGGGTCATCGAGGTAAAGGCGTGGCTGAAAGATCCTGATGCCGTTCCTAAGATGTACGAGGTGCAGATTCCAAGCAGGGCAGGGCGACAGCTTTGCTGGAAGCACCCGGTCATCATCCACCTGGAGGAGGTTCTGGACTCGGTACATGGCATTCAGGGCCCCGAGGCTGCGAAAGCCCTCGTCGCTGCGGTGTTGGCACGAAGGATCGATGGCACCGCCACCGTTGCTGACGGGGCACACAGTTTCGTGGGGGACCGGGCTTGGACGAGCTAGTGGTTCTGATTTCCTCGGTGAAGATGAGCTCTAGTGAATTGCCATGGTATGTGTGGCTAATGAATTTGTAGTATGGAGAGCGTAGCAGGAAGTTAGCATCGACTAAAAATGTGTAATAGTTTGAATCGATGTAGTACGTGTGTGTAATAGTTTGAAGTAGTACGCGTGTGTAATAGTTCGAATCGATGTAGTATGTGTGGGTAATGAATTTGATGTAGTTTGTGTGCGTGTAATAGTTTGAATCGATGTAGTTGAACACCGTGCTTTATAATTTCTATAAATAACCAAGGACAACCTCATGAAAAGAGGGTGGTCTGGCAATGAGCAATGTCAATTCTGTGGATGCCAGGAAAATGTAGTCCATCTCCTCTTCAAGTACTCCCTCCATTTCAAAATGTAAGATGTTTTAGCTTTGTGAATGGAGCTTATCTAGACATCTTTTAGTGATGGTGCTTTCTAAACCTAGATGAACCTACATACTAAAAGGGGACTAGATACACTTCATTCACAAAGCTAAAACATCTTACATTTTGAAACGAAGGGAGTACAAGGTAGCTACATTTGTAACACGTTGAACTGCAGGACCATTTTGCAGGCAACACAAGACAAAGGAAAAAATGGTTTACAACACAGACAGTAGATGCAAAATCTGTAGTCTGGGATAAAAAGATGCTAGTTAACTGGATTGAACCACGACTAGTAATTGAAGAAAATAGGTACTTGATAGTATTTGCTTACAATAGTAGTACTTCCATACAAAAGGGTCTTATACCTGCACAAAAGTGGACTAAACTTCTTACTAGTTTATGGAACAATTCGTCAGCATTTCATTTACAAAAGCCATTCTTCAGTCTGAACTTAACTATTCTACACTGAAGAAACTACAGATCTCTAACAGAAAAGTTGGCTGGCCAATTGCCTTGAGAGGACATAAGTTCTTTGATCATTTAACCCAAACTGATCTATTGCCTTCCCGCCAAACTACAAGAAATCTGCATCGTTCATGCACGAGCGATTTGCGTGCGCCAGTCCCGGTTCAGTTGGACCATCCGCGCCGCTGCAACGATTTCTTCGAA
Organism: Avena insularis; assembly: GCA_023614405.1. Taxonomy (NCBI): domain Eukaryota; kingdom Viridiplantae; phylum Streptophyta; class Magnoliopsida; order Poales; family Poaceae; genus Avena; species Avena insularis. The sequence continues at coordinate 538,304,039 of CM042686.1, forward strand.
ACTGAAATTCGACATCTCCTTCTTGGGATCGTAGGTCCGTGTGAACTCGAACCTAAATTCCGGGGCTGAGCTGATGCCCGCCACCGGCTCAGGCTGTCGAACAATCCAGCATGCTGAGTGTAGACGCTTGCTCGCCGCCACGGTACGGCCTTCGACGATGCGTAGGATGGAGCGTCTTTGCCGTAGACGGCGTGCTCCCAGCCTACCCCACTGAGGTAAGGTAGTCCGTGCCGAAGCGTGGACGCGAGAGTTCCTAGACCTTGGCGCTGCCTTGTTCAAGGGTGTGTACCCTCGGCGGCGGCATGCTCTCATGAACGATTGATACGTACCTTGTTCCCATCGCCTAGAGCATGCTGTAATGCCGCCGCGTGATTTCTCCACATCGCTCTTCTTGGCCTGCCGCTTGTCGGCGCGCCGACGGGCGCCGCCGCCGGTTCGGGCACATTTGGGAAATCATCCATTTGGCAGGCAATGGGAGACCGCCTTGAAGTAGAGCTTCATGGCCTGCCTTAGAGGGGCTAAATACCCCGTTTTACAAGCATGGCTTAGGTGGGGCCATGTTACCCTAGTTGGTGCGGCGCGGAGGAGCTGCGCAAGGTGAATTGTGGTTAGTCGGAGAAGGGGAGTGAAAGACTGACAGTAGGTTTGGACTACGGGCACGCGTGAAAATAACCATTTCCCATTTCCTTAGTGGGTAATAATTCGACACTCGTTGCGTTAACAGCTCAATCTTTATTTCCCTTCTCAGCATAAGAGTGCGAACGTATTAAAAAGATCGTTCGTGGCTATCCACCTCATCGGGCAATGTACCAGGACAGGTAGGAGACGGGACCGGGTTTCATTTTAGAAATGTTGACGACTGTGCCCTTATGTTTATACGATATTATTTATATGCCACCATGTACCGTCGAGTGTAGCAACACCATCAGAAACAGGGGATAACGACGTGACGTGTTTTATTTTTTTAAAGGGCATCAGAAACAGGGGATGCCGACGTGGCATGTTTTCTGACTAGCGGGCCGCCCCCTCCACCTTCGATGGCGCGCATCCCAGGTTCGAGGGGTGGTGACGCCCACCAACACATTATTGTGCAATTTTCCATGTGGGACCTGAATTCCGGCGCTGAGCTGATGCCCGTGTCGAACACAGAGAATTCTGAAAGAACTACTAAAAATAAATACTTTGAATTCTGGAAGTACTAAATTTAAATACATTACAATTTTGTCTGAAAGGTAATACGCATTCTGATCATCGAAATAATATAAATACAGTACAAATTTCTACTTCGAAAAATAGACCTGAAAATGCTAGTAAATAACCTAGGATGAATATATGATTCATTCTCCCCTATATATTTCGTCGGCGGCGGCTCCCGCGTGCTGCAACACATGTTCAGAGAACTCTCTCCGTCTGTAGTGTGTTGCCAGTATCTCGTACAGAGGGTAAGGCCTCGGTGTATGTTCCAGACTTAAGCCATACATTACCATTGTTGGTTCCTCTTCCCAGGCTTGAACCTCATGATCGTACAGTCTGATAAAATTCCTGTAGTATATGCAACCGGGTTTGACGGTGGGGTGTAACCTGGTGTCAATGGAGATAGACTGATTGCAACCAACGAAGAGGGCATGACTTCCAATGTCGCCGACGGCCTCGAGAGAGCGGTTCTCCGTGTCCACCCGGTACAACACCGGTTGCCCTTTAGCGAAATCCCCGTTCAACACAAGAAGCAGATCACCATCTGACTCCACAAGGTAAAATTTGTAGGTTCCGCGTACCTGTTCAAAGACTGGGGCCGAAATTATTTTGGCCATCGTGACAGTGCTCGCGCGCTTCTCTAACTGGATGTTGGTCGACAAGATGTCTCCATTCTCAAGTAATGCATATACTTCCCCTCGGAATGATGTCATGCAGACCAGAAGCATATCAGGAGGTGGAGAATACAATCCTTCTCCAAATGATCCATTGATTTTCCCTGTTGGGGTGCTCTCATCGGCCCATGCAATATGATCTGGATAATCAGTGCAAACGAACACCATCGTCGGGGATTTCGTCACGACGACAGATTGCAGAAGATCAGATGGTATGTGTGCTTGAAACTCAGTGTTAGACTTGTGAGTGATTGGGTTCGAAGTTTAACTGCACGGCTCCACTCTCTGAGCAAGCACGATGACGCCACGAGAAACACCGGCGAAGTAGAATCTTTTAGAAGAAGAGGACATCAGTTAGCACTAAGATGTTTACAATGGAAAATACCAATAAATTTCGGATGTGAATGTGAACCTGCGATGGACGTCCATTAGATTTGTCCTGAAGCAACGACCAGTGGCGAGGTTGAGGAAGGTGAAGTCGCCAACGTCTGGAAGTGTGTTATCTATCATGATCCAGTTGTTGAGATGGAATTCGGGCACCTTTAAAGTGCGGCGCCAATCGGTGCGCATTTCCGACAAGCAAAGATAGGTGTCGATGTACTCTTTCTCCAGCAAATAGTCGGCGATCTTTGAAGTGGGTCGGCCGGAGATCGCCTGTGTCCTCTTCATCCGCCATCGCCATGGCTTACGTGCGGGAATGTTTTGATCGAGGAAGAAAGAAGAACTACCACCGCGAGGAGAAGAAGAAGAGGATAACGGACGAGGGAGACGAAGCGGAACTGCCACTGCGAGGAGACGATGAGACGGGGGAGAAGATGCAGAACTGCCAATTCAAGTTTGGATCAACGGGCTTTTTTCTGGAACTAGCGCGTGGACCATCCATGCACTACATGCAAGTTTTGATCAAACAGACTGACATGTGGGACCTGCTAAAAATTCCCTGAAGCGCTCCCCGTGCATAGTGTCGACAGTGGCATGTTTCGACAGCGGCCCGCCTCCACCCACGACGGCGCTGTCCAGTTCGAGGGCTGGTGCCGCCACCAACACATTATTGTGCAATTTTCCATGCTTTGTCGCAACCAGCTCCGCCTCCTTCGATCATGCCGCTCTCGTCATCCCCTTGGGCCATCGCCTCCCGCCTCCCTCCCTCGCCATCCCCTCATGTCCTCTCCCTCCTCCTCGCCTGCCTCGCTTGCCGCCACCGCCCACCGCCAGGCTCGAAACGAAAACCAAGAGTCGGCCGTTAGGTTAGGGGCCCAACGACGCTGGTGATCCGGATCCCGCTCGGAGATGGATCCTGCGAGGCTTGAGAGCACGCATATGGGTCCTGCACGGGTGGAGAGCACGGAATCTCCTTCAAGTCTGGAGAGCACAGAGGACAACGAAACAGGGGAAGAGTAGCGGGGTGCAGAGCTTTGGAGGTATGGAGCCCGGAGAAGGTGCCGTGCGTCCACATTAAAAGGTAAGAACTGTGATTCCTTATCTGCATACCCCAATTAGCATTTATAGTCCCGTGGTGATGCCAAGGATATGGGTTGGTAACCGCAGGACGTTTGTACAACTTGTCCTTTAGCATGATGCTTTGTCAAGCGAGCATGAAGGCACTAAAACGTGTGGCGGTGCGGATGATTATGAGAAAGCATATCCAGACATGGCTGCTGACCCTGATAGGATGGAGAGTAGGGAATATTTGGTTGATTCGAACTTTGAGCCTGACTATGGGACTGATGAGGAAGAGGAATGTGAAGATGTGGAAATGGGATGTAGATACGACAATGAAGACGTGATGCCAAAGGATACACTTTGACAGGGACAATCCTACAATTGATGAGGGACTGTCTTTGATAATGTGGAGGACTAGATATGCAGTTGCAACCTATGCAATCGAGTTGGGTTCAATTATCATTGAAAAGAACCAAAAGAGATTTAGGGTGCACTATAGGGAAAGTAATGTGTAAATGGAGATTACATGCATCTCCAATGCGGGGTGGACACCCATTTCAGGTTGCAGTAGCTATATTTAGTTTCAGTCTTTCTCATATTTATTCTGCTGATAACTAGCTCTGAATTATTTGGATTCTTATCGAATGCAGATCAAAGTAAACACGAAGGAACACAACTGCCCTAATACTTCTTTAAGTGGTAAAATTAGACCGGCGACTACCAAGTGGATTGCTGCTACTGTACTTGACTAGGTGAGGCAGGATCATAACATTGGACCAACTGAACTCAGAGCAAAGATTAGCAAAAAGTTTAATGTTATGATTCCTTATCACAGAGTCTTTGATGGGAAGGAGATGGCTCTAGACTTCATTCAAGGCAAGTGGAATGACAGTTTTCATATGTTGTATAGTTTCAAAGCTCAGGTAGAGAAAACATCACCTGGTAGTGTTGTTGACATCGATTACGAGGTTGTGAAAGGGAGAGAGAAGGTCTCGAGGGGGGTCAGGTATAAGCAGGAAGAAAGATATGCTTCAGGAGATGTTTTGTCTACCTGAAGGCATGCTGGAAGGGGTTCCTAGACGGCTGCAGGCCATACTTGGCAATAGGCGCAACTTCTTTAACAAGGAAGTTCAGGGGACATGTTGGTTCTGCTTGTGCTTTGGACGCGCATAATTGGCTTCTACCCGTAGCTTATGCTGTTCTTGAGGGTGAATCAAATGAAAGCTGGACATGGTTCATGCAGAGACTATGGGAAGTAATTGGTCACCCTGAAGGCTTGGTGATACACAGCGGTGCATCCGAGGGTCTTGAGAATGCTGTTGATGCTGTGTTTCCTGGGGTTGAGCATAGGGAATGCATGCGGCACCTCGCTACTAACTTCACGAAGAAGTTCGAAGGAACGATCTTTGAAGAGGACTTGTGGCGATCAGCATACACATACATCCCAAGCACGCATGCTACTTACTTGGAGAACATGTATGTAGTTCCAAAGGTGAAAAAATACCTTGAGGAACATCACACCAAGCTATGGGCCAGAAGCAAGTTTGGTGAGTTAAGCAAGGTGGATTTTGTATGCAATAATTTGGCAGAGAGTTTCAATGATAAGATTTCGGGCATGAAGACACTTAGAATTGTTATTTTGTTGGATGCAATAAGATAATGCATAATGGTGAAGATAGATTTAAGGCAAAGAATTTGTGCAAGAAAAATTTTAGGCCATAAAATAGTTCCAAAGGTGGTTATGTTACTGAATGCAAGAACCAGGGCAATGAGAATGATAAAGATGAGGGTGGTCAGAAGTTCTAGAACATTGGCTAAGGTTTTTGCAGAATACAAGCGTGGAAGTGAACGGAGGTACACTGTAGACATTGGAAACAAGACTTGTTCATGCAGGCAGTGGCAGATTACTGGTCTGCCATGTCACCATGCAATTTACTTCATCTTAAAGCTTAGAGGTAACAGAGCTGAAATAGAGAACTATGTCGACAACTATTTCTCTGTGGACAAGTTTGCTGCAACTTATGCAGAAAACGTACCACCTATGGCCGATGAAAATGATTGGGAGATTGTCGATCCAGGGTTCAAACTTCAACCACCAGTTCTTAGGAGGCCACCTGGGAGGCCTAGAAAGCTAAGGATCGTAGCCTCCACCGATAAAGGTCCAAGGCTTGGTGCTAGGAAAAGGAAATGTAGACGTTGTGGCAGATTCGGCCATATCAAGAGGTTGTGCAAAAACCCAGTTACACATGCTATTGTCCCTGTTCACACCCCGGTGGCAGAAAATGAGGCTTCTCAGCTAGAACTGGCGGAAGAGCAAATACAAGACGGTGATGAACACTCGGAGCAAAACGTATGTAAGCAGCCAATTTATGAAGAAGTGGAGGTGCCGGCGAGAAAAGGGTGTGAAAAGAAACAAAAGGGTAAGCGGAACGAGCAGGAAAGGGCAAATAATGGAGGTGTATTAGAATATGAAGAAGTTGCAGGGGTGATTGAGGATGTTCTTGAGGATCTTTCGGCTAACTGCAGGAGAAATGATAAATCCCTGCCAATTTCATCTTTGTACGATTCTCCGGATGAAAGGTAAGCTTAAAAATTGTTTTATTTGCCATTTTATCATTTTTTTATCCTCATCAACTGATGCTTAATGCAGCGTGGGCTAGCAGACTAATAAGAGGAGCAGAAAGATGCGGGCACAGTAACGTCCTATGTTGAATTGTATCATTGAAACTAAACTAGCCGTGTCGTCTTTATTTATATCTGGCGCGTGCAACGTGTCTGTGATGGGGTCATGTGGACCAGATTACATTTTTAAAAAATATTATTACATTAATTTTTTACCTGCGTTTGGACGCGGCTACTAGTTCCCATCTCCCTTGCATTCCCATCTCCTCTGGCGCACTCCAGAATTATGGATGTGCCATCAAGTAGCAGAGTCAGCGTATTGTCCCATCAGTGTGAACACAATGACTTTGTTTGTTCAGAATTTGACGACTTTTGATTAGTTTGAAAGACAGAGAAACCTAAAACATGTATCTAGACTTGTTTTGGGTATAGACACATTTATTAAATATCTAAAAAACTAAGTCAGTTATATCTGGACAGGAGTAGTACACTATTACAACACGCTCGATCCCTTCTCCTCAGGCGCACTCCAAATTACGGCTGTGCCATCAAGTGCTAGGAGCAGAGTCAGCGTATTGTCCCATCAGATATGCCAGGGAACGCGTGAACTTTATTTTCAGGATCGGACGAGTTTCGATCGACTAGTTTCAAAGACAAAGACAACTAAAACATGGCCAACATATATAGATTATGACGATAATCGACCATGACTCAGGTGACCCAGATCCAAAGAGCGCATTAAGATACCGTACATAGATTTAATTTATGCTTAAGTGGCCCTAATCGACTATGACGCTCCTGCAGTCTCCATCATTGACGACGTTGTTCGCGTCGTCGCCAGCCTCCTTCGCGTCGGAATCGATGCCGACGTTCCCGACAACGTTCCTCCTCCTCATGGATTCTTCACGGCGTGCTGCATCAATAATTGTGGAGGTCGTACGCCCAGGCACTGCCTAGAAGCGCTGCCTCCCTTCGAGGTTGCGCAGATCCGGGTGGATCTCCCGCCGGTGGGTTCCGCATGGCTCAATCAACACAGCCCGCTCCTTCTTGAACAACTTTCGCCAGTACACGCTCGTACATGAGTACCGCGCCATTGCCCTCTTCCGCTCCGACAGCTGGCGGTGGCGCTCCTCGATCTACCTCGCCAACGTGTTGTCACGCAAGAGCGGCGCGACAGGAACCCCGGTGTAGCTGAGCTCGAAGCCGGCCGGAAGCCTCGCTAACGGCGGCGCGAGTATGCCGTAGTGGGCAAACATCTGAGCCTCGTGCAAGCTGAGTTTGGGCCTCTCCCTCTCCATGGCGATGAAGGAACACGATCTGATTTTCGGCCCCGAGGTTAAGGGGATAAAGGCAAGGACATAGGCTCAGCATAGTTGCCACGGCCAATCAGTTCGTAGAATAGACTTCTCGCAGATCGGCCTCGCGAAGGACATCACTATCGTCCACGCACCCCGATCCAACGGCGGCTAACAATTGGGGATCGCGTCTTCTAGAAGCCCAGAGCGGTTGCTGGTTAGTTCTGCGTCCCGATTGTTTTTGGCCAATGGCGGTAGTTGAAAAAAATACACATTTCAATGACACTGGTGGATTCATAGGTGGTATGTGAAAAGAACACACATGCAAAATGACTCTGGTTGTTGTTACTAAAAGGAACACACATGCAATGACACTCGTGGATCCATGTGTGGTATCTGAAGAGAGCACACATGCAATGACTCTTGTTGTTGTTAGTAAAAAGAACACACATGCAATGACACTGGTGGATCCATGTGTGGTCTCTGAAGAGAGCACACATGCAATGACACTGGTTGTTGTTACTAAAAAGAACACATGCAATGACACTGGTGGATCCATAGGTGGATTGTGAAGAGAACACACATGCAATGACACTGGTGGATCCATAGGTGGTATGTGAAAAGAACACACATGCAAAATGACTGCTTGTTGTTACTAAAAAGAACACACATGCAATGACACTAGTGGATCCATGGGTGGTCTCTGTAGAGAACACGCATTTCAATGAGACTGGTGGATCCATAGGTGGATTGTGAAGAGAACACACATGCAATGACACTGGTTGTTGTTAGTGAAAAGAACACACATGCAATGACAGTGGTGGATCCATAGGTGGTATGTGAGAAGAACACACATGCAAAATGACTCTGGTTGTTGTTACTAAAAAGAACGCACATGCAATGACACTGGTGGATCCATAGGTGGATTGTGAAATGAACACACATGCAATGACACTGGTGGGATCCATGGGTGGATTGTGAAAAGAAAACACATGCAATGACTCTGGTTGTTGTTACTAAAAAGAACACAGATGCAATGACACTGGTGGATCCATAGGTGGTATGTGAAGAGATCACACATGCAAAATGACTCTGGTTGTTGTTACTAAAAAGAACACACATGCAATGACACTGGTGGATCCATGGGTGGATTGTGAAATGAACACACATTTCAATGACACTCGTGGATTCATAGGTGGTATGTGAAAAGGACACACATGCAAAATGACTCTGGTTGTTGTTACTAAAAAGAACACACATGCAATGACACTGGTGGATCCATGGGTGGATTGTGAAAAGAGCACACATGCAATGACACTGGTGGATCCATATGGGGTATGTGAAAAGAACACACATGCAATGACTCTGGTTGTTGTTAGTGAAAAGAACACACATGCAATACCACGGGTGGATCCATGTGTGGTCTCTGAAGAGAGCACACATTTCAATGACTCTTGTTGTTGTTAGTAGAAAGAACACACATGCAATGACACTGGTGGATCCATGTGTGGTCTTTGAAGAGAGCACACATGCAATGACACTGGTTGTTGTTACTAAAAAGAACACATGCAATGACACTGGTGGATCCATGGGTGGATTGTGAAGAGAACACACATGCAATGACACTGGTGGATCCATAGGTGGTATGTGAAAAGAACAGACATGCAACATGACTCTGGTTGTTACTAAAAAGAACACACATGCAATGACACCGGTGGATCCATGGGTGGATTGTGAAAAGAACACACATGCAATGACAGTGGTGGATCCATATGTGGTATGTGAAAAGAACACACATGCAAAATGACTCTAGTTGTTACTAAAAAGAACACACCTGCAATGACACTAGTGGATCTATAGGTGGTATGTGAAGAGATCACACATGCAAAATGACTCTAGTTGTTGTTAGTGAAAAGAACACACATGCAATGACACTGGTGGATCCTTAGGTGGTATGTGAGTGTCGTGGTGGTGTCACGGCAGAGGCCATGGATATGCTAAAGGTGGGGACTAAATGCACTAGGGGAATCCAGGGAGGGATAGTGTGGTGATTCCACACACAAAAGCTTTGTATTCGATTCACTTCCAAGGTTTACAAGTGCTCCTCGAGTTGTGTTGGAGAGAGGAGGAAGAAAGAACTCTCTTACTCTCACCACTAGCTAGCTCTCAGTCACTTGCTAGAAGAACATAACCTCTAAAGACTAACTCTGTAAAACTCAACCCAATAGAGATCAACCCCTTCTACGGAAGCCCTAGCCCTCCTTATATAGGGGTGGCTAGGTCTCCACTTAGGGCATACGTGGAGGCATATTCCTGGGAATATGCCTCTTCCCAAAATAGTAAGCCGACCAGGTTGCTTTTCCCCCGCGTCACCCATGCAGAGGCTACGTGAGCCTCTGCAGCGCCCGCGTCAGCCGACACTAGCATCGTCACCTCTGTCGGCCACGCCTCGGTCGCTCTGTGGCCTACCACGCCCGCTGCGTCTGAGGTCACCTTTGACCAGCGAGATACCTTCCTTCTCCTACAAGCTTGATATGACCCGGATCGTACATAGTTGATCCGGCCACACCTGTTCCTGCATATGAGTCAGATTCATCTGCCCGACTTATAGCTTAAGTCGGTTGAGACCTAGTTAGGTGGAAATCCCCTGGTCCGGGTTACCCCGTGATTCGGCCTGCCTTGAGGTGACTCAGCCAGCATTCGCTTTGACCTTGCCGAACCTCGTCAAACTCGGCCTTTATACCCCGGCATGACCCTACCCGGGGGTACCCCCCCAACAGTGAGAAGAACACACATGCAAAATAACTCTGGTTGTTGTTACTAAAAAGAACACACATGCAATGACACTGGTGGATCCATAGGTGGTATGTGAAGAGATCACACATGCAAAATGACTCTGGTTGTGGTTACTAAAAAGAACACACATGCAATGACACTGGTGGATCCATGGGTGGATTGTGAAGAGAACACACATGCAATGACACTAGTTGTTGTTAGTGAAAAGAACACACATGCAATGACACTGGTGGATCCATAGGTGGTATGTGAGAAGAACACACATGCAAAATGACTCTGGTTGTCGTTACTAGAAAGAACACACATGCAATGACACTGGTGGATCCACAGGTGGTATGTGAAAAGAACACACATGCAAAATGACTCTGGTTGTTAATAAAAATAACTCACATGCAATGACACTGGTGGATCCATGGGTGGATTGTGAAAATAATACACATTTCAATGACACTGGTGGATCCATAGGTGGATTGTGAAGAGAACACACATGCAATGACACTGGTTGTTGTTACTAAAAAGAACACACATGCAATGACACTGGTGGATCCATGGGTGGATTGTGAAAATAGCACACATGCAATGACACTGGTGGATCCATATGTGGTATGTGAAAAGAACACACGTGCAATGACTCTGGTTGTTGTTAGTGAAAAGACCCGGATCGTACATAGTTGATCCGTCCACATCTGTTCCTGCATACGAGTTAGATTCATCTGCCCGACTTACGTCTTAAGTCGGTTGAGACCTAGTTAGGTGGACATCCCCTGGTCCGGGTTACCCCGTGATTCGGCCTGCCTTGAGGTGACTCGGCCAGCATTCGCTTTGACCTTGCCGAACCTCGGCTAACTCGGCCTTTATACCCCGGTGTGACCCTACCCGGGGGTATCCCCCCAACATTAGTCCCTAAATATGGTGCGGTCTTAGCTGCCTTGGCCGCTAAGGCCACATCAGGTTCAATTCTACTGAGCTTTGAGTTCCTTTTCTGAATTACCTCCTTATCTCGGATTCCATGGGTTTACTCTCCCTTGGCACATCCCAAGTTTTCACTTGCTGGCCGGGTTACCACATTCTCATCCGAGTCATTCTTCCTTCTCTCGTATGCTTCCCCATGTGGAGGCTAATCATTAGCTTGCCTCATTTTAAGGGCCATAACAAGAATCGCTTGATTATTGTCGAGTTCTTGCGCACGTCACGTCACACCCGCCTCCTCGTTAACTGTATCACTGCGTCGCGTCATGGGATCTGCTATGCCCTGTGGTCCTTCGTGTGGCTCGTCGCTGATTGGTCAATCCGGGTTATACACGGCCACACCGTGTGGCGCACCCGCATAACATGATCCTACTACCCCCTCGTAGGAGTGGTTAAATAAGGGAGGGGCGCGCCCCTTGGGTCTTTTCCCCACTTCCGCGCCCATCTGCATCTAGTTCTTCTCTTCCCCCGCGACAGCGCCGCCGCCACCACGGCTTAGTAGTAGCGCCGCTGCCGCATTGCCTCCACGTTCCCTAGAGTCGCCGCCGCCTCCACGCATCTCTTCCACCACGGGTCGCTACCAGTCTAGGCCACTGCTACCCACCACCGCTAGAGCCAGTGAGGGCAGTGAACTCGAAATGACTGAGGAGGAGCTCGCCATCGCTGAGTAGGAGATGGAGGAAGAGGCTGCGAGCGCTGACCGCGGTGCGTGGGCAGGCTCCTGGGTCTGCCAGGATGACCTGGAATGGCTCTACCGCACCAGGAGCATCCCGGAGGGTGTCACCGCACGCCTCGCTTCCTCCGAGCTTGCCCCCTCACCCAATCCGGGTGAGTACGTGGTGTTCCTATCTCATTTTCAGCACGGATTTGGTCTGCCAGTGAGTGACCTTTTCCACGACTGGTTAAACACATACGAACTCCAGCCGCACCACCTTCCAGCCAATGCCATCACATCTCTCTCTGTCTTCGCCTCCACCATCGAAGGTTATGCCGGACTGTGGCCCATGAAGGAGCTCTGGATCCGGTTCTTTGGCCTTCGCCGGAACGTGATTCCGAACATCCAGCTTGACCCGGAGGACAAGAAGCTCACGCGGTTCGGTGTTGCGTCAATTTCTCCTTGGAGGCTGTCCGTCTTCCCCCGAGTCACTGGGCTGGACTCTTGCAAGGGATGGGCCCGGACTTTCTTCTATGTCTGAAACGACACTACTGAGGATCTGATCCGGCTGCGCCCTTATGCTCCGGGTCCTCCCAATTCGGAGCTATGGGACGTGGTCCCCAAGAAGCCCACCATCCTGGCGAACCAGGTTAACAAGAGGTTCAAGGAGTTAAAGGACCTCCGATTGCGCAACGAGGAAGCCATGATTACATTTGTCTGTAACCGGATCTCCCCCCTTCAGAAACGCTCACATAAAGTCTGTCACATGAGCTGGGGCCACGATCCCAACCGGACCTCGTCTTTCGAGTTAAGCAACACAGAGATCTACTGCCGGGTCAAGGCCCTCTTCACCACCCACAAGGACTTCTCCTCTGAGTGGACATGGGGAATTGAACACTATTGCCGAGATAGGCTTCCTCCCTGGTAAGCTTCGTGCCGCAAACTTTCTCCGAATTAAGTTATATGTCGGTCGCTGTTGCATATTTAACTCTGTGATCTTTTCTTTCCCTTAGCAATTCCTTCAGCAAACTATCGAGGATGGCACTGAGCCCTCCCTCAAATGGGCGCCTGACCGGGATACCTCCGACAAGGAGGAACGGGATCAGGAGATGTTCCTCCCAATGGTCGACGCGACCAAGCGAACCACCGGTAAACTCTCTTCCATTAGAGATTGGCCCGACGATGAAGATGACTTGGATGTTGAGGTGATGGAAGCATTTGACGTTGTCCCCCTTTCTTATGCTTTTCCGGCATTAGCTAACCCCGGTGGGCAGATCCATGAGGACCCTCCCCTTGCCGTGGGTGATCCTGTTCCGGTCGCGCCGAAGAAGAAAAGGGGAGCCGCATCAACTTCTACCTCCGGATCTTCTCAGCCAGCCAAAAGGCGAAAGAAGTCTGGGGACAAAACTTCCTCCAAGCCTGCAACCAAGGCCCCAGCACGAAGGGCTCGGAAGCCCAAGGAGCCCCTGGCCTCGGATGAGTAAGCCTCTTTTCCCTCGGCCATTTACTTGTTCTTTTATTGTTATAATTTCTCATCCGACACTGTTTTGATTCGGCAGGGCCACGGTAGAGGTCCCACAGAGTGGATCCGGCATTGCCTCCCCGCTTCGACACAGCCCTTCTCCCCCTCATGGCGACGATTCACGCCCGCTGAGCCCAATCCCGGAGGGTTCATCGGCTACTCCGGGTTCCAGCCCACTTCGTCAAGAGGAGGGCAACCTTGGAGCGCAAGAGTCTGGCTCTGCCGAGGCAGCAGCGACCACAACTTCGGCTCCATCGCAACCAGCTACCACCGAGGTTACCTCAGCACCTCCACCGAAGAAGAAACCAGCACCAGCACCAGCACCAACTCCAACACCAGCAGCAAAAGCAACAGCAGCAGCACCAAGCCCCTCCGCCTCGTCCGAGTCTTCTGAGTCTCGGGGAGAAAGCACCAAGGCAGCGCACAAGGGTAAATCTGCTGCAACAACTTCCACTTCTCAGCAGCAACCTAAGGGCAAGAAGGCCCCTGATGCCACTAGGGCAACATCCATCGAGGCTGGACAGGGCACATTCGCATCCATGCTTTCGAAGAAAACTCCACCACCGAAGAACGCCCCTGCCGAGCCAGCTGACGTGCAACTTGTTTTGCATACCAACCTGGCCCTTTCCTAGGTTGAGAGGAGGGAAGCACATGCCAATGGCCTAGTGGCGCCGCATATGCTCAGCGGCGAACGATATCCTCCGACCTTGATCGAGTTCGTGAACAACTGGAACAAGGCGGAGTTCGTCTACAACGATGATCTCCCGGAGAAGTTCGGTCCCGCCGAGTTTGTTGCTCAAATGAACACAGCCGCTAAGGTAATTAACCTCGCGGGTCGGATGATGGAGGTACGTTACTTCACCTTTTCCTTAGCATGTTGTAGTTATTAGTGATATTACCATTAGTCCTCGAGCCTCCGGGGGAGTAACTTGTTACTCGGCCAGATGCTCCTTAGAAAACTAATGTAGCTCCTTGATAACCTCAAATATGCACACACCTAGAGCCGGGTTAAGTTCCACTTGGACCGGATTTTGTACACTTCGAATATGCACACACCTAGAGCCGGGTTAAGTTCCACTTGGCCCTGATTTTGTACACTTCGAATATGCACACACCTAGATCCGGGTTAAGTTCCACTTGGCCCAGATTTTGTACACTTCGAATATGCACACACCTAGAGCCGGGTTAAGTTCCACTTGGCCCGGATTTTGTACACTTCGAATATGCACACACCTAGAGCCGCGTTAAGTTCCACTTGGCCCGGATTTTGTACACTTCGAATATGCACACACCTAGAGCCGGGTTAAGTTACACTTGGCCTAGATTTTGTACACTTCGAATATACAAGACTGAGTTATCTTTTTGTACTCTTTTCAGGTGACCACCAACCACCGGAGCACCGAATTTCAGCGTCTCCTAGACACTCACAAGATGCTGCGTGCAAAACATAATACACTTCTTGCTGGGTACGATAAAAGGGGTAAGCTTGCTCCCTTGGCGTGTTTCCGTGCTTTCTTCCTCTTTTTCCGCCGAACTAATCCAACATTCAGATTTCGGAGCTGAGGCGGAAGCTGAGAACATCGTCATGAGGAAGAACCTGGAACAGATCAAGGGTAAGTCATTTTGGCTCAGCTCTGCTATGCTTTCTATCTCCTTTTCTCCCTGGCTCGACAAACATTCATACTTCAGCTCTGCCGGGTCAACAAACTATTTCAGCATCGCTGGAAGATAGTGTGCCCGTGCCTGATATGATGTTGCATTTTCTCGAACAAGCAGGGCAGCATCAGGCCGAACTTAAAAAGAAAGACGATGAGCTTGCCCTCCTCTGAACCAAGGATGATGAAATTGCCAAGCTCAAGGCAGACATGAAGAAGTTGAAAGCGCAACACCAAACCGACCTTCAAAAAGTTGGCCAGGACTATACTGAAGAGCGCGAGTGCCTCAATCTCCATATTGCCAAGGACCGGGAACTTCTCCAGGAGGCCAACGTCAAACCTGAGTCGGCAAATACTGAACTTGTGCAGCTTCGCAAAAGGCGTGATGACTGTACCAAGGAGTTGACCCGGATCCACAGCCATATTTCACGTAAGCTCCTTTCCCTCATCCGGCATATTTCTCCGGGTTACTTCACATGTCTTTTATTTACCCGCTTCTCTTGTCTTGTTTTCAGGCAAATTCCCAGAGGGCAATGCCATTGCAAGCACCGTTGTTGCTAATTTCCGCCGACAGAGGGGTACTCCCATTGCTTCTGACGCTGAAGAGATTCCCTATGACATGGAGGACCTGTTGGTCAGCTTGTCTTCTCGCGTGGAAATCGTGAAGAACTATGGCAAGGATATCCTTGATGTTGCAATCCGAATCTTCAACACTTTTTGGCCTGCAGAAGACACTCCGGAGGGAACCGCAGTTCTTGTTGATAAGTTGATGGAATGCGAGACCTAGCTCGACCTTTGGAGGGAGTCCGCTGGACGCGCCGGAGCTGAGTCCGTTCTCCACTACGTGCTTACGTGGTACGAGAAGATCGACCTCAACCTCCTAGCACGCATGCGCACCGGATCCAAATGGACCAGTGACCCGGAGTGGGTAGCTCGGCGTAAGGCTTGCGCCCATAGCCTCGTCGAATATGCCCCCGTTCATGAATGGAATGAGGGTCCAAGCTTCCTTGGTGGCGCGGAAGATGAAAACGCTAAAAACGTTGAAGATGGCTCGGATGAGGAGGAAGAGGACGATGCCTCGGACATCAAAGACAGCAAAGATGACGCCGAACTTCCTCCTCCTGCTGCTCCTTGAGTGAAAAAACTTTAAAGTTTATCAGATCCCCGGTATGCCGGGTGGAATTGTATCCAGTACACAAGTGCTATTTTGCTACTAAGTTTTTATGCCGGATTAACTTGGGCGTAGTCTCCGAGTTTAATTTTCTTGTTCATCCAATCTTTTGGCTCGACTCGTGTCTACCTTGATTCGGTTTTACGACTTATGAATCTGAGCTTCAAAAATTGTCTTAACAATACTTGGAAACTTTAGGCTTAGCTCAAAATAATTCAGCATAATAATTCGAAAGTGAATCATAGGGTTAGTCCGAAAAACAAACGTCAGCTCGATTAAGTTCTTTTCCTTAGTCGTTTTTCATGTGCTACGCAATTCCAAACTTGTTCTCTTGCTTGCCATGAAGCCAATTCTTGTTGGATAGCAGCAAGTCGAAGAGTTGGGTTCTTGGTGCTCACACATTACTAATTCGACCTAAGTAGAACAACTTACGCCAGCCGACGTATAAATAATAAATATAGAAGACAATAAATATTATTAAGGCAGTCCCCGAGTTACTGCTCGAGGTGCCAACATTTCATTGATAAGCTCATTGCCGGCATACATACCGACATATGAGAGAC
Source organism: Avena insularis (assembly GCA_023614405.1). NCBI lineage: Eukaryota > Viridiplantae > Streptophyta > Magnoliopsida > Poales > Poaceae > Avena > Avena insularis. The sequence continues at coordinate 538,320,598 of CM042686.1, forward strand.
TCGGATACATACACTTCTCTGCTAAGTGTAGAAAGGACGAAGTATAGCTACATTCCATGGATGCTTAGATTCCTCGCCGGACCTGTCCGCCTTGTTATTTTCCTGTGGTTTTGCATCGATAAGATAGTAAGAATCATCGTGCAATGCTTTGCTCACAATGAATGGCCCTTCCCATGGGGGGATAACTTATGCATGCTAGCAGTACGTTGTACCAACCGGAGTACCAGATCACCTTCCCGAAAGACTCGGGGATTTACTTTCCGGCTATGATAACGTTGGAGATTTTGCTGATATATGGCGGATCTGGACAATGCCAATTCTCTCGCTTCTTCCAGCAGATCAACATCATTTTGCCGGGCTTCTTGCACTTCGGCTTCTGTGTATTGGGTGACCCTAGGCGAGTCATGCTCTATGTCGGCTGGTAATACAGCTTCTGCCCCATATACCAGAAAGAATGGCGTATAGCCTGTTGATCGATTCGGAGTTGTTCTTAAACTCCACAATACCGCTGGTAGTTCTTCTATCCAGCACCCCGCTGATCTTTGCAGCGGCTCAATGATCCGGGGTTTTATCCCGGATAATACCAATCCGTTGGATCTTTCCACTTGTCCGTTTGATGCAGGATGGGCTACCGAGGCAACGTCCAGCCGGATCTTCTTATCTCGGCAGAATCGCGCAAATGCTCCTTCAGCAAAATTTGTGCCATTATCAGTTATGATACTGTGAGGATAACCGTATCTCAAGATGATGTCTTTGAGAAATGTCACGGCCGTAGCTCCATCACATTTTCTTATTGGCTTTACTTCAATCCACTTTATAAATTTGTCAACCATGACCAAAATGTGAGTCATATTTCCCCTTGCTGGTTTGAACGGGCCAACCATGTCCAAACACCATACGGCAAATGGCCAAGTGATTGGTATGGTCTTGAGCTCCGACATTGGCATATGTGTCTTGGTAGCGTACCTTTGACAACCATTGCATTTTCTTACCAAATCTTCTGCTTGTTCTAAGGCACTTGGCCAGTAAAATCCATGCCGGAAAGCTTTTGCCACCAAGGCTCGGGACAAGGCATGATGCCCGCACTCCCCTTGATGTATATCTCGGAGGATGTCAAGCCCTTCTTCCGGGTCAATGCATCGCTGGAGGATATTGGTCACACTCCTTTTGTATAGCTCGGAATTGATGATTGTATATGCCTTTGCTCTCCTCTGAGTTTGCCTTGATAACACCTCCTCAGTGGGTAAAGTTCCATCTTTCAGGAATTGAAATATAGGTAGTGCCCAAGCTAGTATTGCTCATATAGGGAACACATCCTCATCAATTTCCATCTGATCCACCGCCATAACTTCAACCGGATCACGCTAAGCAGTCCCCGGGTCTTGCGAAGCGATCGGGTTGAGGCAGTCCCTCGGTTTGCGGCACCACCTCCCATGTTAATGTCCATGGGCACAGCTCCAGACTCCGGATCCTCCCAGACGTAAATTGAGTCGGTTTCTGGGGACGGTCTGATGGATGGTTTTCTGAGGTGTTCTAATGCTACACCCAGTGGAATTGCTTGTCGGGTTGATCCGAGCTTCGACAATACGTTGGCAGCCTCATTTTCCACCCGGGGTACATGGCGAAATTCGCATCCCTCGAAATAACCAGATATCTTCTGCACATGGAATCATTATAGTGCCATGTTTGGATCAAGGGCATCCCACAGCCCCGACACTTGTTGAACTACCAAATCCGAGTCGCCAAAGCATTGGATCCGACGTATCCCAATTTCTTTGGCCACTTTGAGCCCATGCACAAGTGCTTCATATTCGCGACATTATTTGATGCCGCGAAGTGAATTTGCAGCACATACTTCAACTGGTCATTCTTTGGCGAGGTAAGCACAACTCCGGCGCCTAACCCGGTTTTTGTTTTTGACCCGTCAAAGTGCATTCTCCAGTAGTTCGGATCTCGTAGAGGTGGTTCATATTGTACCTCGGCCCAGTCCACAAAAAATTCGGCCACAGCCTGAGACTTGATTGCTTCTCTTCTGTCATATTGTGGCGCATAAGGAGCTAGCTCAATTGCCCATTTCACAATCCTGCCACTTGCATCCTTGTTACTCATTATCTCGGATATGGGAGCTTCACATATTACCTTGATAGGGTGCTCCTCAAAATAATGCTTTAGCTTCTTTGCCGACATATACACACCATATGCCACTTTCTGATAGTGCGGATAATTTTGTTTTGATGCTGACAATACCTCGCTCAGATAATATACTGGCCTTTGCACTGACTTACCCTCTTCATCGCGCTCTACCACGATTACTGCACTTACAACTCGGTTGGTTGCGGCTATATAGGGAAACATTGGCTCCTTTGATAGTGGAGAGGCTAACACTGGTGTAGTGGCTAACATTTTCTTTAATTGGATAAAGGCTTCATTGGCCTGCGGCGTCCAAATGAACTTGTCCGACTTTTTCATGAGTTGATAGAGAGGCAATGCCTTTTCTCCCAACCGACATACAAACCGACTTAACGATGCCAAGCAACCAGTGAACTTCTAGACATCGTTAAGACACTTCGGCAGCTCCATTCGCTCAATGTCCCGGATTTTAGTTGGATTGACTTCGATACCTCGGCTAGAGACAAGGAAACCGAGTAATTTTCCATCCGGGACACCGAAGGTACATTTTTCCGGGTTAAGCTTCATCCGGAACCTCCTTAGGTTCGCGAATGTCTGCCTGATATCGTCAAGGAGCATTTTGCTTTCCTTGGTCTTGATAACCACATCATCCACATACACCTGTACATTTTGACCTATTTGGTCGTGCAAACATTTTTGCATACATCTTTGGTACGTTGCCCCTGCATTACATAAACCAAATGGCATGGTGCGATAGCAATAAGCCCCATACGGGGTGATAAATGCAGTTTTTATTTGATCATCCGGATTCAGGGGTATCTGGTGGAAACCAGAATATGCATCAATGAATGACAACAGTTCACATCCAGCAGTTGAGTCTATGACCTGATCTATCCTTGGCAGTGGAAATGGATCTTTTGGACACGCCTTATTCAGGTTCATGTAATCGATACACATACGCCAAACCACTACCACATTCGGATCATCCTTCTTCTTCTCCACCAGCACCGGATTAGATAGCCAATCCGGGTAAAGAACTTCCATGATAAATCCTGCTGCTAGTAACCGAGATATCTCATGTCCAATTACTTTTCTCTTATCCTCGGCGAAGCGGCGGAGAGGTTGCTTCACCGGCCTTGCTCCGGGTCTCACGTTCAAAGAGTGCTCGGCCAACTCCCTCGGAACACCTTGCAGGTCCTGTGTGGACCAAGCAAAAATATCCCGATTCTCACGGAGGAAGCTGACGAGCTCGCTTTCCTATTTATTATTTAACCCGGCACCAATTGTTACGGTGCGCTCTAGGAACATATCATCAACATGCACTTTCTTGGTATCCTTTGTGGCTTGGAACGAAACACTACCATGCGGATTACTCAATGCCGGCATATATTGCTGCACGGACTGAGCCAATGCCGCCACCTCCTGTATCTTTCTTTTCTCTTGCGCAATCACGAGTGACTCGGCTAGGTTAGACCCGGCTGAGGCACACTCAATGGAACGTCGGAAATCTCCAGCAATGGTAATCACTCCGTTTGGCCCGAGCAACTTCATCTTCAGATAACTGATGTGACAACTTGACATGAACTTGTTCAGTGCTGGTCTTCCGAGTAACGCGTGATACGCACTTTCTAAGTTCACCACTTCAAACTCCAAATTCTCAGTTCGGCAGTTATCTCTCGTGCCGAACAATACGTCAACCCGGACTTTGCCTATGGGCTCACAAGAAATGCCTAGCACAATACCATGGAAAGTTGTCCTTGTAGCTTGGAGCATGTTCTCCGAGATACCCAGTTTGCCCATTGTATCCACATACATGATGTTAATGCTACTGCCATTGTTAATCAGTACCTTGGAGAACCTCACATTGATGTTAGGCCCAATGAATGTCGGATGCAGCACTAGCGCATACGAACCAGGACTCGGCATAAGCTTGGGATGATCTTTGATGCTCCAGGTAATTTCCTGGTCCGACCAAGGCATATACCTCATCACTGCTGGCATTACCGCATTGGCCTCCATATGTCGGCGCTGCAAGCTCTTTCTATCTGTTTCTTTAGTGGTAAACACACAATAACTCTGATGATGCTCTCTGTACTCATTCCTCCCTTCATTTCCGGGGTACCTCTGATCCGGTTGATGCTGGTCTTCCACTTGATGCACTGCATCCCTTCTCTCATGGTTGTCATACCTCGGCGAAGGGGGTGGCAACATTAACTGTTGCGTGTTCGCTCCGGAGAGCAATTGCTGCTGGGGTAACTCCTGCTGAGGTTGATCATTCCGAGGTGCCTGAGCATTCCCCAAACCACCTTGTTCTATCTTACGCATCCACTCACATTGCCTTGTTGTATGACCCGCTGGGTTACTCGGATTTGGCGTGTAAAATTTACACGGCTGATCCAACATTGACTCATAAGTATACCTCGGACGGTCCTTCTTTTCCTGCCACTGTTTCTTCTGCTCTGGCCTCCAAGTTTTCTTGCCATCATTTCTCGGTGTCCACTGTTGCCCTCTAGTTTTCTGACGTTGATTTCCCCCTGCTCCGGGCAGATCCTGATTCACAGCAGCAACTTGTTGCGAACTATACCGGTAATCCGGTCTGTCATCTCTTCTTTTACCCCAGTAGTCACTCCTCCGGAACGACCCGGCTCCATCTCTCTGGTAGCACTCCTCATTTGACTCGTTTGACACGAGCATAGGTTGAGTCGGATCACCCAAAGCATACGAATCAGCAATCCGGATCGTCTCTACCAACGTAGTTGGCATATCTCTTTGCAATCTTTGCCACAACATGCTTGCATATCTGCATCCTTGCGCAAACCATGCTATGGCCTATGATTCTATCACACCCTCACACGAGTTTCTCACGGTACACCACCGGGTTAAAAACTCCCGGTCCGTCTCGTTCGGTATCTACTTGCACATAGCTAGGGTCTATGGCCTATTTGGCCTCTGATACGTACTTGAGAAATTTCTGATAAACATTTCCTCAAAATCGATCCAGCAGTTAATACTTCCGAGTGGAAAATTGTTTAGCCATACCCTTGCTGGCCCCTCAACATCCAGAATGCATTATATCAGCCATCTCAAGTTGCCTGTAGCAATTTTCACAGCTATAGCATAGTTTATCAACCAATCTTCTGGCTTTGTGCTGCCGTCATACGTCTTTGTGCCTCTAGGTAACTGGAAGTTAGGTACCGGAGGCTCCTTCATGATCCGGGGCCCAAAACACGCAGGACCCGGGGGACCTTGACTTTCAATCTATTTCGACCTATACAGCCAATCCAGTTTCAATCTGGCATCATCAGGCATCAAATCCCTGCTTCCCAATCTTGACCCTATCACATGATAGTCCGGCCTTTGGTATCCTGCGTTCACCATTTCCGAATCTCCATCGTTATACCGGTCTTGCTCTCGTGGAGCACCTCTCTATTGCCTTGGTATATTCCGCTGCTGCGGTTGTCCTGCCGAGTTCCGCTGTCCGGCATTGCCATTTACAGCGTTTCCTTGACCGGCATTGCCTTGGTCGTGGTTACCTCGGCCAGCTTCACCTCGGCTCACACTCCGTCGATCGTCATTTCTCTATACCTCTTTTCCTTTCCCTGCCCTTGTCGGGTCATACGGGACGATCTGTTTATTCCTCCTGGACGAGGTTACTACCTCTTCTCTCCTAGGACCACCATGAGGAGACGATGCAGCTCCGGCAGATTTCTCCGGGTTACCCATTGCCGAATGAACGATCTTGGAGGCCCCAGCTCTCTCCGAGTTTGCCCTGAGCAATTCCTCATTTTGCCTGTTCGCGATCTGAACCAACTCATTGACCCTATCTTGCTGTCTCTGACGGGCTTCACCCGTTAGACCCTCTAACTCGGACGCAGCTGCATCCGCTGCTCTGAGGTTTTTCGCCGGGGTACTATACTTCGGCAGCCCCACGGATAAATAGTTCTCAGATTCCTCAATCCTAGTATCACCCTCTTTATTCATTTCACTCATGAGGTTCCTCCCTTTTACTTTTACAGCATCTACTTTATTTGCCTTTGCATACTCACGCAGCGTCATGTTCAACGACTGCTGAGCCGCGGATATCTTTTTCACACCCTCTAGAATTTTTTGCCTAGTTTCCTCTAGCTCGGCCTGTGCCTGAGCCGGGTCTACCACTGCTGCTACAGGGTTTGCCAAGATATCCATCGCTTCCCGCAACACATTCTCTGGCCTCTCTAGTGGAGGACCTCTACCTTTCCTCGGTGCCTTAGGCGTTACCTCCGGATCTGGTGCCGGATCTTTGCTTGCGCCAGCGCCAGGCGTAGTCATCATCACCTCAGCACGGTTCGGGGAGCAAGTGATACGCGCCCCGTGAACCACGCTAAGGGGTGGCTCACCTGCCTCGACGACGTGCCGCGGATGAACGCATGACACACCAACAACAACGTAGACCTTGTGCGTGCTGAACTTGACGAAGAGGCCGTTGCGCAGAAGACGGCGCTTGCCGAAGGAGCCAGCGTTGTCGCTGACAAAGTCCAGCGCTCCAAAGCGCTGAACGAGCCCGGAGACAATGCGTTCGCCGGTGCCGATGAGGTTTACCGTCCGGATCTTGACCCCTGCTAGCGCCGCTAGCCCCACGGTGGGCGCCAACTGTCGTGGTGGTGTCACTGCAGATGCCATGGATAGGCTAAAGGTGGGGACTAAATGCACTAGGGGAATCCAGGGAGGGATAGTGTGGTGATTCCACACACAGAAGCTTTGTATTCGATTCACTTCCAAGGTTTACAAGTGCTCCTCGAGCTTTGTTGGAGAGAGGAGGAAGAAAGAACTCTCTTACTCTCACCACTAGCTAGCTCTCAATCAGTTGCTAGAAGAACATAACATCTAAAGACTAACTCTATAAAACTCAACCCAATAGAGATCAACCCCTTCTACAGAAGCCCTAGCCCTCCTTATATAGGGGTGGCTAGGTCTCCACTTAGGGCATACGTGGAGGCATATTCCAGGGAATATGCCTCTTCCCAAAATAGTAAGCCGACCGGGACGCTTTTCCCCTGCGTCACCCATGTAGACGCTACGTGAGCCTCTGCGGCGCCTGCGTCAGCCGACACTGGCATCGTCACCTCTGTCGGCCACGCCTCGGTGGTCCTGCCTCTGTCTGCTTCGCTCACGCTCCATGTACAGGGGTCACCTTTGACCAGCGAGATACCTTCCTTCTCCTACAAGCTTGATATGACCCAGATCGTACATAGTTGATCCGGCCACACCTGTTCCTGCATATGAGTCAGATTCATCCATAGGAATTCTGACTTAAGTCGGTTGAGACCCAGTTAGGTGGACATCCCCTGGTCCGGGTTACCCCGTGATTCGGCCTGCCTTGAGGTGACTCGGCCAGCATTCGCTTTGACCTTGCCGAACCTTGACTAACTCGGCCTTTATACCCCGGAGTGACCCTACCCGGAGGTATCCCCCCAACAGTGAGAAGAACACACATGCAAAATGACTCTGGTTGTTGTTACTAAAAAGAACACACATGCAATGACACTGGTGGATCCATAGGTGGTATGCGAAGAGATCACACATGCAAAATGACTCTGGTTGTTGTTACTAAAAAGAACACACATGCACTGGTGGATCCATAGGTGGATTGTGAAAATAATACACATTTCAATGACACTGGTGGATCCATAGGTGGATTGTGAAGAGAACACACATGCAATGACACTGGTTGTTGTTACTAAAAAGAACACACATGCAATGACACTGGTGGATCCATGGGTGGATTGTGAAAAGATCACACATGCAATGACACTAGTGGATCCATATGTGGTATGTGAAAAGAACACACGTGCAATGACTCTGGTTATTGTTAGTGAAAAGAACACACATGCAATGACACTGGTGGATCCATAGGTGGATTGTGAAATGAACACACATGCAATGACACTGGTGGATCCATAGGTGGTATGTGAGAAGAACACACATTTCAATGACTCTGGTTGTTGTTACTAAAAAGAACACACATGCAATGACACTAGTGGATCCATAGGTGGTATGTGAAGAGATCACACATGCAAAATGACTCTGGTTGTTGTTACTAAAAAGAACACACATGCAAAATGACACTGGTGGGATCCATGGGTGGATTGTGAAAAGAAAACACATGCAATGACACTGGTGGATCCATAGGTGGTATGTGAAAAGAACACACATGCAATGACACTGGTGGATCCATGTGTGGTCTCCGAAGAGAGCACACATTTGAATGACTCTTGTTGTTGTTAGTAAAAAGAACACACATGCAATGACACTGGTGGATCCATTTATGGTCTATGAAGAGAACACACATGCAATGACACTGGTTGTTACTAAAAAGAACACACATGCAATAACACTGGTGGATCCATAGGTGGATTGTGAAGAGAACACACATGCAATGACACTGGTGGATCCATAGGTGGTATGTGAAAAGAACACACATGCAAAATGACTGGTTGTTACTAAAAAGAACACACATGCAAAATGACTGGTTGTTGTTACTAAAAAGAACACACATGCAATGACACTGGTGGATCCATGTGTGGTCTCTGTAGAGAACACACATTTCAATGACACTGTTGGATCCATAGGTGGATTGTGAAGAGAACACACATGCAATGACACTAGTTGTTTTTATTGAAAAGACCACACATGCAATGACACTGGTGGATCCATAGGTGGTATGTGAGAAGAACACACATGCAAAATGACTCTGGTTGTCGTTACTAAAAAGAACACACATGCAATGACACTGTTGGATCCATAGGTGGTATGTAAAAAGAACAGAAATGCAAAATGACTCTGGTTGTTAATAAAGAGAACTCACATGCAATGACACTGGTGGATCCATGGGTGGATTGTAAAAGGAACACACATGCAATGACACTGCTGGATCCATATGTGGTATGTGAAAACAACACACATGCAATGACTCTTGTTGTTGTTAGTGAAAAGAACACACATGCAATGACACTGGTGGATCCATGTGTGGTCTCTGAAGAGAGCACACATATCAATGACTCTTGTTGTTGTTAGTAAAAAGAACACACATGCAATGACACTAGTGGATCCATGTGTGGTCTCTGAAGAGAGCACACATGCAATGACATTGGTTGTTGTTACTAAAAAGAACATATACAATGACACTGGTGGATCCACAGGTGGATTGTGAAGAGAACACACATGCAATGAGACTGGTGGATCCATAGGTGGTAAGTGAAAAGGACACACATGCAAAATGACTCTGGTTGTTATTAAAAAGAACACACATGCAATGACACCGGTGGATCCATGGGTGGATTATGAAAAGAACACACATGCAATGACACTGGTGGATCCATAGGTGGCATGTGAAAAGAACACACATGCAAAATGACTCTGGTTGTTACTAAAAAGAACACAGATGCAATGACACTAGTGGATCCATAGGTGGTATGTGAAGAGATCACCCATGCAAAATGACTCTGGTAGTTGTAAGTGATATGAACACACATGCAATGACACTGGTGGATCCATAGGTGGTATGTGAGAAGAACACTCATTTCAATAACTCTCGTTGTTGTTACTAAAAAGAACACACATGCAATGACATTGGTGGATCCATAGGTGGTATGTGAAAAGAACGCGCATGCAAAATGACTCTGGTTGTTACTAAAAAGAAGACAGATTGTCACATCCCAAGATTTTCCAAATCTTGTAATGTGAAAAATAAAATAAATAAAATAAATTTTGTTGAAAATCAGGGTGAAAAGAAACTTTTGTTTCTAAAAGGAAACTTAAAAACCCCATCTTGAACAAACTTTGGCTAAAGTTTGAATTCAACAAAAATCCAAATCAAGGGAAATGCATTCCTCAATGAATGTATCTGGAAATTTGAACACTTGGAAAATAAAACCAAATCCCTAAACCCTAATGGAAGGAAATCATTTTCCAAAGTATCTCCAAATCTATGGATTTGATCCATACCAAAATTGATCAAGCAAATACTCCCAAAGGATCAAGAAAGACCATAGAGATTGGTTTCACTTAGTTTGGAACCATAGACAAAATCTTGTGAATATAATAAGCTATGGAAATTTAATTTCCAAAGCTAATAAAGCCCTTACCAAAAACCCATATCAATTGGTGAACAAATAATCCTAAAGGGATTTAAAAAGTTAAACATTTAATAAAGGAAAAATAAATTGTTTTGGAAATACTATTTTGGATCTTTTAATAAAAGACTTTGTTTTCAAATAAAAAGGTGAGCCAAATTAATTTTGGCCAAACTTTTGTAATATAATATTTTGTTTTGATAAAATGAGTAAAAGTTTATTTAAATAAAATAATAAGGATTTAAATATCCAATTTTATTTAAGTAAAGGCTTTCCCATTTTAATTAAACACCAAAACTTATTTATTTATTTAAATAAGTTTCCAAGTATTCCTTATTTTCAAATAAAACCTACTGGTTTGGTTTTGAAAATAATTGGATTTCAAATGGAAATTTTATTAAATAAATCAAAACCCTATTTTATTAATTAAAGATCCATTTTGTTTAATTATTAAATGGATCCTAAAATAAATAAAAATATTATTTTATTTTGAGATTTGGATTATGTTGATAAACAAAACCAAATTCAAAGTACAAAGTTGATTGTTTGTTTGAATTGTTTGAATGGTTTGAGTGCTTGAATAATTGTTTGAAATTCAAAACAGAAAAATAGATTTAGAAAAAGAAAAAGAAAATAGACAGAACAAAAAATAGTGCAAACAGACCCAGCCCACTAAGGCCCAGTCCAGCCCAGTACTCCCTCCCCGAAGGAAAACATTTTACACCCAGATACTGACCCACTGAGTCAATGACAACCAGGACCCACTCTTCCTCCCCTCACTCGCTGACGAGAAGACCCCACCTCTCTCTCCCACGCTCCGAACCGTTTTTCTTCACCGCAAAACAAACCCGCGTAGAGTATGACTGGTGGACCTCCTCCTCTCTCTTTTTCCCACTGACTGGTAGGCCCGCTATCACTGTTCATCGTCTCCTTCACCCACCCCGCAGCGACCAGTTCTTCTCCTCGTTCTGCCGTTGATTCCTCTAGTTCAATTCACCTTAATGACGCGAGTAAAACCTGCAGTGATCACGCAGATGGAAACGCCAGGGCATCCTCTATAAATCCCCTCTGACACCTCGCGCTCGCACACCCTAGACCGCCTCCAATTTCTCCCCGAGCCACCACTGTCCGACGACACTCCGAAGCCGATTCCGGCAGCCCCTCGCCGCCCCTTGCCCCTCGACCATGCTCACATGTTCCCCAGCCTCTGGCGCACCTCACTGAGCCTCCCGTTCATCCGCGCGAGCATCACAGCGTCGGCAAGGACAAGCTCGACTCGCCGCCACCATCTGCCTCGTCTCCGTCAAGTTTCTCCGGTAGGTACAGACCACCCCGAGCCCTCTCGTTTACGCTCACAGCTCCGCCATGATCTCCTGCGTCTAACCCAGTCCTCCGTTTGTCTTCTCGTGGTCCACAGCACCGTCTTCGACTACGAGCAGAGCCATCCGTCGCCGTCCTCCACTCAGGCGAGGAATCGCGGCTAAACCAGAGCACCCCTTATCAAGCCAGCAGCACGTTGAGCTTCCCCGTGCCTCGGCGATCACTGTGAGCCACTCCTCCCTCTCTCTCGCTTCCTGTGTTAGCCGAAACTCCACCGCCAGAGCGCCGCCGCCGCGCCAAGGCTGGCCACCGATCTTTGGCAAGCGTGCTAACAACCGTAGGATCCAGATCTGACGGATATGATAGAATGTTAGCGAAGGGGTAAGTGCTAGCTCTGGACCGCACGATTTAACTTAGATCTAACGCTCCACGTTGCCGATCCACACCGAACCGGTACGGGCGAATAAGAATACGCCGCGTGTCGCCTGTTAGGTTTAAAACATAAATTGAAAACAGAAACTTTTGCAAACTTCAAACCCTTGTATCTTTTGATCCACATGTCCAAATTTTGCAAATTTGATGTCGTTGGAATCAGCAAGACAAGCTCTAACCAACCCTACCCTTAGTTTAGCAAATAGTATTGGTTAGATTGGTTGATTATGCAGAAACATTTGATTGCTAGTTTAGCTTAGGAAAATCATTTAAAAATGATTTTAAGGTTAAAACCTTTGCAATTTGGTTTGTTGTGACCTTGCTGACCCTAGGAACCAACCCATGGAGTTAAAAATGATTTTGGAAAAGTTTAGAATGGATTACTTGCTTTAATCCATTTCTAGCTAATTAAGAACCATTGTTTTGTTTATGAAAATGCTTTCATAAAGAAAACCTTGGAAAAATGCTTTGGACCAAACCTACTGACTCAAAACACCAAGTTTTGCAATAGCAACTCATTTGGTGAAAAACATAAAGTTTTGCCTTGAACAGAAATATTTTCCACCACATAAAATGATGAATGGATTTTAAAATGGTTTTTGAGCAAAACCCTCTAACCAATGACTTTGCCATTTTGGTAAATGACCAATTTGGAACTTACAAAGTTTATAAGCCTAGTGGAGACCATCCTTACAATAGAACCAACCTTTGCATGCTTATGCATGACTTAGATTCCATTGCTTTGTGAGTGTGAAATTGTTTGTTTGACTTTGTTTGGAATGTTAGTTGATTTTGTGTTTGCTTGATTGACTTGTAGTGAAGTTAGAGAAGTGTGAGACTAGCAAGATCAAGGAGTGAACCATCATTCCCTACCCAAAAAGGCAAGTTACACTATCATACAAAAGTCCTACTATTTTCATTATACTTAGTGGATTTTGAAAACATGCATGAAAACTATTTTTATACTTATGCTATGATAAATCCTAATAGGATATCCCTATATATTCCTTAGTGAAAACAATGTAGTTGTAGTATGCTTAGCCCAGCTATATTTTGGGATGGGATACATGTTATGATTATATGAAGTATTGAAAAGACTTATGTTTTATATAATAAAACAAGTACTCAATGAACCACCTAGGTGGACAAGGATACTCAAGGATGGAAAAGGTGGCAACAAAAGGAACCATGTTTATATGGCTATCTCTTTTGTTGTGCACTAAAAGAAAACCACCCAGGGACTTAGAGATCGAACATGTTTCTCGTACAGTGGCTTCCGTGTATGCGACCACATGCTAAATGGGCTCTAGCTTAGTCAACTACATAGTGGAAGACCCATGCATTGGCATCTCAGGTTAACTAGATTTGTGTAAGGGAGTAACCCTACATTTGTGCACAGTAGACAAGCTAGCATTGTGTATTGGGAGGACTCCTATGGAAAGACTTTGTCACATTCTCGATCTGCCGGTACTCCATTTTGGTGAGTACTTATCCAGTGACCCTTGGTGGCGTCAAGACGAGATTGTGTCATGTGGGTAAAGTGTACAACTTCTGCAGAAGATAATAAAATCTAAGTACTTAGCCGTGTCCCCGGTTATGGACAATACTGAGCAACTAAGGCCTGAAGCTATGGAAGATCTCGACATTCCAATTTCTCAAAGTAAAACTTGATGGTGACAACAAGGGATTTTGAAGCACTTGGAGTTTTCCAAGAAGTTCAGAAAGATTTGATAAAAGATCAAAAACTATTTTGAAAAGATAGGATAAAACTATATTGCTTTCTGCAAAAGAGCCTAAACCCTACTTAGCCAAATATGCATGTAATGATAGGATCCACTTATTTCTACATAATAGTGAAACTTGCCAATACAATTCAAATGTATTGAACCTTGTGGCTGTAACTTATTATGTTGCAGGTTTGATTGTTATTAGTGAAGTTGAATGATTAGGATTACAAAGTCTACAACCAACATGTTTGCCTGTGGCACTTTGAAGATGAAGGACCCCATGCTTTTAGTTTTCCGCTGCAATGTAATGTAATAGCCACATGAGCTATATAAGATGTAATAAAGTATTTTATTCCTGGTTATAAAGTTGAATTATGACCCTTGTTTCTTGATATTTCATCTTAACTGTGGATGCTAGCTTTTGATCCAGGGACTAGCATTGTAAACACAGAGGGCTCAATCTTATTAAAGGTTGGGGACCCTGACACAGATGCAATGACACTAGTGGATCCATACGTGGTATGTGAAGAGATCACCCATGCAAAATGACTCTGGTAGTTGTAAGTGAGATGAACACACATGCAATGACACTGGTGGATCCATAGGTGGTATGTGAGAAGAACACTCATTTCAATGACTCTGGTTGTTGTTACGAAAAAGAACACACATGCAATGACACTAGTGGATCCATGGGTGGATTGTGAAAAGAGCACAAATGCAATGACACTGGTGGATCAATATGTGGTATGTGAAAAGAACACACATGCAATGACTCTAGTTGTTGTTAGTGAAAAGAACACACATGCAATGACACTGGTGGATCCATTTGTGGTCTCTGAAGAGAGCACACATTTCAATGACTCTTGTTGTTGTTAGTAAAAAGAACACACATGCAATGACACTGGTGGATCCATGTGTGGTCTCTGAAGAGAACACACATGCAATGACACTGGTTGTTGTTACTAAAAAGAACACACATGCAATGACACTTGTGGATCCATAGGTGGATTGTGAAGAGAACACACATGCAATGACACTGGTGGATCCATAGGTGGTATGTGAAAAGAACACACATGCAAAATGACTCTGGTTGTTACTAAAAAGAACACACATGCAATGACACTGGGGGATCCATGGGTGGATTATGAAAAGAGCACACATGCAATGACACTGGTGGATCCATATGTGGTATGTGAAAAGAACACACATGCAATGACTCTGGTTGTTGTTAGTGAAAAGAACACACATGCAATGACATTGGTGGATCCATGTGTGGTCTCTGAAGAGAGCACACATTTCAATGACTCTTGTTGTTGTTAGTAAAAAGAACACACATGCAATGACACTGGTGGATCCAAAGGTGGTATGTGAAAAGAACACACATGCAAAATGACTCTGGTTGTTTTTACTAAAAAGAACACACATGCAATGACACTGGTGGATCCATGGGTGCATTGTGAAAAGAGCACACATGCAATGACACTGGTGGATCCATATGTGGTATGTGAAAAGAACACACATGCAATGACTCTGGTTGTTGTTAGTGAAAAGAACACACATGCAATGACACTGGTGGATCCATGTGTGGTCTCTGAAGAGAGCACACATTTCAATGACTCTTGTTGTTGTTAGTAAAAAGAACACACATGCAATGATACTGGTGGATCCATGTGTGGTCTCTGAAGAGAACACACATGCAATGACACTGGTTGTTGTTACTAAAAAGAACACACATGCAATGACACTCGTGCAATGACACCGGTGGATCCATAGGTGGTATGTGAAGAGATCACCCATGCAAAATGACTCTGGTAGTTGTTAGTGAAATGAACACACATGCAATGACACTGGTGTATCCATAGGTGTGTGAGAAGAACACACATTTCAATGACTCTGGTTGTTGTTACTAAAAAGAACACACATGCAATGACACTGGTGGATTCATAGGTGGTATGTGAAAAGAACACACATGCAAAATGACTCTGGTTGTTGTTACTAAAAAGAACACACATGCAATGACACTGGTGGATCCATGGGTGGATTGTGAAAAGAGTAGACATGCAATGACACTGGTGGATCCATATGTGGTATGTGAAAAGAACACACATGCAATGACTCTGGTTGTTGTAGTGAAAAGAACACACATGCAATGACACTGGTGGATCCATTTGTGGTCTCTAAAGAGAGCACACATTTCAATGACTCTTGTTGTTGTTAGTAAAAAGAACACACATGCAATGACACTGGTGGATCCATGTGTTGTCTCTGAAGAGATCACACATGCAATGACACTGCTTGTTGTTACTAAAAAGAACACATTCAATGACACTAGTGGATCCATAGGTGGATTGTGAAGAGAACACACATGCAATGACACTAGTGGATCCATAGGTGGTATGTGAAAAGAACACACATGCAAAATGACTCTGGTTGTTACTAAAAAGAACACACATGCAAAATGACACTGGTGGGATCCATGGGTGGATTGTGAAAAGAAAACACATGCAATGACACTGGTGGATCCATAGGTGGTATGTGAAAAGAACACACATGCAATGACACTAGTGGATCCATGTGTGGTCTCTAATGAGAGCACACATTTCAATGACACTGGTTGTTGTTACTAAAAAGAACACATGCAATGACACTGGTGGATCCATAGGTCGATTGTGAAGATAACACACATGCAATGACACTGGTGGATCCATAGGTGGTATGTGAAAAGAACACACATGCAAAATGACTCTGGTTGTAATTAAAAAGAACACTTGCAATGATACCGGTGGATCCATGGGTGGATTGTGAAGAGAACACACATGCAATGACACTGGTGGATCCATAGGTGGTATGTGAAAAGAACACACATGCAAAATGACTCTTGTTGTTACTAAAAAGAACACACATGCAATGACACTGGTGGATCCATAGGTGGTATGTGAAAAGATCACCCATGCAAAATGACTCTGGTAGTTGTTAGTGAAATGAACACACATGCAATGACACTGGTGGATCCACAGGTGGTATGTGAGAAGAACACACATTTCAATGACTCTGGTTGTAATTACTAAAAAGAACACACATGCAATGACACTGGCAGATCCATAGGTTGTATGTGAAAAGAACACACATGCAAAATGACTCTGGTTGTTGTTAGTGAAAAGAACACACATGCAATGACACTGGTGGATCCATGGGTGGATTTTGAAAAGAGCACACATGCAATGACACTGGTGGATCCATATGTGGTATGTGAAAAGAACACACATGCAATGACTCTGGTTGTTGTTAGTGAAAAGAACACACATGCAATGACACTGGTGAATCCATATGTGGTCTCTGAAGAGAGCACACATTTCAATGACTCTTGTTGTTGTTAGTAAAAAGAACACACATGCAATGACACTGGTGGATCCATGTGTGGTCTCTAAAGAGAACACACATGCAATGACACTGGCTGTTGTTACTAAAAAGAACTCACATGCAATGACACTAGTGGATCCATAGGTGGATTGTGAAGAGAACACACATGCAATGACACTGGTGGATCCATAGGTGGTATATGAAAAGAACACACATGCAAAATGACTGGTTGTTGTTACTAAAAAGAACACACATGCAATGACACTGGTGGATCCATGTGTGGTCTCTTTAGAGAATACGCATTTCAATGACACTGGTGGATCCATAGGAGGATTGTGAAGATAAAACACATGCGATGACACTGGTTGTTGTTAGTGAAAAGAACACACATGCAATGACACTGGTGGATCCATAGGTGGTATGTGAGAAGAACACACATGCAAAATGACTCTGGTTGTTGTTACTAAAAAGAACGCACATGCGATGACACTGGTGGATCCATAGGTGGATTGTGAAGTGGACACACATGCAATGACACTGGTGGGATTCATGGGCGGATTGTGAAAAGAAAACACATGCAATGACTCTGGTTGTTGTTACTAAAAAGAACACACATGCAATGACACTGGTGGATCCATAGGTGGATTGTGAAGAGATCACACATGCAAAATGACTCTGGTTGTTGTTACTAAAAAGAACACACATGCAATGACACTGGTGGATCCATGGGTGGATTGTGAAATGAACACACATTACAATGACACTGGTGGATTCATAGGTGGTATGTGAAAAGAACACACATGCAAAATGACTCTGGTTGTTGTTACTAAAAAGAACACACATGCAATGACACTAGTGGATCCATGGGTGGATTGTGAAAAGAGCACACATGCAATGACACTGGTGGATCCATATGTGGTATGTGAAAAGAACACACATGCAATGACTCTGGTTGTTGTAGTGAAAAGAACACACATGCAATGACACTGGTGGATCCATGTGTGGTCTCTGAAGAGAGCACACATTTCAATGACTCTTGTTGTTGTTAGTAAAAAGAACACACATGCAATGACACTGGTGGATCCATGTGTTGTATCTGAAGAGAGCACACATGCAATGACACTGCTTGTTGTTACTAAAAAGAACACATGCAATGACACTAGTGGATCCATAGGTGGATTGTGAAGAGAACACACATGCAATGACACTAGTAGATCCATAGGTGGTATGTGAAAAGAACACACATGCAAAATGACTCTGGTTGTTACTAAAAAGAACACACATGCAAAATGACACTGGTGGGATCCATGGGTGGATTATGAAAATAAAACACATGCAATGACACTGGTGGATCCATAGGTGGTATGTGAAAAGAACACATATGCAATGACACTGGTGGATCCATGTGTGGTCTCTAAAGAGAGCACACATTTCAATGACACTGGTTGTTGTTACTAAAAAGAACACATGCAATGACACTGGTGGATCCATAGGTGGATTGTGAAGATAACACACATGCAATGACACTAGTGGATCCATAGGTGGTATGTGAAAAGAACACACATGCAAAATGACTCTGGTTGTTATTAAAAAGAACACATGCAATGACACCGGTGGATCCATGGGTGGATTGTGAAAAGAACACACATTCAATGACACTGGTGGATCCATAGGTGGTATGTGAAAAGAACACACATGCAAAATGACTCTTATTGTTACTAAAAAGAACACACATGCAATGCCACTGGTGGATCCATAGGTGGTATGTGAAAAGGTCACCCATGCAAAACGACTCTGGTTGTAATTACTAAAAAGAACACACATGCAATGACACTGGCAGATCCATAGGTGGTATGTGAAAAGAACACACATGCAAAATGACTCTGGTTGTTGTTACTAAAAAGAACACACATGCAATGAAACTGGCAGATCCATAGGTGGTATGTGAAAAGAACACGCATGCAAAATGACTCTGGTTGTTGTTACTAAAAAGAATACACATGCAATGACACTGGTGGATCCATGGGTGGATTGTGAAAAGAGCACACATGCAATGACACTGGTGGATCCATATGTGGTATGTGAAAACAACACACATGCAATGACTCTGGTTGTTGTTAGTGAAAAGAACACACATGCAATGACACTGGTGAATCCATATGTGGTCTCTGAAGAGAGCACACATTTCAATGACTCTTGTTGTTGTTAGTAAAAAGAACACACATGCAATGACACTGGTTGTTGTTACTAAAAAGAACTCACATGCAATGACACTGGTGGATCCATAGGTGCTTTGTGAAGAGATCACACATGCAAAATGACTCTGCTTGTTGTTAGTGAAAAGAACACACATGCAATGACACTGGTGGATCCATAGGTGGTATGTGAGAAGAACACACATGCAAAATGACTCTGGTTGTTGTTACTAAAAAGAACACACATGCAATGACACTGGTGGATCCAAAGGTGGTATGTGAAGAGATCACACATGCAAAATGACTCTGGTTGTTACTAAAAAGAACACACATGCAATGACACTGGTGGGATCCATGGGTGGATTGTGAAAAGAACACACATGCAATGACTCTGGTTGTTGTTAGTGAAAAGAACACACATGCAATGACATTGGTGGATCCATGTGTGGTCTCTGAAGAGAGCACACATTTCAATGACTCTTGTTGTTGTTAGTAAAAAGAACACACATGCAATGACACTGGTGGATCCATAGGTGGTATGTGAAAAGTACACACATGCAAAATGACTCTGGTTGTTGTTACTAAAAAGAACACACATGCAATGACACTGGTGGATCCATGGGTGGATTGTGAAAAGAGCACACATGCAATGACACTGGTGGATCCATATGTGGTATGTGAAAAGAACACACATGCAATGACTCTGGTTGTTGTTAGTGAAAAGAACACACATGCAATGACACTGGTGGATCCATGTGTGGTCTCTGAAGAGAGCACACATTTCAATGACTCTTGTTGTTGTTAGTAAAAAGAACACACATGCAATGACACTGGTGGATCCATGTGTGGTCTCTGAAGAGAACACACATGCAATGACACTGGTTGTTGTTACTAAAAAGAACACACATGCAATGACACTCATGCAATGACACCGGTGGATCCATAGGTGGTATGTGAAGAGATCACCCATGCAAAATGACTCTGGTAGTTGTTAGTGAAATGAACACACATGCAATGACACTAGTGTATCCATAGGTGGTATGTGAGAAGAACACACATTTCAATGACTCTGGTTGTTGTTACTAAAAAGAACACACATGCAATGACACTGGTGGATCCATAGGTGGTATGTGAAAAGAACACACATGCAAAATGACTCTGGTTGTTGTTACTAAAAAGAACACACATGCAATGACACTGGTGGATCCATGGGTGGATTGTGAAGATAACACACATGCAATGACACTGGTGGATCCATATGTGGTATGTGAAAAGAACACACATGCAATGACTCTGGTTGTTGTAGTGAAAAGAACACACATGCAATGACACTGGTGGATCCATTTGTGGTCTCTAAAGAGAGCACACATTTCAATGACTCTTGTTGTTGTTAGTAAAAAGAACACACATGCAATGACACTGGTGGATCCATGTGTTGTCTCTGAAGAGATCACACATGCAATGACACTGCTTGTTGTTACTAAAATGAACACATGCAATGACACTAGTGGATCCATAGGTGGATTGTGAAGAGAACACACATGCAATGACACTAGTGGATCCATAGGTGGTATGTTAAAAGAACACACATGCAAAATGACTCTGGTTGTTACTAAAAAGAACACACATGCAAAATGACACTGGTGGGATCCATGGGTGGATTGTGAAAAGAAAACACATGCAATGACACTGGTGGATCCATAGGTGGTATGTGAAAAGAACACACATGCAATGACACTAGTGGATCCATGTGTGGTCTCTAAAGAGAGCACACATTTCAATGACACTGGTTGTTGTTACTAAAAAGAACACATGCAATGACACTGGTGTTTCCATAGGTGGATTGTGAAGATAACACACATGCAATGACACTGGTGGATCCATAGGTGGTATGTGAAAAGAACACACATGCAAAATGACTCTGGTTGTTATTAAAAAGAACACATGCAATGACACCGGTGGATCCATGGGTGGATTGTGAAGAGAACACACATGCAATGACACTGGTGGATCCATAGGTGGTATGTGAAAAGAACACACATGCAAAATGACTCTTGTTGTTACTAAAAAGAACACACATGCAATGACACTGGTGGATCCATAGGTGGTATGTGAAAAGATCACCCATGCAAAATGACTCTGGTAGTTGTTAGTGAAATGAACACACATGCAATGACACTGGTGGATCCATAGGTGGTATGTGAGAAGAACACACATTTCAATGACTCTGGTTGTAATTACTAAAAAGAACACACATGCAATGACACTGGCAGATCCATAGGTGGTATGTGAAAAGAACACACATGCAAAATGACTCTGGTTGTTGTTACTAAAAAGAACACACATGCAATGACACTGGTGGATCCATGGGTGGATTGTGAAAAGAGCACACATGCAATGACACTGGTGGATCCATATGTGGTATGTGAAAAGAACACACATGCAATGACTCTGGTTGTTATTAGTGAAAAGAACACACATGCAATGACACTGGTGAATCCATATGTGGTCTCTGAAGAGAGCACACATTTCAATGACTCTTGTTGTTGTTAGTAAAAAGAACACACATGCAATGACACTGGTGGATCCATGTGTGGTCTCTGAAGAGAACACACATGCAATGACACTGGCTGTTGTTACTAAAAAGAACTCACATGCAATGACACTGGTGGATCGATAGATGGATTGTGAAGAGAACACACATGCAATGACACTGGTGGATCCATAGGTGGTATATGAAAAGAACACACATGCAAAATGACTGGTTATTGTTACTAAAAAGAACACACATGCAATGACACTGGTGGATCCATGTGTGGTCTCTTTAGAGAACACGCATTTCAATGACACTGGTGGATCCATAGGTGGATTGTGAACAGAAAACACATGCGATGACACTGGTTGTTGTTAGTGAAAAGAACACACATGCAATGACACTGGTGGATCCATAGGTGGTATGTGAGAAGAACACACATGCAAAATGACTCTGGTTGTTGTTACTAAAAAGAACGCACATGCAATGACACTGGTGGATCCATAGGTGGATTGTGAAGTGGACACACATGCAATGACACTGGTGGGATTCATGGGCGGATTGTGAAAAGAAAACACATGCAATGACTCTGGTTATTGTTACTAAAAAGAACACACATGCAATGACACTGGTGGATCCATAGGTGGATTGTGAAGAGATCACACACGCAAAATGACTCATGTTGTTGTTACTAAAAAGAACACACATGCAATGACACTGGTGGATCCATGGGTGGATTGTGAAATGAACACACATTACAATGACACTGGTGGATTCATAGGTGGTATGTGAAAAGAACACACATGCAAAATGACTCTGGTTGTTGTTACTAAAAAGAACACACATGCAATGACACTAGTGGATCCATGGGTGGATTGTGAAAATAGCACACATGCAATGACACTGGTGGATCCATATGTGGTATGTGAAAAGAACACACATGCAATGACTCTGGTTGTTGTAGTGAAAAGAACACACATGCAATGACACTAGTGGATCCATGTGTGGTCTCTGAAGAGAGCACACATTTCAATGACTCTTGTTGTTGTTAGTAAAAAGAACACACATGCAATGACACTGGTGGATCCATGTGTTGTATCTGAAGAGAGCACACATGCAATGACACTGCTTGTTGTTACTAAAAAGAACACATGCAATGACACTAGTGGATCCATAGGTGGATTGTGAAGAGAACACACATGCAATGACACTAGTAGATCCATAGGTGGTATGTGAAAAGAACACACATGCAAAATGACTCTGGTTGTTACTAAAAAGAACACACATGCAAAATGACACTGGTGGGATCCATGGGTGGATTATGAAAAGAAAACACATGCAATGACACTGGTGGATCCATAGGTGGTATGTGAAAAGAACACATATGCAATGACACTGGTGGATCCATGTGTGGTCTCTGAAGAGAGCACACATTTCAATGACACTGGTTGTTGTTACTAAAAAGAACACATGCAATGACACTGGTGGATCCATAGGTGGATTGTGAAGATAACACACATGCAATGACACTGGTGGATCCATAGGTGGTATGTGAAAAGAACACACATGCAAAATGACTGGTTGTTATTAAAAAGAACACATGCAATGACACCGGTGGATCCATGGGTGGATTGTGAAGAGAACACACATGCAATGACACTGGTGGATCCATAGGTGGTATGTGAAAAGAACACACATGCAAAATGACTCTTGTTGTTACTAAAAAGAACACACATGCAATGACACTGGTGGATCCATAGGTGGTATGTGAAAAGATCACCCATGCAAAACGACTCTGGTTGTAATTACTAAAAAGAACACACATGCAATGACACTGGCAGATCCATAGGTGGTATGTGAAAAGAACACACATGCAAAATGACTCTGGTTGTTGTTACTAAAAAGAACACACATGCAATGAAACTGGCAGATCCATAGGTGGTATGTGAAAAGAACACGCATGCAAAATGACTCTGGTTGTTGTTACTAAAAAGAATACACATGCAATGACACTGGTGGATCCATGGGTGGATTGTGAAAAGAGCACACATGCAATGACACTGGTGGATCCATATGTGGTATGTGAAAAGAACACACATGCAATGACTCTGGTTGTTGTTAGTGAAATGAACACACATGCAATGACACTGGTGAATCCATATGTGGTCTCTGAAGAGATCACACATTTCAATGACTCTTGTTGTTGTTAGTAAAAAGAACACACATGCAATGACACTGGTGGATCCATGTGTGGTCTCTGAAGAGAACACACATGCAATGACACTGGTTGTTACTAAAAAGAACTCACATGCAATGACACTAGTGGATCCATAGGTGGATTGTGAAGAGAACACACATGCAATGACACTGGTGGATCCATAGGTGGTATATGAAAAGAACACACATGCAAAATGACTGGTTGTTGTTACTAAAAATAACACACATGCAATGACACTGGTGGATCCATGTGTGGTCTCTTTAGAGAACACGCATTTCAATGACACTGGTGGATCCATAGGTGGATTGTGAAGAGAAAACACATGCGATGACACTGGTTGTTGTTAGTGAAAAGAACACACATGCAATGACACTGGTGGATCCATAGGTGGTATGTGAGAAGAACACACATGCAAAATGACTCTGGTTGTTGTTACTAAAAAGAACGCACATGCAATGACACTGGTGGATCCATAGGTGGATTGTGAAGTGGACACACATGCAATGACACTGGTGGGATTCATGGGCGGATTGTGAAAAGAAAACACATGCAATGACTCTGGTTGTTGTTACTAAAAAGAACACACATGCAATGACACTGGTGGATCCATAGGTGGATTGTGAAGAGATCACACATGCAAAATGACTCTGGTTGTTGTTACTAAAAAGAACACACATGCAATGACACTGGTGGATCCATGGGTGGATTGTGAAATGAACACACATTACAATGACACTGGTGGATTCATAGGTGGTATGTGAAAAGAACACACATGCAAAATGACTCTGGTTGTTGTTACTAAAAAGAACACACATGCAATGACACTAGTGGATCCATGGGTGGATTGTGAAAAGAGCACACATGCAATGACACTGGTGGATCCATATGTGGTATGTGAAAAGAACACATGCAATGACTCTGGTTGTTGTAGTGAAAAGAACACACATGCAATGACACTGGTGGATCCATGTGTGTGGTCTCTGAAGAGAGCACACATTTCAATGACTCTTGTTGTTGTTAGTAAAAAGAACACACATGCAATGACACTGGTGGATCCATGTGTTGTATCTGAAGAGAGCACACATGCAATGACACTGCTTGTTGTTACTAAAAAGAACACATGCAATGGCACTAGTGGATCCATAGGTGGATTGTGAAGAGAACACACATGCAATGACACTAGTAGATCCATAGGTGGTATGTGAAAAGAACACACATGCAAAATGACTCTGGTTGTTACTAAAAAGAACACACATGCAAAATGACACTGGTGGGATCCATGGGTGGATTATGAAAAGAAAACACATGCAATGACACTGGTGGATCCATAGGTGGTATGTGAAAAGAACACATATGCAATGACACTGGTGGATCCATGTGTGGTCTCTGAAGAGAGCACACATTTCAATGACACTGGTTGTTGTTACTAAAAAGAACACATGCAATGACACTGGTGGATCCATAGGTGGATTGTGAAGATAACACACATGCAATGACACTGGTGGATCCATAGGTGGTATGTGAAAAGAACACACATGCAAAATGACTGGTTGTTATTAAAAAGAACACATGCAATGACACCGGTGGATCCATGGGTGGATTGTGAAGAGAACACACATGCAATGACACTGGTGGATCCATAGGTGGTATGTGAAAAGATCACCCATGCAAAATGACTCTGGTAGTTGTTAGTGAAATGAACACACATGCAATGACACTGGTGGATCCATAGGTGGTATGTGAGAAGAACACACATTTCAATGACTCTGGTTGTAATTACTAAAAAGAACACACATGCAATGACACTGGCAGATCCATAGGTGGTATGTGAAAAGAACACACATGCAAAATGACTCTGGTTGTTGTTACTAAAAAGAACACACATGCAATGACACTGGTGGATCCATGGGTGGATTGTGAAAAGAGCACACATGCAATGACACTGGTGGATCCATATGTGGTATGTGAAAAGAACACACATGCAATGACTCTGGTTGTTATTAGTGAAAAGAACACACATGCAATGACACTGGTGAATCCATATGTGGTCTCTGAAGAGAGCACACATTTCAATGACTCTTGTTGTTGTTAGTAAAAAGAACACACATGCAATGACACTGGTGGATCCATGTGTGGTCTCTGAAGAGAACACACATGCAATGACACTGGCTGTTGTTACTAAAAAGAACTCACATGCAATGACACTAGTGGATCCATAGGTGGATTGTGAAGATAACACACATGCAATGACACTGGTGGATCCATAGGTGGTATGTGAAAAGAACACACATGCAAAATGACTGGTTGTTATTAAAAAGAACACATGCAATGACACCGGTGGATCCATGGGTGGATTGTGAAGAGAACACACATGCAATGACACTGGTGGATCCATAGGTGGTATGTGAAAAGAACACACATGCAAAATGACTCTTGTTGTTACTAAAAAGAACACACATGCAATGACACTGGTGGATCCATAGGTGGTATGTGAAAAGATCACCCATGCAAAACGACTCTGGTTGTAATTACTAAAAAGAACACACATGCAATGACACTGGCAGATCCATAGGTGGTATGTGAAAAGAACACACATGCAAAATGACTCTGGTTGTTGTTACTAAAAAGAACACACATGCAATGAAACTGGCAGATCCATAGGTGGTATGTGAAAAGAACACGCATGCAAAATGACTCTGGTTGTTGTTACTAAAAAGAATACACATGCAATGACACTGGTGGATCCATGGGTGGATTGTGAAAAGAGCACACATGCAATGACACTGGTGGATCCATATGTGGTATGTGAAAAGAACACACATGCAATGACTCTGGTTGTTGTTAGTGAAAAGAACACACATGCAATGACACTGGTGGATCCATGTGTGGTCTCTGAAGAGAGCACACATTTCAATGACACTGGTTGTTGTTACTAAAAAGAACACATGCAATGACACTGGTGGATCCATAGGTGGATTGTGAAGATAACACACATGCAATGACACTGGTGGATCCATAGGTGGTATGTGAAAAGAACACACATGCAAAATGACTCTGGTTGTTATTAAAAAGAACACATGCAATGACACCGGTGGATCCATGGGTGGATTGTGAAGAGAACACACATGCAATGACACTGGTGGATCCATAGGTGGTATGTGAAAAGAACACACATGCAAAATGACTCTTGTTGTTACTAAAAAGAACACACATGCAATGACACTGGTGGATCCATAGGTGGTATGTGAAAAGATCACCCATGCAAAATGACTCTGGTAGTTGTTAGTGAAATGAACACACATGCAATGACACTGGCAGATCCATAGGTGGAATGTGAAAAGAACACACATGCAAAATGACTCTGGTTTTTGTTACTAAAAAGAACACACATGCAATGAAACTGGCAGATCCATAGGTGGTATGTGAAAAGAACACGCATGCAAAATGACTCTGGTTGTTGTTACTAAAAAGAATACACATGCAATGACACTGGTGGATCCATGGGTGGATTGTGAAAAGAGCACACATGCAATGACACTGGTGGATCCATATGTGGTATGTGAAAAGAACACACATGCAATGACTCTGGTTGTTGTTAGTGAAAAGAACACACATGCAATGACACTGGTGAATCCATATGTGGTCTCTGAAGAGAGCACACATTTCAATGACTCTTGTTGTTGTTAGTAAAAAGAACACACATGCAATGACACTGGTGGATCCATGTGTGGTCTCTGAAGAGAACACACATGCAATGACACTGGCTGTTGTTACTGAAAAGAACTCACATGCCATGACACTAGGGGATCCATAGGTGGATTGTGAAGAGAACACACATGCAATGACACTAGTAGATCCATAGGTGGTATGTGAAAAGAACACACATGCAAAATGACTCTGGTTGTTACTAAAAAGAACACACATGCAAAATGACACTGGTGGGATCCATGGGTGGATTGTGAAAACAAAAAACATGCAATGACACTGGTGGATCCATAGGTGGTATGTGAAAAGAACACATATGCAATGACACTGGTGGATCCATGTGTGGTCTCTGAAGAGAGCACACATTTCAATGACACTGGTTGTTGTTACTAAAAAGAACACATGCAATGACACTGGTGGATCCATAGGTGGATTGTGAAGATAACACACATGCAATGACACTGGTGGATCCATAGGTGGTATGTGAAAAGAACACACATGCAAAATGACTGGTTGTTATTAAAAAGAACACATGCAATGACACCGGTGGATCCATGGGTGGATTGTGAAGAGAACACACATGCAATGACACTGGTGGATCCATAGGTGGTATGTGAAAAGAACACACATGCAAAATGACTCTTGTTGTTACTAAAAAGAACACACATGCAATGACACTGGTGGATCCATAGGTGGTATGTGAGAAGAACACACATGCAAAATGACTCTGGTTGTCGTTACTAGAAAGAACACACATGCAATGACACTGGTGGATCCATAGGTGGTATGTGAAAAGAACACACATGCAAAATGACTCTTGTTGTTACTAAAAAGAACACACATGCAATGACACTGGTGGATCCATAGGTGGTATGTGAAAAGATCACCCATGCAAAATGACTCTGGTAGTTGTTAGTGAAATGAACACACATGCAATGACACTGGTGGATCCATAGGTGGTATGTGAGAAGAACACACATTTCAATGACTCTGGTTGTAATTACTAAAAAGAACACACATGCAATGACACTGGCAGATCCATAGGTGGTATGAGAAAAGAACACACATGCAAAATGACTCTGGTTGTTGTTACTAAAAAGAACACACATGCAATGACACTGGTGGATCCATGGGTGGATTGTGAAAAGAGCACACATGCAATGACACTGGTGGATCCATATGTGGTATGTGAAAAGAACACACATGCAATGACTCTGGTTGTTATTAGTGAAAAGAACACACATGCAATGACACTGGTGAATCCATATGTGGTCTCTGAAGAGAGCACACATTTCAATGACTCTTGTTGTTGTTAGTAAAAAGAACACACATGCGATGACATCAGGATCCATGTGTGGTCTCTGAAGAGAACACACATGCAATGACACTGGCTATTGTTACTAAAAAGAACTCACATGCAATGACACTAGTGGATCCATAGGTGGATTGTGAAGAGAACACACATGCAATGACACTAGTAGATCCATAGGTGGTATGTGAAAAGAACACACATGCAAAATGACTCTGGTTGTTACTAAAAAGAACACACATGCAAAATGACACTGGTGGGATCCATGGGTGGATTGTGAAAAGAAAACACATGCAATGACACTGGTGGATCCATAGGTGGTATGTGAAAAGAACACATATGCAATGACACTGGTGGATCCATGTGTGGTCTCTGAAGAGGCACACATTTCAATGACACTGGATGTTGTTACTAAAAAGAACACATGCAATGACACTGGTGGATCCATAGGTGGATTGTGAAGATAACACACATGCAATGACACTGGTGGATCCATAGGTGGTATGTGAAAAGAACACACATGCAAAATGACTGGTTGTTATTAAAAAGAACACATGCAATGACACTGGTTGATCCATGGGTGGATTGTGAAGAGAACACACATGCAATGACACTGGTGGATCCATAGGTGGTATGTGAAAAGAACACACATGCAAAATGACTCTTGTTGTTACTAAAAAGAACACACATGCAATGACACTGGTGGATCCATAGGTGGTATGTGAAAAGATCACCCATGCAAAACGACTCTGGTTGTAATTACTAAAAAGAACACACATGCAATGACACTGGCAGATCCATAGGTGGTATGTGAAAAGAACACACATGCAAAATGACTCTGGTTGTTGTTACTAAAAAGAACACACATGCAATGAAACTGGCAAATCCATAGGTGGTATGTGAAAAGAACACGCATAAAAAATGACTCTGGTTGTTGTTACTAAAAAGAATACACATGCAATGACACTGGTGGATCCATGGGTGGATTGTGAAAAGAGCACACATGCAATGGCACTGGTGGATCCATATGTGGTATGTGAAAAGAACACACATGCAATGACTCTGGTTGTTGTTAGTGAAAATAACACACATGCAATGACACTGGTGAATCCATATGTGGTCTCTGAAGAGAGCACACATTTCAATGACTCTTGTTGTTGTTAGTAAAAAGAACACACATGCAATGACACCGATGGATCCATGTGTGGTCTCTGAAGAGAACACACATGCAATGACACTGGTTGTTGTTACTAAAAAGAACTCACATGCAATGACACTGGTGGATCCATAGGTGGATTGTGAAGAGAACACACATGGAATGACACTGGTGGATCCATAGGTGGTATATGAAAAGAACACACATGCAAAATGACTGGTTGTTGTTACTAAAAAGAACACACATGCAATGACACTGGTGGATCCATAGGTGGATTGTGAAGAGAACACACACGCAATGACACTGGTGGATCCATAGGTGGTATATGAAAAGAACACACATGCAAAATGACTGGTTGTTGTTACTAAAAAGAACACACATGCAATGACACTGGTGGATCCATGTGTGGTCTCTTTAGAGAACACGCGTTTCAATGACACTGGTGGATCCATAGGTGGATTGTGAAGAGAAAACACATGCGATGACACTGGTTGTTGTTAGTGAAAAGAACACACATGCAATGACACTGGTGGATCCATAGGTGGTATGTGAGAAGAACACACATGCAAAATGAGTCTGGTTGTTGTTACTAAAAAGAACGCACATGCGATGACACTGGTGGATCCATAGGTGGATTGTGAAGTGGACACACATGCAATGACACTGGTGGGATTCATGGGCGGATTGTGAAAAGAAAACACATGCAATGACACTGGTCGATCCATAGGTGGATTGTGAAGAGAACACACATGCAATGACACTGGTGGATCCATAGGTGGTATGTGAAAAGAACACACATGCAAAATGACTCTTGTTGTTACTAAAAAGAACACACATGCAATGACACTGGTGGATCCATAGGTGGTATGTGAAAAGATCACCCATGCAAAATGACTCTGGTAGTTGTTAGTGAAATGAACACACATGCAATGACACTGGTGGATCCATAGGTGGTATGTGAGAAGAACACACATTTCAATGACTCTGGTTGTAATTACTAAAAAGAACACACATGCAATGACACTGGCAGATCCATAGGTGGTATGAGAAAAGAACACACATGCAAAATGACTTGTTGATATTAAACACAACACATGCAATGACACTGGTGGATCCATGGGTGGATTGTGAAAAGAGAACACATGCAATGACACTGGTGGATCCATATGTGGTATGTGAAAAGAACACACATGCAATGACTGGTTGTTATTAGTGAAAAGAACACACATGCAATGACACTGGTGAATCCATATGTGGTCTCTGAAGAGAGCACACATTTCAATGATTCTTGTTGTTGTTAGTAAAAAGAACACACATGCAATGACACTGGTGGATCCATGTGTGGTCTCTGAAGATCACACCCATTCAATGACACTGGCTATTGTTACTAAAAAGAACTCACATGCAATGACACTAGTGGATCCATAGGTGGATTGTGAAGAGAACACACATGCAATGACACTAGTAGATCCATAGGTGGTATGTGAAAAGAACACACATGCAAAATGACTCTGGTTGTTACTAAAAAGAACACACATGCAAAATGACACTGGTGGGATCCATGGGTGGATTGTGAAAAGAAAACACATGCAATGACACTGGTGGATCCATAGGTGGTATGTGAAAAGAACACATATGCAATGACACTGGTGGATCCATGTGTGGTCTCTGAAGAGGCACACATTTCAATGACACTGGATGTTGTTACTAAAAAGAACACATGCAATGACACTGGTGGATCCATAGGTGGATTGTGAAGATAACACACATGCAATGACACTGGTGGATCCATAGGTGGTATGTGAAAAGAACACACATGCAAAATGACTGGTTGTTATTAAAAAGAACACATGCAATGACACTGGTGGATCCATAGGTGGACTGTGAAGAGAACACACATGCAGTGACACTGGTGGATCCACAGGTGGTATGTGAAAAGAACACACATGCAAAATGACTCTTGTTGTTACTAAAAAGAACACACATGCAATGACACTGGTGGATCCATAGGTGGTATGTGAAAAGATCACCCATGCAAAACGAGTCTGGTTGTAATTACTAAAAAGAACACACATGCAATGACACTGGCAGATCCATAGGTGGTATGTGAAAAGAACACACATGCAAAATGACTCTGGTTTTTGTTACTAAAAAGAACACACATGCAATGAAACTGGCAGATCCATAGGTGGTATGTGAAAAGAACACGCATGCAAAATGACTCTGGTTGTTGTTACTAAAAAGAATACACATGCAATGACACTGGTGGATCCATGGGTGGATTGTGAAAAGAGCACACATGCAATGACAGTGGTGGATCCATATGTGGTATGTGAAAAGAACACACATGCAATGACTCTGGTTGTTGTTAGTGAAAAGAACACACATGCAATGACACTGGTGAATCCATATGTGGTCTCTGAAGAGAGCACACATTTCAATGACTCTTGTTGTTGTTAGTAAAAAGAACACACATGCAATGACACTGGTGGATCCATGTGTGGTCTCTGAGGAGAACACACATGCAATGACACTGGTTGTTGTTACTAAAAAGAACTCACATGCAATGACACTGGTGGATCCATAGGTGGATTGTGAAGAGAACACACATGCAATGACACTGGTGGATCCATAGGTGGTATATGAAAAGAACACACATGCAAAATGACTGGTTGTTGTTACTAAAAAGAACACACATGCAATGACACTGGTGGATCCATGTGTGGTCTCTTTAGAGAACACGCGTTTCAATGACACTGGTGGATCCATAGGTGGATTGTGAAGAGAAAACACATGCGATGACACTGGTTGTTGTTAGTGAAAAGAACACACATGCAATGACACTGGTGGATCCATAGGTGGTATGTGATAAGAACACACATGCAAAATGAGTCTGGTTGTTGTTACTAAAAAGAACGCACATGCGATGACACTGGTGGATCCATAGGTGGATTGTGAAGTGGACACACATGCAATGACACTGGTGGGATTCATGGGCGGATTGTGAAAAGAAAACACATGCAATGACACTGGTCGATCCATAGGTGGATTGTGAAGAGAACACACATGCAATGACACTGGTGGATCCATAGGTGGTATGTGAAAAGAACACACATGCAAAATGACTCTTGTTGTTACTAAAAAGAACACACATGCAATGACACTGGTGGATCCATAGGTGGTATGTGAAAAGATCACCCATGCAAAATGACTCTGGTAGTTGTTAGTGAAATGAACACACATGCAATGACACTGGTGGATCCATAGGTGGAATGTGAACAGAACACACATTTCAATGCCTCGGGGTGTAATTACTAAAAAGAACACACATGCAATGACCTTTGGCAGATCCATAGGTGGTATGAGAAAAGAACACACATGCAAAATGACTCTGGTTGTTACTAAAAAGAACACACATGCAATGACACTGGTGGATCCATGGGTGGATTGTGAAAAGAGCACACATGCAATGACACTGGTGGATCCATATGTGGTATGTGAAAAGAACACACATGCAATGACTCTGGTTGTTATTAGTGAAAAGAACACACATGCAACGACCTTTGGTGAATCCATCTGTTGTCTATGAAGATAGCACACATTTCAATGATTCTTGTTGTTGTTAGTAAAAAGAACACACATGCAATGACACTGGTGGATCCATGTGTGGTCTCTGAAGAGAACACACATGCAATGACACTGACTATTGTTACTAAAAAGAACTCACATGCAATGACACTAGTGGATCCATAGGTGGATTGTGAAGATAACACACATGCAATGACACTGGTGGATCCATAGGTGGTATGTGAAAAGAACACACATGCAAAATGACTCTGGTTGTTACTAAAAAGAACACACATGCAAAATGACACTGGTGGGATCCATGGGTGGATTGTGAAAAGAAAACACATGCAATGACACTGGTGGATCCATAGGTGGTATGTGAAAAGAACACATATGCAATGACACTGGTGGATCCATGTGTGGTCTCTGAAGAGAGCACACATTTCAATGACACTGGTTGTTGTTACTAAAAAGAACACATGCAATGACACTGGTGGATCCATAGGTGGATTGTGAAGATAACACACATGCAATGACACTGGTGGATCCATAGGTGGTATGTGAAAAGAACACACATGCAAAATGACTGGTTGTTATTAAAAAGAACACATGCAATGACACTGGTGGATCCATAGGTGGTGTGAAGAGAACACACATGCGGTGACACTGGTGGATCCTTTGGTATGTGAAAAGAACACACATGCAAAATGACTCTTGTTGTTACTAAAAAGAACACACATGCAATGACACTGGTGGATCCATAGGTGGTATGTGAAAAGATCACCCATGCAAAACGACTCTGGTTGTAATTACTAAAAAGAACACACATGCAATGACACTGGCAGATCCATAGGTGGTATGTGAAAAGAACACACATGCAAAATGACTCTGGTTTTTGTTACTAAAAAGAACACACATGCAATGGCTGGCGGATCCATAGGTGGTATGTGAAAAGAACACGCATGCAAAATGACTCGTTGTTGTTACTAAAAGAATACACATGCAATGACACTGGTGGATCCATGGGTGGATTGTGAAAAGAGCACACATGCAATGACAGTGGTGGATCCATATGTGGTATGTGAAAA
The DNA here is from genome assembly GCA_023614405.1 of Avena insularis. NCBI lineage: Eukaryota > Viridiplantae > Streptophyta > Magnoliopsida > Poales > Poaceae > Avena > Avena insularis. Next base: position 538,355,449 of record CM042686.1, read on the forward strand.
GAACACACATGCAATGACTCTGGTTGTTGTTAGTGAAAAGAACACACATGCAATGACACTGGTGAATCCATATGTGGTCTCTGAAGAGAGCACACATTTCAATGACTCTTGTTGTTGTTAGTAAAAAGAACACACATGCAATGACACTGGTGGATCCATGTGTGGTCTCTGAGGAGAACACACATGCAATGACACTGGTTGTTGTTACTAAAAAGAACTCACATGCAATGACACTGGTGGATCCATAGGTGGATTGTGAAGAGAACACACATGCAATGACACTGGTGGATCCATAGGTGGTATATGAAAAGAACACACATGCAAAATGACTGGTTGTTGTTACTAAAAAGAACACACATGCAATGACACTGGTGGATCCATGTGTGGTCTCTTTAGAGAACACGCGTTTCAATGACACTGGTGGATCCATAGGTGGATTGTGAAGAGAAAACACATGCGATGACACTGGTTGTTGTTAGTGAAAAGAACACACATGCAATGACACTGGTGGATCCATAGGTGGTATGTGATAAGAACACACATGCAAAATGAGTCTGGTTGTTGTTACTAAAAAGAACGCACATGCGATGACACTGGTGGATCCATAGGTGGATTGTGAAGTGGACACACATGCAATGACACTGGTGGGATTCATGGGCGGATTGTGAAAAGAAAACACATGCAATGACACTGGTCGATCCATAGGTGGATTGTGAAGAGAACACACATGCAATGACACTGGTGGATCCATAGGTGGTATGTGAAAAGAACACACATGCAAAATGACTCTTGTTGTTACTAAAAAGAACACACATGCAATGACACTGGTGGATCCATAGGTGGTATGTGAAAAGATCACCCATGCAAAATGACTCTGGTAGTTGTTAGTGAAATGAACACACATGCAATGACACTGGTGGATCCATAGGTGGTATGTGAGAAGAACACACATTTCAATGACTCTGGTTGTAATTACTAAAAAGAACACACATGCAATGACACTGGCAGATCCATAGGTGGTATGAGAAAAGAACACACATGCAAAATGACTCTGGTTGTTACTAAAAAGAACACACATGCAATGACACTGGTGGATCCATGGGTGGATTGTGAAAAGAGCACACATGCAATGACACTGGTGGATCCATATGTGGTATGTGAAAAGAACACACATGCAATGACTCTGGTTGTTATTAGTGAAAAGAACACACATGCAATGACACTGGTGAATCCATATGTGGTCTCTGAAGAGAGCACACATTTCAATGATTCTTGTTGTTGTTAGTAAAAAGAACACACATGCAATGACACTGGTGGATCCATGTGTGGTCTCTGAAGAGAACACACATGCAATGACACTGGCTGTTGTTACTAAAAAGAACTCACATGCAATGACACTAGTGGATCCATAGGTGGATTGTGAAGAGAACACACATGCAATGACACTAGTAGATCCATAGGTGGTATGTGAAAAGAACACACATGCAAAATGACTCTGGTTGTTACTAAAAAGAACACACATGCAAAATGACACTGGTGGGATCCATGGGTGGATTGTGAAAAGAAAACACATGCAATGACACTGGTGGATCCATAGGTGGTATGTGAAAAGAACACATATGCAATGACACTGGTGGATCCATGTGTGGTCTCTGAAGAGGCACACATTTCAATGACACTGGATGTTGTTACTAAAAAGAACACATGCAATGACACTGGTGGATCCATAGGTGGATTGTGAAGATAACACACATGCAATGACACTGGTGGATCCATAGGTGGTATGTGAAAAGAACACACATGCAAAATGACTGGTTGTTATTAAAAAGAACACATGCAATGACACTGGTGGATCCATAGGTGGATTGTGAAGAGAACACACATGCAATGACACTGGTGGATCCACAGGTGGTATGTGAAAAGAACACACATGCAAAATGACTCTTGTTGTTACTAAAAAGAACACACATGCAATGACACTGGTGGATCCATAGGTGGTATGTGAAAAGATCACCCATGCAAAACGACTCTGGTTGTAATTACTAAAAAGAACACACATGCAATGACACTGGCAGATCCATAGGTGGTATGTGAAAAGAACACACATGCAAAATGACTCTGGTTGTTGTTACTAAAAAGAACACACATGCAATGAAACTGGCAGATCCATAGGTGGTATGTGAAAAGAACACGCATGCAAAATGACTCTGGTTGTTGTTACTAAAAAGAATACACATGCAATGACACTGGTGGATCCATGGGTGGATTGTGAAAAGAGCACACATGCAATGACACTGGTGGATCCATATGTGGTATGTGAAAAGAACACACATGCAATGACTCTGGTTGTTGTTAGTGAAAAGAACACACATGCAATGACACTGGTGAATCCATATGTGGTCTCTGAAGAGCACACATTTCAATGACTCTTGTTGTTGTTAGTAAAAAGAACACACATGCAATGACACTGGTGGATCCATGTGTGGTCTCTGAGGAGAACACACATGCAATGACACTGGTTGTTGTTACTAAAAAGAACTCACATGCAATGACACTGGTGGATCCATAGGTGGATTGTGAAGAGAACACACATGCAATGACACTGGTGGATCCATAGGTGGTATATGAAAAGAACACACATGCAAAATGACTGGTTGTTGTTACTAAAAAGAACACACATGCAATGACACTGGTGGATCCATGTGTGGTCTCTTTAGAGAACACGCGTTTCAATGACACTGGTGGATCCATAGGTGGATTGTGAAGAGAAAACACATGCGATGACACTGGTTGTTGTTAGTGAAAAGAACACACATGCAATGACACTGGTGGATCCATAGGTGGTATGTGAGAAGAACACACATGCAAAATGACTCTGGTTGTTGTTACTAAAAAGAACACACATGCTATGACCTTTGGTGGATCCATAGGTGGATTGTGAAGTGGACACACATGCAATGACACTGGTGGGATTCATGGGCGATTGTTAAAAGAAAACACATGCAATGACACTGGTCGATCCATAGGTGGATTGTGAAGAGAACACACATGCAATGACACTGGTGGATCCATAGGTGGTATGTGAAAAGAACACACATGCAAAATGACTCTTGTTGTTACTAAAAAGAACACACATGCAATGACACTGGTGGATCCATAGGTGGTATGTGAAAAGATCACCCATGCAAAATGACTCTGGTAGTTGTTAGTGAAATGAACACACATGCAATGACACTGGTGGATCCATAGGTGGTATGTGAGAAGAACACACATTTCAATGACTCTGGTTGTAATTACTAAAAAGAACACACATGCAATGACACTGGCAGATCCATAGGTGGTATGAGAAAAGAACACACATGCAAAATGACTCTGGTTGTTACTAAAAAGAACACACATGCAATGACACTGGTGGATCCATGGGTGGATTGTGAAAAGAGCACACATGCAATGACACTGGTGGATCCATATGTGGTATGTGAAAAGAACACACATGCAATGACTCTGGTTGTTATTAGTGAAAAGAACACACATGCAATGACACTGGTGAATCCATATGTGGTCTCTGAAGAGAGCACACATTTCAATGATTCTTGTTGTTGTTAGTAAAAAGAACACACATGCAATGACACTGGTGGATCCATGTGTGGTCTCTGAAGAGAACACACATGCAATGACACTGGCTATTGTTACTAAAAAGAACTCACATGCAATGACACTAGTGGATCCATAGGTGGATTGTGAAGAGAACACACATGCAATGACACTAGTAGATCCATAGGTGGTATGTGAAAAGAACACACATGCAAAATGACTCTGGTTGTTACTAAAAAGAACACACATGCAAAATGACACTGGTGGGATCCATGGGTGGATTGTGAAAAGAAAACACATGCAATGACACTGGTGGATCCATAGGTGGTATGTGAAAAGAACACATATGCAATGACACTGGTGGATCCATGTGTGGTCTCTGAAGAGGCACACATTTCAATGACACTGGATGTTGTTACTAAAAAGAACACATGCAATGACACTGGTGGATCCATAGGTGGATTGTGAAGATAACACACATGCAATGACACTGGTGGATCCATAGGTGGTATGTGAAAAGAACACACATGCAAAATGACTGGTTGTTATTAAAAAGAACACATGCAATGACACTGGTGGATCCATAGGTGGACTGTGAAGAGAACACACATGCAGTGACACTGGTGGATCCACAGGTGGTATGTGAAAAGAACACACATGCAAAATGACTCTTGTTGTTACTAAAAAGAACACACATGCAATGACACTGGTGGATCCATAGGTGGTATGTGAAAAGATCACCCATGCAAAACGACTCTGGTTGTAATTACTAAAAAGAACACACATGCAATGACACTGGCAGATCCATAGGTGGTATGTGAAAAGAACACACATGCAAAATGACTCTGGTTGTTGTTACTAAAAAGAACACACATGCAATGAAACTGGCAGATCCATAGGTGGTATGTGAAAAGAACACGCATGCAAAATGACTCTGGTTGTTGTTACTAAAAAGAATACACATGCAATGACACTGGTGGATCCATGGGTGGATTGTGAAAAGAGCACACATGCAATGACAGTGGTGGATCCATATGTGGTATGTGAAAAGAACACACATGCAATGACTCTGGTTGTTGTTAGTGAAAAGAACACACATGCAATGACACTGGTGAATCCATATGTGGTCTCTGAAGAGAGCACACATTTCAATGACTCTTGTTGTTGTTAGTAAAAAGAACACACATGCAATGACACTGGTGGATCCATGTGTGGTCTCTGAGGAGAACACACATGCAATGACACTGGTTGTTGTTACTAAAAAGAACTCACATGCAATGACACTTGTGGATCCATAGGTGGATTGTGAAGAGAACACACATGCAATGACACTGGTGGATCCATAGGTGGTATATGAAAAGAACACACATGCAAAATGATTGGTTGTTGTTACTAAAAAGAACACACATGCAATGACACTGGTGGATCCATGTGCGGTCTCTTTAGAGAACAGGCATTTCAATGACACTGGTGGATCCATAGGTGGATTGTGAAGAGAAAACACATGCGATGACACTGGTTATTGTTAGTGAAAAGAACACACATGCAATGACACTGGTGGATCCATAGGTGGTATGTGAGAAGAACACACATGCAAAATGAGTCTGGTTGTTGTTACTAAAAAGAACGCACATGCGATGACACTGGTGGATCCATAGGTGGATTGTGAAGTGGACACACATGCAATGACACTGGTGGGATTCATGGGCGGATTGCGAAAAGAAAACACATGCAATGACTCTGTTTATTGTTACTAAAAAGAACACACATGCAATGACACTGGTGGATCCATAGGTGGTATGTGAAAAGAACACATGCAAAATGACTCTGGTTGTTGTTACTAAAAAGAACACACATGCAATGACACTGGTGGATCCATGGGTGGATTGTGAAAAGAGCACACATGCAATGACACTGGTGGATCCATATGTGGTATGTGAAAAGAACACACATGCAATGACTCTGGTTGTTGTAGTGAAAAGAACACACATGCAATGACACTGGTGGATCCATTTGTGGTCTCTAAAGAGAGCACACATTTCAATGACTCTTGTTGTCGTTAGTAAAAAGAACACACATGCAATGACACTGGTGGATCCATGTGTTGTCTCTGAAGAGATCACACATGCAATGACACTGCTTGTTGTTACTAAAATGAACACATGCAATGACACTAGTGGATCCATAGGTGGATTGTGAAGAGAACACACATGCAATGACACTAGTGGATCCATAGGTGGTATGTGAAAAGAACACACATGCAAAATGACTCTGGTTGTTACTAAAAAGAACACACATGCAAAATGACACTGGTGGGATCCATGGGTGGATTGTGAAAAGAAAACACATGCAATGACACTGGTGGATCCATAGGTGGTATGTGAAAAGAACAACATGCAATGACACTCGTGGATCCATGTGTGGTCTCTAAAGAGAGCACACATTTCAATGACACTGGTTGTTGTTACTAAAAAGAACACATGCAATGACACTGGTGGATCCATAGGTGGATTGTGAAGATAACACACATGCAATGACACTGGTGGATCCATAGGTGGTATGTGAAAAGAACACACATGCAAAATGACTCTGGTTGTTATTAAAAAGAACACATGCAATGACACCGGTGGATCCATGGGTGGATTGTGAAGAGAACACACATGCAATGACACTGGTGGATCCATAGGTGGTATGTGAAAAGAACACACATGCAAAATGACTCTTGTTGTTACTAAAAAGAACACACATGCAATGACACTGGTGGATCCATAGGTGGTATGTGAAAAGATCACCCATGCAAAATGACTCTGGTTGTAATTACTAAAAAGAACACACATGCAATGACACTGGCAGATCCATAGGTGGAATGTGAAAAGAACACACATGCAAAATGACTCTGGTTTTTGTTACTAAAAAGAACACACATGCAATGAAACTGGCAGATCCATAGGTGGTATGTGAAAAGAACACGCATGCAAAATGACTCTGGTTGTTGTTACTAAAAAGAATACACATGCAATGACACTGGTGGATCCATGGGTGGATTGTGAAAAGAGCACACATGCAATGACACTGGTGGATCCATATGTGGTATGTGAAAAGAACACACATGCAATGACTCTGGTTGTTGTCAGTGAAAAGAACACACATGCAATGACACTGGTGAATCCATATGTGGTCTCTGAAGAGAGCACACATTTCAATGACTCTTGTTGTTGTTAGTAAAAAGAACATACATGCAATGACACTGGTGGATCCATGTGTGGTCTCTGAAGAGAACACACATGCAATGACACTGGTTGTTGTTACTAAAAAGAACTCACATGCAATTACACTGGTGGATCCATAGGTGGATTGTGAAGAGAACACACATGCAATGACACTGGTGGATCCATAGGTGGTATATGAAAAGAACACACATGCAAAATGACTGGTTGTTGTTACTAAAAAGAACACACATGCAATGACACTAGTGGATCCATGTGTGGTCTCTTTAGAGAACACGCATTTCAATGACACTGGTGGATCCATAGGTGGATTGTGAAGAGAACACACATGCGATGACACTGGTTGTTGTTAGTGAAAAGAACACACATGCAATGACACTGGTGGATCCATAGGTGGTATGTGAGAAGAACACACATGCAAAATGACTCTGGTTGTTGTTACTAAAAAGAACGCACATGCAATGACACTGGTGGATCCATAGGTGGATTGTGAAGTGGACACACATGCAATGACGCTGGTGGGATTCATGGGCGGATTGTGAAAAGAAAACACATGCAATGACTCTGCTTGTGGTTACTAAAAAGAACACACATGCAATGACACTGGTGGATCCATAGGTGGATTGTGAAGAGATCACACATGCAAAATGACTCTGGTTGTTGTTACTAAAAAGAACACACATGCAATGACACTGGTGGATCCATGGATGGATTGTGAAATGAACACACATTACAATGACACTGGTGGATTCATAGGTGGTATGTGAAAAGAACACACATGCAAAATGACTCTGGTTGTTGTTACTAAAAAGAACACACATGCAATGACACTAGTGGATCCATGGGTGGATTGTGAAAAGAGCACACATGCAATGACACTGGTGGATCCATATGTGGTATGTGAAAAGAACACACATGCAATGACTCTGGTTGTTGTAGTGAAAAGAACACACATGCAATGACACTGGTGGATCCATGTGTGGTCTCTGAAGAGAGCACACATTTCAATGACTCTTGTTGTTGTTAGTAAGAAGAACACACATGCAATGACACTGGTGGATCCATGTGTTGTATCTGAAGAGAGCACACATGCAATGACACTGCTTGTTGTTACTAAAAAGAACACATGCAATGACACTAGTGGATCCATAGGTGGATTGTGAAGAGAACACACATGCAATGACACTAGTAGATCCATAGGTGGTATGTGAAAAAAACACACATGCAGAATGACTCTGGTTGTTACTAAAAAGAACACACATGCAAAATGACACTGGTGGGATCCATGGGTGGATTATGAAAAGAAAACACATGCAATGACACTGGTGGATCCATAGGTGGTATGTGAAAAGAACACATATGCAATGACACTGGTGGATCCATGTGTGGTCTCTGAAGAGAGCACACATTTCAATGACACTGGTTGTTGTTACTAAAAAGAACACATGCAATGACACTGGTGGATCCATAGGTGGATTGTGAAGATAACACACATGCAATGACACTGGTGGATCCATAGGTGGTATGTGAAAAGAACACACATGCAAAATGACTCTGGTTGTTATTAAAAAGAACACATGCAATGACACCGGTGGATCCATGGGTGGATTGTGAAGAGAACACACATGCAATGACACTGGTGGATCCATAGGTGGTATGTGAAAAGAACACACATGCAAAATGACTATTGTTGTTACTAAAAAGAACAAACATGCAATGACACTGGTGGATCCATAGGTGGTATGTGAAAAGATCACCCATGCAAAACGACTCTGGTTGTAATTACTAAAAAGAACACACATGCAATGACACTGGCAGATCCATAGGTGGTATGTGAAAAGAACACACATGCAAAATGACTCTGGTTTTTGTTACTAAAAAGAACACACATGCAATGGCCTGGATCCATAGGTGGTATGTGAAAAGAACACGCATGCAAAATGACTCTGGTTGTTGTTACTAAAAAGAATACACATACAATGACACTGGTGGATCCATGGGTGGATTGTGAAAAGAGCACACATGCAATGACACTGGTGGATCCATATGTGGTATGTGAAAAGAACACACATGCAATGACTCTGGTTGTTGTTAGTGAAAAGAACACACATGGAATGACACTGGTGAATCCATATGTGGTCTCTGAAGAGAGCACACATTTCAATGACTCTTGTTGTTGTTAGTAAAAAGAACACACATGAAATGACACTGGTGGATCCATGTGTGGTCTCTGAAGAGAACACACATGCAATGACACTGGTTGTTGTTACTAAAAAGAACTCACATGCAATGACACTGGTGGATCCATAGGTGGATTGTATAGAGAACACACATGCAATGACACTGGTGGATCCATAGGTGGTATATGAAAAGAACACACATGCAAAATGACTGGTTGTTGTTACTAAAAAGAACACACATGCAATGACACTGGTGGATCCATGTGTGGTCTCTTTAGAGAACACGCATTTCAACGACACTGGTGGATCCATAGGTGGATTGTGAAGAGAACACACATGCGATGACACTGGTTGTTGTTAGTGAAAAGAACACACATGCAATGACACTGGTGGATCCATAGGTGCTATGTGAGAAGAACACACATGCAAAATGACTTTGGTTGTTGTTACTAAAAAGAACGCACATGCAATGACACTGGTGGATCCATAGGTGGATTGTGAAGTGGACACACATGCAATGACGCTGGTGGGATTCATGGGCGGATTGTGAAAAGAAAACACATGCAATGACTCTGGTTGTTGTTACTAAAAAGAACACACATGCAATGACACTGGTGGATCCATAGGTGGATTGTGAAGAGATCACACATGCAAAATGACTCTGGTTGTTGTTACTAAAAAGAACACACATGCAATGACACAGGTGGATCCATGGGTGGATTGTGAAATGAACACACATTACAATGACACTGGTGGATTCATAGGTGGTATGTGAAAAGAACACACATGCAAAATGACTCTGGTTGTTGTTACTAAAAAGAACACACATGCAATGACACTAGTGGATCCATGGGTGGATTGTGAAAAGAGCACACATGCAATGACACTGGTGGATCCATATGTGGTATGTGAAAAGAACACACATGCAATGACTCTGGTTATTGTAGTGAAAAGAACACACATGCAATGACACTGGTGGATCCATGTGTGGTCTCTGAAGAGAGCACACATTTCAATGACTCTTGTTGTTGTTAGTAAAAAGAACACACATGCAATGACACTGGTGGATCCGTGTGTTGTATCTGAAGAGAGCACACATGCAATGACACTGCTTGTTGTTACTAAAAAGAACACATGCAATGACACTAGTGGATCCATAGGTGGATTGTGAAGAGAACACACATGCAATGACACTAGTAGATCCATAGGTGGTATGTGAAAAGAACACACATGCAAAATGACTCTGGTTGTTACTAAAAAGAACACACATGCAAAATGACACTGGTGGGATCCATGGGTGGATTATGAAAAGAAAACACATGCAATGACACTGGTGGATCCATAGGTGGTATGTGAAAAGAACACATATGCAATGACACTGGTGGATCCATGTGTGGTCTCTGAAGAGAGCACACATTTCAGTGACTGGTTGTTGTTACTAAAACGAACACATGCACTGACACTAGTGGATCCATAGGTGGATTGTGAAGATAACACACATGCAATGACACTGGTGGATCCATAGGTGGTATGTGAAAAGAACACACATGCAAAATGACTGGTTGTTATTAAAAAGAACACATGCAATGACACCGGTGGATCCATGGGTGGATTGTGAAGAGAACACACATGCAATGACACTGGTGGATCCATAGGTGGTATGTGAAAAGAACACACATGCAAAATGACTCTTGTTGTTACTAAAAAGAACACACATGCAATGACACTGGTGGATCCATAGGTGGTATGTGAAAAGATCACCCATGCAAAACGACTCTGGTTGTAATTACTAAAAAGAACACACATGCAATGACACTGGCAGATCCATAGGTGGTATGTGAAAAGAACACACATGCAAAATGACTCTGGTTGTTGTTACTAAAAAGAACACACATGCAATGAAACTGGCAGATCCATAGGTGGTATGTGAAAAGAACACGCATGCAAAATGACTCTGGTTGTTGTTACTAAAAAGAATACGCATGCAATGACACTGGTGGATCCATGGGTGGATTGTGAAAAGAGCACACATGCAATGACACTGGTGGATCCATATGTGGTATGTGAAAAGAACACACATGCAATGACTCTGGTTGTTGTTAGTGAAAAGAACACACATGCAATGACACTGGTGAATCCATATGTGGTCTCAAGAAGAGCACACAATTCAATGACTCTTGTTGTTGTTAGTAAAAAGAACACACATGCAATGACACTGGTGGATCCATGTGTTGTATCTGAAGAGAGCACACATGCAATGACATTGCTTGTTGTTACTAAAAAGAACACATGCAATGACACTAGTGGATCCATAGGTGGATTGTGAAGAGAACACACATGCAATGACACTAGTAGATCCATAGGTGGTATGTGAAAAGAACACACATGCAAAATGACTCAGTTGTTACTAAAAGAACACACATTCAAAAAGACACTGGTGGGATCCATGGGTGGATTATGAAAAGAAAACACATGCAATGACACTGGTGGATCCATAGGTGGTATGTGAAAAGATCACACATGCAATGACCTTTGGTGGATCCATGTGTGGTCTGAAGAGAGCACACATTTCAATGACACTGGTTGTTGTTACTAAAAAGAACACATGCAATGACACTGGTGGATCCATAGGTGGATTGTGAAGATAACACACATGCAATGACACTGGTGGATCCATAGGTGGTATGTGAAAAGAACACACATGCAAAATGACTCTGGTTGTTATTAAAAAGAACACATGCAATGACACCGGTGGATCCATGGGTGGATTGTGAAGAGAACACACATGCAATGACACTGGTGGATCCATAGGTGGTATGTGAAAAGAACACACATGCAAAATGACTCTTGTTGTTACTAAAAAGAACACACATGCAATGACACTGGTGGATCCATAGGTGGTATGTGAAAAGATCACCCATGCAAAACGACTCTGGTTGTAATTACTAAAAAGAACACACATGCAATGACACTAGCAGATCCATAGGTGGTATGTGAAAAGAACACACATGCAAAATGACTCTGGTTTTTGTTACTAAATAGAACACACATGCAATGAAACTGGCAGATCCATAGGTGGTATGTGAAAAGAACACGCATGCAAAATGACTCTGGTTGTTGTTACTAAAAAGAATACACATGCAATGACACTGGTGGATCCATGGGTGGATTGTGAAAAGAGCACACATGCAATGACACTGGTGGATCCATATGTGGTATGTGAAAAGAACACACATGCAATGACTCTGGTTGTTGTTAGTGAAAAGAACACACATGCAATGACACTGGTGAATCCATATGTGGTCTCTGAAGAGAGCACACATTTCAATGACTCTTGTTGTTGTTAGTAAAAAGAACACACATGCAAAGACACTGGTGGATCCATGTGTGGTCTCTGAAGAGAACACACATGCAATGACACTGGCTGTTGTTACTAAAAAGAACTCACATGCAATGACACTGGTGGATCCATAGGTGTATTGTGAAGAGAACACACATGCAATGACACTGGTGGATCCATAGGTGGTATATGAAAAGAACACACATGCAAAATGACTGGTTGTTGCTACTAAAAAGAACACACATGCAATGACACTGGTGGATCCATGTGTAGGCTCTTTAGAGAACACGCATTTCAATGACACTGGTGGATCCATAGGTTGATTGTGAAGAGAAAACACATGCGATGACACTGGTTGTTGTTAGTGAAAAGAACACACATGCAATGACACTGGTGGATCCATAGGTGGTATGTGAGAAGAACACACATGCAAAATGACTCTGGTTGTTGTTACTAAAAAGAACGCACATGCAATGACACTGGTGGATCCATAGGTGGATTGTGAAGTGGACACACATGCAATGACACTGGTGGGATTCATGGGCGGATTGTGAAAAGAAAACACATGCAATGACTCTGGTTGTTGTTACGAAAAAGAACACACATGCAATAACACTGGTGGATCCATAGGTGGATTGTGAAGAGATCACACATGCAAAATGACTCGGGTTGTTGTTACTAAAAATAAAACACATGCAATGACACTGGTGGATCGATGGGTGGATTGTGAAATGAACACACATTACAATGACACTGGTGGATTCATAGGTGGTATGTGAAAAGAACACACATGCAAAATGACTCTGGTTGTTGTTACTAAAAAGAACACACATGCAATGACACTAGTGGATCCATGGGTGGATTGTGAAAAGAGCACACATGCAATGACACTGGTGGATCCATATGTGGTATGTGAAAAGAACACACATGCAATGACTCTGGTTGTTGTAGTGAAAAGAACACACATGCAATGACACTGGTGGATCCATGTGTGGTCTCTGAAGAGAGCACACATTTCAATGACTCTTGTTGTTGTTAGTAAAAAGAACACACATGCAATGACACTGGTGGATCCGTGTTGTATGTCAAGAGAGCACACATGCAATGACACTGCTTGTTGTTACTAAAAAGAACACATGCAATGACACTAGTGGATCCATAGGTGGATTGTGAAGAGAACACACATGCAATGACACTAGTAGATCCATAGGTGGTATGTGAAAAGAACACACATGCAAAATGACTCTGGTTGTTACTAAAAAGAACACACATGCAAAATGACGCTGGTGGGATCCATGAGTGGATTGTGAAAAGAAAACACATGCAATGACACTGGTGGATCCATAGGTGGTATGTGAAAAGAACACATATGCAATGACACTGGTGGATCCATGTGTGGTCTGTGAAGAGAGCACACATTTCAATGACACTGGTTGTTGTTACTAAAAAGAACACATGCAATGACACTGGTGGATCCATAGGTGGATTGTGAATATAACACACATGCAATGACACTGGTGGATCCATAGGTGGTATGTGAAAAGAACACACATGCAAAATGACAGGTTGTTATTAAAAAGAACACATGCAATGACACCGGTGGATCCATGGGTGGATTGTGAAGAGAACACACATGCAATGACACTGGTGGATCCATAGGTGGTATGTGAAAAGAACACACATGCAAAATGACTCTTGTTGTTACTAAAAAGAACACACATGCAATGACACTGGTGGATCCATAGGTGGTATGTGAAAAGATCACCCATGCAAAACGACTCTGGTTGTAATTACTAAAAAGAACACACATGCAATGACACTGGCAGATCCATAGGTGGTATGTGAAAAGAACACACATGCAAAATGACTCTGGTTGTTGTTACTAAAAAGAACACACATGCAATGAAACTGGCAGATCCATAGGTGGTATGTGAAAAGAACACGCATGCAAAATGACTCTGGTTGTTGTTACTAAAAAGAATACACATGCAATGACACTGGTGGATCCATGGGTGGATTGTGAAAAGAGCACACATGAAATGACACTGGTGGATCCATATGTGGTATGTGAAAAGTGTTGGAGATATACCCAAGAGGCAATAATAAAGTAGGTTATTATCATATCTTCATACTTATGATAAATGTTTACATACCATGCTATAATTGTATTAACCGGAAACATTAATACTTGTGTGATTTGTAAACTAAAATAAGAGTCCCTAGTAAAGTCTCTTGTTAAACTAGCTTGTTGGTTAATATATGATCATTGTTTCCTGATCATGAACATAGAGATGTTATTAACAACAGGGTCATATCATTAGGAGAATGATGTGATGGACATACTCCTATAGATAAGCGTAGCATAAAGATCAAGTCATTTCAATAGTTCAATTGCTATATGCTTTCTGATACATAGTAACCTAATTCCTTCGACCATGAGATCATGCATATCACCTTTACTGGATGGATGCTTTGATGTCATCAAACACCACACCGTAACAGGGTGGCTATAAAGGTGGCATTGAGTGTTCGGAAAGTATTGGTTGAAACACATGGATCAAGAGTGGGATTTGTCCATCCACATGACGGATAGATATACTCTGGGCCCTCTCGGTGAAATGTCATCCAATTAGCTTGCAAGCATGTGACTGGGTCACAAGGGATCACATATCACGGGAACGAGAAAAGAGTACTTATCAGTAACGAGGTTGAACTAGGTATGCAGAGATACCGACGATCATAACCTCGGATAAGTAACATATCGTGAGACAAAGGGAAATTGGTATCGTATGTAAGTGGTTCATTCGATCGCAAAGTAATCGAGAAATATGTGGAGCCATATGAATTTCCAGATTCCTCTATTGGTTATTGTTCGGAGAAGTGTCTCGATCATGTCCGCATAATTCACGAACCGTAGGAGACACACTTAAGGATTCGACGTTGTTTGAGTAGTTATGGTATTATGAGAAAGAGACCGAATGTTGTTCGAGTCTTGGATGGGATCCGGATATCACGAGGAGATCCGGAATGGTCAGGAGAATAAGATTCATATAAGGAAAGTTCCGTTTGAGTTGGGGAATGGTTCCGTGTTTTCATCGGGAACATTCTAGAAGGTCCTAATGTCCGCACTCGAGGGGGAAGGGTACATGAATGTGTCATTGTAAGTTGGAATGATTGCATCATGTACTAAGTGTTCTCGCTGTCCAAAATAAAGGGTTTATTTAAATCCTAAATTGAAAAGTCAAACGGCTAGTTTGAAAGTCAAACGCAAGTTTTGGAAAGTGGAAAGAGGAGGAGAAGTGGAAACCGAGTTGGGGAGGATTCCTCCTCCCAAGACGGCGCCCACCTCAAGGCCGAGTTGGGGAGGGACTCCACCTCCCTTGGCCGGCCAGCCCCACCTATATAAGGAGGGGCAGGGCTCCTCCTAGGACACACAAGTTCCTATCCTCTAAACTAAACCCTAGATCTAAACCCGGTTTAGAGCTATTTGATTTAGAGCCTTCTAATTGGTTTAGAGCCTTCTAATTGGTGTGTCTAATTACTAGACCACTAATAGCCTCTCATAAGCTCCACCATACCGCACCGGCTTAAGGCGAAGCCTCGGGGATTTCCCTCTACTTCGGTACCACGCCGTTGTCACGGAATCGCGAGGAGAGTGCTACAACCTCCGCTCGCTGGAACAAGGAGAGGAAGGTCTTCGCCGAAAACCGAACGTGTGACCGACTACGGAGCGCTCGGAACGTGGCGCCGGAAGGATCGTCACGCGATCTTGAGATCGGAAAGAGTGACTACATCACCCACGAGAATCGCTCTCGTTAACCGCTTTGGAATCTTCGAGGGTGAGTTCCTCTATCGACTCGTTGCTACAATCTAGTAGATAGATCTTGGCTTGTTTGTTTGTATGCGATAGAAAATTTTTGTTTTCCATGCTACGAACCCCTACTGGGTATCGAGCCGTGTCTATATGTAGATCTCACAGACGAGTAGAACACAATGGTCATCAGGCGTTGATGCTTTATTGTAGATTGCTTTTTGTGTACTTTGCATCTTGCGGTATGTTGGGATGAAGCCCGGCTAACCTTACATGACATCGTTCATGAGACTTGCTCCACGCTTGACATGCAACTTGTATTGCATAAGTGGCTTTATGGTGCCTGCTTTCTCCTAGCATAGTAAAGATCCAATTTACAACGGTGATCAACAATGCTAGTATCAATGTTGTGGTTCTTATTCGTAAGTTAGAACGACACTTATTGAAAGCCCCAAACCACGTAAAATATGCAAAAGAAAGTAGAGGCGTCTAACTTTGTTTTGCAGGGTGTGCAAATGATGTGATATGGCCATGATTGTGATTATATTTGATGTATGCAATGTTCCTTATTGTAAGTTAACCGCGGCGAGCCATATGGTTGTCTTTAATTTCTGTTAAAGACACCGTGTCTATTCAAAATAGTTGTAATAGTTGAAGCTGGTGGACGACAACCATGAAGAAGCGTCATTGACCTTGATGCTATGCCGGTGATGATGGAGATCATGTTCGTGCTTGAAGATGGAGATCGGAAGCACAAAGAGAAAGGCCATATCATATCACATATTATGAATTGCATGTGATGTTAATCCTTTATGCATCTTGTATTGCTTAGTAGACGGTAGCATTATAAGATGATCCCTCATGCACATAAATTTCAAGTTCTAAAGTGTTCACCCTTAGTATGCACCGTTGCCAAAGCTTGCGCTCAAGCACCACGTGATGATCGGGTGTCTTTGATTCATGGGTGAATACAACGTAAGCAAGCCAGATTTGCTTATGCGGTAGCTAAGGTTTGATCTTGACGAGCCTAGCATGTACAGACATGGCCTCAGGAACACGGATTACCGAAAGGTAGAGCATGAGTCATATAGTAGATATGATGAACATGTTGATTGTTCGCCATTGAAGCTATATCAACTCTCGTGATGATCGGTTTTGATGTGGTGGATTTGGTTCGTGTGATCACTAAAACAATGTGAGGGATATTGTTTTGAGTGGGAGTTCACATAGATTAATTTAATTATTAATTAGAACTCAATTTATCATAAACTAAATCAAAGTGAATTTGCATAGTTGTTGTAGTCATTGGCATCCGTTTACCACCTTGCGCTTAGTTATAATTGAGATGATAGAACTATAGAATTCTGGTTAGTTACTTTACGAACTGGTATCATATTGTATTGAAGTGTTAATCTAAAGTTTAAAAGTCCTATTGCAAACTTTCAAGAAGTTCGGTTACTCCATGAAGTTTAATAATTAGTATTAAATCAAGAGTAACAATTCCAAATGTTAGTATATAAGTATCATGTTTGTCTCCATGATTCTTGATATTCAAAGATTGTCTTAATATCAAGGTTATCTAGGATCTGAAAGAGTTGTTTCAGAAACCATGATGTGTGGAAGATATTGTGATATCTGAAACAAAGTTTTGGTTACAACATGATAGAGTATAATATGGCAAAGTTCATGTTCTCATATTTTGATGAGAATTTACAAAAGGTTGGAGACACTAGTTGTCCTAATCCTCCAAAAGGTGTTGGATAGCAACATTATACTCATAATTCATCGTTATAAGCTAAAAGTAGCTTGATCATGGACGATTCCATGATAAAATGAATATTTGATGTAGGTAAAATGTTTACTACACCAAGAGATTACTAAAGAAAGGAATTTGGAAGAACACCAAACATTTGATGATGGTGATCTACTTCAAAGTGCAAGTCCAAAGACATTTGTATTTAATTATACACGCTTTGGACTATGTGTCATATGTATGACTCCACTATTGATGTTGATAGATTCTTTCAAACAGAAAAGGAAATACTGAAAGAGAATCTCATAAGTATATGGCAGAAAAGAAAAGACTAGAATTGTTCAGTTTGAGTATATAGATGATATATGTGTTATGGCTATATTCTTTGCTTATTAAACAATGTGGTTCTTAAGTATTTGATACTGAATTTGTTGGTGTGAATCGTCATACGAAACAACACAATTCATGAACTACAATGGCCTAAGTAACTAGAAAAAGAATATGTGATGATGTTCATCGAGAACAAAATAAAGGGTTATTGTGTTGCTCGTTAAACATCAAAGCTTGCCTTCAAGATTTGTTTTATCAGGTATTATGAGAACAAAAGGGTTGTTCAAATAATTTCTGTAATCCATAAAAGATGGATGATTCACAAATCTCGTTGGAGAAATCACATCCATAAAACTAGTGCTAAAATTGTCGAAAGACAAATTGATTGAAAGATCACTTAGGAAGTGACATCGCCGTTTAAATTATATTGGAAAGAAAACATGAAGAAACTCCATGTGGATGGAATTTTGGAGTCTTTTGATTTTTGATCAAATGACGTTTGTGAAACTTTCCTAGAGATAATTAAAACTTCGTTCATAGGCCAAAAGGGAATGAATGACTAGCTTATTGGAACTTGTGCATATTGTTGTACGAACTCCATTATGTGGAGTCAAGAGCGATGGATTTCAACTTCATATGCTTTCTCCGAAAATTTGAGTGAATATATGAATATTTACTTAATAAGGATAAAGTATGAAACACTTGAAAAAAGTTCAAAGACTTTCAAGATGAAGTGCAAAATCATTGTAACAAAAATATGAATAGTTTATGATAAGATCATAAAGGAAGATATTTGAATTACAAGTTTAGCATAATACCTAAGATTTAAGGAATGGATTACGTGGATTTGCATTTCCAAACACCATAAGAGTATGGAGCGTTGAGATATGTAATTGAACCTTGTTTG
Organism: Avena insularis; assembly: GCA_023614405.1. NCBI lineage: Eukaryota > Viridiplantae > Streptophyta > Magnoliopsida > Poales > Poaceae > Avena > Avena insularis. The sequence continues at coordinate 538,374,591 of CM042686.1, forward strand.
ACATGGTAAGATCGAAGGTATAATTCATAAAACTGCTATTATATTTTAAAGATTAAAAGCTTTAGAGACTACCGTTTTCCACTAAAAGAGCTCCATCATAATCCGCTGAAATGACACCATATAAGGTTATGGTTTGGGATAAAACCCAAGTAGTCCTTTCTTAAACATTGGTATGCTATGCATAAGAAAGATGTTTACAACCAAAGTCGGATAAACCTGTCTTTGTGTTCTTAAGTATTCCTCCATAAACAGGAGACAAAAGTGTTTGTCGCTTAGAACGTCAAGTTTCTTTGAGAAGGAATTTTCGTGAAAAGTTAAGTGGGAGGACAATAGAACTTTGATAAGGTTAAAAGAACCTTAGCTATATGTGCAAGTTACTTGACCGAAAAAAGTGTTCGAGGCGCAACAATGCTCATGGCTCACGTGCCTCAAAGGTTGTGGTCACGGAGGTCTAAGTTTCTATTGAAACAAGTAGGTCGGATGAACAATCAAATACCAAGATTTGAGGGTTGAATCATTATTTGAGAATAATGAACCTACTACATGCAAAGAAGCGATGATGGGCCCTGACTCCGTCAAATGGCTTGAAGCCATATAATCCGTGATAGTTCCATACACGAGAAATCAAGTTTTGAACTTGAAGGACCCTCGAAAAAGGTGTAAGACCTTGCAGTTGTGTTTGGATCTATAAAGAAGTAGACATGGATGTTTCACATCTATGAAATAGTCGACATATTGGGAAAGAGTTCACAACAATGTTCAAAGGTTGTATATGACAAGATTTGATCTTTCATAGCGATTTTTAGTCTAGACGGATTAATGTAGCAACCACTACATATAATTTGTTATGTGGTAGTAGAATAAACAAAACAAGTTCTTCTAATAGAATGGTTACCTAGGACGTGTGCATGACACGGTCCAAAGGGTTTTGTTAATTCAAAGGATGCCATATGCAAACTTCAATGGTTGAAGTAAGCATAGCGGAGTTGGAATCTTCACTATGATGAAACTGTTAAAAGAGTTTAATTTCATCGGAGACAATGAAGATGCTTGCATTTGCAAGAAATTAAGTGGGAGCGCTAAGACATGTTTCTAATACATTATGTGGAAGACATATTGTCAATTGGAAATAATGTATCTTTTATTAACACATATTAAGAATTTCATCCCGATGAAAGACTTAGGCAAAACCCAAATATTTGGCATCAATAGACGCTAATATGGTTGTGCGAGTACATAGACGAGATATTGAATGAATTCAATATAGAAACTACAAGAAAGGTTCTTGTTGCACAGAAAGGATTGAAAGAGTTCAATGTTGATGATATATTCAAGTGTATTGGCACTTGGTAAGTGAAACAAAGATTCAAGTATAGATTGATACTTGATGTATGAAATCACAAAGAGTATTTATATCAATCATACTGTGATATGTACAAATCCAGATATGTCCTATGCTATAAATATTATGAGCATATACCAGAATGATTCATAAGATGATCATTGGACGATAGTAAGGATATTCTTATGATCTTTTGGAAGAACTAAGAGTATATTATTTGTAGAAGTGACAAATAGATGGTTAGTTCATTGTAAAAGTACTACATTGATACTAGTTTTGTCACAAAGTACAAATTAAGTTTATCTCAATCTAAATTAAGGGTGGCACAATATAATGGAAAGTGAGTTCCATAATGGATTTGGATGAGTTCCAAAGTTAAGACATTGTGACAGATACTTCAAAAAAAGGCTAAGTATATGACTGCTATTATAGCAGCAAAAGAGGGCATTTGTGTCAAGTAGTTTGTTATCAAACTAGGTGTAGTTCACAGCGGGATAATACTATGAAGATATATTGTGCGACAATATTATCAACATGTTTTAACCCCAAAGAACTAAAGGTCACACCGAAAGACCAAATCATACAAAGCCATCTCATTAGAGAATGAGTGATGCGTAGAGACGCAAAGACATGCAATTACACACGGACCTGGAAGTGTCAGATCCGGAGATCAGTTGACCACTAGCAATCGTGTACATACAACACCGGAAAGCTATAGGTGTTGAATACACAAAGGTTTGAAACTAGATTATTGACTCTAGTGCAAGTGGGAGACTGTTGGAGATATACCCAAGAGGCAATAATAAAGTAGGTTATTATCATATCTTCATACTTATGATAAATGTTTACATACCATGCTATAATTGTATTAACCGGAAACATTAATACTTGTGTGATTTGTAAACTAAAATAAGAGTCCCTAGTAAAGTCTCTTGTTAAACTAGCTTGTTGGTTAATATATGATCATTGTTTCCTGATCATGAACATAGAGATGTTATTAACAACATGGTCATATCATTAGGAGAATGATGTGATGGACATACTCCTATAGATAAGCGTAGCATAAAGATCAAGTCATTTCAATAGTTCAATTGCTATATGCTTTCTGATACATAGTAACCTAATTCCTTCGACCATGAGATCATGCATATCACCTTTACTGGATGGATGCTTTGATGTCATCAAACACCACACCGTAACAGGGTGGCTATAAAGGTGGCATTGAGTGTTCGGAAAGTATTGGTTGAAACACATGGATCAAGAGTGGGATTTGTCCATCCACATGACGGATATATATTCTCTGGGCCCTCTCGGTGAAATGTCATCCAATTAGCTTGCAAGCATGTGACTGGGTCACAAGGGATCACATATCACGGGAACGAGAAAAGAGTACTTATCGATGTGAGGTTGAACTAGGTATGCGAGAGATACCGGATCATAACCTCGGATAAGTAACATATCGTGAGACAAAGGGAAATTGGTATCGTATGTAAGTGGTTCATTCGATCATAAGTAATCGTGAGAAATATGTGGGAGCCATATGAATTTCAGATTCCTCTATTGGTTATTGTTGGAGAAGTGTCTCGATCATGTCCGCATAATTCACGAACCGTAGGGAGACACATAAGGATTCGACGTTGTTTGAGTAGTTATGGTATTATGAAAGAGACCGAATGTTGTTGAGTCTTGGATGGGATCCGGGATATCACGAGGAGATCCGGAATGGTCGGAGAATAAGATTCATATAAGGAAAGTTCCGTTTCGGAGTTGGGGAATGGTTCCGATGTTTTCATCGGGAACATTCTAGAAGGTCCCGGAATGTCCGGCACTCCGGAGGGAGGAAGGGTACATGAATGTGTCATTGTAAGTTGGAATGATTGCATCATGTACTAAGTGTTCTCGCTGTCCAAAATAAAGGGTTTATTTAAATCCTAAATTGAAAAGTCAAACGGCTAGTTTGAAAGTCAAGCGGCAAGTTTTGGAAAGTGGAAAGAGGAGGAGAAGTGGAACGAGTTGGGGAGGGATTCCTCCTCCCAAGCCGGCCCACCTCAAGGCGAGTTGGGGAGGACTCCACTCCTCCCTTGGCCGGCCAGCCCTCCCACCTATATAAGGAGGCGGGGCTCCCTCCTAGGACACACACGTTCCTATCCTCTAAACTAAACCCTAGATCTAAACCCCGGTTTAGAGCTATTTCGGTTTAGAGCCTTCTAATTGGTTTAGAGCCTTCTAATTGGTGTGTCTAATTACTAGACCACTAATAGCCTCTCTCATAAGCTCCACCATACTGCACCGGCTTAAGGCGAAGCCTCAGGATTTCCCTCTACTTGGCACCACGCAGTTGTCTGCGGGAATCGCGAGGAGAGTGCTACAACCTCCGTTTCTTTGGAACAAGGGAGAGGAAGGTCTTCGTCGAAATCTGCGAGCGTGTGACCACGAGCGCTTAACGTGGCGGAAGGATCGCTCACGCGATCTTGAGATCGGAAAGAGTACGACTACATCACCCACGAGAATCTGCTCGTTAACGCTTTGGAATCTTCGAGGGTGAGTTCCTCTATCGACTCGTTGCTACAATCTAGTAGATAGATCTTGGCTTGTTTGTTTGTATGCGATAGAATTTTTTTGTTTTCCATGCTACGAACCCCTACAAAAAGAACACACATGCAATGACTCTGGTTGTTGTTAGTGAAAAGAACACACATGCAATGACACTGGTGAATCCATATGTGGTCTCTGAAGAGAGCACACATTTCAATGACTCTTGTTGTTGTTAGTAAAAAGAACACACATGCAATGACACTGGTGGATCCATGTGTGGTCTCCGAAGAGAACACACATGCAATGACACTGGTTGTTGTTACTAAAAAGAACTCACATGCAATGACACTGGTGGATCCATAGGTGGATTGTGAAGAAAACACACATGCAATGACACTGGTGGATCCATAGGTGGTATATGAAAAGAACACACATGCAAAATGACTGGTTGTTGTTACTAAAAAGAACACACATGCAATGACACTGGTGGATCCATGTGTGGTCTCTTTAGAGAACAGGCATTTCAATGACACTGGTGGATCCATAGGTGGATTGTGAAGAGAATACGCATGCGATGACACTGGTTGTTGTTAGTGAAAAGAACACACATGCAATGACACTAGTGGATCCATAGGTGGTATGTGAGAAGAACACACATGCAAAATGACTCTGGTTGTTGTTACTAAAAAGAACGCACATGCAATGACACTGGTGGATCAATAGGTGGATTGTGAAGTGGACACACATGCAATGACGCTGGTGGGAGTCATGGGCGGATTGTGAAAAGAAAACACATGCAATGACTCTGGTTGTTGTTACTAAAAAGAACACACATGCAATGACACTGGTGGATCCATAGGTGGATTGTGAAGAGATCACACATGCAAAATGACTCTGGTTGTTGTTACTAAAAAGAACACACATGCAATGACACAGGTGGATCCATGGGTGGATTGTGAAATGAACACACATTACAATGACACTGGTGGATTCATAGGTGGTATGTGAAAAGAACACACATGCAAAATGACTCTGGTTGTTGTTACTAAGAAGAACACACATGCAATGACACTGGTGGATCCATGGGTGGATTGTGAAAAGAGCACACATGCAATGACACTGGTGGATCCATATGTGGTATGTGAAAAGAACACACATGCAATGACTCTGGTTGTTGTTAGTGAAAAGAACACACATGCAATGACACTGGTGGATCCATGTGTGGTCTCTGAAGAGAGCACACATTTCAATGACACTGGTTGTTGTTACTAAAAAGAACACATGCAATGACACTGGTGGATCCATAGGTGGATTGTGAAGATAACACACATGCAATGACACTGGTGGATCCATAGGTGGTATGTGAAAAGAACACACATGCAAAATGACTGGTTGTTATTAAAAAGAACACATGCAATGACACCGGTGGATCCATGGGTGGATTGTGAAGAGAACACACATGCAATGACACTGGTGGATCCATAGGTGGTATGTGAAAAGAACACACATGCAAAATGACTCTTGTTGTTACTAAAAAGAACACACATGCAATGACACTGGTGGATCCATAGGTGGTATGTGAAAAGATCACCCATGCAAAATGACTCTGGTAGTAATTACTAAAATGAACACACATGCAATGACACTAGTGGATCCATAGGTGGTATGTGAAAAGATCACCCATGCAAAATGACTCTGGTTGTAATTACTAAAAAGAACACACATGCAATGACACTGGCAGATCCATAGGTGGTATGTGAAAAGAACACGCATGCAAAATGACTCTGGTTGTTGTTACTAAAAAGAATACACATGCAATGACACTGGTGGATCCATGGGTGGATTGTGAAAAGAGCACACATGCAATGACACTGGTGGATCCATATGTGGTATGTGAAAAGAACACACATGCAATGACTCTGGTTGTTGTTAGTGAAAAGAACACACATGCAATGACACTGGTGGATCCATGTGTGGTCTCTGAAGAGAGCACACATTTCAATGACTCTTGTTGTTTTTAGTAAAAAGAACACACATGCAATGACACTGGTGGATCCATGTGTGGTCTCTGAAGAGAACACACATGCAATGACACTGGCTGTTGTTACTAAAAAGAACTCACATGCAATGACACTAGTGGATCCATAGGTGGATTGTGAAGATAACACACATGCAATGACACTGGTGGATCCATAGGTGGTATGTGAAAAGAACACACATGCAAAATGACTCTGGTTGTTACTAAAAAGAACACATATGCAATGACACCGGTGGATCCATGGGTGGATTGTGAAAAGAACACACATGCAATGACACTGGTGGATCCATATGTGGTATGTGAAAAGAACACACATGCAAAATGACTGGTTGTTCTTGAAAAGAACACACATGCAATGACACTGGTGGATCCATAGGTGGTATGTGAAGAGATCACACATGCAAAATGACTCTGGTTTTTGTTAGTGAAAAGAACACACATGCAATGACACTGGTGGATCCATAGGTGGTATGTGAGAACAACACACATGCAAAATGACTCTAGTTGTTGTTACTAAAAGGAACACACATGCAATGACACTGGTGGATCCATAGGTGGTATGTGAAGAGATCACACATGCAAAATGACTCTGGTTGTTGTTACTAAAAAGAACACACATGCAATGACACTGGTGGATCCATGGGTGGATTGTGAAAATAATACACATTTCAATGACACTGGTGGATCCATAGATGGATTGCGAAGAAAACACACATGCAATGACACTGGTTGTTGTTACTAAAAAGAACACACATGCAATGACACTGGTGGATCCATGGGTGGATTGTGAAAAGAGCACAGATGCAATGACACTGGTGAATACATATGTGGTATGTGAAAAGAACACACGTGCAATGACTCTGGTGGTTGTTAGTGAAAAGAACACAGATGCAATGACACTGGTGGATCCATAGGTGGATTGTGAGATGAACACACATGCAATGACACTGGTGGATCCATAGGTGGTATGTGAGAAGAACACACATTTCAATGACTCTGGTTGTTGTTACTAAAAAGAACACACATGCAATGACACTGGTGGATCCATAGGTGGTATGTGAAGAGATCACACATGCAAAATGACTCTGGTTGTTGTTACTAAAAAGAACACACATGCAATGACACTGGTGGATCCATGGGTGGATTGTGAAAACAAAACACATTCAATGACACTGGTGGATCCATAGGTGGTATGTGAAAAGAACACACATGCAATGACATTGGTGGATACATGTGTGGTCTCTGAAGAGAGCACACATTTCAATGACTCTTGTTGTTGTTAGTAAAAAGAACAGACATGCAATGACACGGGTGGATCCATGTGTGGTCTCTGAAGAGAGCACACATGCAATGACACTGGTTGTTGTTACTTAAAAGCACATGCGATGACACTAGTGGATCCATAGGTGGATTGTGAAGAGAACACGCATGCAATGACACTAGTGGATCCATAGGTGGTATGTAAAGAGAACACACATGCAAAATGACTCTGGTTGTTACTAAAAAGAACACACATGTAATGACACTGGTGGATCCATTTGTGGTCTCTGAAGAGAACACATGCAATGACACTAGTTGTTGTTACTAGAAAGAACACATGCAATGATACTGGTGGATCCATAGGTGGACTGTGAAGATAACACACATGCAGTGACACTGGTGGATCCATAGGTGGTATGTGAAGAGATCACACATGCAAAATGACTGGTTGTTGTTACTAAAAAGAACACACATGCAAAATGACTCTGGTGGGATCCATGGGTGGATTGTGAAAACAAAACACATTCAATGACACTGGTGGATCCATAGGTGGTATGTGAAAAGAACACACATGCAATGACACTTGTGGATCCATGTGTGGTATCTGAAGAGAGCACACATATCAATGACTCTTGTTGTTGTTAGTAAAAAGAACAGACATGCAATGACACTGGTGGATCCATGTGTGGTCTCTGAAGAGAGCACACATGGAATGACATTGGTTGTTGTTACTAAAAAGAACACATGCAATGACACTGGTGGATCCATAGGTGGATTGTGAAGAGAACACACATGCAATGACACTGGTGGATCCATAGGTGGTATGTGAAAAGAACACACATGCAAAATGACTCTGGTTGTTACTAAAAACAACACACATGCAATGGCACTGGTGGATCCATTTGTGGTCTCTGAAGAGAACACACATGCAATGACACTGGTTGTTGTTACTAGAAAGAACACACATGCAATGACACTGGTGGATCCATAGGTGGACTGTGAAGAGAACACACATGCAGTGACACTGGTGGATCCATAGGTGGTATGTGAAAAGAACACACATGCAAAATGACTGGTTGTTGTTCCTAAAAAGAACACACATGCAATGACACTGGTGGATCCATGTGTGGTCTATGTAGAGAACACACATTTCAATGACACTGGTGGATCCATAGGTGGATTGTGAAGAGAACACACATGCAATGAAACTGGTTGTTGTTAGTGAAAAGAACACACATGCAATGACACTGGTGGATCCATAGGTGGTATGTGAGAAGAACACATATGCAATGACTCTGGTTGTTGTTACTAAAAAGAATACACATGCAATGACACTGGTGGATCCATGGGTGGATTGTGAAAAGAGCACACATGCAATAACACTGGTGGATCCATATGTGGTATGTGAAAAGAACACACATGCAATGACTCTGGTTGTTGTTAGTGAAAAGAACACACATGCAATGACACTGGTGAATCCATATGTGGTCTCTGAAGAGAGCACACATTTCAATGACTCTTGTTGTTGTTAGTAAAAACAACACACATGCAATGAAACTGGTGGTTCCATGTGTGGTCTCTGAAGAGAGCACACATGCAATGACACTGGTGGTTGTTAGTAAAAAGAACACATGCAATGACACTAGTGGATCTATAGGTGGATTGTGAAGAGAACACACATGCAATGACACTGGTGTATCCATATGTGGTATGTGAAAAGAACACACATGCAAAATGACTCTGGTTGTTACTGAAAAGAATACACATGCAATGACACTGGTGGATCCATAGGTGGTATGTGAAGGGATCACACATGCAAAATGACTCTGGTTGTTGTTAGTGAAAAGAACACACATGCAATGACACTGGTGGATCCATAGGTGGTATGTGAGAAGAACACACATGCAAAATGACTCTGGTTGTTGTTACTAAAAAGAACACACATGCAATGACACTGGTGGATCCATAGGTGGTATGTGAAGTGATCACACATGCAAAATGACTCTGGTTGTTGTTACTAGAAAGAACACACATGCAATGACACTGGTGGATCCATGGGTGGATTGTGAAAATAATACACATTTCAATGACACTGGTGGATCCATAGATGGATTGTGAAGAAAACACACAGGCAATAACACTGGTTGTTACTAAAAAGAACACACATGCAATGACACTGGTGGATCCATGGGTGGATTGTGAAAAGAGCACACATGCAATGACACTCGTGAATACATATGTGGTATGTGAAAAGAACACACGTGCAATGACTCTAGTTGTTGTTAGTGAAAATAACACACATGCAATGACACTGGTGGATCCATAGGTGGATTGTGAGATGAACACACATGCAATGACACTGGTGGATCCATAGGTGGTATGTGAGAAGAACACACATTTCAATGACTCTGGTTGTTGTTACTAAAAAGAACACACATGCAATGACCCTGGTGGATCCATAGGTGGTATGTGAAGAGATCACACATGCAAAATGACAGGTTGTTGTTACTAAAAAGAACACACATGCAAAATGACTCTGGTGGGATCCATGGGTGGATTGTGAAAAAAAACACATTCAATGACACTAGTGGATCCATAGGTGGTATGTGAAAAGAACACACATGCAATGACACTGGTGGATCCATGTGTGGTCTCTGAAGAGAGCACACATTTCAATGACTCTTGTTGTTGTTAGTAAAAAGAACACACATGCAATGACACTGGTGGATCCATGTGTGGTCTCTGAAGAGAGCACACATGCAATGACACTAGTTGTTGTTACTAAAAAGAACACATGCAATGACACTGGTGGATCCATAGGTGGATTGTGAAGCGAACAAATCCAATGACACTGGTGGATCCATAGGTGGTATGTGAAAAGAACACACATGCAAAATGACTCTGGTTGTTACTAAATAGAACACACATGCAATGACACTGGTGGATCCATTTGTGGTCTCTGAAGAGAACACACATGCAATGACACTAGTTGTTGTTAGTAAAAAGAACACACATGCAATGACACTGGTGGATCCATAGGTGGATTGTGAAGAGAACACACATGCAATGACACTGGTGGATCCATAGGTGGTATGTGAAAAGAACACAAATGCAAAATGACTGGTTGTTGTTACTAAAAAGAACACACATGCAATGACACTGGTGGATCCATGTGTGGTCTCTGTAGAGAACACGCATTTCAATGACACTGGTGGATCCATAGGTAGATTGTGAAGAGAACACACATGCAATGAAACTGGTTGTTGTTAGTGAAAAGAACACACATGCAATGACACTGGTGGGTCCAAAGGTGGTATGTGAGAAGAACACACATGCAAAATGACTGGTTGTTACTAAAAAGAACACACATGCAATGACACTGGTGGATCCATAGGTGATATGTGAAAATAACACACATGCAAAATGACTCTGGTTGTTACTAAAAAGAACACACATGCAATGACACTGGTGGATCCATGGGTGGATTGTGAAAAGAACACACATGCAATGACACCGGTGGATCCATATGTGGTATGTGAAAAGAACACATATGCAATGACTCTTGTTGTTGTTGTTAGTGAAAAGAACACACATGCAATGACACTGGTGGATCCATGTGTGGTCTCTGAAGAGAGCACACATATCAATGACTCTTGTTGTTGTTAGTAAAAAGAACACACATGCAATGACACTGGTGGATCCATGTGTGGTCTCTGAAGAGAGCACACATGCAATGACACTGGTTGTTGTTAGTAAAAAGAACACATGCAATGACACTGGTGGATCTATAGGTGGATTGTGAAGAGAACACACATGCAATGACACTGGTGGATCCATATGTGGTATGTGAAAAGAACACACATGCAAAATGACTCTTGTTGTTACTGAAAAGAATACACATGCAATGACACTGGTGGATCCATAGGTGCTTTGTGAAGAGATCACACATGCAAAATGACTCTCGTTGTTGTTAGTGAAAAGAACACACCTGCAATGACACTGGTGGATCCATAGGTGGTATGTGAGAAGAACACACATGCAAAATGACTCTGGTTGTTGTTACTAAAAAGAACACACATGCAATGACACTGGTGGATCCATGGGTGGATTGTGAAAAGAGCACACATGCAATGACACTGGTGAATACATATGTGGTATGTGAAAAGAACACACGTGCAATGACTCTGGTTGTTGTTAGTGAAAAGAACACACATGCAATGACACTGGTGGATCCATAGGTGGATTGTGAGATGAACACACATGCAATGACACTGGTGGATCCATAGGTGCTATGTGAGAAGAACACACATTTCAATGACTCTGGTTGTTGTTACTAAAAAGAACACACATGCAATGACACTGGTGGATCCATAGGTGGTATGTGAAAAGAACACACATGCAAAATGACTCTGGTTGTTACTAAAAAGAACACATATGCAATGACACCGGTGGATCCATGGGTGGATTGTGAAAAGAACACACATGCAATGACACTGGTGGATCCATATGTGGTATGTGAAAAGAACACACATGCAAAATGACTGGTTGTTCTTGAAAAGAACACACATGCAATGACACTGGTGGATCCATAGGTGGTATGTGAAGAGATCACACATGCAAAATGACTCTGGTTTTTGTTAGTGAAAAGAACACACATGCAATGACACTGGTGGATCCATAGGTGGTATGTGAGAACAACACACATGCAAAATGACTCTAGTTGTTGTTACTAAAAGGAACACACATGCAATGACACTGGTGGACCATTGGTGGTATGTGAAGAGATCACACATGCAAAATGACTCTGGTTGTTGTTACTAAAAAGAACACACATGCAATGACACTGGTGGATCCATGGGTGGATTGTGAAAATAATACACATTTCAATGACACTGGTGGATCCATAGATGGATTGCGAAGAAAACACACATGCAATGACACTGGTTGTTGTTACTAAAAAGAACACACATGCAATGACACTGGTGGATCCATGGGTGGATTGTGAAAAGAGCACAGATGCAATGACACTGGTGAATACATATGTGGTATGTGAAAAGAACACACGTGCAATGACTCTGGTGGTTGTTAGTGAAAAGAACACACATGCAATGACACTGGTGGATCCATAGGTGGATTGTGAGATGAACACACATGCAATGACACTGGTGGATCCATAGGTGGTATGTGAGAAGAACACACATTTCAATGACTCTGGTTGTTGTTACTAAAAAGAACACACATGCAATGACACTGGTGGATCCATAGGTGGTATGTGAAGAGATCACACATGCAAAATGACTGGTTGTTGTTACTAAAAAGAACACACATGCAAAATGACTCTGGTGGGATCCATGGGTGGATTGTGAAAACAAAACACATTCAATGACACTGGTGGATCCATAGGTGGTATGTGAAAAGAACACACATGCAATGACACTGGTGGATCCATGTGTGGTCTCTGAAGAGAGCACACATTTCAATGACTCTTGTTGTTGTTAGTAAAAAGAACAGACATGCAATGACACTGGTGGATCCATGTGTGGTCTCTGAAGAGAGCACACATGGAATGACACTGGTTGTTGTTACTAAAAAGAACACATGCAATGACACTGGTGGATCCATAGGTGGATTGTGAAGAGAACACACATGCAATGACACTGGTGGATCCATAGGTGGTATGTGAAAAGAACACACATGCAAAATGACTCTGGTTGTTACTAAAAACAACACACATGCAATGGCACTGGTGGATCCATTTGTGGTCTCTGAAGAGAACACACATGCAATGACACTAGTTGTTGTTACTAGAAAGAACACACATGCAATGATACTAGTGGATCCATAGGTGGACTGTGAAGAGAACACACATGCAGTGACACTGGTGGATCCATAGGTGGTATGTGAAGAGATCACACATGCAAAATGACTGGTTGTTGTTACTAAAAAGAACACACATGCAAAATGACTCTGGTGGGATCCATGGGTGGATTGTGAAAACAAAACACATTCAATGACACTGGTGGATCCATAGGTGGTATGTGAAAAGAACACACATGCAATGACACTTGTGGATCCATGTGTGGTATCTGAAGAGAGCACACATATCAATGACTCTTGTTGTTGTTAGTAAAAAGAACAGACATGCAATGACACTGGTGGATCCATGTGTGGTCTCTGAAGAGAGCACACATGGAATGACACTGGTTGTTGTTACTAAAAAGAACACATGCAATGACACTGGTGGATCCATAGGTGGATTGTGAAGAGAACACACATGCAATGACACTGGTGGATCCATAGGTGGTATGTGAAAAGAACACACATGCAAAATGACTCTGGTTGTTACTAAAAACAACACACATGCAATGGCACTGGTGGATCCATTTGTGGTCTCTGAAGAGAACACACATGCAATGACACTGGTTGTTGTTACTAGAAAGAACACACATGCAATGACACTGGTGGATCCATAGGTGGACTGTGAAGAGAACACACATGCAGTGACACTGGTGGATCCATAGGTGGTATGTGAAAAGAACACACATGCAAAATGACTGGTTGTTGTTACTAAAAAGAACACACATGCAATGACACTGGTGGATCCATGTGTGGTCTCTGTAGAGAACACGCATTTCAATGACACTGGTGGATCCATAGGTGGATTGTGAAGAGAACACACATGCAATGAAACTGGTTGTTGTTAGTGAAAAGAACACACATGCAATGACACTGGTGGATCCATAGGTGGTATGTGAGAAGAACACATATGCAATGACTCTGGTTGTTGTTACTAAAAAGAATACACATGCAATGACACTGGTGGATCCATGGGTGGATTGTGAAAAGAGCACACATGCAATAACACTGGTGGATCCATATGTGGTATGTGAAAAGAACACACATGCAATGACTCTGGTTGTTGTTAGTGAAAAGAACACACATGCAATGACACTGGTGAATCCATATGTGGTCTCTGAAGAGAGCACACATTTCAATGACTCTTGTTGTTGTTAGTAAAAACAACACACATGCAATGAAACTGGTGGTTCCATGTGTGGTCTCTGAAGAGAGCACACATGCAATGACACTGGTGGTTGTTAGTAAAAAGAACACATGCAATGACACTAGTGGATCTATAGGTGGATTGTGAAGAGAACACACATGCAATGACACTGGTGTATCCATATGTGGTATGTGAAAAGAACACACATGCAAAATGACTCTGGTTGTTACTGAAAAGAATACACATGCAATGACACTGGTGGATCCATAGGTGGTATGTGAAGGGATCACACATGCAAAATGACTCTGGTTGTTGTTAGTGAAAAGAACACACATGCAATGACACTGGTGGATCCATAGGTGGTATGTGAGAAGAACACACATGCAAAATGACTCCGATTGTTGTTACTAAAAAGAACACACATGCAATGACACTGGTGGATCCATAGGTGGTATGTGAAGAGATCACACATGCAAAATGACTCTGGTTGTTGTTACTAGAAAGAACACACATGCAATGACACTCGTGGATCCATGGGTGGATTGTGAAAATAATACACATTTCAATGACACTGGTGGATCCATAGATGGATTGTGAAGAAAACACACAGGCAATGACACTGGTTGTTACTAAAAAGAACACACATGCAATGACACTGGTGGATCCATGGGTGGATTGTGAAAAGAGCACACATGCAATGACACTGGTGAATACATATGTGGTATGTGAAAAGAACACACGTGCAATGACTCTAGTTGTTGTTAGTGAAAATAACACACATGCAATGACACTGGTGGATCCATAGGTGGATTGTGAGATGAACACACATGCAATGACACTGGTGGATCCATAGGTGGTATGTGAGAAGAACACACATTTCAATGACTCTGGTTGTTGTTACTAAAAAGAACACACATGCAATGACCCTGGTGGATCCATAGGTGGTATGTGAAGAGATCACACATGCAAAATGACTGGTTGTTGTTACTAAAAAGAACACACATGCAAAATGACTATGGTGGGATCCATGGGTGGATTGTGAAAAAAAAACACATTCAATGACACTAGTGGATCCATAGGTGGTATGTGAAAAGAACACACATGCAATGACACTGGTGGATCCATGTGTGGTCTCTGAAGAGAGCACACATTTCAATGACTCTTGTTGTTGTTAGTAAAAAGAACACACATGCAAAGACACTGGTGGATCCATGTGTGGTCTCTGAAGAGAGCACACATGCAATGACACTAGTTGTTGTTACTAAAAAGAACACATGCAATGACACTGGTGGATCCATAGGTGGATTGTGAAGAGAACACACATGCAATGACACTGGTGGATCCATAGGTGGTATGTGAAAAGAACACACATGCAAAATGACTCTGGTTGTTACTAAATAGAACACACATGCAATGACACTGGTGGATCCATTTGTGGTCTCTGAAGAGAACACACATGCAATGACACTAGTTGTTGTTAGTAAAAAGAACACACATGCAATGACACTGGTGGATCCATAGGTGGATTGTGAAGAGAACACACATGCAATGACACTGGTGGATCCATAGGTGGTATGTGAAAAGAACACAAATGCAAAATGATTGGTTGTTGTTACTAAACAGAACACACATGCAATGACACTGGTGGATCCATGTGTGGTCTCTGTAGAGAACACGCATTTCAATGACACTGGTGGATCCATAGGTAGATTGTGAAGAGAACACACATGCAATGAAACTGGTTGTTGTTAGTGAAAAGAACACACATGCAATGACACTGGTGGGTCCAAAGGTGGTATGTGAGAAGAACACACATGCAAAATGACTCTGGTTGTCGTTACTAAAAAGAACACACATGCAATGACACTGGTGGATCCATAGGTGATATGTGAAAATAACACACATGCAAAATGACTCTGGTTGTTACTAAAAAGAACACACATGCAATGACACTGGTGGATCCATGGGTGGATTGTGAAAAGAACACACATGCAATGACACCGGTGGATCCATATGTGGTATGTGAAAAGAACACATATGCAATGACTCTTCTTGTTGTTGTTAGTGAAAAGAACACACATGCAATGACACTGGTGGATCCATGTGTGGTCTCTGAAGAGAGCACACATATCAATGACTCTTGTTGTTGTTAGTAAAAAGAACACACATGCAATGACACTGGTGGATCCATGTGTGGTCTCTGAAGAGAGCACACATGCAATGACACTGGTTGTTACAGTAAAAGAACACATGCAATGACACTTGTGGATCTATAGGTGGATTGTGAAGAGAACACACATGCAATGACACTGGTGGATCCATATGTGGTATGTGAAAAGAACACACATGCAAAATGACTCTTGTTGTTACTGAAAAGAATACACATGCAATGACACTGGTGGATCCATAGGTGCTTTGTGAAGAGATCACACATGCAAAATGACTCTCGTTGTTGTTAGTGAAAAGAACACACCTGCAATGACACTGGTGGATCCATAGGTGGTATGTGAGAAGAACACACATGCAAAATGACTCTGGTTGTTGTTACTAAAAAGAACACACATGCAATGACACTGGTGGATCCATGGGTGGATTGTGAAAAGAGCACACATGCAATGACACTGGTGAATACATATGTGGTATGTGAAAAGAACACACGTGCAATGACTCTGGTTGTTGTTAGTGAAAAGAACACACATGCAATGACACTGGTGGATCCATAGGTGGATTGTGAGATGAACACACATGCAATGACACTGGTGGATCCATAGGTGCTATGTGAGAAGAACACACATTTCAATGACTCTGGTTGTTGTTACTAAAAAGAACACACATGCAATGACACTGGTGGATCCATAGGTGGTATGTGAAGAGATCACACATGCAGAATGACTGGTTGTTGTTACTAAAAAGAACACACATGCAAAATGACACTGGTGGCATCCATGGGTGGATTGTGAAAAAAAACACATTTAATGACACTGGTGGATCCATAGGTGGTATGTGAAAAGAACACACATGCAATGACACTGGTGGATCCATGTGTGGTCTCTGAAGAGAGCACACATTTCAATGACTCTTGTTGTTGTTAGTAAAAAGAACACACATGCAATGACACTGGTGGATCCATGTGTTGTCTCTGAAGAGAGCACACATGCAATGACACTGGTTGTTGTTACTAAAAAGAACACATGCAATGACACTTGTGGACCCATAGGTGGATTGTGAAGAGAACACACATGCAATGACACTGGTGGATCCATAGGTGGTATGTGAAGAGAACACACATGCAATGACACTGGTGGATCCATTTGTGGTCTCTGAAGAGAACACACCTGCAATGACACTGGTTGTTGTTACTAAAAAGAACACGCATGCAATGACACTGGTGGATCCATAGGTGGATAATGAGAGAACACACATGCAATGACACTAGTGGATCCATAGGTGGTATGTGAAAAGAACACACATGCAAAATGATGGTTGTTGTTACTAAAAAGAACACACATGCAATGACACTGGTGGATCCATGTGTGGTCTCTATAGAGAACACGCATTTCAATAACACGGGTGGATCCATAGGTGGATTGTGAAGAGAACACACATGCAATGACACTGGTTGTTGTTAGTGAAAAGAACACACATGCAATGACACTGGTGGATCCATAGGTGGTATGTGAGAAGAACACACATGCAAAATGACTCTGGTTGTTGTTACTAAAAAGAACACACATGCAATGACACTGGTGGATCCATAGGTGGTATGTGAAAAGAACACACATGCAAAATGACTCTGGTTGTTACTAAAAAGAACACACATGCAATGACACTGGTGGATCCATGGGTGGATTGTGAAAAGAACACACATGCAATGACACTGGTGGATCCATATGTGGTATGTGAAAAGAACACATATGCAATGACTCTTGTTGTTGTTAGTGAAAAGAACACACATGCAATGACACTGGTGGATCCATGTGTGGTCTCTGAAGAGAGCACACATATCAATGACTCTTGTTGTTGTTAGTAAAAAGAACACACATGCAATGACACTGGTGGATCCATGTGTGGTCTCTGAAGAGAACACACATGCAATGACACTGGTTGTTGTTACTAAAAAGAACACACATGCAATGACACTGGTGGATCCATAGGTGGTATGTGAGAAGAACACACATTTCAATGACTCTGGTTGTTGTTACTAAAAAGAACACACATGCAATGACACTGGTGGATCCATAGGTGGTATGTGAAAAGAACACACATGCAAAATGACTGGTTGTTGTTACTAAAAAGAACACACATGCAATGACACTGGTGGATCCATGTGTGGTCTCTCTAGAGA
This sequence comes from Avena insularis, assembly GCA_023614405.1. Taxonomy (NCBI): domain Eukaryota; kingdom Viridiplantae; phylum Streptophyta; class Magnoliopsida; order Poales; family Poaceae; genus Avena; species Avena insularis. The sequence goes on from CM042686.1 coordinate 538,393,114, forward strand.
ACATGCATTTCAATGACACTGGTGGATCCATAGGTGGATTGTGAAGAGAACACACATGCAATGATTCTGGTTGTTGTTAGTGAAAAGACACACATGCAATGACACTGGTGGATCCATAGGTGGTATGTGAGAAGAACACACATGCAAAATGACTCTGGTTGTTGTTACTAAAAAGAACGCACATGCAATGACACTGGTGGATCCATAGGTGGATTGTGAAATGAATACACATGCAATGACACTGGTGGGATCCATGGGTGGATTGTGAAAAGAAAACACATGCAATGATTCTGGTTGTTGTTACTAAAAAGAACACACATGCAATGACACTAGTGGATCCATAGGTGGTACGTGAAGAGATCACACATGCAAAATGACTCTGGTTGTTGTTACTAAAAAGAACACACATGCAATGACACTGGTGGAGCCATGGGTGGATTGTGAAATGAACACACATTTCAATGACACTGGTGGATTCATAGGTGGTATGTGAAAAGAACACACATGCAAAATGACTCTGGTTATTGTTACTAAAAAGAACACACATGCAATGACACTGGTTGATCCATGGGTGGATTATGAAAAGAGCACACATGCAGTGACACTGGTGGATCCATATGTGGTATGTGAAAAGAACACACATGCAATGACTCTGGTTGTTGTTAGTGAAAAGAACACACATGCAATGACACTGGTGGATCCATGTGTGGTCTCTAAAGGGAGCACACATTTCAATGACTCTTGTTGTTGTTAGTAAAAAGAACACACATGCAATGACACTGGTGGATCCATGTGTGGTCTCTGAAGAGAGCACACATGCAATGAATCTGGTTGTTGTTACTAAAAAGAACACATGCAATGACACTGGTGGATCCATAGGTGGATTGTGAAGAGAACACACATGCAATGACACTGGTGGATCCATAGGTGGTATGTGAAAAGAACACACATGCAAAATGACTCTGGTTGTTACTAAAAAGAACACACATGCAATGGCACTGGTGGATCCATTTCTGGTCTCTGAAGAGAACACACATGCAATGACACTAGTTGTTGTTACTATAAAGAACACACATGCAATGACACTGGTGGATCCATAGGTGGACTGCGAAGAGAACACACATGCAATGACACTGGTGGATCCATAGGTGGTATGGGTAAAGAACACACATGCAAAATGACTGGTTGTTGTTACTAAAAAGAACACACATGCAATGACACTGGTGGATCCATGTGTGGTCTCTGAAGAAAACACACATGCAATGACACTGGTTGTTGTTACTAGAAAGAACACACATGCAATGACACTGGTGGATCCATAGGTGGACTGTGAAGAGAACACACATGCAGTGACACTGGTGGATCCATAGGTGGTATGTGAAAAGAACACACATGCAAAATGACTGGTTGTTGTTACTAAAAAGAACACACATGCAATGACACTGGTGGATCCATGTGTGGTCTCTGTAGAGAACAGGCATTTCAATGACACTGGTGGATCCATAGGTGGATTGTGAAGAGAACACACATGCAATGACACTGGTTGTTGTTAGTGAAAAGAACACACATGCAATGACACTGGTGGATCCATAGATGGTATGTGAAAAGAACACACATGCAAAATGACTGGTTGTTGTTACTAAAAAGAACACACATGCAATGACACTGGTGAATCCATAGGTGCTATGTGAAAAGAACACACATGCAAAATGACTCTGGTAGTTACTAAAAAGAACACACATGCAATGACCCTGGTGGATCCATAGGTGGTATGTGAAGAGATCACACATGCAAAATGACTGGTTGTTGTTACTAAAAAGAACACACATGCAAAATGACTCTGGTGGGATCCATGGGTGGATTGTGAAAACAAAACACATTCAATGACACTGGTGGATCCATAGGTGGTATGTGAAAAGAACACACATGTAATGACACTGGTGGATCCATGTGTGGTTTCTGAAGAGAGCACACATTTCAATGACTCTTGTTGTTGTTAGTAAAAAGAACACACATGCAATGACACTGGTGGATCCATGTGTGGTCTATGAAGAGAGCACACATGCAATGACACTGGTTGTTGTTACTAAAAAGAACACATGCAATGACACTGGTGGATCCATTGGTGGATTGTGAAGAGAACACACATGCAATGACACTGGTGGATCCATAGGTGGTATGTGAAAAGAACACACATGCAAAATGACTCTGGTTGTTACTAAAAAGAACACACATGCAATGACACTGGTGGATCCATTTGTGGTCTCTGAAGAGAACACACATGCAATGACACTAGTTGTTGTTACTATAAAGAACACACATGCAATGACACTGGTGGATCCATAGGTGGACTGTGAAGAGAACACACATGCAATGACACTGGTGGATCCATAGGTGGTATGGGTAAAGAACACACATGCAAAATGACTGGTTGTTGTTACTAAAAAGAATACACATGCAATGACACTGGTGGATCCATGTGTGGTCTCTATAGAGAACACGCATTTCAATGACACTGGTGGATCCATAGGTGGATTGTGAAGAGAACACACATGCAATGACACTGGTTGTTGTTAGTGAAAAGAACACACATGCAATGACACTGGTGGATCCATAGGTGGTATGTGAAAATAACACACATGCAAAATGACTGGTTGTTGTTACTAAAAAGAACACACATGCAATGACACTGGTGAATCCATAGGTGCTATGTGAAAAGAACACACATGCAAAATGACTCTGGTAGTTACTAAAAATAACACACATGCAATGACCCTGGTGGATCCATAGGTGGTATGTGAAGAGATCACACATGCAAAATGACTGGTTGTTGTTACTAAAAAGAACACACATGCAAAATGACTCTGGTGGGATCCATGGGTGGATTGTGAAAACAAAACACATTCAATGACACTGGTGGATCCATAGGTGGTATGTGAAAAGAACACACATGTAATGACACTGGTGGATCCATGTGTGGTCTCTGAAGAGAGCACACATTTCAATGACTCTTGTTGTTGTTAGTAAAAAGAACACACATGCAATGACACTGGTGGATCCATGTGTGGTCTCTGAAGAGAGCACACATGCAATGACACTGGTTGTTGTTACTAAAAAGAACACATGCAATGACACTGGTGGATCCATAGGTGGATTGTGAAGAGAACACACATGCAATGACACTGGTGGATCCAGAGGTGGTATGTGAAAAGAACACACATGCAAAATGACTCTGGTTGTTACTAAATAGAACACACATGCAATGACACTGGTGGATCCATTTGTGGTCTCTTAAGAGAACACACATGCAATGACACTAGTTGTTGTTAGTAAAAAGAACACACATGCAATGACACTGTTGGATCCATAGGTGGATTGTGAAGAGAACACACATGCAATGACACTGGTGGATCCATAGGTGGTATGTGAAAAGAACACACATGCAAAATGACTGGTTGTTGTTACTAAACAGAACACACATGCAATGACACTGCTGGATCCATGTGTGGTCTCTGTAGAGAATACGCATTTCAATGACACTGGTGGATCCATAGGTGGATTGTGAAGAGAACACACATGCAATGAAACTGGTTGTTGTTAGTGAAAAGAACACACATGCAATGACACTGGTGGATCCATAGGTGGTATGTGAGAAGAACACACATGCAAAATGATCTGGTTGTTGTTACGAAAAAGAACACACATGCAATGACACTGGTGGATCCATAGGTGCTATGTGAAAATAACACACATGCAAAATGACTCTGGTTGTTACTAAAAAGCACACACATGCAATGACACTGGTGGATCCATGGGTGGATTGTGAAAAGAACACACATGCAATGACACTGGTGGATCCATATGTGGTATGTGAAAAGAACACATATGCAATGACTCTTGTTGTTGTTAGTGAAAAGAACACACATGCAATGACACTGGTGGATCCATGTGTGGTCTCTGAAGAGAGCACACATATCAATGACTCTTGTTGTTGTTAGTAAAAATAACACACATGCAATGACACTGGTGGATCCATGTGTGGTCTCTGAAGAGAGCACACATGCACTGACACTGTTTGTTGTTAGTAAAAAGAACACATGCAATGACACTGGTGGATCTATAGGTGGATTGTGAAGAGAACACACATGCAATGACACTGGCGGATCCATATGTGGTATGTGAAAAGAACACACATGCAAAATGACTCTGGTTGTTACTGAAAAGCATACACATGCAATGACACTGGTGGATCCATAGGTGCTTTGTGAAGATATCACACAGGCAAAATGACTCTGGTTGTTGTTAGTGAAAAGAACACACATGCAATGACACTGGTGGATCCATAGGTGGTATGTGAGAAGAACACACATGCAAAATGACTCTGGTTGTTGTTACTAAAAAGAACACACATGCAATGACACTGGTGGATCCATAGGTGGTATGTGAAGATATCACACATGCAAAATGACTCTGGTTGTTGTTACTAAAAAGAACACACATGCAATCACACTGGTGGATCCTTGGGTGGATTGTGAAAATAATACACATTTCAATAACACTGGTGGATCCTTAGATGGATTGTGAAGAAAACACACATGCAATGACACTGGTTGTTACTAAAAAGAACACACATGCAATGACACTGGTTGTTGTTACTAAAAAGAACACACATGCAATGACACTGGTGGATCCATGGGTGGATTGTGAAAAGAGCACACATGCAATGACACTAGTGAATACATATGTGGTATGTGAAAAGAACACACGTGCAATGACTCTGGTTGTTGTTAGTGAAAAGAACACACATGCAATGACACTGGTGGATCCATAGGTGGATTGTGAAAAGAACACACATGCAATGACACTGGTGGATCCATAGGTGGTATATGAGAAGAACACACATTTCAATGACTCTGGTTGTTGTTACTAAAAAGAACACACATGCAATGACACTGGTGGATCCATAGGTGGTATGTGAAGAGATCACACAAGCAAAATGACTGGTTGTTGTTACTAAAAAGAACACACATGCAAAATGACACTGGTGGGATCCATGGGTGGATTGTGAAAGAAAAACACATTCAATGACACTGGTGGATTCATAGGTGGTATGTGAAAAGAACACACATGCAATGACACTGGTGGATCCATAGGTGGATTGTGAGATGAACACACATGCAATGACACTGGTGGATCCATAGGTGGTCTGCGAGAAGAACACACATTTCAATGACTCTGGTTGTTGTTAAAGAACACACATGCAATGACACTGGTGGATCCATAGGTGGTATGTGAAGAGATCACACATGCAAAATGACTGGTTGTTGTTACTAAAAAGAACACACATGCAAAATGACACTGGTGGGATCCATGGGTGGATTGTGAAAGAAAAACACATTCAATGACACTGGTGGATTCATAGGTGGTATGTGAAAAGAACACACATGCAATGACACTGGTGGATCCATGTGTGGTCTCTGAAGAGAGCACACATTTCAATGACTCTTGTTGTTGTTAGTAAAAAGAACACACATGCAATGACACTGGTGGATCCATGTGTGGTCTCTAAAGAGAGCACACATGCAATGACACTGGTTGTTGTTACTAAAAAGAACACATGCAATGACACTGGTGGATCCATGTGTGGTCTCTGTAGAGAACATGCATTTCAATGACACTGGTGGATCCATTGGATTGTGAAGAGAACACACATGCAATGATTCTGGTTGTTGTTAGTGAAAAGAACACACATGCAATGACACTGGTGGATCCATAGGTGGTATGTGAGAAGAACACACATGCAAAATGACTCTGGTTGTTGTTACTAAAAAGAACGCACATGCAATGACACTGGTGGATCCATAGGTGGATTGTGAAATGAATACACATGCAATGACACTGGTGGGATCCATGGGTGGATTGTGAAAAGAAAACACATGCAATGATTCTGGTAGTTGTTACTAAAAAGAACACACATGCAATGACACTAGTGGATCCATAGGTGGTATGTGAAAAGAACACACATGCAAAATGACTCTAGTTGTTGTTACTAAAAAGAACACACATGCAATGACACTGGTGGATCCATGGGTGGATTATGAAAAGAGCACACATGCAGTGACACTGGTGGATCCATATGTGGTATGTGAAAAGAACACACATGCAATGACTCTGGTTGTTGTTAGTGAAAAGAACACACATGCAATGGCACTGGTGGATCCATGTGTGGTCTCTAAAGAGAGAACACATTTCAATGACTCTTGTTGTTGTTAGTAAAAAGAACACACATGCAATGACACTGGTGGATCCATGTGTGGTCTCTGAAGAGAGCACACATGCAATGACACTGGTTGTTGTTACTAAAAAGAACACATGCAATGACACTGGTGGATCCATAGGTGGATTATGAAGAGAACACACATGCAATGACACTGGTTGTTGTTAGTGAAAAGAACACACATGCAATGACACTGGTGGATCCATAGGTGGTATGTGAGAAGAACACACATGCAAAATGACTCTGGTTGTTGTTACTAAAAAGAACACACATGCAATGACACTGGTGGATCCATAGGTGCTATGTGAAAAGAACACACATGCAAAATAACTCTGGTTGTTACTAAAAAGAACACACATGCAATGACACTGGTGGATTCATGGGTGGATTGTGAAAAGAACACACATGCAATGACACTAGTGGATCCATATGTGGTATGTGAAAATAACACAGATGCAATGACTCTTGTTGTTGTTAGTGAAAAGAACACACATGTAATGACACTAGTGGATCCATGTGTGGTCTCTGAAGAGAGCACACATATCAATGACTCTTGTTGTTGTTAGTAAAAAGAACACACATGCAATAACACTGGTGGATCCATGTATGGTCTCTGAAGAGAACACACTTGCAATGACACTGGTTGTTGTTACTAAAAAGAACACACATGCAATGACACTGGTGGATCCATAGGTGGATTGTGAAGAGAACACACATGCAATGACACTGGTGGATCCATAGGTGGTATGTGAAAAGAACACACATGCAAAATGACTGGTTGTTGTTACTAAAAAGAACACACATGCAATGACACTGGTGGATCCATGTGTGGTCTCTGTAGAGAACATGCATTTCAATGACACTGGTGGATCCATAGGTGGATTTTGAAGAGAACACACATGCAATGATTCTGGTTGTTGTTAGTGAAAAGAACACACATGCAATGACACTGGTGGATCCATAGGTGGTATGTGAGAAGAACACACATGCACAATGACTCTGGTTGTTGTTACTAAAAAGAACACACATGCAATGACACTAGTGGATCCATAGGTGGTATGTGAAGAGATCACACATGCAAAATGACTCTGGTTGTTGTTACTAAAAAGAACACACATGCAATGACACTGGTGGATCCATGGGTGGATTGTGAAATGAACACACATTTCAATGACACTGGTGGATTCATAGGTGGTATGTGAAAAGAACACACATGCAAAATGACTCTGGTTGTTGTTACTAAAAAGAACACACATGCAATGACACTGGTGGATCCATGGGTGGATTATGAAAAGAGCACACATGCAGTGACACTGGTGGATCCATATGTGGTATGTGAAAAGAACACACATGCAATGACTCTGGTTGTTGTTAGAGAAAAGAACACACATGCAATGGCACTGGTGGATCCATGTGTGGTCTCTAAAGAGAGCACACATTTCAATGACTCTTGTTTTTGTTAGTAAAAAGAACACACATGCAATGACACTGGTGGATCCATGTGTGGTCTCTGAAGAGAACACACATGCAATGACACTGGTTGTTGTTACTAAACAGAACACATGCAATGACACTGGTGGATCCATAGGTGGATTGTGAAGAGAACACACATGCAATGACACTGGTGGATCCATAGGTGGTATGTGAAAAGAACACACATGCAAAATGACTCTGGTTGTTACTAAAAAGAACACACATGCAATGGCACTGGTGGATCCATTTGTGGTCTCTGAAGAGAACACACATGCAATGACACTAGTTGTTGTTACTAGAAAGAACACACATGCAATGGCACTGGTGGATCCATTTGTGGTCTCTGAAGAGAACACACATGCAATGACACTAGTTGTTGTTACTAGAAAGAACACACATGCAATGACACTGGTGGATCCATAGGTGGACTGTGAAGAGAACACACATGCAATGACACTAGTGGATCCAGAGGTGGTATGTGAAAAGAACACACATGCAAAATGACTGGTTGTTGTTACTAAAAAGAACACACATGCAATGACACTGGTGGATCCATAGGTGGTATGTGAGAAGAACACACATTTCAATGACTCTGGTTGTTGTTACTAAAAAGAACACACATGAAATGACACTGGTGGATCCATAGGTGGTATGTGAAAAGAACACACATGCAAAATGATTCTGGTTGTTGTTAGTAAAAAGAACACACATGCAATGACACTGGTGGATCCATGTGTGGTCTCTGAAGAGAGCACACATGCAATGACACTGGTTGTTGTTACTAAAAAGAACACACATGCAATGACACTGGTGGATCCGTAGGTGGTATGTGAAGAGATCACACAAGCAAAATGACTGGTTGTTGTTACTAAAAAGAACACACATGCAAAATGACACTGGTGGGATCCATGGGTGGATTGTGAAAGAAAAACACATTCAATGACACTGGTGGATTCATAGGTGGTATGTGAAAAGAACACACATGCAATGACACTGGTGGATCCATAGGTGGATTGTGAGATGAACACACATGCAATGACACTGGTGGATCCATAGGTGGTCTGCGAGAAGAACACACATTTCAATGACTCTGGTTGTTGTTAAAGAACACACATGCAATGACACTGGTGGATCCATAGGTGGTATGTGAAGAGATCACACATGCAAAATGACTGGTTGTTGTTACTAAAAAGAACACACATGCAAAATGACACTGGTGGGATCCATGGGTGGATTGTGAAAGAAAAACACATTCAATGACACTGGTGGATTCATAGGTGGTATGTGAAAAGAACACACATGCAATGACACTGGTGGATCCATGTGTGGTCTCTGAAGAGAGCACACATTTCAATGACTCTTGTTGTTGTTAGTAAAAAGAACACACATGCAATGACACTGGTGGATCCATGTGTGGTCTCTGAAGAGAGCACACATGCAATGACACTGGTTGTTGTTACTAAAAAGAACACATGCAATGACACTGGTGGATCCATGTGTGGTCTCTGTAGAGAACATGCATTTCAATGACACTGGTGGATCCATTGGTGGATTGTGAAGAGAACACACATGCAATGATTCTGGTTGTTGTTAGTGAAAAGAACACACATGCAATGACACTGGTGGATCCATAGGTGGTATGTGAGAAGAACACACATGCAAAATGACTCTGGTTGTTGTTACTAAAAAGAACGCACATGCAATGACACTGGTGGATCCATAGGTGGATTGTGAAATGAATACACATGCAATGACACTGGTGGGATCCATGGGTGGATTGTGAAAAGAAAACACATGCAATGAATCTGGTAGTTGTTACTAAAAAGAACACACATGCAATGACACTAGTGGATCCATAGGTGGTATGTGAAAAGAACACACATGCAAAATGACTCTAGTTGTTGTTACTAAAAAGAACACACATGCAATGACACTGGTGGATCCATGGGTGGATTATGAAAAGAGCACACATGCAGTGACACTGGTGGATCCATATGTGGTATGTGAAAAGAACACACATGCAATGACTCTGGTTGTTGTTAGTGAAAAGAACACACATGCAATGGCACTGGTGGATCCATGTGTGGTCTCTAAAGAGAGAACACATTTCAATGACTCTTGTTGTTGTTAGTAAAAAGAACACACATGCAATGACACTGGTGGATCCATGTGTGGTCTCTGAAGAGAGCACACATGCAATGACACTGGTTGTTGTTACTAAAAAGAACACATGCAATGACACTGGTGGATCCATAGGTGGATTGTGAAGAGAACACACATGCAATGACACTGGTTGTTAGTGAAAAGAACACACATGCAATGACACTGGTGGATCCATAGGTGGTATGTGAGAAGAACACACATGCAAAATGACTCTGGTTGTTGTTACTAAAAAGAACACACATGCAATGACACTGGTGGATCCATAGGTGCTATGTGAAAAGAACACACATGCAAAATGACTCTGGTTGTTACTAAAAAGAACACACATGCAATGACACTGGTGGATTCATGGGTGGATTGTGAAAAGAACACACATGCAATGACACTAGTGGATCCATATGTGGTATGTGAAAATAACACAGATGCAATGACTCTTGTTGTTGTTAGTGAAAAGAACACACATGTAATGACACTAGTGGATCCATGTGTGGTCTCTGAAGAGAGCACACATATCAATGACTCTTGTTGTTGTTAGTAAAAAGAACACACATGCAATGACACTGGTGGATCCATGTATGGTCTCTGAAGAGAACACACATGCAATGACACTGGTTGTTGTTACTAAAAAGAACACACATGCAATGACACTGGTGGATCCATAGGTGGATTGTGAAGAGAACACACATGAATGACACTGGTGGATCCATAGGTGGTATGTGAAAAGAACACACATGCAAAATGACTGGTTGTTGTTACTAAAAAGAACACACATGCAATGACACTGGTGGATCCATGTGTGGTATCTGTAGAGAACATGCATTTCAATGACCTTTGGTGGATCCATAGGTGGATATTGAACATAACACACATGCAATCATTAAGGTTGTTGTTAGTTAAAAGAACACACATGCAATGACACTGGTGGATCCATAGGTGGTATGTGAGAAGAACACACATGCACAATGACTCTGGTTGTTGTTACTAAAAAGAACACACATGCAATGACACTAGTGGATCCATAGGTGGTATGTGAAGAGATCACACATGCAAAATGACTCTGGTTGTTGTTACTAAAAAGAACACACATGCAATGACACTGGTGGATCCATGGGTGGATTGTGAAATGAACACACATTTCAATGACACTGGTGGATTCATAGGTGGTATGTGAAAAGAACACACATGCAAAATGACTCTGGTTGTTGTTACTAAAAAGAACACACATGCAATGACACTGGTGGATCCATGGGTGGATTATGAAAAGATCACACATGCAGTGACACTGGTGGATCCATATGTGGTATGTGAAAAGAACACACATGCAATGACTCTGGTTGTTGTTAGAGAAAAGAACACACATGCAATGGCACTGGTGGATCCATGTGTGGTCTCTAAAGAGAGCACACATTTCAATGACTCTTGTTTTTGTTAGTAAAAAGAACACACATGCAATGACACTGGTGGATCCATGTGTGGTCTCTGAAGAGAGCACACATGCAATGACACTGGTTGTTGTTACTAAAAAGAACACATGCAATGACACTGGTGGATCCATAGGTGGATTGTGAAGAGAACACACATGCAATGACACTGGTGGATCCATAGGTGGTATGTGAAAAGAACACACATGCAAAATGACTCTGGTTGTTACTAAAAAGAACACACGTGCAATGGCACTGGTGGATCCATTTGTGGTCTCTGAAGAGAACACACATGCAATGACACTAGTTGTTGTTACTAGAAAGAACACACATGCAATGGCACTGGTGGATCCATTTGTGGTCTCTGAAGAGAACACACATGCAATGACACTAGTTGTTGTTACTAGAAAGAACACACATGCAATGACACTGGTGGATCCATAGGTGGACTGTGAAGAGAACACACATGCAATGACACTAGTGGATCCAGAGGTGGTATGTGAAAAGAACACACATGCAAAATGACTGGTTGTTGTTACTAAAAAGAACACACATGCAATGACACTGGTGGATCCATAGGTGGTATGTGAGAAGAACACACATTTCAATGACTCTGGTTGTTGTTACTAAAAAGAACACACATGAAATGACACTGGTGGATCCATAGGTGGTACGTGAAAAGAACACACATGCAAAATGATTCTGGTTGTTGTTAGTAAAAAGAACACACATGCAATGACACTGGTGGATCCATGTGTGGTCTCTGAAGAGAGCACACATGCAATGACACTGGTTGTTGTTACTAAAAAGAACACATGCAATGACACTGGTGGATCCAAAGGTGGATTGTGAAGAGAACGCCCATGCAATGACACTGGTGGATCCATAGGTGGTATGTGAAAAGAACACACATACAAAATGACTCTGGTTGTTACTAAAAAGAACACACATGCAATAACACTGGTGGATCCATGTGTGGTCTCTATAGAGAACACGCATTTCAATAACACTGGTGGATCCATAGGTGGATTGTGAAGAGAACACACATGCAATGACACTGGTTGTTGTTAGTGAAAAGAACACACATGCAATGACACTGGTGGATCCATGTGTGGTCTCTGAACAGAACACACATGCAATGACACTGGTTGTTGTTACTAAAAAAAACACACATGCAATGACACTGGTGGATCCAAAGGTGGATTGTGAAGAGAACACACATGCAATGACACTGGTGGATCCATAGGTGGATTGTGAAGAGAACACACATGCAATGACACTGGTGGATCCATAGGTGGTATGTGAAAAGAACACACATGCAAAATGACTGGTTGTTGTTACTAAAAAGAACACACATGCAATGACACTGGTGCATCCATGTGTGGTCTCTGTAGAGAACACGCATTTCAATGACAGTGGTGGATCCATAGGTGGATTGTGAAGAGAACACACATGCAATGACACTGGTTATTGTTAGTGAAAAGAACACACATGCAATGACATTGGTGGATCCATAGGTGGTATGTGAGAAGAACACACATGCAAAATGACTGGTTGTTGTTACTAAAAAGAACACACATGCAATGACACTGGTGGATCCATAGGTGGTATGTGAAAAGAACACACATGCAAAATGACCCTGGTTGTTACTAAAAAGAACACACATGCAATAACACTGGTGGATCCATGGGTGGATTGTGAAAAGAACACACATGCAATGACACTGGTGGATCCATATGTGGTATGTGAAAATAACACACATGCAATGACTCTTGTTGTTGTTAGTGAAAAGAACACACATGCAATGACACTGGTGGATCCATGTGTGGTCTCTAAAGAGAGCACACATGTCAATGACTCTTGTTGTTGTTAGTAAAAAGAACACACATGCAATGACACTGGTGGATCCACGTGTGGTCTCTGAAGAGAGCACACATGCAATGACACTGGTTGTTGTTACTAAAAAGAACACATGTAGTGACATTGGTGGATCCATAGGTGGATTGTGAAGAGAACACACATGCAATGACACTGGTGGATCCATAGGTGGTATGTGAAAAGAACACACATGCAAAATGACTCTGGTTGTTATTAAAAAGAACACAAATGCAATGACACCGGTGGATCCATGGGTGGATTGTGAAAAGAACACACATGCAATGACACTGGTGGATCCATAGGTGGTATGTGAAAAGAACACACATGCAAAATGACTCTAGTTGTTTCTAAAAAGAACACACATGCAATGACACTGGTGGATCCATAGGTCGTATGTGAAGAGATCACCCATGCAAAATGACTTATGTAGTTGTTAGTGCAATAAACACACATGCAATGACATTGGTGGATCCATAGGTGGTATGTGAGAAGAACACACATTTCAATGACTCTGGTTGTTGTTACTAAAAAGAACACACATGCAATGACACTGGTGGATCCATGGGTGGATTGTGAAAACACCACACATGCACTGACACTGGTGGATCCATATGTGGTATGTTAAAAGAACACACATGCAATGACTCTGGTTGTTGTTAGTGAAAAGAACACACATGCAATGAGACTGGTGGATCCATGTGTGGTCTCTAAAGAGAGCACACATTTCAATGACTCTTGTTGTTGTTAGTAAAAAGAACACATATGCAATGACACTGGTGGATCCATGTGTGGTCTCTGAACAGAACACACATGCAATGACACTGGTTGTTGTTACTAAAAAGAACACACACGCAATGACACTGGTGGATCCATATGTGGTATGTGAAAAGAACACACATGCAAAATGACACTGGTTGTTGTTACTAAAAAGAACACACATGCAATGACACTGGTGGATCCATGGGTGGATTGTGAAAATAGCACACATGCAATGACACTGGTGGATCCATATGTGGTATGTGAAAAGAACACACGTGCAATGACTCTGGTTGTTGTTAGTGAAAAGAACACACATGCAATGACACTAGTGGATCCATGTGTGGTCTCCGAAGAGAGCACACATATCAATGACTCTTGTTGTTGTTAGTAAAAAGAACACACATGCAATGACACTGGTGGATCCATGTATGGTCTCTGAAGAGAACACACATGCAATGACACTGGTTGTTGTTACTAAAAAGAACACACATGCAATGACACTGGTGGATCCATAGGTGGATTGTGAAGAGAACACACATGCAATGACACTGGTGGATCCATAGGTGGTATGTGAAAAGAACACACATGCAAAATGACTGGTTGTTGTTAATAAAAAGAACACACATGCAATGACACTGGTGGATCCATGTGTGGTCTCTGTAGAGAACATGCATTTCAATGACACTGGTGGATCCATAGGTGGATTGTGAAGAGAACACACATGCAATGATTCTGGTTGTTGTTAGTGAAAAGAACACACATGCAATGACACTGGTGGATCCATAGGTGGTATGTGAGAAGAACACACATGCAAAATGACTCTGGTTGTTGTTAGTTAAAAGAACACACATGCAATGACACTGGTGGATCCATAGGTCGATTGTGAAATGAATACACATGCAATGACACTGGTGGGCTCCATGGGTGGATTGTGAAAAGAAAACACATGCAATGATTCTGGTTGTTGTTACTAAAAAGAACACATATGCAATGACACTGGTGGATCCATAGGTGGTATGTGAAGAGATCACACATGCAAAATGACTCTGGTTGTTGTTACTAAAAAGAACACACATGCAATGACACTGGTGGATCCATGGGTGGATTGTGAAATGAACACACATTTCAATGACACTGGTGGATTCATAGGTGGTATGTGAAAAGAACACACATGCAAAATGACTCTGGTTGTTGTTACTAAAAAGAACACACATGCAATGACACTGGTGGATCCATGGGTGGATTATGAAAAGAGCACACATGTAGTGACACTGGTGGATCCATATGTGGTATGTGAAAAGAACACACATGCAATGGCTCTGGTTGTTGTTAGTGAAAAGAACACACATGCAATGACATTTGGTGGATCCATGTGGTCTCTAAAGAAACACACATTTCAATGACTCTTGTTGTTGTTAGTAAAAGAACACACATGCAATGACACTGGTGGATCCATGTGTGGTCAATAGCACTGAGTGGATCCTTTTGTTGTCTCTGAAGAGAACACACCTTCAATGACACTGGTTGTTGTTACTAGAAAGAACACACATGCAATGACACTGGTGGATCCATAGGTGGACTGTGAAGAGAACACACATGCAATGACACTGGTCGATCCATAGGTGGTATGTGAAAAGAACACACAAGCAAAATGACTAGTTGTTGTTACTAAAAAGAACACACATGCAAGGACACTGGTGGTTCCATGTGTGGTCTCAGAGAAAGAACGCATTTCAATGACACTGGTGGATCCATAGGTGGATTTTGAAGAGAAAACACATTCAATGACACTTGTTATTGTTAGTGAAAAGAACACACATGCAATGGCACTGGTGGATCCATAGGTGGTATGTGAGAAGAACACACATGCAAAATGACTGGTTGTTGTTACTAAAAAGAACACACATGCAATGACACTGGTGCATCCATGTGTGGTCTCTGTAGAGAACACGCATTTCAATGACAGTGGTGGATCCATAGGTGGATTGTGAAGAGAACACACATGCAATGACACTGGTTGTTGTTAGTGAAAAGAACACACATGCAATGACATTGGTGGATCCATAGGAGGTATGTGAGAAGAACACACATGCAAAATGACTGGTTGTTGTTACTAAAAAGAACACACATGCAATGACACTGGTGGATCCATAGGTGGTATGTGAAAAGAACACACATGCAAAATGACCCTGGTTGTTACTAAAAAGAACACACATGCAATAACACTGGTGGATCCATGGGTGGATTGTGAAAAGAACACACATGCAATGACACTGGTGGATCCATATGTGGTATGTGAAAATAACACACATGCAATGACTCTTGTTGTTGTTAGTGAAAAGAACACACATGCAATGACACTGGTGGATCCATGTGTGGTCTCTAAAGAGAGCACACATGTCAATGACTCTTGTTGTTGTTAGTAAAAAGAACACACATGCAATGACACTGGTGGATCCACGTGTGGTCTCTGAAGAGAGCACACATGCAATGACACTGGTTGTTGTTACTAAAAAGAACACATGTAGTGACACTGGTGGATCCATAGGTGCATTGTGAAGAGAACACACATGCAATGACACTGGTGGATCCATAGGTGGTATGTGAAAAGAACACACATGCAAAATGACTCTGGTTGTTATTAAAAAGAACACAAATGCAATGACACCGGTGGATCCATGGGTGGATTGTGAAAAGAACACGCATGCAATGACACTGGTGGATCCATAGGTGGTATGTGAAAAGAACACACATGCAAAATGTGTCTAGTTGTTTCTAAAAAGAACACACATCCAATGACACTGGTGGATCCATAGGTCGTATGTGAAGAGATCACCCATGCAAAATGACTCTGGTAGTTGTTAGTGAAATAAACACACATGCAATGACATTGGTGGATCCATAGGTGGTATGTGAGAAGAACACACATTTCAATGACTCTGGTTGTTGTTACTAAAAAGAACACACATGCAATGACACTGGTGGATCCATGGGTGGATTGTGAAAACACCACACATGCACTGACACTGGTGGATCCATATGTGGTATGTGAAAAGAACACACATGCAATGACTCTGGTTGTTGTTAGTGAAAAGAACACACATGCAATGAGACTGGTGGATCCATGTGTGGTCTCTAAAGAGAGCACACATTTCAATGACTCTTGTTGTTGTTAGTAAAAAGAACACACATGCAATGACACTGGTGGATCCATGTGTGGTCTCTGAACAGAACACACATGCAATGACACTGGTTGTTGTTACTAAAAAGAACACACACGCAATGACACTGGTGGATCCATAGGTGGATTGTGAAGAGAACACACATGCAATGACACTGGTGGATCCATAGGTGGTATGTGAAAAGAACACACATGCAAAATGACTGGTTGTTGTTACTAAAAAGAACACACATGCAATGACACTGGTGGATCCATAGGTGGTATGTGAAGAGATCACACATGCAAAATGACTCTGGTTGTTGTTACTAAAAAGAACACACATGCAATGACACTGGTGGATCCATGGGTGGATTGTGAAAATAATACACATTTCAATGACACTGGTGGATCCATAGATGGATTGTTGTTACTAAAAAGAGCACACATGCAATGACACTGGTTGTTGTTACTAAAAAGAACACATGCAATGACACTGGTGGATCCATAGGTGGATTGTGAAGAGAACACCCATGCAATGACACTGGTGGATCCATAGGTGGTATGTGAAAAGAACACACATGCAAAATGACTCTGGTTGTTACTAAAAATAACACACATGCAATGACACTGGTGGATCCATTTGTGGTCTCTGAAGAGAACACACCTGCAATGACCCTGGTTGTTGTTACTAAAAAGAACACACATGCAATGACACTGGTGGATCCATAGGTGGATTATGAAGAGAACACACATGCAATGACACTGGTGGATCCATAGGTGGTATTTGAAAAGAACACACATGCAAAATGACTGGTTGGTGTTACTAAAAAGAACACACATGCAATAACACTGGTGGATCCATGTGTGGTCTCTATAGAGAACAAGCATTTCAATAACACTGGTGGATCCATAGGTGGATTGTGAAGAGAACAAAGATGCAATGACACTAGTTGTTGTTAGTGAAAAGAACACACATGCAATGACACTGGTGGATCCATGTGTGGTCTCTGAAGAGAGCACACATATCAATGACTCTGGTTGTTGTTACTAAAAAGAACACACATGCAATGACACTGGTGGATCCATAGGTGCTATGTGAAAAGAACACACATGCAAAATGACTCTGGTTGTTGTTACTAAGAAGAACACACATGCAATGACACTGGTGGATCCATGGGTGGATTGTGAAAAGAACACACATGCAATGACACTGGTGGATCCATATGTGGTATGTGAAAAGAACACATATGCAATGACTCTTGTTGTTGTTAGTGAAAAGAATACACATGCAATGACACTTGTGGATCCATGTGTGGTATCTGAAGAGAGCACACATATCAATGATTCTTGTTGTTGTTAGTAAAAAGAACACACATGTAATGACACTGGTGGATCCATGTGTGGTCTCTGAAGAGAGCACACATGCAATGACACTGGTTGTTGTTAGTAAAAAGAACACATGCAATGCCACTGGTGGATCCATAGGTGGATTGTGAAGAGAACACACATGCAATGACACTGGTGGATCGATAGGTGGTATGTGAAAAGAACACACATGCAAAATGACTCTGGTTGTTGTTACTAAAAAGAACACACATGCAATGACACTGGTGGATCCATGGGTGGATTGTGAAAAGAGCACACATGCAATGACACGGATGGATACATATGTGGTATGTGAAAAGAACACACATGCAATGACTCTGGTTGTTGTTAGTGAAAAGAACACACATGCAATGACACTAGTGGATCCATGTGTGGTCTCCGAAGAGAGCACACATATCAATGACTCTTGTTGTTGTTAGTAAAAAGAACACACATGCAATGACACTGGTGGATCCATGTATGGTCTCTGAAGAGAACACACATGCAATGACACTGGTTGTTGTTACTAAAAAGAACACACATGCAATGACACTGGTGGATCCATAGGTGGATTGTCAAGAGAACACACATGCAATGACACTGGTGGATCCATAGGTGGTATGTGAAAAGAACACACATGCAAAATGACTGGTTGTTGTTACTAAAAAGAACACACATGCAATGACACTGGTGGATCCATGTGTGGTCTCTGTAGAGAACATGCATTTCAATGACACTGGTGGATCCATAGGTGGATTGTGAAGAGAACACACATGCAATGATTCTGGTTGTTGTTAGTGAAAAGAACACACATGCAATGACACTGGTGGATCCATAGGTGGTATGTGAGAAGAACACACATGCAAAATGACTCTGGTTGTTGTTACTAAAAAGAACGCACATGCAATGACACTGGTGGATCCATAGGTCGATTGTGAAATGAATACACATGCAATGACACTGGTGGGCTCCATGGGTGGATTGTGAAAAGAAAACACATGCAATGATTCTGGTTGTTGTTACTAAAAAGAACACATATGCAATGACACTGGTGGATCCATAGGTGGTATGTGAAGAGATCACACATGCAAAATGACTCTGGTTGTTGTTACTAAAAAGAACACACATGCAATGACACTGGTGGATCCATGGGTGGATTGTGAAATGAACACACATTTCAATGACACTGGTGGATTCATAGGTGGTATGTGAAAAGAACACACATGCAAAATGACTCTGGTTGTTGTTACTAAAAGAACGCACATGCAATGACACTGGTGGATCCATGGGTGGATTATGAAAAGAGCACACATGTAGTGACACTGGTGGATCCATATGTGGTATGTGAAAAGAACACACATGCAATGGCTCTGGTTGTTGTTAGTGAAAAGAACACACATGCAATGACACTGGTGGATCCATGTGTGGTCTCTAAAGAGAGCACACATTTCAATGAATCTTGTTGTTGTTAGTAAAAAGAACACACATGCAATGACACTAGTGGATCCATGTGTGGTCAATGGCACTGGTGGATCCTTTTGTGGTCTCTGAAGAGAACACACATGCAATGACACTGGTTGTTGTTACTAGAAAGAACACACATGCAATGACACTGGTGGATCCATAGGTGGACTGTGAAGAGAACACACATGCAATGACACTGGTCGATCCATAGGTGGTATGTGAAAAGAACACACAAGCAAAATGACTAGTTGTTGTTACTAAAAAGAACACACATGCAATGACACTGGTGGATCCATGTGTGGTCTCTGTAGAGAACACGCATTTCAATGACACTGGTGGATCCATAGGTGGATTGTGAAGAGAACACACATGCAATGACACTGGTTGTTGTTAGTGAAAAGAACACACATGCAATGGCACTGGTGGATCCATAGGTGGATTGTGAAGAGAACACACATGCAATGACACTGGTGGATCGATAGGTGGTATGTGAAAAGAACACACATGCAAAATGACTCTGGTTGTTGTTACTAAAAAGAACACACATGCAATGACACTGGTGGATCCATGGGTGGATTGTGAAAAGAGCACACATGCAATGACACTGGTGGATCCATATGTGGTATGTGAAAAGAACACACATGCAATGACTCTGGTTGTTGTTAGTGAAAAGAACACACATGCAATGACACTAGTGGATCCATGTGTGGTCTCCGAAGAGAGCACACATATCAATGACTCTTGTTCTTGTTAGTAAAAAGAACACACATGCAATGACACTGGTGGATCCATGTATGGTCTCTGAAGAGAACACACATGCAATGACACTGGTTGTTGTTACTAAAAAGAACACACATGCAATGACACTGGTGGATCCATAGGTGGATTGTCAAGAGAACACACATGCAATGACACTGGTGGATCCATAGGTGGTATGTGAAAAGAACACACATGCAAAATGACTGGTTGTTGTTACTAAAAAGAACACACATGCAATGACACTGGTGGATCCATGTGTGGTCTCTGTAGATAAAATGCATTTCAATGACACTGGTGGATCCATAGGTGGATTGTGAAGAGAACACACATGCAATGATTCTGGTTGTTGTTAGTGAAAAGAACACACATGCAATGACACTGGTGGATCCATAGGTGGTATGTGAGAAGAACACACATGCAAAATGACTCTGGTTGTTGTTACTAAAAAGAACGCACATGCAATGACACTGGTGGATCCATAGGTCGATTGTGAAATGAATACACATGCAATGACACTGGTGGGCTCCATGGGTGGATTGTGAAAAGAAAACACATGCAATGATTCTGGTTGTTGTTACTAAAAAGAACACATATGCAATGACACTGGTGGATCCATAGGTGGTATGTGAAGAGATCACACATGCAAAATGACTCTGGTTGTTGTTACTAAAAAGAACACACATGCAATGACACTGGTGGATCCATGGGTGGATTGTGAAATGAACACACATTTCAATGACACTGGTGGATTCATAGGTGGTATGTGAAAAGAACACACATGCAAAATGACTCTGGTTGTTGTTACTAAAAAGAACACACATGCAATGACACTGGTGGATCCATGGGTGGATTATGAAAAGAGCACACATGTAGTGACACTGGTGGATCCATATGTGGTATGTGAAAAGAACACACATGCAATGGCTCTGGTTGTTGTTAGTGAAAAGAACACACATGCAATGACACTGGTGGATCCATGTGTGGTCTCTAAAGAGAGCACACATTTCAATGAATCTTGTTGTTGTTAGTAAAAAGAACACACATGCAATGACACTGGTGGATCCATGTGTGGTCAATGGCACTGGTGGATCCTTTTGTGGTCTCTGAAGAGAACACACATGCAATGACACTGGTTGTTGTTACTAGAAAGAACACACATGCAATGACACTGGTGGATCCATAGGTGGACTGTGAAGAGAACACACATGCAATGACACTGGTCGATCCATAGGTGGTATGTGAAAAGAACACACAAGCAAAATGACTAGTTGTTGTTACTAAAAAGAACACACATGCAATGACACTGGTGGATCCATGTGTGGTCTCTGTAGAGAACACGCATTTCAATGACACTGGTGGATCCATAGGTGGATTGTGAAGAGAACACACATGCAATGACACTGGTTGTTGTTAGTGAAAAGAGCACACATGCAATGGCACTGGTGGATCCATAGGTGGTATGTGAGAAGAACACACATGCAAAATGACTGGTTGTTGTTACTAAAAAGAACACACATGCAATGACACTAGTGGATCCATGTGTGGTCTCTGTAGAGAACACGCATTTCAATGACAGTGGTGGATCCATAGGTGGATTGTGAAGAGAACACACATGCAATGACACTGGTTGTTGTTAGTGAAAAGAACACACATGCAATGACATTGGTGGATCCATAGGTGGTATGTGAGAAGAACACACATGCAAAATGACTGGTTGTTGTTACTAAACAGAACACACATGCAATGACACTGGTGGATCCATAGGTGGTATGTGAAAAGAACACACATGCAAAATGACCCTGGTTGTTACTAAAAAGAACACACATGCAATAACACTGGTGGATCCATGGGTGGATTGTGAAAAGAACACACATGCAATGACACTGGTGGATCCATATGTGGTATGTGAAAATAACACACATGCAATGACTCTTGTTGTTGTTAGTGAAAAGAAGAACACATGCAATGACATTTGGTGGATCCATTTGTGGTCTCTAAAGAGAGCACACATGTCAATGACTCTTGTTGTTGTTAGTAAAAAGAACACACATGCAATGACACTGGTGGATCCACGTGTGGTCTCTAAAGAGAGCACACATGCAATGACACTGGTTGTTGTTACTAAAAAGAACACATGTAGTGACACTGGTGGATCCATAGGTGGATTGTGAAGAGAACACACATGCAATGACACTGGTGGATCCATAGGTGGTATGTGAAAAGAACACACATGCAAAATGACTCTGGTTGTTATTAAAAAGAACACAAATGAAATGACACCGGTGGATCCATGGGTGGATTGTGAAAAGAACACACATGCAATGACACTGGTGGATCCATAGGTGGTATGTGAAAAGAACACACATGCAAAATGACTCTAGTTGTTTCTAAAAAGAACACACATGCAATGACACTGGTGGATCCATAGGTCGTATGTGAAGAGATCACCCATGCAAAATGACTCTGGTAGTTGTTAGTGAAATAAACACACATGCAATGACATTGGTGGATCCATAGGTGGTATGTGAGAAGAACACACATTTCAATGACTCTGGTTGTTGTTACTAAAAAGAACACACATGCAATGACACTGGTGGATCCATGGGTGGATTGTGAAAACAACACACATGCAATGACACTGGTGGATCCATATGTGGTATGTGAAAAGAACACACATGCAATGACTCTGGTTGTTGTTAGTGAAAAGAACACACATGCAATGACACTGGTGGATCCATGTGTGGTCTCTAAAGAGAGCACACATTTCAATGACTCTTGTTGTTGTTAGTAAAAAGAACACACATGCAATGACACTGGTGGATCCATGTGTGGTCTCTGAACAGAACACACATGCAATGACACTAGTTGTTGTTACTAAAAAGAACACACACGCAATGACACTGGTGGATCCATAGGTGGATTGTGAAGAGAACACACATGCAATGACACTGGTGGATCCATAGGTGGTATGTGAAAAGAACACACATGCAAAATGACTGGTTGTTGTTACTAAAAAGAACACACATGCAATGACACTGGTGGATCCATAGGTGGTATGTGAAGAGATCACACATGCAAAATGACTCTGGTTGTTGTTACTAAAAAGAACACACATGCAATGACACTGGTGGATCCATGGGTGCATTGTGAAAATAATACACATTTCAATGACACTGGTGGATCCATAGATGGATTGTTGTTACTAAAAAGAGCACACATGCAATGACACTGGTTGTTGTTACTAAAAAGAACACATGCAATGACACTGGTGGATCTATAGGTGGATTGTGAAGAGAACACCCATGCAATGACATTGGTGGATCCATAGGTGGTATGTGAAAAGAACACACATGCAAAATGACTCTGGTTGTTACTAAAAAGAACACACATGCAATGACACTGGTGGATCCATTTGTGGTCTCTGAAGAGAACACACCTGCAATGACACTGGTTGTTGTTACTAAAAAGAACACACATGCAATGACACTGGTGGATCCATAGGTGGATTATGAAGAGAACACACATGCAATGACACTGGTGGATCCATAGGTGGTATTTGAAAAGAACACACATGCAAAATGACTGGTTGGTGTTACTAAAAAGAACACACATGCAATAACACTGGTGGATCCATGTGTGGTCTCTATAGAGAACAAGCATTTCAATAACACTGGTGGATCCATAGGTGGATTGTGAAGAGAACAAAGATGCAATGACACTAGTTGTTGTTAGTGAAAAGAACACACATGCAATGACACTGGTGGATCCATGTGTGGTCTCTGAAGAGAGCACACATATCAATGACTCTGGTTGTTGTTACTAAAAAGAACACACATGCAATGACACTGGTGGATCCATAGGTGCTATGTGAAAAGAACACACATGCAAAATGACTCTGGTTGTTACTAAGAAGAACACACATGCAATGACACTGGTGGATCCATGGGTGGATTGTGAAAAGAACACACATGCAATGACACTGGTGGATCCATATGTGGTATGTGAAAAGAACACATATGCAATGAGTCTTGTTGTTGTTAGTGAAAAGAACACACATGCAATGACACTTGTGGATCCATGTGTGGTATCTGAAGAGAGCACACATATCAATGACTCTTGTTGTTGTTAGTAAAAAGAACACACATGTAATGACACTGGTGGATCCATGTGTGGTCTCTGAAGAGAGCACACATGCAATGACACTGGTTGTTGTTAGTAAAAAGAACACATGCAATGCCACTGGTGGATCCATAGGTGGATTGTGAAGAACACACATGCAATGACACAGGTGGATCCATAGGTGGTATGTGAAAGAACACACATGCAAAATGACTCGTCTTGTTGTTACTAATAAGAACACACATGCAATGACACTGGTGGATCCATGGGTGGATTGTGAAAAGAGCACACATGCAATGACACTGGTGGATCCATATGTGGTATGTGAAAAGAACACACATGCAATGACTCTGGTTGTTGTTAGTGAAAAGAACACACATGCAATGACACTAGTGGATCCATGTGTGGTCTCTAAGAAGAAAGCACACATCAATGACTCTTGTTCTTGTTAGTAAAAAGAACACACATGCAATGACACTGGTGGATCCATGTATGGTCTCTGAAGAGAACACACATGCAATGACTCTGGTTGTTGTTACTAAAAAGAACACACATGCAATGACACTAGTGGACCCATAGGTGGATTGTGAAGAGAACACACAATGACACTGGTGGATCCATAGGTGGTATGTGAAAAGAACACACATGCAAAATGACTAGTTGTTGTTACTAAAAAGAACACACATGCAATGACAGTAGTGGATCCATGTGTGGTCTCAGAGAGAACATGCATTTCAATGACACTGGTGGATCCATAGGTGGATTGTGAAGAGAACACACATGCAATGACACTGGTTGTTCTTAGTGAAAAGAACACACATGCAATGACACTGGTGGATCCATAGGTGGTATGTGATAAGAACACACATGCAAAATGACTCTAGTTGTTGTTACTAAAAGAACACACATGCAATGACACTGGTGGATCCATGGGTCGATTGTGAAATGAATACACCTGCAATGACACTGGTGGGCTCCATGGGTGGATTGTGAAAAGAAAACACATGCAATGATTCTGGTTGTTGTTACTAAAAAGAACACATATGCAATGACACTAGTGGATCCATATGTGGTATGTGAAGAGATCACACATGCAATGACTCTGGTTGTTGTTACTAAAAAACACACACATGCAATGACACTGGTGGATCCATAGGTGGATTGTGAAGAGAACACACATTAAAATACAATGGTGTATACATAGGTTGTATATGAAAATAACACACATGCAAAATGACTCTGGTTGTTGTTAGTAAAAAGAACACACATTCAATGACACTGGTCGATCCATGGGTGGATTGTGAAAAGAGCACATATGCAATGACACTGGTGGATCCATATGTGGTATGTGAAAAGAACACACATGCAATGGCTCTGGTTGTTGTTAGTGAAAAGAACACACATGCAATGACACTAGTGGATCCATGTGTGGTCTCTAAAGAGAGCACACATTTCAATGACTCTTGTTGTTGCTAGTAAAAGAACACATGCAATGACACTGGTGGATCCATGTGGTGGCACACAATTGGATCTTTTGTGGTCTGTGAAGAGCTCACACATGCAATGACACTGGTTGTTGTTACTAGAAAGAACACACATGCAATGACACTGGTGGATCCATAGGTGGATTGTGAAGAGAACACACATGCAATGACACTGGTGGATCCATAGGTGGTATGTGAAAAGAACACACATGCAAAATGACTAGTTGTTGTTACTAAAAAGAACACACATGCAATGACACTGGTGGATCCATGTGTGGTCTCTGTAGAGAACACGCATTTCAATGACACTGGTGGATCCATAGGTGGATTGTGAAGAGAACACACATGCAATGACACTGGTTGTTGTTAGTGAAAAGAACACACATGCAATGACACTGGTGGATCCATAGGTGGTATGTGAGAAGAACACACATGCAAAATGACTGGTTGTTGTTACTAAAAAGAACACACATGCAATGACACTGGTGGATCCATAGGTGGTATGTGAAAAGAACACACATGCAAAATGACCATGGTTGTTACTAAAAAGAACACACATGCAATGACACTGGTGGATCCATGGGTGGATTGTGAAAAGAACACACATGCAATGACACTGGTGGATCCATATGTGGTATGTGAAAATAACACACATGCAATGACTCTTGTTGTTGTTAGTGAAAAGAACACACATGCAATTACACTGGTGGATCCATGTGTGGTCTCTAAAGAGAGCACACATGTCAATGACTCTTGTTGTTGTTAGTAAAAAGAACACACATGCAATGACACTGGTGGATCAACGTGTGGTCTCTGAAGTGAGCACACATGCAATGACACTGGTTGTTGTTACTAAAAAGAACACATCCAGTGACACTGGTGGATCCATAGTTGGATTGTGAAGAGAACACACATGCAATGACACTGGTGGATCCATAGGTGGTATGTGAAAAGAACACACATGCAAAATGACTCTGGTTGTTATTAAAAGGATCACAAATGCAATGACACCGGTGGATCCATGGGTGGATTGTGACAAGAACACACATGCAATGACACTGGTGGATCCATAGGTGGTATGTGAAAATAACACACATGCAAAATGACTCTAGTTGTTTCTAAAAAGAACACACATGCAATGACACTGGTGGATCCATAGGTGGTATGTGAAGAGATCACCCATGCAAAATGACTCTGGTAGTTGTTAGTGAAATAAACACACATGCAATGACATTGGTGGATCCATAGGTGGTATGTGAGAAGAACACACATTTCAATGACTCTAGTTGTTGTTACTAAAAAGAACACACATGCAATGACACTGGTGAATCCATAGGTGGTATGTGAAAAGAACACACATGCAAAATAACTCTGGTTGTTGTTACTAAAAAGAACACACATGCAATGACACTGGTGGATCCATGGGTGGATTGTGAAAAGAGCACACATGCAATGACACTGGTGGATCTATATGTGGTATGTGAAAAGAACACACATGCAATGACACTAGTGGATCCATGTGTGGTCTCTAAAGAGTGCACACATTTCAATGAATCTTGTTGTTGTTAGGAAAAATTACACACATGCAATGACACTGGTGGATCCATGTGTGGTCTCTGAACAAAACACACATGCAATGACACTGGTTGTTGTTACTAAAAAGAACACACATGCAATGACACTGGTGGATCCATAGGTGGACTATGAAGAGAACACACATGCAATGACACTGGTCGATCCATAGGTGGTATGTGAAAAGAACACACAAGCAAAATGACTGGTTGTTGTTACTGAAAATAACACACATGCAATGACACTGTGGATCCATGTGTGGTCTCTCAAAGAGCACACATTTCAATGACACTGGTGGATCCATAGGTGGATTGTGAAGAGAACACACATGCAATGACACTGGTTGTTGTTAGTGAAAAGAACACACATGCAATGGCACAGGTGGATCCATAGGTGGTATGTGAGAAGAACACACATGCAAAATGACTCTGGTTGTTGTTACTAAAAAGAACACACATGCAATGACACTAGTGGATCCATAGGTGCTATGTGAAAAGAACACACATGCAAAATGACTCTGGTTGTTACTGAAAAGAACACACATGCAATGACACTGGTGGATCCATGGGTGGATTGTGAAAAGAACACACATGCAATGACACTGGTGGATCCATATGTGGTATGTGAAAAGAACACATATGCAATGACTCTTGTTGTTGTTAGTGAAAATACCACACATGCAATGACACTGGTGGATCCATGTGGGGTCTCTAAAGAGAGCACACATATCAATGACTCTTGTTGTTGTTAGTAAAAAGAACACACATGCAATAACACTGGTGGATCCATGTGTGGTCTCTAAAGAGAGCACACATGCAATGACACTGGTTGTTGTTACTAAAAAGAACACATGCAATGACAATGGTGGATCCATAGGTGGATTGTGAAGAGAACACACATGCAATGACACTGGTGGATCCATAGGTGGTATGTGAAAAGAACACACATGCAAAATGACTCTGGTTGTTGTTACTAAAAAGAACACACATGCAATGACACTGGTGGATCCATGGGTGGATTGTGAAAAGAGCACACATGCAATGACACTGGTGGATCCATATGTGGTATGTGAAAAGAACACACATGCAATGACTCTGGTTGTTGTTAGTGAAAAGAACACACATGCAATGACACTAGTGGATCCATGTGTGGTCTCTGAAGAGTGCACACATTTCAATGAATCATGTTGTTGTTAGTAAAAATTACACACATGCAATGACACTGGTGGATCAATGTGTGGTCTCTGAACAGAATACACATGCAATGACACTGGTTGTTGTTACTAAAAAGAACACACATGCAATGACACTGGTGGATCCATGGGTGGATTGTGAAAAGAGCACACATGCAATGACACTGTGGATCCATATGTGGTATGTGAAAAGAACACACATGCAATGACTCTGGTTGTTGTTAGTGAAAAGAACACACATGCAATGACACTGGTGGATCCATGTGTGGTCTCTGTAGAGAACACGCATTTCAATGAAAGTGGTGGATCCATAGGTGGATTGTGAAGAGAACACACATGCAATGACACTGGTTGTTGTTAGTGAAAAGAACACACATGCAATGACACTGGTGGTAGTATGTGAAAAGAACACACATGCAAAATGTCTGGTTGTTGTTACTAAAAAGAACACACATGCAATGACACTGGTGGATCCATAGGTGGTATGTGAAAAGAACACACATGCAAAATGACCATGGTTGTTACTAAAAAGAACACACATGCAATGACACTGGTGGATCCATGGGTGGATTGTGAAAAGAACACACATGCAATGACACTGGTGGATCCATATGTGGTATGTGAAAATAACACACATGCAATGACTCTTGTTGTTGTTAGTGAAAAGAACACACATGCAATGACACTAGTGGATCCATGTGTGGTCTCTAAAGAGAGCACACATGTCAATGACTCTTGTTGTTGTTAGTAAAAAGAACACACATGCAATGACAATGGTGGATCAACGTGTGGTCTCTGAAGTGAGCACACATGCAATGACACTGTTGTTGTTACTAAACAGAACACATCCAGTGACACTGGTGGATCCATAGTTGGATTGTGAAAAGAACACACATGCAATGACACAGGTGGATCCATAGGTGGTATGTGAAAAGAACACACATGAAAAATGACTCTGGTTGTTGTTACTAAAAAGAACACACATGCAATGACACTGGTGGATCCATGGGTGGATTGTGAAAAGAGCACACATGCAATGACACTGGTGGATCCATATGTGGTATGTGAAAAGAACACACATGCAATGACTCTTGTTGTTGTTACTAAAAAGAACACACATGCAATGACACTAGTGGATCCATGTGTGGTCTGTGAAGAGAACACACATGCAATGACGCTGGTTGTTGTTACTAAAAATAACACACATGCAATGACACTGGTGGATCCATAGGTGGTTTGTGAAGAGAACACACATTTCAATGACTCTGGTTGTTGTTACTAAAAAGAACACACATGCAATGACACTGGTGGATCCATATGTGGGATGTGAAAAGAACACACATGCAAAATGACTCTGGTTATTGTTACTAAAAAGAACACGCATGCAATGACACTGCTGGATCCATGTGTGGTCTCTGTAGAGAACACACATTTCAATGACACTGGTGGATCCATAGGTGGATTATGAAGAGACCACACATGCAATGACACTGGTGGATCCATAGGTGGTATTGAAAAGAACACACATGCAAATGACTGGTTGGTGTTACTAAAAGAACACACATGCAATAACACTGGTGGATCCATGTGTGGTCTCTATAGAGAACAAGCATTTCAATAACACTGGTGGATCCATAGGTGGATTGTGAAGAGAACAAAGATGCAATGACACTAGTTGTTGTTAGTGAAAAGAACACACATGCAATGACACTGGTGGATCCATGTGTGGTCTCTGAAGAGAGCACACATCAATGACTCGTTGTTGTTACTAAAAGAACACACATGCAATGACACTGGTGGATCCATAGGTGCTATGTGAAAAGAACACACATGCAAAATGACTGGGTTGTTACTTATAAGAACACACATGCAATGACACTGGTGGATCCATGGGTGGATTGTGAAAAGAACACACATGCAATGACACTGGTGGATCCATATGTGGTATGTGAAAAGAACACATATGCAATGAGTCTTGTTGTTGTTAGTGAAAAGAACACACATGCAATGACACTTGTGGATCCATGTGTGGTATCTGAAGAGAGCACACATATCAATGACTCTTGTTGTTGTTAGTAAAAAGAACACACATGTAATGACACTGGTGGATCCATGTGTGGTCTCTGAAGAGAGCACACATGCAATGACACTGGTTGTTGTTAGTAAAAAGAACACATGCAATGCCACTGGTGGATCCATAGGTGGATTGTGAAGAGAACACACATGCAATGACACTGGTGGATCCATAGGTGGTATGTGAAAAGAACACACATGCAAAATGACTCTGGTTGTTGTTACTAAAAAGAACACACATGCAATGACACTGGTGGATCCATGGGTGGATTGTGAAAAGAGCACACATGCAATGACACTGGTGGATCCATATGTGGTATGTGAAAAGAACACACATGCAATGACTCTGGTTGTTGTTAGTGAAAAGAACACACATGCAATGACACTAGTGGATCCATGTGTGGTCTCCGAAGAGAGCACACATATCAATGACTCTTGTTCTTGTTAGTAAAAAGAACACACATGCAATGACACTGGTGGATCCATGTATGGTCTCTGAAGAGAACACACATGCAATGACACTGGTTGTTGTTACTAAAAAGAACACACATGCAATGACACTGGTGGATCCATAGGTGGATTGTGAAGAGAACACACATGCAATGACACTGGTGGATCCATAGGTGGTATGTGAAAAGAACACACATGCAAAATGACTGGTTGTTGTTACTAAAAAGAACACACATGCAATGACACTGGTGGATCCATGTGTGGTCTCTGTAGAGAACATGCATTTCAATGACACTGGTGGATCCATAGGTGGATTGTGAAGAGAACACACATGCAATGATTCTGGTTGTTGTTAGTGAAAAGAACACACATGCAATGACACTGGTGGATCCATAGGTGGAATGTGAGAAGAACACACATGCAAAATGACTCTAGTTGTTGTTACTAAAAAGAACGCACATGCAATGACACTGGTGGATCCATAGGTCGATTGTGAAATGAATACACATGCAATGACACTGGTGGGCTCCATGGGTGGATTGTGAAAAGAAAACACATGCAATGATTCTGGTTGTTGTTACTAAAAAGAACACATATGCAATGACACTGGTGGATCCATATGTGGTATGTGAAGAGATCACACATGCAAAATGACTCTGGTTGTTGTTACTAAAAAGAACACACATGCAATGACACTGGTGGATCCATGGGTGGATTGTGAAATGAACACACATTTCAATGACACCGGTGGATTCATAGGTGGTATGTGAAAAGAACACACATGCAAAATGACTCTGGTTGTTGTTACTAAAAAGAACACACATGCAATGACACTGGTGGATCCATGGGTGGATTATGAAAAGAGCACACATGTAGTGACACTGGTGGATCCATATGTGGTATGTGAAAAGAACACACATGCAATGGCTCTGGTTGTTGTTAGTGAAAAGAACACACATATAATGACACTGGTGGATCCATGTGTGGTCTCTAAAGAGAGCACACATTTCAATGAATCTTGTTGTTGTTAGTAAAAAGAACACACATGCAATGACACTGGTGGATCCATGTGTGGTCAATGGCACTGGTGGATCCTTTTGTGGTCTCTGAAGAGAACACACATGCAATGACACTGGTTGTTGTTACTAGAAAGAACACACATGCAATGACACTGGTGGATCCATAGGTGGACTGTGAAGAGAACACACATGCAATGACACTGGTCGATCCATAGGTGGTATGTGAAAAGAACACACAAGCAAAATGACTAGTTGTTGTTACTAAAAAGAACACACATGCAATGACACTGGTGGATCCATGTGTGGTCTCTGTAGAGAACACGCATTTCAATGACACTGGTGGATCCATAGGTGGATTGTGAAGAGAACACACATGCAATGACACTGGTTGTTGTTAGTGAAAAGAACACACATGCAATGGCACTGGTGGATCCATAGGTGGTATGTGATAAGAACACACATGCAAAATGACTCTGGTTGTTGTTACTAAAAAGAACACACATGCAATGACACTAGTGGATCCATAGGTGCTAAGTGAAAAGAACACACATGCAAAATAACTCTGGTTGTTACTAAAAAGAACACACATGCAATGACACTGGTGGATCCATGGGTGGATTGTGAAAAGAACACACATGCAATGACACTGGTGGATCAATATGTGGTATGTGAAAAGAACACATATGCAATGACTCTTGTTGTTGTTAGTGAAAATACCACACATGCAATGACACTGGTGGATCCATGTGTGGTCTCTAAAGAGAGCACACATATCAATGACTCTTGTTGTTGTTAGTAAAAAGAACACATGCAATGACACTGGTGGATCCATAGGTGGATTGTGAAGAGAACACACATGTAATGATACTGGTGGATCCATAGGTGGTATGTGAAAAGAACACACATGCAAAATGACTCTGGTTGTTGTTACTAAAAAGAACACAGATGCAATGACACTGGTGGATCCATGGGTGGATTGTGAAAAGAGCACACATGCAATGACACTGGTGGATCCATATGTGGTATGTGCAAAGAACACACAAGCAATGACTCTGGTTGTTGTTAGTGAAAAGAACACACATGCAATGACACTAGTGGATCCATGTGTGGTCTCTAAAGAGTGCACACATTTCAATGAATCATGTTGTTGTTAGTAAAAATTACACACATGCAATGACACTGGTGGATCCATGTGTGGTCTCTGAACAGAACACACATGCAATGACACTGGTTGTTGTTACTCAAAAGAACACACATGCAATGACACTGGTGGATCCATAGGTGGATTGTGAAGAGAACACACATGCAATGACACTGGTGGATCCATAGGTGGTATGTGAAAAGAACACACATGCAAAATGACTGGTTGTTGTTACTAAAAAGAACACACATGCAATGACACTGGTGGATCCATGTGTGGTCTCTGTAGAGAACACGCATTTCAATGGCAGTGGTGGATCCATAGGTGGATTGTGAAGAGAACACACATGCAATGACACTGGTTGTTGTTAGTGAAAAGAACACACATGCAATGACACTGGTGGATCCATAGGTGGTATGTGAGAAGAACACACATGCAAAATGTCTGGTTGTTGTTACTAAAAAGAACACACATGCAATGACACTGGTGGATCCATAGGTGGTATGTGAAAAGAACACACATGCAAAATGACCATGGTTGTTACTAAAAAGAACACACATGCAATGACACTGGTGGATCCATGGGTGGATTGTGAAAAGAACACACATGCAATGACACTGGTGGATCCATATGTGGTATGTGAAAATAACACACATGCAATGACTCTTGTTGTTGTTAGTGAAAAGAACACACATGCAATTACACTGGTGGATCCATGTGTGGTCTCTAAAGAGAGCACACATGTCAATGACTCTTGTTGTTGTTAGTAAAAAGAACACACATGCAATGACACTGGTGGATCAACGTGTGGTCTCTGAAGTGAGCACACATGCAATGACACTGGTTGTTGTTACTAAAAATAACACATGCAGTGACACTGGTGGATCCATAGTTGGATTGTGAAGAGAACACACATGCAATGACACTGGTGGATCCATAGGTGGTATGTGAAAAGAACACACATGCAAAATGACTCTAGTTGTTATTAAAAGGAACACAAATGCAATGACACCGGTGGATCCATGGGTGGATTGTGAAAAGAACACACATGCAATGACACTGGTGGATCCATAGGTAGTGTGTGAAAATAACACACATGCAAAATGACTCTAGTTGTTTCTAAAAAGAACACACATGCAATGACACTGGTGGATCCATAGGTGGTATGTGAAAAGATCACCCATGCAAAATGACTCTGGTAGTTGTTAGTGAAATAAACACACATGCAATGACATTGGTGGATCCATAGGTGGTATGTGAGAAGAACACACATTTCAATGACTCTGGTTGTTGTTACTAAAAAGAACACACATGCAATGACACTGGTGAATCCATAGGTGGTATGTGAAAAGAACACACATGCAAAATAACTCTGGTTGTTGTTACTAAAAAGAACACACATGCAATGACACTGGTGGATCCATGGGTGGATTGTGAAAAGAGCACACATGCAATGACACTGGTGGATCCATATGTGTTTGTGAAAAGAACACACATGCAATGACACTAGTGGATCCATGTGTGGTCTCTGAAGAGTGCACACATTTCAATGAATCTTGTTGTTGTTAGTAAAAATTACACACATGCAATGACATCAGGATCCATGTGTGGTCTCTGAACAGAACACACATGCAATGACACTGGTTGTTGTTACTAAAAAGAACACACATGCAATGACACTGGTGGATCCATAGGTGGATTGTGAAGAGAACACACATGCAATGACACTGGTGGATCCATAGGTGGTATGTGAAAAGAACACACATGCAAAATAACTCTGGTTGTTACTAAAAAGAACACACATGCAATGGCACTGGTGGATCCATGTGTGGTCTCTGTAGAGAACACGCATTTCAATGACAGTGGTGGATCCATAGGTGGATTATGAAGAGAACACACATGCAATGACACTGGTGGATCCATAGGTGGTATTTGAAAAGAACACACATGCAAAATGACTGGTTGGTGTTACTAAAAAGAACACACATGCAATAACACTGGTGGATCCATGTGTGGTCTCTATAGAGAACAAGCATTTCAATAACACTGGTGGATCCATAGGTGGATTGTGAAGAGAACAAAGATGCAATGACACTAGTTGTTGTTAGTGAAAAGAACACACATGCAATGACACTGGTGGATCCATGTGTGGTCTCTGAAGAGAGCACACATATCAATGACTCTGGTTGTTGTTACTAAAAAGAACACACATGCAATGACACTGGTGGATCCATAGGTGCTATGTGAAAAGAACACACATGCAAAATGACTCTGGTTGTTACTAAGAAGAACACACATGCAATGACACTGGTGGAT
This sequence comes from Avena insularis, assembly GCA_023614405.1. Lineage (NCBI taxonomy): Eukaryota > Viridiplantae > Streptophyta > Magnoliopsida > Poales > Poaceae > Avena > Avena insularis. Next base: position 538,429,199 of record CM042686.1, read on the forward strand.
CCATGGGTGGATTGTGAAAAGAACACACATGCAATGACACTGGTGGATCCATATGTGGTATGTGAAAAGAACACATATGCAATGAGTCTTGTTGTTGTTAGTGAAAAGAACACACATGCAATGACACTTGTGGATCCATGTGTGGTATCTGAAGAGAGCACACATATCAATGACTCTTGTTGTTGTTAGTAAAAAGAACACACATGTAATGACACTGGTGGATCCATGTGTGGTCTCTGAAGAGAGCACACATGCAATGACACTGGTTGTTGTTAGTAAAAAGAACACATGCAATGCCACTGGTGGATCCATAGGTGGATTGTGAAGAGAACACACATGCAATGACACTGGTGGATCCATAGGTGGTATGTGAAAAGAACACACATGCAAAATGACTCTGGTTGTTGTTACTAAAAAGAACACACATGCAATGACACTGGTGGATCCATATGTGGTATGTGAAAAGAACACACATGCAATGACTCTGGTTGTTGTTAGTGAAAAGAACACACATGCAATGACACTAGTGGATCCATGTGTGGTCTCCGAAGAGAGCACACATATCAATGACTCTTGTTCTTGTTAGTAAAAAGAACACACATGCAATGACACTGGTGGATCCATGTATGGTCTCTGAAGAGAACACACATGCAATGACACTGGTTGTTGTTACTAAAAAGAACACACATGCAATGACACTGGTGGATCCATAGGTGGAATTGTGAAGAGAACACACATGCAATGACACTGGTGGATCCATAGGTGGTATGTGAAAAGAACACACATGCAAAATGACTGGTTGTTGTTACTAAAAAGAACACACATGCAATGACACTGGTGGATCCATGTGTGGTCTCTGTAGAGAACATGCATTTCAATGACACTGGTGGATCCATAGGTGGATTGTGAAGAGAACACACATGCAATGATTCTGGTTGTTGTTAGTGAAAAGAACACACATGCAATGACACTGGTGGATCCATAGGTGGTATGTGAGAAGAACACACATGCAAAATGACTCTGGTTGTTGTTACTAAAAAGAACGCACATGCAATGACACTGGTGGATCCATAGGTCGATTGTGAAATGAATACACATGCAATGACACTGGTGGGCTCCATGGGTGGATTGTGAAAAGAAAACACATGCAATGATTCTGGTTGTTGTTACTAAAAAGAACACATATGCAATGACACTGGTGGATCCATATGTGGTATGTGAAGAGATCACACATGCAAAATGACTCTGGTTGTTGTTACTAAAAAGAACACACATGCAATGACACTGGTGGATCCATGGGTGGATTGTGAAATGAACACACATTTCAATGACACCGGTGGATTCATAGGTGGTATGTGAAAAGAACACACATGCAAAATGACTCTGGTTGTTGTTACTAAAAAGAACACACATGCAATGACACTGGTGGATCCATGGGTGGATTATGAAAAGAGCACACATGTAGTGACACTGGTGGATCCATATGTGGTATGTGAAAAGAACACACATGCAATGGCTCTGGTTGTTGTTAGTGAAAAGAACACACATATAATGACACTGGTGGATCCATGTGTGGTCTCTAAAGAGAGCACACATTTCAATGAATCTTGTTGTTAGTAAAAAGAACACACATGCAATGACACTGGTGGATCCATGTGTGGTCAATGGCACTGGTGGATCCTTTTGTGGTCTCTGAAGAGAACACACATGCAATGACACTGGTTGTTGTTACTAGAAAGAACACACATGCAATGACACTGGTGGATCCATAGGTGGACTGTGAAGAGAACACACATGCAATGACACTGGTCGATCCATAGGTGGTATGTGAAAAGAACACACAAGCAAAATGACTAGTTGTTGTTACTAAAAAGAACACACATGCAATGACACTGGTGGATCCATGTGTGGTCTCTGTAGAGAACACGCATTTCAATGACACTGGTGGATCCATAGGTGGATTGTGAAGAGAACACACATGCAATGACACTGGTTGTTGTTAGTGAAAAGAACACACATGCAATGGCACTGGTGGATCCATAGGTGGTATGTGATAAGAACACACATGCAAAATGACTCTGGTTGTTGTTACTAAAAAGAACACACATGCAATGACACTAGTGGATCCATAGGTGCTAAGTGAAAAGAACACACATGCAAAATAACTCTGGTTGTTACTAAAAAGAACACACATGCAATGACACTGGTGGATCCATGGGTGGATTGTGAAAAGAACACACATGCAATGACACTGGTGGATCAATATGTGGTATGTGAAAAGAACACATATGCAATGACTCTTGTTGTTGTTAGTGAAAATACCACACATGCAATGACACTGGTGGATCCATGTGTGGTCTCTAAAGAGAGCACACATATCAATGACTCATGTTGTTGTTAGTAAAAGAACACATGCAATGACACTGGTGGATCCATAGGTGGATTGTGAAGAGAACACACATGTAATGATACTGGTGGATCCATAGGTGGTATGTGAAAAGAACACACATGCAAAATGACTCTGGTTGTTGTTACTAAAAAGAACACAGATGCAATGACACTGGTGGATCCATGGGTGGATTGTGAAAAGAGCACACATGCAATGACACTGGTGGATCCATATGTGGTATGTGCAAAGAACACACAAGCAATGACTCTGGTTGTTGTTAGTGAAAAGAACACACATGCAATGACACTAGTGGATCCATGTGTGGTCTCTAAAGAGTGCACACATTTCAATGAATCATGTTGTTGTTAGTAAAAATTACACACATGCAATGACACTGGTGGATCCATGTGTGGTCTCTGAACAGAACACACATGCAATGACACTGGTTGTTGTTACTCAAAAGAACACACATGCAATGACACTGGTGGATCCATAGGTGGATTGTGAAGAGAACACACATGCAATGACACTGGTGGATCCATAGGTGGTATGTGAAAAGAACACACATGCAAAATGACTGGTTGTTGTTACTAAAAAGAACACACATGCAATGACACTGGTGGATCCATGTGTGGTCTCTGTAGAGAACACGCATTTCAATGGCAGTGGTGGATCCATAGGTGGATTGTGAAGAGAACACCCATGCAATGACACTGGTTGTTGTTAGTGAAAAGAACACACATGCAATGACACTGGTGGATCCATAGGTGGTATGTGAGAAGAACACACATGCAAAATGTCTGGTTGTTGTTACTAAAAAGAACACACATGCAATGACACTGGTGGATCCATAGGTGGTATGTGAAAAGAACACACATGCAAAATGACCATGGTTGTTACTAAAAAGAACACACATGCAATGACACTGGTGGATCCATGGGTGGATTGTGAAAAGAACACACATGCAATGACACTGGTGGATCCATAGGTGGTATGTGAAAATAACACACATGCAATGACTCTTGTTGTTGTTAGTGAAAAGAACACACATGCAATTACACTGGTGGATCCATGTGTGGTCTCTAAAGAGAGCACACATGTCAATGACTCTTGTTGTTGTTAGTAAAAAGAACACACATGCAATGACACTGGTGGATCAACGTGTGGTCTCTGAAGTGAGCACACATGCAATGACACTGGTTGTTGTTACTAAAAAGAACACATCCAGTGACACTGGTGGATCCATAGTTGGATTGTGAAGAGAACACACATGCAATGACACTGGTGGATCCATAGGTGGTATGTGAAAAGAACACACATGCAAAATGACTCTGGTTCTTATTAAAAGGATCACAAATGCAATGACACCGGTGGATCCATGGGTGGATTGTGAAAAGAACACACATGCAATGACACTGGTGGATCCATAGGTGGTATGTGAAAATAACACACATGCAAAATGACTCTAGTTGTTTCTAAAAAGAACACACATGCAATGACACTGGTGGATCCATAGGTGGTATGTGAAGAGATCACCCATGCAAAATGACTCTGGTAGTTGTTAGTGAAATAAACACACATGCAATGACATTGGTGGATCCATAGGTGGTATGTGAGAAGAACACACATTTCAATGACTCTAGTTGTTGTTACTAAAAAGAACACACATGCAATGACACTGGTGAATCCATAGGTGGTATGTGAAAAGAACACACATGCAAAATAACTCTGGTTGTTGTTACTAAAAAGAACACACATGCAATGACACTGGTGGATCCATGGGTGGATTGTGAAAAGAGCACACATGCAATGACACTGGTGGATCTATATGTGGTATGTGAAAAGAACACACATGCAATGACACTAGTGGATCCATGTGTGGTCTCTAAAGAGTGCACACATTTCAATGAATCTTGTTGTTGTTAGGAAAAATTACACACATGCAATGACACTGGTGGATCCATGTGTGGTCTCTGAACAGAACACACATGCAATGACACTGGTTGTTGTTACTAAAAAGAACACACATGCAATGACACTGGTGGATCCATAGGTGGACTGTGAAGAGAACACACATGCAATGACACTGGTCGATCCATAGGTGGTATGTGAAAAGAACACACAAGCAAAATGACTGGTTGTTGTTACTAAAAAGAACACACATGCAATGACACTGGTGGATCCATGTGTGGTCTCTGTAGAGAACACGCATTTCAATGACACTGGTGGATCCATAGGTGGATTGTGAAGAGAACACACATGCAATGACACTGGTTGTTGTTAGTGAAAAGAACACACATGCAATGGCACAGGTGGATCCATAGGTGGTATGTGAGAAGAACACACATGCAAAATGACTCTGGTTGTTGTTACTAAAAAGAACACACATGCAATGACACTAGTGGATCCATAGGTGCTATGTGAAAAGAACACACATGCAAAATGACTCTGGTTGTTACTGAAAAGAACACACATGCAATGACACTGGTGGATCCATGGGTGGATTGTGAAAAGAACACACATGCAATGACACTGGTGGATCCATATGTGGTATGTGAAAAGAACACATATGCAATGACTCTTGTTGTTGTTAGTGAAAATACCACACATGCAATGACACTGGTGGATCCATGTGGGGTCTCTAAAGAGAGCACACATATCAATGACTCTTGTTGTTGTTAGTAAAAAGAACACACATGCAATAACATCAGGATCCATGTGTGGTCTCTAAAGAGAGCACACATGCAATGACACTGGTTGTTGTTACTAAAAAGAACACATGCAGTGACAATGGTGGATCCATAGGTGGATTGTGAAGAGAACACACATGCAATGACACTGGTGGATCCATAGGTGGTATGTGAAAAGAACACACATGCAAAATGACTCTGGTTGTTGTTACTAAAAAGAACACACATGCAATGACACTGGTGGATCCATGGGTGGATTGTGAAAAGAGCACACATGCAATGATGTAGGGGTTCGTAGCATGGAAAACAAAAAATTTCTATCGCATACAAACAAACAAGCCAAGATCTATCTACTAGATTGTAGCAACGAGTCGATAGAGGAACTCACCCTCGAAGATTCCAAAGCGGTTAACGAGAGCAGATTCTCGTGGGTGATGTAGTCGTACTCTTTCCGATCTCAAGATCGCGTAGACGATCCTTCCAAAGGCCACGTTCCAGCAGCGCCCCGCAATGGTCACACGCTCGGGTACTGACGAAGACCTTCCTCTCCTTGTTCCAAAGAAAATGGAGGTTGTAGCACTCTCTCGCGATTCCGGCAAAGACAACGGGCGTGGTACCTAAGTAGAGGGAGATCCGCAGGCTTCGCCTTAAGCCGGTGCAAGTAGTATGGTGGAGCTTATGAGAGAGGCTATTAGTGGTCTAGTAATTAGACACACCAATTAGAAGGCTCTAAACCAATTAGAAGGCTCTAAACCGAAATAGCTCTAAACCGGGGTTTAGGTCTAGGGTTTAGATTAGAGGATAGGAACTTGTGTGTCTTAGGAGGGAGCCCTGCCCCTCCTTATATAGGTGGGAGGGGCTGGCCGGCCAAGGGGAGGGAGTGGAGTCCCTCCCCAACTCGGCTTGGGTGGGCGCCGGCTTGGGGAGGACTCCTCCCCAACTTCACCTCCTCCTCTTTCCCACTTCCCAAAATTGTTGCTTGACTTTCAAACTAGCTGCTTGACTTTTCAATTTAGGATTTAAATAAACCCTTTATTTTGGACAGCGAGAACACTTAGTACATGATGCAATCATTCCAACTTACAATGACACATTCATGTACCCTTCCTCCGGAGTGCCGGACATTCCGGGACCTTTCTAGAATGTTCCCATGAAAACACCGAACCATTCCCCAACTCAAACGGACTTTCCTTATATGAATCTTATTCTCCGACCATTCCGGATCTCCTCGATATCCCGAATCCCATCCGAGACCAACAACATTCGGTCTCTTTCTCATAATACCATAACTACTCAAACAACGTCGAATCCTTAAGTGTGTCTCCACGTTCGTGAATTATGCGACATGATCGAGACACTTCTCCGAACAATAACCAATAGAGGAATCTGAAATTCATATGGCTCCACATATTTCTACGATTACTTTGATCGAATGAACCACTTACATACGATACCAATTTCCCTTTGTCTCACGATATGTTACTTATCCGAGGTTATGATCACGGTATCTCCGCATACCTAGTTCAACCTCGCATCGATAAGTACTCTTTCTCGCTCCTGATATGTGATCCTCAGAGCCAGTCACATGCTTGCAAGCTAATTGGATGACATTTCACCGAGAGGGCCCAGAGTATCTCTATCCGTCATATTGATGGACAAATGCCACTCTTGATCCCTGTGTTTCAACCAATACTTTCCTAACACTCAATGCCACCTTTATAGCCACCTGTTACGGTGTGGTGTTTGATGACATCAAAGCATCCATCCAAAGAAAGGCAATATGCATGATCTCATGGTCGAAGGAATCAGGTTACTATGTATCAGAAAGCATATAGCAATTGAACTATTGAAATGACTTGATCTTTATGCTACGCTTATCTACAGGAGTATGTCCACCATATCATTCTCCTAACGATATGATCTTGTTGTTGATAACATCTCAATGTTCATGATATCGAAACCACAATCATCAATCAACCAACAAGCTAGTGAAGTATAGAGGCTATACTAGGGACTTCAAATTAAGTTTACAAATCACACAAGTATTAATGGTTTCCTTGTTAATACTATTATAGCATGAATGTAAACATTTATCATAAGTATGAAGATATGATAATAACCTACTTTATTATTGCCTCTTGGGCATATCTCCAACAGTCTCCCACTTGCACTAGAGTCAATAATCTAGTTTCAAACCTTTTGTGTATTCAACACCTATGGCTTTCTGGTGTTGTATGTACACGATTGCTAGTGGTTAACTGATCTCCGGATCTGACACTTCCAGTCCGTGTAATTGCATGTCTTTATGCCTCACGCATCACTCATTCTCTAATGAGATGGCTTTGTATAAATTTGGTCTTCCGGTGTGACCTTTAGTTCTTTGGGGTTAAAACATGTTGAAAATATTGTCGTACAATATATCTTCATAGTATTATCCCGCTGTGAACTACACCTAGTTTGATAACAAACTACTTGACACAAATGCCCTCTTGTGCTGCTATAATAGCAGTCATATACTTAGCCTTTTGTTGTAGTATCTGTCACAATGTCTTAACTTTGGAACTCATCCAAATCCATTATGGAACTCACTTTCCATTATATTGTGCCACCCTTAGTTTAGATTGAGATAAACTAAATTTGTACTTTGTGACAAAGCTAGTATCAATGTAGTACTTTTACAATGAACTAACCATCTATTTGTCACTTCTACAAATAATATACTCTTAGTTCTTCCAAAAGATCATAAGAATATCCTTACTATTGTCCAATGATCATCTTACAAATCATTCTGGTATTTGCTCACAACATTTAGAGCATAGGACATATCCGATTTGTACATATCACAGTATGATTGATATAAATACCTTTTGTGATTTCATACATCAAGTATCAATCTATACTTGAATCTTTGTTTCACTTACCAAGTGCTAATACACTTGAATATATCATCAACATTGAACTCTTTCAATCCTTTCTGTGCAACAAGAACCTTTCTTGTAGTTTCTATATTGAACTCATTCAATATCTCGTCTATGTACTTTTGGCACAACCATATTAGCATCTATTGATGCCAAATATTTGGGTTTTGCCTAAGTCTTTCATCGGGATGAAATTCTTAATATGTGTTAATAAAAGATACATTATTTCTAATCAACAATATGTCTTCCACATAATGTATTAGAAACATGTCTTAGCGCTCCCACTTAATTTCTTGCAAATGCAAGCATCTTCATTGTCTCCGATGAAATTAAACTCTTTTAACAGTTTCATCATAGTGAAGATTCCAACTCCGCTATGCTTACTTCAACCATTGAAGTTTGCATATGCTTTTAGCATCCTTTGAATTAACAAAACCCTTTGGACCGTGTTATGCACATGTCCTAGGTAACGATTCTATTAGAAGAACTTGTTTTGTTTATTCAACTACCATATAACAAAATTTATATGTAGTGGTTGCTACATTAATCCGTCTAGACTAAATATCACTATGAAAGATCAAATCTTGTCATAGTCAACCTTTGAACATTGCTGTGAACTTTTTCCCAACATGTCGACTATTTCATAGATGTGAAACATCCATGTCTACTTCTTTATAGATCCAAACACAACTGTAAGGTCTTACACCTTTCTCGAGGGTCCTTCAAGTTCAAAACTTGATTTCTCGTGTATGGAACTATCACGGATTATATGGCTTCAAGCCATTTGACGGAGTCAGGGCCCATCATCGCTTCTTTGCATGTAGTAGGTTCATTATTCTCAAATAATGATTCAACCCTCAAATCTTGGTATTTGATTGTTCATCCGACCTACTTGTTTCAATAGAAACTTAGACCTCCGTGACCACAACCTTTGAGGCACGTGAGCCATGAGCATTGTTGCTGCCTCCGGAACACTTTTCTTTGTGTCAACTCCTGCACATATAGCTAAGGTTCCTTTAACCTTATCAAAGTTCTATTGTCCTCCCACTTAACTTTTCACGAAAAAATTCTTCTCAAAGAAACTTGACGTTCTAAGCGACAAACACTTTTGTCTCCTGTTTACGGAAGAATACTTAAAAGAATACAAAGACAGTTTATCCGACTTTGGTTGCAAACAACTTTCTTATGCATAGCATACCAATTTTTAATAATGGACTAATTGGGTTTTATCCAAAACCATAACCTTTTTTGGGTTAATTTAAGGGGATTTTGTTGTAGCTCTTTAGTGGAAAACGGTAGTCTCTAAAGCTTTTAATCTTTAAAATATAATAGCAGTTTTATGGATTATACCTTCGATCTTACCATGTCAAACAAGGTTCAATTACATATCTCGAACGCTCCATACCCTTATGGTGTTTCGGGAAATGCAAATCCACAGAACGATTCCTTAAATCTTAGGTATTATGCTAAACTTGTAATTCAAATATCTTCCTTTATGATCTTATCATAAACTATTCATATTCTTGTTACAATGATTTTGCACTTCATCTTGAAAGTCTTTTGAACTTTTCAAATATTTCATACTTCATCCTTATTAAGTAAATATTCATATATTCACTCAAATTTTCGGAGAAAGCATATGAAGTTGAAATCCATCGCTCTTGACTACACATAATGGAGTTCGCAACAATATGCACAAGTTCCAATAAGCTAGTCTTTCGTTCCTTTTGGCCTATGAACGAAGTTTTAATTATCTCTAGGAAAGTTTCACAAACGTCATTTGATCAAAATCAAATAGACTCCAAAATTCCATCCATATGGATTTTCTTCATGTTTTCTTTCCAATATAATTTAAACGGCGATGTCACTTCCTAAGTGATCTTTTAATCAATTTGTCTTTCGACAATTTTAGCACTAGTTTTATGGATGTGATTTCTCCAACGAGATTTGTGAATCATCCATCTTTTATGGATTACGGCAATTATTTGAACAAACCTTTTTGTTCTCATAATACCTGATAAAACAAATCTTGAAGGCAAGCGTTGATGTTTAACGAGCAACAAAATAACCCTTTATTTTGTTCTCGATGAACATCACCACATATTCTTTTGCTAGTTACTTAGGCCATTGTAGTTCATGAATTGTGTTGTTTCGTATGACGATTCACACCAACAAATTCAGTATCAAATACTTAAGAACCACATCGTTTAACAAGCAAAGAGTATAGCCATAACATGTATATCATCTATATACTTAAACTGAACAATTCTAGTCTTTTCTTTTCTGCCATATACTTATGAGATTTTCTTTCAGTATTTCCTTTCCTGTTTTGAAAGAATCTATCAACATCAATAGTGGAGTCATACATATGACACATAATCCAAAGCGTGTATAATTAAATACAAATGTCTTTGAACTTGCACTTTGAAGTAGATCACCATTATCAAATATTTGGTGTTCTTTCAAATTCCTTTCTTTAGTAATCTCTTGGTGTAGTAAACATTTTACCTACATCAAATATTCACCCTCATCATGGACTTATCCATGATCTAGCTACTTTTAGCTTGTAACGGTGAATCGCGAGTATAATGTTGCTCTCCAAAACCTTTTGGAAGATTAGGACAACTAGTGTCTCCAACCTTTTGCAAATTCTCATCAAACATGAGAACATGACTTTGCCATATTATACTCTATCATGTTGTAACCAAAACTTCGCTTCGTATATCACAATATCTTCCACACATCATGGTTTCAAACAACTCTTTCAGATCCTAGATAACCTTGATATTAAGATAATCTTTTGAATATCAAGAATCATGGAGACAAACATGATACTCATATACTAACACTTTGGAATTGTCACTCTTGTTTTAATACCAATTATTAAACTTCATGGAGTAACCGGAACTTACTGAAAGTTTGCAATAGGACTTTAAACTTTAGATTAACACTTCAAAACAATACGATACCAGTCAGAAAGTAACTAACCAGAATTCTATAGTTCTATCATCTCAATTATAACTAAGCGCAAGGTGGTAAACGGATGCCAATGACTACAACAACTATGCAAATTCACTTTGATTTATTTATGATAAATTGAGTTCTAATTAATAATTAAATTAATCTAGGTGAACTCCCACTCAAAACAACATCCCTCACATTGTTTTAGTGATCACATGAACCAAATCCACCACATCAAAACCGATCATCACGAGAGTTGATATAGCTTTAATGGCGAACAATCAACATGTTCATCATATCTACTATATGACTCATGCTCTACCTTCGTAATCCGTGTTCCCGAGGCCATGTCGTACATGCTAGGCTCGCCAAGATCAAACCTTAGCTACCGCATAAGCAAATCTGGCTTGCTTACGTTGTATTCACCCGCGGAATCAAAGACACCCGATCATCACGTGGTGCTTGAGCAAAGCAAGCTTTGGCAACGGTGCATACTAAGGGTGAACACTTTAGAACTTGAAATTTATGTGTATAAGGATCATCTTATAATGCTACCGCTGCCTACTAAGCAATACAAGATGCATAAAGGATTAACATCACATGCAATTCATAATATGTGATATGATATGGCCTTTCTTCTTTGTGCTTTCGATCTCCATCTTCAAGCACGAACATGATCTCCATCATCACCGGCATAGCATCAAGGTCAATGACGCTTCTTCATGGTTGTCGTCCACCAGCTTCAACTATTACAACTACTTTGAATAGACACGCAGGTCTTAACAAAATTAAAGACAACCATAAGGCTCCTGCCGGTTGCCAACTTACAATAAGGAACATTGCATACATCAAATATAATCACAATCATGGCCATATCACATCATCAAGACACCCCGCAAAACAAAGTTAGACGCCTCTACTTTCTTTGCATATTTTACGTGGTTTGGGGCTTTCAATAAGTGTCGTTCTAACTTACGAACAAGAACCACAACATTGATACTAGCATTGTTGATTACCCGTTGTAAATTGGATCTTAACTATGCTAGGAGAAACAGGCACCCGCAAAGCCACTTATGCAATACAAGTTGCATGTCAAGCGTGGAGCAAGTCTCATGAACGATGTCATGTAAGGTTAGCCCGGGCCGCTTCATCCCAACATACCGCAAGATGCAAAGTACACAAAAAGCAATCTACAATAAAAGTATCAACGCCCACAATGACCATTGTGTTCTACTCGTGCAACAGATCTACATATAGACACGGCTCTGATACCCGAGGGGTTCGTAGCATGGAAAACAAAAATTTTCTATCGCATACAAACAAACAAGCCAAGATCTATCTACTAGATTGTAGCAACGAGTCGATAGAGGAACTCACCCTCGAAGATTCCAAAGCGGTTAACGAGAGCAGATTCTCGTGGGTGATGTAGTCGTACTCTTTCCGATCTCAAGATCGTGAGACGATCCTTCCAGCGCCACGTTCAGCCAGCGCTCCCGATCGGTCACACGTTCGATTTTCGACGAAGACCTTCCTCTCCTTGTTCCAAAGAAACGGAGGTTGTAGCACTCTCCTCGCGATTCCTAAGACAACGGCGTGGTACCGAAGTAGAGGGAGATCCCGCAGGCTTCGCCAAGCCTGCAGTATGGTGGAGCTTATGAGAGAGGCTATTAGTGGTCTAGTAATTAGACACACCAATTAGAAGGCTCTAAACCAATTAGAAGGCTCTAAACCAAAATAGCTCTAAACCGGGGTTTAGGTCTAGGGTTTAGATTAGAGGATAGGAACTTGTGTGTCTTAGGGAGCCTGCCCTCCTTATATAGGTGGGAGGGCTGGCCGGAGGGAGTGGAGTCCCTCCCCAACTCGGCTTGGTGGGGCGCCAGGAGGACTCCTCCCAACTCGGCTTCACCTCCTCCTCTTTCCCACTTCCCAAAATTGCCGCTTGACTTTCAAACTAGCCGTTTGACTTTTCAATTTAGGATTTAAATAAACCCTTTATTTTGGACAGCGAGAACACTTAGTACATGATGCAATCATTCCAACTTACAATGACACATTCATGTACCCTTCCCCTCGAGTGCCGGGACATTCCGGACCTTCTAGAATGTTCCCGATGAAAACACGGAACCATTCCCCAACTCAAACGGACTTTCCTTATATGAATCTTATTCTCCGGACCATTCCGGATCTCCTCGTGATATCCCGATCCCATCCGAGACTCAACAACATTCGGTCTCTTTCTCATAATACCATAACTACTCAAACAACGTCGAATCCTTAAGTGTGTCTCCCTACGGTTCGTGAATTATGCGGACATGATCGAGACACTTCTAACAATAACCAATAGAGGAATCTGGAAATTCATATGGCTCTACATATTTCTCGATTACTTTGCGATCGAATGAACCACTTACATACGATACCAATTTCCCTTTGTCTCACGATATGTTACTTATCCGAGGTTATGATCGTCGGTATCTCGCATACCTAGTTCAACCTCGTATCGATAAGTACTCTTTTCTCGTTCCCGTGATATGTGATCCCTTGTGAGCCAGTCACATGCTTGCAAGCTAATTGGATGACATTTCACCGAGAGGGCCCAGAGAATATCTATCCGTCATGTGGATGGACAAATCCCACTCTTGATCCATGTGTTTCAACCAATACTTTCCGAACACTCAATGCCACCTTTATAGCCACCCTGTTACGGTGTGGTGTTTGATGACATCAAAGCATCCATCCAGTAAAGGCAATATGCATGATCTCATGGTCGAAGGAATCAGGTTACTATGTATCAGAAAGCATATAGCAATTGAACTATTGAAATGACTTGATCTTTATGCTACGCTTATCTACAGGAGTATGTCCACCATATCATTCTCCTAACGATATGATCTTGTTGTTGATAACATCTCAATGTTCATGATATCGAAACCACAATCATCAATCAACCAACAAGCTAGTGAAGTATAGAGGCTATACTAGGGACTTCAAATTAAGTTTACAAATCACACAAGTATTAATGGTTTCCTTGTTAATACTATTATAGCATGAATGTAAACATTTATCATAAGTATGAAGATATGATAATAACCTACTTTATTATTGCCTCTTGGGCATATCTCCAACAAATGACACTGGTGGATCCATATGTGGTATGTGAAAAGAACACACATGCAATGACTCTGGTTGTTGTTAGTGAAAAGAACACACATGCAATGACACTAGTGGATCCATGTGTGGTCTCTGAAGAGTGCACACATTTCAATGAATCATGTTGTTGTTAGTAAAAATTACACACATGCAATGACACTGGTGGATCAATGTGGTCTCTGACATAACACACATGCAATGACACTGGTTGTTGTTACTAATAAGAACACACATGCAATGACACTGGTGGATCCATAGGTGGATTGTGAAGAGAACACACATGCAATGACACTGGTGGATCCATAGGTGGTATGTGAAAAGAACACACATGCAAAATGACTGGTTGTTGTTACTAAAAGAACACACATGCAATGACACTGGCGGATCCATGTGTGGTCTCTGTAGAGAACACGCATTTCAATGACAGTGGTGGATCCATAGGTGGATTGTGAAGAGAACACACATGCAATGACACTGGTTGTTGTTAGTGAAAAGAACACACATGCAATGACACTGGTGGATCCATAGGTGGTATGTGAGAAGAACACACATGCAAAATGTCTGGTTGTTGTTACTAAAAAGAACACACATGCAATGACACTGGTGGATCCATAGGTGGTATGTGAAAAGAACACACATGCAAAATGACCATGGTTGTTACTAAAAAGAACACACATGCAATGACACTGGTGGATCCATGGGTGGATTGTGAAAAGAACACACATGCAATGACACTGGTGGATCCATATGTGGTATGTGAAAATAACACACATGCAATGACTCTTGTTGTTGTTAGTGAAAAGAACACACATGCAATGACACTAGTGGATCCATGTGTGGTCTCTAAAGAGAGCACACATGTCAATGACTCTTGTTGTTGTTAGTAAAAAGAACACACATGCAATGACAATGGTGGATCAACGTGTGGTCTCTGAAGTGAGCACACATGCAATGACACTGGTTGTTGTTACTAAAAATAACACATGCAGTGACACTGGTGGATCCATAGTTGGATTGTGAAGAGAACACACATGCAATGACACTGGTGGATCCATAGGTGGTATGTGAAAAGAACACACATGCAAAATGACTCTAGTTGTTATTAAAAGGAACACAAATGCAATGACACCGGTGGATCCATGGGTGGATTGTGAAAAGAACACACATGCAATGACACTGGTGGATCCATAGGTAGTGTGTGAAAATAACACACATGCAAAATGACTCTAGTTGTTTCTAAAAAGAACACACATGCAATGACACTGGTGGATCCATAGGTGGTATGTGAAAAGATCACCCATGCAAAATGACTCTGGTAGTTGTTAGTGAAATAAACACACATGCAATGACATTGGTGGATCCATAGGTGGTATGTGAGAAGAACACACATTTCAATGACTCTGGTTGTTGTTACTAAAAAGAACACACATGCAATGACACTGGTGAATCCATAGGTGGTATGTGAAAAGAACACACATGCAAAATAACTCTGGTTGTTGTTACTAAAAAGAACACACATGCAATGACACTGGTGGATCCATGGGTGGATTGTGAAAAGAGCACACATGCAATGACACTGGTGGATCCATATGTGTTTGTGAAAAGAACACACATGCAATGACACTAGTGGATCCATGTGTGGTCTCTGAAGAGTGCACACATTTCAATGAATCTTGTTGTTGTTAGTAAAAATTACACACATGCAATGACACTGGTGGATCCATGTGTGGTCTCTGAACAGAACACACATGCAATGACACTGGTTGTTGTTACTAAAAAGAACACACATGCAATGACACTGGTGGATCCATAGGTGGATTGTGAAGAGAACACAAATGCAATGACACTGGTGGATCCATAGGTGGTATGTGAAAAGAACACACATGCAAAATAACTCTGGTTGTTACTAAAAAGAACACACATGCAATGGCACTGGTGGATCCATGTGTGGTCTCTGTAGAGAACACGCATTTCAATGACAGTGGTGGATCCATAGGTGGATTATGAAGAGAACACACATGCAATGACACTGGTTGTTGTTAGTGAAAAGAACACACATGCAATGACACTGGTGGATCCATAGGTGGTATGTGAGAAGAACACACATGCAAAATGTCTGGTTGTTGTTACTAAAAAGAACGCACATGCAATGACACTGGTGGATCCATAGGTGGTATGTGAAAAGAACACACATGCAAAATGACCATGGTTGTTACTAAAAAGAACACACATGCAATGACACTGGTGGATCCATGGGAGGATTGTGAAAAGAACACACATGCAATGACACTGGTGGATCCATATGTGGTATGTGAAAATAACACACATGCAATGACTCTTGTTATTGTTAGTGAAAAGAACACACATGCAATGACACTGGTGGATCCATGTGTGGTCTCTAAAGAGAGCACACATGTCAATGACTCTTGTTGTTGTTAGTAAAAAGAACACACATGCAATGACACTGGTGGATCAACGTGTGGTCTCTGAAGTGAGCACACATGCAATGACACTGGTTGTTGTTACTAAAAAGAACACATGCAGTGACACTAGTGGATCCATAGTTGGATTGTGAAGAGAACACACATGCAATGACACTGGTGGATCCATAGGTGGTATGTGAAAAGAACACACATGCAAAATGACTCTGGTTGTTATTAAAAGGAACACAAATGCAATGACACCGGTGGATCCATGGGTGGATTGTGAAAAGAACACACATGCAATAACACTCGTGGATCCATAGGTAGTATGTGAAAATAACACACATGCAAAATGACTCTAGTTGTTTCTAAAAAGAACACACATGCAATGACACTGGTGGATCCATAGGTGGTATGTGAAGAGATCACCCATGCAAAATGACTCTGGTAGTTGTTAGTAAAATAAACACACATGCAATGACATTGGTGGATCCATAGGTGGTATGTGAGAAGAACACACATTTCAATGACTCTGGTTGTTGTTACTAAAAAGAACACACATGCAATGACACTGGTGAATCCATAGGTGGTATGTGAAAAGAACACACATGCAAAATAACTCTGGTTGTTGTTACTAAAAAGAACACACATGCAATGACACTGGTGGATCCATGGGTGGATTGTGAAAAGAGCACACATGCAATGACACTGGTGGATCCATATGTGGTATGTGAAAAGAACACACATGCAATGACACTAGTGGATCCATGTGTGGTCTCTGAAGAGTGCACACATTTCAATGAATCTTGTTGTTGTTAGTAAAAATTACACACATGCAATGACACTGGTGGATCCATGTGTGGTCTCTGAACAGAACACACATGCAATGACACTGGTTGTTGTTACTAAAAAGAACACACATGCAATGACACTGGTGGATCCATAGGTGGATTGTGAAGAGAACACACATGCAATGACACTGGTGGATCCATAGGTGGTATGTGAAAAGAACACACATGCAAAATAACTCTGGTTGTTACTAAAAAGAACACACATGCAATGGCACTGGTGGATGCATTTGTGGTCTCTGAAGAGAACACACATGCAATGACACTAGTTGTTGTTACTAGAAAGAACACACATGCAATGACACTGGTGGATCCATAGGTGGACTGTGAAGAGAACACACATGCAATGAAACTGGTGGATCCATAGGTGGTATGTTAAAAGAAGACACATGCAAAATGACTGGTTGTTGTTACTAAAAAGAACACACATGCAATAACACTGGTGGATCCATGTGTGGTCTCTATGGAGAACACGCATTTCAATAACACTGGTGGATCCATAGGTGGATTGTGAAGAGAACACACATGCAATGACACTGGTTGTTGTTAGTGAAAAGAACACACATGCAATGACACTGGTGGATCCATAGGTGGTATGTGAGAAGAACACACATGCATAATGACTCTGGTTGTTGTTACTAAAAAGAACACACATGCAATGACACTGGTGGATCCATAGGTGCTATGTGAAAAGAACACACATGCAAAATGACTCTGGTTGTTACTAAAAAGAACACACATGCAATGACACTGGTGGATCCATGGGTGGATTGTGAAAAGAACACACATGCAATGACACTGGTGGATCCATATGTGGTATGTGAAAAGAACACATATGCAATGACTCTTGTTGTTGTTGTTAGTGAAAACAACACACATGCAATAACACTTGTGGATCCATGTGTGGTCTCTGAAGAGAGCACACATATCAATGACTCTTGTTGTTGTTAGTAAAAAGAACACACATGTAATGACACTGGTGGATCCATGTGTGGTCTCTAAAGAGAGCACACATGCAATGACACTGGTTGTTGTTAGTAAAAAGAACACATGCAATGCCACTGGTGGATCCATACGTGGATTGTGAAGAGAACACACATGCAATGACACTGGTGGATCCATAGGAGGTATGTGAAAAGAACACACATGCAAAATGACTCTGGTTGTTGTTACTAAAAAGAATACACATGCAATGACACTGGTGGATCCATGGGTGGATTGTGAAATGAGCACACATACAATGACACTGGTGGATCCATATGTGGTATGTGAAAAGAACACACATGCAATGACTCTGGTTGTTGTTAGTGAAAAGAACACACATGCAATGACACTGGTGGATCCATGTGTGGTCTCTAAAGAGAGCACACATATCAATGACTCTTGTTGTTGTTAGTAAAAAGAACACACATGCAATGACACTGGTGGATCCATGTATGGTCTCTGAAGAGAACACACATGCAATGACACTGGTTGTTGTTACTAAAAAGAACACACATGCAATGACACTGGTGGATGCATAGGTGGATTGTGAAGAGAACACACATGCAATGACACTGGTGGATCCATAGGTGGTATGTGAAAAGAACACAGATGCAAAATGACTGGTTGTTGTTACTAAAAAGAACACACATGCAATGACACTGGTGGATCCATGTGTGGTCTCTGTAGAGAAGACACATTTCAATGACAGTGGTGGATCCATAGGTGGATTGTGAAGAGAACACACATGCAATAACACTGGTTGTTGTTTGTGAAAAGAATACACATGCAATGACACTGGTGGATCCATAGGTGGTATGTGAGAAGAACACACATGCAAAATGTCTGGTTCTTGTTACTAAAAAGAACACACATGCAATGACACTGGTGGATCCATAGGTGGTATGTGAAAAGAACACACATGCAAAATGACCATGGTTGTTACTAAAAAGAACACACATGCAATGACACTCGTGGATCCATGGGTGGATTGTGAAAAGAACACACATGCAATGACACTGGTGGATCCATATGTGGTATGTGAAAATAACACACATGCAATGACTCTTGTTGTTGTTAGTGAAAAGAACACACATGCAATAACACTGGTGGATCCATGTGTGGTCTCTAAAGAGAGCACACATGTCAAAGACTCTTGTTGTTATTAGTAAAAAGAACACACATGCAATGACACTGGTGGATCAACGTGTGGTCTCTGAAGTGAGCACACATGCAATGACACTGGTTGTTGTTACTAAAAAGAACACATGCAGTGACACTGGTGGATCCATAGTTGGATTGTGAAAAGAACACACATGCAATGACACTGGTGGATCCATAGGTGGTATGTGAAAATAACACACATGCAAAATGACTCTAGTTGTTTCTAAAAAGAACACACATGCAATGACACTGGTGGATCCATAGGTGGTATGTGAACAGATCACCCATGCAAAATGACTCAGGTAGTTGTTAGTGAAATAAACACACATGCAATGACATTGGTGGATCCATAGGTGGTATGTGAGAAGAACACACATTTCAATGACTCTGGTTGTTGTTACTAAAAAGAACACACATGCAATGACACTGGTGAATCCATAGGTGGTATGTGAAAAGAACACACATGCAAAATAACTCTGGTTGTTGTTACTAAAAAGAACACACATGCAATGACACTGGTGGATCCATGGGTGGATTGTGAAAAGAGCACACATGCAATGACACTGGTGGATCCATATGTGGTATGTGAAAAGAACACACATGCAATGACACTAGTGGATCCATGTGTGGTCTCTGAAGAGTGCACACATTTCACTGAATCTTGTTGTTGTTAGTAAAAATTACACACATGCAATGACACTGGTGGATCAATGTGTGGTCTCTGAACAGAACACACATGCAATGACACTGGTTGTTGTTACTAAAAAGAACACACATGCAATGACACTGGTGGATCCATAGGTGGATTGTGAAGAGAACACACATGCAATGACACTGGTGGATCCATAGGTGGTATGTGAAAAGAACACACATGCAAAATAACTCTGGTTGTTACTAAAAAGAACACACATGCAATGGCACTGGTGGATGCATTTGTGGTCTCTGAAGAGAACACACATGCAATGACACTAGTTGTTGTTACTAGAAAGAACACACATGCAATGACACTGGTGGATCCATAGGTGGACTGTGAAGAGAACACACATGCAATGACGCTGGTGGATCCATAGGTGGTATGTTAAAAGAAGACACATGCAAAATGACTGGTTGTTGTTACTAAAAAGAACACACATGCAATAACACTGGTGGATCCATGTGTGGTCTCTATAGAGAACACGCATTTCAATAACACTGGTGGATCCATAGGTGGATTGTGAAGAGAACACACATGCAATGACACTAGTTGTTGTTAGTGAAAAGAACACACATGCAATGACACTGGTGGATCCATAGGTGGTATGTGAGAAGAACACACATGCATAATGACTCTGGTTGTTGTTACTAAAAAGAACACACATGCAATGACACTGGTGGATCCATAGGTGGACTGTGAAGAGAACACACATGCAATGACACTGGTGGATCCATAGGTGGTATGTGAAAAGAAGACACATGCAAAATGACTGGTTGTTGTTACTAAAAAGAACACACATGCAATAACACTGGTGGATCCATGTGTGGTCTCTATAGAGAACACGCATTTCAATAACACTGGTGGATCCATAGGTGGATTGTGAAGAGAACACACATGCAATGACACTGGTTGTTGTTAGTGAAAAGAACACACATGCAATGACACTGGTGGATCCATAGGTGGTATGTGAGAAGAACACACATGCATAGTGACTCTCGTTGTTGTTACTAAAAAGAACACACATGCAATGACACTGGTGGATCCATAGGTGCTATGTGAAAAGAACACACATGCAAAATGACTCTGGTTGTTACTAAAAAGAACACACATGCAATGACACTGGTGGATCCATGGGTGGATTGTGAAAAGAACACACATGCAATGACACTGGTGGATCCATATGTGGTATGTGAAAAGAACACATATGCAATGACTCTTGTTGTTGTTAGTGAAAACAACACACATGCAATAACACTTGTGGATCCATGTGTGGTCTCTAAAGAGAGCACACATATCAATGACTCTTGTTGTTGTTAGTAAAAAGAACACACATGTAATGACACTGGTGGATCCATGTGTGGTCTCTGAAGAGAGCACACATGCAATGACACTGGTCGTTGTTACTAAAAAGAACACACATGCAATGACACTGGTGGATCCATGTATGGTCTCTGAAGAGAACACACATGCAATGACACTGGTCGTTGTTACTAAAAAGAACACACATGCAATGACACTGGTGGATCCATAGGTGGATTGTGAAGAGAACACACATGCAATGACACTTGTGGATCCATAGGTGGTATGTGAAAAGAACACACATGCAAAATGACAAGTTGTTGTTACTAAAAAGAACACACATGCAATGACACTGGTGGATCCATGTGTGGTCTCTGCAGAGAACACGCATTTCAATGACACTGGTGGATCCATAGGTGGATTGTGAAGAGAACACACATGCAATGATTCTGGTTGTTGTTAGTGAAAAGAACACACATGCAATGACACTGGTGGATCCATAGGTGCTATGTGAGAAGAACACCCATGCAAAATGACTCTGGTTGTTGTTACTAAAAAGAACGCACATGCAATGACACTGGTGGATCCATAGGTGGATTGTGAAATGAACACACATGCAATGACACTGGTGGAATCCATGGGTTGATTGTGAAAAGAAAACACATGCAATGATTCTGGTGGTTGTTACTAAAAAGAACACACATGCAATGACACTTGTGGATCCATAGGTGGTATGTGAAGAGATCACACATGCAAAATGACTCTGGTTGTTGTTACTAAAAAGAACACACATAAAATGACACTAGTGGATCCATGGGTGGATTGTGAAATGAACACACATTTCAATGACACTGGTGGATTCATAGGTGGTATGTGAAAAGAACACACATGCAAAATGACTCTGGTTGTTGTTACTAAAGAGAACATACATGCAATGACACTAGTGGATCCATGGGTGGATTATGAAAAGAGCACACATGCAGTGACACTGGTGTATCCATATGTGGTATGTGGAAAGAACACACATGCAATGACTCTGGTTGTTGTTAGTGAAAAGAACACACATGCAATGACACTGGTGGATCCATGTGTGGTCTCTAAAGAGAGCACACATTTCAATGACTCTTGTTGTTGTTAGTAAAAAGAACACACATGCAATAAAACTAGTGGATCCATGTGTGGTCTCTGAAGAGAGCACACATGCAATGACACTGGTTGTTGTTACTAAAAAGAACACATGCAATGACACTGGTGGATCCATTGGTGGATTGTGAAGAGAACACACATGAAATGACACTGGTTGTTGTTAGTGAAAAGAACACACAAGCAATGACACTGGTGGATCCATAGGTGGTATGTGAGAAGAACACACATGCAAAATGACTCTGGTTGTTGTTACTAAAAAGAACACACATGCAATGACACTGGTGGATCCATAGGTGCTATGTGAAAAGAACACACATGCAAAATTACTCTGGTTGTTACTAAAAAGAACACACATGCAATGACACTGGTGGATCCATGGGTGGATTGTGAAAAGAACACACATGCAATGACACTGGTGGATCCATATGTGGTATGTGAAAAGAACACATATGCAATGACTCTTGTTGTTGTTAGTGAAAAGAACACACATGCAATGACACTGGTGGATCCATGTGTGGTCTCTAAAGAGAGCACACATATCAATGACTCTTGTTGTTGTTAGTAAAAAGAACACACATGCAATGACACTGGTGGATCCATGTGTGGTCTCTAAAGAGAGCACACATGCAATGACACTGGTTGTTGTTACTAAAAAGAACACATGCAATGACACTGGTGGATCCATAGGTGGATTGTGAAGAGAACACACATGCAATGACACTGGTGGATCCATAGGTGGTATGTGAAAAGAACACACATGCAAAATGACTCTGGTTGTTGTTACTAAAAAGAACACACATGCAATGACACTGGTGGATCTATGGGTGGATTGTGAAAAGAGCACACATGCAATGACACTGGTGGATCCATATGTGGTATGTGAAAAGAACACACATGCAATGACTCTGGTTGTTGTTAGTGAAAAGAACACACTTGCAATGACACTAGTGGATCCATGTGTGGTCTCTAAAGAGTGCACACATTTCAACGACTCTTGTTGTTGTTAGTAAAAATAACACACATGCAATGACACTGGTGGATCCATGTGTGGTCTCTGAACAGAACACACATGCAATGACACTAGTTGTTGTTACTAAAAAGAACACACATGCAATGACACTGGTGGATCCATTGGTGGATTGTGAAGAGAACACACATGCAATGACACTGGTGGATCCATAGGTGGTATGTGAAAAGAACACACATGCAAAATGACTGGTTGTTCTTACTAAAAAGAACACACATGCAAGGACACTAGTGGATCCATGTGTGGTCTCCGTAGAGAACACACATTTCAATGACAGTGGTGGATCCATAGGTGGATTGTGAAGAGAACACACATGCAATGACATTGGTTGTTAGCGAAAATAACACACATGCAATGACACTGGTGGAACCATAGGTGGTATGTGAGACGAACACACATGCAGAATGACTCGTTGTTGTTACTAAAAAGAACACACATGCAATGACACTGGTGTATCCATAGCTGGTATATGAAAAGAACACACATGCAAAATGACTCTGGTTGTTACTAAAAAGAACACACATGCAATGACACTGGTGGATCCATGGGTGGATTGTGAAAAGAACACACATGCAATGACACTGGTGGATCCATATGTGGTATGTGAAAATAACACACATGCAATGATTCTTGTTGTTGTTAGTGAAAAGAACACACATGCAATGACACTGGTGGATCCATGTGTGGTCTCTAAAGAGAGAACACATGTCAATGACTCTTGTTGTTGTTAGTAAAAAGAACACACATGCAATGACACTGGTGGATCCATGTGTGGTCTCTGAAGAGAGCACACATGCAATGACACTGGTTGTTGTTACTAAAAAGAACACATGCAGTGACACTGGTGGATCCATAGGTGGATTGTGAAGAGAACACACATGCAATGACACTGGTGGATCCATAGGTGGTATGTGAAAGAACACACATGCAAAATGACTCGGTTGTTATTAAAAAGAACACAAATGCAATGACACCGGTGGATCCATGGGTGGATTGTGAAAAGAACACACATGCAATGACACTGGTGGATCCATATGTGGTATGTGAAAATAACACACATGCAATGACTATTGTTGTTGTTAGTGAAAAGAACACACATGCAATGACTATTGTTGTTGTTAGTGAAAAGAACACACATGCAATGACACTGGTGGATCCATGTGTGGTCTCTAAAGAGAGCACACATGTCAATGACTCTTGTTGTTGTTAGTAAAAACAACACACATGCAATGACACTGGTGGATCCATGTGTGGTCTCTGAAGAGAGCACACATGCAATGACACTGGTTGTTGTTACTAAAAAGAACACATGCAGTGACACTGGTGGATCCATAGGTGGATTGTGAAGAGAACACACATGCAATGACACTGGTGGATCCATAGGTGGTATGTGAAAAGAACACACATGCAAAATGACTCTGGTTGTTATTAAAAAGAACACAAATGCAATGGCACCGGTGTATCCATGGGTGGATTGTGAAAAGAACAGACATGCAATGACACTGGTGGATCCATAGGTGGTATGTGAAAAGAACACACATGCAAAATGACTCTGGTTGTTACTAAAAAGAACACACATGCAATGACACTGGTGGATCCATATGTGGTATGTGAAAATAACACACATGCAATGACTATTGTTGTTGTTAGTGAAAAGAACACACATGCAATGACACTGGTGGATCCATGTGTGGTCTCTAAAGAGAGCACACATGTCAATGACTCTTTTTGTTGTTAGTAAAAAGAACACACATGCAATGACACTGGTGGATCCATGTGTGGTCTCTGAAGAGAGCACACATGCAATGACACTGGTTGTTGTTACTAAAAAGAACACATGCAGTGACACTGGTGGCTCCATAGGTGGATTGTGAAGAGAACACACATGCAATGACACTAGTGGATCCATAGGTGGCATGTGAAAAGAACACACATGCAAAATGACTCTGGTTGTTATTAAAAAGAACACAAATGCAATGACACCGGTGGATCTATGGGTGGATTGTGAAAAGAGCACACATGCAATGACACTGGTGGATCCATATGTGGTATGTGAAAAGAACACACATGCAATGACTCTGGTTGTTGTTAGTGAAAAGAACACACTTGCAATGACACTAGTGGATCCATGTGTGGTCTCTGAAGAGTGCACACATTTCAACGACTCTTGTTGTTGTTAGTAAAAATAACACACATGCAATGACACTGGTGGATCCATGTGTGGTCTCTGAACAGAACACACATGCAATGACACTAGTTGTTGTTACTAAAAAGAACACACATGCAATGACACTGGTGGATCCATTGGTGGATTGTGAAGAGAACACACATGCAATGACACTGGTGGATCCATAGGTGGTATGTGAAAAGAACACACATGCAAAATGACTGGTTGTTCTTACTAAAAAGAACACACATGCAAGGACACTAGTGGATCCATGTGTGGTCTCCGTAGAGAACACGCATTTCAATGACAGTGGTGGATCCATAGGTGGATTGTGAAGAGAACACACATGCAATGACACTGGTTGTTAGCGAAAAGAACACACATGCAATGACACTGGTGGAACCATAGGTGGTATGTGAGACGAACACACATGCAGAATGACTCGTTGTTGTTACTAAAAAGAACACACATGCAATGACACTGGTGTATCCATAGCTGGTATATGAAAAGAACACACATGCAAAATGACTCTGGTTGTTACTAAAAAGAACACACATGCAATGACACTGGTGGATCCATGGGTGGATTGTGAAAAGAACACACATGCAATGACACTGGTGGATCCATATGTGGTATGTGAAAATAACACACAGGCAATGAGTCTTGTTGTTAGTGAAAAGAACACACATGCAATGACACTGGTGGATCCATGTGTGGTCTCTAAAGAGAGAACACATGTCAATGACTCTTGTTGTTGTTAGTAAAAAGAACACACATGCAATGACTGGTGGATCCATGTGGTCTCTGAAGAGAACACACATGCAATGACACTGGTTGTTGTTACTAAAAAGAACACATGCAGTGACACTGGTGGATCCATAGTTGGATTGTGAAGAACACACATGCAATGACACTGGTGGATCCATAGGTGGTATGTGAAAAGAACACACATGCAAAATGACTCTGGTTGTTATTAAAAAGAACACAAATGCAATGACACCGGTGGATCCATGGGTGGATTGTGAAAAGAACACACATGCAATGACACTGGTGGATCCATATGTGGTATGTGAAAATAACACACATGCAATGACTATTGTTGTTGTTAGTGAAAAGAACACACATGCAATGACTATTGTTGTTGTTAGTGAAAAGAACACACATGCAATGACACTGGTGGATCCATGTGTGGTCTCTAAAGAACACACATGTCAATGACTCTTGTTGTTGTTAGTAAAAACAACACACATGCAATGACACTGGTGGATCCATGTGTGGTCTCTGAAGAGAGCACACATGCAATGACACTGGTTGTTGTTACTAAAAAGAACACATGCAGTGACACTGGTGGATCCATAGGTGGATTGTGAAGAGAACACACATGCAATGACACTGGTGGATCCATAGGTGGTATGTGAAAAGAACACACATGCAAAATGACTCTGGTTGTTGTTACTAAAAAGAACACACATGCAATGACACTGGTGGATCCATGGGTGGATTGTGAAAAGAACACACATGCAATGACACTGGTGGATCCATATGTGGTATGTGAAAATAACACACATGCAATGACTCTTGTTGTTGTTAATGAAAAGAACACACATGCAATGACACTGGTGGATCCATGTGTGGTCTCTAAAGAGAGCACACATGTCAATTACTCTTGTTGTTTTTAGTAAAAAGAACACACATGCAATGACACTGGTGGATCCATGTGTGGTCTCTGAAGAGAGCACACATGCAATGACACTGGTTGTTGTTACTAAAAAGAACACATGCAGTGACACTGGTGGATCCATAGGTGGATTGTGAAGAGAACACACATGCAATGACACTGGTGGATCCATAGGTGGTATGTGAAAATAACACACATGCAAAATGACTCTGGTTGTTATTAAAAAGAACACAAATGCAATGACACCGGTGGATCCATGGGTGGATTGTGAAAAGAACACACATGTAATGACACTGGTGGATCCATAGGTGGTATGTGAAAAGAACACACATGCAAAATGACTCTAGTTGTTTCTAAAAAGAACACACATGCAATGACACTGGTGGATCCATAGGTGGTATGTGAAGAGATCACCCATGCAATGACTATTGTTGTTGTTATTGAAAAGAACACACATGCAATGACACTGGTGGATCCATGTGTGGTCTCTAAAGAGAGCACACATATCAATGACTCTTGTTGTTGTTAGTAAAAAGAACACACATGCAATGACACTGGTGGATCCATGTGTGGTCTCTAAAGAGAGCACACATGCAATGACACTGGTTGTTGTTACTAAAAGAACACATGCAGTGACACTAGTGGATCCATAGGTGGATTGTGAAGAGAACACATGCAATGACACTAGTGGATCCATAGGTGGTATGTGAAAAGAACACACATGCAAAATGACTCTGGTTGTTATTAAAAAGAACACAAATGCATTGACACCGGTGGATCCATGGGTGGATTGTGAAAAGAACACACATGCAATGACACTGGTGGATCCATAGGTGGTATGTGAAAAGAACACACATGCAAAATGACTCTAGTTGTTTCTAAAAAGAACACACATGCAATGACACTGGTGGATCCATTGGTGGTATGTGAAGAGATCACCCATGCAAAATGACTCTGGTAGTTGTTAGTGAAATAAACACACATGCAATGACATTGGTGGATCCATAGGTGGTATGTGAGAAGAACACACATTTCAATGACTCTGGTTGTTGTTACTAAAAAGAACACACATGCAATGACACTGGTGGATCCATAGGTGGTATGTGAAAAGAACACACATGCAAAATGACTCTGGTTGTTGTTTCTAAAAAGAACGCACATGCAATGACACTGGTGGATCCATGGGTGGATTGTGAAAAGACCACACATGCACTGACACTGGTGGATCCATGTGTGGTATGTGAAAAGAACACACATGCAATGACTTTTGTTGTTGTTAGTGAAAAGAACACACATGCAATGACACTGGTGGATCCCTGTGTGGTCTCTAAAGAGAGAACACATTTCAATGACTCTTGTTGTTGCTAGTAAAAAGAACACACATGCAATGACACTGGTGGATCCAT
The DNA here is from genome assembly GCA_023614405.1 of Avena insularis. Classification (NCBI taxonomy): domain Eukaryota; kingdom Viridiplantae; phylum Streptophyta; class Magnoliopsida; order Poales; family Poaceae; genus Avena; species Avena insularis. The sequence goes on from CM042686.1 coordinate 538,458,140, forward strand.
AGGTGGATTGTGAAGAGAACACACATGCAATAACACTGGTGGATCCATAGGTGGTATGTGAAAAGAACCCACATGCAAAATGACTCTGGTTATTATTAAAAAGAACACAAATGCAATGACACCGGTGGATCCATGGGTGGATTGTGAAAAGAACACACATGCAATGACACTGGTGGATCCATAGGTGGTATGTGAAAAGAACACACATGCAAAATGACTCTAGTTGTTTCTAAAAAGAACACACATGCAATGACACTAGTGGATCCATAGGTGGTATGTGAAGAGATCACCCATGCAAAATGACTCTGGTAGTTGTTAGTGAAATAAACACACATGCAATGACATTGGTGGATCCATAGGTGGTATGTGAGAAGAACACACATTTCAATGACTCTGGTTGTTGTTACTAAAAAGAACACACATGCAATGACACTGGTGGATCCATAGGTGGTATGTGAAAAGAACACACATGCAAAATGACTCTGGTTGTTGTTACTAAAAAGAACGCACATGCAATGACACTGGTGGATCCATGGGTGGATTGTGAAAAGACCACACATGCACTGACACTGGTGGATCCATAGGTGGTATGTGAAAAGAACATACATGCAATGACTCTGGTTGTTGTTAGTGAAAAGAACACACATGCAATGACACTGGTGGATCCATGCGTGGTCTCTAAAGAGAGCACACATTTCAATGACTCTTGTTGTTGTTAGTAAAAAGAACACACATGCAATGACACTGGTGGATCCATGTGTGGTCTCTGAAGAGAGCACATATGCAATGACACTGGATGTTGTTACTAAAAAGAACACATGCAATGACACTGGTGGATCCATAGGTGGATTGTGAAGAGAACACCCATGCAATGACACTGGTGGATCCATAGGTGGTATGTGAAAAGAACACACATGCAAAATGACTCTGGTTGTTACTAAAAAGAACACACATGCAATGACACCGGTGGATCCATGGGTGGATTGTGAAAAGAACACACAAGCAATGACACTGGTGGATCCATATGTGGTATGTGAAAATAACACACATGCAATGACTATTGTTGTTGTTAGTGAAAAGAACACACATGCAATGACACTGGTGGATCCATGTGTGGTCTCTAAAGAGAGCACACATGTCAATGACTCTTGTTGTTGTTAGTAAAAAGAACACACATGCAATGACACTGGTGGATCCATTGGTGGATTGTGAAGAGAACACACATGCAATGACACTGGTGGATCCATAGGTGGTATGTGAAAAGAACACACATGCAAAATGACTGGTTGTTCTTACTAAAAAGAACACACATGCAAGGACACTAGTGGATCCATGTGTGGTCTCCGTAGAGAACACGCATTTCAATGACAGTGGTGGATCCATAGGTGGATTGTGAAGAGAACACACATGCAATGACACTGGTTGTTAGCGAAAAGAACACACATGCAATGACACTGGTGGAACCATAGGTGGTATGTGAGACGAACACACATGCAGAATGACTCGTTGTTGTTACTAAAAAGAACACACATGCAATGACACTGGTGTATCCATAGCTGGTATATGAAAAGAACACACATGCAAAATGACTCTGGTTGTTACTAAAAAGAACACACATGCAATGACACTGGTGGATCCATGGGTGGATTGTGAAAAGAACACACATGCAATGACACTGGTGGATCCATATGTGGTATGTGAAAATAACACACATGCAATGATTCTTGTTGTTGTTAGTGAAAAGAACACACATGCAATGACACTGGTGGATCCATGTGTGGTCTCTAAAGAGAGAACACATGTCAATGACTCTTGTTGTTGTTAGTAAAAAGAACACACATGCAATGACACTGGTGGATCCATGTGTGGTCTCTGAAGAGAGCACACATGCAATGACACTGGTTGTTGTTACTAAAAAGAACACATGCAGTGACACTGGTGGATCCATAGGTGGATTGTGAAGAGAACACACATGCAATGACACTGGTGGATCCATAGGTGGTATGTGAAAAGAACACACATGCAAAATGACTCTGGTTGTTATTAAAAAGAACACAAATGCAATGACACCGGTGGATCCATGGGTGGATTGTGAAAAGAACACACATGCAATGACACTGGTGGATCCATATGTGGTATGTGAAAATAACACACATGCAATGACTATTGTTGTTGTTAGTGAAAAGAACACACATGCAATGACTATTGTTGTTGTTAGTGAAAAGAACACACATGCAATGACACTGGTGGATCCATGTGTGGTCTCTAAAGAGAGCACACATGTCAATGACTCTTGTTGTTGTTAGTAAAAACAACACACATGCAATGACACTGGTGGATCCATGTGTGGTCTCTGAAGAGAGCACACATGCAATGACACTGGTTGTTGTTACTAAAAAGAACACATGCAGTGACACTGGTGGATCCATAGGTGGATTGTGAAGAGAACACACATGCAATGACACTGGTGGATCCATAGGTGGTATGTGAAAAGAACACACATGCAAAATGACTCTGGTTGTTACTAAAAAGAACACACATGCAATGACACTGGTGGATCCATGGGTGGATTGTGAAAAGAACACACATGCAATGACACTGGTGGATCCATATGTGGTATGTGAAAATAACACACATGCAATGACTCTTGTTGTTGTTAATGAAAAGAACACACATGCAATGACACTGGTGGATCCATGTGTGGTCTCTAAAGAGAGCACACATGTCAATTACTCTTGTTGTTTTTAGTAAAAAGAACACACATGCAATGACACTGGTGGATCCATGTGTGGTCTCTGAAGAGAGCACACATGCAATGACACTGTTGTTGTTACTAAAAAGAACACATGCAGTGACACTGGTGGATCCATAGGTGGATTGTGAAGAGAACACACATGCAATGACACTGGTGGATCCATAGGTGGTATGTGAAAATAACACACATGCAAAATGACTCTGGTTGTTATTAAAAAGAACACAAATGCAATGACACCGGTGGATCCATGGGTGGATTGTGAAAAGAACACACATGTAATGACACTGGTGGATCCATAGGTGGTATGTGAAAAGAACACACATGCAAAATGACTCTAGTTGTTTCTAAAAAGAACACACATGCAATGACACTGGTGGATCCATAGGTGGTATGTGAAGAGATCACCCATGCAATGACTATTGTTGTTGTTATTGAAAAGAACACACATGCAATGACACTGGTGGATCCATGTGTGGTCTCTAAAGAGAGCACACATATCAATGACTCTTGTTGTTGTTAGTAAAAAGAACACACATGCAATGACACTGGTGGATCCATGTGTGGTCTCTAAAGAGAGCACACATGCAATGACACTGGTTGTTGTTACTAAAAAGAACACATGCAATGACACTAGTGGATCCATAGGTGGATTGTGAAGAGAACACACATGCAATGACACTAGTGGATCCATAGGTGGTATGTGAAAAGAACACACATGCAAAATGACTCTGGTTGTTATTAAAAAGAACACAAATGCATTGACACCGGTGGATCCATGGGTGGATTGTGAAAAGAACACACATGCAATGACACTGGTGGATCCATAGGTGGTATGTGAAAAGAACACACATGCAAAATGACTCTAGTTGTTTCTAAAAAGAACACACATGCAATGACACTGGTGGATCCATTGGTGGTATGTGAAGAGATCACCCATGCAAAATGACTCTGGTAGTTGTTAGTGAAATAAACACACATGCAATGACATTGGTGGATCCATAGGTGGTATGTGAGAAGAACACACATTTCAATGACTCTGGTTGTTGTTACTAAAAAGAACACACATGCAATGACACTGGTGGATCCATAGGTGGTATGTGAAAAGAACACACATGCAAAATGACTCTGGTTGTTGTTTCTAAAAAGAACGCACATGCAATGACACTGGTGGATCCATGGGTGGATTGTGAAAAGACCACACATGCACTGACACTGGTGGATCCATGTGTGGTATGTGAAAAGAACACACATGCAATGACTTTTGTTGTTGTTAGTGAAAAGAACACACATGCAATGACACTGGTGGATCCCTGTGTGGTCTCTAAAGAGAGAACACATTTCAATGACTCTTGTTGTTGCTAGTAAAAAGAACACACATGCAATGACACTGGTGGATCCATAGGTGGATTGTGAAGAGAACACACATGCAATAACACTGGTGGATCCATAGGTGGTATGTGAAAAGAACCCACATGCAAAATGACTCTGGTTATTATTAAAAAGAACACAAATGCAATGACACCGGTGGATCCATGGGTGGATTGTGAAAAGAACACACATGCAATGACACTGGTGGATCCATAGGTGGTATGTGAAAAGAACACACATGCAAAATGACTCTAGTTGTTTCTAAAAAGAACACACATGCAATGACACTAGTGGATCCATAGGTGGTATGTGAAGAGATCACCCATGCAAAATGACTCTGGTAGTTGTTAGTGAAATAAACACACATGCAATGACATTGGTGGATCCATAGGTGGTATGTGAGAAGAACACACATTTCAATGACTCTGGTTGTTGTTACTAAAAAGAACACACATGCAATGACACTGGTGGATCCATAGGTGGTATGTGAAAAGAACACACATGCAAAATGACTCTGGTTGTTGTTACTAAAAAGAACACATGCAATGACACTGGTGGATCCATGGGTGGATTGTGAAAAGACCACACATGCACTGACACTGGTGGATCCATAGGTGGTATGTGAAAAGAACATACATGCAATGACTCTGGTTGTTGTTAGTGAAAAGAACACACATGCAATGACACTGGTGGATCCATGCGTGGTCTCTAAAGAGAGCACACATTTCAATGACTCTTGTTGTTGTTAGTAAAAAGAACACACATGCAATGACACTGGTGGATCCATGTGTGGTCTCTGAAGAGAGCACATATGCAATGACACTGGATGTTGTTACTAAAAAGAACACATGCAATGACACTGGTGGATCCATAGGTGGATTGTGAAGAGAACACCCATGCAATGACACTGGTGGATCCATAGGTGGTATGTGAAAAGAACACACATGCAAAATGACTCTGGTTGTTACTAAAAAGAACACACATGCAATGACACCGGTGGATCCATGGGTGGATTGTGAAAAGAACACACAAGCAATGACACTGGTGGATCCATATGTGGTATGTGAAAATAACACACATGCAATGACTATTGTTGTTGTTAGTGAAAAGAACACACATGCAATGACACTGGTGGATCCATGTGTGGTCTCTAAAGAGAGCACACATGTCAATGACTCTTGTTGTTGTTAGTAAAAAGAACACACATGCAATGACACTGGTGGATCCATGTGTGGTCTCTGAAGAGAGCACACATGCAATGACACTGGTTGTTGTTACTAAAAAGAACACATGCAGTGACACTTTTGGATCAATAGGTGGATTGTGAAGAGAACACACATGCAATGACACTGGTGGATCCATAGGTGGCATGTGAAAAGAACACACATGCAAAATGACTCTGGTTGTTATTAAAAAGAACACAAATGCAATGACACCGGTGGATCCATGGGTGGATTGTGAAAAAACACACATGCAATGATACTGGTGGATCCATAGGTGGTATGTGAAAAGAACACACCTGCAAAATGACTCTGGTTGTTTCTAAAAGAACACAAATGCAATGACACTGGTGGATCCATAGGTGGTATGTGAAAAGATCACCCATGCAAAATGACTCTGGTAGTTGTTAGTGAAATAAACACACATGCAATGACATTGGTGGATCCGTAGGTGGTATGTGAGAAGAACACACATTTCAATAACTCTGGTTGTTGTTACTAAAAAGAACACACATGCAATGACACTGGTGGATCCATAGGTGGTATGTGAAAAGAACACACATGCAAAATGACTCTGGTTGTTGTTACTAAAAAGAACGCACATGCAATGACACTGGTGGATCCATGGGTGGATTGTGAAAAGACCACACATGCACTAACACTGGTGGATCCATATGTGGTATGTGAAAAGAACACACATGCAATGACTCTTGTTGTTGTTAGTGAAAAGAACACACATGCAATGACACTGGTGGATCCATGTGTGGTCTCTAAAGAGAGCACACATGTCAATGACTCTTGTTGCTGTTAGTAAAAAGAACACACATGCAATGACACTGGTGGATCCATGTGTGGTCTCTAAAGAGAGCACACATGCAATGACATTGGTTGTTGTTACTAAAAAGAACACATGCAGTGACACTGGTGGATCCATAGGTGGATTGTGAAGAGAACACATGCAATAACACTGGTAGATCCATAGGTGGTATGTGAAAAGAACACACATGCAAAATGACTCTGGTTGTTATTAAAAAGAACACAAATACAATGACACCGGTGGATCCGTGGGTGGATTGTGAAAAGAACACACATGCAATGACACTGGTGGATCCATAGGTGGTATGTGAAAACAACACACATGCAAAATGACTCTAGTTGTTTCTAAAAAGAACACACATGCAATGACACTGGTGGATCCGTAGGTGGTATGTGAAGAGATCACCCATGCAAAATGACTCTGGTAGTTGTTAGTGAAATAAACACACATGCAATGACATTGGTGGATCCATAGGTGGTATGTGAGAAGAACACACATTTCAATGACTCTGGTTGTTGTTACTAAAAAGAACACACATGCAATGACACTGGTGGATCCATAGGTGGTATGTGAAAAGAACACACATGCAAAATGACTCTGGTTGTTGTTACTAAAAAGAACGCACATGCAATGACACTGGTGGATCCATGGGTGGATTGTGAAAAGACCACACATGCACTGACACTGGTGGATCCATAGGTGGTATGTGAAAAGAACACACATGCAATGACTCTGGTTGTTGTTAGTGAAAAGAACACACATGCAATGACACTGGTGGATCCATGCGTGGTCTCTAAAGAGAGCACACATTTCAATGACTCTTGTTGTTGTTAGTAAAAATAAGACACATGCAATGACACTGGTGGATCCATGTGTGGTGTCTAAAGAGAGCACATATGCAATGACACTGGATGTTGTTACTAAAAAGAACACATGCAATGACACTGGTGGATCCATAGGTGGATTGTGAAGAGAACACCCATGCAATGACACTGGTGGATCCATAGGTGGTATGTGAAAAGAACACACATGCAAAATGACTCTGGTTGTTACTAAAAAGAACACACATGCAATGACACCGGTGGATCCATGGGTGGATTGTGAAAAGAACACACATGCAATGACACTGGTGGATCCATATGTGGTATGTGAAAATAACACACATGCAATGACTATTGTTGTTGTTAGTGAAAAGAACACACATGCAATGACACTGGTGGATCCATGTGTGGTCTCTAAAGAGAGCACACATGTCAATGACTCTTGTTGTTGTTAGTAAAAAGAACACACATGCAATGACACTGGTGGATCCATGTGTGGTCTCTGAAGAGAGCACACATGCAATGACACTGGTTGTTGTTACTAAAAAGAACACATGCAGTGACACTTTTGGATCAATAGGTGGATTGTGAAGAGAACACACATGCAATGACACTGGTGGATCCATAGGTGGCATGTGAAAAGAACACACATGCAAAATGACTCTGGTTGTTATTAAAAAGAACACAAATGCAATGACACCGGTGGATCCATGGGTGGATTGTGAAAAAACACACATGCAATGATACTGGTGGATCCATAGGTGGTATGTGAAAAGAACACACCTGCAAAATGACTCTGGTTGTTTCTAAAAGAACACAAATGCAATGACACTGGTGGATCCATAGGTGGTATGTGAAAAGATCACCCATGCAAAATGACTCTGGTAGTTGTTAGTGAAATAAACACACATGCAATGACATTGGTGGATCCGTAGGTGGTATGTGAGAAGAACACACATTTCAATAACTCTGGTTGTTGTTACTAAAAAGAACACACATGCAATGACACTGGTGGATCCATAGGTGGTATGTGAAAAGAACACACATGCAAAATGACTCTGGTTGTTGTTACTAAAAAGAACGCACATGCAATGACACTGGTGGATCCATGGGTGGATTGTGAAAAGACCACACATGCACTAACACTGGTGGATCCATATGTGGTATGTGAAAAGAACACACATGCAATGACTCTTGTTGTTGTTAGTGAAAAGAACACACATGCAATGACACTGGTGGATCCATGTGTGGTCTCTAAAGAGAGCACACATGTCAATGACTCTTGTTGCTGTTAGTAAAAAGAACACACATGCAATGACACTGGTGGATCCATGTGTGGTCTCTAAAGAGAGCACACATGCAATGACATTGGTTGTTGTTACTAAAAAGAACACATGCAGTGACACTGGTGGATCCATAGGTGGATTGTGAAGAGAACACACATGCAATAACACTGGTAGATCCATAGGTGGTATGTGAAAAGAACACACATGCAAAATGACTCTGGTTGTTATTAAAAAGAACACAAATACAATGACACCGGTGGATCCGTGGGTGGATTGTGAAAAGAACACACATGCAATGACACTGGTGGATCCATAGGTGGTATGTGAAAACAACACACATGCAAAATGACTCTAGTTGTTTCTAAAAAGAACACACATGCAATGACACTGGTGGATCCGTAGGTGGTATGTGAAGAGATCACCCATGCAAAATGACTCTGGTAGTTGTTAGTGAAATAAACACACATGCAATGACATTGGTGGATCCATAGGTGGTATGTGATAAGAACACACATTTCAATGACTCTGGTTGTTGTTACTAAAAAGAACACACATGCAATGACACTGGTGGATCCATAGGTGGTATGTGAAAAGAACACACATGCAAAATGACTCTGGTTGTTGTTACTAAAAAGAACGCACATGCAATGACACTGGTGGATCCATGGGTGGATTGTGAAAAGACCACACATGCCTTGACCTTTGGTGGATCCATAGGTGGTATGTGAAAAGAACACACATTCAATGACTCTGGTTGTTCGTTGTGAAAAGAACACACATGCAATGACACTGGTGGATCCATGCGTGGTCTCTAAAGATAGAACAAATTTCAATGACTCTTGTTGTTGTTAGTAAAAATAAGACACATGCAATGACACTGGTGGATCCATGTGTGGTGTCTAAAGAGAGCACATATGCAATGACACTGGATGTTGTTACTAAAAGAACACATGCAATGACACTGGTGGATCCATAGGTGGATTGTGAAGAGAACACCCATGCAATGACACTTTGGTGGATCCATAGGTGGTATGTGAAAAGAACACACATGCAAAATGACTCTGTTGTTACTAAAAAGAACACACATGCAATGACACCGGTGGATCCATGGGTGGATTGTGAAAAGAACACACATGCAATGACACTGGTGGATCCATATGTGGTATGTGAAAATAACACACATGCAATGACTATTGTTGTTGTTAGTGAAAAGAACACACATGCAATGACCTGGTGGATCCATGTGTGGTCTCTAAAGAGAGCACACATGTCAATGACTCTTGCTGTTGTTAGTAAAAGAACACACATGCAATGACAGGTGGATCCATGTGTGGTCTCTGAAAGAGAGCACACATGCAATGACACGTTGTTGTTACTAAAAAGAACACATGCAGTGACACTTTTGGATCAATAGGTGGATTGTGAAGAGAACACACATGCAATGACACTGGTGGATCCATAGGTGGCATGTGAAAAGAACACACATGCAAAATGACTCTAGTTGTTATTAAAAGAACACAAATGCAATGACACCGGTGGATCCATGGTTGGATTGTGAAAAAACACACATGCAATGATACTGGTGGATCCATAGGTGGTATGTGAAAAGAACACACACAAAATGACTCTGTTGTTTCTAAAAGAACACAAATGCAATGACACTGGTGGATCCATAGGTGGAATGTGAAAGATCACCCATGCAAAATGACTCTGGTAGTTGTTAGTGAAATAAACACACATGCAATGACATTGGTGGATCCGTAGGTGGTATGTGAGAAGAACACACATTTCAATAACTCTGGTTGTTGTTACTAAAAAGAACACACATGCAATGACACTGGTGGATCCATAGGTGGTATGTGAAAAGAACACACATGCAAAATGACTCTGGTTGTTACTAAAAAGAACGCACATGCAATGACACTGGTGGATCCATGGGTGGATTGTGAAAAGACCACACATGCACTAACACTGGTGGATCCATATGTGGTATGTGAAAAGAACACACATGCAATGACTCTTGTTGTTGTTAGTGAAAAGAACACACATGCAATGACACTGGTGGATCCATGTGTGGTCTCTAAAGAGAGCACACATGTCAATGACTCTTGTTGCTGTTAGTAAAAAGAACACACATGCAATGACACTGGTGGATCCATGTGTGGTCTCTAAAGAGAGCACACATGCAATGACATTGGTTGTTGTTACTAAAAAGAACACATGCAGTGACACTGGTGGATCCATAGGTGGATTGTGAAGAGAACACACATGCAATAACACTGGTAGATCCATAGGTGGTATGTGAAAAGAACACACATGCAAAATGACTCTGGTTGTTATTAAAAAGAACACAAATACAATGACACCGGTGGATCCGTGGGTGGATTGTGAAAAGAACACACATGCAATGACACTGGTGGATCCATAGGTGGTATGTGAAAACAACACACATGCAAAATGACTCTAGTTGTTTCTAAAAAGAACACACATGCAATGACACTGGTGGATCCGTAGGTGGTATGTGAAGAGATCACCCATGCAAAATGACTCTGGTAGTTGTTAGTGAAATAAACACACATGCAATGACATTGGTGGATCCATAGGTGGTATGTGAGAAGAACACACATTTCAATGACTCTGGTTGTTGTTACTAAAAAGAACACACATGCAATGACACTGGTGGATCCATAGGTGGTATGTGAAAAGAACACACATGCAAAATGACTCTGGTTGTTGTTACTACGAGAACACACATGCAATGACACTGGTGGATCCATGGGTGGATTGTGAAAAGACCACACATGCACTGACACTGGTGGATCCATAGGTGGTATGTGAAAAGAACACACATGCAATGACTCTGGTTGTTGTTAGTAAAAAGAACACACATGCAATGACACTGGTGGATCCATGCGTGGTCTCTAAAGAGAGCACACATTTCAATGACTCTTGTTGTTGTTAGTAAAAATAAGACACATGCAATGACACTGGTGGATCCATGTGTGGTGTCTAAAGAGAGCACATATGCAATGACACTGGATGTTGTTACTAAAAAGAACACATGCAATGACACTGGTGGATCCATAGGTGGATTGTGAAGAGAACACCCATGCAATGACACTGGTGGATCCATAGGTGGTATGTGAAAAGAACACACATGCAAAATGACTCTGGTTGTTACTAAAAAGAACACACATGCAATGACACCGGTGGATCCATGGGTGGATTGTGAAAAGAACACACATGCAATGACACTGGTGGATCCATATGTGGTATGTGAAAATAACACACATGCAATGACTATTGTTGTTGTTAGTGAAAAGAACACACATGCAATGACACTGGTGGATCCATGTGTGGTCTCTAAAGAGAGCACACATGTCAATGACTCTTGCTGTTGTTAGTAAAAAGAACACACATGCAATGACACTGGTGGATCCATGTGTGGTCTCTGAAAAGAGCACACATGCAATGACACTGGTTGTTGTTACTAAAAAGAACACATGAAGTGACACTGGTGGATCCATAGGTGGATTATGAAGAGAACACACATGCAATGACACTGGTGGATCCATAGGTGGTATGTGAAAAGAACACACATGCAAAATGACTCTGGTTCTTATTAAAAAGAACACAAATGCAATGACACCGGTGGATCCATGGGTGGATTGTGAAAAGAACACACATGCAATGACACTGGTGGATCCATAGGTGGTATGTGAAAAGAACACACATGCAAAATGACTCTGGTTGTTACTAAAAAGAACACACATGCAATGACACTGGTGGATCCATATGTGGTATGTGAAAATAACACACATGCAATGACTATTGTTGTTGTTAGTGAAAAGAACACACATGCAATGACACTGGTGGATCCATGTGTGGTCTCTAAAGAGAGCACACATGTCAATGACTCTTGTTTTTGTTAGTAAAAAGAACACACATGCAATGACACTGGTGGCTCCATGTGTGGTCTCTGAAGAGAGCACACATGCAATGATACTGGTTATTGTTACTAAAAAGAACACATGCAGTGACACTGGTGGATCAATAGGTGGATTGTGAAGAGAACACACATGCAATGACACTGGTGGATCCATAGGTGGCATGTGAAAAGAACACACATGCAAAATGACTCTGGTTGTTATTAAAAAGAACACAAATGCAATGACACCGGTGGATCCATGGGTGGATTGTGAAAAGAACACACATGCAATGATACTGGTGGATCCATAGGTGGTATGTGAAAAGAACACACCTGCAAAATGACTCTGGTTGTTTCTAAAAGAACACAAATGCAATGACACTGGTGGATCCATAGGTGGTATGTGAAAAGATAACCCATGCAAAATGACTCTGCTAGTTGTTAGTGAAATAAACACACATGCAATGACATTGGTGGATCCATAGGTGGTATGTGAGAAGAACACACATTTCAATGACTCTGGTTGTTGTTACTCAAAAGAACACACATGCAATGACACTGGTGGATCCATAGGTGGTATGTGAAAAGAACACACATGCAAAATGACTCTGGTTGTTGTTACTAAAAAGAACGCACATGCAATGACACTGGTGGATCCATGGGTGGATTGTGAAAAGACCACACATGCACTAACACTGGTGGATCCATATGTGGTATGTGAAAAGAACACACATGCAATGACTCTGGTTGTTGTTAGTGAAAAGAACACACATGCAATGACACTGGTGGATCCATGTGTGGTCTCTAAAGAGAGCACACATTTCAATGACTCTTGTTGTTGTTAGTAAAAAGAACACACATGCAAGTATACTGGTGGATCCATAGGTGGATTGTGAAGAGAACACCCATGCAATGACACTGGTGGATTCGTAGGTGGTATGTGAAAAGAACACACATGCAAAATGACTCTGGTTGTTACAAAAAAGAACACACATGCAATGACACCGGTGGATCCATGGTTGCATTGTGAAAAGAACACACATGCAATGACACTGGTGGATCCATATGTGGTATGTGAAAATAACACAGATGCAATGACTCTTGTTGTTGTTAGTGAAAAGAACACACATGCAATGACACTGGTGGATCCATGTGTGGTCTCTAAAGAGAGCACACATGTCAATGACTCTTGTTGTTGTTAGTAAAAAGAACACACATGCAATGACACTGGTGGATCCATGTGTGGTCTCTGAAGAGAGCACACATGCAATGACACTGGTTGTTGTTACTAAAAAGAACACATGCAGTGACACTGGTGGATCCATAGGTGGTATGTGAAAAGAACACACATGCAAAATGACTCTGGTTGTTATTAAAAAGAACACAAATGCAATGACACCGATGGATCCATGGGTGGATTGTGAAAAGAACACACATGCAATGACACTGGTGGATCCATAGGTGGTATGTGAAAAGAACACACATGCAAAATGACTCTAGTTGTTTCTAAAAAGAACACACATGGAATGACACTGGTGGATCCATAGGTGGTATGTGAAGAGATCACCCATGCAAAATGACTCTGGTAGTTGTTAGTGAAATAAACACACATTGTAAGAGTCCCCAACCTTCAATAAGATTGAGCCCCCTGTGTTTACAATGCTAGTCCCTGGATCAATAGCTAGCATCCACAGTTTAGATGTAATATCAAGAGACAAAGGTCATAATATAACTTTATAACCAGGAATAACATAATTTTATTACATCAATACATAGTTCATTTGGCTATTACATTACATTGCAGCGGAATAACTATAAGCATGGGGTCCTTCATCTTCAAAGTGCCACAGGCAGATGTTGGTTGTAGACTTTGTAATCCTAATCAATCAATCTTCACTAAAACAATCAATCCTGCAACATTACAAGTTACAGCCACAAGGGTCAATACATTTGAATTGTATTGGCAAGTGATACTATAGTAGTATAGTGGAGTCTATCATCTATATGCATTTGGCTAAGTGGAGTTGAGGCTTGCATTGCTCAAAATAGATTTTTCCTTAACATTTTGAGAATACTAAGTTTTTGTTTTGACAAAATCATTTTTCCTCAATCAAAGATTTCAAGATCCTTGTACCAAGCCATCTCTCCATCAAATATTGAAGATTTCAAACAACCCTGGTTCAAACCACAAGTTTTAACTTAGAAATTTGAATGATGAGATTCTTGATTGCTTCCACGTCTTGATTCTCAAATTGTCCTTTACCAGGGACATGGCTAAGTACTTAGATTTTACACTCTGCAGAGGTGGTGCACTTTCCCCACAAGACTTGGTTTCCCAAGACAAGATCTTTCAGAAGCCTTCCCTTAGACCAATGGACATGGTGCTTCCCACCTATCAAACACTACCACCCACTGTCCATTTGGCTAAGTTCTTGCAACCTATATGATCATGGCAGAGCCCATATTGCCAAGTGGTTGCACTTGAAGCTTCTCAACATTTGACATCTCAAATCTCTTTGTTCCTGGGTGGCCATCCACAAGTGAGATACATAATCCAAGTCCATGGCCTTGTGAACCACTCAACACAAACCATTGCTTCCATTTCCACCCAGGTGATTCATTAGCTTAGTTGTTTTATTAAACAAAACATAAGTCCTCAGACTTAGGATATTTTTCCATAGTGTGAATATATATTCCACCCATGTTTTCTATTAGCTAGGCTAAGCTTGATAGTAATAGGATTCTTAACTTAGGAAAATCCTACTAAGGATTCATATACTAGGTTTTCCTATAGCAAGGTCTATACTTAGCAAAATAAAATCCATGCAAGTTTTACTTAGCAAAAACACTAATGCATAGTGAAAATAATGGGACAAAAGATATGAAGCATCACTTGCCTTTTTGGTAGAGGGTATAGGTTCACTCCTTGTCCTTGCAACAATCACACTCTTCAAGTCACTACAATTCAATCAAGCAAGGCACAAACTCAATCTACCAATCAAGCAAAACAACACACAAAATGACAAAGTCAAAGAAATGCATGCAAGCATGCCAAGCTTTGTTTTGTTTGAAAAAGTGGTTCCTAGTGGGTCATAGACAATTGAAAACACCTAATGGTCATTTTGTAAAGTGGCAAAGTCATTTGCAAAAGGTTTCACTACAAAAACCATTTTCAAAACAAAGTATCATTTTATGTGGTGTAGAAATATTTTTACTAAGGTATTAACCTATAGGGTTCACCAAGTATGTTTTCAAATCACAAACTTGGGTTTTGGAGTCAGTGAGTTTAAAACAAAACATTTTCCAAAGGTTTTCTTCCAAAATCATTTTTAATAAATAAACCACATTTCTATTTGACTAGAAATGGTTTTAAATCAAAGAATCATTATTTTGTTTCACCAAATGAGTTGCTATTTCAAAACTTGGTGTTTTGGGTCAGTAGGTTTGGTCCAAACCATTTTCCCAAAGTTTTCTTTACAAAAACATTTTCATAAACAAAACAATAGTTTTATTTAGCTAGAAATGGACTAAACCAATTAATCCATTCTAAACTTTTCCAAATTCATTTTCCAAACTATGGGTTGGTTCCTAGGGTCAGTAAGGTCACAACAAACCATTTTGCAAAAAGTTTTAACCCTAAAATCATTTTTAAACAATTTTTCTACTCTAAACAAGATCACAAAAGAATCTGCAAAAACAAGCAAACTAACAGATACTATTTGCTAAACTAAGGGCAGGGTTGGTTAGGGCTTGCTCTCCTGAATCCAACGACATAAAATTTGTAATTTTTGGACGTGTGGATTCAAAGTTATGGAATTTACAAAATTGAACATCAATTAGATCAATTCTGATTTAAATCCAACCAGCACAGACACGTGTCTTATTCTAATTCGTCGGTACCGGTTCGCACGGATCAGTCGCTGTGGAGCGTTGGATCAAGTCCGATCGTGCGACCCTGAACGCATACCCTTTCGCGTTAAGTGATTCTATCTAGTGCGTCCGATCTAGATCCTGCGGCTAATATCGTGTTGACCAAATTCTGGCGATGATGACGGTGGATAGCGGCGGCGGAGCTGTCGGTCGACGACGGTGCCGATGATACAGGAGGTGAGGGAGAAAGGGGAGATGCTCACCGGGCTCAGGGGTCACGGCGATGCTCGGGGAGGTGTTGGTCGGGCGAGGGGCGCTCTGGTACGACTGCGATTGCTCGCCGGAGTGGAGGACGCAGCGTGCCAGTGGTCGTCGGTGAGTGCTGTGGTTCACCCCAAGGCAAGGCGAAGACACGGTTAGATGCGCAGGACTCAGGCAAGGTCGTGTGCGTGAATGAGAGGGAAAGGGGCTGTCTGGTTCACCTGGAAGTCGTCGTCGTAGTTGCAGACAGACGGCGGCGCTTGAAAGTTTGACGTAGTCGACGCTACAGATCAAGAGAAGACAGACCGAGGGCAGGGTTAGACGCAGGAGATCATGGCGGAGCTGTGAGCGTGAACGAGAGAGCTCGGGGTGGTTGGCTCTTACCAGGAAACGTCGCCGGAGAAGAAGCAGACACGGCGGCGCTCGAAGCTTGTCGGAGTCGAGGTTCTGGGGCACCCGCGGTTGAACGGAAGGCTCGGACAGAAGCTCCAGGGGCTGGGGAGTGTGTGTGCTTGGTCAATGAGGCAAGGGGAGGTCTGGTTTCGCCGGAATCATCACCGGAACATCGTCGGAGGCAGAGGAGCTCGGGAAGGAATTAGGGCGGCCTGGTGGCGAGACGAGGTGTGGTGACAGAGGGGAAAGGAGGAGGAGTCACTGGCGTTTTAAAGCGTGCTGTCACGGCGAGGTTAACGCATGGTATTAAGGCGAATTGAAGCCGCGGATTGAAGGCAGCAACGGCAGCATCGTTAACGCGAGGAGGAAGAAGTCGCGGCGAGGAAGACGGTTAGCAAAGTGGGGCCGTTGCGTCAGTGGGAAAAGGAGAGAGGAGGAGGTCCACCAGTCAGTTGCCTTGCGGGTTGTTTAAGCGGTGAAGAAAAACGGTTCGCTCGGGTGGGGTGGAAGAACAGTGGAAGGTGGGTCCGCTTGGCAGTGAAAGAAAGGGAGTGGGGTGGGGTCCAGATGTCACTCTCTGTGCGGGTTAACTAATTGGTGCGAAAAGTTTTTCTGAGGGAAAAGAGAGGTGGGCTGGGTTGGGCCTATTGGGCTGGGGATAGCTGGGCTGGTCCAGATCTTATTTTTTCTGTCTGCTGGCTTTTTCTTTTTCTAATTCCATTTTTCTGTTTTGAATTTTCAATCAATTATTCAAGCAATCAAACCATTCAATCAATTCAAACAAACAACTTTGTACTTTGAATTTGGTTCTGTTTATTAACATAAACCAAAACTCAAAATAAAATAATAATTTTATTCTTTTTAGGATCCATTTAATAATTAAATAAAATGGATCTTTAGTTATTTAATAAAATAGGGTTTGATTTAATTAATAAAATCTTCATTTGAAATCAAAATATTTTCAAAACCAAATCAGTAGGTTTTATTTGAGAAAACAAAATACTTGGAAAACTTATTTTAAAAGAATAAATAAGTTTTGATGGTTTGAAAATAGTAAAACCTTTATTAATAAAACTTGGATATTTAAATCCTTTTTATTTTATTTAAATAAACCTTTACTCATTTTATCAAAATAAAACCTTTTGTTTCAAAATCTTGGCCAAGGTTTAATTTGGCTTTATAAAATAATCTTTATTTTAAAATATTTCTTTTTTATTTTGAAAACAAAAACTTTTTATAAAAAGATCCAAAATAGTGTTTCCAAAATATTTTATTTGCCTTTATTAAATGTTTTATCTTTTTAAATCCCTTTAGGATTTTTTTTGTTCACCAATTGGTATGGGTTTTTGGTAAGGGCTTTATTAGCTTTGGAAATTCAATTTCCTTATCTTATTATATTCATAAGATTTTATTTATGGTTCCAAACTAAGTGAAACCAATCTCTATGGTCTTACTTGATCCTTTGTGAATATTTGTTGATCAATTTTGATAAGGATCAAATCCATGGATTTGGAGATAACTTGGAAATGGTTTTTATTCCATTAGGGCTTAGGGTTTTGGATTTATTTTCCAAGTGTTCAAATTTCCAGATACATACATTGAGGAATGCATTTCTCTTGATTTGGATTTGTTGAATTCAAACTTTATCCAAAGTTTGTTCAGGATGGGATTTTAAGTTTCCTTTTAGAAACAAAAGTTTCTTTTCACCCTGATTTTCAACAAATATTTATTTTGTTTATTTATTTTTCACATTACAAGATTTGGAAAATCTTGGGATGTGACACACATGCAATGACATTGGTGGATCCATTGGTGGTATGAGAGAAGAACACACATTTCAATGACTCTGGTTGTTGTTACTAAAAAGAACACACATGCAATGACACTGGTGGATCCATAGGTGGTATGTGAAAAGAACACACATTCAAAATGACTCTGGTTGTTGTTACTAAAAAGAACGCCCATGCAATGACACTGGTGGATCCATGGGTCGATTGTGAAAAGACCACACATGCACTGACACTGGTGGATCCATAGGTGGTATGTGAAAAGAACACACATGCAATGACTCTGGTTGTTGTTAGTGAAAAGAACACACATGCAATGACACTGGTGGATCCATGCGTGGTCTCTAAAGAGAGCACACATTTCAATGACTCTTGTTGCTGTTAGTAAAAAGAACACACATGCAATGACACTGGTGGATCCATGTGTGGTCTCTGAAGAGAGCACATATGCAATGACACTGGATGTTGTTACTAAAAAGAACACATGCAATGACACTGGTGGATCCATAGGTGGATTGTGAAGAGAACACCCATGCAATGACACTGGTGGATCCATAGGTGGTATGTGAAAAGAACACACTGCAAAATGACTCTGGTTGTTACTAAAAAGAACACACATGCAATGACACCGAGGATCCATGGGTGGATTGTGAAAAGAACACACATGCAATGACATTGGTAGATCCATATGTGGTATGTGAAAATAACACACATGCAATGACTATTGTTGTTGTTAGTGAAAAGAACACACATGCAATGACACTGGTGGATCCATGTGTGGTCTCTAAAGAGAGCACACATGTCAATGACTCTTGTTGTTTTTAGTAAAAAGAACACACATGCAATGACAATGGTGGATCCATGTGTGGTCTCTGAAGAGAGCACACATGCAATGATACTGGTTGTTGTTACTAAAAAGAACACATGCAGTGACACTGGTGGATCCATAGGTGGATTGTGAAGAGAACACACATGCAATGACACTGGTGGATCCATAGGTGGTATGTGAAAAGAACACACATGCAAAATGACTCTGGTTGTTATTAAAAAGAACACAAATGCAATGACACCGGTGGATCCATGGGTGGATTGTGAAAAGAACACACATGCAATGACACTGGTGGATCCATAGGTGGTATGTGAAAAGAACACACATGCAAAATGACTCTGGTTGTTACTAAAAAGAACACACATGCAATGACACTGGTGGATCCATATGTGGTATGTGAAAATAACACACATGCAATGACTATTGTTGTTGTTAGTGAAAAGAACACACATGCAATGACACTGGTGGATCCATGTGTGGTCTCTAAAGAGAGCACACATGTCAATGACTCTTGTTGTTGTTAGTAAAAAGAACACACATGCAATGACACTGGTGGATCCATGTGTGGTCTCTGAAGAGAGCACACATGCAATGACATTGGTTGTTGTTACTAAAAAGAACACATGAAGTGACACTGGTGGATCCATAGGTGGATTGTGAAGAGAACACACATGCAATGACACTGGTGGATCCATAGGTGGCATGTGAAAAGAACACACATGCAAAATGACTCTGGTTGTTATTAAAAAGAACACAAATGCAATGACGCCGGTGGATCCATGGGTGGATTGTGAAAAGAACACACATGCAATGACACTGGTGGATCCATAGGTGGTATGTGAAAAGAACACACCTGCAAAATGACTCTGGTTGTTTCTAAAAGAACACAAATGCAATGACACTGGTGGATCCATAGGTGGTATGTGAAAAGATCACCCATGCAAAATGACTCTGGTAGTTGTTAGTGAAATAAACACACATGCAATGACATTGGTGGATCCATAGGTGGTATGTGAGAAGAACACACATTTCAATGACGCTGGTTGTTGTTACTAAAAACAACACACATGCAATGACACTGGTGGATCCATAGGTGGTATGTGAAAAGAACACACATGCAAAATGACTTTGGTTGTTGTTACTAAAAAGAACGCACATGCAATGACACTGGTGGATCCATGGGTGGATTGTGAAAAGACCACACATGCACTAACACTGGTGGATCCATATGTGGTATGTGAAAAGAACACACATGCAATGACTCTGGTTGTTGTTAGTGAAAAGAACACACATGCAATGACACTGGTGGATCCATGTGTGGTCTCTAAAGAGAGCACACATTTCAATGACTCTTGTTGTTGTTAGTAAAAAGAACACACATGCAATGACACTGGTGGATCCATAGGTGGATTGTGAAGAGAACACCCATGCAATGACACTGGTGGATCCATAGGTGGTATGTGAAAAGAACACACATGCAAAATGACTCTGGTTGTTACTAAAAAGAACACACATGCAATGACACCGGTGGATCCATGGTTGGATTGTGAAAAGAACACACATGCAATGACACTGGTGGATCCATATGTGGTATGTGAAAAGAACACACATGCAAAATGACTCTGGTTGTTACTAAAAAGAACACACATGCAATGACATTGGTGGATCCATAGGTGGTATGTGAAGAGATCACACATGCAAAATGACTCTAGTTGTTGTTAGTGAAAAGAACACACATGCAATGCCACTGGTGGATCCATAGGTGGTATGTGAGAAGAACACACATGCAAAATGACTCTGGTTGTTGTTACTAAAAAGAACACACATGCAATGACACTGGTGGATCCATAGGTGGTATGTGCAGAGATCACACATGCAAAATGACTTTGGTTGTTGTTTCTAAAAAGAACACACTTGCAATGACATTGGTGGATCCATGGGTGGATTGTGAAAATAATACACATTTCAATGACACTGGTGGATCCATAGCTGGATTGTGAAGAGAACACACATGCAATGACACTGGTTGTTGTTACTAAAAAGAACACACATGCAATGACACTGGTGGATCCATGGGTGGATTGTGAAAAGTGCACACATGCAATGACACTGGTGGATCCATATGTGGTATGTGAAAAGAACAAATGTGGAATGACTCTGGTTGTTGTTAGTGAAAAGAACACACATGCAATGACACTGGTGGATCCATGGGTGGATTGTGAAAAGAACACACATGCAAGATGACACTGGTGGATCCATAGGTGGATTGTGAAATGAACACACATGCAATGACACTGGTGGATCCATAGGTGGTATGTGAGAAGAACACACATTTCAATGACTCTGGTTGTTGTTACTAAAGAGAACACACATGCAATGACACTGGTGGATCCACAGGTGGTATGTGAAGAGATCACACATGCAAAATGACTCTGGTTGTTGTTACTAAAAAGAACACACATGCACAATGACACTGATGGATCGATGGGTGGATTGTGAAAAGAGCACAAATGCAATGACATTTGAATGGTACGGGTGGATCCATAGGCGGATTGTGAAAAGAGATTTTCCCTCTCTCTCTCTCTCACAAATCTCACAAAAGCCCAAACGTGTGGACATCCCAAACACGTGCTCACTCTGGGTGCTATGCCCTGATTGGCTGACAGAGATGTCACGCGGATCGTCTCCACCAACCGTTGATCCCATGTGATCCAACAGGCAGGATAACCCCTCCCTTCTCCACTTTTTTTATGCATGGTCAATCCGTGCCACCTGTCTATCCATGCCACCGATTCTAAACCCCCATAAACAAGTGAAAATCCATCTATCTAACTAAAATAAATAAAATAAATGATCATATTTCGAAGAAGCCATCGTCTTCGTCTTCCGGTCTGTCCTCATCTTCGTCAACGCCATGGTCCCCGCCATCGCCGCCGTCGGTGCCCTCCTTTGACGACTCGACACCACCCCCTTCCTCGAATAAGCACGCTATCTCCTCGTCAGAGTCCTCCTCCTCCTCTTCGTAGTCCCACGGGTCCACATCACTGTCCTCCGCTCCTGCCTCCAACTGATCGATGAACGCCTCCTTGTTGGCCGAGTCGGACTCGTCCAAATAGCTATCTCCTCTCTTCTTCCTGGTCTTCTTCTCGTTCCTCTTCTTGTCCGTACTCGTTGGCACAACACGTGCCCTCGTCCTTGCTTTGCACTTGTCCGACGCTGCAGGTACCCCACGCTCCTCTTGCACGGCCGGTACGAGCTTCGACGTTGTGGTGTCCTCGAGTGCCGATGTCGATGGATCCTGGCATGGTCGGACATGACGCGGTTGCCTCGAGGCGATCGCGAGCGACAATGCAGCAAGAGCCGGGATGGGAGTCCGATGGACGGCTTGGACCTGCCATTGCCACGGCGAGGGGGCATCGTGCTCGAGGTAGTTGCTCCGAATTGTGGATGGTGGGTACACAGAGTGGGGTGGCGATATGATCAAGGACGAGCAGCGGTTTCGTACGTCGTGTCCACGCGTGCATTTGTCGATTATCAAAAAAAAAGTAATATCTCGCGTACTGAACATAATTTGATCACAACTAAAGTGGCACAACGTATTCTAGACTCGTAAATATCCCGTGCGTGCCTGTCACGTGGAGTTCGACGGAGTTGGACGTGCCGACGTGATCGTGCAGCAGTTGCGCGCGTCATTGCCTCATCAACATGTGACACACGCATGCGGGATGTGCACGCCGATTCTCGTGACGACCACCCGGCTCGCACTCCCCATATTATATACTAGATTTTGGGCGGCGCCGAAGACCATTGAAGTGTCCATCGCAATAAAGACAAGTCCCATCGATTCCCTACCCCTGCCTCCCTGGCTTCTTTGAGAAGGTAGACCGTACACGGTGGTCTTGTATATTAGTACTAGTACTACTGGACCAGGGCCTGTACTCTTTACTCTTCTCCCACAGTAATAATCACTATCTCCTTCCTCCTGCCTCCGCCACACTCACCCTACAAGCCATGGCTCCACTGAGGAGGGGGAGAGGCCGGTCGACGATCCTCGCGGAGAAAAGGGAGAGAAATCGCCGCGAGGCACTTCTTGCTCTACCAGTCGCTCAAGCCCACCCTCTCATCGAGGCCCAATCTCCCCCGACAATGGCGCCGAATGTTCTAGCAGGCGAGGGCTCCTCCCTGTACGGTCTCCTTATTCTACTTCTTCTCCATCTCCCTCTCCATCATGATCTTAATCAGCTTCTTCTTGTTTTTCTTCTTCTTCTGGCTCTTCCTATTCTACGTATTACAGGTCAGCCGTGGAGCCCGAATCCACCACGACGGAGGCGTTGCAGGACCCGTTCGGCCCCGTTCCATGTCTCAGCGAGGTAGCAAATCTCCACGCTGTTATTTCTCCGAGTTATGATGTGGATTTCTTAGATGCTGTCTGCCCCGCATTGGTTTTTCTTCTTCTTTTGCGAGTTGTATTTGTTTTCATGAATATGACTAGATCTCTTGGTATTTCCTTAATACCGCTGTTCATAGATTCACTATGGATTTTTTATGATTAGGATTAGTTTAACGTGGTCATGAATAGATCTCCAGGTCCATTTTTTAAAACTTCAGCCAATAGATTCAACGGGGATTTTTTTTGATCTGTATTAGTATTCACCTGGGTCCTGGAGTGTAATTGTAGAATTCCTATTTCAATTAACATGAACGATGCAGCAATCGAAGGCCGAGTACCGTGAGAAGGTGGTCGCGATTAGTTCCAAGATTGCCAACCAACATGAGCTTGAACGCTCCCTCACCCAAGCTAATGAGAGCCTACGCAAGCAATTATCTGTGCAGAAGGAGATCTCGCTAGATTTTGCACGTGACGTCGTTAGGCTGCAAAAGTGCTCGACTATAACTTGATCAGGCAAGAATAGGCCATCAAGATAATCAATGAGCTCACAGAGGAGAAGAAGAATCTCGTGGAAAGGTGCATTCTCCTGCAGGACGAAGTCAGCGAGGTACTCAGAGGACGCGTCGAGGAAACCAAGGATACCATCCGAGCCTACCATGATAGGAACCGTTGCCTGGATGTAGTCAAGGAGATGAAGGCAGACATGAGCAGAGGGATCACCGTACTCGAGGGTGTTCGGAAAGAGAACGAGGAGCTAAGGGCATGTCTGGAGGCGTACCGGAGCAATGCCCAAGTCTGATTCCCGTTAGTGGGGACACGAATACCAGTTCGTCCTCCTTTTCTTTTGTAATGTTTAGGGTTCAGGGAGCAATGCCCATGTCTGCTTCCCATTATAGGGTGCAATAAGAATCCTAGGGCAACTCCTTATCTATATGGACATGTGTTGGTGTTCATGTTCATGAATGGACACCATGTTCTCTTTCCATATGTATCTGGACATGGGTTTCTGCATTATGAGTTTGCCACTCTCTCACTACTATTTGGTGATATTGGGAAAAACCCACAGCACACTAAACTGCTGATAAATCTTATTTGTCTTCAAAATTGAAATTATGACAGTGCCACTAGTCGATTCATAAAATGTTGATTAGTCCTAGATTGCTTCTTCCTTGAAATTATGACAGTGCCACTAGTCAATTCAGTTAATTATGGAAACTAACCAGCTTGTCCTGGTGAACTGAACAAACCATACCATGTATTTTTGTTGCAGGGAAAGAGGCGAAAGATCGACCAGGACCTGGCGACCTGGCTAAATGACAAGATAGCAATCCAAAGGGAGAAGCGGAATTCCCATAAATTGGCCTTTGACCAACTGCGTGCTGAATTCGCGGTCCTTTCTGACAAGTGCCAGAAACTGAAGGAGTTAAACACCGAATGGGCGAAGCTACACAGTGAAGGTCGCGCCTCGGCTAGGAAGCAAACGGAGATCATGAAAGGGATCTTGAAGGAAAATCGTATGGCTACGGACAAAATTCTCTGCCATGTGATGGAGCGTTGGAACCTACAGCTGAAGCACGACATAGTACTGAAGGAGCTGGCCAATCTTAGGGAGGAAAACAGGCAGCTCCGGGCCAGGCTTGCTTGAACACAACATATGTCTATTTAGTACTGAACTGCCTGGTTTATCCTCTGTAGTGGTGATTTTGTAAGCGTGAACTTAACTCTATGCACGATATGTGTGTTCGTCCGAAATTAGTTTGCTCGAGGATTGAGTTTGGCTTAGTTCGGAAAGCGCAACTGCAAGTCTTACAATTAACTAGTTTCAGGCATAAATTACTCATCACGAATTTCATCACGAATTTCCTTTATCCTCTATAGTCTGTCCTTGTTCACCCTCGCGCGCCTTCTTCAGTTCCTTCAACAGATCCGCAATGCAGCACTCTAGCTTCTTCTTGTCTTCCCTGAGCTGATCCCTCTCCTTTTCTGCATTATGAATCAGCAACCTGTGACTATCCTGAAGCTTCTTTGCAGTTCCAACAACCAAGCTCCCATCGATTCCGTCAGTTAGCTTTGACTGCAAATTCTCAATTTCTTGTTCCAGCTCCTTATTTCGTACCGATAGCTTATAATTTTTTTAGCTGCATCACTTACATCAGTAAATCTCCCCGACATTTCCAACTCATACATCTCCCATAACTGTGCCAAACATTTCTTAAGTGCATCTGGCCACTCAAGATCCACCCACTCTACTGCTTTACACACCGGGCCAACCTAAAAACACACACACTATAGTGTTATGAACATGCACGATACATTTTACTTCATGTCACAGTTGCACATATTGTAAACAAACCTGATTTGTACAGCCCAAAAACCTTCTCCCGTGTTCGCCTTGAATGCAACATATCTCCTCAGTTTTAGCCCATGGTCACATGGCACTTCTCCATCGAGATATAGGCCCTCCCATTCGGAGTCGTAGATCGTCCTTGGTACCTATAGGTAAACGCAAAGCTGAAATCAAACACGATTGCATGCACATCTGGTCGGGCTCAGATCGAGTGATTTACCATTGCCTAACCCTAGCCCGAGAAAACAGAGGAACTCACATCATGGAAGGAATACTCGATGTCGGAGAGAGAAGGTCGTCATTGCTCATTGGTCATCCTCGCCGTTCAAAGACATAATGGCGAATGCGACAATGACAATGACGGCGGCTTGAGAGAGAGAGTGCGAGAGAGAGAGAGAGAGAGAGAGAGAGAGAGAGAGAGAGAGAGAGAGAGAGAGAGAGAGAGAGAGAGAGAGAGAGAGAGAGAGAGAGAGAGAGAGCAGCCCTTCTACCACTGCAATGATGACTAAATTGGCATGTTACAATTGTTTAATGGATACCATGCCCTTTCCCTGGATTACTGTCTCCTGCCTGATATGGATTCTCTTCACACATTCTCATTTCAAATATTAAACCTGCACTCCCTCCATCCCAATTTCATTGCCTCACGAAAACATACCAGTATATTACATCATCCAAAGAAACAAAATCATGTCAACTAAAATGTACTTATGCATCACTTCTTCAGTCATGGTTTCACAAAACATTACATTATAATCTCCCAACAAACATAACCACAACATGATTTCACAAAACATCACATTACAATCTCTCAACAAACATAATCACAGAAACAAGTATATTACATCAACTCAAGAAACAAAATCATGTCGACTACAAGGTACTTACACATCACTTGTCCTGTCATGGTTTCGCAAAACATTACATTACAGTCTCTCAACAAACAAAATATCAGAAACAAGTACAGTGCATCATCTTAAGAAACATAATCAAGTCAACTACAATGTATTTATGCACCACTAGTCCAGTCATGGTTTCACAAA
Organism: Avena insularis; assembly: GCA_023614405.1. Classification (NCBI taxonomy): domain Eukaryota; kingdom Viridiplantae; phylum Streptophyta; class Magnoliopsida; order Poales; family Poaceae; genus Avena; species Avena insularis. Next base: position 538,485,255 of record CM042686.1, read on the forward strand.
ACATTACATTACAATGTCCCAACAAACATAATAACTGAAACAAGTACGGTACATCATCTTAAGAAACATAATCATGTCAACTACAATGTACTTATGTCTTATTACAACAACGATGGTTTCAGTGAGTGACATGTCCGAAAATCTCAATAGCTCGCATAGCATTATATCGCAATCTCTCAACAAACATAATCACAGAAACAAAATCATGTCAACTAAAATGTACTTATGCATCACTTCTTCAGTCATGGTTTCACAAAACATTACATTATAATCTCCCAACAAACATAACCACAACATGATTTCACAAAACATCACATTACAATCTCTCAACAAACGTAATCACAGAAACAAGTATATTACATCAACTCAAGAAACAAAATCATGTCGAGTACAAGGTACTTACACATCACTTGTCCTGTCATGGTTTCGCAAAACATTACATTACAGTCTCTCAACAAACAAAATATCAGAAACAAGTACAGTGCATCATCTCAAGAAACATAATCAAGTCAACTACAATGTATTTATGCATCACTAGTCCAGTCATGGTTTCACAAAACATTACATTACAATGTCCCAACAAACATAATAACTTAAACAAGTACGGTACGTCATCTTAAGAAACATAATCATGTCAACTACAATGTACTTATGTCTTATTACAACAACGATGGTTTCAGTGAGTGACATGTCCGAAAATCTCAATAGCTCGCACAACATTATATCACAATCTCTCAACAAACATAATCACAGAAGCACGCTCTAAATGCAACAACAGTCAATATTACAAATACAGGTAGGGGAACCCCGCGGTCCATATGACAAGCCCAGGGTAGCAGCTCTCATCAGATCTCATCAACGTCGACCACCTCATTCTGTTCAGCCACTACAGGGGCATCTACATCCACTATAACCTGTTCAACAATATCAAAAATGGTACCAAGGAAGAACACCTTCCTGGTTTGCTTCTTTTGCCGCATAACTGCATAAGATCTTCAGTATCCAAAACATCTATGAATTGCTGCTTCTTATGATGCCACCACCGAATTTTTGCCATCTGCTTAGGGCCAATAGTGATTTCCTTACCGATCATCTCTCTCATTTCATCAAGAGTTATGTTTTTGGAATCGACAGTGATCTCCACAGTACATGAAAAAACTGGCTTATTAACTCCCTCATCAAGTTTTGCCATGTATGAATCCACCTCTATGCGTATACTAAACTTATCCAGATCAGCATCTATTGGTCCGTATTCTCTAGGAGCAGAAGCTCTAGCAGCAAGATCTCCAGCATCTGCATACATATCATCAATCATCGCTTCAACTTTCACCTTACGATCAGCTGCACAACAATCCCAAACAATCTGAAGCTCATGGGAGTGCTCAATTTGCTGATAGGTATCATTCATGTTGCGCCACACCAATTTTGTCCTCTGTCTAGAACCCCAGGGAATTCTTGAAGGGAATATGCCCGAGAGGCAATAACAAAAGTGGTTATTATCTTATTCCATGTTTATGATAAATGTTTATTTTACATGCTAGAATTGTATTGATTCGGAAACATCAATACATGTGTGTTTAATAAACAAAAAGGGTTCCTAGTCATGCCTCTCTTATAGACTAGCTTGTTGATTAACAAGATGATCAAGGTTTCCTGATCATGGACATTGGATGTTGTTAATAACAAGGTCACACCATTGGTGGAATGATGTGATGAACATTCATCCGAAGTATAGCATTACGATCAAGTCATTATGTTTATATTGCTATAACATCATACGAAGTAATCTTTATCCTTAGACCATGAGACCATGTTAATTGCTAACATCGGAAGAGTATCTTGATAACATCAAACGTCACACCGTAACAGGGTGACTATAAAGATGGGTTCAGTACTACGAAGGTGTTATGTTGAGGCTCATGGATCAAGAGTGGAATTTGTCAATCCAGATGACCGATAGATATTCTCTGGGCCCTCTCGGTGATATCACATTGAAATAGCTTGCAAGCAAGTGATGTGATCACTAGAATGTTATATCACGGGAACGAGAAAAGAGTACATGTCGGTAACGATATCAAACTAGGTATGGAGATACCGATGATCGAATCTCGGACATGTAATATATCGAGGGACAAAGGGATTTAGTTACAAGCATTAAAGGTTCTCACGATCACAGAAGTCATCGTTGAATGTGTAGGAGTCAGTATGGATCTCCGAGTCCATTGCTGATTATTGATCGGAGAGGGTCTCGATCATGTCGCATTATTCATGAACCGTAGGGTGACACATAAGGGATACCAACACCATTTGGAGAAAATATGTTTCAGATAAAGATTTAAGAAAGCTGGAATTATTTCAATAGACAAAGCTATTTGGTGAAATTGCTGAAATTGGTTCTGCATGTAATATTGAAATGTTGCAGGGGGTTTTATGTGAATGTTTGTTAATTAAAGTAATTAAAAAAATTCTGAATAAAATTAATAAAAGTGTTTTATTAAATGAGAGAGCATTAAATTTGGAGAAATTTAATGCATTTAAAGTGGAGACTTTAAAGAGAATGTGAAGGGCAAATTTATGTGGAGGAGTTACCACCACATGAATGGAGGAGGTGAAGGTCACCTCCTCCATGCACCGACCATGAAGGAGGGCACCCTCCTCCTATAAAAGGCCCTCCTCACTTCTCACACACACCTCCTTGTGAAGGATCTCTCCCCTGTAGTATTATTCCCCCATGGTCTCGGATTAGCGAGATACATGTTCCCGGTGGCTTTATCTGGAAAGGAGTTGCTGCTTCTGCTGCTTTGCTGGAGCGAGGTATGGAGGTTGTCGGGGTACCAGACGTGTGTGCGATCACGGATGCACCGCTACTTTGTGGTGCTGGACTTGGTGCTGCTGGAGCTGGATCTGATGGACGTCTTTGGGCGGACTGCTGGACTTCCTCGCGATCTTGAGATCGGCAAGTGTACGACTACATCAACCACGAGTTCCTACTCGTTAACGAAGCTCGTTATCTACCAGGGTAAGTTCTCGTTGGATGTATGTCCACCCATTGCTTTGTACCTAGTAGATAGATCTTGGCGTGTAGTTCACACCGTAGGAATTTTTTTGTTTTCTATGCTGCGGACCCAACAGTGGTATCAGAGCCTGATCTATGCGTAGGTGCTTAGCACGGGTAGTACACATATGTTGATATGTGGGCGATGATGATCATGTTATTGCATCTTCTATGTATTTTGGATATTGGTGGCATAGTGGGATGAAGCAGCCCAGACCAACCTTACATGTCATCGTACATGAGACCAGTTCCACGACTGACATGCAACTTGTTTTGCATAAGTGGCTGGCGGGTGTCTGTCTCTCCTACTATAGTCAATATCTGATTTACAACGAGATGCTAATAATTTGGTTATCCTCGTTGTGGTTCATGTTCGTAGGTAAGCACGATTCTATCTCCGAAAGCCCTAAGCCACGTAAAACTTGTAATTGATAAATTAGAGGCGTCTAGTTTAGATCGTTGCTGGGCTAGTGTATTGATATGGTATTATTGTAAGTAGATGTATGATAGATACTCTTACAACACACTCAACATGTAAGTTCCATAGACCTTGGCCTTACACACAAAGGAATGATAGAGATCATACCACGATGCAAGTGATAGAGATCAAATGCATGGACCATATCATCTCACTTTACACATTAGATGTTAGCATCTTATACTGCTAGTTTGGCGCTTTCTGTAGCATTGTAAGATGATCCCTCTTTTAGATATCAAGATAAAAATATGTTCTTCCTTAAGTATGCACCATTTTGTGGATCGTATTTCGAGACATCACGTGATGATCGGGTGTACTCGACTCTACGCTTTCATACAAACGGGTGTAAGACAGTTTTACACATGCGAGTACTAAGGTTCTTACTTGGCGAGCCTAGCATGTACAGACGTGGCCTCGGAACACGGACCGAAAGGTTAAGCATGAGTCATATAGTTGATATGATGCCCATATAGATGCTCGCCTTTGAAGCTACATCAACTCACGTGATGATCGGACTTGGTGTAGTGGATTTGGTTCATGTAATCACCAAAAAGGCACAAGGGATGTTGTTTTTTAGTGGGAGTTCATTTCTAATTTGGATTAGTCGAACCAAATTTGACATAAATTAAATCAAAGTGAATTTTCATAGTTTTTGTAGTCATTGGCATTCGTTTTCTACCTTATGCTTAGTTTTTATTTGAGATAATAGAACTATAGAATTCTGGATATTTACTTTACGAACTGGTATCGTATTGTTTTTGAATGTCAATTTAAAAGTTTATAAGTCCTATTGCAAACTTTTAGCAAACTCTATTTACTCCATGAAGTTTAATAAGTAGTATTAAATCAAGAGTAAGAATTCCAATGTTAGTATCTAAAGTATCATGTTTGCCTCCATGATTATTGATATTCAAAAAGTTGTTTTAATATCAAGATTATATTGGAGCAAATTGGAAATTTTGAAACCATCATGTGTGAAAGATATTGTGATATCTGAAACAATGTTTTTGGTTGCATTATGATAGAGTATAATTTAGCAAAATACATGTTCTCATATTGTATGAGAATTTGTGAAGGATGGAGATGCTAGGCATCCGAATCTACCAAAAAGGTTTTGGGAACTGATATTATACTCGTGATTCTTCCTTATAAGTTATAGTAGCTTGATCATGAAAGTTGTCATGATAAGGATGAATAGAAGATGTAAGTAAAATGTTTACTACACTAATAGATTACTAAAGAATGGATTTTTGAAAGAACACCAAACATTTGATGATGGTGATCCACTTCAAAGTGCAAGTCCAAAGGTATTAGTAGTTGACTATATACGCTTTGTACCATGTGTCATGTTGATGACACCACTATTGATGTTGATAGATTCTTTTAAAAGAAAAAGGAATTGCTGAAAGAGAATCTATAAAATATTTGGCAGAAAATAAAAGGTTGGAGATGTCCAACTTGGGTATATAGAAGATATACATATTATGGCTATATTCCTTGCTTGTTAAACAATGTGGTTATGAGGTATTGGATACCGAATTGGTTGGTATGAAGTGTCATACAGGACAACGCAATTCATAAACTACAATGGCCTAAGTAACCAGCAAGAGAATGAGTGATGATGTTCATCGAAAACAAATAAAGTGTTATTGTGTTTTTCGTTGTCATCAAACCAAGCCTTCAAGATTTGTTTAAATAATTGTTATTTTGTTCTAGTATTATGAGAACAATGTTTGTTCAAATAATTACCGTATTCCATAAAGGATGGATGAACTTTTACAAGTCTAGTTGGAGAAATCACATCCATAAACACTATTGCTAAAATGTCGCAAGACAAATGATTGAAATATCACTTATGAAGTGACATCACTGTTTGAATTATATTTGAAAGAAAACATGAAGAAAATCCATGTTGATGGAATTTTGGAGTCCTTGATTTTGATCAATTGACGCATGTGAGACTTTCCTCGAGATAATTGAAACTCCGTTCATAGGCCAAAGAGGAACGGATGACTAGCTTGTTGGAAATTGTGCATGCTGATGTGCATAAGTCCATTATGTGTAGCCATATGCGATGGATCTTTTTGCTTCATATGCTTTCTTCAAGAATTTGAGTGAATATATCTGTATATTTACTTAATAAGGAAGAAGTATGAAACATTTGAAAGTTGTTCAAAGACTTTCAAGATGAAGTGAAAAATCATTGTAACAAGAAAATAAAGAGTTTATGATTCGATCATAAAGGAAGATATTTGAGTTACATGTTTAGCAAAAACACCTAAGACTTGAGGAATTGTTCCTTGATTTGTGTTCCCCAATAAACCATAGGAGTATGGCATATTCGAGAGATGAAATCAAACCATGTTTGACATGGTAAGATCAAAGGTGTCATTTATAAAACTGCCATTATGTTTTAAGGATTGAAGCTTTAGAGACTACCTCTTTTACACTGCAAAGAGCACCATCGTGATCCGTTGAAATGACACCATATGAGTTATGGTTTGGGATAAAACCCGAATTGTCTTTTCTTAAATTTTGGTATGCTATGCATAAGTAAAATGTTTACAACCAAAGTCGGATAAGCACGTCTTTGTAGGTTATCCCAAAGAATTTGTTGGGAATTTCTCCATAACACCAAGGACAAAAGAGTTTGTTACTTGGAATGTCAAATTTCTTGAGAAGGAATTTTTCGTGAAAAGTTAAGTGGGAGGACAATAGAACTTTGATAAGGTTGTTGAACCTTAGCTATATGTGCTAAGTAGCACAACGCCAGAAATTGTCCCGGTGGCGGCCACAATGCTCATGGCTCTCGTGATTACAAAAGGTGTGATCTCGGAGATTAAAGTTCCTATAGAACCGTGTGGGTCGGTAAGAATCAAATAGTAAGATTTGATAAGCAAGTCATTATTGTTTTGACAATGATGAACCGACTACATGCAAAGAAGCGATGATGGGCCCTGACTCCATAAAATGACTAGAAGTCATAGAATCCGTGATAGTATCCATACACGAGAAATCAAGTTTCTGAACTTGGAAGACCCTCCGGAAAGGCGTGAAGCCTATCGGTCGTGTTTGGATCTATAAAGAAATAGACATGGATGTTTGACATCTATGAAATAGTCGACATGTAGGAAAGAAGTTTACGGCAATGTTCAAGGAGTTGACTATGACAAGATATGATCTTTCATAGCGATATATAGTCTTGACGGATTAATGTAGCAACCACTACATATAATTTGGTATATGGTAGTTGAATAAACAAAACAAGGTTCTTCTAATAGAACGGTAACCTAGGACATGTACATGACATGGTAAAAGGGTTTTGTTAATTCAAAGGGTGCTAAAAGGGCATGTAAACTTCAATAGTTGAAGTAAGCATAGCGGAGTTGGAATCTTCACCATGATGAAACTGTTAAAAGAGTTTAAATTCATCGGAGATGATGAAGATGCTTGCATTTGCAAGAAATTAAGTAGGAGCGCTGAGACATATTTCTAATACATTATGTAGAGGACATATTGTTGATTGGAAATGATGTATCTTGAATTGACACAAGTTAAGGATTTCATTAAAATAATATTTCGATGAAAGACTTGGGCAAACCCAGAATATTAGGCATCAATATCTATATGGATAGATTAAGGCGCTAATATGGTTATGCCAGACATACATATATAATATATTGAAAGGGTTCAATATGAGATATTGAAAGGGTTCAATATGGAAACAACAAGAAAGGTTCTTGGTGCATGGAAAGAATTGTATTCAGATTCAAGTGTTTCAACACTTGGTGAGTAAAATCACATGAAGATTCTGATCGATTATACCATGATATGTATATATCCAGAATGTCCTATGCTCTAAATGTTATGAGCATATACCAGAATGATTCATAAGATGATCATTGGACAATAGTAAAGATATTCTTATGAGCTTTGGAAGAACTAAGAATATATCATGTATAAGTGACAAATAGTTAAAGGTAGTTCATTGTAAAGTGTTACATTGATACTAGTTTTGTCACAAGATACAAATTAAAATTATCTCAATTTAGACTATGGGTGGCACAATATAATGGAAAGGATGTTCCATGATGGATTTGGATGAGTTCCAAATTTGAGATATTGTGACGGATACTACAACAAAAGGCTAAGTATATGACTGCTATAGTAGCAACATAGGAGGGCATTTGTGTTAAGTAGTTTGTTATCAAACTAGGTGTGGTTCAAAGTGGGCTAATACTATGAAGATATATTGTGTGACAATAATATCAACATATTTTGAGCCAAACGAACTAAAGGTCTCACCAAAGGACCAAATCTATACAATGCCATCTCATTTGAGAATGAGTGATGCGTGAGGCAGAGACATGCAAATACACACGGACCTGAAATGCAGGATCTAGAGATTATGTTAACCACTAGCAATAGCATATATGCAACACTAGAAAGCCATAGGTGTTCAATACGCAAAGTTTTTCAAACTAGATTATTGACTCTAGTGCAAGTGGGAGACTGGAGGGAATATGCCCGAGAGGCAATAATAAAGTGGTTATTATCTTATTCCATGTTTATGATAAATGTTTATTTTACATGCTAGAATTGTATTGATCGAAAACATCAATACATGTGTGTTTAATAAACAAAAAGGGTTCCTAGTTATGCCTCTCTTATAGACTAGCTTGTTGATTAACAAGATGATCAAGGTTTCCTGATCATGGACATTGGATGTTGTTAATAACAAGGTCACACCATTGGTGGAATGATGTGATGAACATTCATCCGAAGTATAGCATTACGATCAAGTCATTATTTTTATATTGCTATAACATCATACGAAGTAATCTTTATCCTTAGACCATGAGACCATGTTAATTGCTAACATCGGAAGAGTATCTTGATAACATCAAACGTCACACCGTAACAGGGTGACTATAAAGATGGGTTCAGTACTACGAAAGTGTTATGTTGAGGCTCATGGATCAAGAGTGGAATTTGTCAATCCAGATGACGGATAGATATTCTCTGGGCCCTCTCGGTGATATCACATTGAAATAGCTTGCAAGCAAGTGATGTGATCACTAGAATGTTATATCACGGGAACGAGAAAAGTGTACATGTCGGTAACGAGATCAAACTAGGTATGGAGATACCGATGATCGAATCTCGGACATGTAATATATCGAGGGACAAAGGGATTTAGTTACAAGCATTAAAGGTTCTCACGATCACGAAGTCATCGTTGAATGTGTAGGAGTCAAGATGGATCTCCGTGTCCCGCTGATTATTGATCGGAGAGGGTCTCGATCATGTCTGCATTATTCATGAACCGTAGGGTGACCCACTTAAGGGATACCGACACCATTTGGAGAAAATATGTTTGATAAAGATTTAAGAAAGCGCTGAATTATTTCAATAGACACCAAACTATTTGTGAAATTGCTGAAATTGGTTACGCATGTAATATTGAAATGTTGCAGGGGTTTTATGTGAATGTTTGTTAATTAAAGTAATTAAAAAAATTCTGAATAAAATTAATAAAAGTGTTTTATTAAATGAGAGAGCATTAAATTTGGAGAAATTTAATGCATTTAAAGTGGAGACTTTAAAAGAGAATGTGAAGGGGAAAATTTATGTGGAGGGAGTTACCACCACATGAATGGAGGAGGTGCGCCGGCCATGGAGGGGCACCCCCCTCCTCCTATAAAAGGCCACCCCTCCTCACTTCTCACACACACCTCCTTGTGAAGGATCTCTCTCCCCCTCTAGTATTATTCCCCCATGGTCTCGGACTAGCGAGATACATGTTCCCAGTGGCTTTATCTAGAAAGGAGTTGCTACTTCTGCTGCTTTGCTGGAGCGAGGGACGGAGGTTGTCGGGGTACCGGACGTGTGTGCGATCACGGATGCACCACTACTTTGCGGTGCTGGACTTGGTGCTGCTAGAGCTGGATCTGATGGACGTGCTGGAGCCGGACCTGCTGGACTTCCTCACGATCTTGAGATCGGCAAGTGTACGACTACATCAACCACGAGTTCCTACTCGTTAACAAAGCTCGTTGTCTATGAGGGTAAGTTCTTGTTGGATGTATGTCCACCCGTTGCTTTGTACCTAGTAGATAGATCTTGGCGTGTAGTTCACACCGTAGGAAATTTTTTGTTTTCTATGCTGCAGACCCAACAATTCTAGCGGCAAGCATATCTACCAGCTGCGAAACAGACACAACCTCTTTGCAATTCACAAGCAGCTGCACATCTTGCCCGAACACAATCCTCTCGCAACCAAAATCAAGCTTTGCAGTGTACTGCCGAACATGAACTGTGAACTCATATAGGTCACTTGTATCAAAAATGTGCCTAATTTGATTAAAAGGGGAACATTTCAGTTCATTCGATTCTATTATGCCGTAACTAATCTACGTGCAAGATAAGGCACAGATAAGAAAAAATTTCACCTCTCGCTCTTCTCTCGGGTTTTTTTCTTTGAGATCTCGAGATCTTTGGGAGCAGAATCCTTGCTGGCCTCCTCGCTAACCGGGGCTGAAGACCTCGCCGCAGCTACGCGTTGAGACCTAGACTTGGGCCCCGATGGACCCTTTTCAGTCGGCGACGTAGTTATAACCTTCGCCAAGAAGACATCTGGTAGCCACGGATTCAGGTCGGGAGGAGCAAAAAGGTCCTCCATCACGGCAGATTTAGGGTCGGGAAGGGAAGAAAAGGGACCGCCACCGCCAGCAAAGAAGATTCAATGTCGAGAGTTAGGAAAGTACAGTAATGGATTTGCCCCTACGACACGTGCAGGGTGGCTAAGAAGAGTGACCGACGAAGGAGGGGCACAACAGGAACTAGTGTAATGGAATATCCTGACTTAACGGGCGCGATTTGAAAATATTTGGTTTGGCCATCATTCACTCGAAAGACCCCTCTCAGCAATTGGCGCCCCAACTTTTCGAATCGCGGTGATAAAAATCAACTTGGGTACCGCGTTGCCTGTCCAGCCCAACTTTCGGGCCGCAAAATGATATTCTCATGGGGATGGTAGGGATTGGATGAGATCGTTCATGTAATGGCATCAGATTGTTAGGGCATGGTGCCTAGTATCTTTTATTAGTGCTTTATGACTTTGTTGCGACTTGTTGTGCTTAATGCTTGTCACTAGGGCCCGAGTGCCATGATTTCAGATCTGAACATGTTATTGATTCATTATGATAGTATTGTTTTTGGTCTTATCTGCAAGTTGTATACACACGTTGTTGTCCGGAACCAACGGCCCCGAAGTCACAGAAATCGGGATAACCGGAGGGAATGGCTTTGATGTGAGGATCACATGTGTTCATGGAGTGTTAATGCTTTGCTCCGGTGCTCTATTAAAAGGAGCACCTTAATTGCCAGTAGTTCCCTTGAGGCCCCGCTGCAAACGGGCTGGCAGGACAAGAGATGTTGTGCAAGTTCTCATTGCGAGCACATATGAATATATATGGAACACATGCCTAGGATTATCTAGTACTTGCATGCTTTATCTCATTTATCTGCAATTGCCCTATGTTCTGATTGCTATGTGAATTGTCTTGTCCATGCAACGCCCATCCATCCCTATGTCTACCGCACTCGAATCCTACCGTTTACTGCTATTGTTACTGCTGTCTTTACTTTAGTAATGCTACTACAAAACTATTGCTACTGATAAACTGCTATGAGCAAGATTGTTTCCAGGTGCAGCTGAATTGACAACTCAGTTGTTAAGGCTTATAAATATTCTTTGGCTCCCCTTGCGTCAAATCAATAAATTGGGTTTCACTTCCCTCGAAAATACTGCGATACACCCCTTTACTTGTGGGTCATCAAGACTATTTTCTGGCGCCGTTGCCGGGGAGCATAGATTTATTTATCAAGTTCACTTGGATTCTCTATTGTTCACTGCTATCCATCCATCATGGGTAAGTCTCGTGATGGCAAGGTTCCTATTTTACCATCCACTACAAGAAGAGGTACGGTTCTGAACACCTATGTTGCTCTTGATTCACCGTCTGTTATGAGTAAGTTCCTTACACCACCACATACACATGCTACACACACTGCTACTACTGCTGAATCTGAAACTTCTGATGCTTATGATGCTGCTTCTACTGTGCTTGATAAGAGTGGTTCATTAGGTCCTTTCCTAGATGCTACGATTGCTCGAACTATAGCTGGAAATACTGAAACTCCTAATGAAGACACTACCACACCTGTTAGTTCACCTGAGTCTAGTGAGAGTTATGACATTGAAGACAGTTACATTGAGATGACCGATGAATTTATTAAAGAATGTAAAAACACCCATGATAGGAGCGCTGCTAAGAGTCTCCTTGAGAGGCGTACTATTAGACCCAAATTATTTCCTGTTGCTAAGTTTGCTGCTTCTCCCATAAACATTATAGATGAAGATTATGATTTCTCTCTCGATCTATCTTACATAGCTATTGTCGAGAAAGAACCTTTTTGTGGGACTAAGAATGAAAGTGCGGTAGCACATATGAATGAACTTTCTACCATGAGTGGCTTGTTTTCTAATGATATTAAGATGCGTACTTACTTTGTTGCCAAGATCTTCCCTTTTTCACTGAAAGGAGAAGCTAAAACTTGGTTTAGTAATTTACCTCCTGGATCTATTGATAGCCCTGAGTGCTTGATTAGTACTTTCCTGTAGAAATATTTTCCTCCTAGTGCTAGACATGCTATTTTGCAGGAACTTTTTGATTTTAAACAGGGAGAAAAAGAGGTATTGCCCGAATCTTGGGCAAGGTTTTGTGCTTTGATTCATGCACAGGCTGGAAGTCCATTACCTAAGAATGAGCTTCTTGATATATTTTATAATGGACTAACTGAAGAATCTAGGACATACCTAGATAGTTGTGCTGATTGTGTTTTCAAGAATAGGACTCCAAAGGAAGCTGAGGAATTAATGGCCAAAATAAGTAAGAATTATGAAGATTGGACTCCTCCTAAACAAGCTATACCTGAAGTAATTGTACTTGAACCTTCTATTCCGATGCCTATTCCAACATCAAAGAAGAGGGGAGTTATTAAATTAAATGCTGAAGTGATGAAGGAAGCTAAGAAATGTCTTAAGGAGAAGGGAATTAAAGCTACAGATGTCAAGAATTTACCTCCTATAGAAGAATTATGTAAGCCTATTCCCTACTCATCCACTATTGAGGTACACTCTCTCCAACACTTTGATGAAGGTGATATCCCTTACTCTAAACCTCTTGATCAATGCTTAGAAGAATTTGATATCTTTATTGTTAACAAGATAATTTTAATAAAAGGGTGCAAAATCATCTAATGGAAAACACTAGAGCTATTGTTGAGTTGAAAGATATTGTGGAAAGAACCTCTAATGATGTTAAAATGATTGTTAAACACTTTGAAATGGTTCAAACTCAAATAGATCAACTCGTTAAAGTGCAAAACGACTTGCTAGTTAATGCTGCTAAAGAAAAACATGCTTATGAAATTAGAACTAGAAGTGGAGCTGCTACCCAGGATCCTCTATATCCTGAGGGGCATCCCAAAAGAATTGAGCAGGATTCTCAACAAGCTGAAAATAGTGGTTCTACTCGTAAGAAAAGGAAAAAGAAACATAAAACTATTGTAGAACCCTCTGAACCTGCTATAGATCCTAATAGTATATCTATCTCTGATGCTGAAACTGAAAGTGGTAATGAAGAAAATGAAGCTCCTAATGAAGAAAAAGTTGAAGAAGAACCTGAAAACCACACTAAGAATACTAAATACACTAAAGAAGATTTTATTGCTAAGAAACATGGTAGTGAAAGAGAACCTTGGGTCCAAAAACCTATGCCTTTCCCTGATAAGAAACACAAGTCAAAGGAAGATGAACATTATAATAAGTTTTGTGAGTGGATGAAACCTTTATTCCTGCAAATTCCTTTGACTGATGCTATTAAATTGCCTCCTTACTCAAAGTATATGAAGGACATTGTCTCGAATAAAAGGAAGATCCCTAATGAAGAAATTTCTACTTTGCTTGCTAATTATTCCTTCAATGGTAAGGTTCCTAAGAAACTTGGAGACCTAGGGATTCCAACTATCCCTTGCTCTATTAAGAATAGTTATGTTAGAACTGCTTTGTGTGATTTGGGAGCTGGAGTTAGTGTTATGCCTTTCTCTCTCTATAAGAGGCTTCAACTTGAAAAATTAATACCAACTGATATATCTTTGCAAATGGCTGATAAATCTACCACTATTCCTGTGGGTATATGTGAGGATGTACCTGTTCAGGTGGCTCATAATTGCTTGATATTGACTGATTTTATTGTGCTTGAAATGCCTGAAGATGATAATATGTCTATTATTCTTGGGAGACCTTTTCTTAATACTACAGGAGCTGTTATCAATTGTAATCAAGGAAAGGTGACCTTCAATGTTAATGACAAGGAACATACTGTCTATTTCCCCAAGAAGATTGAAAATACTTATGGTTTGAATTCAATTGAACATGTTGAGGGCATTCAAGTTGGAGAAATATATTGTCCCATACCAAGAGAAAAATTTGAAACTATTATGATTGGGACCATTGCTATCAAGGTTGAGGTAACATAATCATTAGTGGAATACAAAGTTTTGTCTCATATGGAATTGTTTTGGTAACAAGACCTAATCAACCTTGTTAACAAAAGGATTTCATTGAACACAACAATATTTTCATTATGATTATGTCCGTTTATTTCTATCCTATGCATTTTAGTTTTTGCTTTCGTTTAGTTTTCTTTTTATTGTTAGTTGCTTGCATGTTAGAGTGTCTTAGAACTTCTGTAGTTCTAGATTTGTTTTTTGCTTGCATCATTTCCAAAAAAAACTATCTGTCAGAAAATCATTCTTCTATGCCTAAAAATGCCAAAAATAAAGTGTCTCGAAAAATTTCAGAAAATTCATATTAATTTTTTACGTGAAAAAGGGGCAGAGGAGTACCTGGGAGGTACCAGGGGGCCCACCAGGCAGGCACACCACATGGTGGTGCGGCCAGCCCTGGGTGGCGCCATGCCCTGGTGTGGGCCACCCCTGGCCCCCCACTAACTCTCTCACCTGCCACTTCTTCTCTCTCCCGAGCAAGCTCCAGTTCATTGCTCAAAATCACGTTCTTGCTGTGCTTGCTCTCGATTTTTTCGATCTCCTTGCTCAACCCATCTTTCTTGCTGAAATTTGGAGCATTTGTTCCCTGGTATGTGACTCCTCCCCTTGTCCAAGTAGATTTGTGTTTAGTGGATTATATATTGAGTATTTTGATGCTATAGGTGACGGGTTATGAGAGCTTGTAAGCTTGTTTGATGCTTAGTGATATAGTTTTGATGCATGTTTAGGCCTCTTACAAGTCCCTATGAGTAGAATCCTTCATTATATTTACTTTACAATCACTTGTTTAATAGGTGTTTAAATTTCAGAATACCAAGCATGAACAACCATACTTTTGGAGAGATTTTTGAGAGTGATGCACCTAGGAGGTCGAGGCCCTCAAGATCAGCCTCTCAGGCTAGGCCATCATACAACGAAGATCTCATTGCGACTCGTATTGGTAGTGAAAGGGATGATGGGGATGCTCACCCATCCTCTTTTCCTTGTTTTACTTTCTTACAAGCTGCAGGTATTCTTGATGATTTCTTGCTACTGATTGAGAGGGTTGGTTTGACCTCATATATGCAAGATGACAGTGCGCAATACGCTATGCTCACCAAAACTTTTGTTGAGAGCTTCACGTTTACTAACACATCCTATCAGTCGACTGTCTCTTTTAAAATCTATAATCTTCCCTTCACCATGCCTTTGGAAAGATTTTGCAGTATTATAGGTGTACGCATGACAAGGACCATGAAGAAAATTCAAGGGCAACCCGCTGATTTGTTGGAACTTTACCAAGGGGTGACCAATGATGATGACCGCGTGGCGCAGCGCGGAAAGATAAGAAAATATCCAACTCCCTGCTCTTAGATACTTTGCATATTATCTTGCTACTAGTGTACTAGGTAGGGAGAACACAAGTAATATCTCCAACTATCATTTAGCATTCCTTGCTGTTGCGCTTAACAATGATACTCGGTACAATCTTGGCTCGCTTATTGCTCGCCGCCTAGCTGCTAGGGGGCCTATCTATGAGGGCATCATTGGCTCGTGTATAGTCAATGCATTAGGTCTTTTAGTGGAGCCCAATGATACTATGCTGGTACCACAGAGGCTTGACCTTGTTGCTATGAAAACTCATCACTTTGTCACTGCTACTTCTGATTTGAACAGTCTAGTATATAGAATGCTTTTCACTGACGGGGATGAAAGGGAGATCCTTTTGCCACAACCTTCTTTGTTTAGTGTTCACAGGAGACCGTGGTCGCGCTCCAAGGAGGAGGTGGACGAGCAGCTTCGCTTGCTGGGTTTCCACGAGCAGCACCAGGAGATGTGCCCTCCTATGATTACTCCGTGCATTACGGAGGGACATACTCGAGCTCGCACCAGGACGAGGGGACCTCTTTGTCGTACTACGGTGACACATCATCCTGGCCGGCTTGGGATTGATACCCACTTAGGCCAAAGGTCTAAGCTTGGGGGAGGTACGCCGACACCGCACTCATCTCCATATCATGTTGCGTTGGTACTTTGTATATTCATGTTTTCGTTCTCTTTTTAGTTTTCGTTCTTCTTTGCTTTTGCTTTCCGAAACAAAAAAACCAAAAATATTTCTGTTGTTTCTCTTTGGTTTGCTTCTTCTTTTTGCCTTGGTTTGTTTTTCCCTTTTTGCTTTGTTGAACTATTTGAAAAACCCAAAAAGATTTTGCTTTGCTTGTTTTTCCTCTTTGGTTCTTGTTTAAAAAATCGAAAACAACAAAAATATTTGTCGTTCTTCCTTGGTTTTTGTGCGTTTGCTACGGGGTTCAGCAGTCCTCAGTGGATATTGGTTTCATATTATTATTCAAGCCACACAAGTGAAGAGCAATAATGAGGATTAATGACAACTTGAGGCGTGGTAAGAGGCTGGTAACGAACTCTATTTGTTTTCATTTTTTTACATATACTCGTCACTGTGGGCATGCTTAGTATGTTCATGTAGAGTGTATGTTATCTTTGGATGCTTAGTAGTTCTTGCTTTCTTATGATTAGCTCCAGCTCGTTAATAGTTTGTAGCATGTCTTATGAATGTTTGCTTGCATTGCTCTATTCATAAATTGGTATGACACTGTGGTATCCTCCTCTGAATTTTTCATTTGAATTGACTTGGCACATGCTCACGCATGCACATGACTGTGATAATCAGTTAAGCCTTGATGAATTATTTTGCCTTGAGGAGCTTGAATCACTTTCATGCCATGAGTAGTCCTGTTTTGTTGCAAGCATGATAATGATAGCTATTGCTCTCTCGTTTGTCGCTCCCTTACTATTGCTAGCCTTCACTTTTACTGAGTATGTTTTACTCAAGTTCCCAACTCCCTAAACCAAATATTTCCAAAGTGTCCACCATACCTACCTACTAGCATCATTTGCTACCTCCGTGCATATTCAATATGCCTTGTTTTCTTCCGAATAAAATGTTTGCTTGTTATGAGAAAGTTAGTTAATAAAGCTCTCACGAACTTGATGGCACACTTTATTTTCTTGCACTAAATAAACCTGAACCATTGCGTCCTTCTTTGTTGCGTATATGCTTGCGCTTTATGAGTTGAAGTTAGCAGAACCATGTATCATGGGGACCGCTTTCAACACTTCATTGGTACTTTGTACCTAGTTGATATCATGTTCTTTTGCTTATGGATCCCGGCGGTGTGAAATAAAAGTGGAACTTGTAAGATCATGGAGTTTGTATGTATGTTAGAGAAATGCCTAGGCCGCTAGCCTAAGCCATGCCTAATCATGGTGGAAACTTGCAGCATAACCGTAATGAGCATTCTATGAAGCATCCTCAATAAAAATCTATGCACATAGTAAATAAAAAGATCGTTGAGATGCTCATTGTCTGCTTGCCTTGTTATTTTGATTATGGGACAGCTCCCGTGTCATGTGCAAGGGGTACCCCATTGGCGGTTCTCTATGATACGTATATACTTACAATGACAAGAGCTTACTTGTGACTGAAGTTGAGTAGCATGAGGATCGGTCTTCGTAAGTAAGGGGCATGAGAATTCGATTTATAACTTGTCAAGCATATCCTCTTAGTTGTGTCATTTTCACCTTAACCACATTAAAGATGCTTATGATAGGGGCAATGAGAGCTCAAAGCTAATGAGTACCGTACTTTCAGCATTTGGAAGCCTTTCAAACTTTTCAAAACCTGTTCATTTCCTTGTTGAGTCTCCACATATTCTTTGAGCACCTTATTGAGAGCATAATTGTCATTCTTTGTGCTTGTCTCATTACTTGATTATTTGTGTTATGACTTTTATGCTTGTATCTTTGATATCTTTACTTCTAGTCATCACTTGAATTTCAGAGGTGCCTTGATATTCATAATCCAAGGCAAGCGAGATACCACTCTATCATACCTTTTTATGAGCATTGTAATGTTGCTTATATTTATGCCTCATGCTACTTATTATTTTTGAGTTGGAATCTCTTCATAGCTTGCAATGCCTATTAAGTAAGCTTAGTTGCATACTCTTTATTATGAACTGTCTAAGTAGTTGATCACATTGCTGAGAATATTTACATCATATGAAGCAAATGTGTTCGTGAAAGTTCTTTTATCGCACTCAGTTTTCAATTGAATTGCTTGAGGACAAGCAATAAGCTAAGCTTGGGACGGGTTGATACGTCCAAAACGTATCTACTTTCCTGAACACTTTTGCTATTGTTTCTCCTCTAAACTTGTGTGATTTGGATACAACTAACATGGACTGACGCTGTTTTCAGCAGAATTGCCTTGGTGTCTACTTTTTGTGCAGAAAATCAACTATCAGGAAAAATCCCGGAAAATATGCCAAAAATCCTATTTCACCCGAAGAGTCCAGGAGCCAGAATACGAGATGGAGAAGAGCCAGGGGGTGGCCACACCACCTGGTGGCGCGGGCCAGCGGCCGCCAGGTGGTGTGGGCCACCAGCACCCCTCGGCCTCTCTCTTCCCTATAAGGCCTTGACCTAAAAACTTGGGGGTTCACGTTTTTCGAAGGAGTTCCGCTCACGCCACCACCGATTCCACGAAACAGCACCAAAAACTCCGTTCGGCACCTGCCGGACGAGAATTGAGGAGATCATCGCCATCATCATCACCATCGCTTCTCCATCGACCATCCATGTTTCTCCCATCTATGAGTGAGTAATCCCCCGCTGTAGGCTATGGGGATGGTAGGGATTGGATGAGATCGTTCATGTAATGGCATCAGATTGTTAGGGCATGGTGCCTAGTATCTTTTATTAGTGCTTTATGACTTTGTTGCGACTTGTTGTGCTTAATGCTTGTCACTAGGGCCCGAGTGCCATGATTTCAGATCGGAACATGTTATTGATTCATTATGATAGTATTGTTTTTGGTCTTATCTGCAAGTTGTATACACACGTTGTTGTCCGGAACCAATGGTCCCGAAGTCATAGAAATCGGGATAACCGGAGGGAATGGCTTTGATGTGAGGATCACATGTGTTCACGGAGTGTTAATGCTTTGCTCCGGTGCTATATTAAAAGGAGCACCTTAATTGCCAGTAGTTCCCTTGAGGCCCCGCTGCAAACGGGCTGGCAGGACAAAAGATGTTGTACAAGTTCTCATTGCGAGCACGTATGACTATATATGGAACACATGCCTAGGATTATCTAGTACTTGGATGCTTTATCTCATTTATCTGCAATTCCCCTATGTTCTGATTGCTATGTGAATTGTCTTATTTATGCAACGCCCGTCCATCCATCCCTATGCCTACCGCACTCGAATCCTACTGTTTACTGCTATTGTTACTGATGTCTTTACTATACTACTGATGTCTTTACTTTACTATTGCTACTACAAAACTGTTGCTACTGATAAACTACTATGAGCAAGATTGTTTCCAGGTGCAGCTGAATTGACAACTCAGTTGTTAAGGCTTATAAATATTCTTTGGCTCCCCTTGTGTCGAATCAATAAATTGGGTTTCACTTTCCTCAAAAATACTGCGATACACCCCCTATACTTGTGGGTCATCAATGGTGGCTTAATCATCTCTCCTCTGAGCTCTCCAATATAATATAGTACTTGATGGAAATATCGGGATATTTTCTCCATAGATCTCTTCCACGTGTTGTGAATCACTCGAAATCTTATGTCCGAGAAAACGAAAGAACAGTGCCACTTTCTCTTCAATACAAGTGTGGATGATGTCCTTCAGCAAACCCCTAACTCTTATGTGTGCACAAGTATAGGTTAAAAGGGCCCCTTTGCATCTAGAGCACGCCGATAGCCTCTACATCGTTGTTGTTGTAGATGTAGTTCAGATTTTCTATCCTCTCTCTTTTGTGATGTATCGTGGGAGCATATTTCACTGGAAGCATGTTACTCCTAGCAACCTTTTTTTGTGGATCAAAAGCATCTATGCCTGAATCACAGCCACTAGAGCAACAGCCTGGATGATAACCTTCAATCGTTTGTCCTAATCAGATCGACGTTGCATAAGTACTTAACAAAACGGCCATAGTGTCGACTAAACTATGTAGGTAGCTAACTTTGGTAGGAGGGGCGTGGAGGCGGTGCTTATATCCATGGTTGGAGATGGCAACGACCTGCACCTAGAGAAGACGCTCACGAACACGAAGAGGACTAGACGGTGCTGCATATTTATGAGGCCATATCAGCTAGTGTCGGAGAAGACGCAGTTAAGGACCAAGTGCCGGTGTGCAGATCTAAATCGTTGTTGCCGCCTCCAAAGTCGTCACCCAAGAGGATAATAGGGATGTATTTGTCTTCCCGCGGGTGGTGACAACATAAGAGGGAGGTGAGAGTACTTTTCGTGCTATATGGGCTGCAATGTTTTCGCCTCCCACCATCTCCGCACTGCCTCCCCGCGCACGTCGTTCCTCTCCTTGTGCTGTCCAGGGTCTGTCCCCATGGAAACACTCGATTTCTGCATTCCTGCGGAGCCAGGATTTGGGGTGCTTTTTTACCCGTGCCAGCCAAGTCCACGGAACGCCACGACACACCAAACACGTTTATTTCTTTCGGCGAGGTATAGGAAACGCCTTCATGAGCATCCAAACACACCCTAACTCTCTCGAAACAGGGTTTGGTCATAATTTACAAATAAAATCCACTAGCAAACCGATAAAAAGTGACCAGGGATCCTTTTACAAAGCATATCAAAGCAGTGGTTGGTATAGATCAACATGTCAAAGTGGTCTGACCATCATGCCCACCCTCTGGATTTGCTAATGAATTAAAGGTAAAACAGAAAAGAACACGGAGAACCGAACTTACCGTCGAAGACATCAGAACGTGACCGGGGGATACTGAAGCTCCACGCCCCCCAAAGAGGGTAATGGCATAGCGCATAGCCATCATCAAGCCCGAGATGGTCAAAAGTTTTTCAGGTGGAGCCCCAATGCGGAGAAGGTATAGTGTGGGTTACGATACCCACAAGTATCACCGCCGTTGGTGCTTAAGCATTGAGTTTTTGTCTAGAAAAATCTTCACACCACGCACGATATGTCGGACCACCCATCATCTCTGAGCAAGGCCTCGGGGACACCATCTAGGAGTTATCTTTGCTGAAGTGCCGCCAACTCCAGAACCCCGTCGCATGCTCCTCGGCCTCTCACAGAGAAAGAACATCACCACCGCAAAGTCGCTCGCCGTAGAGATGCCCGCATAGTCCACCTTCGAGGGAGCTGTCCCGGCCTCCACGAAATCAAGCCTTGGAAGCGACAACAACGTACCACAAGGCAACATGTCAGACGAGGTAGGCCGACCACAGACCAAGCCCATGCGGGCGGTAGAAATGCAGTAGGCAAGGGGCCTCCTGCCACCCGCCGGCCGCACTCCGCCGCCATATCTAGGCCCAATCATAGATTAGGCCTCTAGTTATGCCATAGACAATAGGAAGAGATCTGTCGTCCTCCACCACCAAAGGCGGGCGCCGACCGAACACATCACCAAGACTTGTCAGACTCAGATCGGGCCTAGGTCAGGCCAGATCAGGTCTGACTAGCCGTTGCAATCAACCTGCAGAACCCGTACGTGCCATCCTCTATGGTCGCCATCCCCGTCGGGATCCCGCCATCATGCCCCGCCACCAGACGACCTGGACGGGCTCCCCGCACAACATGGAACCGCCACCGCTGCCACGAGGCCGAACGCCGTCGCCGCGTGCCCGCCCGGAATGGAACCCGCCGCCCAAGCTCCGCTGTACCACACGTATAAAGCTTGGTTGAGCTCACCCCAGCTAATTGGTGTTGAAAACCCATGCAGTACTATTCGATGAAAAAAAATAGTGTACTATAGAAAAATAGCGCCGTTCTTAAAATACGCTACTAGCCTGGTATATCGCGCTATAGCGTGCTATTAACGAGTCGTTGTTGTTCATAATACTATTTCGAAATGACCCAAGAGTTGGCTTTGGCTAGCTTCGTCCATACACATTAGGTCGACGACTAATTAGTGGCTGATCGAGGTTAATCCAGTCTGTGCAGTACTGATGCCCTTGTGCTGTTTTTTTACTGAAGTCTTGTCTTAGACTACGGTAAACATGCAAAATGTATAGCTAGGGATATGATGACTAGCAACAGAAGTGACAACATTGGCTAGAATAATCTGACATAGACGTAGCTGATCAAAAGCCCCGTGTAGCAGGTACGACTCAAAACAAGGCGCGTTACAATTCTCGTACAAACAAATGCCCCAATACCCAAGTGGCTAGCAAACATTACATACCACTTGCAATCCTACAAACCAAAGCTACACAACAGCTCTAGCTAGAGCCTTGAGCACAAGGAAAACTAACTGTCAACGGAGCCGTCCGAGTTGTTCACGACTCCGGCGCGAAGCAAGACTAGCTTGCCGGAACCGTCCGGAATCTCTCTTCGGGCGTTTTGCCCCCTGGCACTCCTGGCCGTCGACCTGCGCGGCGGCGCTGCTGCTGCTGCTTCCGCAGTCGTCCCTCCGAGACCGCCGGCAAAGCCTTTGCGTGCATCTGCGCGCGCCGTATCGAGTTTCGCTGTCGAACAGGACTCCCCTCCGTTCCCGGCCCCCAACGCCAGAGACGGTGCCTTCTTCCGTCGCCCTCCCCGGCGTTGCGTCGATGAGCTGGGGCGGCGCCTTCGGGCCCCCTTCGCCGGGCCGCAATCTTCTGAAGCCGAGACCACGGCAGGGTCAACCGCTACCGCCGCCGTCGTAAAACAGAACGTCGTCCCCAGCGTCTCTTCTCCAGCGGCTTTGCCATCATCGGCGGGGTCATCTGAGTTTCCGTCGGCAACCGCGGCGTCATCCGGCTTCGGCAACTCTGGAAGTACGACATCGCCGTCGACGGTGGAGCCGTCATCTTTGTCCGCGGGCTCCTCGGCCACGGCTTCGTCATCGTCGCTGTAGTCTTCCACGAGTAGGTCGTCGATTAGGTCGACGAGATGGCTCCACTCGACGCCGTCGTCACCGTCGTCGGTCTCTGCTTCGCGTTCGACGACGTCTTCCACGAAACTGAATGGGTGTGATCCCGCCATGTTGAAGAACGTGTTGTACAGGTAGCTGGGACGCTCCGGCGCCCACACGTGGCCGGCGAGCAGGCCGAACGCCTCCACCTTCCCCACCGACGGATTCATCTCGGCGCGATCGGCTTCCACTCTCGCTGCTTAATAATCAATCCATATTTATCGTAATATCGAGGTAGGTTACCATTGGGAATTCTAGTCTGTCACGGGCTAAGCCTGTATGCATAGATGAGTTTGTGTGACGAACAACCCGGAAGATGTACGACAGAAGAACTCCCAACACAAGCTTTCCTATACTCGGAGTAGGTTATTTTACTTCTACGCGAAATCTAGCTAGCGACCGGTCGGTAGAAGAAAAAACCTCGCGGACGTGTGTGTAGTGTCCTGTTGTTTGGTCACGTCTACTAACGACAAAACAAAACAAAGCCAGCAAAGAATCAATTCGAAAATTTAAAATATTTTATAGCTCAAACCATTTATCCGATTTACGATTCGTTTTCACTGTTGGGCTAGTCGTGACGAGATCTTTAAAACTAGATCCCATATTAAGACGTTTTGATGGAAGAAAAAAATCGGACAAAAAGTTATCCACCCCTAGTACGTGAGTTATCCATATCATAATATATAAGTGATTCACCCTATATCATATAAGTTATCCACCGTACAAACGGGTTGGATCGAGACGTTCTCATACTTCTCACATGGATAACTTTTATATTTTTTTGTCGCAAGAAACCTCGATTAACGCATCGACGAGCGATAAAGGCTCGGTACCCTCACACTCTTTAAGGTTTTATCACCCGTACGCCATAGTAGCGACGATAGGCAAAACCGGCCGCTAGACTACTGCTTGCCCGTTACGTTTGTTTACTATAACTTAATGTGGTGGTAGATGGGGCATAAGATCTCATTTATTTCGTGTAAAAAAACTTAAATTTAATTCTTTTGAAAAGGTATGCTTCATGTTTGACGCGGTAGCCTTCGAGGTTAAGTCGCGTATACGCCTCTCGTGGCGACGAGCGACGCAGCCGAGTCGCTAGAATAAATTTTGTATTCTATCTCTGGTTAATTTTTTTATTGGTAGATAACTTATGTGTTATTTGGTGGGTAACTTAAATGCTGAGGATGAATACCTCTCATATTACTAGTGGATAATGTTTTATTTATTTTTATGGATAACTTTGTACAATTTTTAGAATAAATTTTAGTTCTCTTTGTGGCCAGCATAATTTTTAAGTCTTGGTTACCTCCATCTTAGTTAATTACATGTGCGATAGACTTACTTGATTTGACACAGTAGCTTAGGTGTTGGGATACCGAGTTTTCGCGGACGACGTGGTGAAAACGAATCTTAAATTGTAGAAGTTTACATTTATGTTTACGCATGCATAGAAAAACTCAAACACACGATCTGTTCATAGGGTGGATAACTTAGGTAATACCACATGGGTAACTTACGTAGTTTAGTATGGATAACTTTTGTATTACAGGTGGATAACTTTTGGGTCTGAAAAAAGTTCTCGAAACATATTGATATGGGATCTAGTTTCAAAGATCTCATCGTGACTAGCTTAATGGTGAAAATGGATCTAAAATCGGATATACGGTTTGACCTACAAGTTATTTTGAATTTTTAGATTTTCGAATTTAACCACGCATCAGACGTATATCTTCATGCGGGCCGTGATGACTTTCTCCGAACATCCGCTGGATTTCGTCATTTGTAGAACGGTTGTCGGGTAGCAATGTCCTACTTCTAACCACTCAGTTTTGTTCCTTGGCTGTTTTCCATTGCTTAGAATATCGCTGACAATTCTAAAAAAAAAGAATATCGCTGACATGCTAGTCTAGATGTCAAAACCCTACATGTGCAAATTGTTTGCCTGTTGATGAAATTTTGCTTTATTTTTTACATGCAGAAAACTTACCATGGAAAAATTGGCTCATCAATCACTGCCCTAGCCACTATACTACTACCCCACACAAATCCTTCTCCTCGAAAATCATACATAAACCCCTAGGTATGCGTATTACCAAGTGCAACACCCACGATGGCTGAACCACTTTCTTTTGGCTAGATAGACGATGGATCACCAAGTGAACCACTAGCTACTAGTATTTACCTAGATCTACACTCCCACCACGTGCTACCCAATGAAGAAAGTTGCTCTTGTCCTAAAGGCCAATAATAAAGTGTATTTTATTATTATATCTCATATATTCATAATAGTTTATATTTGTTTTAATTTTTTACATGCAGAAAACCTATCTTGAAAAAATTGGCTCATCAATCACTGCCCTAGCTACTATACTACTACCCCACACAAATCCTTCCCCTCGAAAACCATACATAAGCCCCTAGGTATGCTTATTACCAAGTGCAACACCCACGATGGCTGAGTCACTTTCTTTTGGCTAGATAGATGGATCACAAAGTGAACCACTAGCTACTAGTATTTACCTAGATCTACACTCCCACCACGTGCTACCCAATAAAGAAAGTGGCTCCTTCCCTAGAGACCAATAATAAAGTGTATTTAATTGTTATATCCCATATATTTAATAGTTTTATACCATGCTATAGTTGTGTTCAGCGTAAATATTAATACAAGTGTGGTATATAAACAAACCAAGTCTTTCGTATCCTCTAGACGAGTAGCTCG
Source organism: Avena insularis (assembly GCA_023614405.1). Taxonomy (NCBI): domain Eukaryota; kingdom Viridiplantae; phylum Streptophyta; class Magnoliopsida; order Poales; family Poaceae; genus Avena; species Avena insularis. The sequence continues at coordinate 538,511,092 of CM042686.1, forward strand.
CTAGACAATCAATGATCAAGGTTTCCCGATCATGGACATTTATGTCAAATGACAACGGGGTCAGTTCATTAGATGAATGATATGATGGACACACCCAACTGTAGTATTGCAATGACATCCAGTCACATGTTCAATATTGCGATATCTAGTAAAGCGTCATAACTCACTCCTTTGACCGTGAGATCATATTTAATCACTACCACCCGTGGATGTTTTGACTGCATCAATCATCACACCATAACGGGGTGATCATAAAGGTCTCTATCAGATATTCCAAAGGGGTATGTTGAGGAGTATGCATCGAGATCTAGATTTTCCTATCTGAGTGACGGAAAGATTATCTTGGATCACTCGGTGAGATTACATCAATGAAGCTTGCAAGCATGTGACTAGGTCACAGGGAACAATATAGAACTAGGTATGTCGATACCGAAGACCAGGTCTTGGATAAACCAGGTATCGTAGTGCAAAAGGAATGCAACTCGGCGTTTAAGGTTCAAGCGATCGAGTTATTTGTGGAATGCATGGGGACCATCATGGGTTTCTAGATCCCGCTATTGGTCATTGATCGGAGAGAGGTATCGATCATGTCTGTGTATTCCCAAACCATAAGGATGGCAGACTTAAGGGTAGAGACGCTTAGGAATGAACTGCGAACGTAAGAAAATAGAAGAGAGAGAACTGAATCATTCCGGGGAGAAACCAAAGTTGTTCGGAGGGGTTCGAAAGGTGTTTCGAAGCGAAAGAAATTAATTAATATGTATTTATTATTAATTAATTAATATGGTTTTAATTAATACAAAGGAGCAGAGCCCACCTAATGGGCCTTCCCCGAGGGAAGGGCCCATAGGGGATGGTGCGCGGGGTGGGGGCTCCCCCACCGTCACCAGCCAAGGGCCTTGGCATGCACGGGGATGGGGCCCACCCACCACCGGCCGCCACCTCTCCCTTCTCCTTGGTTTAGTCCCAACCCGGGACTTTGGGGGAGGTGGTTCGCCTCCTTCCCCTATATAAGAAGGGGAGATCCCTCTGACCAAAACCATCTCATTGGCTTTTTTCCTTCTCCTCTCTCTCCCTCACGTGTGCGTTCCCCAGTTTGGAACGTGCACAGTGAGGTAGACATTTCTCCACCATACGCAAGGCATCGTTCCATTGGAGTTGGTCCGGATCTTCTTCTTCTGCTACTTCGCTGGACCAGAGTCCGGGTGACGCCTCTACACCAAACGTGTGTAGAACTTCGGAGGCATCGCTAGTTATGGTGCTAGACGCTTGGACGCCTACTCAACCTTGAGGTCGGCTACATCAAGTATGTTTGAACATAATCCCTCTTTTAGTCTTCAAGGGTATGAACACCAAATCCCATCTCGTTACTTTATATCTGCATAGATAGATCTTGGCTATGTTGTTCTCATCATTAGAATTTTTTATTTTCTACTATGGAACCCTTTAGTGGTATTAGAGTCGATCTATGCATAGATATATTTGTATGAGTAGAACACATATAAATATGTGGGCATTTATTTTCTAGTTGTTACCCTCCCACGTGTACTTATTCATATCGTGGCAATGTTCGATGAAGCGGGCCAGACCGACCTTACGTGTAAGCTTACCCGAGACTGGTTCCACACTCAACATATGTCTTGTACCATATAAGTGGCTAGCGGACGTCTATCTCTCTTACATTAGTTGATAGAGTTTTCTATTTCCGTTCCCCTTTCCTTAGTTGTACTCACTTTTGCCCAGACACTAAACTTTTCTTCACTTTGACCCAACCTCTTGTCTGAAACTCTCACAGAGTCTATCCGTCAGCCTTACCGTTACGTGCTGACGAGTGGGGCCACATTAGGTCGGGTCACTGTTGTCCAGTGCATTGTTATCAAAGAAAGGGTTCTTGATAGGAATGTAGATGAAAGATAGTAAAAGTTCGAAATCAAGATATTCAATCTTACCCCAGAATGTTGAGTAGCGCAACGGAATATGTTCCATAGAACGAAACTTTGCAGGATAAGGTGAAACTAAATGATAATGATCATAATGTTTCGATTAAGTAATTTACTACATAAAGTAGGATTAAAGAATGTGTTTCCCACATTGTGGAAATACATCATTGAATCACTTGTTATGTTAAATGAACATGACATACCTACAAACTGCGAAGAAGTGATGACTAAAAGTACAAGAAATGACTAAAACTCATGAAATCCTAAAGAGAGTTGCATTTTAGTAATGAATTACTTGATTCTATCGAGTAAATGAATTACTTAAATCTTTCTGAATAACTACAGAGTTATAAGGAAGAAATTAAACTTTAAAGGAAGATATATAGCTCGATTTGTCACAGAGACGGTCTTGAAAAATTCAAATTATTGACTTAAATATGTAGCGATTCTTGGGTCAATTGGATTTACACTTGGCAATAGGATGCTAAAGTATCTCACAGTGGAAAATTCTCAATTTGATAACAGATCAAAGGATTTTGGAATCACCACCAAAATAGCAAGAAAATCCACACTTGTGAAGTATTGAAGTGGGAGTTATATAGTTCTTGGTCAAATGTGTGAATGACATATTTGAGTGGGAGCTACGAGGATATTATAAATGTCTCATATATGATAGCATATTTGACGTGACAACAGTCTAGTATATGTGTACGACACATAATGAATGGTGTAAATGGTATTGGTGATATTTATTTAAACATTCTTTGAATGAGATTTAACAAAACGTTAAACATGAAAATCTATAGAGATGGATGGGTGTGTTTGATAAAACCATTAAAGTCAAGGTGTTTCACTATAGATTCTGTGGAGAGTTCGGAATGTCCTGGGTTCTGAAGTGATTTAGAATAGAACAAATTAAGAAGTATGTTCTTACTTATGAAACCTAGGAGAAACATTAGTTATTAACAAATATGGTTGAAAAGGAAGAAAGGGATGATGTTCATCCCATATGAATATGTTATATGTCTCTTCCCCATATCACCATGTTGTGTACTTGACCAAAAATGTGACGCAAGTAATTATTTAGAAGAACAGATTATGAGGTGACTTATGAATAAATCACTGAACCAGGATTAAACACATTGTCGGACCCTAGTTGAATTAAAAGGATATTTATGGATAAAGAAGTAGGTAACTGATACATCGTAAACGTATCTATAATTTTTGATGTTTCATGCTTGTTTAGTATCTACTTTCTTATGTTTTGTCCACACTTTGGGGTATTTTTATACATTTTCTGGAACTAACCTATTAACAAGATGCCACAGTGCCATTTGCCTGTTTTCTGCTGTTTTTGGTTTCAAAAAAGCTAGTAAGGAAATATTCTCGGAATTGGATCGGACAAAAGCCAAAGTCAATATTTTACCGAAGCAACACGGAGTCCGGAGGGGAGACGAAGTGGCGCACTAGGGCGGCCATACCTGGTGGCCGCGCGGCCTGCGGGGCATGCCACCTGGGGGTGTGGGCCCCCTGGTGCTCCACCGACCTTGCCCCTTTGCCTATAAAAATCTCTCGGGACGAAAACCCTAAGTACCCAATCAAAGACCTGATCAGAAATCCACGGAAGAGTCTGTAGCCGCCGCCATCTCGATCCCTAAATCGAGGGTATCTGAAGCTCTTCCCGGCACCCTGCCTGAGGGGAGAGATCACCTTGGAGGCCTTCTTCATCACCATGATTGCCTCCGGTGTGATGTGTGAGTAGTTCATCCCTAGACTACGGGTCCATGTAGTAGCTAGATGGTTGGTTCTCCTCCTTTGTGCTATCATGTTTAGATCTTGTGAGCTCCGTTCATGATCAAGATCATCTATTTGTAATCTTACATGTTGTGTTTGGGGGGATCCGATGGATATTGAGATGCTATTTCAGATTGATTATTGATTCTATCATGTCTTTGTTATTTGTGATCTTGCATGCTTTCCATTGTTAGTAGCTATCTTGGCCAAGTAGATGCTAGCAACTCCAAGAGGGAGTATTTATGCTCGATAGTGGGTTCATGCCTCTAGTAATCTGGGGAAGTGACAGGAATCTCTAAGGTACTAGATGTGATGTTGCTACTAGGGAGAAAACATCAATCCTTTGTCCATGGTACAAACACATTGTTTACTTTACACACTTTGCTTAATGCAATTATCTGTTTCTTGCAACGTAATACTGGAGGGGGTTCATATGATAACCTAAACGTGGATTATTAGTCATAGATGCAGTTGGATTACGGTCTATGTAAAATGTTGTAATGCCGAATAAAATCTCATAGGAGTCAAGATGATTAGTATATGCATGGTATGCTTTCTCGAGTCTGTCAGTTGCCCCGCTATAATTTGTTCACCCAACATGTTATTTATCTTAAGGAGAATCACCTCTAGTGAAATATGGACCCTGGTCCATTCTTTTGTCATTGATACACCATCTACTATTTAATGTTTACTGTTTACTTTCTGCAAGCAATTACTATCTTCCACACAATACGTTTAATCCTTTGTTTTCAGCAAAACCGGTGAGATTGAAAAACTCACTATAAGTTGGGGCAAAGTTCTATGGCTGTGTTGTGCAGGATTCCAAGTTGGTGACAACACCTTGGGGTTGTTTCCTTGCTCCTACTGGTTCGATAACCTTGGTTTCATAACTCAGGGAAACTTACTGATGTGCTCATCATACCTTTCTCTTGGAGTTCCCAACGAGCTCAACGTATCCTGAGCCATCAAGCCTTTTTCTAGCGCTATTGCCGGGGAGTCAAGGACAACTTCACAAGGGGAGTTCTTCACAACCAATCTCTTTACTTTTTTTTGTTTTGCTTGTTTCTTTTATCAAAAACACAAAAAAATTAGTTGTACTAGTCTTGAACACAAAAAAATTAGTTGTACTAGTCTTTATATTAAAAACACAAAAAATGACTACTCTTGAACACACTAAGTTGTGTGACTTCACCAGCACCAACAACAATGATTTCATGTGCACACCTATTGCTCCACCTATTCCTGAAGCTACTTCCTTTGAAATTAAACCTACTTTGCTTAATATTGTTATGAAAGAACAATTCTCTGGTGTTGGTACTGAAGATGTTGCTGCTCACCTTAATAACTTTATTGAACTCTGTGAGATGCAAAAACATAGGGATATCGATGGAGATATTATTAAGCCTAAATTGTTTCCTTTCTCTTTGAGAGGAAAAGCTAAAGAATGATTGTTATCCCTAACTAGAAATATTATTGATTCTTGGACTAAATGCAAAGATGCTTTCATTGGAAAATACTATCCTCCTGCTAAGATTATATCTATGAGAAGTGAAATAATGAAATTTAAACAATTTGATAATGAACATGTTGCTCAAGATTGGGAAAGAATGAAATATTTGGTAAAGAATTGTCCCACTCATGGACTGACTGCTTGGATGATTATCCAAACCTTTTATGCAGGACTGAATTATTCTTCAAGAAATCTGCTGGATTATGCTGCTGGAGGTACCTTTATGACCATTACTTTGGGTGCTGCAACAAAGCTCCTTGATAATATGATGGTTAACTATTGTGAATGGCACACTGAGAGAGCTCCACAAGGTAAGAAGGTAAATTTTGTTGAAGAAACCTCCTCCTTGAGTGATAAAATTGATGGTATTATGTCTATGCTTGTTAATGGGAAATCTCATATTGATCCAAATCATGTTCCTTTAGCCTCTTTGGTTGCTCAAGAAGAGCAAGTTGATGTGAACTTTATTAGAAACAATAATTTTAGTAACAATGCCTACAGGAATAATTTTGGTAATAATAATCATAGGCCTTATCCTCCTAATAATACTAATGGTTATTATGATAAGTCTAGAATGCCTAGTGAAGCAAGAATTTTAGAAGTTGAAAGAGCCACTAAAAACTTCATGCAAATGCAATATGAGCAGAATAAATTATTTACTAAAACCATAGAAGAACAATCTACTATTTTGAAAAATATTAGTCATTAACTTGAGAGTTTAAATAGGGAAATTCCTAGTTTGCAATCCAAACTTTCGAATGCTGAAAAAAAAATATCATCTTTGTCTAAAGCACAATCCTCCTTGATTAATAAAATGGCTGTTGAACCTAAAACCATGGAAAACCCCTTTGCTGCTACTAATGCCATACAAGTTAGAATTGATGAAAATGTTAGACTGTTAGCTGAATTACATGCTAAGTGGGAAAGAGAAGATGAAATTGCTAGAAATAATAGTATATGTACTATCACCACCACCACCAATGTTGATGCTAGCAAACCACATGAAGTCCCCATTCATTTTGCAACAATACATAAAACCAATGGAACTTTTTCCAATAAAAATACTGAAATTCTTCGAAATATGGGAAAATAGCTCTAATACCTTGGATGGTAATTATGATTCTGATCTTGATGGTTGCAATATTTCTAAAGTAATTATGTTCCTATAAAAGCTTGCTAAAAGTCCTAATGCTAGTGCTATGAATATGGCCTTTACAAAACACATTACTAATGCTCTCATAAAAATTAAAGAAGAAAAATTGAAACATAAAGCTTCTATTCCTATAAAATAGAAGATGGTTGGGAACCCATCATTAATATGAAATTGAATGATTTTGATCTAAAAGCTTTATGTGATCTGGGTGCTAGTGTCTCTATTATGCCTAGAAAGATTTATGAAATGCTTGATTTGCCACCTTTAGGAGATTGTTATTTAGATGTCCAACTTGATGATAATGCTAAAAAGAAACTCGTGGGGAGTATTAATGATGTTCTTATTATGGTTAACAATACCTATGTCCCCGTTGATTTCTATGTTATGGATGTTGAATGCAATGCTTCTTGTCCTGTTATTTTGGGAAGACCTTTTCATAGAACTATTGGTGCCATTATTGATATGAAAGAAGGTACCATCAAATATCAACTCCCACTCAAGAAAGGTATAGAACACTTCCCTAAGAAGAGAGAGAAGAGTCCTTTTGCCTCTCCTATTAAAACAAAATTTTCTCTTAATGCTTCTTCATTTGAGAATACTTGAATCTTGCTTCTTATGCCTAGCTCAATGGCGTTATAGGAAAGCAATTATTGGGAGATAACCCAAATTTTTATTCAGTAAGTTTTTCCTTTGTTGAGTCTTGGAAGTTATTGCCTCTGTAATAACATCTCCTTATCCTTTTTGTGTGGTTTTTGTGCGAAGAATAACCTCTAATGAGAGAGAAGTAATACTTGGGAAAGTTGTTGTCCCAAAACAGATTTTTGTGCTTCACTATAAATATTTGTGAAAAAATCCCTGTACGTCGGATTGAGCTGTAATGTTTTGTGCTTCTGCCCCTGGTTGTTATCTAACTTTCGTTAGTTTAACACTTTTCGATTTGAGCAACAGAAGGTCTTAGAAAAAATCGGTTTTTACCTATTGGTCTATTTTGACAGATTTCTGCCATTATTTGCATTTGCCTCTTAAATCTCTTTCTCTTTGAGTTCTCGCCAAATACTTGAACCTTTTAGAAGGAATTGCTACAGTAGCTTGTGTTTTAATGGAAGTTTTACTTGTGTTGAAACTGAACCCAAAGACTTATTATCTTGAGTACACTAATGTTGCTAATGAAGATTGTGTGAAGTTTTGTATGAAGGAAATTTTAAAGTGTAGGGAAGAATAATATGATGAGATGAAGTATGGCCAAATGCTCAAGCTTGGGGATGCCATCCGTGTCACCCCAATAAACATTCAAGAAGTACAAGCATCAAAGCTTGGGGATGCCCAAGGCATCCCCTTCTTCATCAATAAAAATCTCAGGTTTTCTTCCAAACACTTCATTTTTATTGTTTCATGCACAATTGTGTTGTTCTTGGAGCATCTTCGTTTTGTTTTTAGTTTTCTTTTGCTTGGTTTGCTTAAATAAATTGGTTGGACCCCCGCATTCATACATAGTTTCAAATAAGTTGATTTGGATTGGAAAATAGTAGGAACGTTCATGCTTATAAGTGGTACAAAAGGATTCTTGTTTTGACTGTGGCCTAGACTTTATCATGTCATGTTTGATGTTGCTTTGAATTTATGCTTAGTGATTATTGTTGTAGCATGGCTTGGTCCAAACAATTGATATTGCTTAATGTGCCTTGAAAGAATCATGCGTTGTTTTAACATTCTAAAGCATAATATTGTGGTATTCTCCTTTGATGATTTATTTGGGTTGACTTGGCGCATGCTCACACCATGTTAAGACTATACCAAGTCTCCATAGCCTCTATGATCATTTAGTTTTCGACTTGTAATATCACTTTATGCTTTAATTAATAATGTTTTATCGCTTTGCATGATTATGGCCATTACTGCTCTCTTAGTTGGTCGCTCCCAGTCTTTTGCTAGCCTCCACATGTACCAAGTATGAGTTCCACTCATGCATCCAACTCCAAATAAAACCAAGTTATTCCAAAGAGTCCACCATACCTACCTATTAGCATTATTGCTATTCCAAGTATATTCATGGTTTTATCTACCTTCCGAATTAAACTTGTTATGTGAAAATTAGTGATTAAAGCTCTCACAAACTTGATGGCACACTTTAATTTCTTGCACTTAATAAACTTGAACCATTATGCCCATCTATGTTGTGTATATGCTTGCGCTTTATAAGTTGTGAATTAGAAGAACCATGTTACCATGGGGAACGTTTTCAACATTGCACATTATTTAGTTGATATCATGTCCTTTTGCTTATGGATCCTAGCAGTGTGAAATAAAAGGGGAGCTTGTAAGCTCATGGAGTTTGTATATGTGTTAGAGAAACACTTGGGCGGCTAGCCTAAGCCATGCCTAATCATGGTGGAAACTTGCAGCATAACCATAGTGAGAAATTTGTGAAGCATCCTCAATAAAAACCTATGCAAATAGCAAATAAAAAGATCGCTGAGATGCTCATTGTCTGTTGCCTTGTCATTTTGATATGGGATAGCTCATGTATCATGGGGCAAGGGGTACCCTGTTGGCGGTTCTCTATGATACACATGTACTTACAATGACAAGAACTTACTTGTGACTAAAGTTGAGTAGGATGAGGTTCGGTACTCGTAAGCAAGGGGAATGAGATTTTCAACTTATAAATTATCAAGCATATCCTCATATTTGTTCACTTTAACCTTAATCACCTAAAGATGCTTATGATAGGGGCAATGAGAGCTGAAAGCTAATAAGTACCATAATTTTTGGAAGCTCCTTATGAAACTTGAATCCCTGCTTCCTTCTATGAAGGGCCTTTATTTTTACTTTTATGTTGAGTCTCCATCTTCTATCTTTATGCACCTATTGAGAGATCATAGTGGTCATTCTTAGTTTAATGTGCATTGTCCCAAAACTTGTTGATTGATTCATAACATTGATATGGCTTGTTCTTAAATATTTGTATTTAGTCACCCTTATGAACTTTGAAGGTGTCCTATGCATTTATGTTTTGCTATACCATGAGGGACAAACTGAATACCATTCTTATTATGTTTTCTACATGTGAAACAAACAAACATCTTTCAAAGCATTATTATTCATGAATATTTTGTTTGTACCTTTTCATGTTACAACATAGTTGCTATGTCTTATTGTTAGAACTATATCTTTCATGCTATGTTAGAACATAGGTGTGGGCCCCCTGGTGCTCCACCGACCTTGCCCCTTCGCCTATAAAGACCTCTCGGGACGAAAACCCTAAGTACCCGATCAAAGACCCAATCAGATATCCACAGAAGAGTCTGTAGCCGCCGCCATCTTGTTTCCTAGATCGGGGGGATCCGAAGCTCTTCCCGGCACCCTGCTGGAAGGGAGAGTTTCTTTTGGGGTTTCGCGTATGAAAATAATAAATTTTATCCTACGCCCCTGAACCACAATTGCTGAAAGGACCTATCTGTTAGTAATACAGTAATGGGAGGGGCTTTTCGCGAACTTACCCTTGAATACCGAAAAGCGTTGTCAACGCTCAGGAGAGCGTGGTTGATGTAGACGAGCCGAAGCCGACCTCAAGGTCGTGATGAAGTCCTCGCGCTCCTTTGGCTCCAACAACTTGAGTGCCTCAAGTGCGACACCTCGCGTGGAGTTACACACGTCCGGTGCCTAACAATGACTCCTTCTTCCCTGATCCAGCAGCAGTTGTGGAAGTAGAGCTTCCGGATCCGAATCCCGCAGCACGACGGTGCTCCACGGTGAAGATGTCTCTCGTTCGCGCAGTCTAGACTTGGGACCATGGTCACGAGAGAGAGAGAGAGAGAGAGAGAGAGAGAGGGGGAGGGAGAAAATATCAATTAGAGGTCCTCCCAAAAGTGAGAAGACCTTTATTGATTATTGGTGTATTTTTATTTGGCCAAATACCCCCACTATATATAGGGGGAGGGGAGGTACTACCTCCCTCAAAGTCCCGGGGTGGGACTAAAGGAGAGGAGGGGGAGGGGTGGCACCGCCGGCCACCCCCATGGGCCCCGCGCGGGGGGCTGGCCCACTAGGGCGCCGGCCACCCCCTTGGCCCCTTCTCCCTTTCTCCTTTCCCTAATGGGCCCTCTCCCCTCCGAGAATTGGCCCATTGAGCCTTTGACCATTTAATTGATTTTTATATTTATTAAATAATTATGAATAAATGATTAAATCAATATTCAACATTCATTCACATATTATTCAACCTCCATGGTTGAGGAACACTTCCACCTCCACTCCGGACATCCTCCGGACTTACCGAAACCCTTCCGGTTTTCTCTCTACTACTTTTCGGCGATTCCACCGATCCTATAAACACTCTCTAAGCATCATCAAGCCCTTAAGCGTGATACCCCACGGTTCGGGAACACTCCAAACATGGTCAGGACACTCCCGCACCAATGATCAACAGAGGGACCTGGATGGCCATGTGACCCCTATGCGTTCCACGAAGATCTTTCGTCGTTTGAACCGGGACAGTCGTGTCTTATTACCTTTGTCTCTCGATACTTGCATTGCCCGAGATCTGATCAATGACATCACCATGTCATGTTAAATCTCGTTACTGAACAATGCTACTTGACTCGTTCCGACAATTGATATCCCTGTGATCAAATCACACGCTGCGCAGCTATTGGATATAACTTCTTCGAGTGGGCCCTCGAGTATCTTTCCGTCACATGGACGGACAAATCCCGCTCTTGATGTATATTGCCTCTACGGTTTCCTCCGAGTACCTGAACACGCCTTTATAACCACTGTATTACCAAGTGGCGCTTGATGCTATCTAAGAACCCTCGGGAGACAGTGATTGATATAGCCTCACGGTCTAAGGAATAGTCTACGAGGATCCATTTCTAATCATCGTAACTTGAACTTCATGACATGATCGGGTCACGATGTTTAGGTTGGGTATTGGTTCATCATCTCATTCTCGGAATGAGATGACTCCATTTCCAACTGGCATTAATGCCACATGATCAGGAAACATGATCATCTGTTGACCAATGAACCAGTGACTAGAGTTTCACTAGGAACCCCTGGTTGTTTGTATGTCAGACGTGTATTGATGTTTCCACTCAATACAGTTATAGCATGATACAAAACTTAATCATAAACTATATGAAATATGATAATAGTCCTTACTACTATTTGTCTCTAGGGCATATTTCCAACAGTCTCCCACTTGCACTAGAGTACAAATACACTAGCTACATTTGTTCTCAATCATTGGCACCATATATCCGGTACCCTGAACATGCTTGCTCATGGAAGAGGTTGAGTCTGTGGCTTGTACTTTACAGTCCCAAATCCCTTGCAACTTACTAACGTCACCTTGATTTGACATTAATACTTTATCATCACATGATAGCATCTGTGTGTATGCATCGTCGCTATGGCAGCAGAACGAGGCCTGATTCTAGGAGCCTACAGTGACTTTAGATCAACCTCGAGGGCTTTCTCATGGGCACTGTGCCCTGGGACACATCATTCTATGTTAAAAGTGATCTAGCCCCGCCATAACATTATACAACACTTTAGATGGTACCCTTATCTATTATTATAAATGTGTTCATCGAAACACTAGTGCACTCTGTGCAACTTTCTATGTTTTGTTCACCTCGCTTCCTACTTGACTTTAATCGGTATTTACAGGAGTTTCCAACATACTCCCTTATAACATAACCCTTTATGTTTTAAGATATGTCTAAGATATGTCATTCTTTTCGGATTTGGAAAATATGTCTACAGTTCTCTATTAGACACTACGGACAAACTTAGCTCAATGTTCTGTGATTCGAACTTAATCACTTTTAAACGTTCCATATTTGGATCACATATTATTCTAAGTTATCATCATGGTTTACTAAGATAGAACCTATGTCTCAACATAGTGGATGATGATCATCCTTTTCTTTCTTTCAACCATTGATGTTCAACTTAATACTATTCCTAATTTGAGTTATTAAGGACCAGTTCCTTAATTAACTTCTATTCTAAAACCCCTTTCAGAATCACTTAAGGAATACAACATAATATCACAATACACCTATTATCAACTTCTACATCTTATAAATCATTATTTATAAGTATTTTTGCTTTCATTCTTAACATACTTAAGAATTACTCCCATAAGCTCCCACTCAAAATATGTTCCTACATATTTGAATTTGACACTTATATTGCTCCCACTAAAAATATGTCAATCACATATTGTTTTAGGAAGACTTTCATAGCTCCCACTCAATTTTATGCAAATTGCATATCCACTCACTATTTTGAATAACTTCAAAATCCTTTGATCAAATATCAAACTTGGAGTTTTACTATGAGATACTAGTACTATTACTAGTTTTAAATCCTCTAGACATAAAGCACACATGAATCAAATTCATTTGAATTCGTCCAATACTTGACAAATTGTGCTTTTGTCATTCACCCCCTTTTCCACTATGGCTTTGCAGTCATTTGGGAAAATTCAAGTAACCCCTTTTACTTGTGAGATTCAGCAACGAATTGCTTTCTAATCTCAAGTGAATTTTGCTTTTAGGATTTCTCATAATTTTAATTTACCATTATTTCCTTTGTAGTTCGTAGGTATGTCATATTCCAATAATCATGACAAATGATTCATAAATGTCTCCATACAAGATATGTATTACATTTTGAATCCTACTTCATGTAGTGAAAACACTAGTGGGGAAAATACAATGATCAATATCATTGATTCTTTCCTTTTGTGAAGAGAATCATTCAGGAATGTTGTCCGTTGCGCTTCTCAACACTCTGATGCAGGGATATGAATCCTCATCGTGTTTTTCACTATCTTCCATTTGCTCCATAATCGAGAAATATCACTAAAAGTGAGCTTTCTCAAGAATGCACCAAAATCCAGGCAATACGAATTTTGCTTTCCTTTTGGTTTCAGCTATGGATATCATATTCAAAGTTTCCAATGAATACTCTACAAGGACTTATTCGCTATTGTTTTGGTTATATCTAATAACCCCAAAACTATCATGAATTCAAATGGTTCACTACATTCTAATTGAGTGCTAACTATTTCTAACTAATGGTCTCTACATCTATACTACAACGATTTATTTGGTGCCTTCTATTCACCCACTTTGATATCTAATATCACATTGTGATGCTTTGCATTTTGATGTTTCAAAACGCTTTGCATTCCACAATTTCTTTTATGCCATTCTTTATAAAGTCGAATTTCATTACTATTGATCAAATCATAGTAATAAGATTCCATTTTATATTTATACCCTTTGTTGATGAAACACTTTGATCAAGTCAAATAGTTTCACATTCATGTTTCCTTTGGTAAACTTCTTTACACATTTAAACAATCATTTAATGATAATTACCATTTTCGTTAAAACACAATACATCGAATATGTATTTACTTTTTAACAATTCATTCAACACTTTGTATTCAAGTAATACACGGTGTTCAAGTTATTTTGCCGAACTCAAGCATGATTTATATGTGATAAGAAATCGAATGACTTTTACATATTATCACATAACTTTGAATTTTAAACAATGGTTTTCATTCCGTAATGAAATATCATTTAAGTTGGGTATTTTAAGGCATTTCAATATTTTACAAATGTTCATGCATTATCAATAGTTTCAAACAACAAGGATAATTCACACATAATCAAACAAGATATGAACACGAATAGAAATAATTCATAAAAGTGGAACAATTGTTTGTTACAAACTCATATGAATAACCGCCTCACAAAGTGTGAGACACACTAAAGAAGTTCACAATATTTTGATTACAATAATCATCCTAAAACATAAACTAAATGATAAATGTTGAGGGAGAGTGTCGTCGGCCATCATCATCATGCTTGCCATCAACACGCAATGTCACCTCCTCTCCATCAAGCACCTCTCATGCAGAAGGACCTGTTTTCAGCAAAACATAACAAGTATCAGATATACTTAACACTGCAAATGTGTTTGCAAGATTATAACATTTATAAAACTGTATATCAAGTATATACCTTTGTCATTGATGACCTGAGCGACATCTGGTTCAACCAACACTTCCTGAGATGTGTCACGAACCGGTGGAATTCCATTGATTCCGCATCGCCCCTCATAATGCAAGTCCTGACTTGTGCTTGGTAGCTTGGTGGAAGCAACCGTAGCACAATGCCGTTTGCAAAAGAGCCCGTCATCCAGCTATCCAGGAAGTATGCAGGCCTTATGTACACATCATGCATGCGCTCCAAGTGGTCGTCCAATGATGTGTTCTCCTCCATCTTAATGGAGAGGAAGTCTCCCATCAGCTCATGCTCCCATATGCGTGCTTGTTCCACGAAATGTGTCCTAAGCTATAGCATCACCGAACAAGGGTTGACATCACCCACGAAAGACCACAGCTCATCCACCATTCCGAAACGCATGGTAACTGAAATGAAGGAGGCCATGTCGTGACGGAGATATCGGTCTTTCCGCTGCTCTAGGGTCTCTAGGTCAGTGGGCTGATCCAAATCCATCTCGTCGAGTATGTATTCGACCACGTCATTCTCGCTAAGGAGAACGTGGAGACGCGCAACCCATATGGAGAAGTTTGATCCATCTAATCTGAGCTTCTCTCCTTCTAACCAATCAATCGTCAACAGGAAAGGTGCCATCTACATTTATAATTGCAAAAAGAATTTAGACTAAGTTTATAATTAAATGAGTTAATAATAACTCCACTCAGAAACACCTATCCCCACAAGGGTTCCTAGTGATAACACGACCCCTATCAGCCACATCTCCCCCGATTGACACGGCCATAGATGTGGGTTCAAAGGTGGACGCTAAACGTCGGTCACATCATTCATGTGACCCGTGCTCGATCTTTCGACCATCCGTGTTCTGAGGCCACGCTTCTATAGCGTGCTAGGCTCACCAACTCAACCTTAGTGTATTCGATGTGCAACATGGCTTACACCCACTGTATGCGAACGTAGATATGTCTGACACCCAGTCACCCTGGGTCGCCTCATACCGAAGAACTTTCTTGGTGGTGCACACTAAGGGGGAACACAATCGTTGGTAATTTTAATAGGGATCATCTTATTAGGCTACCGTCGAGTATCTAATACTAGCACACAATAATATATACAAACAATAACATTGAATGTAAATGCGATGTGATATGGTCCTTCACGTCGTGATCTCCATCTGTCGTCACCGGGTTCAGGCGCTAGGGTTCCGGCACCGTAGACACCAGGGTACCGGTGTCATTCCGACGTGGTAGTCTGTCACCTCCATGACTATCTACTACTACGTAACAAAAGGTAATCACTTTACCTTTGCCACAACCATATCACAAAGAAACGCCCCCTGCAAAACAAAGTTAGACGCCTCTACTTTATCTTTGCATGTTTTATGTGGCTGAATGGGCTTTCGCACAAGAACCATTCTTACCTACGAACTTTCAGCACAACGCTGATCAAGTAGTTGTCTCTACTACACCCCTTTCGGGGCCCTCCGTTAGAAATGGCATACCAACTAATGCGAGAGAGACAGACACCCCCCCTAAGCCACTTTATACGGTACAAGCCGTATGTCAAGCGTGGAACAGTCTCGCGAATGAACACGTAAAGTCGGTTGGGGGCCGCTTCATCAAGCATTACTACGGTATACACAAGTACACGTGGGAGGGTAACAACTAAAAGATCAATGCCCACACGCTGCATCTCGTGTGTTCTACCCATACTAGCATTACTACGCATAGATCTAGCTTTGATACCATTGTTGGGGTTCCGCGTATGAAAACAATAAATTTTATCCTACGCCCCTGAACCCCAGATGCTGTCAGGACCTATCTATTAGTAATACAGTAATGAGAGGGGATTTTCGCGAACTTACCCTTGAAGACCGAAAAACGTTGTCAACACTCAGGAGAGCGTGGTTGATGTAGACGAGCCGAAGGCGACCTCAAGGTCGTGATAAAGTCCTTGCGCTCCTTTGGCTCCAACGACTTGAGTGCCTACACACGTTCGGTGCCTGACGATGACTCCCGCTTCCCCGATCCAGCAGCAGTTGCAGAAGTAGAGCTCCCGGATCCGAATCCCGCAGCATGACGACGCTCCATGGTGAAGATGTCTCTCGTTCATGCAGTCCAGACTTGGGACCACGGTCACGAGAGAGAGGGGGAGGGAGAAAATATCAATTAGAGGTCCTCCCAAAAGTGAGAAGACCTTTATTGATTATTGGTGTATTTTATTTGGCCAAATACCCCCACTATATATAAGGGGAGAGGAGGTACTACCTCCCTCAAAGTCTCGGGGTGGGACTAAAGGAGAGGAGGGAGGGTGGCACCAGCCACCCCATGGGCCCACTGCGGGGGTGTGGCCCACTAGGGCGCCGGCCACCCCCTTGGCCCCTTCTCCCTTTCTCCTTTCCCTAATGGGCCCTCTCCCCTCCGGGAATTGGCCCATTAAGCCTTTGACCATTTAATTGATTTTTATCTTTATTAAATAATTATGAATAAATGATTAAATCAATATTCAGCATTCATTCACATATTATTCAACCTCCATGGTTGTGGAACACTTCCACCTCCACTCTGGACATCCTCCGGACTTACCGAAACCCTTCCTGTTTTCTCTCTACTATTCTTCGGCGATTCCACCGATCCTATAAACACTCTCTAAGCATCATCAAGACCTTAAGCGTGATACCCCACGGTTCGGGAACACTCCAGACATGGTCAGGACTCTCCCGCACCAATGATCAATAGAGGGACTTGGATGGCCATGTGACCCCTATGTGTTCCACGAAGATCCTTCGTCGTTTGAACCGGGATAGTCATGTCTTATTCCCTTTGTCTCTCGATACTTGCATTGCCTGCGATATGATCAATGACATCACCATGTCGTATTTAATATCGTTACCGAACAATGCTACTTGACTCGTTCCGACAAGTGATACACTGTGATCAAATCACACGCTGTGCAGCTATTGGATATAACTTCTCCGAGTGGGCCCTTGAGTATCTTTCTGTCACATGGACAAACAAATCCCGCTCTTGACATATATTGCGTCTACGGTTTCCTTCGAGTACCTAAACACACCTTTATAACCACTGTATTACCAAGTGGCGCTTGATGCTATCTAAGCACTCACGAGAGACAGTGATTGATATAGCCTGACGGTCTAAGGAATAGTCTACGATGATCCATTTCTAATCATTGTAACTTGAACTTTGTGACATGATCGGGTCATGATGTTTAGGTTGGGTATTGGTTCGTCATCTCATTCTCGGAATGAGATGACTCCATTTCCAACTAGCATAAATGCCACATGATTAGGAAACATGATCATCTGCTAACCAATGAACCAGTGACTAGAGTTTCACTGGGAACCCCTGGTTGTTTGTATATCACACGTTTATTGATGTTTCCACTCAATACAGTTATAGCATGATACAAAACTTAATCATAAACTATATGAAATATGATAATAGTCCTTACTACTATTTGTCTCTAGGGCATATTTCCAACAAGATCACCCTGGAGGCCTTCTTCATCACCATGACTGCCTCCGGTGTGATGCATGAGTTTCATCCCTGGACTACGGGTCCATGTAGTAGCTATATGGTTGGTTCTCCTCCTTTGTGCTATCATGTTTAGATCTTGTGAGCTCCGTTCATGATCAAGATCATCTATTTGTAATCTTACATGTTGTGTTTGTGGGGATCCGATGGATATTGAGATGCTATTTTAGATTGATTATTGATTCTATCATGTCTTTGTTATTTGTGATCTTGCATGCTTTCCATTGTTAGTAGCTATATTGGCCAAGTAGATGCTAGCAACTCCAAGAGGGAGTATTTATGCTCGATAGTGGATTCATGCCTCTAGTAATCTGGGGAAGTGACAGGAATCTCTAAGGTACTAGATGTGCTGTTGCTACTAGGGAGAAAACAACAATCCTTTGTCCATGGGACAATCGCATTGTTTACTTTACACACTTTTCTTAATGCAATTATCTGTTGCTTGCAACTTAATACTGGAGGGGGTTCAGATTATAACCTGAAGGTGGATTATTAGTCATAGATGCAGTTGGATTACGGTCTATGTATAAAGTTGTAATACCTAATCAAATCTCATAGGAGTCAAGATGATTAGTATATGCATGATATGATTTCTCGAGTATGTCAATTGCCCCGCTGTAATTTGTTCCCCCTACATGTTATTTATCCTAAGGAGAATCACCTCTAGTGAACTATGGACCCCGGTCCATTCTTTTATCATTGATATACCATCTACTATTTACTGTTTATTGTTTACTTTCTGCAAACAATTACTATCTTCCACACAATACGTTTAATCCTTTGTTTTCAGCAAAACCAGTGAGATTGACAAACTCACTTAAGTTGGGGCAAAGTTATGTGGTTGTGTTGTGCAGGATTCCAAGTTGGTGACAACACCTTGGGGTTATTTCCTTGCTACTACTGGTTCGATAACCTTGGTTTCATAATTGAGGGAAACTTACTATTGTGCTCATCATACTTTCCTCTTGGGGTTCCCAATGAGCTCAACGTATTCTGAGCCATCAGTAACCACTTCAAATAATAGCAAGTATGACAAATTTGGCTAGTGGAGTTTGACTTCAACTAAGTGTGTTTCTAGTGTGTACATGACAACTTTGAAAGTTCTCGTGACTGGTCAACCATCATGTTAAACACCACTAAACAAAGTCTCACTCTATTGCCAAACGAATACTTCGACACATTATGTGATAATTATGTAAATGTCAATATTAGGAAGACATTAACGATTTGCAAAAGACATACGATCTGGTAACATGGATCGAACACAGGACGTTTCCCATAGGTAAGCATGATTATAAACACATGTGTTCTTGATCAGTAACATATGCAACTAGATTATTTGTACTCTAGTGCAAGTGTTAACGGAAGGAGATATGCCCTAGAGGAAAATAATAAATTTATTATCATAACTCAATTAGTTCATAATAATTTTGTACCATGGTATAACTGTATCAAGTGGAAACATTAATACAGGTGTAGCATATAAACAAACCATAGTCCCTAGTAGCATCTATACAGCTAGTCTATTTGGAAACTGATGATCAAAGTTTCCTGATCATGGTGCATTTATGCCGGTTGAAAATGGAGTCACATCATTGGTAAATGATTGATGGACATTACCAACATAAGTATTACAACTTGATAAATTCACATGGTTTAAACGTTGTAATAATTATAAACTAAGTGACCTTCTCCTTAGACTGTAAGATCATATTTAATCACTGTCACTCGCGGCTCCTTTGACTGTATCAACTGTCACATCATAGCAGGGTGACCATGGGAAGATACTACGGTGGCCTAGCATACCACTACATGATGTAGTACACTATGGCCGTTGACATAACACCAATGAAACACCATTCCACTAGTATTACATCCCTCATAGTGGTACAACAGAAACATCATGGGTCCAAGACATGACTATAGATTACAACTCAAATCTTTACAAAAGATCCAGAGAACAATCCTTAAAACAGTGAGGAAAAACACTATACAGCAGAAACCCAAAAATAACAACTTGAAGTCTCTTCTATAAATAGTACTACTATTAAAATATATCTATGTCTTGCAATTGTTGTTAAAGAAATGCTCTACAGAAGTAGGTTCTAGTATCTAGAGATTTATCTATACACTATTTTTCAGCTTCTCTTCTATTGCTCCTAATGTAGTCGTCGACTTCGTCGATTCCCACTGGATATCTTCCACTCTTCAAAGTAGTCCTCCTCCTGAGTTCGTCATCAAATGCTCTAAAATCTAGCAAGGGTTAACAAGATACGGTTGAGTATGAGCGTACTCAGCAATTTCACTAAAATGGATTGTTTGATGCACTACCTACAGTTGTAGACCATCAGTCGTAGGCTATGTAGGTTTTCATAAACATTTCTTCAAATGTTGCTTTTATTCTCAAAAGCTATGTTCGTCAGTCTTCATAGGTTGATTAGAAATTTGTGGAGTTCCTTTCCTGCAGCGTTCGTAGCTCCTTCCTGGAAAAGGGAGTAACATGTCACACTTTTATACACTCTGCAGAGGTGCGTTGCTTTACCTATGAGATATCATTATCCATGTTTCACACCCAAGTCGCGAACTTCTCCACACTTCCTTGGGATGGGCCCGGTATAAGGACCCAAGCTGATCACTGCCCTTCTCAATGACCCCACATGAAAACACGACCGTCTAAGCAGGAATACCTCTATTAACCCCCATATAGGCAGATATAATTCTGGTAACCCCTTGAAGACTCTATAAGCAGATCATGTCCCTAGTAGCCCCCACTAAAGTGGCAGACCTACCTCTGACAGCCCCTCACGGATAATCTAGACACCAATATCGTGGGGCACTGAGGGGTTCCCACCCATGTTCTGGATCCTCGGAAGGAATCTATAGCTCATGATAAGGTCATATGTTGGCACACGAAAGGGAAAAGATCCAGCTAACTTCCCCATAGCCATTGTATATCTCATGGTTAACATGTATTGTACGATGCAAGAATCACTAGCGGCATTTGTTGTTAAATCCTAGATGATACATTCCTAAGCAATGGTGGTTCAATTGCTACTCATAATAGATTAACTGACCCCATCAGATCAGTAACCAATAGTTCACCTATGAAAATAGTTTTTTATGACACCCTTTTTGAATTACAGGTGATAACAATAGTAGATTGCGAATACTTGATAGAAAATAACCAAATTAAAGGACATGAGCAAGTGTGAACTTTCCTTTGTGATTACAAGATTATGCAATCACAGTCTTTGAGACAATATAAGATCAAGTATCTGAAAACAACATCATTGGTCCGGTAAGGACTAATGTTTAAAGAAGCAATATGCTATTATGCATAAGTAATGCTATGCATTTTGTAAAACCCCGAAGTGAAAACCAGTTTTGTGAATGAGTTGAACTTAGGTTATTTCTTTAAGATTTACTTTATCTTCAAGTTTACTTCACAAACAAAGGTATCTTCAAAGAATTTAAGAGTTGTCATACAAGACATAAAAGTAAACCACAAAAATAATACAAGATTAATGTAGATTGGTACCAAGTAGCTATTATAAAATTGCATCTTTTAAGTTGTTAAAACTTGGAAGAAATAACACGATGTGTTTTTTTGAAGTGGCAAAAAGAATAAATTTTGAGGAAATTACTTATTACACTAAGTTAAGGACTTCACATTGTTTTTCGAATGCAGTAGATAGGTATCTAAATCGCTCTAACGATCTTGAGTTAGTAGACTTTTAGCTTATTGAGTAAAAGACCAAAGTTAACTATAAAAGCATAAATGAATTAAGACATAATGTGTTTAAAGCATTACCCATCTCTATGGTTTTTCCTAAGCATGATTAAGGATGTGACATCATCCACTTCCAATGTAAGTGAATGATGAGTTCAAGACATGGTTTGTTAGTGTAATCTTAAAGAAAAAACTTATCTTATTGATGATAGCATAAATATATGCCCTCAATAGTTTATTGTGGTTTGAAACATCCAAATGAACTTAAGAATTAATACTATTACTTAGATAAATAGCTTCATAAAAGTTCTACTTGGTTCAACTTTAAAGAATTACATTTCTATGTTCTAATAAAACCTAAATAGCCTATTAAAGCTAACAAGGATTTATTTTGATTCATAAATGATAAAAGAAAATTACATCTCTTTCATTTAATTGAAGAAAAAGACTCATAAGACTAATTATAACACTTATATTTTTAAATCCTATAATAGCTTGTGATTTTATAATTAGAATTTTCTAAAATAATAGATTTATTGTTATACTCAAAAATTATTTTTATTTGTTTTAGGGCTTTTCCTTATTTTTCTATATTTCATTAAGAAATTACATAGTCTTAATATTTAACTATATTTTATTTAATTCAAACAAGTAATCTTATATTTTTACTAGATAGATATTATTTTTATGAGAATTTTGATATATCATATGCGTTTTTAGGATTTTCTTTATTTTTCTTGGTCTAAAAATACTTATAGGGTTATTTTGGTAATTTCTTTTATTTCTTTTCTTTTTCTTTCTCTTTATAAAACTGAGCATGGCCCACCGGTCAACCTAGCCACTGGGCTTGGGCTAGACTTGCCCAACCGGTCTACTAGGTCGGTCAAACCAACCCAGTCCTCACTCTCTCTCCCTCCCTGAGTCTTTCCTCTTTCCCTCTAGCGATGATGTGGCCGCGCCGTTGTTGCCGCTCGATTTTGGCTGGCTCCGGCCACCTCAGACACTGCTAAAGGTCACAAATGAACCACTGTCCTCTGCTGTGTCTCTCTATCCAACCAGATTTTCTCCTCGAACCCCCTTGTGTCCGCCCCTTCGTCTCTTTGGTGATAGGGTTTTGGTGGTCGACGCCGCCACTCGCTCGTGACTTAGTGGATGTTGCTAGCGGGGTGGTGGTGTCGAGCAGTGCCCTAGTTGTCATTTACTGCCACTAAACTTGTGGACACGGTGTTGCTACTAGCACGGCTCGGCGTGGTTCAGGTGCCATGGCGCCCTCGGTACCATCGTGTTGTGCTCGCCCTTGTAGGCTACTATGCTTCCTCTCCAGAATGCCTTGTTCTTGCCACGGGTAGGTGTCCCCTCTCCTCTTCTTCTCTTATAACTAGTTTACACTCCTCTACTGCTCTTCTAGGCTCACAGTACATGTGTTGATGCACTCTATTGAGCATACCTAGCTCTAGTTTCTTATTCATATATGCCTTTGTTAATTCCTATTGTTATTGTTGATAAGCTATAGATATATTAAGTTCCCCTAAAAGATTCCAGATTCCTAACTTCCATGATGTTATAGCTACAACTTAGAGTGGTTGGCCTTACTAGGTAATATAGGGCTAGATGCTTTTTATCATATTATTATGTTGGTTCTAATTGTGATTGTGATGACTTGTAGCTATGGGAGTTCCAGGTGCTCTTTCGGTTTCATACTCTAGTAGAAACATGCTTAGATATTCATATACCACATCTGGTCTCTATTCAAACCTTGGCTTTATGCATCTCAAATAGATGTACTAGCAATGTACAGTGTAGATAACAAGCATGGTCAAGTGTTTATAAGGAACACAATATGCTGGGGTTTGTTATGATTATCTCATGTATGATACAATTAGCTCTTACACCTATTACTTGATATGATTTGCTTGCTATAATTAACCGTGTGGCTGAATTCTGGTGTTCTTGGTTGAGGTACCACTATTTAATAGATCATTCTTATTGTTTCTAGGTTTCTTATTATGCTAATGTGGATTCTGACTGACTCCAAATGATATCCTAGAATTCATCTAGTTGCAGACTAGTTTGGATTTGATTGCTGGAATATTTATTTTAATCTGGATGGTTACTGTTGGCTACCAGATCATGTACATATATGGTCTTGGGAAGATTACTAATGGTTTGTTTCCTATGGTTACCTTAGTTGGCATGAGACTGTTTCTTTGTCCTAATCCACATGAGATAGTTGATTTATCTAGACATTGGACATGAATTATGTTTACGATAAGCTAGGATGTATGCAGATACCCATGATTTGATGATCTCTAGCTTAGCTAGAGAAATGATTTGAGGTAGATTTAGATGGTCCATAGATGTATGGTGCCTAGTTTGAATGCTTTTTTGGTTTAGCCAAACTTTGTGGCTATTACTAGTGTATCTGCCACTATGATGCCTCCCTTTGGAGTGTACATAGTGGTAGTTATCTCCTAGTAGCTAGTTGTTGGGTATAGTTATCCGAGAGACCCTAATTGGCTGCCGATGATGCTAAGGCTGAGGCCAAAACCTAAATAAGAATAGATACTTATCTTGGTAGCTTTCTAATTCTCCAGGATGAATCTACAAAGCATTTCTATGCAATTATGAGAGAAAAACTATTCTACTAACTCTCCGAGACATGTTCTAGTTGCAGGTTAGTAGAATATAGTTATTGATTTGTAGCACCCTTTAGTCCTCCTTAATTATGTTGGTGCAAAACAACAAAAGTATTTGCTGCAGGAGCTGAGGTATGATCCTATTGGATTTCTACCTGCTGCTCACCTGTAGATTGTTTCACTATAACATGGGCTTCTTGATCTGCTAAAGCTTGCTCTCCCAGTCCAAGCTACATCTCCTCCTGGGTGATATTGATCTTCTGCTTCTCCCCGTCTTATCCTTGTTACTCCTTCTCTTGGATCTACTATTATCCTTGTTCTAGAAGTCCTCCTTCTCCTGGTGCAGCAGACCTCCTCCTCCTTATTCTGCTATCCAACTCCTCCTATGGCTGCTGCTTGGCCTTCTTATGTGTTTATGGTGGCTATGATGGTATTGATCTATGTGGGTATTCTTGTGGTGAATTGTGGTGGTTTCCTGGATGAACTGATGGTGATGTGGACAGGAAATGGATATGGTACAGTGTGTGTGTTGTGGAGGTGATAAGTAATAGAGATGTGGTCATGCTCCACCTTCGCTCTTGTTGGTGCTCTTCTTCCTGTGATGACAACATAACACCATGCAGTGTGTGTGATCTAACCCAACAAATGGCAATCACCATTGGTCCACATCATGCTACACCAACCATTCCTACAAAGGAGAATTCCTTTCATCTCTTACCTTCTATTGGTTATCATGTGAATGGAATCCTACTTGAGACAAATGCCCATTGCATGACTAGTTCCATGACCATGATGCCAAGAAGAGGAGGCAAGGATAACCCTGGAAACAAGAACCCCAAGCAAGAAGCCTGGATGAGAAGACGCAAGAAGCTGCTGGACCAGGACTGGAGTCTTCGGCCCTAGACCCTGGTGAAAGGCCCAACTTAGGTCAACTAGAGGGGGGGTGAATAGGAGACTACCAATTTTAATATTTTATCGCACTTTTAAGGCTTAGCAGAAAGTAAGATTCACTAAGGATGCAACTACGTGAAAGACCCAAATGACAAGTAACACAAAGGTAAATGAGAGAGTAAATGCAAGAAGTGAAGGAGTGGAGCGAAAGAACCGGCGAGGGGACACGGAGATGTAATTCCCGTAGTTCACTTCCAAAGAAGCTACGTCTATGTTGGAGAGGTGTCGGTGCCACACAAGGTCACCCGAGCGCCACAAAGGCCTCACCTTCTTCTCCGGTGAGCACCACCACAAAGGTGGCCTCACAATCCACTAACCGGTGACCTTGAAGGCGCCAACCGAAAACCTTTACAACGAGGTTGAGGGGAGGCTTCACAACTCAATTGAAGGCCCTCAACGACACCACAGAGCTTTACAACAAATGTCCTAGCTTCGAGGATGCCCTACACCGTCTAGGGTTCCAAGAACCCAAGAGAAACAAAATCCACGAAGGATGAGTGGGGGAAATCAAGATTCCTTTGGTGGAGGTGTAGATCTAGGTCACCTCTCCCAATCCTCAAAAGATCAGGAGATTTGAGTGGGTGGGGAGAGATCTAGCCAAATCAAGCTCTTGTGAAAATGGTGGAGAGAGAGAACCAAGAGATAAGGTGGGAGGAGGAAGAAGGGGCCTTAAATAGCTCCCCTTCAAACGGGCAGATTCTGCCCAGCCCCGACACCATCGGTAGTACCGGTGGTGGACCGGTAGTACCGGTGGGCGAGCCACCACCGGCCCAGAAAAGGCCACGCAATGGTCAGAAGACCTGTCAGTGGACCCATAGGGCTGGCCGGAACTACCGGTCCTAGTTCCGCCCCTATTTCCGACAAATAGACAAGGCGGGAAAGGTCATCCCAGACCGCCTTGGCCGATCAACTGGTCCAAACTGGACCCGGAACTACCGGTGACCAAGGAAGGCTGGTACTACTGGTTAGGAAGCGGTACTAGCGCTCAGGGGGCCAGATGCTAGTCGGGCCGGTACTACCGAGCCAAAGTCCGGTGCTAGTTCCGACAAATAGGCAAAGTTAGACAGACGTCTTACTGAACAAAAAATTGCCTTGTCGGAATTAGGACCGGAACTTCAGCCAGAAGTTCTGCCCGAATAGCCCTGGGAAAAACCCTTGGGCGGTACTACCGCCGCCTGGCCGGTACTACCGGTCAAGGCAGAAAACCCTCCAACTCAGCAGGAAACAC
Source organism: Avena insularis (assembly GCA_023614405.1). NCBI lineage: Eukaryota > Viridiplantae > Streptophyta > Magnoliopsida > Poales > Poaceae > Avena > Avena insularis. The sequence goes on from CM042686.1 coordinate 538,537,636, forward strand.
TTTCTCACACGAAAACTGGGATGGCTATGGAGGTGCATATATGGTCTGTGCATGAAATGTTGATTTCCCACAACCTTCCTAGATGGATTCCCTCTTGATAGTACGGTAGCCTAAAATATAAAGCAAGAGAAAGTGAAAATAAGCGCTATCAACTACAAGCTCTTCCTTGAGAAAAAATCCATCCACAAGCACGACCGAAGATAAGCCCTGAAACTTGGACAGACGGTTAAACCACAAAAGGAGTTGTCATTAGCACCAAAAACATAAGGAGAAAATAGTCCTTTCACCTGGAGTCTCTGGCCGGCCGGCCCAAGGACTTCGGATAGGACTCCGTACCATCACCTAGAGCTCTCTATCTACCCCTCGAAAACTGGCTCGGAGACCGAACACCACCCAAAGTCGCCGGCCACCCCGGAGTCTCTGGTGCTAGTGAAACGGCATGCACACCTTGAGTTGGGCCTGGCCCATGTAACTCCACCCAAAAACCTTCCTGTTATGCCTAAAATACCCCTATCTCATGGCTGGCCTATATATATGCCCCCACTCCCTCCTTGAAACCCTAGAGATGATGATGAATTAGGGCATGTGCCTACCCATGATGGGAACCCCCTCTCAATAGTTTATCTATGAGTTGTACAAGGCCTTGGAGTTGGTGTCCTTCTCCAAGTTGTCAAGACCCTCCTCAAGTGTTTGGTCTCTCCTTGTCAAGGATTCTAGTAGTACTTGGTATCTCCCCTTTGGGATTCTACTTGGTTGCTACTCTCTCCTTGATTTGGATTCTATCATCTTCTTGTAGATCTATCCTTTGGTGATTCTACCGCAAGGTCTCTCGTTGAGGATTCCATTGGATTGGTTGTTCGAACCAATGGGAGAAAATCAAATAGTGTGTGTTTTAGTGTGTGTTTGTATCTTTACCTTGCATTAGAGTTGTATTCATCGGGTTCATCGGGTTTTCCCTCACTCCCCTCCTCAAATCTGTGAAGATCGGGCCACCCCAAGGGTTAATCCCACAAGGGACCCATAACAAACTGGTATCAGAGCTTTTGGTTGCCACATATTTGACATCGTTCATCGATTTCCACCATAAATTAGAAAATACCAAAATATTGCCCCAAATTGCTTTTGGATCAATCTCTCATTTTGGTGAGTTGATTGTGATTTTGATCCATAAGAAACTTGTCTTTGGAGTTGGTCTACCATTTGCCCGTGTTTCCCAGCCTAATTTGGTCGAAAATTTCTAGATTTGAGAATCGAAGGCCCGGATTTACTCTCAAGAACACGAGTTGTTTGCCATGCTGGCCCCGGCACCGGAGTCTTTGGCTGGAAGCACCGGAGTCTCTGCCCCATAGACCGGAGTCTCCGCCCCATAGACCGGAGTCTCTGGCCCTAACACAAATTTTCTCCTCTTTTCCTTTTCGACTGATTTCCTTTTGACATTTGTGTTTCGTGTGCATGTCTGTCATCTAACAAAGCTTCTGCAACAACGCCTCGTTCTCGAGTTCGACACCACGGAACTCAAACCATCCCTCCACCAATAGTTGCAAGTACAACATCAACATAAGGTATAACTTGCACCACCTTTATTAACCCCCTTTCTTCCTTTTTGTGTTACCTAACCTATCAAGAGTAACTCATCTTATGTTCGCCGAAGCATTGTGCGCTTGCTCTTGCATAGTCTTTGTGTAAAGGTAATAACAAAAATGTTGACTCCATATCATAGAAAGAAAAAGAGGTACTTTGAAAAAAGATAAAAGAGAAAAGCTTCTAAGCAAAAGAAAAAGAAAAATACCAACACAAAAGAGAGTCCAAAGCTTCTAATCAAGAGTGCGAGAAAGAGGAAAGCAAGCGTGCAAATATGTTGCTTATCAATCTTTTGGCAAATGGGCTATGGTATCTCCTAGAGTTGGCACCACACCGAGCATTAGTCTATGTTAGGGCCATTTTTGTTTGTCGCTCATTTTCCATAGTCGTGCTAGCCAAATTAATCTCCACCGTGTGTGTATAGTCATAGGTTCTCGTCACCTTTTTTGACCTTTTCCTTTGACTTCTTTTTTGTTGGATTTTTCCCACATTTGACAATAACCTTTTCGTTTGGTTGTTCCATTTGCTATCCACCTTCCTAACCTTCCACCATAGGCCTTTGTGTGTGTGTCTTATGTATCGCTACTTGCTTTGCTCTCGGTAAGAACAACCTTTCTTATTTTTGACTCGGTGATGCAAGGTAGCACATACCATTCCACCAATATCACGCTTCTTTCCGATTGTGGTACTACAACATGTCTAGGGGAAGCGGAGCTAGTGGAGATGGAAAATTCAACAACAAAGATGGTTTCGCCATGTGCCACAACTTATGGGTGCAACACCAAGAATTCAATGCCCAGTTTGAAAAGCTTGAGAACCGGCTTGATGAAACTTTTTGAGAGTATGACTACCGTGATTGGCAACGTCAAGCGGAGCATCACACTCAATTCCAAGCTCTTCACCAAGCCATTGCCAATCTCGGCAACCATCATGGATAGTGCTCAATCTCGTTAAGTTTGTCTCATACGCACTCCTCAAGTCGTCATGGCGAGTCTTCATGCTCACACTCTCATCATGGAGAACCCCACCACCATAATGGGGAACATCAAGATCGTGATCAACATGAAAAAGCGATTGACCCACAAGCTCAACAACCGCACCATGCAACACATCACCGGCACCATGATCATAATGCTCAACCACGACAATAAGAAGGACATGGTCGTCCACCGCAACAAGCAATGATTCAAGTGCAACCTCAACAAGATCAAGAACGTCATGGTGAAGACCATCGGAATGATAGGCATCATCAACCACACCATTACCATAGCCAACCACATCATGTTAATCGAGAGCCGCAATGGGATGCAAGTGATGATGATGAGGATGCATGCCATGATAGATGCAATAACCATTATGCTCAACCCCACCATCGTCATCAACAACCAATGAAAGAAAATGACCTTGAGCAACGGAGTAGAAGAGACTTTGAGAATCATCAAGCTCCTCCTCCTCCACCACACGCACCAAGTGAAGCAAGCATGAGACACGAACACCACAACTACCACCATGAGCATGAGGATGGCAAGTTTGGAAAGCTCAAGTTCATTATGCCCAAGTTCAAAGGAGAATAAGATGCTGACACATACATTGATTGGGAGCTCAAGGTTGATAAAATCTTCTGAGTTCACAACTATTCTAAAGAGAAGAAAGTTGCAATGGCATCCCTTGAGTTTGATGACTATGCCAATGTTTGGTGAGAAGAATATCAAAAGAATCATGAGAAGCAAGAAGAACATCCTATTAGCACGTGGACAAAGATGAAGGAAGTGATGTACACGAGGTTCATCCCCGAGCACTATAGACAAGACCTCTTACACAAAAGAGTTCTACAAGGAAATGGAGAAGACCATGATGCGAGCCGATGTGCGAGAACTCGAAGAGCAAAAAATTGCAAGGTTCCTCAACTGTTGAGCCACCCAATAAGGAAAATTATTGACTTCCAACCATAGAAGAATGTCACCGAGCTTCTACCTCAAGCTACTAGAGCCGAGCGTCACTTGCAAAAGGAGAGTGCATATGAGAAGACCAAGGTATACTTTACGTCCATCAATGCAAATGCCTCCACCAAGCCAGCAAACCAAGCAACAAGCTCATCCAAGCAAGCAAAGACCACGATGGCATCTTCCTCCAACACGTTACTTGTTTCAAGTGTGGATAGAAGGGTCACAAGTCATATGAGTGCACCAACACAAGATTTATGCTTACAAATGAGAATGGAGCAACCTATTCCGTGAGTGAAGAGGAATATGAAGCTTTGACTTAAAGAGCAATTGCAAGGGAACCTACAATGGAAGAGGATGACACCCTTATATGAGAGCATGATCCAAGCCCTTACCTAGTCATAGCTCAAGTATTGACAACAAACTCCATACCAAGAGAGGACCAATGCCTCAATATCTTCCAAACTCATGCCAAAATTGATGGCAAGTCCATAAAGGTGATCATCGATAGAGGTAGTTGTCACAGCCTTGTGAGCACATATCTTTGTGAGAAACTCAAGATACCATACATAGAGCATCCACACCCATAGCATGTGAAGTTTCTTGATGACAATGACACCCTCAAGATCAAACACAAAGTCAACGTCTCCTTCAAGATTGGCCCCTATGAGGACACCGTCAAATGTGATGTAGTTCCAATGACCGTGTGTCACATGCTACTTGGGAGACCATGGAAATACGATAGAGGATCCATACATGATGGTACTACCAAACAATACTCCTTCAAGTGGAACAAACAAGACATTCATGCTCCAACCTATGATGCCAAGCCAAGTTATTACACCCAACATGACATCCATGCATAAGATAATGCAAGCTAAGGACCCTTGTGAGACAAGTGGTGAGAGAGTGAACCACCATCAAGAGAGTGAGTGCCACAAGACTCAAATGAGTGGAAAATCATGAGTGCCACGTTGCATGCCACCAAATGTGAGAAGAGATATTTGAGTGTGACCCATACTAACAATCCATCATACAATTCACTCTCTTTGTTGTTGGTTTTGCAAGGTACCCAAGATAGACCTCCACCTACAAGGAACATGATACGAGATCTCCAACCACAACATGATGGCAAGAACATCTACAGGCTCTTCAACATCTTTGAACAAGGCTTTGACACCGGTGATCCGACCGCATACAAGCATAATGCCAAGGGCACATATCCTTCCTTCCATGATGAAAGGACATCGTCAATATCGACTCATTTTAAAGCAGGGGGAGATGATGCAGCCCAACACATGGCAATCACCATTGGTCCACATTATGCTACACCAACCATTCCTACAAAGGTGAATTCCTTCCATCTCTTACCTTCTATTCGTTATCATGTGAATGGAATCCTACTTGACACAAATGCCCATTGCCTGACTAGGTCCATGACCATAATTCCAAGAGGAGGAGGCAAGGATGACCCTGGAGCCAAGACCCCCAGGCAAGAAGCCTGGAAGAGAGGACGCAAGAAGCTATTGGACTAGGACCAGAGTCACCACACCTGGACCCCGGAGTCTCCACAATTACTTGGTCGTGTGGACTTCCTCAAAAACCTTCATTATGAGTCCAGATTTCGCATAAAAGCATGATTTCCTGTACAACACAAATCAAAGCAATGGTTTGCATATCTTTGCAATTATTAGTAATTAGTGCCAATAATAGAGAGTATCTTGTCAATTGCTTGACTAAAAACGATGTTTAAACATGGTGGAAGATGGCTATTTTTGGAGCCAACAACCTCCCCAAATCTCACACCTTGATCACCCTCGAGCAAGAAGAAATAAAAGAACTATAAGGAATTCAACGTTTAAGATTGAAACAACGAGAATATGAATTCACCTATGGTTGGTAGTCATATGCGTCCAGCACTTCATCCATTTGAAAGGCTTATCAAAGTTAGAGAGATGACAAGAATATTATACAAGCTTCGGTAAGTCAAGACAATCAAAGTAAAGTTTAATATAAGCATAAATAACTAGAAGTGCAACAATCAATTCAATTTTTCTAGTTAACTCTCAGCTTGCCAAGGAACACTAAATTTTTTTTAATAGCATAATTGAGTAAGAGAGTTCATGTCCTGAGTAGCATAACAGTGAAGTGTCTTATTGACACCCACATCAGTAAATCAAGGCTATCAAAACACTTCTAATCCAATCATTGTCTTTCAAGAAAATTCATAAAGTAGTAACGAGACCATGCTAAGGACTTGTTATGTGGATCTTCATATACATATATTTTTTCCTTCTTCAAGGATCATTGAGTGTTTCTTTTACAAGTGCTTGCACAACCTTTGAGAGTACCAATACTTTTTCCCATATATTGACACGTATGCAACTCATGTCGTCAACTCATAGCCGAAATCCGGGGTTATACCATAGATCGTTCAAAGGCTAGCGGAGTTGTTGGCATCCAAAGGTGTGCATGAGAAACATAGAACTTTTAAACTAGTACCACAATTTGATCCAAAAGGTTAACTTTAGCATGCATCACAATTACCACTAGAATTTATTTCAATCAAACAACTCCTTTCAAGAGTGTCATAAGGTCCATCAAAACATCTAGGGGGTTAAGTATCTTCAAGGGTATACTCTCAAGAAAATCAGTCATCAAACAAGTCATAAATTTTAGACTTTTTCTTGTTGTACTTGGTTGGCAATACTATTTCCAAGGCAAGACTCGGTTAGCTAAAAGAACTAGAGCAAAAGCTTCCACAACTAATCATCCATACCAATAAAAAGGTTTACTCTAACTATTTTGAATTACTCCCACTAGCATGGCATCTTAGAAAATCAACCAACTAAAATAAACAACTCAAGCTTCAAAAGTGGGATACATAGGACATACCTCTCATGAGTGACTTCATAATCCTCTTCCTTACAGGGATGTATTCCTTCAAAACTCAAGTACAATTATTCCCATAATAATATTAAATCAAAGAGGCAAAGTGTGAATCCACGTTCACAAAAAATGGAAAAATGGAAAAATCTTTTTGTATTTTTGAGGATAGGGATTAAAGAATATAAAAGAACTTGCGACCAAGCAAGGAACTAAGAAAAGAAAAACAAACAAAAAACAAAATCAAACTAAAAATGAAAGAAAAGGAAAAAAGCAAAGTGTTGGAAGAAAGCAACACAAGTGTTTCAAAGCTCCCAAGGAGCTGGAGTACAACCTCATTATTACACAAATAAAATTTCCCGGGGGACAATCCCTAAGCTCAGGATTTTTCAAGCCCTTTTGTTGCTCATTGTGGTGGTGATGTATAATCTCCCATGTTTCATTAGCTGCTCCAATCATGGAACTGGGTGGCGAGGTTGGCAAAGCATCTAGAAGGTTGATGGAGAGGTTGTTCATGTTTTAGATATTTCCTTCGAGAGCATGGATATCTTCATAGGTGGTGTAGTAGTTTGGTGGCTGCACATCTTGTATGTGTCCTTCTTGTTCTACTTCTTCATCTTCTCCTTCCTCTCCCATGGGTATTTGTAACACCCCAGCATTAGAGCTAAGAAATAAGATGAGATAAGGTGTGTGCATTGCATTCATGCATAGAAAATCTGGATAATTTTCGTGATTTTAAATAAAGCTTGTCAAAGTGATTGAAGCTTCTCTTAACTTGGTGGAACTGAAGTAGATCATCAAGTTGACTGTGATAAGTTTCAATATGAACTTTGCTAAAACCTTACCTTTGGGTAATATAATCTGATCTAAGGTAGATCAACTATAATAAAACTAAATCACAACACACTACTTAATAAGGAGTACTTGATCTTCTAGACATCATTACATGGTATTCCAAACAACAACTCAAGGATGAATAGTCAATCTTCTAAAAATGATATCAAGGTATTACCTACAACAAACCCTGAATACCTAGTTAAGTATATAACTTAAGTAAATAAACCCCATAACTAAACCTTGATACACTTGCTTGCCATAGTTATTCCTACCATGAGAATCATGGTAGTTTCTAAACACTAACTCTTATTACAAATAGAGTAGGAAATGAAGTCAAGCCAAGACCATTTAGCACATATCCTTAATATGATATTAGGAGATGACATCCCCATTTAACCAATTCCTAGTGTCAGTTGATCATCAATGTTGAGTAACCAATTCCTGACCTAGAACTTATTTACCTATTATATTGACCTTCCAAAGACCTTAAGTAAATTAATAAGAAGAAGGAACTAGCATGGTGAAGTGTGCCATCATCAATGGAATGAGATCCTTAGTGGTGATCAAACCATTTGATGCTGGAGGAGTTAACTCACTCATGAGTTAACTAGAAGAAGTGTCTAAACCTAAGGGTTAAGATACTAATGGAGAAGCTATGAGAAAGCTAGTAGTATTAGTACATCAAATAATAATCTTGTTAAGACAAGAGGATATAAACTTAGAGTAATCTTGCTTAACAAGATAAGCCTATAGAGAGCCCAATACAAGTCTACTACTTAATTGAGTATAGATCTTGATCAGACAATTGGAAGCCTAAGCTAAGCATGATCAAGGGTTGGTGGTCATTATTCTCAAATCAATTGAGGATAGATAATTAGGTATTAAAGAAGAGTTGTGAGTATACCAAATTAGGTAAATCCCTAGTAAGATGAATCATATAGCTTGATCCTGAGAAGTCAAGCTAGAGTGTGATGAAGTATATAACATGAGTTGTATGGAGTAGTTGAATGCATAGTAGACTAACCAAGCTAATACAAGAACAAACTTTTATTATGGGAGTAGTACCATACCTATTCTAGAGGATTGTTATCACATGTGATGTATAGAGAGAATTGTAATCTTGCAAGCCTTGGATATAGATACAAGGTGAACTTAAAGGAGTTAATGGATGGAGTTAGAAGTAGCTACATTGATGGATTCATCAAGGGTAGTTCAACAATGGAAGTTATATACATACTAGAAGAAGAATGAATGATTAATGTTGAAGTGACAATACCATGACATCATATGATGATGGATATGGTGGAGTCAGATGATTGACTTATTCAGGAAGTTGTGATCTTTGTGAATAAAGATTAGAGAGATATATAGAGTGTATTGATGGAAGCCTTGTCCACCTGATTGTCTTAAACCCTAATAAGAACCTAGTCTCATAGAACCATCAAGATCACATTAGGAAAGTAATTTTTGTAGCTCACTCTAAGTTGAGATATCACCTTGGTGACCAAACATGATGGCAATATGTAATATCCTTAATACTCATCCATGTCTCTAATTGAAAATGAGTTATTAAATCCTCTCAGAACCCATAATACCTATATTTGAATAAACATTGTCATTTCTCCACCAATGATTATTATTGATTCATCGTTACCTAACCAAAAGTGTTCTGTGGTAATTCTAAACTCTACAAACCAAGTAGAATTGGATTTGTCAAATCACCAAATATGGAGGACCATGAAACTTATATCACCCCATTGATGTCTACGCACTTCTATTCTTGTAGACAGTTGTTGGGCCTCTAAGTGCAAAGGTTTGTAGAACAGCAGCAAGTTTCCCCTTAAGTGAATTACCTAAGGTTTATCGAACTCGGGGAGGAAGTGGTCAAAGCTATCCCTCTCAAGCAACCCTGCAATCAAGATACAAGAAGTCTCTTGTGTCCCTAGCACGCCCAATACACTTGTCAGGTGTATAGGTGCACTAGTTCGACGAAGAGATAGTAAAATACAAGTGGTATGGATGTAAGACAATGGTGCCAGAAAATAGTTTGATGGTGTGGAAGAGACTAAAGGCAAGCTGAAATAAAGATGGAAGCAAGCAAACATTTAATAGATGTAGTTGCAAATGGTGTTTCAATGTTTAGAAATAAGGCCTAGGGATCATACTTTCACTAGTAAACACTCTCATATAAATATCTTCTCTTTATGATACTACTCTTAACTACTCTCCGGTTGGACACTCTAATCCATGGTAGGGTTATAACAGCACACCTCAAAGTTTGCTTTTCCCATCTAGATAACCCCACACTATCACCTTGAGCTCTAGATGGTTCCAAAAAACACCACAATTTCATAGAAATATGCAACTCCAAATATAACTCATAACAAGTAATTGTAATCTCTAGCCTAAGTGCCACCATGGTGTGCATGCTGTCACTTTCACACACATGGGGAGAGCAGAGATCTATTAAAGCACTTGAGTAGCAAGGTAGATCTACTTGATTACATGTAACATCCCAAATCTTTAATTAATGTTATAGGGATCCAAATCACCCAATTTAGGGTTAACAAAAACTTTTTATCATTAAGATAATTAGGAATGCATATGTGTGTTGCATTAATATAGATATGTTTGGAATTGCCATATTTGATTGTTCTAATGGTTGTAAAATGATTCAAAGGTGAATGCCACATCATCTAGATCATTCAAAAACAAATTCCAAGGGAAAAGAAATCAAATAAGATTAATAAAGGCAAATGGTCACTTTTGCCATTTTAATCCACTAGGCCACTTTTGGTGTTCCTAGAAGTCAAATTCAAACAGAAATAATTCTGGATCTTTGCACCCCTTGCTAGTACAAGTAAAGATCTATCAAGGACCACTTTGAAATCTTACAAAAACATTTAAACAGTAATTTTAAATGGCATTTGAAAATGGAATCAAGTGTATGTGTGATGACCCACAAGTATAGGGTGTGTATCGCAGTATTTTCGAGGGAAGTGAAACCCAATTTATTGATTCGACACAAGGGGAGCCAAAGAATACTTATCAGCCTTAACAACTGAGTTGTCAATTCAGCTGCCCCTGGAAACAATCTTGCTCACAGCAGTTTGTCAGTAGCAACAGTTTTGTAGTAGGAATAGTAAAGTAACAGCAGTAGCAAAGCAAAGACAGTAGTAACAAAAGCAGTAAACAGTGGGATTCGAGTGCGGTAGGCATAGGGATGGATGGACGGGCATTGCATGGACAAGACAATTCACATAGAAATCAGAACATAGGGCAATTGCAGATAAATAAGATAAAGCATCCAAGTACTAGACAATCCTAGGCATGTGTTCCATATATAGTCATACGTGCTCGCAATGAGAACTTGCACAACATCTTTTGTCCCGCCACTGCTTGCAGCGGGCCTCTAGGGAACTATCGGCAATTAAGGTGCTCATTTTAATAGAGCACCGAGCAAAGCATTAACACTCAGTGAACACATGTGATCCGCACATCAAAGCCTTTCCTTCAGCTACCCGATTTCGCCACTTCGCCGGGACCATAGGTTCCAGACAACGACGTGTGTATACAACTTGTAGATAAGACCCAAAACAATACTATCATAATGAATCAATAATAAGTTCAGATCTAAGATCATGGCACTCGGGCCCTAGTGATAAGCATTAAGCACAACAAAGTTGCAACAAAGTCATAAAGCACTAATAGAGATACTAGGCACTATGCCCTAACAATCTGATGCCATTACATGAATGATCTCATCCAATCCCTACCATCCCCATAGCCTACAGCGGGGGATTACTCACTCATAGATGGGAGAAACATGGATGGTCGATGGAGAAGCGATGGTGATGATGATGGCGATGATCTCCTCCAATTCCCCGTCCAGGTGCTAGAATGGAGTTTCGTGCTTCGTGGAATCGTGGTGGCGGCGAGCGAACTCCTTCTGGAAAAACGTCGAACCCCCCGAAGTTTTTAGGTCAGAAGGCTCCTTATAGGCGAAGAGAGAGGCCGAGGGGGTGCCTGGGGGGCCCACACCACCCCCTGGCGCGGCCTGGCTTGGCCCACGCCAGCAGGTGGTGTGGCCACCCCAGGGCTCTTCTCCGTCTCGTATTCTGGCTCCTGGAGTCTTTAGGTGAAATAGGATTTTTGGCATATTTTCCGGGATTTTGCCTGATAGTTGATTTTCTGCACAAAAAGTAGACACCAAGGCAATTCTGCTGAAAACAGCGTCAGTTCGCATTAGTTGCATCCAAATCACACAAGTATAGAGGAGAAACAATAGCAAAAGTGTTCAGGAAAGTAGATACGTTTTGGACGTATCAACTCCCCCCAAGCTTAGCTTATTGCTTGTCCTCAAGCAATTCAGTTGAAAACTGAGTGCGATAAAAGAACTTTCACGAACACATTTGCTTCATATGATGTAAATATTCTCAGAAATGTGATCAACTACTTAGACAATTCATAATAAAAAGTATGCAACTCAGTCTACTTAGTAGTCATTGCAAGCTATGAAGAGATTCCAACTCAAGAATAATAAGTAGCACAAAGCACAAACATAAGCAACATTACAATGCTCATAGAAAGGTATGATAGAGTGGTATCTCGCTTGCCTTTGATTATGAATGTCAAGGCACTTCTGAAGTTCAAGTGATGACTAGAAGTAAAGATATCAAGGATACAAGCATCAAAGTCATAACACAAATAATCAAGTAATCAAACAAACATAAAGAAAGACAACTATGCTCTCAAGAGGGTGCTCAAAGAATAAGTGGAGACTCAACAAGTAAAGGAAAAAGTTTTGAATAATTTGAAAGGCTTCCAAATGCTGAAAGTATGGTACTTGTTAGCTTTGAGCTCTCATTGCCCCTATCATAGGCATATTTAATGTGGTTAAGGTGAAAGTGAGGTCCAATCTGAGTTATATGCTTGACAGACTATAAACTGGAAATCTCAAGTCCCTTGAGTACGAGGGTCGCTCCTCATGCTACTCAACTTTAGTTACCGGTAAGTTCTTGTCATCATAAGTATGTGCGTATCATTGAGAACCTCCAACGGGGTACCCCTTGCCCGATGATACGGAAGAACCCCCATATCAAAATGACAAGGCAAGCAGACAATGAGTATCTCAGCAATCTTCGTATTTCCCATGGGAAAATGGTGCTTTTTTCTCTCTTTCCTCTTTTCATAAAACTCTTTTTTTTCTTTTTCTCAATACCTATAACTCTCTTTTTTTATAAGAAGAATGCTTCATAGATATCATTATGGTTACGCTACAGGTTTCCACCATGTCAGCATGGATTAGACCAGCGGCCCAGGCGTTTCTCTAACACACATACATAACTCCATAGACTTACAAGCTCCCCTTTTATTTCACACCGACGACATCCGCAAACAAAAGAGCAAGGTATCAACTGGGTATATATTTACAAGTGTTGAAAGCGTTCCCCGTGATAACACGGTTCTGCTAATCCCTAGCCTATAATTAGCAAGCATATAACTTTCATGGAGAATTCACAATGGTTCAGGTTTATTAAGTGCGGAAAATAAAGTGTGCCAACAAGTTCGTGAGAGCTTTACTAACTAACTTTCTCATAACAAGCAAACATTTTATTCGGAAGAAAACAAGGCATATTGAATATGCACGGAAGTAGCAAATGATGCTAATGGGTAGGTATGGTGGACACTTTGGAAATATTTGGTTTAGGGAATTGGAAACATGAGTAAGACACTCAGTGGAAGTGAAGGCTAGCAAAAGTAAGGGAGCGATAAACGAGAGAGCAATAGCTGTTATTATCATGCTTGCAACAAAACAAGACTACTCATGGCATGAAAATGATTCAAGATCCTCAAGGCAAAATAATCCGTCAAGGCTTAACTGATTATTACAGTCATGTGCATGCATGAGCATGTGCCAAGTCTATCAAATGAAACATTCAGAGGAGGATACCACAATGTCATACCACTTTATGAATAGAGTAATGCAAGCAAACATTCATGAGACATGCTACAAACTATTAGCGAGCTGGAGCTAATCACAAGAAAGCAAGAACTACTAAGCATCCAAAGAAAACATACACTCTACATGAACAGACTAAGCACGCCCACAGTGATGAGTATATGTACAAAAATGAAAACAAATAGAGTTTGTTACCAGCCTCTTACCACATCTCAAGTTGTCATTAATCCTCATTATTGCTCTTCACTTGTGTGGCTTGAATAATAATATGAAACCAATAATCCATTGAGAACTGCCGAACCCTGTAGCCAACTCACAAAAACCAAAGAAGAACGACAAATATTTTTGGTGTTTTCGATTTTTAAACAAAAACCAAAAGAGAAAAACAAGCAAAGCAAAATCTTTTTGGGTTTTTCGAATAGTTCAAACAAAGCACAAAAGGAACAAGCAAACCAAAGAAAAAAGAAGAAGCAAACCAAAGAGAAACAACAAAAATATTTTTAGTCTTTTTGTGTTTTAGAAAGCAAAAGCAAAGAAGAACGAAAACTAAAAAGAAAACGAAAGCATGAATATACAAAGAACCGACACAACATGATATGGAGATGAGTGCGGTGTTGGCGTACCTCCCCCAAGCTTAGGCTTTTGGCCTAAGTGGGTATCAGTCCCAGGCTGGCCGAGATGAAGTGTCACCGAGGTACGACGAGGAGGTACCCTCATCCTGGTGCGAGCCAGAGTACATCCCTCCGTAATGTGCGGAATAATCATAGGAGGGCACATCCTCCTGGTGCTGCTCATGGAAACCCAACAAGCGAAGCTGCTCGTCCACCTCCTCCTTGGAGCATGACCATGGTCTCCTGTCAACATTGAACAAAGCAGGCCGGGGCAAAAGGATCTCCCTTTCATCCCTGTCAGTGAAAAGCATCCTATATACCAGATTGTTCAAATCAGAGGTAGCAGTGACAAAGTGATGAGTTTTCATGGCAACAAGGTCGAGCCTCTGTGGTGCTAGCATAACATCATCATGAGCCACAAAAAGATCTAATGCATCAACTACACGCGAGGCAATGATGCCCCCATAGATAGGCCCCCTAGCAGCTAGGCGGCGAGCAATAAGAGAGCCAAGATTGTACCGAGTATCATTATTGAGCGCAGCAGCAAGGAAAGCTAAGTGATAGTTGGAGATATTACTAGTGTTCTCCCTACCCAAAATACTAGTGGCAAGATAGTATGCAAAGTATCTAAGAGCAGGGAGTTGGATATTTCTTATCTTTCCGCGCTGCGCCACGCGGTCATCATCATTGGTCACCCCTCGGTAAAGCTCCAACAAATCAGCGGGCCGCCCTTGAATTTTCTTCACGGTCCCTGTCATACGCACACCTACAATACTGCAAAATCTCTCCAAAGGCATGGTGAAGGTCATATCATAGATTTTAAATGAGACAGTAGAATGATAGGATGTGTTAGTGAATGAGAAACTCTCAACGAAAGTTTTGGTGAGAATAGCGTATTGTGCACTCTCATCTTGCATATAAGAGGTCAAACCAACCCTCTCAATCAGTAGCAAGAAATCATCAAAAATACCTGCAGCTTGCAAGAAAGTAAAACAAGGGAAAGAGGATGGGTGATCATCTCCATCATCTCTTTCACTGCCAATACGTGATGCAATGAGGTCTTCATTATATGATGGCCTAGCTTGAGAGGCTGTTCTTGAGGGCCTTGACCTCCTAGGTGCATCACTCTCAAATATCTCTCCAAAAGTGTGGTTGTTCATGCTTGGTGTTCTGAAATTTAAACACCTATTAAACAAGTGATTGCAAAGTAAATAAGATGAAGGATTCTACTCATAGGGACTAGCAAGAAGCCTAAACATGCATCAAAACTATATCTCTAAGCATCAAACAAGCTTACAAGCTCTCATAACCAGTCACCTACAACAGCAAAATACTCAACATACAATCCACTAAACACAAATCTACTTGGATAAGGGGAGGAGTCACATACCAAGGAACAATTGCTCCAAATTTCAGCAAGAAAGATGGGCTGAGCAAAGAGATCAAAGAAATCGAGGGAAATCACAGAGAGAACGCGATTTTGAGCTATGAACTGGACCTTACTCGGGAGAGAGAAGAAAGTGGAAGGAGAGAGAGGTAGTGGGGGGCCAGGGGTGGCCCACACCAAGGCATGGCGCCACCCAGGTCTGGTCGCGCCACCATGTGGTGTGCCTGCCTGGTGGGCCCCCTGGTACCTATCAGGTACTCCTCTGCCCCTTTTTTCACGTAAAAATTTAATATGAATTTTCTGAAATTTTTCGAGACACTTTATTTTTGCGCATTTTTCAGAAATAGAAGAATGATTTTTCTGACAGAAAGATTTTTTTCTTTTTGAAACATGATGCAAGGACAAAACAAGGCTAGAACTACAGAAGTTCTAGCATGCAAGCAAACTAACAACACAAAGAAAACTAAACGAAAGAAAAAAAATAAAATATAAAGGATAGAAATAAACGGAGATAATCATAATAAAAACATTGTTTTGTTCAATGGAATCCTTTTGTTAGCAAGGTTGATCAAGTCTTGCCACCAAAACAATTGCATATGAGACAAAACTTTGTATTCCACTAATGATTATGTTACCTCAACTTTGATAGCAATGGTCCCAATCATAATAGTTTCAAATTTTTCTTTTGGTATGGGACAATATATTTCTCCAACTTGAATTCCTTCAACATGTTCAATTGAATTTAAACCATAAGTCCTTTCAATCTTCTTGGGGAAATAGACAGTATGTTCCTTGTCATTGACATTGAAGGTCACCTTTCCTTGATTACAATTAATAACAGCTCCTGCAGTATTAAGAAAAGGTCTCCCGAGAATAATAGACATATTATCATCTTCAGGCATTTCAAGCACAACAAAATCAGTTAATATCAAGCAATTGTGAGCCACCTGAACAGGTACATCCTCACATATATCCACAGGAATAGTGGTAGACTTATCAGCCATTTGCAAAGATATATCAGTTGGTATCAATTTTTCAAGCTGAAGCCTCTTATACAGAGAGAAAGGCATAACACTAACTCCAGCTCCCAAATCACACAAAGCAGTTCTAACATAACTGTTCTTAATAGAGCAAGGGATAGTTGGAATCCCTAGGTCTCCAAGTTTCTTAGGAACCTTACCATTGAAGGAATAATTAGCAAGCAAAGTAGAGATTTCTTCATTAGGGATCTTCCTTTTATTCGAGACAATGTCCTTCATATACTTTGAGTAAGGAGGCAATTTAATAGCATCCGTCAAAGGAATTTGCAAGAATAAAGGTTTCATCCACTCACAAAACTTATTATAGTGTTCATCTTCCTTTGACTTGTGTTTCTTATCAGGGAAAGGCATAGGTTTTTGGACCCAAGGTTCTCTTTCACTACCATGTTTCTTAGCAACAAAATCTTCTTTAGTGTATTTAGTAGTCTTAGTGTGATTTTCAGGTTCTTCTTCAATTTTTTCTTCATTAGGCACTTCATTTTCTTCATTACCACTTTCAGTTTCAGCATCAGAGATAGATATACTATTAGGATCTATAGCAGGTTCAGAGGGTTCTACAACAGTTTTATGTTTCTTTTTCCTTTTCTTACAAGTAGAACCACTATTTTCAGCTTGTTGAGAATCCTGCTCAATTCTTTTGGGATGCCCCTTAGGATATAGAGGATCCTAGGTAGCAGCACCACTTCTAGTTCTAATTTCATAAGCATTTTTTAGCAGCATTAATTAGCAAGTCGTTTTGCACTTTAACGAGTTGATCTATTTGAGTTTGAACCATTTGAAAGTGTTTAACAATCATTTTAACATCATTAGAGGTTCTTTCCACAATATCTTTCAACTCAACAATAGCTCTAGTGTTTTCCATAAGATGATTTTGTACCCTTTTATTAAAGTTATCTTGCTTAACAATAAAGATATCAAATTCTTCTAAGAATGGATGAGGAGGTTTAGAGTAGGGATATCACCTTCATCAAAGTGTTGGAGAGAGTGTACCTCAATAGTGGGTGAGTAGGGAATAGGCTTACATAATTCCTCTATAGGAGGTAAATTCTTGACATCTGCAGCTTTAATTCCCTTCTCCTTAAGACATTTCTTAGCCTCCTTCATCACTTCATCATTTAATTCAATAACTCCTCAGCTTCCTTGGGAGTCCTATTCCTGAAAACACAATCAGCACAACTATCTAGGTATGTCCTAGATTCTTCGGTTAGTCCATTATAAAATATAACCAGTAGTTCATTCTTTGGTAATGGACTTCCAGCATGTGCATGAATCAAAGCACAAAACCTTGCCCAAGATTCGGGCAATACCTCTTTTTCTCCCTGTTTAAAATCAAAAAGTTCCTGCAAAACAGCATGTCTAGCACTAGGAGGAAAATATTTCTGCAGGAAAGTATTAAACAAGCACTCAGGGCTATCAATAGATCCAGGAGGTAAATTACCAAACCAAGTTTTAGCTTCTCCTTTCAGTGAAAAAGGGAAAATCTTAGCAACAAAGTAAGTACACATTTTAATATCATCAGAAAATAAGCCACTCATGGTAGAAAGTTCATTCATATGTGCTACCGCACTTTCATTCTTAGTCCCACAAAAAGGTTCTTTCTCGACAATAGCTATGTAGGATAGATCGAGAGAGAAATCATAATCTTCATCTATAATGTTTATGGGAGAAGCAAAAAACTTAGCAGCAGGATATAATTTGGGTCTAATAGTACGCCTCTCAAGGAGACTCTTAGAAGCGCTCCTATCATGGGTGTTCTTCCATATCATAACTCTCACTAGACTCAGGTGAGCTAACAGGTGTGGTAGTGTCTTCATTAGGAGTTTCGGTATTTCCAGCTATAGTTCTAGCAATCGTAGCATCTAGGAGAGGACCTAATGAACCACTCTTATCAAGCATGAGAAGCACATCATAAGCATCAAGTTTCAGATTCAGCTTTAGTAGCTGTGTGTGTAGCTTGTGTATGTGGTGGTGTAACTAGCTTACTTATAACATAAGGTGAATCAAGAGCAATAGAGGTGTTCGTAACTGCATTCTTCTTGTAGTGGATGGTAAAATAGGAACCTTGCCATCACGAGACTTACCCATGATGGATGGATAGCAGCGAACAATAGAGAATCCAAGTGAACTTGATAAATAAAGCTATGCTCCCCGGCAACGGCGCCAGGAAATAGTCTTGATGACCCACAAGTATAGCGGGTGTATCGCAGTATTTTCGAGGGAAGTGAAACCCAATTTATTGATTCGACACAAGGGGAGCCAAAGAATACTTATCAGCCTTAACAACTGAGTTGTCAATTCAGCTGCACCTGGAAACAATCTTGCTCACAGCAGTTTGTCAGTAGCAACAGTTTTGTAGTAGGAATAGTAAAGTAACAGCAGTAGCAAAGCAAAGACAGTAGTAACAAAAGAAGTAAACAGTGGGATTCGAGTGCGGTAGGCATAGGGATGGATGGACGGGCGTTGCATGGACAAGACAATTCACATAGCAATCAGAACATAGGGCAATTTCAGATAAATAAGATAAAGCATCCAAGTACAAGACAATCCTAGGCATGTGTTCCATATATAGTCATACGTGCTCGCAATGAGAACTTACACAACATCTTTTGTCCCGCCAAATTGCTTGGGCCTCTAGGGAACTACTGGCAATTAAGGTGCTCCTTTTAATAGAGCATCGGAGCAAAGCATTAACACTCCGTGAACACATGTGATCCTCACATCAAAGCCTTTCCCTTCCGGCTACCCCGATTTCTGTCACTTCGGGACCATAGATTCCGGACAACGACGTGTGTATACAACTTGTAGATAAGACCCAAAACAATACTATCATAATGAATCAATAATAAGTTCAGATCTGAGATCATGGCACTCGGGCCCTAGTGACAAGCATTAAGCACAACAAAGTTGCAACAAAGTCATAAAGCACTAATAGAGATACTAGGCACTATGCCCTAACAATCTGATGCCATTACATGAATGATCTCATCCAATCCCTACCATCCCCATAGCCTACAGCGGGGGATTACTCACTCATAGATGGGAGAAACATGGATGGTCGATGGAGAAGCGATGGTGATGATGATGGCGATGATCTCCTCCAATTCCCCGTCCCGGCAGGGTGCCAGAATGGAGTTTCTGGTGCTGTTTCGTGGAATCTGGTGGTAGCGACGGAGCGGAACTCCTTCTGGAAAAACGTCGAACCCCCCGAAGTTTTTAGGTCAGAAGGCTCCTTATAGGCGAAGAGAGAGGCCGAGGGGGTGCCTGGGGGCCCACACCACCCCTAGCGGCTGCCTAGCTCTGCGCCAGTAGTGGTGGCCACCCTGTGGCTCTTCTCCGTCTCGTATTCTAGCTCCTGGAGTCTTCGGGTGAAATAGGATTTTTGGCATATTTTCCGGGATTTTTCCTGATAGTTGATTTTCTGCACAAAAAGTAGACACCAAGGCAATTCTGTTGAAAACAGCGTCAGTTCGCATTAGTTGCATCCAAATCACACAAGTATAGAGGAGAAACAATAGCAAAAGTGTTCGGGAAAGTAGATATGTTTTGGACGTATCAATGTGCATAGATCCCACTTTTTCAAAAACCACTCAAATGAGTTCACCTTGACAATCCCAAGCAACCACAGACTACCAAGCATTAGTGAAGATCACTCAAAAAATTTCATTCAAAAATTTCAAATTTGAATTCTTTTGGCCATTTTGTCAAACACCTTATGTGCACAAATCTGGCAAAATCCACAAACACTATAGTGAGCAGGGTTCTTGCCAAACTGGTCTCCCATTTTGCAACCAAAGTACTCCTAGTATACCTCCCACCTTGTACCTGCATGGCCACCCACTGTACACACGACCAAATGGTCGTGGCCACCATGGCCGAGTACATTTGTCACCCCCACCGTCGGCAGCACGACATAAGCATCACCAGCCTCGCCTACCATGCCTGGCATGTTGCCCGTGCTCCACTTCCCCCTTCAGGCCAGCCCCAGCTCAAAGACAGAGAGAGGAGAAGCCAGGAATGGCATGCCCGAGCCGTGTCTGCCATGCCGACGCCCGCACCCGCCGTTCACGCATGTCCCCGCTCCACCCGGCCTCGCCTCGCTCCCTCCGCCAGCCTACATGATCACCAGTGTCCTAGGGGACCAAAGGACATGCCCGTTTGCTCGGCCGTGCCCCGTACCCGCTGGACGCTGTGAAATTCACCGTCGACCGAGACAACATGCGCGCGGCAACGCCCACTTCTCCCGACCATGTTGCCATGCACGAGCACCTCCGTGATGATCGCTAGGGAACCACTTACCGTCCTAGCCCTAGAACCATGCCAATAGCTCGCTGTGTCGTCGACCCCGTCAAGCTCCGACCATGCCGTGATGCACCCCTCGCCCCGCTATAAAAAGGGAGCCTCTCGGCACCAACTCTTCACACCATCTCCCTCCACTCCACCACAGAGACCTTCTAGAGCCCCACCAGAGCAAGCCACTGCCTATAGCTCCCCAATTCCGCCGGAGACCGCCGCGAAGGAGGAGAAGGGCGCCACCGATTCAAGCCATCTCCAGGGACGCCGCCGGTACCAGGAGAACCGCCATCCTCTACTCGTCCATTTGCCCGCCTCACCGATCCTCACTGGAGCTCCGGTAAGCCTCCCCGACCCTCACTGACCTTGCTAGGGTTTCTCCCCATCGTGTCCTATTCCAGTGAGGAAGATGGTTGTCAGCCGTTGATCTGGGATCTAATCATACGGTCAAAATCCTCTGATACATGTTCAGCCTTACCTGTTCCACTGACGGGTGGGGCCATCGATTAAGTCAGCCCGAGCGCTGCGCTGTGTGCACTGGGCCGGCCCATTTCTTTCCCGCCTTGGCCCGCAGATTCAAATAAAGATTTTGCTATTTAAGTTTAAACTTAATGCTGTTCACTAGTTTGAAAATCAATTCAGAGAGTTCTACTGAACCAAAATGAATGATTCAATTTTTTTAGAAAGATAATTAAAATATCTATCCAAGACCATTGGATTTAAATCAATTGGATTTCCCACATAGCAAAAATAACAAGACAGAGACTTTTCTACATTCAAACATTTTTCAAAAATCAACCATAATAGCTTTTGAGTTGATTCCAACTCTGAAAAATCACATTGGATAGTATCTATCTGAATATGTAATAATATTTAGGTTTGCATGCAGTGACTTTGGACTAGTACCAAAATAATGTTATATAGGCATTTCTAGTCACTTTAAATCATTTAAATAATAAACCTAAACTTATTGAAATGTGAGTAAACATTTAAATCACATTCCCATGCATTAGAATATGTGGTGATGACATGTGTCCACATGATCCCATATTTTAAATTGGAGAATATTAAATCTTAGTTATTTTCAGTGAGTAGAAATTACTTTTCTCAAATAAAATAAATGAAACTAGTTCATTAAATGAATGTGATGATGCTAGATCATCAAGTCTGTGCATTAGTGTACTAAATAGACTAGTTAAGTATTGTTTGGTGATTGTGTATTACGTATGTATTTATAGACGATAGTACCGACCAAGTCTACGAAGAGGAGGAATTCTACCCCAAGGAAGAAGAGGAGAATTTCAACCACTACACCAACCAAGGCAAGCTATTGTTAGCAAGCTAGAATTATACAAGATAACCTAAGCAAGACGCTTTAGGCATGCTTTGGTTATACCTCTTTGATTTATAACTATCCCAAGTTTTACTTGCAATCTTTACTTTCTTTTACTTTACCAAAGTCCTTTACTTTATTTTATAGATAGCATAAAGAGTATAAAACTTGGCCTATACTAGATGCCATTCTATGGCATGAGATTGAGATTAGCACCCCACCTTAGTGAACACTCTTAACTGTAGTTATTAGTGTTAAACCTAAAACTTGATCACTTTAGATGGGAAGACTTAGTGAAAATGATTATGAAAACCTTGGAATGATGAGTCATTCTATTGAGATGTTTTGACATGTGTTGAGAAACACAAATGGTTTATGATGATGAAAATATTGAGGCATGAGCCTTAGCCCTTTATAAAAACTGATG
The DNA here is from genome assembly GCA_023614405.1 of Avena insularis. Taxonomy (NCBI): domain Eukaryota; kingdom Viridiplantae; phylum Streptophyta; class Magnoliopsida; order Poales; family Poaceae; genus Avena; species Avena insularis. The sequence goes on from CM042686.1 coordinate 538,559,933, forward strand.
GTTGGGTTCGGATGCGATACCATTCTAATTTTACCGTACAACCACAATACCTGAATTGGGTAAAGCTTAGCCAGAAGTTTATATGCATTAGTATGGGTTCCCTCGCGGGAGAGGTTTGAGCTGAGGCTACCTCTTGATGTTATCCACCTATGAAGTGCCCAGGATGGCAGATGGCCATGGCTGGGAGGCCAAGCTCATAGGAGAGGTGCTTATACTAGAGTGTGTAAAGGAAAGGTTATGTTTGATTATCCACATAATAAGTATGATGATTCAGGGTTATCCCTGACAGATGTATCGAATTTTGTGGTGAAAGTGTACCACCTCTGCAGAGTGTCAAACTATTCGAATAGCCACGTCCGCGGTCATGGACAGTTGGAGTGGCCATACTGTTCTGTTGTCAGATGTTTTCAAAATGACTTGTGAAATGAATTGTGACTTGAATTGACCACAACAGTGTTGTGAACATGAAAACTAGTTTCCCACTTAGGTGATTTTAAAATTTTATTTTATCTTTCTTTGTTTCTGAACTCAGCTTAGGTTTCAAACTTAACTTTACAAATAAACTTAGAACTTAGCATTTCTACTAGAACTACCTTACTTGTTAGTGATAGTTTGCGAGTACTTAAAGAGTACTCATGGCTTTGTCCCTGGCTATTCCCGTGGCTAGACTATGAAGAAGACTATCCGGAAGAAGGACAGCAGGACGGCTACGACAACTAGGATCATCTCCCATCGTCAGCATTGCCTGTGACACTGAAGATGGAGCCCACCACTACGCTATTTATTTTGCTACTTGTTTGTATTAAGATTGGATCATGAGATCCTTTATTTGTGTAAGACCTTATTATGGTTTGTAATGGATGGTGTACTGTGATATCCAATCTGTTATGTCTCGCAAAAATGGTAATCCTAGGATTGCGATGTATGGCATAACAGGCATCTGGGATTAAAAATCCGGGAGTTGACATTGTCGGGTCCGCAGCATAGAAAACAAAAAATTTCCTACGGTGTGAACTACACGCCAAGATCTATCTACTAGGTACAAAGCAACGGGTGGACATACATCCAACAAGAACTTACCCTCGTAGACAACGAGCTTTGTTAACGAGTAGGAACTCATGGTTGATGTAGTCATACACTTGCCGATCTCAAGATCGTGATGAAGTCCAGCAGGTCCGGCTTCAACACGTCCATCAGATCCAGCTCCAGGAGCACCAAGTCCAGCACCGCAAAGCAGCGGTGCATCCGTGATCGCACACACGTCCGGTACCCCGACAACCTCCGTCCCTCGCTCGCTCCAAAGAAAAGCAGCGTAACTCCTTTCTAGATAAAGCCACTGGGAACATGTATCTCGCTAATCCGAGACCATGGGGAATAATACTAGAGGGGAGAGAGATCCTTCACGAGGAGGTGTGTGTGAGAAGTGAGGAGGGGTGGCCTTTTAGGAGGAGGGGGTGCCTCCTTCATGGTTAGCATGGAGGAGGTGACCCTTCACCTCCTCCATTCATGTGGTGGTAACTCCCTCCACATAAATTTGCCCCTTCACATTCTCTTTTAAAGTCTCCACTTTAAATGCATTAAATTTCTCCAAATTTAATGCTCTCTTATTTAATAAAACTCTTTTATTAATTTTATTTAGAATTTTGTTAATTACTTTAATTAACAAACATTCACATAAAACCCCCTGCAACATTTCAATATTACATGCAGAACCAATTTCAGCAATTTCACCAAACAGCTTTTTGGTTCTATTGAAATAATTCCAGCTTTCTTAAATCTTTATCTCAAAACATATTTCCTCCAAATGGTGTCGGTATCCCTTATGTGTCACCCTACGGTTCACGAATAATGCAGACATGATCGAGACCCCTCTCGATCAATAATCGCAATGGACCTGGAGATCCATACTGACTCCTACACATTCAACGATGACTTCTGTGATCGTGAGAACCTTTAACGCTTGTAACTAAATCCCTTTGTCCCTCGATATATTACATGTCCGAGGTTCGATCATCGGTATCTCCATACCTAGTTTGATCTTGTTACCGACATGTACTCTTTTCTCGTTCCCGTGATATAACATTCTAGTGATCACATCACTTGCTTGCAAGCTATTTCAATGTGATATCACCGAGAGGGCCCAGAGAATATCTATCCGTCATCTGGATTGACAAATTCCACTCTTGATCCATGAGCCTCAACATAACACCTTCGTAGTACTGAACCCATCTTTATAGTCACCTTGTTACGGTGTGATGTTTGATGTTATCAAGATACTCTTCCGGTGTTAGCAATTAACATGATCTCATGGTCTAAGGATAAAGATTACTTCGTATGATGTTATAGCAATATAAACATAATGACTTGATCGTAATGCTATACTTCAGATGAATGTTCATCACATCATTCCACCAATGGTGTGACCTTGTTATTAATAACATCCAATGTCCATGATCAGGAAACCTTGATCATCTTGTTAATCAACAAGCTAGTCTATAAGAGAGGCATGACTAGGAACCCTTTTTGTTTATTAAACACACATGTATTGATGTTTCCGAATCAATACAATTCTAGCATGTAAAATAAACATTTATCATAAACATGGAATAAGATAATAACCACTTTATTATTGCCTCTCGGGCATATTCCCTTCAGACATTACAAAGCTCATGATCACAATATGATCATGCATAGAGAGAGATGAACACATAGCTACCGGTAGAACCCTTAGCCTCGAGGAAGAACTACTCCCTCATCATGGGAATCAGCAATGGCGATGGAGATGGTGGTGGAGATTGATGGTGATGGCTCCAGGGGTACTTCCCCATCCCGACAGTGTGCCAATACAGAGAATTTCTGTCCCCCGAATGTCCCCTTCGGTGGCGGCGGCACTGTGGAACTTTTCGTGGCTGGAGGCTCGATTATTTAGGGTTTCTGCATCGGAGGCTTCTTATAGGCGAAAGGGCGATGTCAGAGGGTGGACCAGGGGCCCACACCACCTGGTGGCGCGGACAGGGAACCCACGCCACCACATGGTGTGGCTAGCCCCTGGCCCCTCTCCGTCTCGTCTTCTGGCTCCGTGAGTCTTCCGGTAAAATATCGACTTTGGCTTTTGTCCGGTCCAATTCCAAGAATATTCATTTTCTGGCTTTTCTAGAACCAAAAACAGAAGAAAACAGGCAACTGGCACTGTGGCATCTTGTTAATAGGTTAGTCCCAGAAAATGTGTAAAAATACTCCAAAGTGTGGACAAAACATAAGAAAGTAGATATAAAACAAGCATGGAACATCAATAATTATAGATACGTTTGCAACGTATCAACATCCCCAAGCTTAAATCATGCTCGTCCTCGAGTAGGTAAGTGATAAAAAGAAAGAATAATTTTTGAGGTGACATGCACCATCATAATCTTGATCAAAGTATTTGTAGAACACTGATAGCTGGGATCATAGTACTCTAGCATAGCATGAAAGATATAGTTCTAACAATAAGACATAGCAACTATGTTGTAACATGAAAAGGTACAAACAAAAGATTCATGAATAACAATTCTTTGATAGACGTTTGTTTGTTTCACATAAAGAAAACATAATGAGAATGGTATTCAGCTTGTCCCTCATAGTGTAGCAACACATAAATGCATAGGACACCTTCAAAGTTCATAAGGGTGACTAGATACAAATAGTTTAAGAACAAGCAATATCAAAGTTATGAATCAATCAACAAGTCTTGGGACAATGCACATTAAACTAAGAATGGCCACTATGCTCTCTCAATAGGTGCATAAAGATAGAAGATGGAGACTCAACATAAAAGTAAAAGAAAGGCCTTCATAGAAGGAAGCAGGGATTCAAGTCTCATAAAGAGCTTCCAAAAATTATGGTACTTATTAGCTTTCAGATCTCATTGCCCCTATCATAAGCATCTTGAAGTGATTAAGGTTAAAGTGAACAAACTATGAAGTATATGCTTGAGAAAGTATAAGTTGGCAATCTCATGTCCCTTGAATACGAGGGTCGCTCCTCATGCTACTCAAGTTTAGTTACCGGTAAGTTCTTGTCATGGTAAGTACATGTGTATCATAGAGAACCGCCAACGGGGTACCCCTTGCCCGATGATAAGGAAGAATCCCCATATCAAAATGACAAGGCAAGCAGACAATAAGCATCTCAGCATCTTCTTATTTACCATGGGAAAATGGTGCTTTTTTCTCTCTTTCCTCTTTTCTCATCTTTATTTTTCTTTATTTTCTCAATCTCTATCTCTCTTTTTATAAGAAGAATGCTCAATAGATTGCTCATTATGGCAGCAGCTGCAGGTTTCCACCATGATTAGGCATGAATTAGACCAGCCGCCCAGGCATTTCTATAACACATATACATAACTCCATGGACTTACAAGCTCCCCTTTCATTTCACACTGACGACATCCATAAACAAAAGAGCATGATATCAACTAGGTACAATGTACAAGTGCAATGTTGAAAGCGTTCCCCATGACAGCATGGTTTTGCTAATTCCCAACATATAAGTGCAAGCATATACAACATAGATGACACAATGATTCAAGTTTATTAGGGGAAAGAAAAGTAAAGTGTGCCATCAAGTTTGTGAGAGCTTTAGTCACTAATTTTCACATAACAAGTTTAATTCGGAAGGTAGATAAAAACATGAATATACTTGGAATAGCAAATGCTAATAGGTAGGTATGGTGGACTCTTTGGAATAACTTGGTTTTATTTGGGGTTGGATGCATAAGTGGAACTCATACTTGGTATGGAGGCTAGCAAAAGACTAGGAGCGACCAACTAAGAGAGCAATAATGGCCATAATCATGCAAAGCGACAAAACATCATTAATTAAAGCATAAAGTGATATTACAAGTCGAAAACTAAAGGATCATAGAGGCTATGGTGACTTGGGATAGTCTTAACATGGTGTGAGCATGCGCCAAGTCAACCCAAATAAAGCATCAAAGGAGAATACCACAATACTATGCTTTAATATGCTAAAACAACATATGATTCTTTCAAGGCACATTAAGCAATCTCAATTGTTTATAACATGTCACACTACAACAAAAATCACTAAGCATAAAGCAAAAACAATACCAAGCATGACATGATAAAGCATGGGTCACAGTCAAAAACAAGCTTGTTTTACCACTTAAGCATGAACTTTTCCTACTCTTTTCCAAACCAAACCAAACTATTTGAAAACTAATGTATGAAAGAGGGGGTACAACCAATTTATTCAAGCAAACGAAAAACAAAAAACAAAGACGCTCCAAGAACAACACAAATGTGCATGAAACAATAAAAATGAAGTGTTTGGAAGAACCTGAGATTTTTATTGATGAAGAAGGGGATGCCTTGGGCATCCCCAAGATTTGACGCTTGTACTTCTTGGATATTTCTTGGGGTGACACGGGTGGCATCCCCAAGCTTGAGCTTTAGTCCATTCTTCATATCATTACATCATTCTCTCCAGACACCTGAAATTCTTCCTTCATACAAAACTTCACACAATCTTTATTAGCAACATTAGTGCACTCAAGATAATAAGTCTTTGGGTTCAGTTTCAACACCAATAAAACTTCCACTAAAACACAAGCTACTGTAGCACTTCCCTTGAAAAGCTCAATTCCCCAAAGAGAACCCAAAAAGGAACCAACAAGAAGCAAATGCAAATAATGGCAGAAATCTATCAAAACAGACCAGTAGGTAAAAACCAATTTTTTCGAAGACCTTCTCTTGCTCAAATCGATAAGTGTTGAACTAACAAAAGTTGGATAACAACCTGGGTAGAAGCACAAAAAATTACACCTCAAACTGACGTACGGAGATTTTTTACGAATATTTACAGTGAAGCACAAAAATCTGTTTCGGGATAGCAGCTTTCCCAAGCATTACTTCTCTCTCATTAGAGGTTACTCTTGGCACAAAAATCAAATAAAAAACGATAAGGAGAGGTTATTACAGAAGTAATAACTTCCAAGACTCAAGAAAACTATTGGGTTATCTCCCAAGAAGTACTTTTCTTTAAAGCCTTTAAGTTAGGCCTGATAGTTTGAGAAGATGCTCACATAAGAAATATGAATTGAAGTAAAAGAGAGCATCAAGAAGAAAATTCAAAGCACATTTAAGTCTAACCCACTTCCTATGCATAGGAATCTTGTAAAGAAACAAGTCATGAAAGCACGAAGCAACAAGCATAGTAAAGCAAAACAAGTGTAACTTCAAAATTTTCAACATAAAGAGGGGAAACTTAATATTGTTGAGACACATAAAACCATGTTTCCCTCTCTCATAATAACTTTTAGTAGCATCGTGAATAAAATTAACAATATAACTATCACATAAAACATTCTTATCATGAGCCACATGCTGAAAAGAATTAATACTCTCCACATAAACATAGTCATTCTTATTAATTGTAGTGGGAGCAAATTCAACAAAATAGCTAGCATTATTATTCTCATCACCATAATCATCAAATATAGGAGGCATATTGTAATCATAATTATTTTTCTCCTCAATAGTAGGTGGACTGAAAATATCATACTCATCATTGTAATCATCATATATTGGAGGCATAGTATCATCAAAGTAAATTTTCTCCTCCATGCTTGGGGGACTAAAAAGATCATTTTCATAAAAACTAGCTTCCCCAAGCTTAGACGTTTCCATAGCATTAGCAATAATGGTGTTCAAAGAATTCATACTAATAACATTGCTATTAGCACGCAAATAAAGTTCCATAGGTTTTTTAATTTTCTCTCCAAACACTTCATGTCCTAACTCGAGATAAATACTATAAAGCTCTCTAATTTTGTTGTTGTTTTCCATTAAGCCTAACTAGTGAAAATAAAAACAAGAAACAAAGAGATATAATTGCAGAATCTAAAGGAAATAACTTCGAGCACTCACACACCAGCTACAGTACTAGAAGATAGCTTAGTAGCCAGACGATGTGAGTACCTTTTACCTTACCTCCCCGGAAACGGCGCCAGAAAATAGCTTGATGTCTACGCACTTCTATTCTTGTAGAGAGTTGTTGGACCTCTAAGTGCAGAGGTTTGTAGAACAGCAGCAAGTTTTCCCTTAAGTGGATTACCCAAGGTTTATCGAACTCAAGGAGGAAGTGGTCAAAGCTATCCCTCTCAAGCAACCCTGCAATCAAGATACAAGAAGTCTCTTGTGTCCCCAACACACCCAATACACTTGTCAGGTGTATAGGTGCACTAGTTCAGCGAAGAGATGGTAAAATACATGTGTTATGGATATAAGACAACGGTGCCAGAAAATAGTTTGATGGCGTGGAAGAGACTAAAGGCAAACTGAAATAAAGATGGAAGCAACCAAACATGTAACATATCTAGTTGCAAATGGTGTTTCAATGTTTAGAAACAAGGCCTAGGGATCATACTTTCACTAGTGAACACTCTCATATAAATATCTTCTCTTTATGTACTACTCTTAACTACTTTCTGGTTGGACACTCTAATCCATCGTAGGGCTATAACACCACACCTCAAAGTTCGCTTTTCCCATCTAGATAACCCCCACACAGTCACCTTGAACTCTAGATGGTTCCAACAAACACCACAATTTCATAGAAACATCCAACTCCAAATATAACTCATAACAAGTAATTGTAATCTCTAGCCTAAGTACCACCATGGTGTGCACGCTGTCACTTTCACACACATGGGGAGAGAAGAGATCTATTAAAGCACTTGAGTAGCATGGTAGATCTACTTGATTACAAAGATCCTGATCATAATATGATCATGCATAGAGAGATGAACACATAGCTACCGGTAGAACCCTTAGCCTCGAGGAAGAACTACTCCCTCATCATCATGGTAATCAGCAACGGTGATGGAGATGGCGGTGGAGATCGACGGAGATGGCTCTAGGGGCACTTCCTTGTCCCGGCAGGGTGCCGGAATAGAGACTTTCTGTCCCCCGAATCTCCCCTTCAGTGGCGGCGGCGCTGCGGAACTTTTCGTGGCCGGAGGCTCGATTATTTAGGGTTTCTGCATCGGAGGCTTCTTCTAGGAGAAAGGGCGATGTCAGAGGGTGGACCAGGGGCCCACACCACCTGGTGGCATGGCTAGGGGGACCCGCGCCACCACATGGTATGGCCAGCCCCTGTCCCCTCTCCGTCTCGTGTTCTAGCTCTGTGAGTCTTCCGGTAAAATATCGACTTTGGCTTTTGTCCGGTCCAATTCCGAGAATATTCATTTTCTGGCTTTTCTGGAACCAAAACTAGAAGAAAACAGGCAACTGGTACTGTGGCATCTTGTTAATAGGTTAGTTCCAGAAAATGTGTAAAAATACTCCAAAGTGTGGACAAAACATAAGAAAGTAGATATAAAACAAGCATGGAACATCAAAAATTATAGATACGTTTGCAACGTATCACCCATTATGAACCAGAAAGATTAATACCTTATAATGTATATAGATAAATCCTTTATGAAGATAAGTAGGAACAAGATTCTATATACATCAATAAACATCTCAAACCAGTACCATTAAGATTATCAAGTGAAAACAGAACCATTTCTATGAAAACTTATTATAAGAAACCAATTCCTAAAACCCTAATCCTTATTAATATTTCTTAATGAAAAGGACTTTTCATATAATTATGAATATTTTTAATGCACAATAATAAATGAAGAGATGAGGGTATACAAACTCTGTATATTTAAATCCTTGAAGAAATTTAAATTTAAAAAGGTTTTGTAAAAAACAAAAAACAGAAATTGAAAAGGAAAAGGGAAACAGTAGAGTTCAGAATCAGCCCACGACCCATCGCCTAACCTAGCGCAACGAGCAGCAGCAGCAAAGTTTCGCTCACTTCGCCACGGCCCAGCAGCAACCCGGCCCAGATACTGGCTCGGTCGCTCATCATGTCGTTGTCATCCTGAGTGACGAAGTAGCTGCCTGGCTCGAGCTCCGCCGTCGATTCTTCGCCGTGCTACGATGCACGCCGCCGCTTCTGGAGGAGGGGATAAGAATGCCAGCACTCTCCTCTATCCGCTCATACCCATCTCACTCTCTCTCGCGCTCTCTCCTATTTTCCCCTAAAACAGAAACCCTAGCCGCCATCGGTCGTCGAAGCTTGCCAATGTTACTGACCTTCCCGAGCTCAGGGAAGATCTCCATCGTCTCTGCTATGGTCTCCTCGGTCTTCCTCTGCAGATGAATCGAGTCGATGTGTTTGAAGTCGAACGAATTAACTTCATCTTACTAAAGTCCGGCCACCGCCATGACCATCGATTCCGTCATCACCTGACTTCGCCTCACCTCCCCAAGCATCACGTCATGATCATGGTGAGCTTCTCTATCTTCCTGTGCTTTTCTATTCGACTCTAGCCCTCCATATCACCACCTCCACGAGCACCCGACACCGCCGCCGCTATCTGTCGTCGATGACCACTTTCTGGTGACCATTTCCGGACGGCGTCTTCACTAGATTGATCGAATCGGTTCCCTCTTTTCGACAACACCACACACGCTAGCTAACTCGCGCTAGATCGTGGCCGACGTTCACCGTCTGAGCCTCTCCGGCGAGGTGACGTCAGGCCCACGTCACCTTAGTCGTTTAACTGGTCTTCACCAACGTGGCATGCCAACGTATCCCCGACCCCACATGTCTGTGACTTAGACTAGAGTCTGTCTCAGTGTAAAAAGATCTAACCTACATGTGTGTGTCATGCTGACGTCAACACTGGCGCAATAAAACATTTAATATTTATTTTTAATTCCAAAAAATAAATAAATCTTATTAAATCAATATCTTTTGTTTTATAATTCATAAAATGTATATAATATATCAAAATGCTCGGAAAAATAAAATATATAATTTAAGTTTATTAACAAACATTATTGTGTTAACTATTTAAATAATTATTATTTAATAAAGATTTTAAAAGTAATAATACTTTGAAAATTCATATTTTCATATTGGTAAATGAGAAAAATATAAATAATATACCGAAATTCTTAGAAAAACAAAATCTACATTTATAAACTTGTTTCATAGATTTTTGGTATCACTTAGATAAATATTATTATTTATTTAGTGTTTATAAAGTGGTAAAACTTATAAAATCATATCTTATTATTTAAAAATCAAAAAAATACATATAAGATACCAAAATGATCACAAAAATAAAATCTGCACCTTAAAAATATGATATTTCCTAACTGAAGTACTCCCTTCGTCCCAAAATAAATGACGTGGGTTTGTCTAGATTCGGATGTATCTAGACACGTTTTAGTATATAGGTACATTCAAATCTAGACAAACTCAAGTCACTTATTTTGGGACGGAGGGAGTAAAATAAAAGGTAAAGGTCTAATAAATATTATTAAAACCCTCTTCTTTTGTTTTAATTCATTAAAAATATATAAACCAGTACTATTGCCTTTACCATTATTTGTTTAAAGTCTAAAAATGTAATAACAAGTTCAATCGATGTTTAAATGAAGTTAGAATAGATCTAACCATTTTAAGTTGCTAACCATTTTAAGTTGTACTTATTAAAACTATCATCTCAAATTAAGGGTATCTTAATTTTCCTAAAAATATTTTTATCAATTATAAACTCAACAAGAATAGTATATTGTTTATCAAAAAGATATTATGCATCTATAAAATCATCAAGAGATTAACTACCAATTCTTTTACAAGTTGGGAAAACTACTCAATGGTTTAAACCAAGTTTTTAAGTAACTTAAGTTATGCCCTTTCTATGTTTATAAAATGTAAGCATTGATAATAAAGTAATTCTATTCACTTATAACTTTAATAAAACACCACCTCATTCAAGCAATATTATTTATATTCTACCTTTGTGGAATGTTAAGTAGTAAACCATCTACAATGTGATGCCTCATCCAAAACATGTAAATCTCCATTACTTTGTTGTGGTTGTTTCTCTTTTAATAATCATGATTAATAAGAAAACCTTAAAGTGTTAGCTTTAAGCTTAACTGCTTTTTCTTTGTAAAAGTAATCTTTTCCTCAAAAATTATTCTTTTAAGAAACATTAAAAGTAATCCTTAAAGCATTTCTATAAAGGCTCTAATTGATTGATAATCTTGCTTAAGAAATCTTTTAGATATCATGACCCATTTGAGTGCTTTAATATTGTATGCTACTTGTGGTATTTACATATTGTTTCACACACTCTCACAAGCCTTAATAAGAAGTACAAGTGTGAATTTGATATAAAAGTGAAACACATTCTGAAGAACCATTCCTAGTTTCTGAACCCTAGATCAAATGTGATTAGCCCGGGGTCTCACCTTTATCAAAAGGCATTACATTACTTATGCATAATTGCATCTTGCTTCTTCAAATATTAGTCCTTACCGGACCAATGATGCTATTTATAGAATTTGGATCTTCTATTATCTCGAAGACCGTGAGTGCATAATCTTGCAATCACAAAAGGCAAGTTCACACTTGCTCATGTCCTTTGGTTATTTTCTATCAAATGCGTGTAACTCAAATGTTGTCATTGCCTGCATTTAAAAAAGGTTAGAAAACACTATTTTCATAATAACCGGATTACGTATTATTTACTAAATGGTAATAATCTACTGATACAGTTCTAGTGGTAAAGGAACATAATATCTAGGACTTAATAACCAATGTTGCTAGTGGTTCTAAGCGCCATATATTACGCGTTAACCATGAGATCTGGAATGGAACGGAGAAGTTAGCTGTATCTTCTTCCGCTCGTATGTAGGCAAGATGATCTTAACGTGATGCTATGATTTCTTGTGCGGATCCAGCATATGGGTGGGCACCCTTAGGCCCCACAATTTTGGTGTCTAGATTATCTATGAGCAGCTGCCGGAGGTATAGTCTGACCTTTATGGAGCTTGCAAGGGCATAACCGGCTCATAGAGTCTTCGGGAACTCATCAGGGTTATAGCTTGCCCGAAAGGGGGCTTAACGGAGATGTAGCTTGGCCCAAAGGATCGTGCAGACATATGGGGTCATGGAGAGGGCAGTGATTGGCTTGGATCTTAGACTGGGCCCTATACCAAGGAAGTATGGACAAGCTCGTGACTTGGATGTGTAATAAGGCTAAGGTCTCTTATGGGTAAAGTAACGCACCTTTGTAGAGTGTAAGAACTGTGACATGTTACTCCCTATTCTGGGAAGGAGCTACGAACACGGCAGGAAAGGAACCCCATGAAGGTTCTAGTCAACCTATGAAGGCTGTCGGACATAGTTTTTAGAATAAAAGCAACCTTTGAAGAAATGTTTAAGAAAACCTACATTGCCTACGACCTTTGGTCTGTGGCTGTAGAGATAGTGCATCATACACTCCTTTTTAGTGAACTTGTTGGGTATGCCTGTACTCAACCGTACCTTCTTAACCCTTGCTAGGTTCTAAGCCGTTTAAGACAACGTCAACACCAACTTATGCTCAAGAAACCATCATTGGCAGCTCAAGTTCCTCAATAAAGTCAATGAAGTCAAGATATTCATCAACTGGAGTGAAGAAGAAGTTCTGATTAGATAGGAGTAGATACTCTAGCCATAAAACCTACTTCTGTTGAGCATTGCATTAGTAGAAATTGCAAGCCAGATAGTTTCGAGTTATTATTTCTGGTTCTTCTTTGTAAGAAGTTCATTCCTCCTCTTTAACCTAGAGTGTTCTCTTGATCTTCTGTAAAGAGTCAAGTTGTAATCTATAGTCATGTCTTGGACTTGCTGTGTTTCTGTTGTACCACTCTGAGGGATGTAATACTAGTGAACGGTGTTTCGTTGGTGTTATGTCAACGACTATAGTGTACTACATCATGTAGTGGTATGCTGGGTCACCGTAGCTGGTATCGGAGCATATGCTTTGACCTTAGGATTAAATCCCTTTTTGGAGATCTATAGGTTGGATAGTGACTATAGGAGCCATCTTATCTAAACCAAAATTTGTGATAGATATCCACTTGAGGATAAACCTTGTCACACTTAAGTTGGATGTTCTTATCATCTTTTTTAAGGATTAGTTATCTATCTTCTCTAGAGAAATGCCATTTTAGTATAGTTCTAAATAAGTATAACACCACAAAGATATTTTAAGTAAGTGGAAATATCAAAGAAGATTATGACTAAGTTTAGGATATGATGTGGAGCAGTATTAGTGATGGAGTCTATATTTAGAATCCATGTGAAGTAGCAGAATCTTACCACTAGTCGATACCACTATACCACCTAGGGTAGACCATTAAAGTATGTATAGATACAACTGGAAGTTAATCATGTGGCATTCACTTGAGAATTCCATGTGATGGAGTAGAATTTTGTTAAGAATCATTAATAGTAAGCTAAGAAGAAGAGTCATCGTGGTGAGATTAGCTCTTTAATCATGGTGCCTAGGTAAATCTTAACAAGTTCATGGTGAGAATAGCTCCGAGACCATGATAAGTTTGTAATTAGGACAAGTACTCAGTAAAAAATCTTGTAATAGTAGTAAGTAAGGAACAGTGCAGGTCTATGATATAAGTCATAGGTATTATAATATTACGATAATTTTTGGATTTAAGGTAGTAACTACAATTTTGTTAGTAGTTTTGAGAGATCATGTGAGGATAGTTTACGATAGAATGGCAAATTGGTAGTCTTTAGTAGTCCTGAAAGAAAGAAAAGAGGTTAGTCAGAACCAAAGTGAGACCACTTTGCTCAAAATTATCCAACTACAATTGGGTACTTTGGGTAAATATTGAGACAAAGAGTAGTTAAACCCGTAAGTGCTAAGTATCACGATGTCAACCTATACTAGGAGGTGTCATGTATTACACAGCTAAGCCTGAATTCTAGAGATGTTTTACTCGACTACTATATTCCGGGCTTAGAATAATGTGTGTTATATGTACCACATTTGGATTTCTTGATTTTTCTTGGTTCTTCTTGATTGACTAGATCTATACATGAAGTTTGACTTGGTGTGCAAATGCATGTTGCATCATCAAGTTATTACTTGATGTTATAGACCTAGATAGAAAAGGGAATTCATGTAAGGGGGTGATGACTTCCAAAGATCAAGATGAAGATTTGCACGAAGAAGGAAGTCAAATATAAGGAGTATCAACACTATTTTGAAGGATGGATCAATCTTAACTCATTATGAGCTGACAATAAGAAGGAATATTAGTGTAGAAAAGGCGTAGAGAAACATGAAGGAATGAACTTTAGTTCATTCAAGATAGGTGATGTTGCTCAGAAGCTAATGAAGTAGTAGTAGTACCAAGTTCATGGAAGTATCATGAATCAGTGCAAAGAAGAAGTCTTGGAATAAGGTGGTATTCAATCTCTGACAACTCGGAGAGAATGCCAGTAGTACGTCTAGAACCTATAGGGTAATCCATACACCTAGGAAGATCTGCAGCTAGTATCCACAGCTGGTACCCTATTGGTTTATCTAGTTAGGACATCATTGTATAAATTAAAGAGTATAAAACTTGGCCTAAGTTAAGAAAGACATAAAGAAGTGTAGAATTTAAGCGAACGGATTTCGAGACATTTTCGCGAAATCAGATTTACCGGTGAGAAATAATGTCTAAGAAGATAAAAGTAAGACAACTAATGTTGGAAGATTCGTTTCGGATATCCTCAGTTGTGTGGGTATACCGTAGATTCTTTCGTGAGATCTTATATAGGTAAGGTATACGTTAGATGGGTACCAATATCCTTATTATTGAGTTAATAGATATTATACATGAAGGTTAAAGACCATTAGGAAACCCCAATGGGGAGAGTAAACAATAGACACTGAAGTGTTGTTGTCTAACTTTCTGGTTAAAGGTTGGAGAAGGTTTACTAGACGATGATGAGGTTAAGCCTTATTATCATAAGGTTAGAAGAAGTCATCATTATAAAGTATTTCCGAGAGTACATCCGGATCAATGATCAAAGTAGACATAATAGATTAAACCTAGTGGACTAGTTCCAAAATGAAACAACTCGCAAGTTATCCTTAGGAGGGAAGAATATATTTCATAATAGACAGGTGTAGTGTAACAGGAAAACTTGGTTGGGGTGGACAAAATATGTCCACAACCAATTATAAATAGGACTGTAAGGGCATAAACCCAAAAAGATATAGTAGAAGGGACTATATGGTAAATAAGAAATGATAGTTGTATATTGTCAGAATGAAGAGGATTCAGGGAAAAAGATCTGGATAAGGGATATTTCAATTATCCTCATTGGTGATCATAATGGAGTTAAGAAATGTTGTGCTCTATACAAGTCAACACCTCATTCCGAAACGTAAGAGAGTATGAACTTCGGGGACGAAGTTTATTTTAATGAGGAGAGTCTATAACACCCCAGCATTAGAGCTTAGAAAAAAGCTGAGATAAGGTGTGTGCATTGCATTCATGCATAGAAAATCTAGATAATTTTCACTCTTTTAAATAAAGCTTGTCAAAGTGATTGAATCTTCTCTTAACTTGGTGGAACTGAAGTAGATCATCAAGTTGACTACGATAAGTTTCAATATGACCTTTGCTAAAACCTTACCTTTGGGTAATATAATTTGATCTAAGGTAGATCAATTGTAATAAAACTAAATCACAACACACTACTTAATAAGGAGTACTTGATCTTCTAGATCATTACATGGTATTCCAAACAACAACTCAAGGATGAATAGTTAATCTTCTAAAAATGATATCAAGGTACTACCTACAACAAAACATGAATACCAAGTTAAGTATATAACTTAAGTAAATAAACCCCATAACAAAACCTTGATACACTTGCTTGCCATAGTTATTCCTACCATGAGAATCATGGTAGTTTCTAAACACTAACTCTTATTACAAATAGAGTAGGAAAGGAAGTCAAGCCAAGACCATTTAGCACATATCCTTAATATGATATTAGGAGATGACATCCCCATTTAACCAATTCCTAGTGTCAGCTGATCATCAATGTTGAGTAACCAATTCCTGACCTAGAACTTATTTACCTATTATATTGACCTTCCAAAGACCTTAAGTAAATTAATAAGAAGAAGGAACTAGTATGGTGAAGTGTACCATCATCAATGGAATGAGATCCTTAGTGGTGATCAAACCATTTGATGCTGGAGGAGTTAACTCACTCATGAGTTAACTAGAATAAGTGTCTAAACCTAAGGGTTAAGCTAGTAATGGAGAAGCTATGAGAAAGCTAGTAGTATTAGTACATCAAATAATAATCTTGTTAAGACAAGTGGATATAAACTTATAGTAATCTTGCTTAACAAGATAAGCCTATAGAGATCCTAGTACAAGTCTACTACTTAATTGAGTATAGATCTTGATCAGACAATTGGAAGCCTAAGCTAAGCATGATCAAGGGTTGGTGGTCATTATTCTCAAGTCAATTGAGGATATACGATTAGGTCTTAAAGAAGAGTTGTGAGTATGCCAAATTAGGTAAATCCCTAGTAAGATGAATCATCTAGCTTGATCCTGAGAAGTCAAGCTAGAGTGTGATGAAGTATATAACATGAGTTGTATGGAGTAGTTGAAGGCATAGTAGTTTAACCAAGCTAATACAAGAACAAACTTGTATTATGGGAGTATTACCATACTTATTCTTGTGGATTGTTATCACAGGTGATGTATAGAGAGAATTGTAATCTTGCAAGCCTTGGATATAGACACAAGGTGAATTTAAAGGAGTTAATGGATGGAGTTAGAAGTAGCTACATTGATGGATTCATCAAGGGTAGTTCAGCAATGGAAGTTATATAGATACTAGGAGAAGAATGAATGATTAATGTTGAAGTGACAAGACCATGACATCATATGATGATGGATATGGTGGAGTCAGATGATTGACTTATCCAGGAAGTTTTGATCTTTGTGAATAAATATTAGAGAGATATATAGAGTGTATTGATGGAAGCCTTGTCCACTTGATTGTCTTAAACCCTAATAAGAACCTAGTCTCACAGAACCATCAAGATCACATTAGGAAAGTAATTTTTTTAGCTCACTCTAAGTTGAGATATCACCTTGGTGACCAAACATGATGGCAATATGTAATAGCCTTAATACTCATCCATGTATCTAATTGAAAATGAGTTATTAAATCCTCTCAGAACCCATAATACCTATATTTGAATAAACACTGGCATTTCTCCACCAATGATTATTATTGATTCATCATTACCTAACCAAAATTGTTATGTGGTAATTCTAAACTCTACAAACCAAGTAGAATTGGATTTGGCATATCACCAAATATGGAGGACCATGAAACTTATATCACCCCATTATGAACCACAAAGATTAATACCTTATAATGTATATAGATAAATCCTTTATGAAGATAAGTAGGAACAAGATTCTATATACATCAATAAACATCTAAAACCAGTACCATTAAGATTATCAAGTGAAAACATAATCATTTCTATGAAAACTTATTATAAGAAACCAATTCCTAAAACCCTAATCCTTATTAATATTTCTTAATGAAAAGGACTTTTCATATAATTATGAATATTTTTAATGCACAATAAGAAATGAAGAGATGAGGGTCTAGAAACTCTCTGGATATTTAAATCCCTAAAGAAATTTAAATTTAAAAAGGTTTTGTAAAAAACAAAAAACAGAATTGAAAAGGAAAAGGGAAACAATAGAGTTCAGAATCAGCCCACGGCCCATCGCCTAACCTAGCGCAACGAGCAGCAGCAAAGTTTCGCTCGCTTCGCCTTGGCCCAGCAGCAGCCCAGCCCAGATACCGGCTCGGTCGCTCGTCATGTCATCGTCATCCTCACGCGACGAAGTGATGACCCACAAGTATAGGGGGTGTATCGCAGTATTTTCGATGGAAGTGAAACCCAATTTATTGATTCGACACAAGGGGAGCCAAAGAATATTTATAAGCCTTAACAACTGAGTTGTCAATTCAGATACACCTGGAAACAATCTTTCTCACAACAGTTTATCAGTAGCAACAGTTTTATAGTAGGAATAGCAAAGTAGCAGCAGTAGTAAAGTAAAGACAACAGTAACAATAGCAGTAAATAGTTGGATTCGAGTGTGGTAGGCATAGGGATGGATGGACGGGTGTTGCATGGACAAGACAATTCACATGGCAATCAGAACATAGGGCAACTGCAGATAAATAAGATAAAGCATCCAAGTACTAGATAATCCTAGGCATGTGTTCCATATATAGTCATACGTGCTCGCAATGAGAACTTGCACAACACCTTTTGTCCTGTTAGCCCGCTTGCAGCGGGGTCTCAAGGGAACTACTGGCAATTAAGGTGCTCCTTTTATTAGAGCACCGGAGCAAAGCATTCACACTTCATGAACACATGTGATCCTCACATCAAAGCCATTCCCTCCGATTATCCCGATTTCTGTCACTTCGGGGCCATTGGTTCCGGACAACAACGTGTGTATTCAACTTGTAGATAAGACCAAAAACAATACTATCATAATGAATCAATAACATGTTCAGGTCTGAAATCATGGCACTCGGGCCCTAGTGACAAGCATTAAGCACAACAAGTCGCAACAAAGTCATAAAGCACTAATAAAAGATACTAGGCACCATGCCCTAACAATCTAATGCCATTACATGAATGATCTCATCCAATCCCTACCATCCCCATAGCCTACATCGGGGGATTACTCACTCATAGATGGGGGAAACATGGATGGTCGATGGAGAAGAGATGGTGATGATGATGGCGATGATCTCCTCCAATTCCCCGTCCCGGCAGGGTGCCAGAACGGAGTTTCTGGTGCTGTTTTGTGGAATCTAGTGGTGGCGGTGGAGCGGAACTCCTTCTGGAAAAACGTCGACCCCCCCGGTGTTTTTAGGTTAGAAGGCTTCTTATAGGTGAAGAGGGAGACCGAGGCGGCCTGGGCGGCTGACCATGGCGCTGGCCCAGCCCACGCCTGGGGGGGTGTGGCCAGCCCCTGGCCCTCCTCCGTCTCATATCCTGGCTCCGTGAGTCTTTTGGAAGAATAGGCACTTTGGCTTTTGTCCCGTCCAATTCCGAGAATATTCATTTTATGACTTTCCTAGAACCAAAAATAATAGAAGACAGGCAGCTGGCACTATGGCTCTTGTTAATAGGTTAGTCCAAGAAATCATATGAAAAGTACTCCAAAGTGTGGACAAAACACAAGAAAGTAGATAAAACCAAGCATGGAATATCAAAAATTATAGATACATTTGCAATGTATCACGAAGCAGCTGCCTGGCTCAAGCTCCACCGTTGATTCTCCACCACGCTACGATGCGCGCCGCCGCTTCGGGAGGAGGGGATAAGAATGCCCGCACTCTCCTCTATCTGCTCATACCCATCTCACTCTCTCTCGCACTCTCTCCTATTTTTTCCCAAAATCGAAACCCTAGCCGTCGTCGGTCGTCGAAGCTTGCCAATGTTCCCGACCTTCCCGAGCTCAGGGAAGAGCTTCCTCGGTCTTCCTCTGCAGATGAATCGAGCCGATGTGTCCGAAGTCGACCGAATTGACTTCATCTTCCCGAAGTCCGGCCACCGCCATGACCATCGATTCCATCAGCACCTGACTTCGCCTCACCTCCCCAAGCATGGCATCATGATCATGGTGAGCTTCTCTATCTTCTTGTGCTTTTAGATTCGACTCTAACCCTCTGTTGTCCGCCGTTGATGACCGCTTTCCAGTGACCATTTCCGGGCGGCGTCTTCACTAGATTGATCGCATCGGTTCCCTATTTCCAACAACACCACGCATGCTAGCTAACTCGCGCTAGATGGCCACCGCCGTTCGCCGTTCAAGCCTCTCCGGTGAGGTGACATCAGGCCCACGTCAGGCCCACATCAACTCAGCCGTTTGACTGGTCTTCGCCAACATGGCGTGCCAACGTGTCCCCAACCCCACCTGTCTATGACTCAGACTAGAGTATGTCTCGGTGTGAAAAGATCTAACCTACGTGTGTGTGTGTGTGTCATGCTGACGTCAGCACTAACGCAATAAAAAATTTAATATTTATTTTTAATTCCAAAAAATGAATATATCTTATTAAATCAATATCTTTTGTTTTATAATTCAGAAAAACGTATATAATATATCAAAATCTTGGAAAAATAAAATCTATAATTTAACTTTATTAACAAACATTATTGTGTTAACTATTTAAATAATTATTATTTAATAAAGATTTTATAAGTAATAATACTTTGAAAATTCATATCTTAATATTGGTAAATGAGAAAAATATAAATAATATACCAAAATTCTTAGAAAAACAAAATCTACATTTACAAACTTGTTTCATAGATTTTTGGTATCACTTAGATAAATATTATTATTTATTTAGTGTTTATAAAGTGGTAAAACTTATAAAATCATATCTTATTATTTAAAAATCACAAAAATACATATAATATACCAAAATGATCACAAAAATAAAATATACACCTTAAAATATCATATTTCATAATTGAAGTAAAATAAAAGGTAAAGATTTAATAAATCTTATTAAAACCCTTTTCTTTTGTTTTAATTCATTAAAATATATAAACCATTACTATTGCCTTTACCATTATTTGTTTAAAGTCTAAAAATGTAATAACAAGTTCAATTGATGTTTCAATGAAGTCAGAATAGATCTAACCATTTTAAGTTGTACTTACTAAAACTATCATCTCAAATTAAGGGTATCTTAATTTTCATAAAAATATTTTTATCAATTATAAACTCAACAAGAATAGTATATTGTTTATCAAAAAGATATTATGCATCTATAAAATCATCAAGAGATTAACTACCAATTCTTTTACAAGTTGGGAAAACTACTCAATGGTTTAAACCAAGTTTTTAAGTAATTTAAGTAATGCCCTTTCTATGTTTATAAAATGTAAGCATTAATAATTAAGTAATTCTATTCACTTATAACTTTAATAAAACACCACCTCATTCAAGCGATATTATTTATATTCTACCTTTGTGGAATGTTAAGCAGTAAACCATCTACAATGTGATGCCTCATCTAAAACATGTAAATCTCCATTACTTTGTTGTGATTGTTTCTCTTTTAATAATCATGATTAATAAGAAAACCTTAAAGTGTTAGCTTTAAGCTTAACTTCTTTTCCTTTGTAAAAGTAATCTTTTCCTCAAAAATTATTCTTTTAAGAAAAATTAAAAGTAATCCTAAAGCATTTCTATAAAGGCTCTAATTGATTGATAATCTTGCTTAAGAAATCTTTTAGATATCATGACCCTAGATCAAATACGATTATTCTGGGGGCTCGCGTTTATGAAACTACATTACATTACTTATGCATAATTGCATCTTGCTTCTTTAAACGTTAGTCCTTACCGGACCAATGATGCTATTAACAGAATTTGGATCTTCTATTATCTCGAAGACCGTGAGTGCATAATCTTGCAATCACAAAAGGCAAGTTCACACTTGCTCATGTCTTTTGGTTATTTTCTATCAAATGCTTGTAACTCAAATGTTGTCATCACCTGCATTTCTAAAAGGTCATAAAACACTATTTTCATAATAATTTGATGATGGAGTATTTACCAAATGGTAATAATCTATTGATACAGTTCAAGTGGTAAAGGAACATAATATCTAGGACTTAACAACCAATGTCGCCAGTGATTCTAAGCACTGTATATTACGCGTTAACCATGAGATCTAGAATGGGACGGAGAAGTCAGTTGTATCTTCTTCCTCTCGTATGTAGGCAACACGACCTTAACATGATGTTGTGATTCCTTGCACGGATCCAGCATATGGGTGGGCACCCTTAGGCCCCACAATTTTGGTGTCTAGATTATCTGTGAGCGGCTGCCGGAGATATAGTCAAACCTTTATGGAGCTTGCCAGGGGCATAACCGGCTCATAGAGTCTTCAGGAACTCATCAGGGTTATAGCTTGCCCGAAAGGGGCCTTAACAGAGATGTAGCTCGGCCTGAAGGATCGTGCAGACATATGGGGTCATGGAGAGGGCAATGATTGGCTTGGATCTTAGACTGGGCCCCATACCAAGGAAGTATGGACAAGCTCGCGACTTGGATGTGCAACAAGGCTATGGTCTCTTATGGTTAAAGTAACGCACCTCTCTAGAGTGAAGAACTGTGACATGTTACTCCCTGTTCTGGGAATAAGCTACGAACGCGACAGGAAAGGAACCCCATGAAGGTTATGGTCAACCTGTGAAGGTTGTCGGACATAGTTTTCAGAATAAAAGCAACCTTTGAAGAAAAAAATTTGAAAACCTGCATTGCCTACGACCTTTGGTCTGTGGCTGTAGAGATAGTGCGTCATACGCTCCTTTTTAGTGAACTTGCTGAGTATGCTAGTACTCAACCATACCTTCTTAACCCTTGCTAGGTTCTAAGACGTTGATGACGACATCAACACCAACTTATGCTCAAGAAACCATCATCGGCAACTCAAGTTCTTCAATAAAGTCAATGAAGTCAACATATTCATCAACCGAAGTGAAGAAGTTCTGATTAGATAGGAGTAGATACTCTAGCCATAAAACCTACTTCTGTAGAGCATTGCATTAGTAGCAATTGCAAGCCAGATAGTTTCAAGTTATTATTTCTTGTTCTTCTTTATAAGAAGTTCATTCCTCCTCTTTAACCTAGACTGTTCTCTGGATCTTCTGTAAAGAGTCGAGTTGTAATCTATAGTCATGTCTTGGACCTGCTATGTTTTTGTTGTACCACTCTGAGGGATGTAATACTAGTGAACGGTGTTTCATTGGTTTTATGTGCACGACTATAGTGTACTACATCGTGCAGTGGTATGCTGGGTCACCGCAGTATTTCTTAATGGGGTAGACTTGCCCAACCTGCACGTCAAAATGCAAACGTCCATCCTTGATAGAGAATAGACCATTAGGAAAAGAAGCTGGGATCAAGTGATCTGCTCCAGGTATATCAAGGAAGTATCTACCATTAGTTCTAGAAATCATACCACAAGCTCTTAGAGTATAAAAACCAAGACGATGACTTCCTGTCAATGGTTGGATGTTACCTAGGTTGATGTGAAGTGCGCATGCAATAGTAGTTACAACTCCTCCTCTGCATATGGGTTCACGAGATTGCAGAGCTTGATGCTTAAGGTAAAACACAATAAGGGCGCCCAAATTTGGCTTTAAGTTACAATTAATAATAGCAGCTTTTGCGAGGACCATCATGTCCTCCCCATTGACTCTAGTAAACTCACCACGTGCTTGCAAGGTGTTAGCGATAACATAAAACAAATAGCGAATAGCAGGATGATCAATTTGGTTCCCATTGTGTGTGTTTTCACGAATTCTCATTCTATTAAAGTACTCCCAAGGTGCAGGATCTAAATCAAATGTGGTGGAGCGTATGTCCGTGGTGTTGTTGGCAAACCCAAAACATTGAGCCCATTGGTCCAGTGTCAAGGAGTACTCACAGATCATAAGACGGAATTTGATGCGATCAACTCCAGGAATTTGCTCCTTAGAACAATAGTGAGAGCACACCGTATGCGTTAGGGTACTGAGGAACTCAAGCATCAAGCGGAGGTACGTGGCGACATCCTAGAAGACAAAGTCATATAAACCAACATTGTTGCAAAGTAAATCAAAATCAACACGAATGCCAAGTTGGTTCAGGATATAGATACACACCCACTTGGTGGGCCTGATTTCTTGGAGCTTGAGACGGTCGAAATGGTTCAGATGAAACTCCTCAATGAACTCGATACCAAGTGACTCGAGGGTTCAACGTATCAACGGGTGTTGCGGTAGGTTCCGCAGCCATCACACGTGTACGGCTCCTCGTGTTGATCTAAAACAAAATAAATAAAAGTTGCTAATCAAAATTTTTAGTCCAATAGAAACATAGAATAAATGATCCTCTGCACTTGTTACAAAAGAAACTCCTCTAAAAACAATACTAAGCATGATCAATATCAAGATTAGCTCAAGAACAAGACCTAAGTCTAGATTGATAATGATGAAAGATTGAGCAGAGTTTTGTTAAAAATAAGTTGGGTATCGAAGGATAATCATAACTTAGATCGATTGGGTGCGAGGAATCAAAGAAAGATTTAGTAAATTTGATTATCCAATTGAGGTGGTTTGAAGTTTGGAGGAAGACTAAAGAGAAAAGTTTGTGTTTCGGGATTTCAGGTTACCTCCTCCTGGGTGATATGGTGGCCACATACATGGTACGGGCAGGCGGTACGACCGGAGCCCACCAATACCGAGTAACAAACCCTGGGGGTGACGAATTCCTTCTAGCAATACACTCGATATGGGCGTGTGGTACAGTCACGCGCGCCTATACTACTGGTTGTTATGCGGGCAGTGCATTTGCTTGAATTCTAATGTTTTGCTCGAGGGTACGGTAGGGACGCGAGGTACGGGCTACTCCGACCGTACCTAGTGGTCGTTACTGCGGCCAAAATCAAAGTTTCTATTTTCCAAGGCCTCGAGGTGGTACCGACACATGGTACGGGTCCTTTCGGCCATACCACTCATCATTATTCGGCCACTAAGCTGAAAAACTCTTAGAATTTGGTTAGTAACTTCGTGCATCTTTAAACATCTTAACAAAGGACAAAATAATAGCAAATACACTCCACAAAAAATCAACAATTTCTTAGGCCATGTGTTAGTAAAATAAAAGATCGAGGATTACCTTATTTCTTCTCCTCTCTCCAAAGGTCTTCTTGAAGACTCATTATTAAAAAAACAAACTAAACTAAACAAAACTACCACAAGAGTAAAAACTTTTTATTTCACATGGGTTGCCTCCCACGAAGCGCTTCTAGTTAAGGTCAATTAGCTTGACCCAGATGGTGATCATTTAGGTTTGATGAGTGGAACGCCCACTCCAAAGTAATTAGCTTTCAATGTAATTATACCATCATCATCATCATTAGTAGTCTTGGCCTTGTTCTTCCTAGGGAAGTGGACTATAAAAGGGTCTCTCGACAGTAGTCCTATTCTCACATTCCCTTCATGTAAATTTCTTAAAGCTTTAATAGTTCTTAGGAACGGCCTGCCTATAGGTGCTATGGGATCTTCAGGCATGTCCACTATAACTAGATAAACAAGAGCGGAACTATATTTAATTTCAACAACTATATTTTCTTTTATCCCAACAGCTTGTTTATAAGTTGAATCCGCTAGATGGAGTCTTAGTTCAGTAGTTGCAAATTCCCCCAAGTTTAACTTGTTAAATAGACTTTTGGAAATTGCTGAGATGCTTGCACCAAGATCACAAAGTGCAGATATCTCATTAACCCCAATCTTAATTTTAATAGTGGGCTCAAATATGTCATCTAGCTTCGCCAGAAGCTTATCAACTAGTCTCTTATACTCCATCTCTAAATCTCGAACTTTAGATGCTACTTGTTGAATAAATTGTTGGTACATAGCATCATTACCTTGTTCTATACCGGTATTCTTCGTGGTGATCATCTTTAGTAGATCTTCCATGGTATATTCAGGTGTTGGCATGTTGCTATAATCTAGCACTTTAGGCTTCTCTTCATTTGTTCCCATCCTCATCATCTTGAGTTCTTGTACCGAATTTGGCTTGGGCTTCCTATCAAACATTGCTAGTATGAGAGCTTGGCTCTCGGCTACCTTTGCCCAGTTGATCCTCCATGGTCTTTGTCCTTTCCTGTAGAGCTTGCACATCATTTCTAATTGCAACGACTTGGTTAGATAATTTTCCTATACTACTTTCATGGTTCTCCGTGATTTTAATAAGCATATTATTTTGCTTGGTTTGAGCTTGCATAAAGGTTCTAACAGTTTGCGCAAACGGGAGATTGACATGATTTGCTCCATTATAATTATCATAATTATTGTAAGGAGCTCCTGCAGGATTAGAATAATGTTTTTGAACATTAGAAGCAAAATTTTGGTTTTTCCAAGAAGGATTATAAGGAGTGCGAGCTATAAAATTAACATCGGTAGCAATAGAATTAACTTGGGTATCTTCCTTACCATTTACTATGTTGAGTAACTCGTCTACCTTAGATGTAAGATCTTCATTGTTTACCTTGGTGATTGAACTCACTCTTTTCAAGGATCTTTCCACATGTCATTGGGCATGGTTGTTTTGCATATCATCAAGTAATTTCTTTGCAACACTCACTTGCTCTACCATACACTTAGACATTGGGTTAAGGCCATTATCAAATAAATGTAATATAAGCCATTCTTCCATCCCATGATTAGGACAGTTCATTACACCTTCTTTCATCCTTTCCCATGCAAGTGCGAGTGGCTCGCGATCTTCTTGCCTAAAACTTGTAATATTGGATCTTAGTTGCATAGTTTTAGCTGGGGGGAAATTTAGTCATAAACATATTAGTGCATTCCTCCCAAGATTTAATAGTGCCCTTAGGTAGAGCTAGCAACCAGTCCTTAGCCTTTCCTCTAAGAGAGAAAGGAAACAATCGTAATTTAACAACATTTGGATCTACATCCTTAATATGCATCATGTCACAAATTTCACTAAAACTATTTAAGTGAAAACATAAATCCTCAGAAGATGAGCCTCCAAATTGGTTTTTTTGAACCAAACTTAAAAGGTTAGGCTTGAATTCATATGCTTCTGCATCAACAGCGGGCTAAGTAATAGGTGCACGAATAAAATCATCAGCGGGAGTAGCATACTCCCCAAGTCTTTTTTGAGCCATGGCTCTTATATTTTTTGGTATTTTTTAAGTAAAGAAAACAAATAACAAGTGACTAATTTTTTTGGGTTTTCAAATAGATAACTAGAAAGTAAACTAATAACAAGAAATAAACTACAAACAAATAATAAAACTAAAAACAAGGCCTCTAGTGACCTCACCAGGATAGCGAAATTGCTTCCCCGGGAACGACGCCAGAAAAAGGGTTGATACCTTTGATCCGGATTCACGGATGTAGTATAATAGCTTTTTCCCTAGTATACCTAGGTTTAATCAAACCTTGGAAATAAATGCTAAAAGGAAATAAAAAGGACATGTCTACAAGACTTACCTTTGTTTACCGGACCAATATAGTTCACTTTTATAGTGGGTTGACTCAATGGATGGAGATAGGCCAGGGTTGAAGATCCACCTGTAACTACACATCATATGGGATAAATATAATAATAAGCATAGTCATGTGTAATTTTTTAATAGGGATTATCTCTTCTAGGCAACACATCCTAATATACTAGAGCCCCTGTGATGTAGTAGGCAAAGCAATAGTCTTTTAACCCAACTGAGTGCACCACGAAGCCATGGGCTACAAACGATTATTAAGTGTAAAACACAGATCAAAGCATTAAGTGGTGATGTTGTTGTGATCCTGAATGGGGTCGCTAAGCGAAGACCATACTACCATTTATTTCACTAGGGTTCCTATGAGATCTCCGCTAGCTAAGTATCTCACCTCAATCCTTTATCAATCTCGGGGGTCTTGGGTACCTACAAGTACAAAGATCAAGACAAGAGACAAAGAAACAAAAGATATAAATCTCTCTTTCAAATAATACACAATTCTCCCATAGATTAGATGCACATAATTGCTGCGAGGTTTCTCCCCAACCCGTGGCCCGTGAGGACTACTAATTCATAATAATAAGATCAAGGATATAAAACATTGTGCAAAATACTTATACTGAAATCAAATATTCCTACAATAGTCGCTGGATCACAAGGAGATCTCAAGTACAAAGTAATGGCTATGGCTAATGGAGGGGATGGAAGATGGAAGGGATGAACAATTGTGTGGATCTCCTTTGGTGGTGGTGTCGGAGATTTGTCCCGCGAAGGAACTAGGGTCCAATGCTCCCTTGATTCGAGCGGGGGTTGAACATGCGACTCCAAGGAAACCCGGCAGTGGCAACAACGGTGGAGCAAGCACACAACAGAGAGGTGACACGGGTTTTTTACCCAGGTTCGGGACCCTCGTGAGGAGGTAAAGCCCCTACTCCTGCTTGGTTGTATTGCCCGTGTGCTTTGCGAGGGTACAATGGAGGATGAAAGTATAGGGTTTTAGATCTCAAAGATCGATCCCCGCTAAGGTAGGAGAAGGGATCCTTATATAGGGCAGCGTCGAGCCTCTTCCCCCTAGTTACTGGCGGGAAGGGCTACCACCTTCCCACCCAATGGACACTGATCTACTTTGTCTTCATGCGGCCGCCAGCTAGCTACTGCGTCAGGATGGTGGCCGGTCGTCCTTCTGCTTTGCGTTGTCACTCTAGTCTTCTTGCACTAAAACGTGTAGGGGTTCTGCGCATAAAAACAATAAATTTTACTCTACGCCCCTGAACCCCTGAAGCTGCCAGGACCTATCTATTAATGTCTGAACGGGGGGAGAGGCTTTTCGCGAACTTATCCTTGAAGACCGAAAAGTGTTGTCAACGCTCAGGAGAGCATGGTTGATGTAGACGAGCCGAAGCCGACCTCAAGGTCGTGATGAAGTCCTTGCGATCCTTCTAGCTCCAACAACTTGAGTGCCTCAAGTGTGACACCTCGTGGGAGTTACACACGTCTGGTGCCTGGCGATGACTCCCGCTTCCCCGATCCAGCAGCAGTTGCGGAAGTAGAGCTCCCAGATCCGAATCCTGCAGCGCGACGGCGCTCCGTGGTGAAGATGTCTCTCACTCGTGCAGTCCAGACTTGGGACCACGGTCACGAGAGAGAGGGGGAGAGAGAAAATATCAATTGGACGTCCTCCCAAAAGTGGGGAGACCTTTATTGATTATTGGGTGTATTTTCTAAGCATGATACCCTACGGTTCAGGAACACTCCAGACATGGTCGGGACACTCCCGCACCAATGATCAACAGAGGGACCTAGATGGCCATGTGACCCCTGTGTTCCACGAAGATCTTTCGTCGTTTGAACCGGGACAGTCGTGTCTTATTCCCTTTGTCATTCGATACTTGCATTGCCCGAGATTCGATCAATGACATCACCATGTCGTGTTCAATCTCGTTACTGAACAATGCTACTTAATTCATCCCGACAAGTGATATCCCCATTATCTAATCACACGCTGCGCAGCTATTGGATATAACTTCTCCGAGTGGGCCCTTGAGTATCTTCCCGTCACATGGACGGACAAATCCCGCTTTCGACATATATTGCCTCTACGGTTTCCTCCGAATACCTGAACACACCTCTATAACCACCGTTTTACGAGATGGTGTTTGATGATATCTAAGCATTCTCGGGAGACAGTGATTGATATAGCCTCACGGTCTAAGGAATAGTCTACGAGGATCCATTTCTAATCATTGTAACTTTGAACTTCGTGACATGATCGGGTCATGATGTTTAGGTTGGGTATTGGTTCATCATCTCATTCTCCGAATGAGATGACCTCATTTCCAACTAGCATAAATGCCACATGATCAGGAAACATGATCATCTATTGACCAATGAACCAGTGACTAGAGTTTCACTGGGAACCCCTGGTTGTTTGTATATCACACGTGTATTGATGTTTCCACTCAATACAGTTATAGCATGATATAAAACTTAATCATAAACTATATGAAATATGATAATAGTCCTTACTACTATTTGTCTCTAGGGCATATTTCCAACAAAACGGCTGTGTTAGGAATTGCCTCTGCCCTACGTCACCCTCCTAATCCTTTGTGCTTTGCTTTCCCGGGTGGACCAGTCGCTGCTTGGACCGACCGTTGGTGCATCGTCTTGCTGGGCACACTTGGGACCGGTGACGCTCCCCCTCCTAAGGCCTTGCCAGGACGCTTCTGTACCGCACTGCGACCGGTTCAAGCACCTACCGAGGCTCTGGGGCTTTGTTTCCCCTCTCGAGGCTCACTCTCCTCGTGAGCCCTCGGGAGGGTGCATTCGGTGGGCCTGGCGACTCGATGGGATGGGGTACCCCTAGTGCCAATAGTCTGACAGTAACCCCCAGTTGCTTGGCTTGCACATGACAAATGAAGGGGCAAGGAAGTCAAGGGACCAACTGGCGTCGAGCCCACGGGCGCTCGTGTCATGACACGATTCCTGAAGATGCCGACTTCTACTTCCACGTGCCTGTGCAGGGCGTGGCACACATCCGATGTGGGAACCCCCGCTTCCGTTGCTTCGCCTTAGGGGCTGAGTCACCCGTAAAAACCCCAAACCCGAGGGGATTTGCCAACTCCCATCTTCCATCGCCGCCATTCCGCCAGTGCTTCCACTCTGACGCCACTCCCTTCATTCATGCGACACCTGAGATGGCACTCAAGAGGCCGTGCACCACCTCCACCACATCTAGCTTCCCTCTATCGATCATGGGGGCCTTGCCATCAGCGATGATCCTTAACGAGGATGGGCTAGATAAAGTTTGCAAGCTGATGGCCTCCGACTCAAATGAGTGGGGTGCCTCGCGAGTGTGGTGTGCCGACGTTGGAGGAAGCGGGTGGCCCGCCACCACGG
The DNA here is from genome assembly GCA_023614405.1 of Avena insularis. Classification (NCBI taxonomy): domain Eukaryota; kingdom Viridiplantae; phylum Streptophyta; class Magnoliopsida; order Poales; family Poaceae; genus Avena; species Avena insularis. The sequence continues at coordinate 538,590,368 of CM042686.1, forward strand.
CCCCAGTCTTCACTCACTCCATCATTGCGGTCCTCGTTCTTCCTTTCTCTTCATTCCTTATTGTCATCTTGGATCACTACCGCATCCAGCTCCTTCACCTTCATGCACGAAGCATGACCCTCTTGGCTGCTTTCGCGTTCTGGTGTGAGGCCTTCATCGAGGTGATGTCGTCCTTGGCATTGTTTCGGCACTTCTGCAGCCTCCGCGTCCTTACGCCGAGGGTGGCCTCGGCGGCATTGGATTCTTCACCGAGAAGGAGGGGATTTCTTGCCAATCTCAATCCTCGGCATGACATCGGAGTTCCACCGCAACTGGGTCCTGGTGGATGCCGGTTGGGCCTGGCCTCAGCTCCGTGATCCTGTAAGAGAAGTGGTAGAGAATCCAGGCTGGGCCCTCGAGGCAGACGCCTGTATGGGTCCCGGGCCCCTCGTGAGGCACGTGGCGCACTTGAGGGACCAGGTCTTGACCGGTGAGATGGTTGTGAGGGAATTCCTGTGGCAGTAGATTGCTCCTCTCTAGGAGGACAAGAGGCCCGTCTGGACCATGTCGCCTGGCCGGGACATAGTCAGACTCTCTAAGGGGCCCCGTACTGAGGACATGGTGTCCGTCCTCATGCAGCTGCTCCTGGGCGCCGAGACGGTGGCCGAGCTTCCTCTTAGCATCCACCCTCTATACTTGGGGGTGACATTGTGCCATTTGTGCGGGTCTTCCCACCTTCAACGCCAGGGGGTGTGCCCCTTGGTCGAGTTAGATGATGAGGATGTGGAGCCAAGTGATGCCCCCAAACCCTCCTGGCTCGTATGGCGTGGGAGGATGATCAACAGCGTGTCATCTTCGGAAGAGTACGTCGAGGACCTCCCCTATGGTGAGGCTGGTGATCCCTCCAGAGGAGCTGTTCGCAGGGAGCGTGCCGAGCCTGGAGTGACAGCTGCTTCTGCACTAATGCAGGTAGCCGAGGAATGCCCCAGGTTAGGCAATGGAGGCGCCTTTCATTCCCGGGAGCTAGAAGGGCAAGCTAGTCCTTGGTGGGAGCGGAAGTCGAAAGGTGAGTCATCCTCACGAGGCCCCTCCTTTTCCTCCTCCCTCCTTTTTGTTTCGTCATCCTGCCGTGGTGATGTAGGCGTGAGAAGAAAAGGAAGACGAACGCGGCGAAGTCCGGTTGTGGAGGAGCGGTAGGGCATGCTATGGGCAGCTCCGCCTCCCTCCGGATTGTGGGGCACTCCGAGGGCTCCTCCCCGCCTCCTTAGGTGAGGGGCGAGACAAGGGACTGTTTTGTTGATGAGGGTCAGCCTGACTCTGAGGTGGACGGAGGGGGTGATGGTGCTCCACCACTCGAGGACCCCGTGGGTGCACAGGTCTCGACCCCATCACCAATCTGTTGTATCTGGGGGAACGCGACGAGGGAAGCCCCCGAGCCCCCAAGGAAGCGAGACCAAGCATGCTGACCTTGCTGCCACCCAAGGGTGCCTCCCTTGGCAGGTCCGGGAGCCTGCATGGTGTTGTGGCGGCCGCTAGTGCCGGGCTCGATCGGTTCCTTTCTAATATCGTCGTGGAGGAGCATCGCCTGGTCGGGGCATGTCGTCATCTTCACTTCGAGAGGGACGCTCTCGACCAGGCCCGGGAGTAGTGGGGAGCCTGCAGCGGGGAAGGAGCTCTGGAGGCGACTGGACCCTCGTGGAGGCGCCTCAGGAAGCCATGTGGACTTCCGAATCTGCTGGGAGACGGGTCCCGCCCTATGGAGGGGAAGGGGCCTCCTCCGGGGATCTGGCTCGTGTCTCTCATGACCTTTCCATGCGTGACCGTGTGCTCGCCTTCTCTGAGCGGGAGGTCGAAGAAGAACGTCGGAGGGTCGCCCAGAATGAGAGGGACGTGGATCTCCATGAGGAGGTAGTTCGACTTCACGAGGACGAGGCTTAGCTGGAGAGGAGCCGCCTAGAGGTGCTGGAGGCCCAGCTAGGGACATCCCACCAGAAGCTTGAGGAGCGTATGAAAGAACATTTCATGATCCCTAGAGTTTTGTGTATTATATAACAATACCAAGGAATATTTAATGTGTGTTGAGTGCTACAGATAATTGTCCATATAAGGAGCATCCAAAACAGAGTTTTGGGGGGCGGATTATCTGCCCCTGCCAAGGGCTAGATTATCTGCCCTGGCTCGATCGACAAAGTGAACAAGGCGTGTCACACTGTATGGGGGGCGGACTTTCCCTTAGATTGTCTGACCAGGGCCAGAGTTTTTGCCCGGGCCAGATAATCTACCCCCCAAGGGGGGCGGATAATCCGCCCCCATAGGAATTTTTCCAAAGGATCCAAGGCGCGTCATGTAGTAAGGGGCAGATTTTCCCCTAGAAAATCCAATGTCGGGCGGAGTTTTTGCCCCAGCCGGATAATCCGGCCCCCACTTGAGTCAGATAATCCGTCCCCAAAATCTCCAATGGCTGAGTTTTGATAGGGGTATAAATACTCCAATTGCTCCTCCTGTCAGATGTCTTGATTCATTCGAAAAAGTGCAGTACTTATCTTCAAGTTCTAAACCGAGATCTCCCTCTTCATCCACCTGAAGGCTCCGATCTTTGGGGAATAGGAGGAGGCTTTGATCTTCACCAACACCAATCAAGCGCATCACTTCCCCTCCATTCACTTGGAGGATTCTTGATCTAGTATTTCTTGCAAATATTTAGATCTCATTTTCGGTTATTGATAATACTTGTTCTTGTGGCAGCTTGTTGTCATCACAGGAGCCACCAATTAAGTTGTGGATGTGTGCCTCGCTAGTTGTGTAAAGGCACCGGTTCCTGCCTCGAAGGGTACCAATACTGGAAAGGTGGATCAGGCCTTTGGTGGCGAGATCCATCGGAGAACAGGGTGAGGCCTTTGGTGGCGTGGTGGTCTTAGTACCTCCCACCCCTCCAACACAGACGTACTTCCCTTAACAAGTAAGGAACTGCGGTCAAACAAATCCTATGTCTCTATGTGCTCCTCTACGGTTTCTTTGTTCCTCGCTTTTACTCGCTTAGTAGTTAGGTTTTCATATAGGAAAATTCTCCGTAGTTGCATATCTAGAGAATATACCTTTGTGTCAAGCCTAAAATTGAAAAGGAATTAAAATTTTGAGTAGCACCTATTCACCCCCCCTCTAGGTGCCCATACTATCCATTTCAATTGGTATCAGAGCCTCGGTGCTTTATTCGGGATTTACCGCCTAAGAGAGTATGGGGCACTAAGGGAGATGGTAGTGAGGTTGTGGACATGGTCACCATGGATGATCTCAAGACGTTGGAAACAACCTCGCTAAAATCCATAGAGACCAAAATGGAAGAGATGCATCAAATGATTGCTTGTCTCTCTCCATCTATAGCCCCACCTCCATCTACCTCTGAGGATACAACTCTACTCTCTAAGGAGAAAGCTAACGCTAACTCCAAGGAAGACGAGTTGGTGGGTGATAAACATATTGGCTCCTCCTCCAAAAAGGGAAGTCGTAAGGAGGACTATAGTGAGGTCTCTCACTTATATTCACCTGATCCACCAATCCCCTACCCTCATATATATAACAGGGGTGATCCACCCAAGCTTACTGTATATTCATTTAATTAATGGAAATTCTTGATGAAATCTAATGTGTGTAGTTCGTCCATTGAGCTTTAGAGGATCATTGAAGATGGTCTCCACATTGGAGATCCCAACAACTTGACAAGAACAGAAGTCATTGATAGCCAACTCAATGCAACCGCTCTTCACATGATTCAGTTTGGTGTGGGTCCCAAGGACATGCCACACATTGAACACTTCAACACCGCCAAGGAAGCTTGGGATGCACTCACTGATCTATTCATTGGAAATGAGAGCATGAGAAGAAATAGGTATGATTCTCTAAGAAATGAAGCCGAAGGGTTCTATATGTTGGATGGTGAGGATCACGAAAACATGTATAGAAGGCTCAAGGGCATTGCCACTACATTTTGAAAGCATGGTGCCACACATGTCACTCATCAAACCGGCTTTACCTTCGCAAAATCTTGGACAACACACCCTATGAGATACTTACCGGTAACAAGCCCAACATTTCATATTTCCGGGTGTTCGGTTGTAAGTGTTTATTTCTCATTAAAGGAGTTTGTTTATCTAAATTTGAGTATAAGGTTTTAGAAGGTATTTTTGTTGGTTATGGTGCCGAATCCCACACTTATAGGGTCTACAATAAGCTCTCTAAAACTATTGTAGAATCTTGTAGTGTGGTGTTCTAGGAAAATGATGGCTCCCATGTGGGGGAAAGTTGATGTTTGTGATGAAGATGTTGAAATACCCCAAGATCCCATAAGAAGAATGGGCGTGGGATTTCTCCGACCCATTGAGAAACCCCTTGTGGTGGATCGGGAAGGACAATGCTCTACTCAACTAGATCCCTCATCTTCACAAGATCGACAAGCTCCACCTGTTGGAGAAACTACTGCACCAACACAACAACCTCCTGAAGTTCATCAATCAACTGAAGAAACTAGGAGCCCTAGGACAGATTATCTACAAGTGGCTAGATTATCTGGCCCTACGCCATCACTTGCCAGGAAGGACCAGGAAGCTTAGGAAGTGGTAGAAAATCCCGGGTTAGATTTTCCGCCTGAGGCCGGATTATCCGGCCTAATGCCATCAAATGCCAGAAACGTCCAGGAATCTCAGGGAGAAGCAGAAAATCCTAGGCCAGAATATCTGGCCCCTCCCTTGGCCGGATTAACCAGCCCTGGAAATTCAGCTCAACAGCCTCCTATTATGGTTGTTGATCAAGGCCAAGGGCAAGCTTCTCCATCACATGTCCATGCTGAACAAACTTGTGATCAAGTTCAAGCGATAGGTCAATACGAAGACTCTAATGATGAAGAAATACCTCCAAGAAACAAAAAGTAGATTGAAATTCGTTGCAAAGCTCGTGCTGAAAGAAATCTCAAACTAAGATGGCATACTCTTGATAAGGTTGTAGGCGACCTAAGAAGAAGGGTGTCCACAAGAAGGGAGCTAGTAAGCTTCAGTGATCATCAAGCCCATATATCTATGGTGGAACCTAAAAAGGGTTTTGAAGCCCTTGAAGATCCAGATTGGGTTGTTGCTATGCATGAAGAACTAAATAATTTTGAACGCAACATGGTCTGGAAGTTAGTAGCGAAACCCAAAGATTTCCGCAATGTTATCGGCACCAAGTGGATATTCAAGAACAAACAAGATGAGAATGGAATTGTCATAAGAAACAAGGCAAGATTGGTATCACAAGGATTCTCTTAAGGGGAAGGCATCAACTTTAGTGAAACTTATGCTCCAGTGGCTCGCCTTGAGTCTATATGTGTCCTCCTTGCTTATGCAGCTCATCATAACTTTAAATTACAGCAAATATACGTTAAGAGTGCATTTCATAATTTTCATCTACATGAGTTGGTATATGTAAAGCAACCCCCAGGTTTCGAGGATCCAAACTTTCCGAACCATGTCTACAAACTCGATAAGGCGCTCTATGGCCTTAAACAAGCCCCACATGCGTGGTATGAGCACCTTAAAGAGCTTTTGTTAGACCGTGGCTTCGAGGTTGGGCAGATCGATCCCACTCTTTTTACTAAGAAGGTTAAGGCGGATCTCTTCGTATGTGAACTATATGTAGACGACATTATCTTTGGATCTTCTAATCAAGCTTTTAATGATGAATTTTGAAAGCTTATGACTGACAGGTTTGAGAAGTCTATGATGGGGGAATTAAGGTTCTTTCTTGGATTTGAGATCGAACAACTTAGAGAAGGAACCTTCATCAATCAAGCAAAATACATCCAAGACATTCTCAAGAGGTTCAAGATGATGGATCTTAATGGCGTTGCTACACCGATGCAAACTAAATGCTATCTTGAGCTCAGTCCCAATGGTAAAGATTGGACCAAAAGGTATACCGGTCCATGATCGGCTCTCTCCTTTACCTCTGTGCATATAGACCCATTATTGTGTTGAGTGTAGGTGCGTGTGCAAGGTATCAAGTGGATCCTAAAGAAATCCACTTGGCGGTGGTCAAGAGAAACTTCCGATATTTGGTTCATTCCCCTAATTTTGGTCTATGGTATCCCAAGGGCTCTAATTTCTCTTTATGTGGTTATATGGATTCCGATTGGGCTAGTGACAAGGATATGATAGGAAGTCAACTTCTGGAGCTTGTCAATTCTAGGGAAGATCTTTGGTATGTTGGTCTTCGAAGAAACAAATTGTATATCTCTATCCACCACCGAAGCTGAGTATGTGGTTGCTGCTAGTGCGTGCACTCAACTATTATGGATGAGGAAAACTTTAAAGGAAGATGGTGTCAATTGTGACAAAATGCCTCTTTTGTGTGATAATGAGAGTGCTATCAAAATTTCTTACAATCCAGTGCAGCATACAAGGAGAAAGCATATTGAGATTCACAATCACTTCATTCAGGATCATGTTGCTCGTGGTGATATTGACTTATCCTTTGTAAGCACGAAGAACCAACTTGCTGATATTTTCACGAAGCCACTTGATGAAGCAAGATCTTGTTATTTGAGGAATGAGATAAATATCGTGGATTCAAGGAGGTTGGCTTGATTACCCGTGCATACTCACTTACATCTCTTCCTTTATTTGGTTTAGGTGTGGGCATGGACTTAGGGGGATGATACGTTGCAAACGTATCTATAATTTTTGGTGTTCCATGATTTTTTATATCTACTTTCTTATGTTTTGTCCACACTTTGGAGTATTTCTATACACTTTCTTGGACTAACCTATTAACAAGATGCCATAGTGCCAGTTGCCTGTTTCTGCTGCTTTTGGTTCCAGAAAAGTCAGAAAATGAATATTCTCGGAATTGGACGGGACAAAAGCCAAAGTTAATATTTCACCAAGGGGAACACGGAGCCAGAAGACAAGACGGAGAGGGGCCAGGGGCCGGCCACACCACCTGGCCGCGCGGCCAGACCTGCCCCGCGCCTAGGGGTGGTGCAGCCGCCTCGGGCACCCCCTCGACCTCCCCTTTCGCCTATAAGAAGCCTCCGATACAAAAACCCTAAGTACCCGATCAAAATTCCACGAAAGAGTCTGTAGCCACCATCATCTCCATCCCTAGATCAGGAGGGATCTGAAGCTCTTCCCGGCACCCTGCCGGAGGGGAGAGATCACCCTGGAGGCATTATTCATCACCATGCCTGCCTCCGGTGTGATGCATGAGTAGTTCATCCCTGGACTACGGGTCCATGTAGTAGCTAGATGGTTGGTTCTTCTCCTTTGTGCTACCATGTTTAGATCTTGTGAGCTCCGTTCATGATCAAGATCATCTATTTGTAATCATACATGTTGTCTTTGCGGGGATCCGATGGATATTGAGATGCTATTTCAGATTGATTATTGATTCTATCATGTCTTTGTTATTTGTGATCTTGCATGCTCTCCGTTGTTAGTAGCTATCTTGGCCGAGTAGATGCTAGCAACTCCAAGAGGGAGTATTTATGCTCGATAGTGGGTTCATGCCTCTAGGAATTTGGGGAAGTGACAGAAATCTCTAAGGTACTAGATGTGTTGTTGCTACTAGGGAGAAAACAACAATCCTTTGTCCATAGAACAATCGTATTGTTTACTTTACACTCTTTGCTCAATGCAATTATCTGTTGCTTGCAACTTAATAATGGAGGGGGTTCGGATGATAACCTGAAGGTGGATTATTAGTCATAGATGCAGTTGGATTATGGTCTATGTATTATGTTGTAATGCCCAATTAAATCTCATAGGATTCAAGATGATTAGTATATGCATGTATGCTTTCTCGCTATTTGTCAATTGCCCCGCTGTAATTTGTTCACCCAACGTGTCATCTATCTTAAGGAAAATCACCACTAGTGAACTATGGACCCCGGTCCTTTCTTTTACTATCAATCTACAACTATTTACTATTTTCTATTTACTTTTTGCAAGCAATTACTATCTTCCACACAATACATTTAATCCTTTGTTTTCAGCAAAACCAGTGAGATTGACAACCTCACTATAAGTTGGCGGCAAAGTTCTATGGTTGTGTTATGCAGGATTCCAAGTTGGAAACAACACCTTGGAGGTGTTTCGTTGCTCCTACTGGTTCGATAACCTTGGTTTCATAACTGAGGGAAAACTTGCGGTTGTGCTCATCATACCTTCCTCTTGGGGTTCCCCAACGAGATCGAATATATTTTGAGCCATCAAGCTCTTTTTCTGGTGTCGTTGCCGGGGAGTCAAGGACATCTTCACAAGGGGAGTCCCTCATAACCAATCTCTTTACTTTGTTTTATTTGTTTTGCTTAGTTTATTTCTTCTTTGTTTGCTTGTTTCTTTATCAAAAACACACAAAAAATAGTTGCACTAGTTTGCTTTCTTTATTAAAAACACACAAAAAATTATTAGTTCCTACCTTAAGTTGCCATTATGTCTAGCATTGCTCCAATCACTTTGTCACCTGAGGAAATGATTTTTACTTTCAAACAAGGAGTTGAAGAGAGTTTCAAAGAAGCTTGGTCTAGAATCTCTGATTTACATGAAAAAACTGAACCTAAAATGACTCAAAGTTTGTTTCTTAGCAGTTTTTACTTTGGGACTGCTCTATGCTATAGATATGCTTTGGATGATGTAGTAGGAGGGGATTTCCTCCAATACAATGAGGATGAAGCTTTTAATGCCATAAAGAAGTTGGTCTTAACATATAACCTGCCTAGCAAATCTGATTCTTACTTTATAAACATATTTGCTAGATTGAACACTCTTGAGACCCACACTGCTAGTTTAAAAGAATGCTATAACATGCTTAGAGAGCCTCATGATTATGTTCCAATAAATTCTGAACCCTCAAAATGGCTTCTACAGTAAAAGTTGTTATAAATAATGAAACTTTTCATGCTCGTTGTGATATCATGTCTGAATTCTGTCTTATGCCTAAAGATATCTATGAATCTTTGAATCTTTGGGGACTTTCTAAAAGGGGAGAAGCAATATCTCTTGCTAATAATGCCACAATATTACCCATTGGAATAGCTGAAGGAGTGTTTACAAAGATTTTAGGGAAAGTGGTGTCTACTGATTATCTTGTTATTCAATGTGTAGGAAAAGGACAAATTACACTTGGAAGATCCCTACTTAAACTCCTTGGAGCAATAATAGATGTGGAAAAGGGTATCATGCACTTTGCTTCTCCACCAAACAATCACAAGTTCCCCAAGGATAAGAACAAAGGTAAGAAAGGTAGGGGCAAGAAATCTGGTTTTAATGCTTCTTCATTTGAGAATACTTGATTCTTTTCTTGCTTCTTATGCATAACTTAAAGGCGTTAAAGAAAAGTACTTATTGGGAGGTAACCCAAAAGTTTTAGTTGAGTCTTGTAAGTTATTTCCTCTGTAATAACTGCTCCTTATCATTTTTGTGTGGTTTTTCTGCCAAGAGTAACCTCTAATGAGAGAGAAGTAATGCTTGGGAAAGTTGCTGCCCTGAAACAGATTTTTGTGCTTTGCTGTAAAAATTTCGTGAAAAATCTCTGTACGTCGGTTTGAGCTGTAATTTTTTGTGCTTCTGCCCCAAGTTTTTATCCAACTTTTCGTTAGTTCAACTCTTTTCGATTTGATCAACAAAAGGTCTTCGAAAAAATTGGTTTTTACCTGCTCGTCTCTTTTGATAGATTTCTACCTTTATTTGCATTTGCCTCTTAGTGTCTTTCTCTGAGTTCTCTTTGATCATTTGAAATTTTTAAGTAAGTGCTACAGTATCTTGTGTTTTAATGGAAGTTTTACTTGTGTTGAAACTGAACCAAAAGACTTATTATCTTGAGTACACTAATGTTGCTAATGAAGATTGTGTGAAGTTTTGTATGAAGGAAATTTTAAAGTGTAGGGAAGAGTAATGGGATAAGATGAAGAATGGACAAAAGCTCAAGCTTGGGGATGCCACCCGTGTCACCCCAAGAAATATTCAAGAAGTACAAGCGTCAAAGCTTGGGGATGCCCAAGGCATCCCCTTCTTCATCAATAAAAATTTCAGGTTTCTTCCAAACACTTCATTTTTATTATTTCATGCACAATAGTGTTTTTCTTGGAGCGTCTTTGTTTTGTTTTTAGTTTTCGTTTGCTTAGTTTTCTTGAATAAATTGGTTGGACCCCTCATTCATACACTAGTTTTCAAATAATATTGGTTTGGATTGGAAAAGAGTAGGAAAAAGTTCATGCTTAAGTGGTAAAAAGGAGCTTGTTTTTGGCTGTGGCCTATGCTTTGTCATGTCATGCTTGATATTGTTTTGGCTTTATGCTTAGTGATTTTTGCTATAGCATGACATGTTACAAATAATTGAGATTGCTTAATGTGCCTTGAAAGAATCATGCGTTGTTTTAGCATATTAAAAGCATAGTATTGTGGTATTCTCCTTTAAATGTTTTATTAGGGTTGACTTGGCGCATGCTCACACCATGTTAAGACTATACCAAGTCACCATAGTCTCTATGATCCTTTAGTTTTCGACTTGTAATATCACTTTATGCTTTAATTAATGTTGTTTTGTCGCTTTGCATGATTATGGCCATTATTGCTCTCTTAGTTGGTCGCTCCCAGTCTTTTGCTAGCCTCCATACCAAGTATGAGTTCCACTCATGAATCCAACTCCAAATAAAACCAAGTTATTCCAAAGAGTCCATCATACCTACCTATTAGCATTTGCTATTCCAAGTATATTCATGTTTTTATCTACCTTCCAAATTAAACTTGTAATGTGAAACTTAGTGATTAAAGCTCTCACGAACTTGATGGCACACTTTACTTTCTTGCACTTAATAATTTTCAACCATTGTGTCCATCGTTGTTGCGTATATGCTTGCGATTTATAAGTTAAAGTTAGCAGAACCATGTATCATGGGGAACGCTTTCAACATTGCACTTATTATTCCGTTGATATCTTGATTCTTTTGCTTATGGATCCCGGCGGTGTGAAATAAAAGGGGAACTTGTAAGATCATGGAGTTTGTATGTGTGTTAGAGAAACGCCTGGGCCGCTAGCCTAAGCCATGCCTAATCATGGTGGAAACTTGCAGCATAACAATAATGAGCATTCTATGAAGCATCCTCAATAGAAAAACCTATGCAAAAAGCAAATAAAAAGATCGCTGTGATGCTCATTGTTTGTTGCCTTATCATTTTGATTTGGGATAGCTCCTATGTCATGGGGAAAGGGGTACCTAGTTGGCGGTTCTCTATGATACATATGTACTTATAATGACAAGAGCTTACTTGTGACTGAAGTTGAGTAGCATGAGGTTCAGTACTCGTAAGTAAGGGGCATGAGATTTCAACTTATAACTTGTCAAGCATATCCTCTTAGTTGTGTCACTTTAACCTTAATCACCTAAAGATGCTTATGATAGGGCCAATGAGAGCTAAAAGCTAATAAGTACCATAATTTTTGGAAGCTCTTTATGAGACTTGAATCCCTGCTTCCTTCTATGAAGGCCTTCTTTTACTTTTATGTTGAGTCTCCATCTTCTATCTTTATGCACCTATTGAGAGAGCATAGTGGTCATTCCTAGTTTAATGTGCATTGTCCCAAGACTTGTTGATTGATTCATAACTTTGATATTGCTTGTTCTTAAACTATTTGTATCTAGTCACCCTTATGAACTTTGAAGGTGTCCTATGCATTTATGTTTTGCTACACTATGAGGGAAAAGTTGAATACCATTCTCATTAGGTTTTCTATATGTGAAACAAACAAACGTCTTGCAAAGCATTGTTATTCATGAATCTTTTGTTTGTACCTTTTCATGCTACAACATAGTTGTTATGTCTTATTGTTAGAACTATATCTTTCATGCTATGTTAAAGTACTATGATCCCAGCTATCAATGTTTTACAAATACTTTGATCAAGTTTGTGATGGTGCATGTCACCTCAAAAATTATTCTTTCTTTTTATCACTTACCTACTCGAGGACGAGAAGGAGTTAAGCTTGGGGATGTTGATACGTTGCAAACGTATCTTTAACTTTTGATGTTCCATGCTTGTTTTATATCTACTTGCTTATGCTTTGTCCACACTTTAGAGTATTTTTATACACTTTCTTGGACTAACCTATTAACAAGATGCCACAATGCCAGTTGCATGTTTCTGCTGTTTTTGGTTCCAGAAAAGTCAGAAAATGAATATTCTCGGAATTGGACGGGACAAAAGCCAAAGTTAATATTTCACCGAGGGGAACATAGAGCCAGAAGACGAGACAGAGAGGGGCCAGGGCCGGCCACACCACCTGGCCTGGCCTACACCTGGGGGTGGTGCATCCGCCTCGGGCACCCCCTCGGCCTCCCCTTTCGCCTATAAGAAGCCTCCGGTACAGAAACCCTAAGTACCCGATCAAAATTCCACAAAAGAGTCTGTAGTCGTTGTCATCTCCATCCCTAGATCGGGAGGGATCTGAAGCTCTTCCCAGCACCCTACCGGAGGGGAGAGATCACCCTGGAGGCCTTATTCATCACCCTGCCTGCCTCAGGTGTGATGCGTGAGTAGTTCATCCCTGGACTACGGGTCCATGTAGTAGCTAGATGGTTGGTTCTTCACCTTTGTACTACCATGTTTAGATCTTGTGAGCTCTATTCATGATCAAGATCATCTATTTGTAATCATACATGTTGTGTTTGCGGGGATCCGATGGATATTGATATGCTATTTCAGATTGATTATTGATTCTATCATGTCTTTGTTATTTGTGATCTTGCATACTCTCCGTTGTTAGTAGCTATTTTGGCCAAGTAGATGCTAGCAACTCCAAGAGGGAGTATTTGTGCTCGATAGTGGGTTCATTCCTCTAGGAATTTGGGGAAGTGACAGAAATCTCTAAGGTACTAGATGTGGTGTTGCTACTAGGGAGAAAACATCAATCCTTTGTCCATGGGGCAATCATATTGTTTACTTTACACACTTTGCTTAATGCAATTATCTGTTGCTTGCAACATAATACTGGAGGGGGTTCGGATGATAACCTTAAGGTGGATTATTAGTCATAGATGCAGTTGGATTACGGTCTATGTATAATGTTGTAATGCCCAATCAAATCTCATAGGAGTCAATCTGATTAGTATATGCATGTATGCTTTCTCGATGTTTGTCAATTGCCCCGCTCTAATTTGTTCACCCAACATGTCATATATCTTAAGGAGAATCACCACTAGTGAACTATGGGCCCTGGTCCTTTCTTTTACTATCAATCTACAACTATTTACTATTTTCTATTTACTTTCTGCAAGCTATTACTATCTTCCACACAATACGTTTAATCCTTTATTTTCAGCAAAACCGGTGAGATTGACAACCTCACTGTAAGTTGGGGGCAAAGTTTTGTGGTTGTGTTGTGCAGGATTCCAAGTTGGAAACAACACCTTGTAGGTGTTTCCTTGCTCCTACTGGTTCGATAACCTTGGTTTCATAACTGAGGGAAAACTTGCTGATGAGCTCATCATACCTTCCTCTTGGGGTTCCCCAACGAGCTCGAATATATTTTGAGCCATCAGGGGAGTGTGGTCCTAATTGATTGGGCTAACCATCCCCCCATAATGCTGAAAGCAAGAAAAATCATTTCTCTTTATATCATTTTTTGATATGTGAGCTTATTGATGAGTAGTGGTCATGAACCCATGATATATCTTCGTGGTGTCATACCATCCACTCTAATATGGTGGATTCTGCAACCGCCCTCTTGTTTGAGAAGAGTTGGTTCCTTGTGGATATTTTTGGATTTTCTTGCATATCTTGTGTTCTTATGGAAAACACATCCAATTTTGGCTTTTATTTGATTTGGCTCTTGCAATTTTGGGTGTGTAGTACCATCTCAGTTTGGATGTTTAAAACTAAGCTTTTCTCCATCCCCGAACCATCTAATTCTTGCACACAAGTCCTTTGGTTCTCTTGTGAGGGTTTTGAGGGGATGTGCTGGCCCAGCTTCTGTATAAACAGAAATTCTAGAGAAGGCCAGATTATGGGGCATTGGCATCACTCTTCTTCCTTTTTGGCGTTCCGATGCCAAAGGGAGAGAAGTAGTTCTATTAGGATCGTGTGGATTTCCATGGGTCAGGCACAAGCATTGCCATTTTTGTTGCTTTATTCTTCGTTGCTTGTGCCTATTTAGTGTTGAACCTTTATTTCCTATTTGGTTTGTATGAGACTATGTGGTTTGTGTGGTACTTTGGATTTAGCCTCGTCATCACTAGAATTATCATTGTGGATTTATCTCTCAGCAAGTATGGATTCATCTAGATGCTATGGAATTATGGTATTATCTCTATGGATGCATCCAAATGGTATTATGCTTCAAAGTCTCAGTGAGTGATTATTATATTGGCTATCTCTATATTATTGAGGACTTCGTCCCCTTAGTAGTATGATGTTTTTTTTCTAACTCATCATTTGTTTGTAGTTTCCAATTCAATGAAAAGCCTTGTACCTTCTTGTGTGCATCTGTATTAAAATGAAAATTCCGTATATGCACACATTTAGGGGAAGTCATTTTCATTCTTGGAATGATGTTGTTAGTAGGACCTTTTTTTCAAATCCTAGTATTGTCATCTAACACCAAAAAGGGGGAGATTGAAAGAACATATCATGATCCCTAGAGTTTTGTATGTTAGATAACAATACCAAGGAATATTTAATGTGTGTTGAGTGCTGCAGATAAGTATCCATATAAAGAGCAGCCAAAACAGAGTTTTGGGAGGCGGATTTGAAGGAAATATGCCCTGAGAGGCAATAATAAAGTTGTTATTATGTATTCCTTGTATATGATAGATGTTTATTTTACATGCTATAATTGTATTGATAGGAAACATCAATACATGTGTGTTTAATAAACAAAAAGGGTTCCTAGTCATGCCTCTCTTATAGACTAGCTTGTTGATTAACAAGATGATCAAGGTTTCCTGATCATGGACATTGGATGTTGTTAATAACAAGGTCACACCATTGGTGGAATGATGTGATGAACATTCATCCGAAGTATAGCATTACGATCAAGTCATTGTGTTTATATTGCTATAACATCATACAAAGTAATCTTTATCCTTAGACCATGAGATCATGTTAATTGCTAACAACGGAAGAGTATCTTGATAACATCAAACGTCACACTGTAACAGGGTGACTATAAAGATGGGTTCAGTGCTACGAAGGTGTTATGTTGAGGCTCATGGATCAAGAGTGGAATTTTTCAATCCAGATGACGGATAGATATACTCTGGGCCCTCTCGGTGATATCACATTAGGATAGCTTGCAAGCAAGTGATGTGATCACTAGAATGTTATATCACGGGAACGAGAAAAGAGTGCATGTCGGTAACGAGATCAAACTAGGTATGGACATATCGATGATCGAATCTCGGACATGTAATATATCGAGAGACAAAGGGATTTAGTTACAAGCGTTAAAGGTTCTCACGATCACAGGAGTCATCGTTGAATGTGTAGGAGTCAGTACGGATCTCCAGGTCCCGCTGCTGATTATTGATCGGAGAAGGGTCTCGATCATGTCTGCATTATTCACGAACCGTAGGGTGGCACACTTAAGAGTTACCGGACACCATTTTGGAGCACATATGTTTCAGATTTAAAGAATTGCAAAGCGCAGGAATTGTTTCAATAGAAACCGGAAATTGTTTTGTGAAATTGAAGGTGGTTCTGCATGTGATATTGAAATATTGCTATTTTATATTTTTGAATGTTTGTTAATTAAAGTAATTAACAAAATTCTGAATAAATTTAATAAAAGAGTTTTTATTAAATGAGAGAGCATTAAATTTGGAGAAACTTAATGCATTTAAAGTGGAGACTTTAAAAGGGAATGTGAAGAGGCATTTTAATGTGGAGGAGTTACCACCACATGAATGGGGGAGGTGAGGGTCACCCCCATGCATGACCATGGAGAGAGGGGCACCCCCTCCTCCTATAAAAGGCCACCCATTCCCTCCTTCATCCACACACACCTCCTCAAGGATCTCTCTCCCTCTAGAATTATTCCCCATGGTCTCGGATTAGCGAGATACATGTTCCTGGCATTTCGTGCGGAAGGAGTTCTTGCTTCTCTGGATCGCTGGAGCGAGGAGGTGGAGGTTGTCTGGTGGCTTGAACGTGTGTGCGAGTGCGGATGCGCTGCTGAGTTGCGGCGCTCCGACTTCCTCACGATCTTGAGATCGGCAAGTGTACGACTACATCAACCACGAGTTCCTACTCGTTAACAAAGCTCGTTGTCTTCGAGGGTAAGTTCTCTATGGATGTATGTCCACCCGGTTGCTTTGTACCTAGTAGATAGATCTTGGCGTGTAGTTCACCCTGTAGGAAATTTTTTGTTTTCTATGCTGGACCCAACAAAGGGTATCGAGCCTGATCTATGCGTAGGTGCTTTGCACGGGTAGTACACATATGTTTATATGTGGGCGATGATGATCATGTTATTGCATCTTCTATGTACTTTGGATATTGGTGGCATAGTGGGATGAAGCGGCCCGGACCAACCTTACATGTCATCGTACATGAGACCGGTTCCACGACTGACATGCAACTTGTTTTGCATAAGTGGCTAGCGGGTGTCTGTCTCTCCTACTATAGTCAATATCTGATTTACAACGAGTTGCTAATAACTTGGTTATCCTCGTTGTGGTTCATGTTCGTAGGTTAGACAGGTTCTATCTCCGAAAGCCCTAAGCCACGTAAATCTTGCAATTGATAAATTAGAGGCGTCTAGTTTAGATCGTTGTTGGGCTAGTGTTTTGATATGGTATTGTTGTAAATAGATGTATAATAGATACTCTTACAACTCACTTAACGTGTAAGTTCCATAGACCTTGGCCTTACACACAAGAATGATAAAGATCATACCACGATGCAAATGATAGAGATCAAATGCATGGACCATATCATCTCACTTCACACATTAGATGTTAGCATCTTATATTGCTAGTTTGGCGCATTCGGTAGCATTATAAGATGATCCCTCATTTAGATATAAAGTTAAAATGTGTTCTTCCTTAAGTATGCACTGTTTTGTGGATCGTGTTTTGAGGCATCACGTGATGTTTGGGTGTTTTCAACTCTACGCTTTCATACAACGGGTGTAAGACAGTTTTACACACGCAAATACTAAGGTTCTTACTTGATGAGCCTAGCATGTACAGACATGGCCTGGGAACATGGACCGAAAGGTTAAGCATGAGTCATATAGTTGATATGATGCCCATATAGATGCTCGCCTTTGAAGCTACACCGACTCACGTGATGATCGGACTTGGTGTAGTGGATTTGGTTCATGTAATCACCAAAAGGACACGAGGGATGTCGTTTTTGAGTGGGAGTTCAATAGTAATTTGGATTAGTTGAACTCAATCTATCATAAACTTAGTCTAAACATACTTTACAAATTCTGTTGTAGATGGCACCACCTGCTTTTAATTTCAATGTGTTCATGGAGAAAGAGAAACTTGCTGCGAATGGTAGCAACTTCACCAACTGGGCTATGAATTTGAGGATTCTCCTCACTGCTGCACAAAGGCAATATGTGCTAGATGCGCCGCTAGGCCCCCCACCAGCTCCTGATGCCCCTGACGAGGAAAAGAACGTCTATATAACTCGTTAGGAGGACCACAACTTAGTTCATTGCGGCATACTATATGGGCTAGAGCCAGAACTTCGAAAACGTTTCGAAAATGGCAATGCCTTTGATACCATGGGAGAATTGAAAATGATTTTCGATACCCATGCTGCCGTAGAGAGTTATAATGCTACAGAAAAGTTCTTTAGCTACATGATGGAGGAAAACAGCTCCGTTAGTGAGCACGTACTCAAAATGTCTGGGTACGCCGATAAGCTTGTGTCCTTGGGAATAACGATTCCCATTGACTTAGGCATACATCGTGTTTTCCAATCTCTGCCACCTAGCTACAAGAGCTTCCTGATGAACTATAATATGCAGGGCATGAAGAAGTCTCTTCCCGAGCTTCTGTCAATGCTTAAGACTGCAGAAGTGGAGATTAGGAAAGAACATCAAGTGTTGATGATCAATAGAACCACCGGTTTCAAGAAGGACAAGAAAGGCAAGCACAAGGGAAAGAAGGGGTGCAAGTCATTGCCACGCTGAAAAGAAACCCAGCTGGCCCTAAGTCGACACGAGTGCTACTATTGCAAGGGGTGGCCATTGAAGCATAATCGCCCCAAGTATTTGGCGGACAAGAAGTCCGGCAAGGCAAACAAAGGTATATGTGATATACATGTTATTGATGTGTACTTGACTAGTACTCGTAGTAGCACCTGGGTATTTGGTATGGGATCGGTTGCTAATATATGTAACTCGGTTCAGGGGCTGCGGAACAAGCGACAACTAGCAAGGGATGAGGTCTCGATGCGGGTCGGAAATGGATCAAGAGTTGATGTAATCGCTGTCGGAACGTTGCCTCTCCATATGCCATCGGGATTAGTTATAAACCTAAATAATTGTTATTTGGTGCCTGCACTGAGCATGAACATTGTATCCAGATCGTGTTTGATGCAAAGTGGTTATTCATTTAAGTCTGAAAACAATGGTTGTTCGATTTATATGAATAATACCTTTTATGGTCATGCACCTATGTTGAATGGTTTATTTCTGTTGGATATCGATAGCAGTATTACGCATATTCATAATGTTGATGCTAAAAGGATTAAACTTGATAATGATATATCTACATATATGTGTAATCGCCGTCTAGGTCATATTGGCGTTAAACGCATGAAGAAACTCCATTCCGATGGACTTTTGGAATCACTTGATTTTGAATCATTTGATACATGTGAGCCATGCCTTATGGGCAAGATGACTAGAACGCTGTTTTCCGGTTCAATGGAACGGGCGACAGATCTATTGGAAATCATACATACTGATGTGTGTGGACCAATGAGTATGTCGGCGCGAGGTGGATATCGTTATTTTGTTACTTTCACGGATGATTTGAGTAGATACGGGTATATCTATTTGATGAAACACAAGTCTGAAACTTTTGAAAAGTTCAAAGAATTTCAGAATGAAGTGGAAAATCATCGTAACAGAAAGCTCAAATTTCTGCGGTCCGACCGTGGAGGAGAGTATCTTAGTTACGAGTTTAGCACACATATGAAAGACTGTGGAATAGTTTCACAACTCACGCCTGCCGGAACACCACAACGTAATGGTGTGTCAGAACGTCGTAATCGTACTTTATTGGATATGGTTCGATCTATGATGTCTCTGACTGACTTGCCACTGTCATTTTGGGGTTATGCACTAGAAACCGCTACATTCACTTTAAACAGGGCACCATATAAATCCGTTGAAAAGACACCGTATGAATTATGGTTTGGAAACAAACCTAAGCTGTCATTTCTTAAAGTTTGGGGATGCGATGTTTATGTGAAGAAACTTCAACCGGATAAACTTGAACCCAAAGCGGAAAAATGCGTCTTCATAGGATACCCTAAGGAAACAATTGGGTATACCTTCTATCACAGATCCGAGGGCAAGGTTTTTGTTGCCAAGAATGGATCCTTTCTTGAGGAGTTTCTCGCGAAAGGTGTGAGTAGTCGGAAGGTAGAACTCGAAGAGGTTATTGAACCTTCTCTTCATGGAATGGTGAGTGGCGCAGCACCGGAAGTTGTTTCGGAGTTGACTTCACCTAATGAAGAGAGAGCTAATGATATTGATCATGAAACTCCGAAAGAGGACACTACCGAACCTCGCAGGTCAAGCAGGACACGTGCAGCTCCTGAAGCATGACGGCAATCCTGTTGTGAATTTCATGGTTGATGAAATGGATGACCCTGCGACATATGAAGAAGCGATGATGAGCCCGGATTCCAACAAATGGCTAGAAGCCATGAAATCCGAGATGGAATCCATGTATGAGAACCAAGTTTGGAACATGGTGGACTTACCTCATGACCGAAAGGCTGTTGAGAATAAATGGATTTTCAAAAGGAAAACTGATGCTGATGGTAATGTGACCATCTATAAGGCTCGACTTGTCGCAAGACAAATTCAAGGAGTTGACTACGATGAGACATTCTCTCCCGTAGCGATTCTTAAGTCGGTTAGGATTATGTTAGCAATTGCTGCATATTTCGATTATGAAATATGGCAGATGGATGTCAAAACTGCGTTCCTCAATGGTAAGATTGAAGAAGAGTTGTATATGATACAACCTAAGGGTTTTGTCGATCCTAAGGATGCTAATAAGGTGTGCAAACTTCAGCGATCCATCTATGGACTGAAGCAAGCATCATAGAGTTGGAATCTCCGCTTTGATGAGGTGATCAAAGAGTTTGGATTTGTCCAAACTTATGGAGAGGCTTGTATTTACAAGAAAGTGAGTGGGAGCAATGTGGCATTTCTGATATTATATGTGGATGACATATTATTGATTGGAAATGATTTAGATCTTTTAAACAGTGTTAAAATTTATCTAAACAACAAATTTTCGATGAAGGACCTTGGTGAAGCTTCATATATATTAGGCATTAAAATCTATAGAGATAGATCAAGACGCCTAATTGGGCTATCGCAGAGTACATACCTTGATAAGATATTAAAGAAGTTTAATATGGACAGAAGTAAGAAGGGGTTCTTACCTATTTTGCAAGGCAAGACATTGAGTAAGACTCAAAGTCCGGCTACGGTGGAAGAAAGAGAGATAATGGATAAGACCCCCTATGCCTCAGCCATAGGCTCTATAATGTATGCCATGCTATGTACAAGACCGGATGTGGCACATGCTATTAATTTGACTGGTAGGTACCAATCTGATCCAGGTTCGGAACACTGGATAGCGGTCAAGAATATCCTTAAGTACTTGAGAAGAACTAAGGATATGTTTCTTATATACGGAGGTGAAGAAGAGCTAGTCGCTAAGTGTTATGTCGATGCTAGCTTTGACACTGATCCGGATGACTCTAAGTCTCAATCCAGATACGTATTTCTCTTGAACGGAGCAACAATTAGTTGGAGGAGCTCCAAACAACCTGTGGTGGCTAGATCAACAACGGAATGAATATGTTCTTTGCTTGAAGCGTGCGAGAAGTTTGGATGAAAGAGTTCATTACGGAACTGGGTGTGGTTCCCAATGCGTTTGACCCGATGGTGATCTATTGTGACAACAATGGAGCCATAGCCAACGCCAAGGAACCAAGGTCTCACAAGAATTCCAAGCATATTAACCGCCGATTTCACTCCATCCGCGAGCATGTCAAGGATGGAGATATAAAGATTTGTAAAGTGCACACTTACCTAAATGTAGCAGACCCGTTGACTAAAGTACTCCCTAGGGCAAAACATGATCAACACCAGAACTCCATGGGTGTTATATTTATCACTATGTGAACTAGATTATTATCTCTAGTGCAAGTGGGAGACTGAAGGAAATATGCCCTGAGAGGCAATAATGAAGTTGTTATTATGTATTCCTTGTATATGATAGATGTTTATTTTACATGCTATAATTGTATTGATAGGAAACATCAATACATGTGTGTTTAATAAACAAAAAGGGTTCCTAGTCATGCCTCTCTTATAGACTAGCTTGTTGATTAACAAGATGATCAAGGTTTCCTGATCATGGACATTGGATGTTGTTAATAACAAGGTCACACCATTGGTGGAATGATGTGATGAACATTCATCCGAAGTATAGAATTACGATCAAGTCATTGTGTTTATATTGCTATAACATCATACGAAGTAATCTTTATCCTTAGACCATGAGATCATGTTAATTGCTAACACCGGAAGAGTATCTTGATAACATCAAACGTCACACCGTAACAGGGTGACTATAAAGATGGGTTGATTACTCGAAGGTGTTATGTTGAGGCTCATGGATCAAGAGTGTAATTTGTCAATCCATATGACGGATAGATATACTCTGGGCCCTCTCGGTGATATCACATTAGGATAGCTTGCAAGCAAGTGATGTGATCACTAGAATGTTATATCACGGGAACGAGAAAAGAGTGCATGTCATGTGAGATCAAACTAGGTATGGAGATACCGATGATCGAATCTCGGACATGTAATATATCGAGACAAAGGGATTTAGTTACAAGCGTTAAAGGTTCTCACGATCACGAGTCATCGTTGAATGTGTAGGAGTCAAGACGGATCTCTAGGTCCATTGCTGATTATTGATCGGAGAAGGGTCTCGATCATGTTCGCATTATTCATGAACCATAGGGTTGCACACTTAAGAGTTACCGGACACCATTTTGGAGCACATATGTTTCAGACGAAAGAATTGCAAAGCGCAGGAATTGTTTCAATAGAAACCGGAAATTGTTTCGGGTGAAATTGCAGAAGGTGGTTCTGCATGTGATATTGAAATATTGCAAGGGTCTATATGTGAATGTTTGTTAATTAAAGCAATTAACAAAATTCTGAATAAATTTAATAAAAGAGTTTTTATTAAATGAGAGAGCATTAAATTTGGAGAAACTTTAAAAGGGAATGTGAAGAGGCATTTTAATGTGGAGGAGTTACCACCACATGAATGGGGGAGGTGAGGGGTCACCCCCCCATGCACCGGCCATGGAGAGAGGGGGCACCCCCCTCCTCCTATAAAAGGCCACCCATTACCTCCTTCATCCACACACCTCCTTGTGACGGATCTCTCTCCCCCTCTAGAATTATTCCCCCATGGTCTCGGATTAGCGAGATACATGTTCCAGTGGCATTTAAATGGAAGGAGTTTCTGCTTCCGCTGGATCGCTGGAGCGAGGAGGTGGAGGTTGTCCGGTGTCTTGAACGTGTGTGCGAGTGCGGATGCGCTGCTGAGTTGCGGCGCTTGGACTTCCTCACGATCTTGAGATCGGCAAGTGTACGACTACATCAACCACGAGTTCCTACTCGTTAACAAAGCTCGTTGTCTTCGAGGGTAAGTTCTTTATGGATGTATGTCCACCCGTTTGCTTTGTACCTAGTAGATAGATCTTGGCGTGTAGTTCACACCGTAGGAAAATTTTTGTTTTCTATGCTGCAGACCCAATAGGATTATCCGCCCCTGCCAAGGGCCAGATTATCCGCCCTGGCTCGATTGACAAAGCGAACAAGGTGCGTCACGTTGTATGAGGGGCGGAATTTCCCTTGGATTGTCTGGCCAGGGCCGAATTTTTTGCCCAGGCCGGATAATCTGCCCCCCAAGGGTGTCGGATAATCCCCCCCTGGGGGGAATTTTTGCAAAGGGAGCCAAGGCGTGTCATGCATTAAGGGTGGATTTTCCCTGGAAAATCCGACAACGGGGCAGAGTTTTTGCCCCGACCGGGTAATCCGGCCCCCACTTGGGCCAGATAATCCGGCCCCAAAATCTCCAATGGCTGAGCTTTGACAGGGGTATAAATACCCCAATTGCTCCTCCTGTCAGATCTCTTGATTCATTCGAAAAAATGTAGTACTATTCTTCAAGTTCTAAACCGAGATCTCCCTCTTCATCCACGTGAAGGCTCTGATCTTGGGGGAATCTAAGTAGGAGGCTTTGATCTTCACCAACACTAATCAAGCGCATCACATCCCCTCCATTCACATGGAGGATTCTTGATCTAGTATTTCTTGCAAATATCTAGATCTCATATTCGGTTATTGATAATACTGTTGGAAATATGCCCTAGAGACAAATAGTAGTAAGGACTATTATCATATTTCATGTAGTTTATGATTAAGTTTTATATCATGCTATAACTGTATTGAGTGGAAACATCAATACACGTGTGATATACAAACAACCAGGGGTTCCCAGTGAAACTCTAGTCACTGGTTCATTGGTCAACAGATGATCATGTTTCCTGATCATGTGGCATTTATGCTAGTTGGAAATGGAGTCATCTCATTCCGAGAATGAGATGATGAACCAATACCCAACCTAAACATCGTGACCCAATCATGTCACGAAGTTCAAGTTACAATGATTAGAAATTGATCCTTGTAGACTATTCCTTAGACCGTGAGGCTATATCAATCACTGTCCCCCGAGAGTGCTTAGATAGCATCAAGCGCCACTTGGTAATACAGTGGTTATAAAGGTGTGTGCAGGTACTTGGAGGAAACCGTAGAGGCAATATATGTCAAGAGCGGGATTTGTTCGTCCATGTGACTGGGAGATACTCAAGGGCCCACTCGGGAAAGTTATATCCAATAGCTACACAGCGTGTGATTTTGTCACAGGGATATCACTTGTCCGAACGAGTCAAGTAGCGTTGTTCAGTAACGAGATTGAACACGACATGGTGATCTCATTGATCAGATCTCAGGCAATGCAAGTATCAAGAGACAAAGGGAATAAGACATGACTATCCCGGTTCAAACGACGAAAGATCTTCGTGGAACGCATAGGGGTCACATGGCCATCCACGTCCCTCTGTCGATCATTGGTGCGGGAGTGTCCCGACCATGTCTGGAGTGTTCCCGAACCGTGGGGTATCACGCTTAAGGGCTTGATGATGCTTAGAGAGTTTTTATAGGATCGGTAGAATCGCCAAAGATTTGTAGAGAGAAAACCGGAAGGGTTTCGGTAAGTCTGAAGGATGTCCAGAGTGGAGGTGGAAGTGTTCCATAGCCACGGAGGTTGAATAATATGTAAATGAATGTTAAATATTGATTTAATCATTTATTCATAATTATTTAATAAAGAGAAAAATCAATTTAAATGGTCAAAGGCTTAATGGGCCAATTCCTGGAGGGGAGAGGGCCCATTAGGGAAAGGAGATAGGGAGAAGGGGCCAAGGGGGTGGCCGGCGCCCTAGTGGGGCAGCCCCCCGCGCGGGGCCCATGGGGGTGGCTGGCGGTGCCACCCCTCCCCCTCCTCTCCTTTAGTCCCACCCTGGGACTTTGAGGCAGGTAGTACCTCCCCTCTCCCTATATATAGTGGGGGTATTTGGCCAAATAAAATACATCAATAATCAATAAAGGTCTTCTCACTTTTGGGAGGACCTCTAATTGATATTTTCTCTCTCCCTCTCTCTCTCGTGACCGTGGTCCCAAGTCCGGACTGCGCGAACGAGAGACATCTTCACCGCGGAGCACCGTCGCGCTGCGGGATTCGGATTCGGGAGCTCTACTTCCGCAACTGCTGCTGGATCGGGGAAGAAGGAGTCATCGTCAAGCACCGGACGTGTGTAACTCCCCGCGAGGTGTCACACTTGAGGCACTCAGTCGTTGGAGCCAAGGGAGCACAAGGACTTCATCATGACCTTGAGGTCGGCTTCGGCTCGTCTACATCAACCATGCTCTCCTGAGCGTTGACAATGCTTTTCGGTCTTCAAGGGTAAGTTCCTGAAAAGTCCCTCCCGTTACTGTATTACTAATAGATAGGTCCTGGCAGCTTCAGGGGTTCAGGGGCATAGGGTAAAATTTTATTGTTTTCATCCGTTGAACCCCAATAGTGGTATCAGAGCTAGATCTATACGTAGTAATGCTAGTACGGGTAGAACACACGAGATGTAGTGTGTGGGCATTGATCTTTTATTTGTTACCCTCCCACGTGTACTTGTGTATACCGCAGTAAAGCCCATTAAGCCACGTAAAACATGCAAAGATAAAGTAGAGGCGTCTAACTTTGTTTTGCAAGGGGGCACTGCTTTGTGATATGGTTGTGGCAAAGGTAAAGTGATTACCTTTTGTTACGTAGTAGTAGATAGCCACAGAGGTAACAGACTACCACGCCGGAATGACACCGGTACCCTGGTGTCTACGGCGCCGGAATCCGGTGACGACGGATGGAGATCACGACGTGAAGGGCCATATCACATCGCATTTACATTCAATGTTATTGTTTGTATATCTTATTATGTGCTAGTATTAGATACTCGATGGTAGCCTAATAAGATGATCCCTGTTAAAATTACCAATGATTGTGTTCCCCCTTAGTGTGCACCACCAAGAAAGTTCTTCTGTATGAGGCATGCCGTGATGATCGGGTGTCAGACATATCTACGTTCGCATACAGTGGGTGTAAGCCATGTTGCACAGTGAATACACTAAGGTTGAGTTGGCGAGCCTAGCATGTACATACATGACCTCGGAACACAGATGGTCGAAAGATCGAGCACGAGTCGCATGAATGATGTGACCGACGTTTAGCGTCCACCCTTGAACCCACATTGATGGTCGTGATGATCGAGGGAGATGTGGCTGATAGGGGTCGTGTTGTCACTAGGATCCCTTCTGGGGATAGGTGTTTTTGAGTGGAGTTTTTATTAACTCATTTAATTATAAACTTAGTCTCAATTCCTTTTGCAATTATAAATGTAGAGATGGCTCACCATGAAGCTTACTTTGTCATTGAGGAATGGGTAAAGGGTGAGAAACTTAGACTTGATGGATCCAACTTCCCTAGTTGGCTAGTGCGCTTGAATGATCTCCTTACCAGGAATCATGTGGTAGAATACATACACCGCACGATGGATTTGACTGAGCCAGACCACTATGAGACCCCGCAAGAGATGGCAGACCGCTACTATCGTCAAGATATGTCCACCTACATTCAGATAATAATGCGTTACGGGATGGTGGATGAAATCCATCCGCTCATGGGTGATCTTGATCCATATTCGATGGTGGATCATCTGAGAGCAGAGTTCATAGGCCATGTGCGCATGTGGAAGCACAAGCTTCTTGGAGAGTTCCTTTCCATACAGATGGAGGAGCATACATGTCTGAAGGGTCACTTGGAGCGCATGCTTGATGCACACATGAGACTGGTTCACTTCATGGACTACTGGATGGATGAATCGTTTGTGATAGGCGTGCTGCTTCGATCGTTGCCTCCTAGCTATGAAGGACATGTCCGGAGTTACATCATGAGTGGTGATACGGAAACATTGGATTTTCAAGAGTTCATATTACATTTCAGGAACGTAAAGGTTGAACCAATCACCGGTGAGGTCATCGATGACAAATGTATATATTTGATATACGATTTTATAAATGTTATAATCTTGCAAACACATTTGCAGTGTTAAGTATATTTGATACTTGTTCTGTTTTACTGAAAATAGGTCCTTCTGCATGAGAGGTGCTTGCTGGAGAAGAGGTGACGTTGCATGTTGATGTCGAGCATGATGATGATGGCTGACGACACTCTCCCTCGACATTTATCATTTAGTTTGTGTTTAGGATGATTATTGTAATCAAAATATTATGAACTTCTTAGTGTGTCTCACACTTTGTGAGATGGTTATTCATATGAGTTTGTAACAAACAGTTGTGCTACTTTTATGAATGATTTCTATTCTGTTCATATCTTGTTTGATTATGTGTGAATTATCCTTGTTGTTTGAAACTAATTGATAATGCATGAACATTTGTAAAATATTGAAATGCCTTTAAAAAGCCCAACTTAATGATATTTCATCAATGAATGAAACCATTGTTTAAATTGAAAGTTATAATGATAATATGTGAAATTCATTCGATTTCTTGTCACATATAAAGCATGCCTAAGTTTGGCAAAATAACTTGAACACCATGTATTACTTGAATACAGAGTGTTTTAATGAATTGTTGAAAGTAAATACATATTCGATGTATTATGTTTTGACAAAATGGTAATTATCATTAAATGATTATTTAAAAGTGTAAAGAAGTTTACGAAAGGAAACATGAATATGAAACTATTTGATTTGATCTAAGTGTTTCATCAATAAAAGGGTATAAATATAAAAGAGAATCTAATTGCTATGATTTGATCAATAGTAATGAAATTCGACTTTATAAAGAATGGCATAAAACTAATTGTGAAATGCAAAGTGTTTTGAAATGTTAAAATGCAAAGCATCACAATGTGATATTAGATATCAAAGTGGGTGAATGGATGGCACCAAATAAATCATTGTAGTGTAGATGTAGAGACCATTAGTTAGAAATAGTTAGCACTCAATTAGAATATATAGTGAACCATTTGAATTCGTGAAAGTTTTGGGGTTATTCGATATAACCAACACAATAGCGAATAAGTCCTTGTAGAGTGTTCATTGGAAACTTTGAATACGAAGTCCATAGCTAAAACCAAAAGAGAAGCAAAACTTGTATTTCTTGGATTTTGGTGCATTCTTGAGGAAGTTCACATTCAGTGATACTTCTCAATTATGGAGCAAAAGGAAGATAGTGAAAAACACGATGAGGATTCAGATCCCTGCATCTGAGTGTTGAGAAGCGCAACAGACAACATTCCTGAATGATTCTCTTCACAAAGGAAAGAATCAATGATATTGATCATTGTGTTTTCCCCACTGGTGTTTTCATTACATGAAGTAGGATTCAAAAAGTAATCCATATCTTGTATGGAGACATTTGTGAATCATTTGTCATGATTATTGGAATATGACATACCTACGAACTAATAAGGAAATAATGGTAAACTAGAATTATGAGAAATCCTAGAAGCAAAATTCACTTGAGATTAGAAAGCAGTTCGTTGCTAAATCTCACGAGTAAAAGGGGTTACTTGGAATTTTCCCAAATGACTGCAAAGCCATAATGGAAAAGGGGGTGAATGACAAAAGCACAATTTGTCAAGTATTGGACAAATTCAAATGAATTTGATTCAAGTGTACTGAATTTCTAGAGTATTTAAAACTAGTAATAGTACTAGTATCTCATAGCAAAACTCCAAGTTTGATATTTGATCAAAGGATTTTGAAGTTATTCAAAATAGTGAGTGGATATGCAATTTGCATAAAATTAAGTGGGAGCTATGAAAGTCTTCCTGAAACAATATGTGATTGACATATTTTTGAGTGGGAGCTTATAGGAGTAATTCTTAATTGTGTTAAGAATGAAAGCACAAATACTTATAAATAATGATTTATAAGATGTAGAAGTTGATAATAGGTGTATTATGATATTATGTAGTATTCCTTAAGGGATTCTAAAAGGGGTTTTTAGAATAGAAGTTAATTAAGGAACTAGTCCTTAATAACTCAAATTAGGAATAGTATTAAGTTGAACATCAATGGTTGAAAGAAAGAAAAGGATGATCATCATCCACTATGTTGAGACATAGGTTCTATCTTAGTAAACCATGATGATAACTTAGCATAATATGTGATCCAAATAAGGAACGTTTGAAAGTGATTAAGTTCGAATCACAGAATGTTGAGCTAAGTTTGTCCACAGTGTCTAATAGAGAAATGGAGACATGTTTTCCAAATCCATGAAGGATGATATATCTTAAAACATAAAGGGTTATGTTATAAGGGAATATGTTGGAAACTCCCATAAATACCGATTAAAGTCAAGTAGGAAAGGAGGTGAACAAAAACATCGAAAGTTGCACAGAGTGTACTAGTGTTTCGATGAATACATTTATAATAATAGATAAGGGTACCATCTAAAGTGTTGTATAATGTTATGGCGGGGCTAGTTCGCTTTTAACATAGAATGATGTGTCCCAGGGCACAGTGCCCATGAGAAAGCCCTCGAGGTTGATCTAAAGTCACTGTAGGCTCCTGGAATCAGGCCTCGTTCTGCTGCCATAGCGACGATCCATACATACAGATGTTATCATGTGATGATAAAGTATTGATGTCAATCAAGGTGACATTAGTAAGTTGCAAAGGATTTGGGACTTAAAGTACAGACCCAAGACTCAACATCTTCCATGAGAAAGCATGTTCAGGGTACCGGATATCTGGTGCCAAGGATTAAGAACAAATGCAGCTGGTGTATTTGTACTCTAGTGCAAGTGGGAGACTGTTGGAAATATGCCCTAGAGATAAATAGTACTCCCTCCGATTCATATTACTTGTCACTGAAATGGATGTATCTAGACATGTTTTAGTACTAGATACATCTATTTTAGCGACAAGTAATATGGATCGGAGGGAGTAGTAAGGACTATTATCATATTGCATATAGTTTATGATTAAGTTTTATATCATGCTACAACTGTATTGAGTGGAAACATCAATACACGTGTAATATACAAAGAACCAGGGGTTCCCAGTGAAACTCTAGTCACTAGTTCATTGGTCAACAGATGATCATGTTTCCTGATCATGTGGCATTTATGCCAGTTGGAAATGGAGTCATCTCATTCTGAGAATGAGATGATGAACCAATACCCAACCTAAACATCGTGACCCGATCATGTCACGAAGTTCAAGTTACGATGATTAGAAATGGATCCTCGTAGACTATTCCTTAGACCGTGAGGCTATATAAATCACTGTCTCTCGAGAGTGCTTAGATAGCATCAAGCGCCACTTGGTTATACAGTGGTTATAAAGGTGTGTTCAGGTATTCGGAGGAAACCGTAGAGGCAATATATGTCAAG
Source organism: Avena insularis (assembly GCA_023614405.1). NCBI lineage: Eukaryota > Viridiplantae > Streptophyta > Magnoliopsida > Poales > Poaceae > Avena > Avena insularis. The sequence goes on from CM042686.1 coordinate 538,620,702, forward strand.
AGCGGGATTTGTCTGTCCATGTGACGGGAAGATACTCAAGGGCCCACTCGGGGAAGTTATATCCAATAGATGTGCAGCGTGTGATTTGATCACAAGGATATCACTTGTCAGAACGAGTCAAGTAGCGTTGTTTAGTAACGAAATTGAACACGACATGGTGATGTCATTGATCAGATCTCAGGAAATGCAAGTATCGAGAGACAAAGGGAATAAGACACGACTGTCCTGGTCCAAACGACGAAATATCTTCGTGGAACGCATAGGAGACACATGGCCATCCAGGTCCCTCTGTCGATCATTGGTGCAGAAGTGTCCCTACCATGTATGGAGTGTTCCCGAACCGTGGGGTCTCACGCTTAAGGGCTTGATGATGCTTAGAGAGTGTTTATAGGATCGATAAAATCGCCAAAGATTTGTAGAGAGAAGACTGGAAGGGTTTCGGTAAGTCTGGAGGATGTCCGGAGTGGAGGTGGAAGTAATCCATAGCCACAGAGGTTGAATAATATGTGAATGAATGTTAAATATTGATTTAATCATTTATTCATAATTATTTAATAAAGATAAAAATCAATTTAAATGGTGAAAGGCTTAATGGGCCAATTACCGAAGGGGAGAGGGCCCATTAGGGAAAGGAGAGAGGGAGAAGGGGCTAAGGGGGTGGCCGGCGCCCTAGTGGGCCAGCCCCCCCGCGTGGGGCCCATGGGGGTGGCCGGCGGTGCCACCCTCCCCCTCCTCTCCTTTAGTCCCACCCGGGGACTTTGAGGGAGGTAGTACCTCCCCTCCCCCTATATATAGTGGGGGTATTTGGCTAAATAAAATACATCAATAATCAATAAAGGTCTTCTCACGTTTGGGAGGACCTCTAATTGATATTTTTCTCTCTCCCCCCTCTCTCTCGTGACTGTGGTCCCAAGTCTGGACTGCGCGAACGAGAGACATCTTCACCGCGGAGTGCCGTCGTGTTGCGGGATTCGGATCCAGGAGCTCTACTTCCGCAACTGCTGCTGGATTAGGAAAGCGGGAGTCACCGTCAGGCACCGGACATGTGTAACTCCCCGCGAGGTGTCACACTTGAGGCACTCAGTCTTTGGTGCCAAGGGAGCACAAGGACTTCATCATGACCTTGACGTCGGCTTCGGCTCATCTACAGCAACCATGCTCTCCTGAGTGTTGACAACGCTTTTCGTTCTTCAAGGGTAAGTTCACGAAAAGCCCCTCCTGTTACTGTATTACTAATAGATAGGTCCTGGCAGCTTCTGGGGTTCAGGGGCGTAGGGTAAAATTTTATTGTTTTCATACGCGGAACCCCTACAAATACTTGTTCTTGTGGCAGCTTGTTGTCATCATAGGAGCCTCCAATTTAGATGTCGATGTGTGCCCCGCTAGTTGTGTAAAGGCACCGGTTCCCGCCTCGAAGGGTACCAATAGTGGAAAGATCTATATGGCCTTTTGTGGCGAGATCCATCAGAGAACATGGTGAGGCCTTTTGTGGCGTGGTGGTCTTAGTACCGCCCACCCCACCAACAGAGATGTACTTCCCTTAACAAGGAAGGAACTGCGGTCAAACAAATCATGTGTCTCCACGTGCTCCTCTATGGTTTCTTCGTTCCTCGCTTTTACTCGCTTCGTAGTTAGGTTTGGATATAGGGAAATTCTCCGTAGTTGCATATCTAGAGAATTTACCTTTGTGTCAATCCTAAAATTGAAAAAGAATGAAAATATGGAGTAGCGCCTATTCACCCCACCCCCTCTAGGTGCCCATACGATCCATTTCAGCGTACCCTCGACATTGACCGCCGCATCGCGAATACTGATGAGCGCATCCGCCGCTACTACGCCAAGGTTGCCGAGGAGTGGGAACAGATGAAGAAAGACAATGAGGGGATACTCTCGCAGCTCCATGAGTAATGTCAAGGGAAAGCCAAGACTTAGGAGGCGCGCTTCCTGGAGAAGAAGGAGAAGCTGGAAGGCTCCCTTCGCAGGGCGGAGGAACGTTTGGCCCAGGCTCTCACCGATCTGGACGTCATGAAGGAGCTGTAAATTTCCCACCAAGAGCTCCAGAAGTGTTGGGACCAGCATGACAAGGTGGAGCGCAAGCTCCGTGTGCTGGAGAACGAGTAGTGCAAGATGTACTGAGCGCTTGCTAAGCGTGCGGCTGATACATTGCAAATGTATCTATAATTTTTGATGTTCCATGCTTGGTTTTATCTACTTTCTTATGTTTTGTCCACACTTTGGAGTACTTTTCATATGATTTCTTGGACTAACCTATTAACAAGATGCCACAGTGCCTGTTGCCTGTTTTCTGCTGTTTTTGGTTCCAGGAAAGTCAGAAAATCAATATTCTGGGAATTGGACCGGACAAAAGCCAAAGTTGATATTTTCCCAGAAGACTCATGGAGCCAGAAGGAGAGTCGGAGAGGGGCCACAGGGTGGACACACCACCCCATGGCGTGGGTCCCCCCAGGCCGCGCCAGGGCATGGTGTGGGCCCCCTGGCCGCCCACCGACCTTGTCCTCTGGCCTATAAGAAGCCTCCCGAGGCATAAACCCTAAATCGTCCGGCCTCCAGCCACAAAAAGTTCCGCAGTGCCGCCACCACCGAAGGGGAGATTCGGGGGACAGAAAGTCTCTGTTCCGGCACCCTGCCGGGACGGGGAAGTTCCCCCGGATCCATCTCCATCGATCTCCACCACCATCTCCATCACCATTGTTGATTCCCATGATGAGGAGAGAGTAGTTCTCTCTCGAGGCTAAGGGTACTACCGGTAGCTATGTGTTCATCTCTCTCTCTCTCTATGCATGATCTTATTGAGATCATGAGCTTGTAATCTATAGATCTACCTTGCTACTCAAGTGCTTTAATAGATCTCTTCTCTCTCCATGTGTGTGAAAGTGACAGCGTGCTCACCATGGTGACACTTAGGCTAGAGACTACAAATACTTGTTATGAGTTATATTTGGAGTTGGATGTCTTTATGAAATTGTGGTGTTTGTTGGACTCATCTAGTGCTCAAGGTGACAGTGTGGGGTTTTCTAGATGGGAAAGGCTTACTTTGAGGTGTGCTGTTATAGCCCTACCATCGATTAGAGTGTCCAACCGGAGAGTAGTTAAGAGTAGTATCATGAAGATAATATATTTATATGAGAGTGTTCACTAGTGAAAGTATGATCCCTAGGCCTTGTTTCTAAGCATTGAAAGACCGTTTGCTACTAGATTTGTTACATGTTTTCTTGCTTCTATCTTTATTTCAGTTTTATTTTAGTCTTTTCCATGCCTTCAAGCTATTTTCTATCACCGTTACCACTTATAATTATCCATACCACTTGTATTTCACTATCTCTTCGCCGAACTAGTGCACCTATACACCTGACAAGTGTATTGGGTGTGTTGGGGACACAAGAGACTTCTTGTATATTGATTGCAGGTTGCTTGAGATGGAATACCTTTGACCACTTCCTCCCTGAGTTCGATAAACCTTAGGTGATCCACTTAAGGGAAAACTTGCTGCTGTTCTACAAACCTCTGCACTTGGAGGCCCAACAACTGTTTACAAGAATAGAAGTGTGTAGACATCAAGCTATTTTCTGGCGCCGTTGCTGGGGAGGAAAGGTAAAAGGTATTCACACCGGAGGATTAAAAAAGAAGAACCTCCCACGGCAAGTGCCTATTTTCTGGCGCCGTTGCCGGGGAGGTAAGGTAAAAGGTACTCACATCCTCCGGTGTGAGTGCTTGAAGTTATTTCCTTTAGATTCTGTAATTTTATCTTTTTGTTTCTTGTTTTCACTAGTTAGGCTTAATGAAAAACAACAACAAAATTAGAGAGCTTTATAGTATTTATCTTGAGTTAGGACATGAAGTGTTTGAAGAGAAAATTAAAAAACCTATGGAACTTTATTTGCATGCTAATAGCAATGTTGTTAGTATGAATTCTTTGGACACCATTATTGCTAATGCTATGGAAAAGTTTAAGCTTGGGGAAGCTGGTTTTGATGAGAATGATCTTTTTAGTCCCCCAAGCATGGAGGAGAAAATTTACTTTGATGATACTATGCCTCCAATATATGATAATTACAATGATAAATATGATATTTTCAGTCCACCTACTATTGAGGGGAAAAATAATTATGATTACAATATGCCTCCTATATTTGATGATTATGGTGATGAAAATAATAATAATAATAATAATAGCTAATTTGTTGAATTTTCTCCCACTATAATCAATAAGAATGACTATGTTTATGTGGAGAGTGTTAATTCTTTTATGCATGTGGCTCATGATAATAATGTTTTATGTGATAGTTATATTGTTAATTTTATTCATGAAGCTACTGAAAGTTATTATGAGAGAGGGAAACATGGTTTTATGCATCTCAAAAATATTAAGTTTCCCCTCTTTATGTTGAAAGTCTTGAAGTTGCACTTGTTTTGCCCTCCTATGCTTATTGCTTTGTGCTTTCATGAATTGTTTCTTTACAAGATTCCTATGCATAGGAAGTGGGTTAGACTTAAATGTGCTTTGAATTTGCTTCTTGATGCTCTCTTTTACTCTAAATTCATATGTCTTATGTGAGCATCTTCTCAAACTATCATGCCTAACTTAAAGGCGTTAAAGAAAAGTACTTATTGGGAGATAACCCAAAAGTTTTAGATGAGTATTAGAAGTTATTACCTCTGTAATAACCGCTCCTTATCCTTTTTTTGCTTTTTGTGCCAAGAGTAACCTCTAATGAGAGATAAGTAATGATTGGGAAAGTTGATGTCCCGAAATAGATATTTGTGCTTCATCGTAAAAATTCGTGTAAAATCTCTGTACATCCTTTTGAGGCGTGAATTTGTGTGATTCTGCCCCAGGTTGTTATATAACATTCGTTAGTTCAACACTTTTTGTTTTGAGCAATAGAAGGTCTTCGAAAAAATTCGTCTTTACCTGCTGGTCTATTTTGACAGATTTCTGCCATTTTCTGCATTTGCTTCTTGTTGGTTCCCTTTTGAGTTCTTTTGGGGAATTGAGCTTTTTGAGGGAAGTGCTAAAATAGCTTGTGTTTTAATGGAAGTTTTATTGGTGTTGAAACTGAACCCAAAGACTTATTATCTTGAGTATACTAATGTTGTTAATAAAGATTGTGTGAAGTTTTGTATGAAGGAAAAATTTCAGGTGTATGGAAGGAACAAGTAATGAGATGAAGAATGGACTAAAGCTCAAGCTTGGGGATGCCACGCGTGTCACCCCAAGAAATGTCCAAGAAGTACAAGCGTCAAAGCTTGGGGATACCCAAGACATCCCAGGTTTCTTCCAAACGCTTCATTTTTATTGTTTCATGCACAGTTGTGTTGTTCTTGGAGCGTCTTCTTTTTCGTTTTTGTTTTGGTTTTTCGTTTTCTTGGTTTTCTTAGTTTGATGAATAAATTGGTTGGACCCCCTCTTTCATGCATTGGTTTTCAAATAGCTTAGTTTGGATTGGAAAATAGTAGGAAAGTTCATGCTTAAGTGGTAAAGAGAGCTTGTTTTTGACTGTGGCCTATGCTTTGTCATGCCATGCTTGATATTGTTTTGGCTTTATGCTTAGTATTCTTTGCTGTAGCATGACTTGTTATAAACAACTGAGATTGCTTAATGTGCGTTGGATGAATCATGCGTTGTTTTAGCATATTAAAGCATAGTATAGTGGTATTCTCCTTTGATGCTTTATTTGGGTTGGACTTAGCACATGCTCACACCATGTTATGACTATCCCAAGTCACCATTAGCCTTTATGATCCTTTAGTTTTCAACTTGTGGTATCACTTTATGCTTTGATCAATGATGTTTTGTCCCTCTGCATGATTATGGCTATTATTGCTCTCTTAGTTTGTCGCTCCTAGTCTTTTGCTAGCCTCCACAACCAAGTATGAGTTCCACTCATGCATCCAACTCCCTAAATCAAGTTATTTCCAAAGAGTCCACCATACCTACCTATTAGCTTATGCTATTCCAAGTATATTCATGCTTTTGTTTATCTTCCAAATTAAACTTGTTATGAGAAAACTAGTGATTAAAGCTCTCACGAACTTGATGGCACACTTTACTTTTTTGCATTTAATAAACTTGAACCATTGGGTCCTTCTTTGTTGCGTATATGCTTGCGCTTTATAAGTTGAAATTAGCAGAACCATGTTTCATGGGGAACACTTTCAACATTGCACTTGTACTTTGTACCCCGTTGATATCATGTTCTTTTGCTTACGGATCCTGGCGGTATGAAATAAAAGTGGAACTTGTAAGATCATGGAGTTTGTATGTGTGTTAGAGAAACGCCTGGGCTGCTAGCCTAAGCCATGCCTAATCATGGTGGAAACTTGCAGCATCACCATAATGAGCACTCTATGAAGCATCCTCAATAAAAACCTATGCAAATAGCAAATAAAAAGATCGCTGAGATGCTCATTGTCTGCTTGCCTTGTCATTTTGATTATGGGAAAGCTCCCGTATCATGTGCAAGGGGTACCCCGTTGGCGGTTCTTAATGATACACATATACTTACAATGACAAGAGCTTACTCGTGACTGAAGTTGAGTAGCATGAGGATCGGTCTTCGTAAGTAAGGGGCATGAGATTTCAGTTTATAACTTGTCAAGCATATCCTCTTAGTTGTGTCACTTTAACCTTAATCACCTTCAAGATGCTTATGATAGGGGCAATGAGAGCTGAAAGCTATAAGTACCATAATTTTTGGAAGCTCTTTATGAGACTTGAATCCCTACTTCCTTTTACAAAGGCCTTTCTTCCACCATACATTGAGTATCCACCTTCTATCTTTATGCACCTACTTTGAGAGCATAGTGGCCATTCTTAGTTCTATGTGCATTGTCCCAAGACTAGTTGATTGATGCATACTTTGATATTTCTTGTTTTAAACTATTGTATCTAGTCACTCTTATGAACTTTGAAGGTGTCCTATGCATTTATATTTGCTACTCTATTGAGGGACAAGCTGAATACTATTATGCTATGTTTTCTTTATGTGAAACAAACAAACGTCTTGCAAAGTATTGTTATTCATGAATCTTTTGTTTGTGCCTTTTCATGTTGCAACATAGTTGCTATGTCTTATTGTTAGAACTTTGTCTTTCATGCTATGTTGAAGTACTATGATCCCAGCTTTTAATGTTTTACAAATACTTTGATCAATTTTATGATGGTGCATGTCACCTCAAAAATTATTATTTCTTTTTATCACTTACCTACTCGAGGACGGGCAGGAGTTAAGCTTGGGGATGTTGATACATTGCAAATGTATCTATAATTTTTGATGTTCCATGCTTGGTTTTATCTACTTTCTTGTGTTTTGTCCACACTTTGGAGTACTTTTCATATGATTTCTTGGACTAACCTATTAACAACATGCCACAGTGCCAGTTGCCTGTTTTCTGCTGTTTTTGGTTCCAGGAAAGTCAGAAAATCAATATTCTCGGAATTGGACCGGACAAAAGCCAAAGTTGTTATTTTCCCGGAAGACTCACGGAGCCAGAAGGAGAGTCGGAGAGGGGCCACAGGGTGGCCACACCACCCCATGGCGTGGGTCCCCCAGGCCACGCCAAGGCATGGTGTGGGACCCCTGGCCGCCCACCGACCTTGTCCTCTGGCCTATAAGAAGCCTCCCGAGGCATAAACCCTAAATCGTCCAGCCTCTAGCCACGAAAAGTTCCGCAGCGCCGCCACCACCGAAGGGGAGATTCGGGGGATAGAAAATCTCTGTTCGGGCACCCTGCCGGGATGGGGAAGTGCCCTCGGGGCCATCTCCATCGATCTCCACCACCATCTCCATCACCATTGTTGATTCCCATGATGAGGAGGGAGTAGTTCTCTCTCGAGGCTAAGGGTTATACCGGTAGCTATGTGATCATCTCTCTCTCTATGTATGATCTTATTGAGATCATGATCTTGTAATCTATAGATCTACCTTGCTACTCAAGTGCTTTAATAGATCTCTCCTCTCCCCATGTGTGTGAAAGTGACAGCGTGCTCACCATGGTGGCACTTAGGCTAGAGATTACAAATACTTGTTATGACTTATATTTGGAGTTGGATGTCTTTATGAAATTGTGGTGTTTGTTGGACTCATCTAGTGCTCAAGGTGACAGTGTGGGGTTTTCTAGATGGGAAAGGCTTACTTCGAGGAGCGCTGTTATAGCCCTACCATCGATTAGAGTGTCCAACCGGAGAGTAGTTAAGAGTAGTATCATGAAGATAATATATTTATATGAGAGTGTTCACTATTGAAATTATGATCCCTAGGCCTTGTTTCTAAGCATTGAAAGACCGTTTGCTACTAGATCGGTTACATGTTTGCTTGCTTCTATCTTTATTTCAGTTTTACTTTAGTCTTTTCGATGCCTTCAAGCTATTTTCTATCACTGTTACCACTTATAATTATCCATACCACTTGTATTTCACTATCTCTTCGCCGAACTAGTGCACCTATACACCTGACAAGTGTATTTGGTGTGTTGGGGACACAAGAGACTTCTTGTATCTTGATTGCAGGGTTGCTTGAGAGGGAATACCTTTGACCACTTCCTCCCTGAGATCGATAAACCTTGGGTGATCCACTTAAGGGAAAACTTGCTGCTGTTCTGCAAACCTCTGCACTTGGAGGCCCAACAACTGTCTACAAGAATAGAAGTGCGTAGACATCAGCGGCCGCCACTCTCCAGGACTTTGGGGTGATCGACTTCTACATCGGGCCTCTTGCTGATGCAACCACGGATGGTGCCTTCATATCACTCTTCGACCGGATCACAACGACGCTGGAGGGGAAAGCCGAGCTCTACCATGGGTAGCATCTGGACGATTGTCGTAAGGTGATGCGAGTCGTGGCGACCCACATCTTCTCCACCCTCAACCAGCATGACCCCAATTTCCCTTGGAGGACGCTCCTGCCGAAGGTGACGCACCCCAAGGGAACTTCGCTAAGCGAGATCGCTCGCTTCCAGAAGCTCGTGGAGGAGCACATTGACGACTTTCTCCAGATATTCAAGCGGACTGAGGAGGGCAAGGCTGCCGAGGCCCAAAGTGGTGAAGGCAGTGGCTCCCCAAGCAGCTCGTCTAGCATCGAGGGGTGTGGCGAGCCATCTCCTGAAGGCAGTGCTTCAGACCCATCGGCCTGAGAGGCCCCCCTTTTAACTATAATCCATTTAGTGGACTCTGGCAGGGTTGTCGTGTTCTGGACATGATGTCTCCTTCGTAATATCTCGGCATGTATTTGCATGTGCTTATGTCAAGAGCTTTGTCTCTCCTTTTGGTCCCTCAGGGAGGTGACCGTGGGGAGGATGTACTCGCCGCGGAGGGTCCTGCAGTGGATTTACGTGGCGAGCCAGGGGCATCAGGAGCTGTAAGTGAGGTAACTTACCGCTTCCGCTAGGCGCCAAGTTTAGATCTCGGAACATTAAGCCTTGTAGTTTCCCGTCCGCCAGAGGCGTGAGTTCCTCACGAGCCATGTTGTGAACCTCTCGAGGAGAAGGTTGTCTAGCTAGCATGGGTATTTTCAATATTTTAAGGGGCCAGGAACCGTGGGTGAGGTGACTCAGAGCCAAGGGACGGGTCGTTAGTTCAGAGCTCAACGTTTTAGGTCCTGGAGAGCTTGGGCCGTGGAGGGGCAGTGCCTCAAGATCCATCGCAGCGATGGACATATTATTTTTATTTTTTAGTTAGAAACCGTGGGTGAGGTGACTTGCGGCCAAGGATCGGGCCGTAAGTTCAGAGCTCCACACTTTAGGCCCTGTGGAGCTCAGGCCACGGAGGATCGGTGCCTCGCGAGCCGTCATTGCGGTGTATTTTGGACCAGGAGCCGTGGGTGAGGTAACTTGCGGCCGAGGAACGGGCTGTAAGTTCAGAGCTTGACACTTTAGGTCCTGGATATTTGGGCCGCCAGAGGGAAGTGCCCCACGAGCCACCCCGTAAGCCTCTCGAGGAGAGTACTGTTGGGCCCGTGCTAGCCCATGACTTCCTCGTGGAGGAGATCATGGGCATCACATGTTCTGGCGGTCCTGGCCGAGAACGGATACATCTTGTTCAGGTCGTGTTTCTAGTGCTGACTCATTTTGTTTATACAACATACGAGGGCCTCGAGCACCGGGAACCGTGGGTGAGGTGACTCATCGCCGGAGCTATTCCATAAGTTCAGAGATCGACACTTTAGGCCCCCAGCATCGACACGAGCTGTCAGGCGATAGGCACCATCCCATCCCATGCTCGCATATATAGTGGATATACGAGAACGTGGAAACCATATGGGAAGAAAGAAACATCCAGCAGAACGAATGAATTTGCAGAAAAGCAGACAGAAATCATCGACTACCGTAATTGTTTCCCCTCCCGAGGACCCTGCCCCTGAGGGGGTGAAAATGTATCACCCAGCAAAAAAGAGCGAGAGCTGAGAGTCACCTTGAGGGGGGTGAACCAGGTACCAGCGCACGTCGTTCCAAGATATGGGGACGCCTTTGGCCCCATGGTTTCCTTCGATAGGTCGATCCCCCGGTGCCATCATCACGCCCTTCCCCAGCCCCCGGGCCCTTCCCTGAAGCTACGGGTCTAGGGCCCTAGGGCGTCGGGGCCTGTTGTGCTTGTTTTTCTATTCACACCTCTTCTTGCTATCATACTGCTACCTTACTTCCCTGAGCTTGACGCACTCATTTGTGTTGTGGCCCAGCCACTGTTGGAAGGTGCAGTATAGGTGCGAGCCGGTCGAGTTTCTCGCTTCCTTTCGTGGGAGGCGCCGCTACCAACCTTCCCGGGCGCCTATCGGGGATTGTCTCCTCCTTCATGTCCAAGTATGCCGGCCCGATCTCGCCATGGGTGAATAGATCCTCGGCTTCCGCTTTGGTGCAGCAGTTGCCCACCGCAAAGAGCTTGTCCACCGTGGATAGGTTTTCTCCGTGGTGACCAATCCTGTTGAGCACTTGAGAATCGACGAAAGCCGCGATGACTTCCGCATCAGTGGCCTCGCTGACCCTGATAAGGCTTTGGTCAAAATGCTAAAGGTACTTGCGTAGGTTCTCTCCAGTCCTTTGACGCACCCTCCTAAGGTCCTTACATGTGTACACGGGTTCATACGCATCTCCGAAGTTTGCGACGAAGAGGCCATAGAGCTCGTACCATGAGCTGATGGATCCCTCGAGGAGGTTAAGCAGCCATGTGCACGCCTCCGGCCCTAGGCTCATGGGGAACCAGTTGGCAAGGACGCGCTCGTCTCCTCCGGCCGGCTCCACACTCGTAGTGTGTAGAGCTATAAAAACTCTGAGGGGTTGGTGGTGACGTCGTAGCACGGCAACATCTCTAGCTTGAACTTGGGCGGTCACAGCACTCAGCGGAGGTGCTTAGTGAGGGAGGGGTAGTTGGAGCTATGGGTCTCTATGCCACCGACCAGTGTCGCTCGGTTCTATAGGCTTGCAGCCGAGATGTCCTGGAGGGTCCAGGTCTCGCGAACCCACCGCCTGGCCAAGGTCACTTTCTCGTCCTCCGCCGAACGGACGACCTCCGCCCGACTTCGAATCTGCCCAGGGTACGCCGTGCTTGGTGGTTTTCCGCCATTCGAGCCCCCGGGCCCGCCGTGAAGGGGAGGGGGTGGAGGTGCTCCATAGTCTATGTCGCCTGGCTGCACTTCATACGCCACGGGATTGTCCTAGGCCACGAGGCGCGCCTGCCACTCCTCTCTTGCGTCCTCGGTGGGCGAGTAGCGGAGGAGCTCCTTCACCATGAGGCGAGCCGTTTTCCGGGAGAGCGGGGCCCGGGTCGGCGAGGTTCTTGAAGGAGAATTCCCCCACCTGTCTCCATGGAGGGACGTGGACGGGGATCATTATAGGCTCTGGAGCGGAACGAGGGTATGGGAGGCGGCATGGCGTAAGCCCCCGAGCCTCCCTACATGTTCTCGTCGAGAGCGGCTGTCGCGAGGCTTGCTGCGAGCAACTATGCTGGCGCATCCAGCCAAGATCCTCAGAACCACGCCTCATCCCCATACATGGTGCGCCAAATGTCAGAGATTTGTCCTGCGAAGGAACTAGGGTCCAACAATCCCTTGGTTCAAGCAGGGGCTGAACACGCGATTCCAAGGAAACCTGATGGCGGCAACAGCGGCAGAGAAAGCACACACAGAGAGGTGACATGGGGTTTTTAACGCAGGTTCGGGACCCTCGTGAGGAGGTAAAGCCCCTACTCCTGCTTGGTTTTATTGCTCGCGTGATTTTCGAGGGTACAATGGAGGATGAAAGTCTAGGGTTTTAGATCTCAAATATCGATCCCTGCTAAGGTAGGAGAAAGGCTCCTTATATAGGTGTGGCGCCCCGCAAAAACCACAACTAGAAAATCGCTGTGTTTTTGTGCTTTGCAACATCATGACCGCATGCTCATGTCATCATGCCACATTGCATTTGAGCATCACCATCATGCATCTGTTTACCCAAAAACTATTTTTTGAAAAGTCTAGTTTTTGTTTTCTAAATATCCCCTATCTTTATTCAAATACAAACACCGGTCTTCCTGATTATTTTGTTTCGTCTAAAAATGGTTTACAAAAGCCCCGTTTAAATAAATAAAAATTTCAAGTTGTTTTTAGGATGCAGCCCGCCAGGCCCGAAAGCCCAGCCGGCCACCTCCAAATAAAATCCTAGCCTAACCAAAACCCTATCTAGTTCCTCCCCTAACCCTAATCCCCACAGCCTACCTACCCCCTCCTTTTCCCGCCTCCCGCACGCCATCCACCACCTGCCCGGCCCACACCCCGCCTCCCCACTCACAGTGGTCGCCAGCCACCACCCCTCCACCTCACTCCCTCCACTCGCAGCGCGACACGTCACACCACTGACTCCACCTCCCCACCACCCTGCCCAGCTGGCCCTCCCACGTCACCTGCCAAGCCTACCGATCGGTCCATCCCCAGCCTCCACCTATCCTACTCGCCGCGTGGGCCCCACCTGGCGCGACCCCCACCACCCGACAACTCCCCACTCCGCCTCGATCCTATTGCCAACCACCGCCGCCTCCCTCGCTTCCTCCCGTGGCCGCCTACGCGAGCCTGCGCCGCCGCCTGGCCCTCTCCTCTCCTTCGGCCGTCCGGGCCCCTCGCCGGATCCCAGGCGCCGTCGCGCCCATTCCCAAGCCCCGGGCGCCTCTTCCCGGGTCGGCCCCGCCTGGAGCCGCCGCTCTCTCCCGCTGTAGCCGCGCCTCGCACGGCTGCCGTCCGCTCGAGCCCAGCACCGCTGGCTGCGCTCCTCCTTCGTCACCGGTCGCGAGCACCCTCACCATGAGCCCTCGCCTCCTCTGCCCCTTGCCGCGCCCCGGTCGCCGTCCGGTGTTTCGTCAACAGCGAGCCCGCCCAGAGCACCGTCGCTGTCTCTGCTCGATGCTGACAGCCATCGTGGTGGCCTCACTGCTCGCAGCCTCTGCGCCAGCCCCGCCTGCGACCCCCTCCGTTGTTCGGCCCCGCCAAGCTGTGCGCTGCCGGCCACTCCTTCTGTCGCCTGGGCCCGCATCCGCTCCAGCCTTGCTGCGCGCCCGTGCCGCCTCGGCCGCTGAAGCCCGGAGTCCCGCCTCTCTGCGCCGCAGCGTACGCCTTCCGCTCCATCACGAGCCTGCCCGACCCCACCCTATGTCGGCACCCTCGTGTTGCCGAGCACCGTGAAGCTTCCCTGTGTGTCAATTGAGAGCTCGCTTCCTCTGCTTTGGTTTGTACAACGTCACCGTCGGACCGTTTCTCTGACATGCTATTTTTTCCATGTGTGTCCAAGGTATGGCTCTGCAAAGAGCAGACAACATGAAGAGCGGCTGGTGCCAACATTTTATGAGCGTCTGCGGTCCCTATTTTGCGCCACTCGAAGATCCCCGGTACCGAAACCAAGTCTGCCTTCGGCATCCAAGCTGGAGACCCCAAGTTCTTGGTCACGGAACAGCGATCTCTCCCTCCTGAAAGCCGAAGACCAAACCTGAGCGCTTTTCTGACTTCTCGTCGATCCGGATATGAAGCCCCGACCTCGGGTGCACCGACATGGATCCGATGATCGAAGATCTTCTACACGGTTCCGAAACCTAGATCCCGGAGTCCGAAGACCGATCCCGCCGAACCCGAACCCCTCTGGAACCCCAAGACCTTCGCCCTAGATGTGTGACCCCTTTATCCGAGCCCTATTTTATAAATTGACATATATATGAATTGTTGCATGTCAATTGTACATGCTTGCATACATATTTTGCGGGTCCGGGTTGTATAGTCGATTCACCTAAATTAAATATGGAGACTATATGAGGGTTATTCTAGTCTTATATTGCCTCTATTTAAATTGGTGTAGCGAACCGATGCTATGTTTTGCCGTGTTAAGACAACATTTTAATTGCGGGGTATCTAAACAACCGGAACCTATTAATTAATCGTCGGGACCCCGGTTCCGCTTAATATTGCCTAATTGCACCGTATCTGTGCCATGACATGCATCATATCATAAGTATGCCGGATCTTCTGCCGTAGTATTAAATATTGCATCCGGTGTTTCTTCTAGTGTTTGCTTCTTCGCGGATTAGGCCGATGAGTTGATGCGAGTATCGACAAGTTCTTCAGATATGATCCGTCGGCAGTGTTTCCCAGGCGAGCATCTCTTTCCCCTTCTACCTATTTTGCATTTATAGTCTTTACTTCCTCCCGTTGATCTATTGCTATCCGTGTCTCGATGCTTTAGTGTCCCGTACCAGATATATCCCGTGCAGCCTCTATATTGCCTTGGACACCTCCTATTACCTATTGTTTGGCAGATAGCTGGCCTTGTGAGTCATAGTTGCTTGCTTATGTGTTGCTTCGCGTTGTTGTCGTTCCACCGTTGACGGCAAGTTGGCACATGATAAATGGTGGAGATGATCATGACTTTAAATACAACTATTAAAATGCTAGATATAACTAATGCAGAGGCATCGGTGGGCAATAGATGTTATTTGGTTCTTCCACGCTCACTTGTGTCCCGTAGGATCCCGAGTACTTGATACATGTTCCTTGACTATTCGCACATTCCACATCCGGGAGGCCTTATGGACCCCCCTGAGCCAGAGCTTGATTCATTTCTATTTCTTGGGGCCACAAAGTAGTTTGGGGCTTTATTACTATCCTGTACTTATGCCATGCTTTACCACTTTATTTAAGATTGTGCGTGGATCACCTGTACTGTTTTGAATCACGCCATGTTTTCGCGGTATCGACAAGCCCAGTCACACTTTCGGGTTCCTAGTCGTTTCTGTAGTCGTCATAAACCACAGGTCCGTTCCGGAGCCGACCAACTTCGTTGTGGGTAGCTTAGTGGGGTGGCCCCCTGAAATATTTTATGAATCCTGTGATCGCTTTGTCGTGAAAGCCTCGTTGGGTTTTGAGTTGGTTTTTCCGAGGTTGATCGAGTGTGTGTTGCTATTTGTGCACCCTCAGGTAAAACTTTCTGAAAGCCGTGTCCGCGGTTATGGACGACTTGGAGCACAGTATCTCGATCATAGACAAGCATAACTAAAGTAGTGCTATAAATTTGACTCAATATATCTGACTAGTAATCAGCTTCACTATAACGGAATGGATATTAAAAATGCCAACCACTGGTGGACCTGGGTTATTTTGTTATATCGGCCTAGTAAGTATTGCAACTCCAATGGAACGGGATAAAAGTGCCAACAAATCCTGGGTTTTGGGATTCCTCAGGACAATTATATCTGACTAGTAAATGCTACAACTATAACGGAATGAGTAAAACTGCCAACTGTGTGAGTTCCTTGGCCCGACTTCCTCGTTTGGTCTCGAGAGGGAAATACCAGGATGGGTATGTTTGGTGTTAGCATCAGGTAGGATCCGAATAGGTCTTTCTTATCTCTCTCTAATAGCCGACAGTGATACCGAGTCTCTATAGGTTGTTTAGTGCCGCCGCGCTACCGCTTCAGTCCACCATACCTATGTAGGCGAGAGCCGCCGAATTCTAACCTCGCTGTCTCGCCTCGATCGACGCCTCTTTTTTCCTTTGCCATTTTTCGGCAACCCATTTGTTTTAGCAGGTTTGAGATCGCCGTCGTTAGCAGGGTTAACCTTACCGCTTGGCACGGGCGGTTATGGACGCCATTGGTTATTCTTCAGGGCTCTTAGCCAAATTTGCATCTTGTCCGTACTCGGACACTGTATCGTTTTCAAGGTGATTTGGATCTTTGTATTGTATATCTGTATTCTTGACTCTTGGAGTCATGTTGTATATATATATCTGTTCTGTGGGTCCCATCGAGGACTGTTGTGTAATGGTATTACTTTGTTTTCCACCCGCACGAAAGTGCCTGGTGGGCGTCCTTGAATCGTTTCTATGCGGGTTTGGCGGAAAGGGCTAAAACTTGCATAGGGCCGATTCGAGGGTGTTACAATAGGGCGGCATCGGGCCTCTGCCCCCTAGTTACTGGCGAGAAGGGATACCACATTCCCGCACAATGGACATTGATCTACTTTGTCTTCATGCGGCCGCCAGCTAGCTGCTGCGTCATGATGGTGGTTGGTCGTCCTTCTGCTTTGCGTCATCACTCTTATCTTCTTCCACTGAAATGGTTGTGTCAAGCACTGCCTCTGCCCTGTGTCACCCGCCCACTCCTTTGTGCTTTGATTTCCCGGGTGGACCAGTCATCGCTTGGACCGACCGTTGGTGCGTCGTCTTGTTGGGCACACTAGGGACCAGTGATGCTCCCCCTTATAAGGCCTCACCAGGAGGCTTCTGTACCACACCGCGACCGGTTCAGCCACCTGTCGAGGCTCTAGCGCTTCGTTTCCCCCTCTCGAGGCTCACTTTCCTCGTGAGACCTCGGGAGGGTGCATTCAGTGGGCCTGGCGACTCGATGGGAAGGGGTACCCCCGGTGCCAATAGTCCAACAGGTGTTGTGATGCAATCTAAGAATGGAGGCCTTTTGCGCGGCGGCTGAGACCTCAAAATATATTGGCATCTTCACGAAAGTTGTAGGGTTTGACGAGACGGAGTCATTGTCACATGGTACGGGCGGATGGTATGGGTGGGCCCTTCCCGTACCAGTGGTCGTGACGGCTGCTAACGCCTGGAATTTGCTCCACAATTACTTGGTCATGTGGACTTCCTCAAAAACCTTCATTATGACTCCAGATTTTGCATAAAAAGCATGATTTCCTGCACAACACAAATCAAAGCAATGGTTTGCATACCTTTGCAATTATTAGTCATTAGTGGCAAGGATAGAGAGTTTCTTATCAATTGATTAACCAAAAACAATGTTTAAACACGGTGGAAGATGGATATTTTTGGAGCCATCAGAACCCCCTCTCAGTAGTTTATCTATGAGTTGTACAAGGCCTTGGAGTCGGTGTCCTTCTCCAAGTTCTCAAGACCCTCCCCAATTTTTTAGTCTCTCCTTGTCAAGGATTCTAGTAGTGATTGGTCTCTCCCCAAGGATTCTATTGGATTGGTTACTAGAACCAATGGGAGCAAATCGAATACTGTGTGTTTTGGCATGTGTTTGTATCTTTACCTTGCATTAGAGTTGTGTTCATCATGTACATCGGGTTTTACCTCACTTCCCACCTCAAATCCGTGAAGATCGAGTCACCCAAGGGACAATCCCACAAGGGACCCATAACAGTGTGTGTTTGTGTGTGTGTGTTGCTAGCTTGCTTGGTTACTTCTTGTGGATCAGATCAGATGAAAACTTGATCCCTTAGCTAGTTAATTACCTTTTTGCGATTTACCCTGGCTGGTGAAACTTTCCCCTAGCATATGATGTTATTTTGAGGCAATAAACTGCATAATAACAGATTCTACTTTCCCCTAATTACTTCTTAGTGATGAACATAAACTGTGCATTTCACTGTTAACTTCTGAGGGCACTAAACCATACTAACCCCCTCTTTCCCATTATTACTTGTTTTCTTTTCTTTTGTTTTTGCAGGGATCAGGATCAAGAAGAAGCTCAAGACTTTAGATAGAAAAGTAGGATATGATTTTATATTTTCTTTACTATTGTAATTTTTAATCCCTTTATTGTAAAGAACAATGTAACCTTGTATTATCCAATAAAGATATTCCTTATTCTTTATTATATTCTTTTCTTTTTGTTTGCTCCATTTGTACATTGTAATATTCAACAATTTTTATAAACTATTATTTGTGGAATACAATTACTTTTGTTATTAAATATTATTGAATTGTCTTATAGACAATTGTAAGGACTTATATTACATTAATTATTTATAACAATGTTACTTTTCTTTTTGTAACTTATATTAATATTGAATTCCTTGTGACTTGTAGATTATTTCACTATTGTTTTTATAAATAAGAATTACATTCTTTATTTCAAGTAGCATTCCTTTTTTTAATTGCTTTATTATCAGTAATTTAATTTCATTTTTTGTTTAAAATAAAATATTTTGTTTTGAATAATCCAACCTGAATTGTTTTCCCTCAAAACACCAAATTTTGCAAAGGTCATGTCGAAGTCCGTCGCACCTATCCTGACGTCTCCATCATAACAGGAGAAACCTTGATCCCTCTACACCTCTTTTAGTTTTGCGCAAAATTTCCCGGATTTTCTGATGCATGAATGCAATGCACACAACTATGGTATCTCTTTTTCTGACCTAAAACCCTAGTATGTTACAGATACACTGGACCCACTCAGTGAGATTGTATCCAATAGGTTGTAACCAAATGACTAGGTCATAGGGATACAGTATCACGGTAACAAGTTAAGTGGACTTGTCAGGAACAAAATCTATGATCAAATCTCGGATAAGTCATGTATCGAAGAAACAAAAATAATTGGACTCGGAGTTTATGGTTCAAGCGACAAAGCATCATGTAATGCATGGGGTTCATTATGGGCATTCTGGTCCCGCTATAGATCATTGATTGAGAGTGATCTCGATTATGTCTATACCATTTCCGAACCATGGGGTAACACACTTAAGGGTATTACGATATTCTGAGATGGACATGAAAGAATTGGGATCACAGATGGAAAGAAGAGAGAAAGCCAGAAGTGTTTCGGGTAAAGTCCAAAGTCATTTGGAGTGATCGAAAATGATATTTTGATCATGAGAAAATTTTAAATATGTTTTAATATTAATTATTGTAACTAATAATAAAATAAATTTTAAAAATATTTTTTATTGGGCAACCTCCGCTAATGGGCCAAATTTCTGAAGGGAAAAAGGGCCCAAGAGGGAGGCCACCCGGAGGGCAGCCGCCGCCGTCTAGGACCCATTGACCAGGCCCCTAGGGGCTACCACGTGGACAAGTGGGCGGGCTGGCGAGCGAGGTGGGTCCCATCCCGACCACAGCCACCGTGCGTCAGGCAACTAGGGCCCACCCGGGCCAATCGGCCTCCTTGGCCACGCACGCCACCCCTCCCCTCCTCCTTTAGTCCTACATTGCCAGCTGGCAATGTGAGGGTGCCTCCTTTTCCTCTATATAAAGAGGGGAATAGGTGATGGAAAATACACAATAAAATTGGGGAATTTCCTAAGGCCTTTTTCCTTACGAAATTGCTCCATCTCTCTCCGTTGAATCTCTCACGAGTGCGGTTCCAAGAACAACTGCATATGTGGGATACGACACTACCCGACACATCGTCGCGCTGCCCGATTCCGGTTCTAGAGGGTCTACTTCTGCATCCCGGCTGGATCAAGGAGAACGGGAATCATCGTCGGACACCGGACGTGTGCGAAACCATGGAGGTGCTGCCATTAGTGGCACCTGGGTCGTCCTGTAAGGACCATGAGCTGGCGTGCGAGGAGCTCCACGACCTTGAGGTCGGTTACGAGTTTGACTACTTCATCCATATTCCCCGCGGGACGTTAACCACTTTCGGTATACAAGGACATGTCACCGAAACCTCCATCCTTGTTACTACATAACTCATAGATAGATCCTAGCATTGGTGTTGTGATAACTAGAAAAAAAAATTCTTCTCACTAACGACGGTAGTTGTACGAGTATGGTACGGTGTCCCTAGTGTAGCTATGAGGCGGTGTACGGCCCTCTCGGAGCCAGGTCAGGCCCAAACATGGCTTGGTGTGCTTCTATTGTGGTGCCCAGATAACAACCACCTCTGACGGTGGAGGGCGGACCCCTCCAACAGGTTGCTGCCAGGCCTTACTAGACAGCTGAGTTGTTGCTAACCGAACCTGCCCGAATTGACGGCCCTACAATGTGTTTCTTTCCGTTACTTGGTCTTGAACTCACGGATGCCGAGGTGGCAGCCTCGAAATGTCGATCGCGCAGGTGGCTCTACGGCGGGCGACGTGGCGATGATGATTGTACTTTCCTTTGGTTCACTTGGGTGACAAGGAGCACACGACGGGGGGATCCTTGGTGGTGGCGTCACCTAGGAAATGTCATCTCCTAGATCGTGTATTGAACATCGGGCTTGGGGACAAGGCATAGACCAATGGTGGGCGTGGGCGATGGTTTTTTCGGACGAAATCCCCTCATTCAAACGCCAACGGCGACGATGCATGAAGGTGTTGTTACTCTCTTGGGTGTGGAGTTGTTGATACCTTTGCTATGTTAGGGCTTTGGGTGAAAACTCTTGACCGTCGGTCTCGGCGACGGCTGCGCGGCACGTCGTTACCCCTTGGGGGCGTCGTCATGGAGCTCTATCCCCCTCCGGTCTCATTCTTGTTGCCGGTGGCAAGCCTTGGTTTTTTCTGTGCTTTTTTGTTTATCTTTGATTTGCGTTGTAAGAGGTTCACATCATCACCTTGTATCGGTTTGATCATATGTGATTTTATTTATAAAGCAGGGCGAAAGCCTGTTTCAAGTTGATGCTTCAAACTAGACAGGCTTTATTTAACTAAAAATTTGAACACTGAAAAATGCTCCGCTCGTAACATTTTGTGTCATAGATGTGTTTTCAGTCTAAAGAATCATTTGTTCTATTGTTCCAGTACACACTAACCAATCTTTGTTCTAATATGTTCTGTATTGTTGAGTAATAGTGAATGATTGCACTATTGGTTTTTGACTAGCTATGTTGAACTGATGTTTCAGTTATGAAAATATTTGTCTTATCATTAGACACTGACACATGTACGAGCGGGTGTCGGTGAGCTCCAAAATGACGAGGTCATCCCTGGCATCTCGGGGTTGACTTAAGCATCATACTTCTTTTTCGGGTAAAAGGGGACTATATTACGCAATAGAGATTACAACGCGGTCAAGTTCTAGATCCTACGCAACACAATCAGGACCCAAACCCAACCACACTACAGTTCTTGACTCTGTCCTTGCAAAATTTGCGAGGCAGTGGCTAACCCTATTCTGCGAACGATCCACTTTTACAAAGGAAATAACTCTATTACTCTCACACATCAGGTGTCTAATCTCTGAAATCACTTGTTAGTGTTGAACGGTCGTGAGCTTTTGAGTTTACAGCTCCCACTAAATATGAGCAATCAGATTCAACCATGATCATTTTGTCAGACCGTTGTAGGGCAAGTCTCAATCCTTCCTCACAAGCTTTAGCTTCAGCCTCAAGAGGTCTTGGCAATTAAAAAGTTGGCGGCATGCCGAGAAAATAACATTGTCGTCTTCATCCCGAAGAACCATACCAGCCCCTGCTGATTCATCAGTCAACTTTACTGAGCCATCAAAATTGAGTTTAACACGACCTTAGGGAGATTTTACCCATTGCTTTTCAGGTGGTTTGGTCGACACAGCTACATGAGCAAGCTGATCACTAACCACACATGCTTTCCCCTTAATCAGCTCATCAGTAGTATGTATATTGAGGCCTCTGATCATTTTTACATAAGAGCACAAAAAACGTTGAGATCCAACCACCGCGGGGGGTGGTTTGGAATGAGTGACTTCATTACGAGCGAACCATGCCCGACATTAACTAGGAGGAAGTAATCAACCATCCTTGGGGAAATGGAATTCAATACCGACCTGTACCAAGTAGCTGAATTAACTTGAGTGTCAGCGTCTGATGGTAGGAACCAAAAGTCTCTCGTAGTTTTCCAAAGCTGGTACGCATGTGAGCATCTAAAAAGTGCATGCGCCACATCCTCAATCTCTACTCCACAAATAGAGCAGATACCTGTCACCTCCATGTCTCGTCCCTTCTTATTCTCTTCTGTAGCTAGAGCATTGTTTGCCGCTTTCCACGCAACACTTTAGGAGGAACAGGTGATATATGATCAAAGAATAATCGGACTATGTCATACGCACATGTTTTATGTGCACTAAGTTTTGTAAATGGTCTCTGAGATTTTTTTCATTTGTTTCACTGCCCTGCTAGCCATGGCCGGATTGTTCCCTAGGAACATGTTTTTTTCCTTTGTTGTTCCACTAGATGTCCTCCAAAAAAATATTTGGCATGGTTGTATGAATTTTGAGCATTCATATTTAGTGCATAAGCTAGTACTCTTGTTACTGCATTTCACAATTCAAACATAAATGGCCGGTTACCAACGAAGCAACAAGTAGGTTTTAGTTATATTTTTTCCGAAGATGTTTCATAAACTTGCTGTAGATTATTTGGTTTGGCGTACAGCCGTAAGATAAGAATATGGGCTACAAATGCAAATAGTTGAAGGCTCTTCAACATAAATGAAGGTTGAACATCACATGTACATATAGCAAGAAATATGCACCAGTTTTGTGCATGATTTGGTCGGTCAGGCCTCTGGCATGGACGTGGGAACCTGCTAAAAACTATCAAAATTACAGCTACAAGAGATCTCTTCCATGGCGAGATGCACCTCTTACAAAGCGTCATCAATCAATTGAAAAGAAAAAGATCTTGCGGTGTCACAAAGCCATATCGTCCAAGAAACCCTGTCCGCGGAGTGTCGGCGCTGCACCCAGCCACTTCCTGGCGCCACTCATCCAAAGCCTCATCAATGGCGAAGACCATCTCGTGGTAGTCCAGTTCGTCCAAGAAGGCCTCCTCGTACATCTCTCGCTGAGCCTGATCATCCAACAAAGCATGCCCATCCATAGCCTGATGATCTTCTTCAACCTTGCTAGCGCCGAGGATAGACGAATCATAGGCCGCCGCGTCGGTCTGTGACATCTCGTCGACGGCCTCCATGAGCTGGCGGATGAAGTCCTCAATGGTCTTGCGCGCGTACTCACTTATTTCCCCACAAGCCTCACCGGCCACGACCGCCATCATTGTCATGTCGATGGCCTCCTCGATCTCGAGCGCGAAGTCGCCCCTGGCTATGGCGTCCAGATCTAGGACATCTTTGGCCACCGCGCCCGCAATTGCCATCTTCACGACGGCCAATCTGAGCTCGGCGAGGGCGTGTAGGGCGTCTTCGTCGGCCTCTTCCGCCGCGATCTCGTCGAGGGCCTCCTCGAGCTTGCGGACGTAGGGGGTGAAGCCGGACTCCATGATCCACTCGCCGTCGGCCGCGTCCACTGATGCCATCGCGTTGGTAGCCTCGAAAACGATACGCTCGATTCTCGTACGAAATCGCCGCAAGAACCAAGGAAACGCTACGCTCAAGGTCTGATTGATTACCTCGTGTGGAAGTGAGAGAGATAGAGGAGGCAGCTACTAATATAGGCAGAGACCCCGGCGCCGTATGCATATGTGAACTGTGCACGTGTGGTGAGAGTCGGACAAGGAATACAGTTACGTATCGGAATTCGGAATTCGGAATGTGGACAACGTCGCACGCGAGCCCGTCCCCTTGCTTGCTTCCGGGTGGGACTCGGAGATAAGAAATTAATCGAGCGGGAAACTAAACAGGTTTCGACTGTTTGACCACTTGTGCTCGTACCTCGAACCTTTGGTTGTGTCTTGCTCCGGTGGAGCAAAAATGCCAAAGGAAATACGCCATATATGTCGATTGTCCAAATAAAAGCCTATAATATGCTTTTGCTACGGTTGTCCTGATTTTCCTATAGAATGTCTCGCTCTTAGTATATTTTACATATTGTACTTTCTTCGGTCTAAATTAATATTCTCAGATTTGTCTAGATACGTCCGAATCTATGTGATAATTTGGATCGGGGGAGTAGCAAAAAACTGGTTCGCTCAGAAAACAGAACAAAAAGACTATTCTAGTCGGAGACTATATAGCAAAACATTTGTGCCAATATATCAAAACTGATCTCGCTGGAGACCTTGTGGGAGACGTCGTAGCAAAAAGATTATTTTATTTTAGCAAAATAAGAAAACTTTTATAGCAA
Source organism: Avena insularis (assembly GCA_023614405.1). NCBI lineage: Eukaryota > Viridiplantae > Streptophyta > Magnoliopsida > Poales > Poaceae > Avena > Avena insularis. Next base: position 538,644,906 of record CM042686.1, read on the forward strand.
AATATCTATGTTATTGTAGCATCTGACGCCCCGTATAGCACCGACGGAGATCTTGTAGCACCGCCACCGTCGGCCATGCGTAGCAAAACCCAATGATGCTTGTAGCACAGTGGTTGGTGGCAAGTAGCAAAACCCGACGCCGCTTGCAGCACCGCTGCCGGCCGCGTGTGGCAAACCCCGAAGCCACACCTAGCACACCATCGACATGTGGTAGCAAATTCTGACGCCGCTTGTAGCAATCAAGGGTGAGAAGATAGGGATCATAGGGAGGCATCGTCCAGTGGATTTTTCCGGGATTCATCCTCGGCGGTGCTGGTTCCAGCAGGAGGACGCGCCGATGGCAGGAATGGTGGACAGGAACAAAGGAGACGGGGAGGTGGAGAGGATGGATTCAAGCTTGATGGGCAGTGCTCCGGGGGAAGGAGCATGGGCGCATGAGTAGTGGGGTGTGGAGCACTCGTTGCGGCGCCAGGAGGAGCAGGGGCCAATCGTCTATGGAGCCACAGAGAAGACGACGGGAAGCGAAATATGGGGATAAGATAGTGTGTGGGAACCACCATTGTGTGGCATGATAGAGAGACATGCATGTGTGAGTTGACCCAGACGAGCGGCTAGCAACCCGGGAGATCGAAAGTTTGCGATCCCCGAGGTGATGCATATTATTTCCCAATGGGCAAACAGTACGCAGAAAAATTGTGGTTTAAGAGCATATCCACACCCCCTCCTCCCGAACGGGTGGCCGGCAGTAGGTTTGTGGGGCACTGTCCAAACTGTCGGTAGTTTGGGGAGGTCGTCCAACACCGGCAGCCGCCAACGATCCCCCCCCCCCACACACACACAACAATCACGCGCCTAGAAAATACGAAACATAAACAAAATTCGTTCGAATTTAGGATGTTTTACATGATTAAAACAAACTTTGCACAAATTTAAACATAAAAATAGATACTAGGCGGTGACGCTAGGGTTTGTGTCGTGCAACCTACTCCTCATCGGAGAGGTTCGCCTAGTATGGCGCCTGCTAGAGGGCAGGGCCCCACTGCGACGCAGGCGGACGGATGGGTAGCGGCGGTGGCGAAGGCTACTAGAAGGGCAGAGGCGGTGGAGGTGTCGGCGCAGTGACGGAAGCTTACAGCGCCTGGAAGGTGTCGGCCCAGCGCGACTCTTCATCCAGGTCTCGTTGTGCCTCCGACTCGCGCCGGGCGATCTCAAAGGCCTCCTCCTTGGCGAGGCCCGGCAACATAAGGTCGACGATGTAGTCCACCTCCTGGTCGGCGCCGGCGACTGCCAGCTCCTCCGCCTAATTGATGAGCCCTTGCTTGTAGTTGCGCTCGTTCGGCCACTCCGGTGATCGCGGTCATGGCGCAGCGGAGGGGAAGAAGATGACACGAGCTCGGTGCGGCGGCTGCTTCCGTGTCGCAGCACGATGATGGGTGATGTCTACGCACTTCTATTCTTGTAGACAAATGTTGGGCCTCCAAGTGCAGAGGTTTGTAGAACGGCAGCAAGTTTTCCCTTAACTGGATCACCCAAGGTTTATCGAACTCAGGGAGGAAGTGGTCAAAGGTATTCCCTCTCAAGCAACCCTGCAATCAAGATACAAGAAGTCTCTTGTGTCCCTAACACACCCAATACACTTGTCAGGTGTATAGGTGCACTAGTTCGGCGAAGAGATAGTGAAATACAAGTGGTATGGATAATTATAAGTGGTAACGGTGATAGAAAATAACTTGATGGCGTGAAAAAGACTAAAGTAAAACTGAAATAAAGATGGAACCAAGCAAACATGTAATAGATCTAATTGCAAACGGTGTTTCAGTGCTTAGAAACAAGGCCTAGGGATCATACTTTCACTAGTGAACACTCTCATATAAATATCTTCTCTTTATGATACTACTCTTAACTACTCTCCGGTTGAACACTCTAATCGATGGTAGGGCTATAACAGCACACCTCAAAGTTCATCTTTCCCATCTAGAAAACCCCACATTGTCACCTTGAGTACTTGATGAGTCCAACAAACACCACAATTTCATAAATACATCTAACTCCAAATATAACTCATAACAAGTATTTGTAATCTCTAGCCTAAGTGCCACCATGGTGTGCACGCTATCACTTTCACACACATGGGGAGAGCAGAGATCTATTAAAGCACTTGAGTAGCAAGGTAGATCTATAGATTACAAGCTCATGATCTCAATAAGATCATGCATAGAGATAGATGAACACATAGCTACCGGTAGAACCCTTAGCCTCGAGAGAGAACTACTCCCTCTTCATCATGGGAATCAGCAACGGTGATGGAGATGGTGGTGGAGATCGATGGAGATGGCTCCGGGGGCACTTCCCCATCCCGATGTGGTGAATAGAGACTTTTGTCAAGGTTTGTGAACTTTTCGTGGATTTCTGATTGACTATCTAGGGTTTTGGTATCGGGAGGCTCTTATAGGCGAAAGAGGCAAGGTCGGTGGCCGGCCAGGGGGGCCACACCATGCCCTGGCGCGGCCTGGGCTGGCCCGCGCCAAGGGAGGGTGTGGCCACCTTGTGGCCCCTCTCCGACTCTCCTTCTGGCTCCGTGAGTCTTCTGGGAAAATAAGAACTTTGGCTTTTATCCGGTCCAATTCCGAGAATATTCATTTTCTGACTTTCCTGGAACCAAAAACAGCAGAAAACAGGCAACTGGCACTGTGGCATCTTGTTAATAGGTTAGTCTAAGAAATCATATGAAAAGTACTCCAAAGTTGGAACAAAACACAAGAAAGTAGATAAAACCAAGCATGAAACATCAAAAATTATAGATACATTTGCAATGTATCAACATCCCCAAGCTTAACTCCTGCTCGTCCTCGAGTAGGTAAGTGATAAAAAAGAAAGAATAATTTTTGAGGTGACATGCACCATCAAAGACTTGATCAAAGTATTTGTAAAACATTCGAAGCTGGGATCAAAGTACTTCAATCATAACATGAAAGACAAGGTTCTAGCAATAAGCCAAAGCAACTATGATGCAACATGAAAAGGCACAAACAAAAGATTCATGAATAACAATGTTTTGCAAGACGTTTGTTTGTTTCACATAAAGAAAACATAGCATAATAGTATTCAGCTTGTCCCTCATAGAGTAGCAAATATAAATGCATAGGACACCTTCAAAGTTCATAAGAGTGACTAGATACAAATAGTTTAAAACAAGCAATATCAAGTATGCATCAATCAACTAGTCTTGGAACAATGCACATAGAACTAAGAATGGCCACTATGCTCTCAAAGTAGATGCATAAAGGTAGAAGGTGGAGACTCAATATATAATGGTGGAAGAAGGGCCTTCATAGAAGGAAGCAGAGATTCAAGTTTCATAAAGAGATTCCAAAAATTATGGTACTTATAGCTTTCAGCTCTCATTGCCCCTATCATAAGCATCTTAAAGTGATTAAGGTCAAAGTGAACAAACTATGGTGTACATGCTTGACGAAGTATAAGTCAGAAATCTCATGTCCCTTGTATACGAGGGTCGCTCCTCATGCTACTCAAGTTTATTCACCGGTAAGTTCTTGTCATCGTAAGTACATGTGTATCATAGAGAACCGCCAAAGGGGTACCCCTTGCCCGATGATACGGAAGAATCCCCATATCAAGATGACAAGCCAAGCAGACAACGAGCATCTCAGCAATCTTCTTATTTACCATGGGAATATGGTGCTTTTTTCTCTCTTTCCTCTTTTCATAATCTCATTTTTTTTCTCTTTTTCTCTTTTTTTCTCAACATAGGACTCTTTTTTTATAAGAAGAGTGCTTCATAGACAGGTCATTATGGTTATGCTGCAGGTTTCCACCATGCCAGCATGGATTAGACTAGCGGCCCAGGTGTTTCTCTAACACATATACATAACTCCATGGACTTACAAGCTCCCCTTTCATTTCACACCGACGATATCCATATACAAAAGAGCATGATATCAACTAGGTACAAGTACCAAGTGCAATGTTGAAAGCATTCCCCATGAAAGCATGGTTCTGCTAATTCCCAACAAATAAGTGCAAGCATATACAACATAGACGACACAATGGCTCAAGTTTATTAAGGGCAAGAAAAGTAAAGTGTGCCATCAAGTTCGTGAGAGCTTTAATCACTAGTTTTCTCATAACAAGTTTAATTTGGAAGGTAAACAAAAGCATGAATATACTTGGAATAGCATAAGCTAGTAGGTAGGTATGGTGGACTCTTTGGAATAACTTGGTTTAGGGAGTTGGATGCATGAGTGGAACTCATACTTGGTTGTGGAGGCTAACAAAAGACTGGGAGCGACAAACTAAGAGAGCAATAATGGCCACAATCATGCAGAGCGACAAAACATCATTGATCAAAGCATAAAGTGATACTACAAGTTGAAAACTAAAGGATCATAAAGGCTATGGTGACTTGAGATAGTCATAACATGGTGTGAGCATGCCCCAAGTCATTCCAAATAAAGCATCAAAGGAGATTACCACTATACTATGCTTTAATATGCTAAAACAACGAATGATTCATCCAAGGCACATTAAGCAATCTCAATTGTTTATAACAAGTCATGCTATAGCAAATAATACTAAGCATAAAGCCAAAACAATATCAAGCATGGCATGACAAAGCATAGGCCACAGTCAAAAACAAGCTCTCTTTAACACTTAAGCATGAACTTTCCTACTCTTTCCCAAACCAAACCAAACTATTTAAAAACCAATGTATGAAAGAGGGGGTCCAACCAATTTATTCAGAAAACTAATAAAACCAAGCAAACTAAAAACCAAAACAAAAACAAAAAACAGGATGCTCCAAGAACAACACAACTGTGCATGAAACAATAAAAATGAAGCGTTTGAAAGAAACCTAGGATTTTTATTGATGATGAAGGGGATGCCTTGGGCATCCCCAAGCTTTGACGCTTGTATTTATTGGATATTTCTTGGGGTGACACGCGTGGCATCCCCAATCTTGAGATTTAGTCCATCCTTCATCTCATTACTCATTCCTTCCATACACCTGAAATTTTTCCTTTATACAAAACTTCACACAATCTTTATTAGCAACATTAGTGCACTCAAGATAATAAGTCTTTAGGTTCAGTTCTAACACCAATAAAAATTCCACTAAAACACTAGCTACTGTAGCAATTCCCTTAAAAAGCTCAATTCCCCAAAAGAACTCAAAAAAGGAACCAACAAGAAGCAAATGCAAATAATGGCAGAAATCTGTCAAAACAGAGCAGCAGGTAAAGACGAATTTTTAGAAGACCTTTTGTTGCTCAAATCAAAAAGTGTTGAACTAACGAAAGTTAGATAACAACCTGGTGCAGAAGCACAAAAATTCACGCCTCAAAAAGACGTTCAGAGATTTTACACGAATTTTTACGGTGAAGCACAGAAATCTGTTTCGGGACAGCAACTTTCCCAATCATTACTTCTCTCTCATTAGAGGTTACTCTTGGCATAAAAAGCAAATAAAAAGGATAAGGAGCAGTTATTACTGAAGCAATAACTTCCAAGGATCAACTAAAACTTTTGGGTTATCTCCCAATAAGTACTTTTCTTTAACGCCTTTAAGTTAGGCATGATAGTTTGAGAAGATGCTCACATAAGAAATATGAATTGAAGTAAAAGAGAGAATCAAGAAGCAAATTCAAAGCACATTTAAGTCTAACCCACTTCCTATGCATAGGAATCTTGTAAAGAAACAAGTCATGAAAGCACAAAGCAAAAAGCATAGTAAAGCAAAACAGGTGCAACTTCAAGACTTTCAACATAAAGAGGGGAAACATAACATTGTTGAGATACATAAAACCATGTTTCCCTCTCTCATAATAACTTTCAGTAGCATCATGAATGAAATTAAAAATATAACTATCACATGAAACATTCTTATCATGAGCCACATGCATAAAAGAATTAATACTGCCCACATAAACATAGTTATTCTTATTGATTGTAGTGGGAGAAAATTCAACAAAATAGCTATCATTATTATTTTCATCACCATAATCATCAAATATAGGAGGCATATTGTAATTAATTTCCTCCTCAATCGTTGGTGGACTGAAAATATCATATTCATCATTGTAATCATCATAAATTGGAGGTTTGGTATCATAATAAGCAATAGAATAGCTATCTTCTAAAGCTGGGGAACTAAAAAGATCATTTTCATAAAAACTAGCTTCCCCAAGCTTAGACTTTTCCATAGCATTAGCAATAATGGTGTCCAAAGAATTCATACTAACAAAATTGATATTAGCATGCAAATAAAGTTCCATAGGTTTTTAAATTTTCTCTTCAAACACTTCATGTCCTAACTCAAGATAAATACTATAAAGCTCTCTAATTTTTTTGTTGTTTTCCATTAAGCCTAACTAGTGAAAACAAGAAACAAAAAGACAAAATTGCAGAATCTAAAGGAAATAACTTCGAGCACTCACACTGGAGGATGTGAGTACCTTTTATCTTACCTCCCCGGCAAGGGCGCCAGAAAATAGGCGTTTGCCGTGGGAGGTTCTTCTTCTTTAATCCTCCGGTGTGAATACCTTTTACCTTACCTCCCCGGCAACGGTGCCAGAAAATAGCTTGATGTCTACGCACTTCTATTCTTGTAGACAGTTGTTGGGCCTCCAAGTGCAGAGGTTTATAGAACAGCAGCAAGTTTTCCCTTAAGTGGATCACCCAAGGTTTATCGAACTCAGGGAGGAAGTGGTCAAAGGTATTCCCTCTCAAGCAACCCTGCAATCAAGATACAAGAAGTCTCTTGTGTCCCCAACACACCCAATACAGTTGTTAGGTGTATAGGTGCACTAGTTCGGCGAAGAGATAGTGAAATACAAGTGGTATGGATAATTATAAGTAGTAACGGTGATAGAAAATAACTTGATGGCGTGGAAAAGACTAAAGTAAAACTGAAATAAAGATGGAACCAAGCAAACATGTAATAGATCTAATTGCAAACGGTGTTTCAGTGCTTAGAAACAAGGCCTAGGGATCATACTTTCACTAGTGAACACTCTCATATAAATATCTTCTCTTTATGATACTACTCTTAACTACTCTCCGGTTGAACACTCTAATCGATGGTAGGGCTATAACAGCACACCTCAAAGTTCATCTTTCCCATCTAGAAAACCCCACACTGTCACCTTGAGTACTAGATGAGTCCAACAAACACCACAATTGCATAAAGACATTCAACTCCAAATATAACTCATAACAAGTATTTGCAATCTCTAGCCTAAGTGCCACCATGGTGTGCACGCTGTCACTTTCACACACATGGGGAGAGCAGAGATCTATTAAAGCACTTGAGTAGCAAGGTAGATCTATAGATTACAAGCTCATGATCTCATTAAGATCATGCATAGAGAGAGATGAACACATAGCTACCGGTAGAACCCTTAGCCTCGAGAGAGAACTACTCCCTCTTCATCATGGGAATCAGCAACGGTGATGGAGATGGTGGTGGAGATCGATGGAGATGGCTCCGGGGGCACTTCCATGTCCCGACAGGCTGCCAGAACAGAGACTTTCTGTCCCCCGAATCTCCCCTTCGGTGGCGGAGGCGCTGCGGAACTTTTCGTGGATTTCCGATTGACTATCTAGGGTTTTGGTATCGGGAGGCTCTTATAGGTGAAAGAGGCAAGGTCGGTGGTCGGCCAGGGGGCCCACACCATGCCCTGGCGCGGCCTGGGCTGGCCCGTGCCAAGGGGGGTGGCCATCCTGTGGCCCCTCTCCGACTCTCCTTCTGGCTCCGTGAGTCTTTCGGGAAAATAAGAACTTTGGCTTTTATCCGGTCCAATTCCGAGAATATTCATTTTCTGACTTTCCTAGAACCAAAACAGCGAAAAGCAGTAACTGCATGTGGCATCTTGTTAATAGGGTAGTCCAAGAAATCATATGAAAAGTACTCCAAAGTTGGAACAAAACACAAGAAAGTAGATAAAACCAAGCATGGAACATCAAAAATTATAGATATATTTGCAATGTATCAATGGGGAGGAGAAGCTACAGGCACTAGAGCTAGCCCGGTCAGTCGCGACCTGCCGAAGAAGGTATGGCATCTAGAGAGGCCGTGGTGAGGACGGTGTCGATGTCCAGGACATCCTATTAGGTGTGGCAGTCGTCCTGATTGTAGGGACCGTCGTAGAGCACCACCTCGTTGTGCACGGCATCCTCGAGCTCCTGCATCAAGATGTCGGCCCAGTACTTATCGCCGTGCTAGTTAGAGTCCTATTGGTTGATGGCCGGAAGCAAGGAGATGTGGTGGGCGATGACCTTGTGCAGGTCGTCGCCTGCAGGCATGGGCGGGATGGCATTACCGTCATGGGAAATATTCCACCCTCCCGGTAGGCGCCGGTTCGGCGGCACGAGGAGGTTGGACTCGTAGAGGATTGTCGCCTCCTCTAGGGTGATGTTGTGCGACCTCGCACCGTTGCTCCTGCTGTCGCCAGCCTCGTGGTTGTTGCGTGGCATGGTGGCTCGCCGGGGTTTGGATAGGGAGGAGAGGGCGATGTAGGTTAAATGTGAGAGGAGTGTGCGACGGTGAGGAGCAGAAGGGTGCCTTATATTGGCGCCAGGGGTATGGTAGGTCGAATGGCCACCACGCCATTAACACCAGCTCATTCAGAGGCAATTCGTCAGGCATTGGCGTCTAGAACCGGCAAAGTCCTAGCGGGCACGTAGGGTAATGGCGCAGGGGCATTAATTTCTTTGACCAGTCGCTTTAGGTGCCTGCCATATGGGCCCGGCGTGGACGGACACGGCTCGTCCGACGTGTGTAGCACCCCGGTAAAACCACTACTAGAAAATCGCGTGTTGTTTTTATTTTCTGCATCATCATGACTGCATGCCACATTTCATTTGAGCATCATCATGTCATCATGCATGGTTTGCCTAAAACTATTTTCTAAAATCCTATTTTGTTTTCTAGATATCCCTGTCTTTATTTCAAATCAATTCCTGGTCTTTTCCGAATATTTTGTTTGCCTAAAAGATATTTGCAAAAGTGATTAAATGAAAGTAAATAAATAAAACTATTTTTCTACCAGGGAAGACAACCCAGCCGTTTAGGCCAAGCCACCTACTACCCGGCAGGTCCGGCCCAAACCCAAACCCTAGACTAAACCAGATCTAACCTAAACCCTAATCCTACCTAATCCAAACCCTAAGCCACCTACCCCACCTGTCGCAATGCACACAACAGCAGTAGCGCGCGCGGCACACCCAACACGCACATAGCGGCAGCAGCAGCCCGCTCACCCACTCGCCTACTCCTCACAGACACCGCTCGTGGACGTTTCAGATTCGCCCGCCGCGCTGCCCCCACGACGCGCGACCGCCACCCAACCCGCGGGGTCCCCTCTCCTCTCACGCATCTTCCTCATCCTATACCACATCGCCACTCCCTTGCTCGTCTCTGCCGTCGCCGCCTGCTAGTCCCCGATGGGATCCTCTCGCTCTGCTACCACCTCGTCCTCTGCTCCGGAGGCCAGCATTGACATTCTCCTCCTCGGCCTTGCCGTCGCCCCTCAGGCCGCTGCCGCCACCATCACGCTCTCCCCTCCCAGGCCCTTGGCCACCATGGTCGGCCTCGCCTCCCCATGGCCGCCCCCTCTAGGCCGCGCCACCAGGAGCTCCACCCACCGTCAGGACACAGGCGCCTGGCCGCTCGCCCAGCCCTCCCTCACGACCCGAGCCCTTTGCCCAGGCTCGCCGACTCCCCATTCTCTCGGCCGCCTTTGCGCCACGTACCTCTCCTCCTGCGCCGCCTCGGTCTCCTGTGTGCCGGCCGCCCGCATCGCGTATGCGTCGCCACCTCCTTCCTCTGACAGCCGTTGCTGCAAGGCTGACGCCAGAGATCCCCGCACTAGTGCCTCTTTGTGGCCCTGTGCATTCCCTGTAGTGTCTGTTGATGTGGACATAGTGTGGTATGGAGGTGTCGATGTTATGCTGCGGCTCGTGTTCGTGTCGTGTTGGTGTTGTGATGACAGGAGCGAGATAAGATGGGAGTACCCTGACGCCCAAGTTCGCCCCGGACAATGGTCGCTTACCAAGACCGGTTTGATGCCGATGGTTTTCGAAGGATGTACATGGTGCCACCCAAGACCTCCGTCACGAATAATATGTCCGCAAACCTGAAGACCCCGGCACGCCAAGATCTTCGTCCTTGAACGCCAAGTACTCCTACCTGGATCCGAAGACCGATCTCTCGAACCCTCGGAACCCCAAGATCGCCGAGTCCCCCCTAATGTGTGATCCGTACCTATCCCTATTTTATAAATGCTATATATATAATTGTTGCATATTAAATTGTTCATGTTGCATACATATTTTGTGGTTAGGGAACATTTAGTATTTTCACCTCATAATTAAATATGGAGATCATATGCGGGCTTTTCTAGTCTTATATTGGCTCCATTTAAATTTGTGTAGCGAACCGATGCTATGTTTTGTATTATTAATCCAACATCTAAAATGCGGGGTATCTACACAACATGAACCTTCTAACTGATTGTCGGGACCCTAGTTCCGCTTAATATTGCCTAATTGCATTGCATCTTTGCCATATCATGCAGCATGCCCGATCTTCTGCCGTAGTATTAAATAGTGCATCCGGTGTTTCTTTTAGTGCTTTGATTCTTCGCGGATTAGGCCGTTGAGTGGATGCGAGTATCGACAAGACCTTCGGATAATGAATCTCCAGCAATGTTTCCCAGGCAAGCAATCTCCCCTTTCTACCTATTTTGTATTTATAGTCTTTACTTCCTCCTATTGATCTATTGCTATCCATGTTGTGATGCTATAGATTCCGTACCCCTTTATATTTCCCTGCAGCCCCTATATTGCCATGGACACCTCCTATTGCCTGTTGCTTGATAGAATGTCGGCCTTGCGAGTCGTAGATGCTTGCTCAGGTGTTGTTGTGAGTTGTCGATGTTCCACAGTTGTTGGGAGGTTAGCACATGCTTAATGGTGGAGATGATCATGACTTTAATTTCAACTTGATAATAAAAATGCCAGGAATAGATATAACTAATGTAGAGGCATCGGTGGGCAATAGATGTTATTTGGCTCTTGCACGCTCACTTGTGTCCCGTAGGCCCCGGGTACTTGATACCTGTTCCTTGACTATTCGCACTATCCACATACGGGAGACTCTATGAATCCCCCTTTGTCTGAGCTTGGTTCACACTTTATTTCTTGGGGCCACAAACTAGTTTGGGGCTTTATTACTATCCTGTACTTATGCCACGCTTTACTGCTTTATTTATGATTGTGCGTGGAGCACCTGTACTATTTTGGATCGTGACACGTTTTCGCTGTATCGACAAGCCCAGTCACACTTTCGGGTTCCCAGTCGTTTATCGCCATCTACACAAACCATGGGTCCATCTTGGAGCCGGCCAACTTCCTTGCGGGTAGCTTAGTGGGGTGGCCCCCTGAAATGATTTATGAATCATATGAATGCTTTGTCGTGAGGCCTCGTTGATTTTTATTTGTTCTTCCCGAGGTTGATCGTGTGTGTGTTGCTATTTGTGCACCCCTGCAGGGTAAATCTTTCTGAAAGCCGTGTCCGCGGTTATGGACGACTTGGAGCACAGTTTCTCGATCATAGACAACCATAACTAAAGTAGTGCTATAAATTTGACTTTGACATGTCTAGTAATCAGATTCACTACAACGGAATGAGTAAATAAAAGTGCCAACAACTACTGGTTTTGGGAGGACTCATGCTATCTATATCTGACTAGTAAGTGTTGCAAATATAATGGAATAAATAAAACTGCCAACTGTGTGAGTTCCTCGGTTTGACTTCCTCATGTGGTCTCGAGGGGGAAATACCAGGATGGGTATGTTTTGGTGTTACTATCAGGTTGGATCCGAATAGGTCTTTCTTATCCCTCTCTAATAGCCGACAGTTGTATTGGGTCTCAATAGGTTGTATAGCGCATGCTTTGCTGCTACTTCAGTCCACCATACCCATGTAGGCGAGGACCGCCGAATTCTAGACTCGCCGGGTGCTGGCCTCAGTACTGACCGCTCTCTTTTTCCTTTGCCCTTTGTCGACGCCCCTTTTGTTTTTAGCAGGTTACCCTTCCGGCTTGGCCTGGGCAAGGTTATGGACACCATTGGTTATTCTTCAGGGCTCTTAGCCCCATTTGCTTCTTATCCGTACTCGGATGTGTATCGTATTCAAGGTGATTTGGATCTTTGTATTGTATATATGTATTCTTGACTCGTTGAGTCGCTGTTGTATATATATATATATATATATATATATATATATATGTTCTATGGGTTCCATCAGGAACTATTGTGTAATGATATTACTTTGTTTTCCACCCGCACGCAAGTGCCTGGTGGGCATCTTTGAATCGTTTCTATGCGGGTTTGGCTGGAATTGCTAAAACTTCCATAGGGCCGATTCGAGGGTGTTACAAAGTGGTATCAGAGCCCAGCAGTTGTGATACCCCACTGGTCCAGTCTGTAGGATAACCTAGCTAACGGCCGATGTAGAGTGTCAAAATTATTTTTGCAAATCGGTTGGATAGATCTTATTAGGTCTGCTTTTACTCCTTATCTTTATGCTCTTCTCGTCTTACCTTTGCGAGTTTTGAATCTGTTCTCTTATCTTTTCTTCGAGTCCAGGAATTCTCGTGGTTTGGTTTCTGTCGTACCTTCGGGGTTTCGGTTCTTTCCTTTTATAACGGTGGTGCGACAATCGTCAAGTCTACATCTCGCTTGTTGTACCCTTCATCCAATCTTTTTGTTCCTTGTACTCTTTATCGGTATCTACATCTTGACAGATATCCGTAACATTGAGAAAAACATATGAGAAGGCTAAGCAATGGTGAAGTTGGAGTATACCTTGAGCATGTGTTGTTCATGCCAACGGAACCATCACGAAACCTAATCATTGTGTCTTTTTATGCGATTTCTTTTGTATCTTCTGGTGGTTTCTAAAGAGACGACATCATCTACATTAGAAGAGCCTACAGCGATTATTTGTTTCTGAACATCGCTTGTAAAGATCTTCAGTCTGGATTCCGAGAGTGGTTGTATAATTCTTCTATTCGTGTACAGAGTAACGTTTTGAGTGCGGGATGGAGTAGCTACCATACCACTACTCTTATCATTCGCTCTTGTACATTGAATCGGTGGATTAAGCAATTTTACTCCTTCCACGGAAGTTAAAGGTGGCCTTACCTATCGAGACCTTTACCTTCCTCTTTGTTTCTCTGGAGTGTTCTCTCGGCGAACGGGAGCAACAACCTCTTGTTGGTGGTGTTGACAGTTTCAAGGCGGAGCAAGAATCTTTGTTAGTGGTGTCGCGAGGATCTATGGGAAGCAAGAAGAATCCAACCATCAACCTTCTCCCCCGTACCATGAGGCGGATCTCGAGGACGAGATCCATTGTTAGTGGTGTCGAATTGTAGCACCCTGGTAAAACCACTACTAGAAAATCGCGTGTTGTTTTTATTTTCTGCATCATCATGACCGCATGCTCATGTCATCATGCCACATTGCATTTGAGCATCGTCATGTCATCATGCATGGTTTGCCTATAACTATTTTCTAAAAGCCTATTTTGTTTTCTAGATATCCCCGTCTTTATTTCAAATCAATTCCTGGTCTTTTCTGGATATTTTGTTTGCCTAAAAGATATTTGCAAAAGTGATTAAATGAAAGTAAATAAATAAAACTATTTTTCTACCAGGGAAGACAACCCAGCCGTTTAGGCCAAGCCACCTACTACCCGGCAGGTCCGGGCCCAAACCCAAACCCTAGACTAAACCAGATCTAACCTAAACCCTAATCCTACCTAATCCAAACCCTAAGCCACCTACCCCACCCGCGCCACACACAACAGCAAGGCAGCAGCACACCAACACGCATGCGGGCAGCAACGCGTGCGCTTCGCCCGCTCGCCCAGCCTCCCGCGTACACCGCACATGACGCGTTTCTAGACGCAGTTTGCCCCGACCGCTGCCCCCCACCCCGACGTGCGGGATCCCCTCTCCTCTCACGCGTCTTCCTCATCCTATCCCACATCGCCGCTCCCTCGCTCCTCTCTGCCGCCACCGCCTGCCAGTCCCCGATGGGATCCTCTCGCTCCGCCGCCACCTCGTCCTCTACTCTGGAGGCCAGCATTGACATTCTCCTCCTCGACCTTGCCATCGCCCCCCAGGCCCCTGCCGCCACCATCTTGCTCTCCCCTCGCAGCCCCTTGGCCACCATGGTCGGCCTCACCTCCCCATGGTCACCCCCTCTAGGCCGCTCCACCTGGAGCTCCGCCCACCGTCAGGACCTGTAGCGTCGGCCGCCGCTCCGTCCGCCCGGCCCTCCCCTGTGACCCCGAGCCCGCCTGCCCGAGCTCGCTGACGCCCCATTCTCTCGGTCGCCTTTGCGCGCCCTGTACCTCTTCGCCTGCGCTGCCTCGGTCTCCTGTGCACCGGCCGCCCGCGTCGCATAGGCGCCGCCACCTCCTTCCTCTGACGGTCGTTGCTACAAGGCTGCTGCCAGAAATCCCCGCGCCAGTGCCTCTTCGTGGCCATGTGTGTTCCCTGTAGTGTTTGTTGATGTGGAGATAGTGTGGTGTGGAGGTGTTGATGTTATGCTGCGGCTCGTGTTCGTGTCGTGTTGGTGCTGCGATGACAGAAGCGAGATAAGATGGGAGTACCCTGACACCCAAGTTCGCCACCGACAATGGTCGCTTACCAAGACCGGCTCGATGCCGATGGTTTTCGAAGGATGTACATGGTGCCACCCAATACCTCTGTCACGAATAAGATGTCCACCAACCCGAAGACCCCGGCACACCAAGATCTTCGTCCTTGAACGCCAAGTACTCCTACCCGGATTCGAAGACCGATCCCTCGAACCCTCGGAACCCCAAGATCACCGAGTCCCCCCTAATGTGTGACCCCTACCTATCCCTATTTTATAAATGGTATATATAATTTTTGTATATTAAATTGTTCATGTTGCATACGTATTTTGTGGTTTGGGCGCATTTAGTCTTTTCACCTCATAATTAAATATTGAGATCATATGCGGGCTTTTCTAGTCTTAGATTGGCTCCATTTAAATTTGTGTAGCGAACCGATGCTATGCTTTGTCTTATTAATCCAACATTTAAAATGCGGGGTGTCTACACAACATGAACCTTCTAACTGATTGTCAGGGCCCTAGTTCCACTTAATATTGCCTAATTACATTGCATCTTTGTCATATCATGCATCATGCCCGATCTTCTGTCGTAGTATTAAATAGTGCATCCAGTGTTTCTTTTAGTGCTTTGGTTCTTCGTGGATTAGGCCGTTGAGTGGATGCGAGTATCGACAAGTCCTTCAGATAATGAATCTCCAACAATGTTTTCCAAGCGAGCAATCTCCCCCTTTCTACCTATTTTGCATTTATAGTCTTTACTTCCTCCTATTGATCTATTGCTATTCGTGTTGCGATACTATAGATTCCGTACCCCTTTATATTTCCATGAAGCCCCTATATTGCCATGGATACCTCCTATTGCCTGTTGCTTGATATAAAGTTGGTCTTGCGAGTCATAGATGCTTGCTCAGGTGTTGTTGTGAGTCGTCGATGTTTCACAGTTCTTGGGAGGTTAGCACATGCTTAATGGTGGAGATGATCATGACTTTAATTTCAACTTGATAATTAAAATGCTGGGAATAGATATAACTAATGCAGAGGCATCCGTGGGCAATAGATGTTATTTGGTTCTTCCACGCTCACTTGTGTCCCGTAGGCCCCGAGTACTTGATACATGTTCCTTGACTATTCGTATTATCCACATACGGGAGACTCTATGAATCCCCCTTTGTCTAAGCTTGATTCACACTTTATTTCTTGGGACCACAAACTAGTTTGGGGCTTTATTACTATCTTGTACTTATGCCATGCTTTACTGCTTTATTTATGATTGTGCGTGGAGCACCTGTACTGTTTTGGATCGTGACACGTTTTCGCTGTATCGACAAGCCCAGTCACACTTTCGGGTTCCCAGTCATTTACCGCCGTCTACACAAATCCTAGGTCCGTCTCGGAGCCGGCCAACTTCGTCGCGGGTAGCTTAGTGGGGTGGCCCCCTGAAATGATTTATGAATCATGTGAATGCTTTATCGTGAGGCCTCATTGATTTTTATTTTGTTCTTCCCGAGGTTGATCATGTGTGTGTTGCTATTTGTGCACCCCTGCAGGGTAAATCTTTCTGAAAGCCGTGTCCGTGGTTATGGATGACTTGGAGAATAGTTTCTCGATCATAGACAACCATAACTAAAGTAGTGCTATAAATTTGACTTTGACATGTCTAGTAATCAGATTCACTACAACGGAATGAGTAAATAAAAGTGCCAACAACTACTGGTTTTGGGAGGACTCGTGCTATCTATATCTGACTAGTAAGTGTTGCAAATATAATGGAATGAATAAAACTGCCAACTGTGTGAGTTCCTCGGTTTGACTTCCTCGTGTGGTCTCGAGGGGGAAATACCAGGATGGGTATGTTTTGGTGTTACTATCAGGTTGGATCCGAATAGGTCTTTCTTATCCCTCTCTAATAGCCGATAGTTGTATCGGGTCTCTATAGGTTGTATAGCGCATCCTTTGATGCCACTTCAGTCCACCATACCTATGTAGGCGAGGACCGCCGAATTTTAGACTCGTCGTGTGTTGGCCTCAGTACTGACCGCTCTCTTTTTCCTTTGCCCTTTGTCGATGCCCCTTCTGTTTTTAGCAGGTTTGAGATCGATGTCGTTAGCAGGGTTACCCTTCCGGCTTGGCCTAGGCAGGGTTATGGACGCCATTGGTTATTCTTTAGAGCTCTTATCCCCATTTGCTTCTTATCCGTACTCGGATGTGTATCGTATTCAAGGTGATTTGGATCTTTGTATTGTATATCTGTATTCTTGACTCGTTGAGTCGCTATTGTATATATATATGATCTGTGGGTTCCATCGGGAACTATTGTGTAATGATATTACTTCGTTTTCCACCCGCACGCAAGTGCCTGGTGGGCATCTTTGAATCGTTTCTATGCGGGTTTGGTGGGAATTGCTAAAACTTGCATAGGGCCGATTTGAGGGTGTTACAACGTGGCGCGGGTTGCCTCTTTTTGTTGTGTATCTCTTGTCCTCCTATTTCCAGAAAAATTGGTTTCGGGTCAATCGAAGTTTCCTAACTCAAGTTATTAACGTTTGAAGTTTGCCTTTTATTTAAAAAAGAAAAAGAAAAAGGGTTCCTGCTTCTAGGTCAGGCAGTACTACCGGATCCGGTACCGGCCGCCCCTGAGCGCTCCTCAGCCGTGTGGCCCGCCCGGTAGTGAACTGGCCCAGGACCGGCAGTACCGGCCCAAGCGGTGGTACCGCTGGCCAGGTCGGTACTACCGGGCCTGTCCAGCTTCTCCCGCCCATCTTCCACACGCTCGCTCGCCTCGCTTCGCTCGTAGGCTTCGCTGGCTCCTGCACCCACTGCTTGCTTGCGTCGCCTCGATCCCCTAGCATGCACGCTCGCTGGCTCCCGCGCTAGCTCGCTCGTCCACCGCGCAGCCGCCCGCGTTGACCGCGCTTAGCTCGCACGACCTGGCCACCTTGCTCGCATCGCCAGGATTGGGTCCGGTAGTACCGTCCCACTGTGGTACTACCAGCCCAGGCGGGATCTAGCCTCCCCAATGGGCTGATTTGGTTGGGCCCCTATTTATACCCCTTCTCTCTCCTTTTTATTTGGTTCTTCTTCCTCTTTTATCAAGCCTTTGCCCCATTTTGACCCCTCTTTGTGGTTGATTTCTTTTTTCCCCTCCAATGATTCTTGCACATATTTGAGAGGAAGATTGAGGATATCTAGATCTATATTTTTACCAAACCAAATCATCTCTTTGTGAGTGAATCTTTGGGATCTAGATCTTGGGAGATTTTGTGTTCTCCTTTGATTCTTTCACTCGTGTTCCCCTAATAGCTTTAGTAGCTTTGTTGGAACTTGAGAGTGAAGGATTGGAGCATATTTGTGGTGTTCTTGCCATTTGCATTAGGTGCATCGGTTTGATTTCTCTCCGGAGGATTTGGTTGGTGAAATCAAGATGTTTGTCCCTCTTGGCTTCTTGGAACCCTAGACGGTTGTGTGGCCTTTGTGGCGTGTTCTTGGGGCCTTCAATTAAGTTGTGAAGCTCTCCCCAAGATTGAGGCCTTGGTGGAGATTATTGGAAGCCTCCAATTAAGTTGTGAAGATTGCCCCAATCTTGTACGGATTTGGTAACCGCCCTCAAGTGTCCCATAGTGGAACGGGTGCTTGCCGTGTGGTGGGTGCTCGGGAGAATAGGGTGAGGCCTCTTGTGGCGTTGGTGGTCTTAGTACCGTCCATCCCTCCAACGAGACGTACTCCCTTCTTGGGAGGAACTCAGTAAAATATTGGCGTCCCCGCATGCCTCGGTTATCTCTATACCTGAGCTTTTTACTTATGCACTTTACTTTGTGATAGTCTTCGTGCTTGAAGTAATCTATTTCTATCACAGTGTTGCTTGTCTTGCTTAGCATAAGTTGTTGGTGCACGTAGGTGAACCATAGCATTTATAGGCTTTATGCTTGATAAAAGAAAATGTTAGTTTTATTCCGTCTTTGCTAAACCTTTCTCGTAAAAGTTTTTATCGCCTATTCACCCCCCCTCTAGGCGGCATCCGTGATCTTTCACCTACCCTCAAAATGGCAAGGCTGAACATGCTCTCCGCACAATTAATGATATAATTCGTACTCTCTTAATTCATTCATCCATGCCTCCGAAATTTTGGGCTGAGGCCCTACGCACCGCCACATATTTACTCAACATAAGACCAACTAAATCAAACCCACACACTACTCCTTATTTTTCTCTTTTTCGTTGTCACCCCGATTATTGTGAGCTACGTGTTTTTGGTTGCCTTTATTTTTAAAATATGTATGCCACATCCCCTACCAAATTAGCACCCCGGTCTATCTCTTGTGTTTTCCTCGGATACTCTGACGAACACAAGGGCTTTCATTGTCTCAACTTACTATCTGGCCGTATTCACATTTCTCGTCATGTCACGTTCGTAGAACACGTCTTTCCTTTTTCGCAATGCACACCATCTCCCGAACCCGAGTCCTCTACACCCCCTACCCGATGTGTCGTCCTACACCCTCTCCATGTCATTCCTGTCTCAGCCCAACCAACGCACAACCCTACCCCAAACCCTACCCCTACCACGACAGAAATTCACCCCCTTTTTGTGCCACGGCAGCATCCGATAACACCAGCCCCACGGCAACGCGCTTTGCTGTGGCAGCCGAAACGGCTCAAAACTCTGTCGCGGCAGACTTCTCTGCCACGCAACCCGAGCCTCCCTCCCCTTCGCCCGAGTCGTCCGCTGCGTCGGGCTCTGCCTCTTCATCCCCTTCACTCAATCCTCCAGCCGATGTCGTTCCTACTGCTAAATGATCATGTTATGCGTACTCGTGCAAAATCAGGATTTTGCTTACCCACTCAAAATCTTAATCTCAATGTTACTCCATCTTTCTCTCCCATCCCTAAAACTTACAAATCAGCTCTTCTCGATCCTCATTGGACTGCTGCTATGCATGAAGAATTCCAAGCTCTCATCGATAACAATACTTGGAAACTCGTTCCTCGTCCTCCAGGTGCAAATGTAGTTTCTAGAAAATGGGTTTTTCGTCAAAAATTTCATTCCGATGGTACTATCTCTCGTTATAAAGATCGTTACGTCTGTCGTGGTTTTCTCAACAACATGGTCTTGATTACGATGAATCTTTCTCTCCCGTTGTTAAACCTAGTACAATTCGAACAGTTTTTAGTCTTGTAGTTTCTTCGTCTTGGCCCATTCATCAACTTGATGTGAAAAATGTTTTACTTCATGGATCTCTAAACGAAACTGTTTACTATCAGCAACCTCTTGGTTTTGAAGATACAACTAATCCTAATCACGTCTGTCTTCTCAAAAATATCTATATGGTCTAAAGCAAGCTCCTCGTGCATGGTTCCAACGATTCTCTACCTTTATTATCACTATTCCCTAGGATTCTTCTCTTTTCTTCTAACACACTACCTCTCACGCATCCTATTTACTCTTATACATAGATGACATTGTCTTAACAGCCTCCACTCAGCATTTATCGATCACATCATTTCCTTACTTCGCTCTGAATTTTCCATGACTGATCTTGGTATACTTCATCACTTCTTAGAAATTGTTGTCACCCGTGATACCCATGGTCTTTTTCTATCTCAACGACAATATATTCTTGATCTTCTAACTAAATCAGGCATGCTTGACTGTCAACCGTCTAAAACCCCTATAGATACAACTACCAAACTTTCCTCCTTAGGTGATGTTTTTCCTGATGCCACTCTCTATCGTAGTATAACAAGTGCTCTTCAATATCTCACTCTCACTCATCTAGAAATTTCTTTTGCCGTTCAACAAGCCTGTCTCTACATGATCATCGCATTCCACATTATAATCATGTTAAATGTGTTCTTCGATATCTCAAAGGTACTATTGATCATGGTCTCTAGTTCTCCATATATATTCATCATCTCCAAACACTTTGATAGCATATTCCGATGCAGACTAGGTTGGTTGCCCGGATACTCGTCGATCCACATCTAGATACTGTGTTTTCTTGGTAACAACTTGATTTCATGGTCTTTGAAATGGCAGGTTACAGTTTCACGTTCGTCTACAGAAGCTGAGTACCATGCAGTGGCACATGTTGTCGCCAAAATGGTCTGGTTGCGTCAGCTTCTCTCAGATCTTTGTCGTCATGACTAGCAGGCTACTGTAGTTTATTGTGGTAACATTTCAGCTGTTTACATGTCCAGCAATCAAGTGCAGCATCGTCGGACAAAGCATATCGAGATCGACATCCATTTTGTTCGTGAAAAGGTGGCTTTGGGACAAGTTCGCGTTCTTCATGTTCCAACCACTGCTCAATTTGCAGATATCTTTACAAAGGGTCTTCCAACAGCATCATTTACCGACATTCGGTCCAGTCTCAACGTTGGTGAACCACGCGTTGACACTGCGGGGGATATTTATAAGTCGGTTTGGTTTTTGCTTGTAACATAAGTTAGGGTTTTTCCGGCCAGCCACCTATATATAGCCTTTGTAATCTCTCAAACAATATAAATTATTATGAGACAATTATATTCCTACAAATGGTTTAAGAGGTATTTTTGTTTCACTCATAGTCATGTACACGCGCGCGCACACATACACGCGCCATAACTATGTAAGACTGCGTGGAGCTCCAAAATGGGTGAAGGCATCACATTAATCTTGGTATTGACTGAAATATTGTCTTCCAATCAAAGAACAATCCGCCTTGGCGAGGCACGCAAGTTTTATGTGCACTATCTTGTGTTTATCATTTTTTGCACTAAGTTTTGTAAATGATCTCTGAGGTTTTTTCGTCAAAATTATCAAAATTACAGCTACATGTGGCATCTCTTCCCTGGCGAGAATGCATCTCTTGCAAATCGTCATCAATCAATTGAAAAGATCCTGCGGTGTCACAAAGCCATATCGTCCAAGATACCCTGTCCGCGGAGGTTCGGCGCTGCACCCAGCCGCTTCCTGGCGCAACTCTTCCAAAGCCTCATCAATGGCGAAGACCATCTCGTGGTAGTCCAGTTCGTCCAAGAAAGCCTCCTCGTAAATCTCTCGCTGAGCCTGATCATCCGACACAGCCTGCCCATCCGGATGATGATCTTCTTCAACCTCGTTGGCGCCCAAGACAGCGTCATTGGCCGCCGCGCCGGTCGCTGCCATCTCGTCGACGGCCTCAATTGGAAGAAGATCTTGTGGTGTCACAAAACCATATCGCCCAAGAAACCCTGTCCGCGGAAGGTCGGGGCTGCACCCAGCCGCTTCCTGGCGCAACTCATCCCGAGCCTCATCAATGGCGAAGACCATCTCGTGGTAGTCCAGTTCGTCCAAGAAGGCCTCCTCGAACATCTCTCGCTGAGCCTGATCGTCCAACAAAGCCTGCCCATCCATGGCATGATCTTCTTCAACCTCGCCAGCGCCCAAGACAGCCTCATCGGCCGCGCCGGTCACTGTCAGCTCGTGGACTGCTTCCGTGAGCTGGCGGGTGAATTCCTCAGTGGTCTTGCGCGCGTACTCACATGCTTCCCCACAAGCCTCACCGCCGGCCGCGACCGCCATCGTGATCATGTCGATGGCCTCCTCGATCTCGAGCGCGAAGTCGCCCCTGGCTATGGCGTCCAGATCTAGGACTTCTTTGGCCGCCTTGCCCGCAATTGCCATCTTCACAACGGCCACTTTGAGCTCGACGAGGGCGTCCAGGGCGTCTTCGTCGGTCTCCTCCGCCTCGATCTCGTCGAGGGCCTCCTCGAGCTCGCGGACGTAGGTGGTGAAGCCAGACTCCTCGATCACGTCGCCGTCGGCCACGTCCACTAATGTCGTCGCGTCGGCAGCCTCGAAAACCTTGCGGGCGAGCTCCTTGAAGGCTGTAGCCCCCATGTCGGCCATCGCCTCGTAAGTGTGTTCGCTTGTTCTCCTTGTATGAATTCGCCGCAAGAACCAAGGAACGCTACGCTCAAGTTGTGATTGATTACCTCGTGTGGAAGTGAGAGATCGGGGAAGAAGCAGCTGTTAATATAGGCAGAGTCCCCGCGGCGCCGCATGTGTCATCTGTGCACGTGTGGTGAGAGTCGGAGAAGGAATACAGTTTCGTATCGGAATTCGGAACGTGGACAACGTCGCACGCGAGCCCGTCTCCTTCCCTGCTTCCGGGTGGGACTCCGAGATTAGAAATCGAGCGGGAAAACTAAACAGGTTTCGACTGTTTGAGCACTCGTGGTCGTCGAACAGTCTTGGTCCGGTGGAGCAAGATGCCACACAACGCAGAAAAACGGTGGTGGTTTGTAACGATCGACCTAGAAAACTGCGATCGTTGTAAAACAATACTGTATTGTTGATTAGACACTACCCCGAAAAAGGAGATATGGCACGTTATATATAGAACACGTATGCGCTCTTACTTTTTTTTTTTGAAATTAAACCATGCAGAGTAATAATTATCTTTTTTTTTTTGAAATTAAACCATGCAGAGTAATAATTATCTTTTTTTTTTTGAAATTAAACCATGCAGAGTAATAATTATCAACGGCACTACCCAGGTCTATTCTTTTGCTAATGCCATTTTGCAGAGTTCAAAGCTTGAAGTACAGGTACCAACGGAAAACTATGTTCAGGAAAGGAAATGCAGTTTGCAACATGTACCCTCTTCTGAAGCAATTGAGGATGCAATTTTCTGTGATGCTGCTTGGAAATTAGAGCCGAACACAACCGAAGCTCCCGCCGGAATAGGTCTCTTTATCAGGTTGAAGCGCAACCCGCATTGCAAGCAATTATATGTTTCGGCTATGTCGCCGCCGGCATCATCTCCGTTACAGGCTGAAGCTTATGCTCTTGAGCTAGCCACAAAGCTAGCAGAAATCCTTCAACTACATGAGACCCAGTTCTATTCCGACTGCTCTGTTCTGGTGTCTACGATAGCCCCGAGTAATATCTCAACAACGCCGGGACATTGGATGATCAGGCCCATCCTTGCAAGAATTCAGGCGAGCAGTTCCTTTCAGGTCAACAAGGTTTCACATATTCACAGGAGTTTCAATGTAAAAGCAGATCACCAAGCTAGATTAGCAACTAGACTACAGTCCAGGAGCTTAACAATTACTAGATGCCTATGTTCACAGGCAGATACATGTCCAGCGAGGGACATTCTTGCTGTATCTTGCGTGAATCCCTTCACGCTGCTCTCTCTAAAATGTGCCTCAATTAATAAAATCCATATGTTCAAAAAAAAAAATACAAAGGGTTCCACCTAGACCTATTTGTAATTTTTATTACTTTTGGGCATATTTGTACTATTGTTGATGATTTCTAATAGATCGGTGGAATTTCATTAAAAAAAAGTGTGCCGACGTCCTCGCCCCTCCATACTGGTGCCTGATGGTCATTTTTTTCGAAATGGGGTGAGCCCCGGCCTCTACATCCTCAGATGCACACAGCCATCTTTATTGATCAAAAGCAAAAGTATCACAACAAAATCTCAAGCATCAGATAGGGTTGATACAAACAACAACCATCTGAAGAAAACATAGATATTGTGAGAGAGTATTGCCTACAAGAGCTAGTCATCTCTCAATCTACTAGAATGCCGACACGAAACCAGGTAGTAGATATCCTGTGCGACCATCACAAGACGGTTGCACCCAGAAGCCATCATATCCCGCTGGTGTTCTGGCAGCAAAAAAGCCCAAAGTTGAATCCAATGAGCCGCCATAGTAATAACCTGCAAGAAAGATTAAACCCGAGTCTTGTTAAAGATAATAGCATTGCGACATTTCCATATTGACCAACATAAAGCCGATACCCCTATACGTATACTAGCTTTATTAGTCTTATCCACCCCATTTAACCAATTCCTAAACATATTAGTGATATTAGTTGGAGGTGGGAGATTATAGGTAAAGTACACAATGCGCCAAATAATTTTGGCAAAAGGACATAACAGGAAAAGATGTTCAATAGTTTCGTCCTCATCACAAAAACAACACTTCTTACACCCATTCCATTTTCTACGCAAGAGATTATCTTTAGTTAGCAAGATCTTGTTGTTTAAAAACCACATAAAAATCTTTATTTTTAGTGGTATCTTAAGCTTCCACATATACTTTATAGGTAGTCTCTTATGATCATTCATGAGATCCTCGTACATTGATTTAACCGTAAATCTCCCATCTTCAGTTAAACCCCATTTAAATGTATCTGGTGCATCTGTTAAAGAAATTCGCATTAATCTCTGACAAAGATGCAACCATGCATCCCATTTGGTTCCAACCAAAACCCTCCTAAAACTAATATTAAGAGGATTATGTGATAAGACGTCATGTACAGAAACATGTTTGTGATGCAAAATATTATATAACGATGGATATTGTTGTGCCAAGGGGACCTCTCCTAGCCACACATCCTCCCAGAACCAAGCTACTCTACCATTTCCAACTATGAAAGACCCTTTGCTAAAGAAGCTATCCTTCACATGCATTAAGCCTTTCCAGAATGGAGAGTCAGTCGGTTTTGCTTGAACTTGTGCCAAAGTTTTGTTTCTCAAATACTTATTATGTAAAATCTCTTGCCAAACACCCTGTTCGGACAATAATCTATAGAGCCATTTACTAAGGAGACATTTGTTCTTTATCTCAAGAACCTCAATTCCCAATCCACCCTGGTCTTTGGGTCGACAAATAATATTCTACTTAGTCAACCTATATTTCTTCTTATGTTCCTTACTTTGCCAAAAGAATCTAGAACGAAAGAAATCTAATCGTTTTCTAACACCCTTAGGTATTTCAAGAAAGGATAACATAAACATTGGCATACTAGTAAGAACGGAGTTAATTAACACTAATCTATCTCCATAGGACAAAAGTTTTCCTTGCCAACACCCCAACTTTCCTTCGAAACGAGCTTCCACCGGACTCCACTCCGAATTTCTTAGCTTACGATAATGGATAGGTACCCGAAGGTATCTAAAGGGTAACTCGCCCGACTCACAACCGAAAATTTCTTTATATGTCTGCTCCTATTCCCTTGCTTTCCCGAAACAAAATACTTTACTTTTATGAAAATTGATTTTCAGCCCTGACAATTGTTCAAATATACACAATATTAATTTCATGTTTACCACTTTGAGGAGATCATGTTCCATAAATAAAATTGTATCATCTGTGTATTGTAAGATAGATAATCCACCATCCACTAGGTGAGGGACTACACCACTTACTTGGCCTTCCTCCTTAGCTCTCGCTATGAGGATGGCCAGCATATCTGCCACAATGTTGAAAAGAATGGGTGATAACGGGTCTCCCTGTCGAACCCCCTTTTTGGTCTGAAAGAAATGACCAATATCATCATTAACTCTGATCCCAACACTACCTCTCTGAATAAAGTTAGCAATCCAAGAGCACCATAGAGGATCAAAACCCTTCAAACGAAGAGCTTGTTGTAAGAACGGACATTTGACTTTATCATAAGCCTTTTCAAAATTGATTTTGAAAATCACACCGTCGAGTTTTTTCGTATGAAGCTCGTGGATTGTTTCATGTAGAACCACCACCCCTTCCAGTATATGCCTTCCTGGCATAAACGTCGTTTGAGTGGGACGAATCACCTTGTGAGCAATCACTAAGATGCAATTCGTAGCTACTTTAGTAAAAATCTTAAAACTTACATTTAAAAGACAGATGGGTCTATATTGCTGAATCTGAACCGCATTTTCTTTCTTTGGAAGGAGTGTAATGACCCCAAAGTTAAGCTTGTATAAAGGCAATTCTGACGTTTGCAGCTTTGCAAAGAGAGCCATCAAATCCCCCTTAATAACATTCCGGAATGTTTGATAAAATTCCGCAAGGAATCCATCAGGACCTGGAGCTTTATTATGCTCCATAGAAGAAATCGCTTCCAGCACCTCCTTCTCAGAAAACGCCGCCGTTAAAATCGAATGTTCAATCGACGACACCTGGGGGATATCAAGGTTCCTCTACTCCATTAGTGAAAAAGAATTAGGTTCCGGTTCCCCAAAAAGCCTCTTATAAAACTACAAAATAAAAGTTCGCAAATTATTATCACCCACGATCGTACCCTCGTCTTGTTCAAGCTGAAAACTTTTCTTCTTCCGATGTCTACCGTTGGCAATAAGATGAAAATATTTGGTATTATTTCCACTTTCCTGAATATGTTTTACTTTGGCTCGCTGAGCCCATTTGGTCTCCTCATCTCTCCTTAATTTTGACACTTGATCATTCGCTACCCGTAACTGTTGCCTCTCAGCTTCAGATAGGGCACATGATTCAGCCTTGATATCAACATTGTCAATAATAGCTAAAAGCCTCTCTTTTTCTTTCCTATACTTACCACTCTGATTTTTTGCCCAGCCCCGGAGAAAGCGTCTCAAATGCCTGATTTTATTCTGCCATCTCGCAATAGGTGAATCCCCATTGGATACCGCAGCCCACTCAGATGCCACCATCTCAAAAAAACAATCTTGGCGTAACCACGAGAGTTCAAAAGAGAATCTCAGATTGTTACCAATATGAGCCTTAATCCCTGAATCAATCAGAAGAGGAGTGTGATCGGAACCAAACCGCGTGAGTGCCCGAACCGTAACAAGCGGGAATTTTTGTTCCCACTCCACACTAGCTGGCACACGATCTAACTTTTCATAAGTAGGCGTCTCTCGGCGATTAGCCCACGTATATTGTCTCCCAGAGAGAGCAATCTCCCTTAAGTTTAGACTTTCAATGATCGCATTAAAAACAAACGGCCAGCGAGAATTGAAATTATCATTATTTTTTCCTCGTTTCTACGCAGGATGTTGAAATCTCTACCCACTAACAAAGGGAGTGTATCATTTTCACATATCCTAACCATCTCCGCCAAAAACTCCTGTTTATGGCTATCTTGAGCCGCCCCATATACAGGAATGAAAATCCACTCGAATCCATCATGCCGGCATTTTATAAACAATTTAACACAATAATCCCCAGTCTTAACTTTAGTAACTTGCAAATTCAATGAATTAATACCCACTAAAATTCCACCTGAACGTCCAAGAGGAGGAAGGCAAAACCATGCAAAATCCTCCCCGGATGACAGGTGTTGCAAAAACGGCACAGAGAAGTTTGATCTCAAAGTTTCTAATAAGGCAATGAAATCAAGCTTGTGTTCCTTAATCGTTTCAGCAGTGAAACGGTGTTTAGCTGGATCCCGAAAACCGTCACTATTCCAAATTAAACCTCTTAGTCCTTGCATTTAGAAAGTTTTCTTTACCCGTACTCTCGTCCCGCGCCTAACGCAAGAGTTATCAT
Source organism: Avena insularis (assembly GCA_023614405.1). Classification (NCBI taxonomy): domain Eukaryota; kingdom Viridiplantae; phylum Streptophyta; class Magnoliopsida; order Poales; family Poaceae; genus Avena; species Avena insularis. The sequence goes on from CM042686.1 coordinate 538,672,869, forward strand.
ATTGTCTTTTTTTATGTTTACGAGGTCGTCTGACCCCAAGGTCAGTCGCCTCACTAGCCTCTTCTACAGAATCCAGTTCTTCGGCAGCAAAGTCCTTGCATAAATTAGAGATTTTTGACACAAACAAATTCGCCGGCATACTCTCCTCTTTACCATAATCAGTGTTTCGTTGAAGAAGTGTCAAGGTTCTGCTAAATTCATTATCATGAATGATTCGGGTTGCAAGTTTTCTTTTTTCAGCCGTGTCCCCTAACAAAACCCCAATAGCATTTGCCTTTTCAAGAATTTCAACACTCGATAACGATAGAACCGAGAATTTAGAAATAGATGCAGTACCTTGTTCCCCATTACGATGTTGCGCCAACTCCGCTGCTCGCTCCAACTGTGTAGCATCAGCGTTTTGTTGAGACAAAATGCGATCACTCGATCGTAAAGAATTTGCCGAAGGAGATTGAATGCCACCAGAAGCAATTACCTCAGCGAGTGTCAGCGGGGATCTAACCACAAATTTTCCTTCATTCGAGTCCTGTCCTAGCATCAGAATGGACCCTCCATACTTGTGAACTGGTGACATCAATAAACTTTCATTAATTTCAGCCTCTAATGGAGTATCCGAGTCCCTAAATGTCGCCCCCGCCACCTTGTCTGGGATGCCAACATCTGAAAATGACGATGATGTCGTATCAAAAACAACAGCAGGAGCATGAGGTAAAGGTTTCACAGCCTCCACCTCTGCTACACCATTAGACGACAGACAATTATCATTAACCGAAATAGGTAGCATAGATCCCTGACCTTCCAGCGCCCCATGCAACTCTGCCTCCACCAAGTCAGTAGTAATGCAGGTTGACGCAACAGCCTGCTCACCCGAAAGATCGTAGTCATTAGACTGTGAACAAATCACATGTCCGGCCAAAATATCATAATTTAAAGAAATGGAATCAAACGGTACCCGAACATTAGTATTCGCAGGACCCGTCTCCTCAAAAACCATCTGCGTGCGATCATGAGCGTCACACGTAGGTAGCGCACCATCCAGCTCGTGTTTGCCCACCGCCGGTACCTGTACCGCATCCTTGATGGGAGGAAATATGAGAGGTAGCACAGGCTCCTGCTCACCCAACCGACAAAGATCATTAGACAAAAAATAACACATTTGTTGATTACGATCCTTGGGTAAAGACTTAAACGAAGAAAATACCTTATGATTATAAATAGCAAAAGCTCCCACATGAAATAATGGAGTTGTAGGCAGTTGTGCCTCCTTTACTCCACCACCGAAAGAACCCACACCCCTGGCGAATTGATCGGCAGAAGCACTCCCTTTAGATCCGGCCGAAGTATCCTCATACATCTTGGTCAAATTATTATTGTCTTTCCCCTCCTTCGCAGCATCCTCATCCCCATCTCCTTTACGATGAAAATCACTAGCATTCATCGCAACCCCATCATTGGCATTCGGTTGCTCAACCGAGAAGCTCAACCTAAAAAAACCTCTCTTAATCCAAATATCCAGATGTTTGGGTATAAGCTTCGGATCAACACAATGAATCTGTACCCTAACATAACCATGATGTCTCGTGAATGGCATATCCACCGCACATGTTTTGCCAAAGATAGATCCCAATCCCCATAATGCAAGAAAGTCTCTTCTCACATCCTTAGGGACCCCAGCTATTTGAACCCAAACCAGGGGTAAGGAGAAAATTGGTCCTCGATCACGCCCCACTCATCAAACTTCAAGAAAATTTGAGTATCTGGTATTTGATATTGTCTCAGATCTTTCATCCGCATTACTTCAGCCTTAGTAGGAAACTTAACCTTGTACACGTTCTTCTGGAACTCGGCCACCTCCCAAACATAATTATCTGACCGAACCAATTTCTTCAGTTGTTCAGTGATTTGAGCAATCGACAAAACTCCACCCTCTATAAAGGGGAATGTTCGTTTGCGGTACCAAAGTTGGTGGGTGAGCGCACCGCGGTACCCGAGTTGCCATCAATCGCGCGGAGGGGCCATAGTAGCTTCGCCAATTGTCCAGAAGGGCCAAATGGGGGTGAATACAAATCTAACGGCCAAATGATCGTTTGAACCAGACGAAAAACGGTTGAACTCAAATACCGCCGTTAGGTCAACTCTTCTTGGCCCGCCATGCAGTATTCCCCGTTATCTTTTGCGGTCGTGGACTATCTTACCCCTGCGTGGACCAGATCCTTGAGCGGACGAGATCTATTTCTTTGCTCTACTCTGGTCTTCTCCCCTGCTCCCCTCCCCATAACATTTTCTCAGCTCCGGCTGCTCGTCTCAGATCGGAGCTCGCACTTGCTCTAATTTGCGTCTCCACCATGTCCGGTCAACCTCCCACGCCTCTAATCGAAGCTCGCAGCCGTCGTCGTTGCATTGTCCGCTGTATCGGAGCTTCGCGTCCCCGGACTAATATCTCGCCTTTGGCTAGTCCTTCTCGCATGGAGGAGCGCGTCTCGTCGCGCGATCCAGGCCGGCGACCGGCCTCAGGAAGTTGCGTGCTGCCGCGCACCCCAGGCATGGTAGCCCTGGCACAGCAGTTCGACGACCACGCTCTCATGTCCACCATGCTGGGCGTCCGTCCCGCTGTGTCGCCGGCAGAGTTGCTGTCGGCTTTCAGGTCTCGTTTTGGGATCAGACGAAATGAGGTCAACATTGAGGTATGCGCGCCGCCATTCGATTTTTTCGTCCAGTTCGAGCACAGCTCAGACACCGCGTGTTCTGCATTCTTCCCGTTCTTTCGAGTGTTGCGGGGAGAAAATGAGCTTCATGCGTTGGCATCGCGCCTGTGGGTGGGACGATCGCTTGGGGCAGCTTCGTTTCTTCTCCAAACTCGGCTTTGACGGCCTCCCATTGGATGCTTGGGAGCCGGAGGCCCTCAAGCAGGTCGTCAATAGCCTTGGCGGCGAGCTGGTGGAAATCGTGCCACCGAGCGATAGATGGGTCATCGAGGTAAAGGCGTGGCTGAAAGATCCTGACACCGTTCCTAAGATGTACGAGGTGCAGATTCCAAGCGAGGCGAAGCGACTTTCACGGAAGCACCCGGTCATCATCCACCTGGAGGAGGTTCTGGACTCGGTACATGGCATTCAGGGCCCCGAATAGGCTGCCAGAAAGCGCCCTCGTCGGCTTCAGTGTTGGCCTGGAAGGATCGATGGCACAGGACCGCCACCATTTCACGACGAGGCACACAGTTTCGGTGGGGGGACCGGGCTTGGACAAGCTGGTGGTTCTGATTTCCCTCAAGTGAAGACGGAGCTCTAGTGAATTTCCATGGTATGTGTGGCTAATGAATTTGTAGTATGGAGAGCGTAGAAGAAAGTTAGCATCGACTAAAAATGTGTAATAGTTTGAATCGATGTAGTACGTGTGTGTAATAGTTTGAAGTAGTATGTGTGTGTAATAGTTTGAATCGATGTAGTATGTGTGGGTAATGAATTTGATGTAGTTTGTGTGCGTGTAATAGTTTGAATCGATGTAGTTGAACACCGTGCTTTATAATTTCTGTGCATAACCAAGGACAACCTCATGACAAGAGGGTGGTCTGGCAATGAGCAATGTCAATTCTGTGGAAGAAAAATGTAGTCCATCTCCTCTTCAAGTATTCCCTCCGTTTCAAAATATAAGATGTTTTAGTTTTTTGAATGGTGCGTATTTAGACATCTTTTAGTGATGGTGCTTTCTAAACCTAGATAAACCTACATACTAAAAGGGGACTAGATACACTTCATTCACAAAGCTAAAATATCTTATATTTTAAAACGGAGGGAGTACAAGGTAGCTACATTTGTAACACGTTGAATGCTTACGGACCATTTTGGCAAACACAAGACAAAGGAAAAAATGGTTTCTGACCTGACAATGAGCATAAAATCTGTAGTCTAGGATAAAAAGATGTCAGTTAACTGGATTGAACCACGACTAGTAATTGAAGGAAATAGGTATTTGATAGTATTTGCTTACAATAGTAGTACTTTCATACAAAAGTGTCTTATACCTGCACAAAAGTGGGCTAAACTTCCTACTAGTTTATAGAACAATTCGTCAGCATTTCATCTACAAAAGCCATTCTTCAGTCTGAACTTAACTATTCTACACTGAAGAAACTACAGATCTCCACTAGAAAAATTGGCTGGCCAATTGCCTTGAGAGGACATAAGTTCTTTGATCATTTAACCCAAACTGATCTATTGCCTTCCCGCCAAACTACAAGAAATCGGCATCGTTCATGCACGAGCGATTTGTGTGCGCCAGTCCCTGTTCAGTTGGACCATCCGCGCCGCCGCAACGAGTTCTTCGAAACTGAAATTCCACATCTCCTTCTCGGGATCGTAGGTCCGTGTGAACTCGAACCTAAATTCCGGGGCTGAGCTGATGCCCGCCGCCGGCTCCGGCTGTCGAACAATCCAGCATGCTGAGTGTAGACGCTTGGTCGCCGCCACGGTATAGCCTTCGACGGTGCGTAGGATGGAGCATCTTTGCCGCAGACGGCGTGCTCCCAGCCTACCCCACTAAGGTAAGGTAGTCCGCACCGAAGCGTGGACGCGAGAGTTCCTAGACCTTGGCCCTGCCCTGTTCGAGGGTCTGTACCCTCGGCGGCGGCATGCTCTCATGAACAATTTGATACGTACCTTGTTCCCATTACCTAGAGCATGTCGTAATGCCGCCGCGCGATTTCTCCACATCGCTCTCTTGGCCCTGCTTGCCGCATCTGGCGCCGACGACGGCGCAGTCGCCGCCGCGGCCGATTCGGCACATTCGGAGAAATCATCCGCCTGGCAGGGCAATGAGAGACCGGCCTTAAAGTAGAGCTTCATGGCCTGCCTTAGAGGGGCTAAACACCCCAGTTTTGGCGGCTGTCGCGGCGGCGACGGCTTAGGTGGGGCCATGTTACCCTAGTTGGTGCGGCGCGGAGGAGATGCGCAAGGTGAACTGTGGTTAGTCGGAGAAGGAGAGTGAAAGACTGACAGTAGGTTTGGACGAAGGGAACACGTGAAAATAACCATTTCCCATTTTCTTAGAGGGTAATAATTCGACACTCGTTGCATTAACAGTTCAATCTTTATTTCCCTTCTCAGCATAAGAGTGCGAACGTATTAAAAAGATCGGTCGTGGCTATCCACCTCATTGGGCAATGTACCAGGACAGGTAGGAGACGGGACCGGGTTTCATTTTAGAAATGTTGACGACTGTGCCCTTATGTTTATACGATATTATTTATATGCCACCATGTACCTTCGAGTGTAGCAACACCATCAGAAACAGGGGATAGCGACGTGGCGTGTTTTATTTTTTTTAAAGGGCATCAGAAACAGGGGATGCCGACGTGGCATGTTTTTTGACTGGCGGGCCCGCCCCTCCACCTTCGACGGCGCGCGTCCTAGGTTCGAGGGGTGGTGCCGCCCACCAACACATTATTATGCAATTTTCCATGTGGGACCTGAATTCCGGCGCTGAGCTGATGCCCGTGTCGAACACAGAGAATTCTGAAAGAACTACTAAAAATAAATACTTTAAATTCTGGAAGTACTAAATTTAAATACATTACAATTTTGTCTGAAAGGTAATACGCATTCTGATCATCAAAATAATATAAATACAGTACAGATTTCTACTTCGAAAAATAGACCTAAAAATGCTAGCAAATAACCTAGGATGAATATATGATTCATTCTCCCCTATATATTTAAATTTGGCGGCTCGCGTCGCAACACATGTTCAGAGAACTCTCTCCGTCTGCAGTGTGCTGCCAGTATCTCGTAAAGAGGGTAAGGCCTCAGTGTATGTTCCAGACTTAAGCCATACATTACCATTGTTGGTTCCTCTTCCCAGGCTTGAACCTCATGATTGTACAGTCTGATAAAATTCATGTAGTATATGCAACCGGGTTTGACTGTGGGGTGTAACCTGGTGTCAATGGAGATAGACCGATTGCAACCAACAAAGAGGGCACGACTTCCAATGTCGCCGACGGCCTCGAGAGAGCGGTTCTCCGTGTCTACCCGATACAACACCGGTTGCCCTTTGGCGAAATCCCCGTTCAACACAAGAAGCAGATCACCATCTGACTCCACAAGGTAAAATTTGTAGGTTCCGCGTACCTGTTCAAAGACTGGGGCCGAAATTATTTTGGCCATCGTGACAGTGCTCGCATGGTACTCTAACTGGATGTTGGTCGACAAGATGTCTCCATTCTCAAGTAATGCATATACTTCCCCTCGGAATGTCGTCATGCAGACCAGAAGCGTATCAGGAGGTGGCGAATACAATCCTTCTCCAAATGATCCATTGATTTGCCCCGTTGGGGTGCTCTCATCGGCCCATGCAATATGATCTGGATAATCAGTGCAAACGAACACCATCGTCGGGGACTTCGTCACGACGACAGATTGCAGAAGATCAGATGGTATGTGTGCTTGAAACTCAGTGTTAGAATTGTGAGTGATTGGGTTCAGAAGCCGAATCTGGTACGGCGCCACCTCTGAGCAAGCACGATGATGCCACGAGAAACACCGACGAAGTAGAATCTTTTGGAAGAAGAGGGCATCAGTTAGCACTAAGATGTTTACAATGCAAAATACCAATAAATATCGGATGTGAATGTGAACCTGAGATGGACGTCCATTAGATTTGTCCTGAAGCAACGACCAGTGGCGAGGTTGAGGAAGGTGAAGTCGCCAATGTCTGGAAGTGTGTTATCTATCATGATCCAGTTGTTGAGATGGAATTCGGGCACCTTTAAAGTGCGGCACCAATCGGTGCAGACTTCCTGACAAGCAGCATAGGTGTCGACGTACTCCTCTTTCTCCAGTAAATAGTCGGCGATCTTGCGAAGTGGGTCGGCCGGGAGATCGGCCCAGTTCCTCTTCATCCGGCTACTGGCCATGGCTTACGCGCGGGAATGTTTTGATCGAGGAAGAAAGAAGAACTACCACCGCGAGGAGAAGAAGAAGAGGATAACAGACAAGAGAGATGAAGCGGAACTGCCACTGCGAGGAGACGATGAGACGGGGGAGAAGAAGCGGAACTGCCAATTCAAGTTTGGATCAACGGGCTTTTTTCCGGAACTAGCGCGTGGACCAGCCATGCACTGCATGCAAGTTTTGATCAAACAGACTGACATGTGGGACCTGCTAAAAATTCCGTGAAGCGCTCCCCGTGCATAGTGCGCTGACAGGTGGCATGTTTTCTGACAGGCGGGCCCGCCTCCTCCACCCACGACGGCGCGCGTCCCAGGTTCGAGGGCTGGTGCCGCCCACCAACACGCTATTGTGCAATTTTCCATGCTTTGTCGCAACCAGCTCCGCTCTGCTCCTCTCCTCTACTCCTGCCGTCGCCACTCCGCTCAGTCGTGCACCGCTCTCGTCGTCCCCTTGGGCCATCGTCCTCCCGCCCTCCCCTCCCTGCCCTGTCTCCTTGCCGCCTCCCACCGCCCAGGCGCGTCTAGAAACGAAAACCGAGAGTCGGCCATTAGGTTAGGGGCCCAACGACGCTGGTGATCCGGATCCCGCTCGGAGATGGATCCTGCGAGGCTTGAGAGCACGGATATGGGTCCTGCACGGCTGGAGAGCACGGAATCTCCTTCATGTCCAGAGAGCATAGAGGACAACAAAACGGGAGGAGAGGTAGCGGGGTGCAGAGCCTTAGAGGTATGGAGCCCGGAGAAGGTGCCGTGTGTCCACATTGAAAGGTAAGAACTGTGATTCCTTATCTGCATACCCCAATTAGCGTTTATAGTCCCGTGGTGATGCCAAGGATATGGGTTGGTAACCGCAGGACGTCTGTACAACTTGTCCTTGAGCATGATGCTTTGTCAAGCGAGCATGAAGGCACTGAAACGTGTGGCGGTGCGGATGATGATGAGAAAGCATATCCAGACGTGGTCAATTCGATAGGATGGAGAGTAGGGAATATTTGGTTGATTCAAACTTTGAGCCTGACTATGGGACTGATGAGGAAGAGGAATGTGAAGATGTGGAGATGGGATGTAGATACGATGACGAAGACGTGGACAGGCCAGTGATACACTTTGTCAGGGACAATCCTACAATTGATGAGGGGATTGTCTTTGATAATGTGGAGGACTGCAAATATGAAGTTGCAACCTATGCAATCAGAGTTGGGTTCGAATTTATCATTGAAAAGAGCGACCAAAAGAGATTTAGGGTGCACTGTAGGGAAAGTAATGTGTGTAAATGGAGATTACATGCATCTCCAATGCGGGGTGGACACCCATTTCAGGTTGCAATAGCTACATTTAGTTTCAGTCTTTCTCATATTTATTCTGCTGATAACTAGCTCTAAATTATTTGGATTCTTATCGAATGCATATCAAAGTAAACACGAAGGAACACAACTGCCCTAATACTTCTTTAAGTGGTAAAATTAGACCGGTGACTACCAAGTGGATTGCTGCCATCAGACTTTGATCGGGTGAGGCAGGATCATAACGTTGGACCAGCTGAACTCAGAGAAAAGATTAGCAAAAAGTTTAACGTTCTGATTCCTTATCAAAGAGTCTTTGATGGGAAGGAGATGGCTCTAGAATTCATTCAAGGCAAGTGGAATGACAGTTTTCATATGTTGTATAGTTTCAAAGCTCGGTAGAGAAAACATCACCTGGTAGTGTTGTTGACATCGATTACGAGGTTGTGAAAGGGAGAGAGGTCTCGAGGGGGGTCAGGTATAAGCAGGCAGATAAGATATGCTTCAGGAGATGTTTTGTCTGCCTGAAGGCATGCTGGAAGGGGTTCCTAGACGGCTGCAGGCCATACTTGGCAATAGGCGCAACTTATTTAACAAGGAAGTTCAGGGGACATGTTGCTTCTGCTTGTGCTTTGGACGCGCATAATTGGCTTCTACCCATAGCTTATGCTGTTCTTGAGGGTGAATCAAATGAAAGCTGGACATGGTTCATGCAGAGACTACGGGAAGTAATTGGTCACCCTGGAGGCTTGGTGATACACACCGGTGCATCCGAGGGTCTTGAGAATGTTGTTGATGCTGTGTTTCCTAGGGTTGAGCATAGGGAATGCATGCGACACCTTGCTACTAACTTCACGAAGAAAATCGAAGGAAATATCTTTGAAGAGGACTTGTGGCGATCAGCATACACATACATCCCAAGCACGCATGCTACTTACTTGCAGAACATGTATGTAGTTCCAAAGGTGAAAAAATACCTTGAGGAACATCACACCAAGCTATGGGCCAGAAGCAAGTTTGGTGAGTTAAGCAAGGTGGATTTTGTATGCAATAATTTGGTAGAGAGTTTCAATGATAAGATTTCGGGCATGAAGACACTTCGAATTGTTATTTTATTGGATGCAATAAGATAGTGCATAATGGTGAAGATAGATTTAAGGCAAAGAATTTGTGCAAGAAATTTTTTAGGCCATAAAATAGTTCCAAAGGTGGTTATGTTACTGAATGCAAGAACCAGGGCAATGAGAACGATAAAGATGAGGGTGGTCAGAAGTTCCAGAACATTGGCTGAGGTTTATGCAGAATACAAGCGTGGAAGTGAACGGAGGTACACTGTAGACATTGGAAACAAGACTTGTTCATGGAGGCAGTGGCAGATTACTGGTATGCCATGTCACCATGCAATTTACTTCATCTTAAAGCTTAGAGGTAACGGAGCTTAAATAGAGAACTATGTCGACAACTATTTCTCCGTGGACAAGTTTGCTACAACTTATGCAGAAAACGTACCACCTATGGCCGATGAAAATGATTGGGAGATTGTCGATCCAGGGTTCAAACTTCAACCACCAGTTCTTAGGAGGCCACCTAGAAGGCCTAGAAAGCTAAGGATCGTAGCCTCCACCGATAAAGGTCCAAGGCTTGGTGCTAGGAAAAGGAAATGCGGACGTTGTGGCGGATTCGGCCATATCAAGAGGTTGTGCAAAAACCCAGTTACACATGCTATTGTCCCTGTTCACACCCCGGTGGCAGAAAATGAGGCTTCTCAGCCAGAACTGGTGGCAGAGCAGCACGAAGACGGTGATGAACACTCGGAGGAAAACATACGTAAGCAGCCAATTTATGAATAAGTGGAGGTGCCGGTGAGAAAAGGGTGTGAAAAGAAACAAAAGGGTAAGCGAACAGGCAGGAAAGGGCAAATAATGGAGGTGTATTAGAATATGAAGAAGTTGCAATCGTGATTGAGGATGTTCTTGAGGATATTTCGGCTAACTGTAGGAGAAATAATAAATCCCTGTCAATTTCATCTTTGTACGATTCTCCGGATGAAAGGTAAGCTTAAAAATTGTTTTATTTGCCATTTTATCATTTTTTTATCCTCATCAACTGATGCTTAATGCAGCGTGGGCTAGCAGACTAATAAGAGGAGCAGAAAGATGCGGGCACAGTAACGTCCTATGTTGAATTGTATCATTGAAACTAAACTAGCCGTGTCGTTTTTATTTATATCTGGCGCGTGCAACATGTCTGTGATGGGGTCATGTGGACCAGATTATATTTTTTTGAAATATTATTACATTAATTTTTTACCTGCGTTTGGATGCGTCTACTAGTTCTCATCTCCCTTGCATTCCCATCTCCTCTAGCGCACTCCATAATTATGGTTGTACCATCAAGTAGCAGAGTCGGCGTATTGTCCCATCAGGTGTGAACGCAATGACTTTGTTTGTTTAGAATTTGACGACTTTTGATTAGTTTGAAAGACAGAGAAATCTAAAACATGTATCTAGACATGTTTTGGGTATAGACACATTTATTTAATATCTAAAAAAACTAAGTCAGTTATATACGGGTGAGTAGTACACTATTACAACACGCTCGATCCCTTCTCCTCAGGCGCACTCCAAATTACGGTTGTGCCATCAAGTGCTGGGAGCAGAGTCAGCGTATTATCCCATCAGATATGCCAGGGAACACGCGAACTTTATTTTCAGGATCGGACGAGTTTCGATCGACAAGTTTCAAAGACAAAGACAACTAAAACATGGCCAACATATATAGATTATGACGATAATCGACCATGACTCGGGTTACCCAGATCCAAAGAGCGCATTAAGATACCGTACATAGATTTAATTTATGCTTAAGTGGCCCTAATCGACTATGACGCTCCTGTAGTCTCCATCATTAACGACGTTGTCCGCGTCGCCGCCAGCCTCCTCCGTGTCGGAATCGATGCCGACGTTCCCGGCAGCGTTCCTCCTCCTCATGGATTCTTCACGGCGTGCTGCATCGATAATGGTGGAGGTCGTACGCCAGGCACTGCCCAGAAGCGTTGCCTCCCTTCGGGGTTACGCAGATCCGGGTGGATCTCCCGCCGGTGGGTTCCGCACAGCTCAATCAACGCAGCCCGCTCCTTCTTGAACAGCTTTCACCAGTACACGCTTGTACGCGAGTACCGCGCCATTGCCCTCTTCCGCTCCGACAGCTAGTGGCAGCGCTCCTCGATCTGCCTCACCAACGCGTTGTCACGCAAGAGCGGCGCGACAGGAACCCCGGCGTAGCTGAGCTCGAATCCGGCCGGAAGCCTCGCTAACGGCGGCGCGAGTATGCCGTAGAGGGCGAACATCTAAGCCTCGTGCAAGCTGAGTTTGGGCCTCTCCCTCTCCATGGCGATGAAGGAACACGATCTGATTTTCGGCCCCGAGGTTAAGGGGATAAAGGCAAGGACGTAGGCCCAGCGTAGTTTCCATGGCCAATCAGTTCGCAGAACAGACTTCTCGCGGATCGCCCTCGCGAAGTACATCACTATCGTCCACGCACCCCGATCCAACGGCGCCTAACAATCGGGGATCGGGTCTTCTATAAGCCCAGAGCAGTTGCTGGTTAGTTCTGCATCCCGATTGTTTGTGGCCAACGACGGTAGTTGAAAATAATACACATTTCAATGACACTGGTGGATCCATAGGTGGTATGTGAAAAGAACACACATGCAAAATGACTCTGGTTGTTGTTACTAAAAAGAACACACATGCAATGACACTGGTGGATCCATGGGTGGATTGTGAAAAGAGCACACATGCAATGACACTGGTGGATCCATATGTGGGATGTGAAAAGAACACACATGCAATGACTCTTGTTGTTGTTAGTGAAAAGAACACACATGCAATGACACTGGTGGATCCATGTGTGGTCTCTGAAGAGAGCACACATTTCAATGACTCTTGTTGTTGTTACTAAAAAGAACACACATGCAGTGACACTGGTGGATCCATGGGTGGATTGTGAAAAGAGCACACATGCAATGACACTGGTGGATCCATGTGTGGTATGTGAAAAGAACACACATGCAATGACTCTGGTTGTTGTTAGTGAAAAGAACACACATGCAATAACACTGGTGGATCCATGTGTGGTCTCTGAAGAGAGCACACATTTCAATGAGTCTTGTTGTTGTTAGTAAAAAGAACACACATGCAATGACACTGGTGGATCCATGTGTGGTCTCTAAAGAGAACACACATGCAATGACACTGGTGGATCCATAGGTGGATTGTGAAGAGAACACACATGCAATGACACTGGTGGATCCATAGGTGGTATGTGAAAAGAACACACATGCAAAATGACTGGTTGTTGTTACTAAAAAGAACAGACATGCAATAACACTAGTGGATCCATGTGTGGTCTCTGTAGAGAACACACATTTCAATCACACTGGTGGATCCATATGTGGTATGTGAAAAGAACACACCTGCAATGACTCTGGTTGTTGTTAGTGAAAAGAACACACATGCAATGACAATGGTGGATCCATAGGTGGTATGTGAGAAGAACACACATGCAAAATGACTCTGGTTGTTGTTACTAAAAAGAACGCACATGCAATGACACTGGTGGATCCATAGGTAGATTGTGAAATGAACACACATGCAATGACACTGGTGGATCCATAGGTGGTATGTAAGAAGAACACACGTTTCAATGACTCTGGTTGTTGTTACTAAAAAGAATACACATGCAATGACACTAGTGGATCCATAGGTGGTATGTGACGAGATCACACATGCAAAATGACTCTGGTTGTTACTAAAAAGAACACACATGCAAAATGACACTAGTTTGATCCATGTGTGGATTGTGAAAATAATACACATTTCAATAACACTTGTGGATCCATAGGTGGTATGTGAAAAGAACACACATGCAAAATGACTCTGATTGTTACTAAAAAGAACACACATGCAATGAGACTGGTGGATCCATGGGTGGATTGTGAAAAGAGCACACATGCAATGACACTGGTGGATCCATATGTGGTATGTGAAAAGAACACACATGCAATGACTCTGGTCGTTGTTAGTGAAAAGAACACACATGCAATGACACTGGTGGATCCATGTGTGGTCTCTGAAGAGAGCACACATTTCAATGACTCTTGTTGTTGTTAGTAAACAGAACACACATGCAATGACACTGGTGGATCCATGTGTGGTCTCTGAAGAGAACACACATGCAATGACACTGGTTGTTGTTACTAAAAAGAACACATATGCAATGACACTGGTGGATCTATAGGAGGATTGTGAAGAGAACACACATGCAATGACACTGGTGGATCCATAGGTGGTATGTGAAAAGAACACACATGCAAAATGACTCTGGTTGTTACTAAAAAGATCACACATGCAATGACACCGGTGGATCCATGTGTGCTCTCTGTAGAGAACACGCATTTCAATGACAATGGTGGACCCATAGGTGGATTGTGAAGAGAACACACATGCAATGACACTGGCTGTTAGTGAAAAGAACACACATGCAATGACACTGGTGGATCCATAGGTGGTATGTGAGAAGAACACGCATGCAAAATGACTTTGGTTGTTGTTACTAAAAAGAACACACATGCAATGACACTGGTGGATCCATAGGTGGATTGTGAAATGAACACACATGCAATGACACTGGTGGAATCCATGGGTGGATTGTGAAAAGAAAACACATGCAATGACTCTGGTTGTTGTTACTAAAAAGAACACACATGCAATGACACTGGTGGATCCATAGGTGGTATGTGAAGAGATCACACATGCAAAATGACTCTGGTTGTTGTTACTAAAAAGAACACACATGCAATGACACTAGTGGATCCATGGGTGGATTGTGAAATGAACACACATTTCAATGACACTGGTGGATTCATAGGTGGTATGTGAAAAGAACACACATGCGAAATGACTCTGGTTGTTGTTACTAAAAGGAACACACATGCAATGACACTGGTGGATCCATGGGTGGATTGTGAAAAGAGCACACATGCAATGACACTGGTGGATCCATACGTGATATGTGAAAAGAACACACATGCACTGACTCTGGTTGTTGTTAGTGAAAAGAACACACATGCAATGACACTAGTGGATCCATGTGTGGTCTCTGAAGAGAGCACATATTTCAATGACTCTTTTTGTTGTTAGTAAAAAGAACACACATGCAATGACACTGGTGGATCCATGTGTGGTCTCTAAAGAAAGCACACATTTCAATGACTCTTGTTGTTGTTAGTAAAAAGAACACACATGCAATGACACTGGTGGATCCAGGTGTGGTCTCTAAAGAGAGCACACATTTCAATGACTCTTATTGTCTTTAGTAAAAATTACACACATGCAATGACACTGGTGGATCCATGTGTGGTCTCTTAAGAGAACACACATGCAATGACACTGGTTGTTGTTACTAAAAAGAACACACATGCAATGACACTGGTGGATGCATAGCTGGATCGTGAAGAGAACACACATGCAATGACACTGGTGGATCCATAGGTGGTATGTGAGAAGAACACACATTTCAATGACCCTGGTTGTTGTTACTAAAAAGAACACACATGCAATGACACTGGTGGATCCATAGGTTGTATGTGAAGAGATCACACATGCAAAATGACTCATGCGGATCCATATGTGGTATGTGAAAAGAACACACATGCAATGACTCTGGTTGTTGCTAGTGAAAAGAACACACATGCAATGACACTGGTGGATCCATGTGTGGTCTCTACAGAGAGCACACATTTCAATGACTCTTGTTGTTGTTAGTAAAAAGAACACACATGCAATGACTCTGGTTGTTGTTAGTGAAAAGAACACACATGCAATGACACTGGTGGATCTATGTGTGGTCTCTGAAGAGAGCACACATTTCAAAGACTCTTGTTGTTGTTAGTAAAAAGTACACACATGTAATGACACTGGTGGATCCATGTGTGGTCTCTGAAGAGAGCACACATGCAATGACACTGGTTGTTGTTACTAAAAAGAACACACATGCAATGACACTGGTGGATCCATAGGTGGATTGCGAAGAGAACACACATGCAATGACACTGGTGGATCCATAGGTGGTATGTGAAAAGAACACACATTTCAATGACTCTGGTTGTTGTTACTAAAAAGAACACACATGCAATGACACTTGTTGATGCATAGGTGGTATGTGAAGAGATCACACATGCAAAATGACTCTGGTTGTTGTTACTAAAAAGAACACACATGCAATGACACTGGTGGATCCATGGGTGGATTGTGAAATGAACACACATTTCAATGACACTAGTGGATTCATAGGTGGTATGTGAAAAGAACACACATGCAAAATGACTCTGGTTGAAAAAACACACATGCAATGACACTGGTGGATCCATAGGTGGTATATGAAGAGATCACACATGCAAAATGACTCTGGTTATTGTTACTAAAAAGAACACACATGCAATGACACTGGTGGATCCATGGGTGGATTGTGAAAAGAACACACATGCAATGACACTGGTGGATCTATATGTGGTTTGTGAAAAGAACACAAATGCAAAATGACTCTGGTTGTCATTACTAAAAAGAACACACATGCAATGACACTGGTGGATCCATAGGTGGATGGTGAAGAGAACACACATGCAATGACACTGGTGATCCATATGTGGTATGTGAAAAGAACACACATGCAATGACTCTGGTGGATCCATGTGTGGTCTCTGAAGAGAACACACATGCAATGACACTGGTTGTTGTTACTAAAAAGAACACACATGCAATAACACTGGTGGATCCATAGGTGGTATGTGAGAAGAACAGACATGCAAAATGACTCTGGTTGTTGTTACTAAAAAGAACACACACGCAATGACACTGGTGGATCCATAGGTGGATTATGAAATGAACACACATGCAATGACACTGGTGGATCCATAGGTGGTATGTGAGAATAACACACATTTCAATGACTCTGGTTGTTGTTACTAAAAAGAACACACATGCAATGACACTGGTGGATCCATAGGTGGTATGTGAAGAGATCACACATGCAGAATGACTCTGGTAGTTGTTAGTGAAATGAACACACATGCAATGACACTGGTGGATCCATAAGTGGTATGTGAGAAGAACACACATTTGAATGACTCTGGTTGTTGTTAGGAAAAAGACCACACATGCAATGACTCTTGTGGATCCATATGTTGTATGTGAAGAGATCACACATGCAAAATGACTCATGTGCATCCATATGTGGTATGTGAAAAGAACACACATGCAATGACTCTGGTTGTTGTTAGTGAAAAGAACACACATGCAATGACACTAGTGGATCCATGTGTGGTCTCTGAAGAAAGCACACATTTCAATGACTGTTATTGTCTTTAGTAAAAAGAACACACATGCAATAACACTGGTGGATCCATAGGTGGTATGTGAGAAGAACACACATGCAAAATAACTCTGGTTGTTGTTACTAAAAAGAACACACATGCAATGACACTGGTGAATCCATAGGTGGATTATGAAATGAACACACATGCAATGACACTGGTGGCTCCATAGGTGGTATGTAAGAATAACACACATTTCAATGACTCTGGTTGTTGTTACTAAAAAGAACACACATGCAATGACACTGGTCGATCCATTGGTGGTATGTGAAGAGATCACACATGCAAAATGACTCTGGTAGTTGTTAGTGAAATGAACACACATGCAATGACACTGGTGGATCCATAGGTGGTATGTGAGAAGAACTCACATTTGAATGACTCTGGTTGTTGTTAGTAAAAAGAACACACATGCAATGACACTGGTGGATCCATATGTTGTATGTGAAGAGATCACACATGCAAAATGACTCTGGTGCATCCATATGTGGTATGTGAAAAGAACACACATGCAATGACTCTGGTTGTTGTTAGTGAAAAGAACACACATGCAATGACACTAGTGGATCCATGTGTGGTCTCTGAAGAAAGCACACATTTCAATGACTGTTATTGTCTTTAGTAAAAAGAACACACATGCAATAACACTGGTGGATCCATAGGTGGTATGTGAGAAGAACACACATGCAAAATAACTCTGGTTGTTGTTACTAAAAAGAACACACATGCAATGACACTGGTGAATCCATAGGTGGATTATGAAATGAACACACATGCAATGACACTGGTGGCTCCATAGGTGGTATGTAAGAATAACACACATTTCAATGACTCTGGTTGTTGTTACTAAAAAGAACACACATGCAATGACACTGGTCGATCCATTGGTGGTATGTGAAGAGATCACACATGCAAAATGACTCTGGTAGTTGTTAGTGAAATGAACACACATGCAATGACACTGGTGGATCCATAGGTGGTATGTGAGAAGAACTCACATTTCAATGACTCTGGTTGTTGTTACTAAAAAGAATACACATGCAATGACACTGGTGGATCCATAGGTGGTATGGGAAGAGATCACACATGCAAAATGACTCTGGTGCATCCTTATGTGGTATGTGAAAAGAACACACATGCAATGACTCTGGTTGTTGTTAGTGAAAAGAACACATGCAATGACACTGGTGGATCCATGTGTGGTCTCTGAAGAAAGCACACATTTCAATGACTCTTGTTGTTGTTAGTAAAAAGAACGCACATGCAATGACACTGGTTGTTCCATGTGTGGTGTCTGAAGAGAGCACACATTTCAATGACTCTTATTGTCTTTAGTAAAAAGTACACACATGCAATGACACTGGTGGATCCATGTGTGGTCTCTGAAGAGAACACGAATGCAATGACACTGGTTGTTGTTACTAAAAAGAACACACATGCAATGACACTGGTGGATCCATAGGTGGATTGTGAAGAGAACACACATGCAATGACACTGGTGGATCCATAGGTGGTATGTGAGAAGAACACACATTTCAATGACTCTGGTTGTTGTTACTAAAAAGAACACACATGCAATAACACTGGTGGATCCATAGGTGGTATGTGAAAAGAACACACATGCAAAATGACTCTGGTTGTTGTTACTAAAAAGAACACACATGCAATGACACTGGTGGATCCATAGGTGGATTGTCAAATTAACACACATGCAATGACACTGGTGGATCCATAGGTGGATTGTGAAGAGAACACACATGCAATGACTCTGGTTGTTGTTAGGGAAAAGAACACACATGCAATGACACTAGTGGATCCATGTGTGGTCTCTGAAGAGAGCACACCTTTCAATGACACTGGTGGATCCATATGTGGTATGTGGAAAGAACACAAATGCAATGACTCTGGTTGTTGTTAGTGAAATGAACACACATGCAATGACACTGGTGGATCCATAGGTGGTATAAGAGAAGAACACACATTTCAATGACTCTGGTTGTTGTTACTAAAAAGAACACACATGCAATGAGACTGGTGGATCCATAGGTGGATTGTGAAAAGAACACACATGCAATGACACTGGTGATCCATATGTGGTATGTGAAAAGAACACACATGCAATGACTCTGGTTGTTGTTAGAAAAGAACACACATGCAATGACATCAGGTGGATCCATGTGTGGTATCTGAAGAGAGCACACATTTCAATGACTCTTGTTGTTGTTAGTAAAAAGAACACACATGCAATGACACTGGTGGATGCATGTGTGGTCTCTGAAGAGAGCACACATGCAATGACTCTGGTTGTTGTTACTAAAAAGAACACATGCAATGACACTGGTGGATCCATAGGTGGATTGTGAAGAGATCACACATGCAAAATGACTCTGGTTGTTGTTACTAAAAAGAACACACATGCAATGACACTGGTGGATCCATATGTGGTTTGTGAAAAGAACACACATGCAAAATGACTCTGGTTGTTGTTACTAAAAAGAACACACATGCAATGACACTGTTGGATCCATAGGTGGATTGTGAAGAGAACACACATGCAATGACACTGGTGATCCATATGTGGTATGTGAAAAGAACACACATGCAATGACTCTGGTGGATCCATGTGTGGTCTCTGAAGAGAGCACACATTTCAATGACTCTTGTTGTTGTTAGTAAAAAGAACACACATGCAATGACTCTAGTTGTTGTCAGTGAAAAGAACACACATGCAATGCACTAGTGGATCCATGTGTGGTCTCTGAAGAGAGCACATATTTCAATGACTCTTTTTGTTGTTAGTAAAAAGAACACACATGCAATGACACTGGTGGATCCATGTGTGGTCTCTAAAGAGAACACACATGCAATGACACTGGTTGTCGTTACTAAAAAGAACACACATGCAATGACACTGGTGGATCCATAGGTGGATTGTCAAATTAACACACATGCAATGACACTGGTGGATCTATATGTGGTTTGTGAAAAGAACACAAATGCAAAATGACTCTGGTTGTCATTACTAAAAAGAACACACATGCAATGACACTGGTGGATCCATAGGTGGATGGTGAAGAGAACACACATGCAATGACACTGGTGATCCATATGTGGTATGTGAAAAGAACACACATGCAATGATCAGGATCCATGTGTGGTCTCTGAAGAGAACACACATGCAATGACACTGGTTGTTGTTACTAAAAAGAACACACATGCAATAACACTGGTGGATCCATAGGTGGTATGTGAGAAGAACAGACATGCAAAATGACTCTGGTTGTTGTTACTAAAAAGAACACACACGCAATGACACTGGTGGATCCATAGGTGGATTATGAAATGAACACACATGCAATGACACTGGTGGATCCATAGGTGGTATGTGAGAATAACACACATTTCAATGACTCTGGTTGTTGTTACTAAAAAGAACACACATGCAATGACACTGGATCCATAGGTGGTATGTGAAGAGATCACACATGCAGAATGACTCTGGTAGTCATAGTGAAATGAACACACATGCAATGACACTGGTGGATCCATAAGTGGTATGTGAGAAGAACACACATTTGAATGACTCTGGTTGTTGTTAGTAAAAAGAACACACATGCAATGACACTGGTGGATCCATATGTTGTATGTGAAGAGATCACACATGCAAAATGACTCATGTGCATCCATATGTGGTATGTGAAAAGAACACACATGCAATGACTCTGGTTGTTGTTAGTGAAAAGAACACACATGCAATGACACTAGTGGATCCATGTGTGGTCTCT
The DNA here is from genome assembly GCA_023614405.1 of Avena insularis. Taxonomy (NCBI): domain Eukaryota; kingdom Viridiplantae; phylum Streptophyta; class Magnoliopsida; order Poales; family Poaceae; genus Avena; species Avena insularis. The sequence continues at coordinate 538,693,317 of CM042686.1, forward strand.
GAAGAAAGCACACATTTCAATGACTGTTATTGTCTTTAGTAAAAAGAACACACATGCAATAACACTGGTGGATCCATAGGTGGTATGTGAGAAGAACACACATGCAAAATAACTCTGGTTGTTGTTACTAAAAAGAACACACATGCAATGACACTGGTGAATCCATAGGTGGATTATGAAATGAACACACATGCAATGACACTGGTGGCTCCATAGGTGGTATGTAAGAATAACACACATTTCAATGACTCTGGTTGTTGTTACTAAAAAGAACACACATGCAATGACACTGGTCGATCCATTGGTGGTATGTGAAGAGATCACACATGCAAAATGACTCTGGTAGTTGTTAGTGAAATGAACACACATGCAATGACACTGGTGGATCCATAGGTGGTATGTGAGAAGAACTCACATTTCAATGACTCTGGTTGTTGTTACTAAAAAGAATACACATGCAATGACACTGGTGGATCCATAGGTGGTATGGGAAGAGATCACACATGCAAAATGACTCTGGTGCATCCATATGTGGTATGTGAAAAGAACACACATGCAATGACTCTGGTTGTTGTTAGTGAAAAGAACACACATGCAATGACACTGGTGGATCCATGTGTGGTCTCTGAAGAAAGCACACATTTCAATGACTCTTGTTGTTGTTAGTAAAAAGAACGCACATGCAATGACACTGGTTGTTCCATGTGTGGTGTCTGAAGAGAGCACACATTTCAATGACTCTTATTGTCTTTAGTAAAAAGTACACACATGCAATGACACTGGTGGATCCATGTGTGGTCTCTGAAGAGAACACGAATGCAATGACACTGGTTGTTACTAAACAGAACACACATGCAATGACACTGGTGGATCCATAGGTGGATTGTGAAGAGAACACACATGCAATGACACTGGTGGATCCATAGGTGGTATGTGAGAAGAACACACATTTCAATGACTCTGGTTGTTGTTACTAAAAAGAACACACATGCAATAACACTGGTGGATCCATAGGTGGTATGTGAAAAGAACACACATGCAAAATGACTCTGGTTGTTGTTACTAAAAAGAACACACATGCAATGACACTGGTGGATCCATAGGTGGATTGTCAAATTAACACACATGCAATGACACTGGTGGATCCATAGGTGGATTGTGAAGAGAACACACATGCAATGACTCTGGTTGTTGTTAGGGAAAAGAACACACATGCAATGACACTAGTGGATCCATGTGTGGTCTCTGAAGAGAGCACACCTTTCAATGACACTGGTGGATCCATATGTGGTATGTGGAAAGAACACAAATGCAATGACTCTGGTTGTTGTTAGTGAAATGAACACACATGCAATGACACTGGTGGATCCATAGGTGGTATAAGAGAAGAACACACATTTCAATGACTCTGGTTGTTGTTACTAAAAAGAACACACATGCAATGAGACTGGTGGATCCATAGGTGGATTGTGAAAAGAACACACATGCAATGACACTGGTGATCCATATGTGGTATGTGAAAAGAACACACATGCAATGACTCTGGTTGTTGTTAGGGAAAAGAACACACATGCAATGACACTGGTGGATCCATGTGTGGTCTCTGAAGAGAGCACACATTTCAATGACTCTTGTTGTTGTTAGTAAAAAGAACACACATGCAATGACACTGGTGGATGCATGTGTGGTCTCTGAAGAGAGCACACATGCAATGACTCGTTGTTGTTACTAAAAGAACACATGCAATGACACTGTGGATCCATAGGTGGATTGTGAAGAGATCACACATGCAAAATGACTCTGGTTGTTGTTACTAAAAAGAACACACATGCAATGACACTGGTGGATCCATATGTGGTTTGTGAAAAGAACACACATGCAAAATGACTCTGGTTGTTGTTACTAAAAAGAACACACATGCAATGACACTGTTGGATCCATAGGTGGATTGTGAAGAGAACACACATGCAATGACACTGTGATCCATATGTGGTATGTGAAAAGAACACACATGCAATGACTCTGGTGGATCCATGTGTGGTCTCTGAAGAGAGCACACATTTCAATGACTCTTGTTGTTGTTAGTAAAAAGAACACACATGCAATGACTCTAGTTGTTGTCAGTGAAAAGAACACACATGCAATGCACTAGTGGATCCATGTGTGGTCTCTGAAGAGAGCACATATTTCAATGACTCTTTTTGTTGTTAGTAAAAAGAACACACATGCAATGACATCAGGATCCATGTGTGGTCTCTAAAGAGAACACACATGCAATGACACTGGTTGTCGTTACTAAAAAGAACACACATGCAATGACACTGGTGGATCCATAGGTGGATTGTCAAATTAACACACATGCAATGACACTGGTGGATCTATATGTGGTTTGTGAAAAGAACACAAATGCAAAATGACTCTGGTTGTCATTACTAAAAAGAACACACATGCAATGACACTGGTGGATCCATAGGTGGATGGTGAAGAGAACACACATGCAATGACACTGGTGATCCATATGTGGTATGTGAAAAGAACACACATGCAATGACTCTGGTGGATCCATGTGTGGTCTCTGAAGAGAACACACATGCAATGACACTGGTTGTTGTTACTAAAAAGAACACACATGCAATAACACTGGTGGATCCATAGGTGGTATGTGAGAAGAACAGACATGCAAAATGACTCTGGTTGTTGTTACTAAAAAGAACACACACGCAATGACACTGGTGGATCCATAGGTGGATTATGAAATGAACACACATGCAATGACACTGGTGGATCCATAGGTGGTATGTGAGAATAACACACATTTCAATGACTCTGGTTGTTGTTACTAAAAAGAACACACATGCAATGACACTGGTGGATCCATAGGTGGTATGTGAAGAGATCACACATGCAGAATGACTCTGGTAGTTGTTAGTGAAATGAACACACATGCAATGACACTGGTGGATCCATAAGTGGTATGTGAGAAGAACACACATTTGAATGACTCTGGTTGTTGTTAGTAAAAAGAACACACATGCAATGACACTGGTGGATCCATATGTTGTATGTGAAGAGATCACACATGCAAAATGACTCATGTGCATCCATATGTGGTATGTGAAAAGAACACACATGCAATGACTCTGGTTGTTGTTAGTGAAAAGAACACACATGCAATGACACTAGTGGATCCATGTGTGGTCTCTGAAGAAAGCACACATTTCAATGACTGTTATTGTCTTTAGTAAAAAGAACACACATGCAATAACACTGGTGGATCCATAGGTGGTATGTGAGAAGAACACACATGCAAAATAACTCTGGTTGTTGTTACTAAAAAGAACACACATGCAATGACACTGGTGAATCCATAGGTGGATTATGAAATGAACACACATGCAATGACACTGGTGGCTCCATAGGTGGTATGTAAGAATAACACACATTTCAATGACTGTTGTTGTTACTAAAAGAACACACATGCAATGACACTGTCGATCCATTGGTGGTATGTGAAGAGATCACACATGCAAAATGACTCGTAGTTGTTAGTGAAATGAACACACATGCAATGACACTGGATCCTTAGGTGGTTTGTGAGTTGAAATCACATTTCAATGACTCTGGTTGTTGTTACTAAAAAGAATACACATGCAATGACACTGGTGGATCCATAGGTGGTATGGGAAGAGATCACACATGCAAAATGACTCTGGTGCATCCATATGTGGTATGTGAAAAGAACACACATGCAATGACTCTGGTTGTTGTTAGTGAAAAGAACACACATGCAATGACACTGGTGGATCCATGTGTGGTCTCTGAAGAAAGCACACATTTCAATGACTCTTGTTGTTGTTAGTAAAAAGAACGCACATGCAATGACACTGGTTGTTCCATGTGTGGTCTCTGAAGAGAGCACACATTCCAATGACTCTTATTGTCTTTAGTAAAAAGTACACACATGCAATGACACTGGTGGATCCATGTGTGGTCTCTGAAGAGAACACGAATGCAATGACACTGGTTGTTGTTACTAAAAAGAACACACATGCAATGACACTGGTGGATCCATAGGTGGATTGTGAAGAGAACACACATGCAATGACACTGGTGGATCCATAGGTGGTATGTGAGAAGAACACACATTTCAATGACTCTGGTTGTTGTTACTAAAAAGAACACACATGCAATAACACTGGTGGATCCCTAGGTGGTATGTGAAAAGAACACACATGCAAAATGACTCTGGTTGTTGTTACTAAAAAGAACACACATGCAATGACACTGGTGGATCCATAGGTGGATTGTCAAATTAACACACATGCAATGACACTGGTGGATCCATAGGTGGATTGTGAAGAGAACACACATGCAATGACTCTGGTTGTTGTTAGTGAAAAGAACACACATGCAATGACACTAGTGGATCCATGTGTGGTCTCTGAAGAGAGCACACCTTTCAATGACACTGGTGGATCCATATGTGGTATGTGGAAAGAACACAAATGCAATGACTCTGGTTGTTGTTAGTGAAATGAACACACATGCAATGACACTGGTGGATCCATAGGTGGTATAAGAGAAGAACACACATTTCAATGACTCTGGTTGTTGTTACTAAAAAGAACACACATGCAATGAGACTGGTGGATCCATAGGTGGATTGTGAAAAGAACACACATGCAATGACACTGGTGATCCATATGTGGTATGTGAAAAGAACACACATGCAATGACTCTGGTTGTTGTTAGGGAAAAGAACACACATGCAATGACACTGGTGGATCCATGTGTGGTCTCTGAAGAGAGCACACATTTCAATGACTCTTGTTGTTGTTAGTAAAAAGAACACACATGCAATGACACTGGTGGATGCATGTGTGGTCTCTGAAGAGAGCACACATGCAATGACTCTGGTTGTTGTTACTAAAAAGAACACATGCAATGACACTGGTGGATCCATAGGTGGATTGTGAAGAGATCACACATGCAAAATGACTCTGGTTGTTGTTACTAAAAAGAACACACATGCAATGACACTGGTGGATCCATATGTGGTTTGTGAAAAGAACACACATGCAAAATGACTCTGGTTGTTGTTACTAAAAAGAACACACATGCAATGACACTGTTGGATCCATAGGTGGATTGTGAAGAGAACACACATGCAATGACACTGGTGATCCATATGTGGTATGTGAAAAGAACACACATGCAATGACTCTGGTGGATCCATGTGTGGTCTCTGAAGAGAGCACACATTTCAATGACTCTTGTTGTTGTTAGTAAAAAGAACACACATGCAATGACTCTGGTTGTTGTCAGTGAAAAGAACACACATGCAATGCACTAGTGGATCCATGTGTGGTCTCTGAAGAGAGCACATATTTCAATGACTCTTTTTGTTGTTAGTAAAAAGAACACACATGCAATGACACTGGTGGATCCATGTGTGGTCTCTAAAGAGAACACACATGCAATGACACTGGTTGTCGTTACTAAAAAGAACACACATGCAATGACACTAGTGGATCCATAGGTGGATTGTGAAGAGAACATACATGCAATGACACTGGTGGATCCATAGGTGGTATGTGAGAAGAACACACATGCAAAATGACTCTGGTTGTTGTTACTAAAAATAACAAACACGCAATGACACTGGTGGATCCATAGGTGGATTATGAAATGAACACACATGCAATGACACTGGTGGATCCGTAGGTGGTATGTGAGAATAACACACATTTCAATGACTCTGGTTGTTGTTACTAAAAAGAACACACATGCAATGACACTGGTGGATCCATAGGTGGTATGTGAAGAGATCACACATGCAGAATGACTCTGGTAGTTGTTAGTGAAATGAACACACATGCAATGACACTGGTGGATCCATAAGTGGTATGTGAGAAGAACACACATTTGAATGACTCTGGTTGTTGTTACTAAAAAGAAGACACATGCAATGACACTGGTGGATCCATATGTTGTATGTGAAGAGATCACACATGCAAAATGACTCATGTGCATCCATATGTGGTATGTGAAAAGAACACACATGCAATGACTCTGGTTGTTGCTAGTGAAAAGAACACACATGCAATGACACTGGTGGATCCATGTGTGGTCTCTACAGGGAGCACACATTTCAATGACTCTTGTTGTTGTTAGTAAAAAGAACACACATGCAATGACTCTGGTTGTTGTCAGTGAAAAGAACACACATGCAATGACACTAGTGGATCCATGTGTGGTCTCTGAAGAGAGCACACATTTCAATGACTCTTGCTGTTGTTAGTAAAAAGTACACACATGCAATGACACTGGTGGATCCATGTGTGGTCTCTGAAGAGAGCACACATGCAATGACACTGGTTGTTATTACTAAAAAGAACACACATGCAATGACACTGGTGGATCCATAGGTGGATTGTGAAGAGAACACACATGCAATGACACTAGTGGATCCATAGGTGGTATGTGAGAAGAACACACATTTCAATGACTCTGGTTGTTGTTACTAAAAAGAACACACATGCAATGACACTGGTGGATGCATAGGTGGTATGTGAAGAGATCACACATGCAAAATGACTCTGGTTGTTGTTACTAAAAAGAACACACATGCAATGACACTGGTGGATCCATGGGTGGATTGTGAAATGAACACACATTTCAATAACACTAGTGGATTCATAGGTGGTATGTGAAAAGAACACACATGCAAAATGACTCTGGTTGTTGTTACTAAAACGAACACACATGCAATGACACTGGTGGATCCATAGGTGGTATATGAAGAGATCACACATGCAAAATGACTCTGGTTGTTGTTACTAAAAAGAACACACATGCAATGACACTAGTGGATCCATGGGTGGATTGCGAAAAGAACACACATGCAATGACACTGGTGGATCCATATGTGGTTTGTGAAAAGAACACACATGCAAAATGACTCTGGTTGTTGTTACTAAAAAGAACACACACGCAATGACACTGGTGGATCCATAGGTGGATTGTGAAGAGAACACACATTTCAATCACACTGGTGGATCCATATGTGGTATGTGAAAAGAACACACATGAAATGACTCTGGTTGTTATTAGTGAAATGAACACACATGCAATGACACTGGTGGATCCATAGGTGGTATGTGAGAAGAACACACATTTCAATGACTCTGGTTGTTGTTACTAAAAAGAACACACATGCAATGACACTGGTGATCCATATGTGGTATGTGAAAAGAACACACATGCAATGACTCTGGTGGATCCATGTGTGGTCTCTAAAGAGAGCACACATTTCAATGACTCTTGTTGTTGTTAGTAAAAAGAACACACATGCAATGACACTGGTGGATCCGTGTGTGGTCTCTGAAGAGAACACACATGCAATGACACTTGTTGTTGTTACTTAAAAGAACACACATGCAATAACACTGGTGGATCCATAGGTGGTATGTGAGAAGAACACACATGCAAAATGACTCTGGTTGTTACTAAAAAGAACACACATGCAATGACACTGGTGGATCCATAGGTGGATTATGAAATGAACACACATGCAATGACACTGGTGGGTCCATAGGTGGTATGTGAGAATAACACACATTTCAATGACTCTGGTTGTTGTTACTAAAAAGAACACACATGCAATGACACAGGTGGATCCATAGGTGGTATGTGAAGAGATCACACATGCAAAATGACTCTGGTAGTTGTTAGTGAAATGAACACACATGCAATGACACTGGTGGATCCATAGGTGGTATGTGAGAAGAACACACATTTCAATGACTCTGGTTGTTGTTACTAAAAAGAACACACATGCAATGACACTGGTGGATCCATAGGTGGTATGGGAAGAGATCACACATGCAAAATGACTCTGGTGGATCCATATGTGGTATGTGAAAAGAACACACATGCAATGACTCTGGTTGTTGTTAGTGAAAAGAACACACATGCAATGACATTGGTGGATCCATGTGTGGTCTCTAAAGAAAGCACACATTTCAATGACTCTTGTTGTTGTTAGTAAAAAGAACACACATGCAATGACACTGGTGGATCCAGGTGTGGTCTCTAAAGAGAGCACACATTTCAATGACTCTTATTGTCTTTAGTAAAAATTACACACATGCAATGACACTGGTGGATCCATGTGTGGTCTCTTAAGAGAACACACATGCAATGACACTGGTTGTTGTTACTAAAAAGAACACACATGCAATGACACTGGTGGATGCATAGCTGGATCGTGAAGAGAACACACATGCAATGACACTGGTGGATCCATAGGTGGTATGTGAGAAGAACACACATTTCAATGACTCTGGTTGTTGTTACTAAAAAGAACACACATGCAATGACACTGGTGGATGCATAGGTGGTATGTGAAGAGATCACACATGCAAAATGACTCTGGTTGTTGTTACTAAAAAGAACACACATGCAATGACATTGGTGGATCCATGGGTGGATTGTGAAATGAACACACATTTCAATGACATTGGTGGATTCATAGGTGGTATGTGAAAAGAACACACATGCAAAATGACTCTGGTTGTTGTTACTAAAAAGAACACACATGCAATGACACTGGTGGATCCATGGGTGGATTGTGAAAAGAACACACATGCAATGACACTAGTGATCCATATGTGGTATGTGAAAAGAACACACATGCAATGACTCTGGTTGTTGTTAGTGAAAAGAACACACATGCAATGACGCTGGTGGATCCATGTGTGGTCTCTGAAGAGAGCACACATTTCAATGACTCTTGTTGTTGTTAGTAAAAAGAACACACATGCAATGACACTGGTGGATCCATGTGTGGTCTCTGAAGAGAGCACACATCCAATGACTCTGGTTGTTGTTACTAAAAAGAACACATGCAATGACACTGGTGGATCCATAGGTGGATTGTGAAGAGAACACACATGCAATGACACTAGTGGATCCATAGGTGGTATGTGAAAATAACACACATGCAAAATGACTCTGGTTGTTGTTACTAAAAAGAACACACATGCAAAATGACACTGGTGGGATCCATGGGTGGATTGTGAAAAGAAAACACATGCAATGACTGAGTGGATCCATAGGTGGTATGTGAAAAGAAGACACATGCAAAATGACTCTGGTTGTTACTAAAAAGGACACACATGCAATGACACCGGTGGATCCATGGGTGGATTGTGAAAAGAACACACATGCAATGACACTGGTGGATCCATATGTGGTATGTGAAAAGAACACACATGCAAAATGACTCTGGTTGTTACTAAAAAGAACACACATGCAATGACACTGGTGGATCCATGTGTGGTCTCTATAGAGAACACACATTTCAATCACACTGGTGGATCCATATGTGGTATGTGAAAAGAACACACATGAAATGACTCTGGTTGTTGTTAGTGAAATGAACACACACATGCAATGACACTGGTGGATCCATAGGTGGTATGTGAGAAGAACACCCATTTCAATGACTCTGGTTGTTGTTACTAAAAAGAACACACATGCAATGACACTGGTGGATCCATAGGTGGTATGTGAAGAGATCACACATGCAAAATGACTCTGGTTGTTGTTACTAAAAAGAACACACATGCAATGACCCTGGTGGATCCATGGGTGGATTGTGAAAAGAACACACATGCAATGACACTGGTGGATTCATAGGTGGTTTGTGAAAAGAACACACATGCAAAATGACTCTGGTTGTTGTTACTAAAAAGAACACACATGCAATGACACTGGTTGATCCATAGGTGGATTGTGAAGAGAACACATATGCAATGAAACTGGTGATCCATATGTGGTATGTGAAAAGAACACACATGCAATGACTCTGGTTGTTGTTAGTTAAAAGAACACACATGCAATGACATTGGTGGATCCATAGGTGGTATGTGAAGAGATCACACATGCAAAATGACTCTGGTTGTTGTTACTAAAAGAACACATATGCAAAATGACACTGGTGGATCCATGGGTGGATTTTGAAAAGAGCACAAATACAATGACATTTGAATGGTACGGGTGGATCCATAGGCGGATTATGAAAAGAGATTTTCCCTCTCTCTCTCTCACAAAAGCCCAAACGTGTGGACATCCCAAAAATGTGCTCACTCTGGGTGCTATGCCCTGATTGGCTGACAGAGATGTCACGTGGATCGTCTCCACCAACCGTTGATCCCATGTGATCCAACGGGCAGGATAACCCCTCCCTTCTCCACTTTTTTTATGCATGGTCAATCCGTGCCACCTCTCTATCCGTGCCACCGATACTAAACCCCCATAAACAAGTGAAAATCCATCTATCAAACTAAAATAAATAAAATAAATGATCATATTTCAAAGAAGCCATCGTCTTCGTCTTCCGGTTCGTCCTCGTCTTCGTCAACGCCATGGTCCCCGCCATCGCCGCCGTCGGTGCCCTCCTCTGACGACTCGACACCGCCCCCTTCCTCGAATAAGCGCGCTATATCCTCGTCGGAGTCCTTCTCCTCCTCTTCGTAGTCCCATGGGTCCACGTCACTCTCCTTCTCTCCTGCCTCCAACTGATCAATGAACGCCTCCTTGTTGGCCGAGTCGGACTCGTCCAAATAGCTATCTCCTCTCTTCTTCCTGGTCTTCTTCTCGTTCCTCTTCTTGTCCGTACTCGCCGGCACCACACGCGCCCCCGTCCTGGCTGCTACTTTGCGCTCGTCCAACGCTGCAGGTACCCCTCCCTCGCATGGCCGGACGAGCTTGACGCGGTGTCCTCGAGTGCCGATGTCGATGGATCCTGGCGCGGTCGGACACGACGTGCTGCCTCAACAGGCGACTCGTGAGCGCGGACGATGCAGCGAAGACCCGGGGACGCAGGACGGTCAGTGGACGGCTTGGACCTGCCATTGCCACGGCGAGGGGCCATCGTGCTCGAGGTAGTTGCTCTGAATGGTCGATGGCGGGTACACAGAGTGGGGTGCTGATATGATCAAGGACGAGCAGCGGTTTCATGCGTCGTGTCCACGCGTGCATTTGTAGATTATCAAAAGAAGTAATATCTCGCGTACTGAACATAATTTGATCACAACTAAAGTGGCACAGCGTATTCTAGACTCGTAAATATCACGTGCGTGCCTGTCATGTGGAGTTCGACGGAGTTAGATGTGCCGACGTGATCGTGCAGCAGTTGCGTGCGTCATTGCCCCATCAACACGTGACACACGCACGCGGGATATGCACGCCGATTCCCATGACGACCACTCGGCTCGCACTCCCCTTATTATATACTGGATTTTGGGTGGCGCCGAAGACCATTGAAGTGTCCATCGCAATAAAGACAAGTCCCATCGATTCCCTACCCCTGCCTCCCTGGCTTCTTTGAGAAGGTAGACCGTACACGGTGGTCTTGTATATTAGTACTAGTACTACTGGACCATGGCCTGTACTCTTTACTCTTCTCCCACACTAATAATCACTATCTCCTTCCTCCTGCCTCCGCCACACTCACCCTGCAAGCCATGGCTCCACTGAGGAGGGGGAGAGGCCGGTCGACGATCCTCGTGGAGAAAAGGGAGAGAAATCGCCGCGAGGCACTTCTTGCTCTACCAGCCGCTCAAGCCCACCCTCTCATCGAGGCCCAATCTCCCCCGACAATGGCGCCGAATGTTCTAGTAGGCGAGGGCTCCTCCCGGTACGGTCTCCTTATTCTACTTCTTCTCCATCTCCCTCTCTATCATGATCTTAATCAGCTTCTTCTTGTTTTTCTTCTTCTTCTGGCTCTTCCTCTTCTACGTATTACAGGTCGGCCGTGGAGCCTGAATCCACCACGACGGAGGCATTGCAGGATCCGTTCGGCCCCATTCCATGTCTCAGTGAGGTAGCAAATCTCCACATTGTTATTTCTCTGAGTTATGATGTGGATTTCTTAGATGCTGTCCGCCCCGCATTGGTTTTTCTTCTTATTTTGCGAGTTGTATTTGTTTTCATGAATATGACTGGATATCTTGGTCTTTCCTTAATACCGTTGTTTATAGATTCACTATGGATTTTTTGTGATTAGGATTAGTTTATCGTGGTCATGAATAGATCTCCAGGTCCATTTTTTAACACTGCGGCCAATAGATTCAACGGGGATTTTTTTGATCTGTATTAGTATTCACCTGGGACCTAGAGTGTAATTGTAGAATTCCTATTTCAATTAACATGAACGATGCAGCGATCAAAGGCCGAGTACCATGAGAAGGTGGTCGCGATCAGTTCCAAGATTGCCAACCAACATGAGCTTGCACGCTCCCTCACCCAAGCTAATGAGAGCCTACGCAAGCAATTATCTGTGCAGAAGGAGAGCTTGCTAGATTTTGCACGTGACGTTGTTAGGCTGCAGAAAGTGCTCGACCGTAACTTGATCAGGCAAGAACAGGCCATCAAGATAATCAACGAGCTCATGAAGGAGAAGAAGAATCTCGTGGAAAGGTGCATTCTCCTGCAGGACAAAGTCAGCGAGGCACTCAGAGGACGTGTCGAGGAAACCAAGGCTACCATCCGAGCTTACCATGACAGGAACCGTTGCCTAGATGCAGTCAAGGAGATGAAGGCGGACATGATCAGAGGGATCACCGTACTCGAGGGTGTTCGGAAAGAGAACGAGGAGCTAAGGGCATGTCTGGAGGCGTACCGGAGAAATGCCCAAGTCTGATTCCCCAAGAAGGGGACACGAATACCAGTTCGTCCTCCTCTCCTTTTGTAATGTTTAGGGTTCAGGGAGCAATGCCCATGTCTGCTTCCCATTATAGGGTGCAATAAGAATCCTAGGGCAACTCCTTATCTATCTGGACATGTGTTGGTGTTCATGTTCATGAATGGACACCATGTTCTCTTTCCATATGTATCTGGACATGGGTTTCTGCATTATGAGTTTGCCACTCTCCCACTACTATTTGGTGATATTGGGAAAAACCCATAGCAGACTAAACTGCTGATAAATCTTATTTGTCTTTGAAATTGAAATTATGACAGTACCACTAGTCGATTCATAAAATGTTGATTAGTCCTAGATTGCTTTTTCCTTGAAATTATGACAGTGCCACTAGTCGATTCAGTTAATTATGGAAACTAACCAGCTTGTCTTGGTGAACTGAACAAACCATACCATGTATTTTTGTTGCAGGGAAAGAGGCGAAAGATCGACTAGGACCTGGCGACCTGGCTAAATGACAAGATAGCAATCCAAAGGGAGAAGCGGAATTCCTAGAAACTGGCCTTTGACCAACTGCGCGCTGAATTCGTGGTCCTTTCTGACAAGTGCCAGAAACTGAAGGAGTTAAACGCCGAATGGGCGAAGCTACACAGTGAAGGTCGCGCCTCAGCTAGGAAGCAGACGGAGATCGTGAAAGGGATCTTGAAGGAAAATCATATGGCTACGGACAAAATTCTCTGCCATGTGACGGAGCGCTGGAACCTTTAGCTGAAGCACGACATAGTACTGAAGGAGCTGGCCAATCTTAGGGAGGAAAACAAGCAGCTCCGGGCCAGGCTCGCTTGAACACAACATATGTCTATTTAGTACTCAACTGCCTGGTTTATCCTCTGTAGTGGTGATTTTGTAAGCGTGAACTTAACTCTATGCACGATATGTGTGTTTGTCTGAAATTAGTTTGCTCGAGGATTGAGTTTGGCTTAGTTCAGAAAGCGCAACTGCAAGTCTTACAATTAACTAGTTTCAGGCATTGGTACAACATAAATTATTCATCTCGGATTTCCTTTATCCTCTATAGTCTGTCCTTGTTCACCCTCGCGCGCCTTCTTCAGTTCCTTCAACAGATCCACAATGCAGCACTCTAGCTTCTTCTTGTCTTCCCTAAGCTGATCCCTCTCCTTTTCTGCATTATGAATCAGCAACTTGTGACTATCCTGAAGCTTCTTTGTAGTTCCAACAACCAAGCTCCCATCGATTCCGTCAGTTAGCTTTGACTGCAAATCCTCGATTTCTTGTTCCAGCTCCTTATTTCGTACCGACAGCTTATAATTTTTTCAGCTTCATCACTTACATCAGTAAATCTCCCCGACCTTTCCAACTCATACATCTCCCATAACTGTGCCAAACATTTCTTAAGTGCATCTGGCCACTCAAGATCCACCCACTCTACTGCTTTACACACCGGGCCAACCTAAAAACACACACACTATAGTGTTATGAACATGCACGATACATTTTTCTTCATGTCACAGTTGCACATATTGTAAACAAACCTGATTTGTACAGCCCAAAAACCGTCTCCCAGTGTTACTGCCTTCGAATGCAACATATCTCCTCAGTTTTAGCCCATGGTCACATGGCACTTCTCCATCGAGATATAGGCCCTCCCATTGGGAGTTGTAGATCATCCTTGGTACCTATAGGTAAACGCAAAGCTAAAATCGAACACGATTGCATGCACATCTAGTCGGGCTCAGATCGAGTGATTTACCATTGCCTAACCCTAGCCCGAGAAAATAGAGGAACTCACATCGTGGAAGGAATACTCGATGTCGGAGAAAAGGTTGTCGCTGCTCGACTGGTCGTCCTCGCCGTTCAAGGACAGCATGGCGAATGCAATGGCGACGGCGACGGCGTCAGCGTTAGCGAGAGAGAGAGAGAGAGAGCAGCCCTTCTACCGCTGCAATGATGACTAAATTGGCATGTTACAATAGTTTAATGGATACCATGCCCTTTCCCTGGATTACTGTCTCCTGCCTGATATGGATTCTCTTTACACATTCTCATTTCAAATATTAAACCTGCACTCCCTCCATCCCAATTTCATTGCCTAACGAAAACATACCAGTATATTACATCATCCAAAGAAACAAAATCATGTCAACTACAAGGTACTTATGCATCACTTCTTTAGTCATGGTTTCACAAAGCATTACATTATAATCTCCCAACAAACATAACCACAACATGGTTTCACAAAACATCACATTACAATCTCTCAACAAACGTAATCACAGAAACAAGTATATTACATCAACTCAAGAAACAAAATCATGTCGACTACAAGGTACTTACACATCACTTGTCCTGTCATGGTTTCGCAAAACATTACATTACAGTCTCCCAACAAACAAAATATCAAAAACAAGAATAGTACATCATCTCAAGAAACATAATCAAGTCAACTACAATGTATTTATGCATCACTAGTCTAGTCATGGTTTCACAAAACATTACATTACAATGTCCCAACAAACATAATAACTGAAACAAGTACGGTACGTCATCTTAAGAAACATAATCATGTCAACTACAATGTACTTATGTCTTATTACAACAACAATGGTTTCAGTGAGTGACATGTCCGAAAATCTCAACAGCTCGCACAACATTATATCGCAATCTCTCAACAAACATAATCACAAAAGCACGCTCTAAATGCAATAGCAGTCAATATTACAAATACAGGCAGGGGAACCCCGTGGTCCATATGACAAGCCCAGGGTAGCAGCTCTCATCAGATCTCATCAACGTCGACCACCTCATTCTGTTCAGCCACTACAGGGGCATCTACATCCACTATAACCTATTCAACAACATCAGAAATGGTACTAAGGAAGAACACCTTCCTGGTTCGCTTCTTTCGTCGCATAATCTGCATAAGATCTTTAGTATCCAAAACATCTATGAATTGCTGCTTCTTATGATGCCACCACCGGATTTTTGCCATCTACTTAGGGCCAATAGTGATTTCCTTACCGATCATCTCTCTCATTTCATCAAGAGTTATGTTTTTGGAATCGACAGTGATCTCCACAGGCATGACGAAACTGGCTTATTAACTCCCTCATCATGTTTTGCCATGTATGAATCCACCTCTATGCGTATACTGAACTTATCCAGATCAGCATCTATTGGTCCGTATTCTCTAGGAGCAGAAGCTCTGGCAGCAAGATCTCCAGCATCTGCATACGTATCATCAATCATCGCTTCAACTTTCACCTTACGATCAGCTGCACAACACTCCCAAACCATC
The DNA here is from genome assembly GCA_023614405.1 of Avena insularis. Classification (NCBI taxonomy): domain Eukaryota; kingdom Viridiplantae; phylum Streptophyta; class Magnoliopsida; order Poales; family Poaceae; genus Avena; species Avena insularis. The sequence goes on from CM042686.1 coordinate 538,709,342, forward strand.
TGAAGCTCATGGGAGTGCTCAATTTGCTGATAGGTATCATTCATGTTGCGCCACACCAATTTTGTCCTCTGTCTAGAACCCAGTGAATTCTAGCAGCAAGCATATCTACCAGCTGCGAAACAGACACAACCTCTTTGCAATTCACAAGCAGATGCACATCTTGCCCGAACACAACCCTCTCGCAACCAAAATCAAGCTTTGCAGTGTACTGCCGAACATGAACTATGAACTCATATAGGTCACTTGTATCAAAACTGTGCCTAATTTGATTAAAAAGGGGAAGATTCCAGTTCATTCGATTCTATTATGCCATAACTAATCTACTTGCAAGATAAGGCACAGATAAGAAAAATTCACCTCTCGCTCTTCTCCCAGGAAAATTCAGTGTCGAGAGTTAAGAAAGTACAGTAATGGATTTGCCCCTACGACATGTGCAGGGTGGCTATGAAGAGTGACTAGCGAAGGAGGGGCACAGCAGGAACTAGTGTAACGGAATATCCTGACTTAACGGGCGCGATTTGAAAATATTTGGTTTGGCCATCATTCACTCGAAAGACCCGTCTCAGCAATTGGCGCCCCAACTTTTCGAATCGCGGTGATAAAAATCAACTTGGGTACCGCGTTGCCTGTCCACCCCAACTTTTGGGCCGTGAAATGATATTCTCTCTACAAAGACCCTTCCAACCCGAGAGTTCTCTACCCTGGGCTTCAAAGTTCCTGTCGTTGGTAATTCTAAGAACATCAACTGCTCAGAACCGTACCCATGCACCACCATAGTCGGCTTTGGAGCACTCAAGAGAGGGCAAGAAGTTGTAATGTGCTGAGGAGATTCGCAGTTGTCACAAATGACCACCGTGCAATCCTCATGCAAATGACCCGGCTGCTCACACCTAAAGCATCTCATTTTTTCATTCTTCTTAGCCTTTTTATTTGGACCATCATCCTCAACTATCTCCATGTTAGTTGAAGCAGATAGCTGAGACACCGCTGCCGCGGTAGGGATAGACACGGCAGGCTGCCCAGACGATACAGTAGGCTGCCTTGGCTCTGTGGCAGCGCGAAATTGCGCCGCGGCAGGGGGCTGTGCCGAGCCACCAAACTGAGGAACTCCAGCAGCGTTTGATGATACCAACATTGGGTCACCTCCCGCACCAACCAGTCCCCCACCCTGATTAGCCAAACCCAAAGAACTGGGACCTCCAACAGATCGAGAGGTGTCCTGTCCCACCGATTGTTGCTACGGCAAGATTAGCGAGCCGTTTTGGGCGGCCACCGCGATGGCTTCAACCACCTGGTTGATGAGGTCCTAGTTAACTGGATTTCCCGAGACGCCCTGCACATCAGACTGATTGCCGCCAAAGTTTCTATTGCCAACACAGCATGGTTGTTTCTACCACCGTATCTAGCTCTATTCCAGGTATTCCCTCTTGAGGCCCTGAACTCATACCTCCGGCGATTCTGGTATCCAGGATCCATACCACTATGATTCCCGGAGTTGTAACTAGACCCACCATTGAAATTTCCAAAGCCCCCCCCCCCAGAAATCGGATTACCGAAATTGGAATTCTGATTACTAGAATCAAACCTCTGATCAAAATCACGATCACCCGCTGAGCTGCTAGCTCTCTGGTGAAAAAATTGCCCCTAGATCCGTCTTGTCCCTGATTGCTATTCATCCCAAACCTGCGACCCCGACCTCTACCATTGGCGTTGAAGAAGTGACGCCCTCTGCCAAGATTTCCTCCTCGGCCATTGGTTCTGCTAGGACCATTGCCTTGCATCTCTTCCTGTTCAAGCCGCCGCCCAGAAGCTAGGGTTTTGGCCTTCTTCCAGGTGAAGCCGAATAGGTGGCGAAATGCTCGACCAACACCAAATACAGGGTTTTCCTGAACCGAAACAGTATTTCCCAGGCCCACATACGGCGTATGCATGCGGTCGGTCGACACGCACGTCGAAACTGTGATTCGCCTGTTTGGCACACACCAAACATGGGGACCGAGCAGACCTGGGCCCAAAGCCCGAAAATTTGAAACCAGCACCATTTTCAGATCACAAGATCCAGATGCCGACGATCTCTTTGCCGGCGACGAACACCGACGAGAAACAAGGGTCCATTCAGGTCCATTTTCATCCTCCGAAAACACCAACGCATCCAACACTGGCTGCTTGGAACATTCTTCTGGTCCTCCCTACCAGGAGAACAAGATTGAATAGCAGCAGATTTACGTACCTGAGACGGAGAGATCCGCAGCGCATGAGACACCAGACGTTGATGCCGCCGTCTCTCAATCCTTTTTGCCACTCTAGATGATGATTCCACGAGATTAATGTCCTCGTCGCCTGAGCTATGTTGAAGATATTTGGACCAGCTCTCCTCCGAAATCTCGTCCGCCTCTTTGCCCTCTGACAGGCCATCTTCATCCCCACTATCCTCTGACGAGAGAACCCAGAAGCGACCTTTCTCCAGCGACCGGTGGCTGGTTCTGTCGGTGTTGCCGGCAGGATCGCCCCTCATGGTTCCAACCATAGATGGCATAGGCAGACTCAACCGTCCCTAAGCTTGGGCACGTGCCCAGACTTTCGACCGGCCGACAAAGCCTAATTTGATGGGAATTTGATAAAAAGTAGTATCACTAGTCTTGAAATATACAGTTTCCTATGCTTTGAATAATTCTTGGATCCGCCACTGCTGGTGACGACAGCCATATGTGGCTCAGCCTAGATCTTGCTGCCAACAGCAAGCGTGCTCCTCCTCCGATCTGTAGGGCGGGGCTCTGAGTAGTGTGGGGGATCAGGGCTAGCGTGGCTACGCGCCCTCGGTGGTTGCTGCTGGCTCGACACGGCTGCAGTGAGAACAACGTCAGCTTGAATCAAGCCCGGGAAAGCAACACACAACGGGTCTTCTGGAGGCGGTAGTAGGGAGGCGATTGCGCGTGGTTACTAACTAAATAAGATAGATCCGAGAAGCAAATAATATATTTATTATCATATCACAATTAATTCATAATAATTTTGTACCATGCTATAACTGAAGGGGTTTGATGACCCACAAGTATAGGGGGTGTAGCGCAGTATTTTCGATAAGAGTGTCGAACCCAACGAGGAGCAGAAGGTGCTGGCTAGTGGTATGGATCAGGAATTCTCTACAAATACTTAACAAACGGATTTTTAGGGGTTTTCGATAAAGCAAGTAAACAAAGTACGAGTAAACAAAAGACAGTAGGAATAAATGCAGCAAGTGGCCCAATCCTTTATGCAGCAAAGGACAAGCCAGTTGTATTTCTATAGATGACCAAACGTTCTCGAGGACACATGGAAAGACTGTCAAGTGCTTTCGCTTCATATAGTCGATTAATCTTCTCTAGCTTGCTAAGTATTGTGTGGGTGAACCTGTGCTAATGTACCGCCCCATCCAAGAGTAATACATACTTGTGATTATACCCCTTGCAAACATCTGTAAGTACAAGAAAGTAATTAAGGTAAAACCTAACCATAGCTTTAAACTCTAAGACCCTTATGTTCCTTGTGCAATGGTTTCCTAACGGGGGTTCAGGTTTCTATCACTCCGGCAACCCCTACAATTAGTAGCCAAATACACAATGCATTCCCCTAGGCCCAAATAGCTGAAGTGTCATGTAGTCGGCGTTCACATGACACCACTAGAAGAAGTACACCACAACTTAAATAACAATCTATTGAATCTTTCTCAACACTACTCCACTACTAACAACAAGACTTCTCCCATGTCCTCAAGAACAAAACGAACTACTCACAAGACATCATATGGATCATGATCAGAGATGGAATAATGATGTATAACAATCTGAACATAAACAATAATTCAATGGTTCACTCAATAGCATCAACTACAAAGAGTAATCAACACCGGGAAAGTTTCCCCTATGAACTATGCAAGATTCAACGCAATTGTTACAGCAATATGGAGATGGTGATGAGGGTGCTGATGGTGATGATGGTGGTGATGATGATTATGATCCCGATGAAGTCCAGCTTGGTGGTGGTGTTGATGGCGATGATCTCCCCTCTCCAGGAAGGAATTCCCCCAGCAAAAATCTGTCTGCCGGAGAGATCTTTCTCTCTCGGTGTTTTCCGCCCCGCAGAGGCGGCGGAATCTTTCTATGGTCACTCCCTGAGTCTTAGGGTTTCGTGGGGATGATATACACTAGAGGAGAGAGGTTGGAGTGGGCCAGGGTGGCCACACCACTCCCCGACGTGGCCTAGGCCTGCCCGCGCCATGGGGTGGTGTGGGCCCCCTGTGGCCCACCTCCACTTCATCTTCTGGCATCCTGAGTCTTCTGGAAAAATAGGATTTTCCGTATATTTTCCCGGATTTTCTGATCTTCATGAATTTTGCCTCCAAATAGCACCTTTTCCATCAGAATCCTGACTGTAGTGGTCCATGCTCCAAAAGTCATCAACCATGCAAAAATAGATGAAATAACATAAGTATCACCTCTCAATACGAAATATATCAATGAATAATAGTGAATTGAGACATAGAATAGTGATGCAAAATGGACGTATCAACTCCCCCCAAGCTTAGACTTCGCTTGTCCCCAAGCGAAACTGAGCTTAATAAACATGTGAAGGAAATATGCCCTGAGAGGCAATAATAAAGTTGTTATTATATATTCCTTATACATGATAGATGTTCATTTTACATGCTAGAAATGTATTGATTCGGAAACATCAATACATGTGTGTTTAATAAACAAAAAGGGTTCCTAGGCATGCCTCTCTTATAGACTAGCTTGTTGATTAACAGGATGATCAAGGTTTCCTGATCATGGACATTGGATGTTGTTAATAACAAGGTCACACCATTGGTGGAATGATGTGATGAACATTCATCCAAAGTATAACATTACGATCAAGTCATTATGTTTATATTGCTATAACATCATACGAAGTAATCTTTATCCTTAGACCATGAGATCATGTTAATTGCTGACACCGGAAGAGTATCTTGATAACATCAAACGTCACAACGTAACAGGGTGACTATAAAGATGGGTTCAGTACTACGAAGGTGTTATGTTGAGGCTCATGGATCAAGAGTGGAATTTGTCAATCCAGATGACGGATAGATATACTCTGGGCCCTCTCGGTGATATCACATTAGGATAGCTTGCAAGCAAGTGATGTGATCACTAGAATGTTATATTATGGGAACGAGAAAAGAGTGCATGTCGGTAACGAGATCAAACTAGGTATGGAGATATCGATGATCGAATCTCGGACATGTAATATATCGAGAGACAAAGGGATTTAGTTACAAGCGTTAAAGGTTCTCACGATCACAGGAGTCATCGTTGAATATGTAGGAGTCGATCACGGATCTCCGTGTCATTGCTGATTATTGATCGGAGAAGGGTCTCGATCATGTCTGCATTATTCGCGAACCATAGGGTGGCACACTTAAGAGTTACGGACACCATTTTGGAACACATATGTTTCAGACGAAAGAATTGCAAAGCGTAGGAATTGTTTCAATAGAAACCGGAAATTGTTTCGGGTGAAATTGCAGAAGGTGGTTCTGCATGTGATATTGAAATATTGCAAGGGGCTATATGTGAATGTTTGTTAATTAAAGTAATTAACAAAATTCTGAATAAATTTAATAAAAAGAGTTTTATTAAATGAGAGAGCATTAAATTTGGAGAAATTTAATGCATTTAAAGTGGAGACTTTAAAAGGGAATGTGAAGAGGCATTTTAATGTGGGGGGTTACCACCACATGAATGGGCGAGGTGAGGGGTCACCCCCCCATGCGACCATGGAGAGGGGGCACCCCTCCTCCTATAAAAGGCCACCCATTCCCTCCTTCATCCACACACCTCCTTGTGAAGGATCTCTCTCCCCCTCTAGAATTATTCCCCCATGGTCTCGGATTAGCGAGATACATGTTCCCGGTGGCATTTCGTCTGGAAGGAGTTGCTGCTTCCGCTGGATCGCTAGAGACCTTGAGATCGGCAAGTGTACGACTACATCAACCATGAGTTCCTACTCGTTAACAAAGCTCGTTGTCTACGAGGGTAAGTTCTCGTTGGATGTATGTCCACCCGTTGCTTTGTACCTAGTAGATAGATCTTGGCGTGTAGTTCACACCGTAGGAAAATTTTTGTTTTCTATGTTGCGGACCCAACAGTGGTATCAGAGCCTGATCTATGCGTAGGTGCTTAGCACGGGTAGTACACATATGGTTGATATGTGGGCGATGATGATCATGTTATTGCATCTTCTATGTATTTTGGATATTGGTGGCATAGTGGGATGAAGCGGCCCGGACCAACCTTACATGTCATCGTACATGAGACCGGTTCCACGACTGACATGCAACTTGTTTTGCATAAGTGGTTGGCGGGTGTCTATCTCTCCTACTATAGTCAATATCTGATTTACAACGAGTTTCTAATAACTTAGTTATCCTCGTTGTGGTTCATGTTCGTAGCTGAGAACGGTTCTATCTCCGAAAGCCCTAAGCCACGTAAAACTTGCAATTGATAAATTAGAGGCGTCTAGTTTAGATCGTTGTTGGGCTAGTGTATTGATATGGTATTGTTGTAAGTAGATGTATGGTAGATACTCTTACAACACAGTCAATGTGTAAGTTCCATAGACCTTGGCCTTACACACAAAGGAATGATAGAGATCATACCATGATGCAAGTGATAGAGATCAAATGCATGGACCATATCATCTCACTTTACACATTAGATGTTAGCATCTTATACTGCTAGTTTGGCGCGTTTGGTAGCATTATAAGATGATCCCTCATTTAGATATCAAGATAAAAATGTGTTCTTCCTTGAGTATGCACCATTCTATGGATCGTGTTTTGAGACATCACGTGATGATCGGGTGTACTCGAATCTATGCTTTCATAGGAATGGGTGTAAGACAGTTTTACACACGTGAGTACTAAGGTTCTTACTTGGCGAGCCTAGCATGTACAGACATGGCCTCGGAACACGGATCTAAAGGTTAAGCATGAGTCATATGGTTGATATGATGCCCATATAGATGCTCGCCTTTGAAGCTATATCAACTCACGTGATGATCGGACTTGATATAGTGGATTTGGTTCATGTAATCACCAAAAGGACACGAGGGATGTCGTTTTTGAGTGGGAGTTCATTAGTAATTTGGATTAGTTGAACTCAATCTATCATAAACTTAGTCTAAATAAACTTTACAAATTCTGTTGTAGATGGCACCACCTGCTTTTAATTTCAATGTGTTCACGGAGAAAGAGAAACTTGCTGCGAATGGTAGCAACTTCACCAACTGGGCTATGAATTTGAGGATTCTCCTCACTGCTGCACAAAAGCAATATGTGCTAGATACGCCGCTAGGCCCCCCACCAGCTCCTGATGCCCCTGACGAGGAAAAGAATGTCTATGTGACTCGTCAGGAGGACCACAACTTAGTTCATTGCGGCATACTGTATGGGCTAGAGCCAGAACTTCGAAAGCGTTTCGAAAATGGTAATGCCTTTGATACCATGGGAGAATTTGCTAGGTAATACAACTCAACTTGCAATGAGTAAAGGAAACACAATAAAGATACATAAAGTGAATCATAATTGGTAATGGCAAACTTAGCTCTTGGTCGAAGAATAGTTGATAATTTGCTGGTGTTCACAAATAGCTGGCTTTTCAATGATAGCTTTCAAAGTAGTAAACTTCAAGAAAAGAGCAATGTGCAAAACAAGGAACATAAGAAACATGATTGAATAAATCATCATATGAATGAATGAAACACATCAACTCAAAATACTTGCTGAGATAGAAGGGAATAGGTTTACTGACTCAACTACAGAGTAAAAGAAAGGCCCTTCAAAGAGGGAAGCAGGGATTGCAAGTCTCATAAAGAGCTCCAAAAAATTATGGTACTTACTAGCTTTCAGCTCTCATTGCCCCTATCATAGGCATCTTTAGGTGATTAAGGTTAAAGTGATCAAAAATGAGGATATGCATTGACAAGTTGTAAGTTGAGAATCTCATGTCCCTTGAATACGAGGGCCGCTCCTCATGCTACTCAAGTTTAGTCACCGGTAAGTTCTTGTCATCGTAAGCAGCTGTGTATCATAGAGAACCGCCAACGGGGTACCCCTTGCCCGATGATACGGAAGAATCCCCATATCAAAATGACAAGGCAAGCAGACAACAAGTATCTCAGCAAATATTCTTATTTACCATGGGAATATGGTGCTTTTTTCTCTCTTTCCTCTCTTCATAATATCTCTTTTTTTCTTTTCTCTTTTTCTCAATCTCTATCTCTTTTTTATAAGAAGAATGCTTCATAGATACTCGTTATGGTTACGCTGCAGGTTTCCACCATGTCAGCATGGATTAGACCGATGGCTTCTGTTCTCTAACACACATGCATAACTCCATGGACTTACAAGCTCCCCTTTCATTTCACACCGACGACATCCATAGACAAAAGAACATGATATCAACTTGGTACAAAGTACCAGTGCAATGTTGAAAGCGTTCCCCATGATAGCATGGTTCTGCTAATTCACAACTTACAAAGCGAAAACATATACGCAACATAGGTGAGCACAATGGTTCAAGTTTATTAAATGCAAGAAAGTAAAGTGTGCCATCAAGTTCGTGAGAGCTTTAATCACTAATTTTCACATAACAAGTTTAATTTGGGAGGTAGATAAAACAAGAATTTACTTGGAATAGCAATAATGCTACTAGGTAGGTATGGTGGACACAAATGGCAAAGGTTTTGGTTTTAAGGAGGTGGATGCACGAGAAGAATTCCCTCTCAGTACAGGTTTTTGGCTAGCAAGGCTGGGTAGCAAGTATAAGAGTTGAAGGAAACAAACAAACATACAAGTGATAAATACAAACATGCAATCTTCCTTGGAAGCACAAAAGATCTTAACTAGAGAATACTAGACTTATGAGCAAATCAAGAAAGAAAGATGATGAAATTATTTTTCTCTAGAGTACTTCTATCTTTTTCTTTTCAACTCTCAAAAATAGTGTTGCTACTGACCGAGCCATGTTTGCCAAAACCAACTAAATTAACTCAATGATCCCAAAGTGATACCAATACTAACAACAAGATCAATCATATAACCACGAATTGAAAACTAGCATAAGCTATGCAAAAGAGTGAATGATAGAACTTCTCATTAATATTTCATATCGGCAACTCACACCAAGGGATACACATCTAACGAGAGAGGGGACACTGTTGGAGATATGCCCAAGAGGCAATAATAAAAGTAGTTATTATTATATCTTTGTGTTTATGATGAAAGTTTACATCCCATGCTATAATTGTAGTATTAGGAAACACTAATACTTGTGCGTTTTGTAAACGTAAAAGAGTCCCTAGTAAGCCTCTTGTTGAACTAGCTTGTTGATTGATTGATGATCATGGTTTCCTGATCATGGACATTGGATGTGATTAATAACAAGGTTATATCATTAGGAGAATGATGTGATGGACACACACCCATAGTAAGAGTAGCATAAGATCAAGTCATTAAGTTCGTATTGCTGTAAGCTTTGAAATACATAGTAACCTAATCCTTCGACCATGAGGTTATGTCAATCACCATCACCGGATGGGTACTTTGATGACATCAAACGCCGCTTCTTAACTGGGCGGTTATAAAGGTGTCATTGGATATTCTAAAAGTATGTGTTGAAGCGCATAGACCAAGATTGGGATTTGTCCATCCATATGACGGATAGATATACTCTGGGCCCTCTCGGTGGAATGTCATCTAGATAGCTTGCAAGCATGTGACTGGGTCACAAGGGATGACATAACATGGAACGAGTAAAGAGTACTTATCAGTAACGAGGAAGAACTAGGTATGAAGATACCGACGATCAAACCTCGGATAAGTAGAATATCACGAGACAAAGGGAATTGGTTTCGTATGTTAAATGGTTCTATCGATCACGAAGTAATCGTTGAGTATGTGGGAGCCGTTATGGATCTCCAGATCCCGCTGATGGTTATTGATCGGAGAGGTGTCTTCATCATGTCTGCATATTCACGAACCGTAGGGTGACACACTTAAGGTTCGAAGTTGTTTGAAGTAGATATGGAATTTGCGTTGGAGACCGAATGTTGTTCGGAGTCTCGGAATAGATCTGGGACATCACGAGGAGATCCGGAATGGTCCGGAGGATGAGATTCATATATTGGGAATCATTTTCTAAGTTAGAAAATGTTCCGGAGTGTTTGTATGGAGATTCTAGAAGGTTTCGGAATGTTCTAGAAGGTTCTAGAGGATTTCTTGGAGTTTGCTTGAAAACCAAGAAAGGGATCAAAGAAACCAAGTGGGGTACTACACGGATTCGTGGGGGAGGAGGACTCCTCCCCCCAACCCGCCGGCCCAAGGAGGAGGGAGTCCTACTAGGACTCCCCTCCCCAGGCGCGCCTCCCTCCCTTAAATAGAAGGGAGGGGGCGCCCCCTCTTGTACCTTATCTCATAACAACCAATATCAGCCGCCTCTCTCCTCCACCTTTCTTCTGCACAGGCATAGGCGAAGCCCTGCAGAATTCTCATCTCCACCACCACCACCACGCCGTCGTGCTGCTGGGATTCCGTGGAGAAGATCTACTGCCTCTGCTCACCGGAACAGGAGAGGAAGGTCTGCTTCGACCCGCACGCAGACCATCTGAAGCGCCGAACGCGGCGCCGGAAGGATCGTCCACACGATCTTGAGATCGGCAAGTGATCGACTACACCATCCACGAGATCTAATCTCGTTAACGCTTTCGGTTCTACGAGGGTTAGTACCGATCTATCTCGTTGCTCATGTCTAGTAGATTAGATCTTGGCTTTTATCTAGATTAGATCTGGGTTTTGTTCGTTCTTGCGGTAGAAATTTTTTGTTTTACATGCTACGAACCCATTAGACACTTCCATAATGCAAACCATACTACAAAATAACTCCTCTATTCATGATATGCCTCTACTAATAAGGTAAAAAGATAGAAGATAGTGATGTGATACCGCGGCACTCCCCCAAGCTTGGGACAAACCAAGGGGATGCCAAACCTGATGACGAATTACTCCTTAGGTGGTGGTGGTATCCTCTCGATGAACTCTCTGATCAGCTTCCCCAAGTCCTCAATCTTGAAGGTGAGATTACGAATCAGCTGTGAGTTTTGCTCAATGCGGCTCATGATCATGTCGTGTTGAGAATTCCAGCTCTTGCTATTCTTTCCCCACTCTTCCTCCTTGAAGTCTTCTTTTCCTGCATGGCTAGAACGAGGCAAATCCCAATTGGAGGGTAATTTCTCCTTGGGCATATTCCGGTATTGATGCTCATGGATAAGGGTATGGAAAGGATTCTTGGTGCGTGGAGGAAGTGACCGTGGAGCCAAACTGTGACGAGGAGCTTTCCCCGATCTGCATCATGCGATCCTTCTAATCTTGGCAGGTTTCACCACTCCAATGCTTGCAATGGTGGTGCCGGTATGCGGACATTGGCCTTGCTCCTCTTCACCTTCACTCTTGATCTCCTTCTCCTTCCAGGGGTCTTGGAGGTCTTCCTCCATGGGCTCCTTCCCTTTATCCTTAGCGGACACCATTGCGCTTCTAAGCTCTCAAAGAGTATATCCTGACAGAAACAGATCGAAACAAAAACACGATGAAAACATGATATATGGACCTTGGGGGATCCGGGGGTTATATATTACGAAGTTTCGTATCAAAAGGAAGGTACTGGGAGAAAACAAGTCGGAGGCGGAGTCCTGGGTGGCCTCACCACCTGGTGGCGTGGCCAGAGGTGGGCCCACGCCATGGGGTGGTGTGGGCCACCCTGGCTCCGGTTTCGTCCCTTTTTCGCTTCGTAGATTTCCTTATTGACTGAAAACTGCAAAAATATAGTTGGATTGTATTTTCGTGGAACTTTTCTTACCAGAACTGTTACCTAGTTGGAAACAGACTCTGCAGGTCTCTGAATTTGGTATTTAGTGGATCCTTCCGGAGTCATCACTTGAATATCATTGATATCTTCATCTTCATATACTTATTACTTGAGTCATAAAACCTTTCTCTCCTTATTACACCATTATCTCCACTTCCTGGAAATTTCTTTCACACAAAACTTCACACAATTCTTATTAGCAACAGTAGTATAAGTGAAGTGATAATACCTTTTCAGTCCAACTTCAACTGAAAACCATCAAAACAAAAGCTACTGAAGTAACTCCTTCCGAAAACCCAAAAAGAATTCAAAAAGGAAATCGAATAAAGAAGCAAAAGCAAGAGTGGCTAAATCTTTCAAAACAGACCAGCAGGTAAAGATCAATTTTTTCGAAAATCTTCTGTTGCTCAAATCAAAAAGTGCAAAACTAACGAAAGTTAAATAATAACCTGGGTCAGAAGCACAAAAAATTACAGCTCAATCCGACAGACAGAGATCTCTCACGAATTTTTACGGTGAAGTACAAAAATCTGTTTCGGGACAGCAACTTCCCCAAATCTTACTTCTCTCTCATTAGAGGTTGATCTTGACACAAAAACCAAACAAAACGGATAAGGAGCGGTTATTACCGAAGTAATAACTTCCAAGACTCAAAGAAACAAAAATAAACTGAAAGCAAAAACAAATTGGGTTATCTCCCATAAAGCTCTTTCTTTATAGCCATTAAGATGGGCATGATAATTTTGAAGAAGCTCTCATAGGCATATGGATTGAACTGAAAGAGAGCATTAAGAAGCAAAAACACACATATTTAAGTCTCACCCACTTCCTATGCAAGGCATTTTGTAAACAAACAAGTTGTTGAAACAAGAGGCAACTTGCATAAGAAGGCAAAATAAGCGCAATATAAAAACTTTCAGCATAAAACGGGGAAACTTGATATTATTGAGATGCATGAGAACACTTTTCCCTCTCTCATAGTAACTTTCAGTATCATGCTTAAACTTAAAATTATATCTATCACAAGGACTATCATAGCAATGATCACTTATTCTAACAGAAAACACAGGGATACTAGCTCTCATAACACTACTTTGTGAAACAATATTAGAGGTATCCTTACAAAGGATAGGGTATCCCTCTTCCTCATACTTAGTGACAAATTATTTCACATTTGCTACAATAGGTTCATCAACCATGTGTTCATCAGGTTCAACAGCTTTATGCATACTTTCATCTACCATACTAGCCATCATAGAATGTTCCTTACCTTAACTGGGAAAGGCATTTTCTCAATATAAGGTTTAGGTAAAACATGACTAGCAGTATAAACTTCAGTATTTCTTGCAGGAACACTCCTAGCAACATCTTTATAAGGTTCATGATACTTATTCCACTTCTTTTTAGGCACTTCAATATAGGAAGCAAAGGCCTTAAAATAAGAAGCAGTAGCTTGAGAGTCTAGACCATAAGCATTTTTAATATTTTGAAAGTCATCAGTTCCCATAAAAGATTCAATGCATTCATAATCATAATTTATACCTGACTTTCTACCTTTGTCATTCTCACAAGCTTCAGCATTATCTTGAATACGGTCCAGAAGGTCCCATTTAGCTTCTTCTTCCATGCGAGTGAATGATCCAGCACAAGAAGCATCCAATAAATCCTTGTCATGTAGAGGGAGCCTTGCATAAAAGTTATTGATAATAATATTATTGGGGAGCTCATGAATGGGACATTTGAGCATTAGTAACTTCAATCTCTCCAAGCTTGAGCTGTACTCTCTCCATCAAGAGGCCAAAAGTTGTATATTTGATTCCGATCTTTATGAATCTCACTAGGAAGATAAAACTTTGAATAAAAGAGAGGCACTATTTCCTCCCATTCCAGAGCTTGACCATTCTTCAACAGCTTATACCAATCCTCAACTCTTCCTTTTATTGATAATGAGAATAACTTCTTCTTAACTTGATCTGTAGTAATACCTACACACTTGAACAACCCGCATAATTCGTGTATAAAGAGTAAATGATCACCGAGATGGACAGTTCCATCCCCAACATAGTAGTTATCCATAACACGATCAATAATTCTTGTAGGTATTTTAAAAGTATCATTCTTAGCAGGTGGTGGTTCATCTACTACCTTAGCAGTGGTAGTAGCATTACCAAATAAGAAACTCAGCGAATTATCCATTACGAAAATAAAGCAACTAGCAGAAGTAAACAATACTCACAGTAGAAGTTTCCTTTACCAGTTCCACTCTCCAATGGCGCTTCACTCCCCGGCAACGGCGCCAGAAAATAGTCTTGATGACCCACAAGTATAGGGGGTGTATCGCAGTATTTTTGATAAGTAAGAGTGTCGAACCCAACGAGGAGAAGAAGGTGCTGGCTAGTGGTATGGATCAGGAATTCTCTGCAAATACTTAGCAAACGGATTTTTAGGGAGTTTCGATAAAGCAAGTAAACAAAGTACGAGTAAACAAAAGACAGTAGGAATAAATGCAGCAAGTGGCCCAATCCTTTATGCAGCAAAGGACAAGCCGGTTGTATTTTTATAGATGACCAAACGTTCTCGAGGACACATGGGAAGACTGTCAAGTGCTTTCGCTTCATATAGTCGATTAATCTTCTCTAGCTTGCTAAGTGTTGTGTGGGTGAACCTGTGCTAATGTACCATCCCATCCAAGACTAATACATACTTGTGATTATACCCCTTGCAAACATCCGTAAGTACAAGAAAGTAACTAAGGTAAAACCTAACCACAGCTTTAAACTCTAAGGCCCTTACGTCCCTTGTGCAATGGTTTCCTAACGGGGGTTCAGTTTTCTGTCACTCCGGCAACCCCTACGATTAGTAGCCAAATACACAATGCATTCCCCTAGGCCCATATAGGTGAAGTGTCATGTAGTCTACATTCACATGACACCACTAGAAGAAGTACACCACAACTTAAATAACAATCTATTGAATCTTTCTCAACACAACTCCACTACTAACAACAAGACTTCTCCCATGTCCTCAAGAACAAAACGAACTACTCACAAGACATCATATGGATCATGATTAGAGATGGAATAATGATGTATAACAATCTGAACATAAACAATAATTCAATGGTTCACTCAATAGCATCAACTACAAAGAGTAATCAACATCGGGAAAGTTTCCCCTATGAACTATGCAAGATTCAACGCAATTGTTACAGCAATATGGAGATGGTGATGAGGGTGTTGATGGTGATGATGGTGGTGATGATGATGATGATGATGGTACCGATGAAGTCCAGCTTGATGGTGGTGTTGATGGCGACGATCTCCCCTCTCCGGGAAGGAATTCCCCCAGCAGAAATCTGTCTGCCGGAGAGATCTTTCTCTCTCGGTGTTTTCCGCCTTGCAGAGGCGGCGGAATCTTTCTGTGGTCGCTCCCCGAGTCTTAGGGTTTCGTGGGGATGATATACGCCAGAGGAGAGAGGTTGGAGTGGGCCAGGGCGGCCACACCACTCCCTGGCGCGGCCTAGGCTTGCCCGCGCCATGGGGTGGTGTGGGCCCCCTGTGGCCCACCTCCACTTCATCTTCTGGCATCCTAAGTCTTCTGGAAAAATAGGATTTTCCATATATTTTCCCGGATTTTCTGATCTTTGCAAATTTTGCCTCCAAACAGCACCTTTTCCATCAGAATCCTGACTGCAGCGGTCCATGCTCCAAAAATCATCAACCATGCAAAAATAGATGAAATAACATAAGTATCACCTCTCAATATGAAATATATCAATGAATAATAGTGAATTGAGACATAGAATAGTGATGCAAAATGGACGTATCAGGGTTCCACAGCAGAAAACAAAAAATCTAACGAGAACACCATAGCCAAGATCTATCTATGTAGATGTACAGTAACAAGAGGGATTCGGTGTACATACATTTCAAGACTGAAAGCGGCTAACGTTTCTGGATGATGTAGTCGATCGATGTAGCCGACCTCAAGGTCGTAAAGACGCCCAAGCTCCAAACTCCAAGCAAATAGCACCACAAGTGGTGGTGTCTCGTGGCCTTACACACATCGGTGTAGAGACGTCTCCCAGACTCCGGTCCAGCAAAGCAGCGGAAGAAGATTGATCCAGACCGAGTCCAGCAGCACGACAGCGTGCGTATGATGGAGAAACCCCTATCCATGTATGCAATCCCAATCTTGGAAACCACATGTGAGGGAGAGGTAGAGATAATAGGGCAAAGACAATTGATGGGATTGATTTGGGGACGGGTATGGTGCCTATGCATAGGTCCATCCCGCCAGCACAAGGCCAAGTGACTAGAGCTTTGATTCGCGGGACTGATCACCCTGCATGCGTCACCTCGCCAAGGTCCTTGGCGCTTGAAACCCCTCATGCAAAACACATATGAGAACCACAACAATGCATACCAGCATCCTGCACATAACCTGCTAGCATGACGATGCCTCCAAAAGCAGGGCACAAAAATGGTTCTACTCTGTAAGGATGTAGTCGGGGGCCTCGTGAGAGTTCCCCTATCGAGGCCCACAAGGTGTCCTCGTCGTAGACCTGCCTATGTTAGCAAAACAGAGCAGAAGCCGGTTCTCTAGGGGGCATCACAATATGTGTCTCGCGAAGCCTCACGGGAGGTCCTCGTCGAGGTGCCACGGGGCATACTCGCCTAAGCCTTTCAAAAAAATTCACTCTAGGGGAGCCGTCACGAGACACGCATCGCAAGGCGCCACAAGGTGACCTTGCCGAGGTCCCCACGGTGCCTTCCATGAGATCCACGTTGGTAACCTCGCCTAGGTCTCACATGAGACTTGTATCGCTAGCCTCGCGTGAGGATCTCTCGAGGCCTGCCAGATGCCCTAAATGGGGCTTCCTTTGTTAGCCAAACAGAACACGAGGCATCCCTCAGGGAGGCCGTCACAAGATGAGCTTCGCGAGGCATCACGGGGCGTCCTCGCCGAGGCCCACAAGGTGCCCTCGCCCAGGTCTCTCCAAGAATTTTTCACTAGAGCCATCGCAGGTTGTGCCTCACGCATCCCTCGCGTTCCAGCTCCCTAACTCGCTTAATAAGCTCCGCGTGAAACATGTGACACTTGCCGAGGTTTGTAGGAACTCCACGTCATCTCTCGCGGAGTATGCTAAGAGATCCCTAGCTCGGAGCCAACCCATGGATGGGACTTCACCTCTCGCCAGCTTAGTAAACCAAGCTCTTCCCGCCTCTATCATGTACCTCGCGAAGGGCTGGGGGCTTGAGGCATGGAAGCACAAAATACATACAGTCCACTTATGTGAAACATATTCGTGTTGCTCTAACTTCCTCACAGGAGCAGAGTTTAACAGTCGCATACTCATTACAAAGGAGAAAAACAAGTACATCGCCACCAAGGGCTCGTCAAGAGTAGCAGTTGGGGGATGAGGCATCGTCTAAGCCATCATTGCCAACTTCGATGGGGGCATTACCCAAATTTTGGCTGGGACCTCCTATTCTTCTTCTTCAACCTCCCGCCCATAAATGGCGACCAAGTCATTCACGTGATCTTGGATCTCATCCACCAGCTTCGGGGCCTCGCCATCTTCCAAGGGCTTGGTCACCGCTGCAAGGTCTAGCTTTGGGTTTAGCTTGAAGAGGTTGCCAAAGACACGGCTAGATGCGGTGCTCAGGAGTTTGCAACATTCTTCCTCAATCATGGCGGTAAAGTCACATACTTCCCCACAAGCCTCACCGGTCGCGACCGCCATCGTGATCATGTCGATGGCCTCCTCGATCTCGAGCGTGAAGTCGCCCCTGGCTATGGCATCCAGATCTAGGACTTCTTTGGCCATCGTGCCTGCAATTGCCATCTTCACGACGGCCACTCTGAGCTCGACGAGGGTGTGTAGAACGTCTTCGTCGGTCTCCTCCGCTGTGATCTCGTCGCGGGCCTCCTCGAGCTCACGGACGTAGGTGGTGAAGCCAGACTCCTCGATTGCTTCACCGTCTGCCGCGTCCACTGATGTCGTCGCGGCGGCAGCCTCGAAAACCTTGCAGGCGCGCTCCTTGAAGGTCGTAACCCCCATGTCGGTCATCGCCTTGCACGTTTGTTCGCTTGTTTCTCTCTTGATTCTCGTATGGATTCTCGGCAAGAACCAAGGATGGCTGCTGTCAAGTTCTGATCGATTACCTCGGGTGGAAGCGAGAGATCGGAGAAGCAGCTGTGTTAATATAAGGCAGAGGTCTGTGCATGTGTGGTGAGAGTCGAAGAAGGAATATAGTTTCCTGTCAGAAATCGGAATGGACGTCATGGCACGCACGTATCCACCATGTAGCGAGCCCGTTCCCTTTCCTGCTTCCGGGTGTGGGAGTGGGACCCGACGGATGGAACAACTAAAACCTGAAAGGAACAGACAGAGGAAAAAAACGTGCGCCCCTACGTCGTCCTCGCGGGCAACGCCAGGGGCGATTCCCCGCTTCCCCGCCTCCTCAACTCCCATCCCCCATCTCCCCCGCCGCCGTCGGCGGGCGCTGCCGCGGCAAAGACCGGGTGGTGCCGGCGGCGATGGGATGCCTTCTTCCCACACATGGGGTGGTCGTGCGGGTGGCCTCGTCAGGTGGCGGTACCTCCTATGGCAGCGTGCGTGCGGGGGGCTGGGGGCGGAGCATGGCGGCGGTGGCCTAGATGTTCGACGGTGGTGTTTTTTGGCGGGGCGATGGTGGCTGGAGGGGAAGGTGGTCGGTGTTGCTGTGGTGGCTGAAGGTGGCGCGGGCCCAAATCTGGGCCAGGTTGGGCCCAATCTGGATTAGCTGGTCCTGCTATGCCAGGCACACTGCCCTGCTACGATACGGCTTGGACACCGGATTTGGCCTGCAGGCCTAATTCCGGCGGCTGACCTGCAGGTCCAGCGAGGGGCTGCAAGGTCGCGACTTGCAGGGGGAATGGAGGCGTTGTGTCCTCCATTCCGGTTGCACTTTCACATCCTAGGTGGTGATCCGACACCGACCTAGATCTGGTTGCCGAGCGCATCTTCTCGTGGTGACCCGTGGGCGGCACGTAGGCCTCGTGTCTGCCATGCTCCCCACACCTCATGCCTGCAGGCTCAGGTGGTGTCCCTTAAACCTACGGTGTTCCGGCAAGTCCGGGTGAGCATGGTGGCGATGGTGTTGCTACTTGGCGGCAGGGATCGGCGGTGACAGTGGATCCCCCTATGGACGGAGGAGTAGGGCCTAGTGTTGGGTTAGTGTGTACGGGGGCACCCTTGCTGCAGTGCAGCGATGGGGCTTCACGAGCCCTTTCAGGCTCGGCTAGGCTAGAGAGGGCTTGGTTTGCCCTGCTATTGTATCCGGTCGGCTACCACCTTCAGGTAGTGGAGGTAGTTCCCTCCTATGTGTTGATGTCATGCCGACCCCTCCCGAAGGTTCCTTTTTTCCGGTCCTATGGGCCTCACATGTGGTCACGGTGAGATGGCGGTGGTGACTTCAAGACCGTGGTGGCGCATACTCGTGGGCGGCGAGTTTGGTGGAGCAATCTGAAGCGTCCGGGTGTGTGGTTTTTTTGAGGGGTCGGGAGAAATCATTGTCATCAACACCGACGTGGTGACACCTGCGGGTGACACCGGCCTTCTTGAAAGGCGTTGGGTGTACCTATTTTCCACCTCCCGGAGCATACTGAGGGAAACCCTAGGACCTGTCCGGACAGCACCATCGTCATTGTCGCTTTCCTTCCTGGAGGTGCTGCTTGGTGCACGGCGCTTCGGAGTGCTAGGCATGTGGTGGAACTTAGCTAGAGGGTGCAACGGTTGCGGATCCTTCTCGTTTTCGTCAAGCCACTATTTTCGGCTTTGTTTTCTCTTTTTCTTTTTTGGTTTGGTGTTTTTATCTTTTGGGCATTGTGTTGTCTAGCCTAGCAGCGGTTCCAAATGGTTGCTATATTAATATAGCTAGGCACATGCCTATTTCGAGGAGTGGGACCTGGTGGATACTAGAAATCGAGCGGGAAATTAAACAATTTCGACGGTTTGATCACTCGTGGTCATCGAACCTTTTTTTACATGAAAATATGCATGGTCATCGAACCTTGGGTATGTCTTGTTCTGGAGCAAAATGGTTAAATAGGACGCACAAAATGCTTGTGCTAAGAGCATTAAGAAAATCCAATTGGATGACGAAAACGAACATGTGTTTTGCTATTCGGTTGTGGCCTTGCGGACCGCCGGATGGCAAAAACAGGATCCATCGGCGTGACCCAAATGGATTTGAGACCATGGCCCACCTACCCATGTGTCTCTTTTAAAAGGGTCGCAATTCCCACTTGAAAGATCACGGATGTTGCCTAGAGGGGGGTGAATAGGCGGGTTTAAAACTTTTACGAGATGGGCTTAACAATGGCGGAATAAAACTAGTGTTTTCTTTTATTAAGCAGAAAGCCTAGATATACTAAGGTTCACTTGTGTGCACCAACAACTTATGCTAAGCAAGACAAGCAACAGTATGATAGCAAGCTAGATTACATCAAGCACGAAGGCTATCACAATGTAAAGTGCATAAGTAAAGAGCTCGGGTATAGAGATAACCGAGGCACGTGGGGACGACGATATTTTATCGAGTTCCTCCCAACAAGGGAGTACATCTTGTTGGAGGGGTGGGCGGTATTAAGACCACCAACGCCATAAGAGGCCTCACCCTATTCTCCCGAGCACCCACCACGCGGCAAGCACCCGTTCCACTATGGGACACTTGAGGGCGGTCACCAAACCTGTACAAGATTGGGGCTATCTCCACAACTTAATTGGAGCCTCCCAATAATCGCCACCAAGGCCACAATCTCAGGGAGAGCTTCACAACTTAATTGAAAGGCCCCAAGAACACGCCAAAAAGGCCACACAACCAGCTAGGATTCCAAGAACCCAAGAGGGACAAGCTTCTCTAATATTACCAACCAAATCCTTCGGGGAGAACACAAACCGATGCACCTAATGCAAAAGGCAAGAACACCACAAAGATGCTCCAATACTTCACTCTCAAATTCCAACAATGCTACTAAAGCATTTGGGGGAATATCCCTCAAGATCTAGATCCCAAAGATTCACTCACAAAGAGGTGATTTGGTTTGGTCAAATTGTAGATCTAGAACCCCTCTAACTTCCCCTCAAATATTGGCAAGAATCATTGGAGGGGGGACTCAAGAACAAAACATTTAGGCAAATGGGGCAAAAGGCTTGAGAAAATAGGAGAGAAGAACACTCAAAAAAGGTGAGAGAAAGAGGCTTATATAGGGGCCCAGAATATCTGCCCGTTGGGGCCATATTACGGCTGGGCCGGTAGTACCGCCGGTGGGTCGGTACTACCGGTTCCTGGCCCGCGATGCGAGCCAGCAAGGTAAGCAGTAGGGTCAATGCGGGGTGAGCCAGAGAAAATAGGATTGGGGCTAGGCAGCAGGCGCGCGCGAACGATCGAGAGCCAAGTAAAGCTGCCGTCGGCGAAGCAAGCTGCAAGCGAAGCGGTGGCAATGGATGGCCAGCCCAGCGAGTGGGAGGGGCGGCGCGGGAGCTGATACGTCCATTTTGCATCACTATTCTATGTCATAATTCACTGTTATTCGTTGATATATTTCATATTGAGAGGTGATACTTATGTTATTACATCTATTTTTGCATGGTTGATGACTTTTAGAGCATGGACCGCTGCAGTCAGGATTCTGATGAAAAAGGTGCTGTTTGGAGGCAAAATTCGTGAAGATCGGAAAATCCGGGAAAATATACGGAAAATCCTATTTTTCTAGAAGACGAAGGAAGCCAGAATGGGGGCTAGAGATGGGCCACAGGGGGCCCACACCACCCCCTGGCGCGGGCCAGCCTAGGCCGCGCCACTAGGTGGTGTGGCTGCCCTGGTCCACCCCTGGCTCTCCCCTCTGGCGTATATTATCCTCCCGAAACCCTAAGACTCTGGGAGCGACCATAGAAAGATTCTGCCGCCTCTGCGGGCCGAAAAACACCGAGAGAGAAAGATCTCTCCGACAGACAGAATTCTGCCGGGGAAATTCCTTCCCAGAGAGGGGAGATCATCGCCATCAACACCACCATCAAGCTGGACTTCATCGGGATCATCATCATCACCATCACCACCATCGTCATCATCAGCACCCTCATCACCATCTCCATATTGTTGTAACAATTGTGTTGAATCTTGCATAGTTCATAGGGGAAACTTTCCCGGTGTTGATTACTCTTTGTAGTTGATGTTGTTGAGTGGAACCATTGAATTATTGTTTATGTTTAGATTGTTATACATCATTATTTCATCTCTGATCATGATCCGTATGATGTCTTGTGAGTAGTTCGTTTAGTTCTTGAGGACATGGGAGAAGTCATGTTGTTAGTAGTGGAGTTGTGTTGAGAAAGATTCAATAGTTTGATATTTAAGTTGTGGTGTACTTCTTCTAGTGGTGTCATGTGAACGTCGACTACATGACACTTCACCTATATGGGCCTAGAGGAATGCATTGTGTATTTGGCTACTAATCGTAGGGGTTGCCGGAGTGACAGAAACCTGAACCCCCGTTAGGAAACCATTGCACAAGGGACGTAAGGGTCTTAGAGTTTAAAGCTGTGGTTAGGTTTCAACCTTAATTACTTTCTTATACTTACGGATGTTTGCAAGGGGTATAATCACAAGTATGTATTAGTCCTAGGAAGGTCGGTACATTAGCACAGGTTCACCCACACAACACTTAGCAAGCTAAAGAAGATTTATCAACTATATGAAGCGAAAGCACTGGACAGAATTCCCATGTGTCCTCGAGAACGTTTGGTCATCTTAAGTAATACAACCGTCTTGTCCTTTGCTGCATAAAGGATTGGGCCATTTGCTGCATTTATTCCTACTATCTTTTATTTACTCGTACTTTGTTTACTTGCTTTATCAAAAACCCCTAAAATCCGTTTGCTAAGTATTTGCAGAGAATTCCTGATCCATACCACTAGCCAGCACCTTCTGCTCCTCGTTGGGTTCGACACTCTTACTTATCGAAAATGTTGCGATACACCCCCTATACTTGTGGGTCATCAAGACTATTTTCTGGCGCCGTTGCCGGGGAGTGAAGCGCTATTGGAGAGTGGAACTAGTAAAGGAAACTTCTACTATGAGTATTGTTTACTTCTGCTAGTTGCTTTATTTTCGTTATGGATAATTCGTTGAGTTTCTTATTTGGTAATGCTACTACCACTGCTAAGGTAGTAGATGAACCACCACCTGCTAAGAATGATACTTTTAAAATACCTACAAGAATTATTGATCGTGTTATGGATAACTACTATGTTGGGGATGGAACTGTCCATCTCGGTGATCATTTACTCTTTATACACGAATTATGCGGGTTGTTCAAGTGTGTAGGTATTACTACAGATCAAGTTAAGAAGAAGTTATTCTCATTATCACTAAAAGGAAGAGTTGAGGATTGGTATAAGCTGTTGAAGAATGGTCAAGCTCTGGAATGGGAGGAAATAGTGCCTCTCTTTTATTCAAAGTTTTATCTTCCTAGTGAGATTCATAAAGATCGGAATCAAATATACAACTTTTGGCCTCTTGATGGAGAGAGTACAGCTCAAGCTTGGAGAGATTGAAGTTACTAATGCTCAAATGTCCCATTCATGAGCTCCCCAATAATATTATTATCAATAACTTTTATGCAAGGCTCCCTCTACATGACAAGGATTTATTGGATGCTTCTTGTGCTGGATCATTCACTCGCATGGAAGAAGAAGCTAAATGGGATCTTCTGGACAGTATTCAAGAAAATGCTGAAGCTTGGGAGAATGACAAAGGTAGAAAGTCAGGTATAAATTATGATTATGAATGCATTGAATCTTTTATGGGAACTGATGACTTTCAAAATATTAAAAATGCTTACGGTCTAGACTCGCAAGCTATTGCTTCTTATTTTAAGGCTTTTGCTTCCTTCATTAAAGTGCCTAAAAAGAAGTGGAATAAGTATCATGAACCTTATAAAGATATTGCTAAGAGTGTTCCTGCAAGAAATACTGAAGTTTATATTGCTAATCATGTCTTACCTGAACCTTATATTGACAAAATCTCTTTCCCAGTTAAGATAAAGGAACATTCTATGATAGCTAGTATGTTTAATGAAAGTACAAATAAAGCTGTTGAACCTGATAAACAAATGGTTGATGAACCTATAATAGCAAATGTGAAAGACTTTGTTACTAAATATGAAGAAGAGGGACACACTATCTTTTGTAAGGATACCTCTAATATTGTTTCACAAAGTAGTGTTATGAGAGCTAGTATTCCTGTGTTTTCTGTTAGAATAAGTGATCATGGTTACGATGGTCCTTGTGATAGTTATATTGTTAAGTTTATGCATGATACTAAAAGTTACTATGAGAGAGGGAAAAGTGTTCTTATGCATCTCAATAATATCAAGTTTCCTCGTTTTATGCTGAAAGTTTTTATGTTGCACTTCTTTTGCATTCCTATGCTAGTAGCCTCTAGTTTCAACAACTTGTTTGTTTACAAAATTCCCTTGCATAGGAAGTGGGTTAGACTTAAACGTGTGTATTTTTTCTTCTTAATGCTCCCTTTCACCTCAATTCATATTCCTATGTGAGCATCATCAAAATTATCATGCCCATCTTAATGGCTATAAAGAAAGAGCTTTTTGGGAGACAACCCAATTTATTTTTTGCTTTCAGTTTGTTTTTGTTTCTTTGAGTCTTGGAAGTTATTACCTCGGTAATAACCTCTCCTTATCCTTTTTGTTTGGTTTTTGTGTCAAGATCAACCTCTAATGAGAGAGAAGTAAGATTTGGGGAAGTTGTTGTCCCGAAACAGATTTTTGTGCTTCACCATAAAAATTCGTGAGAGATATCTATATGTCGGATTGAGCTGTAATTTTTTGTAATTTTGACCCAAGTTGTTATTTAACTTCCGTTAGTTTTGCACTTTTTGATTTCAGCAACAGAAGATTTTCAAAAAATTGATCTTTACCTGCTGGTCTGTTTTGATAGATTTTGCCACTCTTACATTTGCTTCTTTATTCGATTTCCTTTCTGAATTATTTTTGGGTTTTCAAAAGGAGTTGCTACAGTAGCTTATGTTTTGATGGTTTTCAGTTGAAGTTGGACTCAAAAGGTTTTATCACTTCATTTATACTAATGTTGCTAATGAGAACTGTGTGAAGTTTTGTGTGAAAGAAATTTCCAGGTAGTGGAGATAATGGTGTAATAAGGAACAGAAGGGTTTTATGACTCAAGTAATAAGTGTATGAAGATGAAGATATCGATGTTATTCAAGTGGTGACTCCAGAAGAATCTACTAGATACCAAATTCAGAGACCTATAGAGTCTGTTTTCAAATAGGTAACAGTCCTGGTAAAAAAAGTTCCGCGAAAATATAATCCAACTATATTTTTGCAGTTTTTAGCCAATAAGGAAATCTACGAAGCGAAATAGGGACGGAAACGGATCCAGGCTGGCTCACATCACCCTGTGGCGTGGGCCCACCCCTGTCCGCGCCACCAGGTGGTGAGTCCACCCCGGACTCCGCCTCTGACTCGTTTTCGCCCAGTACCCTCCTTTTGTTATGAAACTTCATAATATATAATCCCCCGGATCCCCCGAGATTCGTATATCGTGTTTTCATCGTGTTTTCGTTTCGATCTGTTTCTGACAGGTAGAGTCCCAGATTTGGAGCCACAGTGTCTTCCTCTGGATCAACCAAGAAGGATCTCTTAGAGGATATCATCAACCCATACATGAGGGAGTTGAAGATTCATCCCAAGGAGTTGTTGCTTGAAGATGGGGAGGTCCGGATAAAAGAGGTTCGAGGCCCTAAAGGTGAAGGAAGTCTGGAGGACAGGATGGAAGCCCTGGAGCAAGAAGTCTTTAGGTACAGGAAGATGGCGGAACGCGAAGTGGATATCATCCATAAGATTTGTTCCAAACTCATCGCCGAGCACCAAAAGGATACCGCTGAACTCAAGGATGAAGTCCTCTCACTCCGCCAAACAACCAACAAACTGCAAGCACAGCTCTACGATGTTCAAAATCAAAACCGTGAGTATGAGGTTAGGTTTAAATGCATAAGTGCTGCTGCAAGTTTCAGGATGCTGGAAACCACGATGTCCTTTGTTGATGGGAAGCCCTTACCCTGGAAGTCGGATGAAGATGAGAGGATACCACCACCACCGAAGGAGTAATTCGTCATCAGGTTTGGCATCCCCTTGGTTTGTTCCAAGCTTGGGGGAGTGTCGCGGTATCACATCACTATCTTCTATCTTTTTACCTTTTTAGTAGAGTCGTATCATGAATAGAGAAGTTATTATGTAGGATGGTTTGCATTATGGAAGTGTCCCCTCTCTCGTTATATATGTATCCCTTGGTGTGAGTTGCCGTTATGGAATATTAATGAGTTCTATCATTCACTCTTTTACATAGCTTATATTAGTTTTCAATTCATGGTTATATGAATGATCTTGTTGTTAGTATTGGTATCACTTTGGGATCATTGAGTTAATTTAGTTGGTTTTGGCAAACCTGGCTCAATCAGTAGCAACACTATTTTTGAGAGTTGATTGAAAAAAAAAGTACTCTAAAGAAATATAATTTCATCATCTTTCTTTCTTGATTTGCTCATAAGTTTAGTATTCCCTAGTTAAGATCTTTTGTGCTTCCAAGGAAGATTGCATGTTTGTCTTTATCACTTGTATGTTTGTTTGTTTCCTTTAACTCTTATACTTGTTACCCAGCCTTGCTAGCCAAAAACCTGTACTGAGAGGGAATTCTTCTCGTGCATCCAATCCTCAAAACCAAAACCTATGCCATTTGTGCCCACCATACCTACCTATTAGCATTATTGCTATTCCAAGTAAATTCTTGTTTTATCTACCTCCCAAATTAAACTTGTTATGTGAAAATTAGTGATTAAAGCTCTCACAAACTTGATGGCACACTTTATTTCTTGCACTTAATAAACTTGAACCATTGTGCTCACCTATGTTGCGTATATGCTTGCACTTTGTAAGTTGTGAATTAGCAGAACCATGCTATCATGGGGAACGCTTTCGACATTGCACTGGTACTCTGTACCTAGTTGATATCATGTTCTTTTGTCTATGGATGTCGTCAGTGTGAAATGAAAGGGGAGCTTGTAAGTCCATGGAGTTATGCATGTGTGTTAGAGAAACGTCTGGGCCGCTCGTCTAATCCATGCTGACATGGTGGAAACCTGCAGCGTAACCATAACGAGCATCTATGAAGCATTCTTCTTATAAAAAAGAGTCCTATATTGAAAAAAGAGAAAGAGAAAAAAAAGAGATTATGAAAAGAGGAAAGAGAGAAAAAAGCACCATATTCCCATGGTAAATAAGAAGATTGATGAGATGTTTGTTGTCTGCTTGCCTTGTCATTTTGATATGGGGATTCTTCCGTATCATCGAGCAAGGGGTACCCCGTTGGCAGTTCTCTATGATACACATATGCTTACGATGATAAGAACTTACCGGTGACTAAACTTGAGTAGAATGAGGAGCGGCCCTCGTATTCAAGGGACATGAGATTCTCAATTTACAACTTGTCAATGCATATCCTCATATTTGATCACTTTAACCTTAATCACCTAAAGATGCCTATGATAGGGGCAATGAGAGCTGAAAGCTAGTAAGTATCATAATTTTTGGGAGCTCTTTATGAGACTTGCAATCCCTGCTTCCCTCTGCGAAAGGCCTTTCTTTTACTTTTCAGTTGAGTCAGTAAACCTACTCCCTTCTATCTCAGCAAGTATTTTGAGTTGTTGTGTTTCATTTATTCATATGATGATTTACTCAATCATGTTTCTTATGTTCCTTGTTTTGCACATTGCTCTTATCTTGGTGAGTACAACTTTGAAAGCTATCATTGAAAAGCCAGTTATTTGTGAACTCTAGCAAATTATCAACTATTCTTCGACCAAGAGCTAAGTTTTCCATTACCAATTATGATTCACTTTATGTATCTTTATTGTGTTTCCTTTACCCATTGCAAGCTGAGTTATATAATAATGAGTTGTCTTCTATTATGATCTATGTATTTGATGAATGTGATGCTTCTTGTCCGTATTCTTTTATTGACTCTTCACTCCATAAACCTGAGGCCATGTTTATTGAGCTCAGTTTCGCTTGAGGACAAGCGAAGTCTAAGCTTGGGGGAGTTGATACGTCCATTTTGCATCACTATTCTATGACATAATTCACTATTATTCATTGATATATTTCATATGGAGAGGTGATACTTATGTTATTTCATCTGTTTTTGCATGGTTGATGACTTTTGGAGCATGGACCGCTGCAGTCAGGATTCTGATGGAAAAGGTGTTGTTTGGAGGCAAAATTTGCGAAGATCGGAAAATCCGGGAAAATATACGGAAAATCCTATTTTTCTAGAAGACGAAGGAAGCCAGAAGGAGGCTGGAGATGGGCCACAGGGGGGCCACACCACCCCATGGTGTGGTCCAGCCTAGGTCGCGCCACCAGGTGGTGTGGCCGCCCTGGTCCACCCCTGGCTCTCCCCTCTGGCGTATATTATCCTCCCGAAACCCTAAGACTCAGGGAGCGACCATAGAAAGATTCTACCACCTCTGCGGGGTGGAAAACACCGAGAGAGAAAGATCTCTCCGGCAGATAGAATTCTGCCGGGGGAATTCCTTCCCAGAGAGGGGAGATCATCGCCATCAACACCACCATCAAGCTAGACTTCAACCGGATCATCATCATCACCATCGTCATCAT
This sequence comes from Avena insularis, assembly GCA_023614405.1. Taxonomy (NCBI): domain Eukaryota; kingdom Viridiplantae; phylum Streptophyta; class Magnoliopsida; order Poales; family Poaceae; genus Avena; species Avena insularis. The sequence goes on from CM042686.1 coordinate 538,738,045, forward strand.
CAGCACCCTCATCACCATCTCCATATTGTTGTAACAATTGTGTTGAATCTTGCATAGTTCATAGGGGAAACTTTCCCGGTGTTGATTACTCTTTGTAGTTGATGTTGTTGAGTGGAACCATTGAATTATTGTTTATGTTTAGATTGTTATACATCATTATTTCATCTCTGATCATGATCCGTATGATGTCTTGTGAGTAGTTCATTTAGTTCTTGAGGACATGGGAGAAGTCATGTTGTTAGTAGTGGAGTTGTGTTGAGAAAGATTCAATAGTTTGATATTTAAGTTGTGGTGTACTTCTTCTAGTGGTGTCATGTGAACGTCGACTACATGACACTTCACCTATATGGGCCTAGGGGAATGCATTGTGTATTTGGCTACTAATCGTACGGGTTGTCAGAGTGACAAAAACCTAAACCCCCCGTTCGAAAACCATTACACAAGGGACGTAAGGGTCTTAGAGTTTAAAGTTGTGGTTAGGTTTCTACCTTAATTACTTTCTTGTACTTACGGATGTTTGCAAGGGGTATAATCACAAGTATGTATTAGTCCTAGGAAGGTCGGTACATTAGCACAGGTTCACCCACACAACACTTAGCAAGCTAAAGAAGATTTATCAACTATATGAAGTGAAAGCACTTGACATAATTCCCATGTGTCCTCGAGAATGTTTGGTCATCTTAAGTAATACAACCGGCTTGTCCTTTGCTGCATAAAGGATTGGGCCATTTGCTGCATGTATTCCTATTGTCTTTTATTTACTCGTACTTTGTTTACTTGCTTTATCAAAAACCCCTAAAAATCTGTTTGCTAAGTATTTGCAGAGAATTCCTGATCCATACCACTAGCCAACACCTTCTGCTCCTCGTTGGGTTCGACACTCTTACTTATCGAAAATACTGCGATACACCCCCTATACTTTGATGGATTCATAGCATGGAAAACAAAAAAATTCTACCGCAAGAACGAACAAAACCCAGATCTAATCTAGATAAAAGCCAAGATCTAATCTACTAGACATGAGCAACGAGATAGATCGATACTAACCCTCATAGAACCGAAAGCGTTAACGAGATTAGATCTCGTGGATGATGTAGTCGATCACTTGCCGATCTCAAGATCGTGTGGACGATCCTTCCGGCGCCGCGTTCCGGCAGTGCTTCCGCAGACGGTCACACGTGCGGAGTCGAAGCAGACCTTCCTCTCCCCGTTCCAGCGAGCAGCGGAGGTAGTAGATCTTCTCCACGGAATCCCAGCAGCACGACAGCGTGGTGGTGGTGGTGGTGGAGATGAGAATTCTGCAGGGCTTCGCCTATGCCTGTGCAGAAGAAACGTGGAGGAGAGAGGCGGCTGAGATTGGGAGTTATGAGACAAGGTGCAAGAGGGGGCGCCCCTCCCTTCTATTTAAAGGAGGGAGGCGCGCCTGGGGAGAGGGAGTCCTAGTAGGACTCCCTCCTCCTTGGGCCGGCGGGTTGGGGGGAGGAGTCCTCCTCCCCCACGAATCCGTGTAGTACCCCACTTGGTTTCTTTGATCCCTTTCTTGGTTTTCAAGCAAACTCCAAGAAATCCTCTAGAACCTTCCAGAACATTCTGAAACCTTCTAGAATCTCCATACAAACACTCCGGAACATTTCCTAACTTAGAAAATGATCCCCAATATATGAATCTCATTCTCCGGACCATTCCGGATCTCCTCGTGATGTCCCGGATCCATTCCGAGACTCCTAACAACATTCGGTCTCCAACGCAAATTCCATATCTACTTAAAACAACTTCGAACCTTAAGTGTGTCACCCTACAGTTCGTGAATATGCAGACATGATGAAGACACCTCTCTCATCAATAACCATCAGCGGGATCTGGAGATCCATAATGGCTCCCACATACTCAACGATTACTTCGTGATCGATTGAACCAATTAACATACGAAACTAATTCCCTTTGTCTCGCGATATTCTACTTATCCGAGGTTTGATCGTCGGTATCTTCATACCTAGTTCTTCCTCGTTACTGATAAGTACTCTTTACTCGTTCCATGTTATGTCATCCCTTGTGACCTAGTCACACGCTTGCAAGCTGTCTAGATGACATTCCACCGAGAGGGCCCAGAGTATATCTATCCGTCATATGGATGGACAAATCCCAATCTTGGTCTATGCGCTTCAACACATACTTTCAGAATACCCAATGACACCTTTATAACCGCCCAGTTACGAAACGGCGTTTGATGTCATCAAAGTACCCATCCGGTGATGGTGATTAACATAACCTCATGGTCGAAGGATTAGGTTACTATGTATTTCAAAGCTTATAGCAATACGAACTTAATGACTTGATCTTATGCTACGCTTACTATGGGTGTGTGTCCATCACATCATTCTCCTAATGATATAACCTTGTTATTAATCACATCCAATGTCTATGATCAGGAAACCATGATCATCAATCAATCAACAAGCTAGTTCAACAAGGGCTTACTAGGGACTCTTTTATGTTTACAAAACACACAAGTATTAGTGTTTCCTAATAATACAATTATAGCATGGGATGTAAACTTTCATCATAAACACAAAGATATAATAATAACCTCTTTTATTATTGCCTCTTGGGCATATCTCCAACATACTTGTGGGTCATCAGGAGCCAATGAAAGTGAGCAAGAGCGTAGCAATGATGGATCTAGAGGCACGTGAGGAAGCTACCGGGAAAAGCGGCTGGATGGGCCGGTAGTACCGCTTGGTCGGCCCGGTACTATCGGTAAGGCCCGGTACTACCGGCCACTACTACCGGATCGACCAGAGAGCAAGATGCGCGGGCAAGGCCGGGCGGTAACGGTCCGGTACTACCGCTCGGCCCAGAGAAAATCTTTTTTCTTTTTTCTTTTTAAATCAATAAGAGGCAAAATACAACGTGCGATAACTTGAGCTAGGGAAGTCCGATTGACCCGAAACCAATTTTATTAGAAATATTGGATATCACCAAGTGAGAAACCTCCAAGTATTTTAAAGTGAAATACCTCACTTGGTGAGAGTCCGAAAAACCTCCAAGATCAAAAATGCAAGGTATAAAAGGCAAATCCGTTTTGATGAACAAGAGCTTGTTATGAAGATTAGCACAAGCTTTATATCCTCACATGGATAAGACCAACAAACAACCAAAAAATTATGCTAAGAATGCAAAGGTTTGACCTCTCTCCGAATGATACGATCGAGTTACTCAATCGACAGCCCCTCTTGATAGTACGGCTATCTATCCTAAACTCGGTCTCCCAACTAACAAGATGAGACTAGTAAAAGAGAAAACCTATCAAGATTACCTTTGCCTTGAGCATATTTTAACCTTGTCTTCATCGATCCATGATCACCGAGGATGGCAAGCATCAAGCATGAGATCTTCTAGAGATGGAGCATTCTGAGCTTGCACAACGCATCTTCTTCTACAAATCATCTACCTTAAAGCCAACACATGCTCCAAGTGATGCCAATGGATAATTCCTACAAGTGCAACTTAATGCAAATATTAGTCCATAAAGATTATCATTAATTACCAAAACCACATATGGGGCCCACATGCTCTTTCACCGCTCCCATTCCCCGTGCGCCCTAGCCGTTGACAGACCCTTCGACCTCCTCAGCAAGATGCCGAAGAAGTGGTCTGGTAGGGCCAAGAATGACCATGAGGCTGGGTCCTCGCTCGTCCATGGACATGACGACACGCCTTGCCAGCGGAACAGAAAGGATGTGTCGATAGAGGTGGCCCAGATGTACTAGCGCATGGCCATGCCTGTGCCATGGCCAGACGTCCAACTCCCTGGTGGGTAGCATTTGAACCACCTGCATGTTCCAGTGCCACATGTCCCTACCTCCGAGGCTACGCGCTGAGTAGAGATCAACCGCCGTCGGGCATTCCTCTTGTCGAACCTCACTACGACGTGGCATGTGCTAACAAGTCACAACTCTAGGATGAGTGGTTCGAGCGGGAGAACGACGCCAGGTGAAGATCATAATTCACCACGGAGTATGCGCCCCATAGGGCTCGCACATCCTTGAAGGTGCCGACAACAACAACAACGAGGAGGTGGAGGAGCCGCCTGCGGTCGTGGCACCTGTGAAGGTCGAGGTGATGAGGACGAGGCCCTCGGGCAAGGCCATTGAGGCCTCCGAGCTCAAGGAGCTCGGCATGTGGTCGGATCTAGGACGGCCCTCTACATCTCGAGGTTGCAAAGGCCCAGCGCCACAGGCCCCACCATTTCCATGGACCATGCTATGCAACACAACCCTTGGGAGTCGTGGTCACCACCGGTGTTCATCAACATCAAAGACGATGACTAGGACCATGGCTGTTGTGTCACCATAAACCCTAGCTAGCAAAGGTTTTTCATTTATTTTAAAGTATTATTTTAGATGTAGTTTATTTATTTTATGCATTTTTACTTTTTTATTCTCCTTATATAATTATTTTTAATCAAATATTATGAGGGGAAAATGCGTTGCTTGGCAGGAGATGACAATTCATCTCTTTCTATCCTCCAGCCTACCTAAAGGGACCAAAATTAACCGACTTAGAGCATTGTACATGCCCTTAGTGTTAGTGTCTGAAATTGGAGCTCATCGAAGCTGCTCTAACTAACGACCTAGAAAACCAGGAGCTCGAAATTCGTCGGATTGGATCAAAAATCCATCTGGCAAACTCAGGCCAAGCTCAGCGCCCTAGGGTTCGCCTAGGGGTGCCGGATGGAGCGAAAAGGCGAGTGGGCCTAGGTTGTCAGCGAGGGAAGCAGATTTCCACGCAAAGGAGTCGCATAATTCCCTCCCCACCCACATGTCGTCGTTCTCATCGCCGGCGCCACCCACCCTCCCCCTCTGCTTTGCCGCCGACACGCCTCCACGAAACCAACCAACCTCCACGAAGACACCCTCCCTCCTCGCCGAGCTACTCGTTGGGGTTTAGCTCCCTCCGGCTATTCCACGGACCACTGCGCGCCAAACCACGCCCAATAGGTGTTCAGCGATTTGTCTGCATGGACTCCGACGACGATGATCAGATGTTCACCGCGCTGATGGAGGAAGAGATGGCTACCGTTGCCGCTGATGATGGTGAGCACATGATGGTCATCGCTTCTCTGGCCAGCCTATATACCTAGAATGCGAAGCCACGACATGGTTGTTCGGCGCTAGGACGCCGGACGTGCAAGCCGAGGTAGTGGATGGAGGGATATTGCATGTTGTATGCCGACTACTTCGTCGATGATCCATTGCACGGCGAGGCGGTGTTTCAGCGCCAATTCAGGTTGAGTCGGGACCTCTTCCTAAAGATTGGGTACGCCCTTCGGGACATCGACAGCTACTTCAGATGCAAGAAGGACTGCACTGGCATGGTGGGATTTTCCTCGCTATAGAAGTGCACGGTGGCCATGAGAATGTTGGCATACGGATCTCCCGGTGACACGAAGGATGACTATCTCTGCATGGCCGAGTCCACTATCATCGATTGCCTATACAGGTTCTGCAGGGCAGTGATTGTAGTGCTTGGGCCAAAATATCTGAGAACACCCAATGCCGAAGACACTGCTCGAATCCTTGCAATAAATGAAGCTAGAGGATTCCCTAGGATGCTTGGAAGTATCGACTGCATGCATTGGAAATGGAAGAACTGTATGTTTGCTTGGCAGGAAATGTACAAGGACCACAAAGGAGGCTGTAGTGTGGTACTTGAGGCAGTGGCTACACATGATCTCTGGATTTGGCACTCCTTCTTTAGCATGGCAAGATCCAACAACAACATCAATGTCAAGCAGTGCTCGTCTGTCTTCTCCAAGCTTGTTGAAGGTCGTGCCCCCCACCTTGTGGACTATGTGATCAATGGCCACCACTACAACAAGGGGTACTACCTGATAAATGGCATCAATCCAAGATGGTCAACATTTGTGAAGACACTCTTAAGCCCTCTGATCGGCAAGCAAACCAACTTTGCCAAGGAATAAGAAGCTTGCAGGAAGGATGTCGAGCGAGCATTTGGTGTGCTCCAAACCCATTTTGCAGTTGTCCGGTTCCCCGCTCTGACCTGGTCGCAAGAGCAAATGTGGAAGGTGATGAATGCCTATATGATCTTGCACAACATGATTATTGAGAATGAGATAGAGGAGTCGGTGCTTGATGATGATAGTGAACCATATTTCAGATTGGGTCCTCTTGCAGAGCCTGATCACCAGGTGCGAGTATCGTGGGCTGACTTTGTTGCTATGCGTCAAGAGATCTGAGACACGCATGTGCATCAACAATTGCAGGATGATCTAGTGGAGCACATGTGGATGCTCAAAGGCAACACCTAGTTTGAGGTGTTCTTGTGTTTAAAAACTTGTTATTATTTGCTATCTGTGCAGAATTTGTTTTGTGCACCGAACTATGTGATAAATTAGCCGAACTGTCGTTGTGTGTAAAAATTTGGCCGAACTGTGAAAATTTGCTTCGAATTTGGCCAAATTTTGCCGAAGTCGCCGATCCTAGGGGTGTCTAGCTGGGGTTGCGGCTGGGAGTTGGCAGACCCTAGACCAAATGCTCGCCCAATCCGGCGAATAAAAACGCCAGATTTCGGTCTGGAGACCTCCAACGAGTGAAGATGCTCTAAACTAACCTCTGAAGTTTTGAAGAACCGTAGGAATACCTGATTAAGTGAGTTTTGGGGAATAGTGTTGTTATTTAGAAACTCATATATAGTCTTGTCTTTTCTAGGAGACGAACTGGATTCGAATCAGATAAGTTCGCTTTTTTCCGAGCATGTGGCTAGAGCCGAACCAGCAGTCGACTCAATGATCTCTATTTGCGGCTATGATCTCAGCCGTTTGAGACATTTATTCGGTGTCTCAAAGCCGTTTTCATTTCAACCATCTGCGGTAGGCCGGATGATTCACCTACTAGGGGGTGAGTGTGTGCCTTCTGGTTCGTTAGCAACAGCGTAGAACACATTACGAAGAGATGTCGAAGGGGGCTGGTTGCTCCGTTATATGCATGCTAAGGGGCAAGACGGTTGAAAGATGCTGAATCATTGTTTCGTTGTGCCAGGAGACCAAATCAACAGTATTTCCAGGGTCGTGCGCTAGACGTGACCGCTGCTGCACTAGGACGACAGTAGAATGGTGTGACTTTTATTATGTATGGTGTTGAAGCTGGGAACCTTATACTCCCTCTAACCCATATTATTGTTCTCAATTTTATCAAGATTCGGATGTACCTAGTTAAAGATTTAGACTAGATAGATTCAAATCTAGACAAAGTTGAGAACATTAATATGGATCGGAGGGAGTACCAAAACACACCTCACAACTTCACAAGCTAACTGCTACTCGGAGCAACATTACCACCAACATGGCCAAGATAGGCCGAAACGAGAACGATCCTCGGAGCCAAATCAATGGACTGAAATAAGGGTCCCAGGAATTCTGTTCCATGCCACGTTGCCACAAAGAGCAAGCGAAAAATGCTCAGGTTACAAGGCAACAAATACACTCTGATAAACGTATAGTACAGTGCCTAACATATTACATAGATGGTTACAACGCAACCAAGCAATATGCTCAGGTTTCATCAATCTTTGCTGGGGCTCGGTTCTAACTGATCTGCAAAAGATGATATTCATTGCCTGATCGCCTCAATCTGGTCTCCACCGACTGATTAATTTGGTGCTTTCAATGATATATCAGGTCAGAAAACATCAGTGAAGGTGTTGTTGGAAGTAATCACGGAACACAGTTGGCCTGACGATGTAAGTTCCCTGGCACATTTATTTACCCCTCCTAAACCCCGAGATAAACAACCTCAATACAGAAACTGCTGCCTCCTTCAGTTATTATTCAGTCCCTCTCTTTAGCTTGTCTCCTGTCCTTTCTCTTTTTCTCTCGTGTACCTGAAATGCAAGGCCGAAATTAGGAGGTTGGTGGGCTGTCAAAACAAAGTTTTACTGTTTCTAATTATTATAGCTACGGGCATCTTCCAAATGTGGATGCTAGGACAGCCAGATAACATCCAGTGTCTATGTAATACCAATATACAGATAGCATGTGTATGAGACAGACATGTGTACAATATACAGTGGCACGACTATTGGACTATAACCTCTGTTTAGGGTACGAAAACATGCATATTCTTCATTGTAGTAAGTGTAAGTCTGCTAATGGTTGGTTGAGTACAAGGTAAGGCTTCTTGCATTTTTTTTAAAAATATTCAGAAATGAATAGTTGCAAAGTCGCAACCAATGGCAATGTGTGGTCACAAGTGCAACGAATTATAAGGGAAGGATGAAACAAATTACTTTTCTTCTCTTCATGTTTCTTCCGCCTCCAATTCTCAGCGAGTCTTCTCTTCTCTTTTTGCTTGTCCATATTCACACAAATCTGACAGTATAATCAATAATATATAAGAGAAGGGGCTGAAGAAGATACAAACAAAAGCAACTAATATGCAAAGTGCACACACATGTTACAAACATAAATATCTATAGAAAATATCACCTCTTGCCCAGAATCTTGAAGAGCTTGCAAGGGTTCCACACGATCCTGGCCAATAATAACAAATCGAGATCCTTTATTTTCGTTATTACCGCTGTTACCGTTTACATTCCTTTTGGCCAGATCTTCTAGTTGCTTCTGAAGCAATGGTGAAATACCAGCCTGTATGAATTGATGGTTCAATTCAGTGAACACAAAATCTTGTCAGGTTAAGGTACCAAAAGTGGTCCATGATATTTACTGCATGACAGAAAACTAACCCCAGCCAAATAGCGCCGTGAGAAAGTCTTAGGCTGCAACGGATGCTGCAACAGTTCATTCAAATCCTACAATTCAAAGGAAACGTGCTGAAATATGGGCCAGATAGATAGAGGACATTGTCAAAATCATGAACGCCTAATAATAGCTTAGCTTACAAAAAAAATTACCACTGCTATTGACCCTAATATGATATTCTTAATTGTTCAAACCTGTTGAAGTTTCTGAAGTTTTGCAGATGTTGCCTTCCGTTGCTTGTGGCCCCGTACACGTTCTTCCTCACTGTCACTAGCATCCAATATAAGTCCCATGGATTCAGCATTCCTCTGAAGCCAGGATTTATTAGCATTTTCCTGAAAAGCAGAGGGAAGTCAGAGCATAGACAGCTACTACCACGGAGTGTGTGTGTTGCTATTAAAAAACACATAAAAAGGCAAGTGTTGGTAGAGGAAGCTAAAAAGGCAAGTTGGAGTGTCATCCCGCATTGTTTATTTGTGCCAACTGCAAGAATGTTAGTCCAAATACAAGTAAGAGTGTACTTTTGTATTTTTCCTCTTGCAATACTGCTGATCCCATATATGAATGCAATAGTGTATCAGTTTGTTGGTGCATTTTGCATGAGTGCGTCTCCTAGCCGTGAGGATGATTGTATTTGTATATCTGAGACTTCTGTAAGTTGGTGGTCCACGTATATTATACAAGTAAAGTGGAGGGAGGCTGAACTCATCACCAACTCCAAACTTTATAAGTAGGGAAGATAACTAAAATTAATCAGAGGTCAGTGATTAATCCATACATGTTAGAAATGATCAAAGAATATGAAAAAAAAATCTAACAAACCACTTGCCTGTGAATCTTTACGTGATATCTTGTCGATCTGCCGAGCAAGGGAGAGCCTATTCATTACTGCAGGCATGTAGGCCTGATCAACAGGAAACTGCTGCAGGTTCTCCTGTAGTTTTCAATCAATGCTTATAGTCAGCTTAATCTGAGAAAGAACATAGTAAAATTATGCACCACATTGAGTGGTTGAGAGCGGTGAATGTGCACTTGTAAGCAACCAAGTGCAAAATAGGCACTATGAAAATAAATATGAAAGAAATGACCACAAACATAAATTATCCGAAGCCATGAGAGAATGAATAGGCTGTGTATGAAAGTAACGTTCAATGTATGAATACATACAAATGAAAATCACCTTTGAAAATGACTTGCAAAGAGAATAAAACTTGGCTTTGTCGGCAGGAGAGATTAACGCAATACTGCAGCCTGACAATGATTTACGTGCTGTCCTTCCACTCCTGTGGATATAAACCTAAGGGGGCAGCGAATAGTTTTAAGAACTCCTAGTTAGTGAGTTTGGTCTATATCTAGGATAAATATAAGTTCAAGAAATAAACACTGCACCTACATCAGTTGAGTGTGGCAGTTGATAATGGATAACAGTTCGGACATTATCAAAGTCCATGCCCCTTGCAAAACCATCAGTTGCAACCAAAATGGAATTCTCACTTTCACGGAAACGATCCACAGCCTGAATGAACACAAAAAAAAATTCAATACTTTATCTTAAAAATAAAGCTAAACAATACCAGGATTAGCAATTGTTAACTTTATTTGACCATGACAAGGCAGAGATAAGGGTCCAATTTAAAATAAGCAAGAAAAAAACTGAAGTGCAGAAGGTAGATCATACATCACAAGATAATTGGAAAACAAAAGTAAAGCACCTGCTGATCCCAGAGGCAGTTATAAAGTGATAATTTTAGACAAACATTAGTGCATTACTTATTGTTAGCAACATCCAAAAAGGTGTGAGCGCATGTCACGGTAAAAAGGCATAACTCCAATACATGTCAATGGGTTACAAGAATTCCAACAATAACCATTTAAGTATATAATAAATAATATCAAATATGTAAAGTAAACCACAATTCCAAGAGCTTCGCAATGTTACATATAAGCAGTGTACAGTTTATGAGAGAATCACCTTCATGCGAGCCCTTTGTTGCATTTGAGCATGATTTGTCAAGACATTGATTCCAAGAATGCGTAATAACGAAGAAATGTGACGCAGTGCAGCGATCGATGTGCAAAATATTATTGTGCGGCCTTGCCCATGAACACTTAATATATAGTACAAGTTGGCATCCTTAGCATCATCACTACACCTACAAAACAAGCAAGCAATAACTTTTCAGTGTCAATCTGTCTAGTACAGTTTTTGCATAAAAAATTACAAGCAAAAAAAAACAGTGGCTATTATATCGAAAGTACAAGAAGGAGAAAAGGCATACTCGATGAATGATTCTTCAAGTTTCTCAGGCAAGATCGAAGCATTTGTTAAATCAACTATTTCTGCATTAGGTTTCATACCAGCCTGCTTCGAAAGTGCTTCGATGGAGCTCAAATCATCAGCCATCAATGCCTTTGAAGTAGAAAAGCCACGCTTTAACTTCTTGCGAAAATTAGCCGAGAGTGCAAGTGTCGCCGAGAAGACAAAGGTTTGCCTCTTCTTTATTTGCAAATTCAGCACAGTCTCACAGCTTGGTGTGGCTTTTACAGTTGGCTCATCAGAACTATTAGATAGAGGAAGCATCTCAATGATAGATTGCACTTCTTTGAAATGACCCCGCTCTATCATTCTATCAGCCTCATCCAACACGAAGAATGATAGTGAATGCAGCTGAATGATAAATAAATGGAAGCATTGTGACAGTTAACACCATGTCTTCGACATAAGATAACGACAAAATGACAATTGCGATGAGTAGAAGCCACATTTAGATTCTTCATTCGGTAATTTCAAATACAGAAAAGTTCAGTTTACTATTAGGTTCAATCATCCACAATAAAGAATAGCAGTAATAGCTATCTTAGATACAAGTTAGCTATATTAGGTATAACCAGAGATCACCCAGCTTAGTTGTCTGGCTTCCATCATCTAGAAGTATTTCTATTCTGGGGGTAAACCAAAATTCTTCAAGACTGAAGATGCCAGTCTGGCTATCAGTATGCAGTTTGTACAAACAGAAAAAGGTGGTTAAGTGTGTTGTTTCCTTGTAGTTTGCAGTCACATATATCTTCAGACCTCAATGCAGTAACGAAACATTATTCATAAAAGTTGGATATTTTGTTATCATTTATCAAAAAATATCATGGTTCAGACGAAATTATGATTAATGATTATACCTATGTGTTTTCCCAAGGGTATGTGACGTATGTCGATCATACACTGAGTTCCCAAAACGTACAATGAAAACTTGACATATACTTTCAGACGTTCCATACTAACCTCAACTAAGTGCTGATTGCCTGAAGACATTAGCTCCCATAATCTTCCTGGAGTTCCAACGACAATTTCTGGCTTCTTTTTCAAAAGGCGTTCTTGCTTTTCCATGGATAAACCACCAACAATAGGAACAACGTGAATTCCTAAGAACTTGGCAGCATCTTTTAGATGATCGCAAACCTGAAATAAGAATCATAACATGTGCATGACACACTAATTCATATTCGAATAGAGTTGATAGCTTGAACAGAAGTTTAAAGGACTAATGATGTTCAGAACTCTAAAAAAATAAGCTAGAAAATCTGAACTCAATTAACCAGAAGGCACTAAGGGCAATAAGATGGACAACATAGATTTATAGCTACAGCATCGACAAGCATTCAAGTTTCACGTCAAATGTAAATCACACTATCATAATCAATACGCTATTCTTATACCTGTTTGGCAAGTTCTCTTGTGGGTGTCAAAATAAGTGCACGGAGTGGGCCTCCAGTGGAACTTTCCTCCGTCACTTTTCCATCTTCTACATGTAACCTTTCAGCCTTCTCTCGTTCTTCGAGAAGGCGCTGCAAAATAGGGAGACCAAAAGCAAGTGTCTTGCCAGAACCTGTCTCTGCTGCACCAATAACATCCTGTAGCAGTGTATAAACATGAGAACAGGTATAAGTTCTAAGGCTTGACATGGAGCATTGAGAAAGTTTTTGATTAATAATAAGTGAATTAAGAGGGACCAAATAGCTCTACTAGTTTTTTTTTCGACAAAACACAAAGTTCATTTCATTGAAAAGATAGAGTTTGTTTTACAAGCCTCCGAGGAGGAAGATTACATCATCATAATGAGAGTCCAGGTGTACATCCCAGGAATAGCTCTACTAGTCTTAAAAATGAAAAATAAGTATATCCATAACTCCATTAGACAACTTAAAACCGACTAGCATAATAAGAAGCACCGTATTTTCACCCAGTGAATAGGCTATGAAGCTAAAAAAAATAACAACAAATAACAGCAGGACATTAATACAAAATAATTTCATGCAGAATAAGCATATGACAAACCTTGCCTTGATGAGCCCCTGCAGGAAAGCATGCCTTTTGTATAGGTGTTGGCTCTTTAAACCCAAGCCTGTGCATTGCCTTGATAAGAAGGGGATGCAGTCTTAGTTGTAGCCACTCATAAAGTTCATCCTCACCGGATTTCAGCTCACAATTGTTATCTTGTTCCATATTTTCATTGACATCTTGCATATCTGGGAGCACAGAACATTATCGTTAACTATTCTCAAGTAAACCTGCATTGCTAATCTACCAAATTCCGGTAAGACGACTAAAGAAATCCAAAAAAAAAAAGGAATACCAAATTATAGTCTACAACAATATAAGCAAATGATCCAAAGCGAAATGCTGAAAAACAAAAACTAATCACCTTCCACATTGTCATCGGCAAGATCCTCCTTGCTCTGTGAATCCTTCTTCTCATCATTCAGCTTCCTCTTCTTCCTGTTCCTCTTCTTCTTTCCCTTCTTACCCTCCTCCACATTGCAATCGGTAACATCCATCTTATCCTCCTCCACATTGTCATCGGTACCATCCATCTTATCCTCATCCACATTGTCATTGGTACCAACCTCCTTGCTCTCTGAATTCTTCTCCTTATCATTCGCCTTCCTCTTCTTCCTGTTCCGCTTCTTACTTTTCCCCTTCTTCTCGGCCTTCTCGCCCTCCTCCTTGCTCTCAGCAACCAAATTGCCATCGTCATCCAAGCGCTTGGCACCATCCCCTCGCTTCCGTTTTCCCCTCTTGGTCTTCTTCTTTTGGTCATTCCCCACGTTCCTCTCACTTGCTCCTACGTCCTCTAGGATGCTGCCGAAGATCCCGTAGTCGGCCCCGTCGATTTCCTCCAGCTCCAGGAACCCTGCGCCGAATCACAAGCCAAGTCAGTAACCACACCGAAATAGATACCCAATCAAAGTGCAAATACGGGAAGTTCAGTTGGTTACCTCCTTCCTTGCCGCCGGCAAGGACGAGAAAGGGGTCCTCGACCATGGTGGTCCCGGAGGAGGGGGCAGCGGCGGCGGCGGCGGCGGCGGCTCGCTTCGGTTTCTTCGTGCGGCCTCTCTTATTCTTCTTGGGGCTTTGCTTCGTATCCTGGGGAGGAGTGGGAGGGTCCGACGACGGCTGCTCCGGTGCTTCCGCCATCGGAGACTCAGGGCGGCGGGAGGAGGAGGCGGTGGCGCCGGGAGGAGAGGAGAAAAGATTAGACTATGGAAGGTTCGGTTTTCAAACGGGGGCGTGGCTAGCGGTGGTAGCAGAAGAAGAAGAAGGGGAGAGGAGGAGCAGCGGGAGGGGAGAGGCAGGGAGAGAGCGTCCTGGTCCTGGCGGCGCGGGTCGGGGAAGAGGACGCTGTTGTCTTGTCGATCAAGGGGAGAGGAGAAACAGAAAAAAGGTCAGTCTTTTGAGGCCCGTCCGCCTCGCGCCGCAACCAGTCGCAGCGGACGACGGTGGGCCGGCCCAGGTGAAGCATTTCTTCCTTGCTTCAAGCGGCATAGGAAGGTGTCGCCGCACACCCAGTCAACCAACGTCAGCTAGGTGGCCCGCGGCCCAATCTGATCAGGTATTATCTCTACTATACTAGTTGAATGCCCGTGCAATTGGCACGGTTTTCTTATAGTTTTTTATCAATCACATATATAAGTAACTTTTCACATACGCTCCTAGGTGAGATCTCTATACAAATGCACTATGAGAGCAGGATTTCAGGTGCTAGTAAGTAGATTTCTATCCTGCTGAGCAGGTTTCCGACACTAATATTGCAGCGACCATCGGGTTAGAACACAATTACCATGATCTGCTCCAGCTTGAACCCAACACTGAGTGTAGAGAATCTGATGAAACCACTCAGCTGAGTTTTTTTTTTCATATGGGAGGTGCATGTAATGTTACCTGCTCTTTTTATGATGTTTGCAACACCTCTGGCTTCAGAAAATGCTCTCAAGTTTGCCAGACCGAAGGACCTGATCCACTCCTCAAATTTACCATATTGTTGCGAATGTGATTTTAACTGCACGCTGATATATAACCTTGATGGTCCATGGTAGTTGGACCGTGCGCCATGGCAGTATATTGTCTGCTTCTTTTCACTTGGAGATGGTGTGATTGGAAGTTTGGAACATCACGTAGAGCTGCATCCTTCAGGTTGTTGACTCCCTTTGTTTCAAAATATAAGATGTTTTAGTTTTGTGAAAGAAGTATATCTAACGGAGGGAGTATCCGTTATGACTTGTGAGATTTGGTTTCAAGAACAAATATCACTTATTCATGGTGTTGGATGCTTGATATATCTACCTTGTATCCGTCTGGGGTGTTTCCTGCTGTTCTCATTGAAGTGCCATTTATTTGTTTTATCTAGGACTATTTCTTGGTTTCTCCTGAGTTGAATGAAATACCTGGTACACAAACTATTGGTATTTGTGTTCATTGCCATGAAGCAAGAAGTGTAGTAGTAGAGACATTGGTAGAGATATCATCATAATTGAAACCATGTAAGCCACATGCTCGTGATAAGTGTGATGTATTGTGATAATGAATTAACTCATACATGTGGGCACTATCATTCTTTTTGTCCTCTTATGCTCAGCATGAACTTTCAGTCTGTTCTAGTGTTGGGTTGAAACGGTCAGCTATGACCTAACGTCTAGATTCGATCAGCGTATACCTCTTTTAGCTTTATCAGATAAGTAGTAGGTTTAGGGTATGCTCCAAAGATTTTTTTCCTACGAGTGTTTATGTTTCCCATGGCGTCTTTTAGGATAAAAAAATTGACAATCAATACCATATATGCTAGTAGCAAATAGTACATGGTAAAGATACATGAACGGTCTTCAGCAATTACAAAATAAATTCTTAAATAAACTATCAAATCATCGAGATCTTCAAACGCTTTCTCCTCTATGACACATTCTTGTACTTTTCCGAAGGCAGCCGCATAAAAAGATATAGATACCAAAGTACATACCTGAAAATACCAACGAGGGTTCTTCCTTAATTTTAATTTAAACCGCAATGCCAAGGCTAGGTGCACGCGCATATCCATTAGAGTAATCAACCAACATCGGCAAGAGTACCAACACCAGTATTCCGGGGAAGACGAACCGAACAGCCTGATCGACGTCACTAGGGAGCCGAGAGGACGAATCACCATCGTTGAAGACGTAGCAGCCATGATAGATATTGCGAGGACAAACCTCCTCGAGACAACCAACAAAAACCATCCAAGATTGATGAGGCAAAGCAAGATCTAAAAGACCATACCTAAAGAAATTTGGTCTTCCAACACCACCATTGACGCCGGGAAGAAACTCTCATCCTCGAACGAAGGGTCGGAGAACACTTATTGAAAAAGTTGTCATCTCCATCGACACGAAGGTCAAGAAAAAGACGACCACCAAAACAAACACTAAACTATTTAAAAATTACTTTTTATTGAAAAATTCCATCCATAGATCAGGTTCCCACCCCTCCCGACATCGGCAAGGCCAAGGGAGGGGAACCAATGGATGAAAGAGGAGGAGTTGTGGCGGCTAGATTTAAGAAGTTGGTGTTAAAATGAAAATTTATTCAGTAAAATATAATGATAGATAATGTACCATTTTCAATAAAAGGTACTTTATTTCAACACCGTGAATATATGACGCCGTGGTAGCTAAAAGTTATGCAGGACAACAGGAGGACCGCCTTTTTAAAGATCCAGAATTGTCTGGTTCTCACTAAGTTATGTATTATGTCCCCTCTATCTCATGTCGAGATTACCACACCAGCACCCTCCAACAATAAGTCACTACCCATACATTGATGATTGGGCTTGACTTATTCCAATAGTATACGACCTAAAAATAATGACAAAATTAGTTATTGAAGAACATACATGTGATTTCTTGTTAAAATTTCCCTTATTCCCTTATTATTTAGGAAACCAATTCAAATACTCCAAGGAGATCTTATTACCGGCTCAGCCAAGAGCAATCAGCACCACGGACATACTTTCAGGATGTCAAAGGTAACCGAAATTGAGGAGGGAGACACATTTCAAACCAAAATTAGTAGTGGGTAAAAGTTTTGAACCCATGGTACAAACACTGAAAATTATTCTTACGCACCAACAACAATGAGCAACAACCTCCCTACCTGAAATTTTTGAGGCACGGTAATGATTAGCGAATATAAGACGCAACAACCATTGCATGTATACTTGTGGAAGACTTTAAAAGTGAACAACAAGAAATGGTTCAAAATTTGATATACTCCCTCCGGCCCATATTATTGTTCTCAACTTTATCTAGATTTGGATGTATCTAGTTACTTTAAAAATGGAAAACAAGAAATGGTTCAAAATGTGATATACTCCCTCCGGTTCATATTATTGTTATGCATCCGAATCTAGATAAAGTTGAGAACAATAATATGGACCGGAGGGAGTACATAAATGGCACATATCCATGGCATTACAGGTTCACCGGACAGTAAAACTGGATGCGTCAGTGAAACCATGTAGAGACTACAACGCCTCTGATTGGAATAAGTTGCATTATCATATATCATTAGGGATAAATTCTTTTTTTTTGAACGGAAGAGCTTTTAAATTATCAGGAACAAAGTACAACCCAGCTCTTACAACACGAACACTGAAGTTCCGATTCAACCCTACAGCCTACAAGCTCACCAATAAGAGTATAAGCTGAAAATCCAGGAAGTCTAAGCAGAAGAACACAATTGGAGCCTACCAGGTAATCCATCGATAACATGGACTTGCCGAACCTACAATCGTGTTCTCCAGGGGCCTCACAAAGCCTAGCCAACCGTAGAGCAAGCGGCTCAACCACCAATCGAGATGGCGTCAGCGGACGAGGTTGAGAGTTGTGATGTAGATAAAGAATGATCATCACCGAGCACAACGCGGGGGATCTTCATCGCTGAATCTGATGAGCAACATTAGAGGCGATCTCAACTGCCTCCGGCGCGCACCCGAGCAAAATGAAGATCGCGAAGACCACTTGGACAACAATTCTCAATTGATCCTTTGAGAAGCAAGTAGACCCAAGAACTACATCCAAAGAGAATAAATACTGAGTAGTTCCAGTTGGAGCAGCCAAACCATGAAGCACTGATGACCCACAAGTATAGGGGGTGTATCGCAGTATTTTCGATAAGTAAGAGTGTCGAACCCAATGAGGAGTAGAAGGTGTTGACGAGTGACTTGGATCAGGAATTCTCTATAAATACTTAGCAAACGGATTTTTAGGGATTTTTGATAATGCAGATAAATAAAGTGCGAGTAAATAAAAGATAATAATAATAATAATTGCAGCAAGTGGCTCAATCCCTTATTTAGCAAAGGACAAGCCGGTTGTATTACTTAAGATAACCAAACGCTCTCGAGGACACATGGGAATATTGTTAAGTGCTTTCGCTTCATATAGTTGATTAATCTTCTCTAGTTGGATAAGTGTTGTGTGGGTGAACCTGTGCTAATGTACTGACCTTCCTAGGACTAATACATACTTGTGATTATACCCCTTGCAAGCATCCGCAACTACAAGAAAGTAATTAAGATAAAAACCTAATCACAGACTTAAACTCTGAGATCCTACACTCCCTTGTGCAAAGGTTTCCTAACGGGGGTTCAGGTTTCTGTCACTCCGGCAACCCCACGATTAGTAGCAAAATACACAATGCATTCTCCTAGGCCCATAAAGATGAAGTATCATGTAGTCGATGTTCACATGATACCACTAGAAGAATAACACCACAACTTAATTATTAAACCATTGAATCTTTCTCAACACAATTCCACTACTACCAACATGACTTCTCCCATGTCCTCAAGAACTAAACGAACTACTCACGAGACATCATATGGATCAAGAGCAGAGATGAAATAATGATAAGTAACAATCTGAACATGAACAATAATTCAATGGTTCCACTCAGTAGCATCAACTACAACAAGTAATCAACACCGGAAAAGTTTCCCTAAGAACTATGCAAGATTCAACCCAATTGTTACAGCGGTATGGAGTGGTGATGATGGTGTTGGTGGAGATGATGGTGGAGATGATGATGATGATGACCCCGATAAAGTCCAGCTTGATAATGGTGTTGATGGCAATGATCTCCCCTCTCCGGGAAGGAATTTCCCCGATAGATTTTTGCCTGTCGGAGAGCTCTTTCTCTCTTTGTAGTTTTCCGCCCCGCAGAGGCGGCGGAATCTTTCTATGGTCGCTCCCTGAGTCTTAGGATTTCGAGGGGATTAGCCCGCGCCAGGGGGTGGTGTGGGCCCCCTGTGGCCCATCTCCACTTTCCCATCTGGCTTCCTTCATCTTCTGGAAAAATAGGATTTTCCATATATTTTCTGGGATTTTCTGATCTTCGCGAATTTTGCCTCCAAACAGCGCCTTTTCCATCAGAATCTTGACTTCAGTGGTCCATCCTCCAAAAGTCATCAACCATGCAAAAATAGATGAAATAACATAAGTATCATCTCTTAATATGAAATGTATCAATGAATAACAGTAAATTATGATATAGAATAGTGATGCAAAATGGACATATCAACTCCCCCCAAGCTTAGACCTCGCTTGTCCCCAAGCGAAAACTGAGCTCAATAAACATGACCACAGGTTTATGGAGTGAGGTGTCTATAAAGAGAATACGGACAAGAAGCATCACATTCATCAATACACAAATCATAATAGAAAACAACTCACTATTATATAACTTAACTTGCAATAAGTAAAGAAAACACAATAAAGATACACAAAATAAATCATAATTGGTAATGGCAAACTTTGTTCTTGGTCAAAGAATAGTTAACAATTTGCAGGAGTTCAAACATAATGAGGTTTTCAATGATAGCTTTCAAAATAATATTCACTAAGATAAGAGCAGTGTGCAAAACAAGGAACATAAGAAACATGATTGAATATATCATCATATGAATGATTGAATCACAACAACTCAAATGCTTGCGTGAGATAGAAAGGAATAGGTTTACAGACTCAACTAAAAAATAAAAGATAGGCCCTTCACAAAGGGAAGCAGGGATTTCAAGTTTCATAAAGAGCTTCCAAAAATTATGGTACTTATTAGCTATGAGCTCTCATTGCCCCTATCATAAGCATCTTTTAGGTGATTAAAGTTAAAGTGACACAAATATGAGGATATGCTTGACAAGTTATAAGTTGAAAATCTCATGCCCGTGCTTACGAGTACCGAACCTCATGCTACTCAACTTTAGTCACGAGTAAGTTCTTGTCATTATAAATACATGTGTATCATAGAGAACCGCCAACGTGGTACCCCTTGCCCCATGATACAGGAGCTATCCCATATCAAAATGACAAGGCAATAGACAATGAGCATCTCAGCAATCTTTTTATTTGCTATTTGCATAGATTTTATTGAGGATGCTTCACAGATTGCTCACTATGGTTATATTGCAAGTTTCCATCATGATTAGGCATGGCTTAGGCTAGCCGCCCAGGAGTTTCTCTAACACATATACAAAATCCATGAGCTTACAAGCTCCCCTTTTATTTCACACCGCTGGGATCCATAAGCAAAAGATCATGATATCAACTAAATAAGTGCAATGTTGAAAGCGTTCCCCATGGTAACATGGTTCTGCTAATTCACAACTTATAAAGCGCAAGCATATACGCAACATAGATGAACACAATGGTTCAAGTTTATTAAGTGCAAGAAAGTAAAGTGTGCCATCAAGTTTGTGAGAGCTTTGATCACTACTTTTCACATAACAAGTTTAATTTGGAAGGTAGATAAAAACATGAATTTACTTGGAATAGCAATAATACTAATAGGTAGGTATGGTGGACACAAATGGCATATGTTTTGGTTTAAGGATTGGATGCACGAGAAGCATTCCCTCTCAGTACAGGTTTTTGGCTAGCAAGGCTGGGTAGCAAGCAATAAGAGTTGAAGGAAACAAACATGCAATCTTCCTTGGAAGCCAAAAGATCTTAATTAGAGAATACTAAGATTATGAGCCAAACAAGAAAGAAAGATGATGGAATTATATTTCTAAAAGTACTTTTCTCTTTTCCATTCAAATTTTGAATAGCGTTGCTATTGACCAGAGCCAGGTTTGCCAAAACCAACTAAATTTACTTAATGATCCCAAAGTGATACCAATACTAACAAAAAGATCAATCATATAACAGAAATTGCAAACTAAAATAAGATGTGCAAAAAGTAAATGATAGAATTTCTCATTAATATTCCATAACGGCATCTCACACCAAGGGATACATAGATAACTAACTAGAGGGGAGATACTTCCATAATACAAACCATCCTATATGATTACTTCTCTATTCATGATATGACTCTACTAAAAAGGTAAAAAGATGAAAGATAATGATATGATACCGCGGCACTCCCCCAAGCTTGGAACAAACCAAGGGGATGCCAAAACCTGATGACGAATTACTCCTTCGGTGGTGGTGGTGTTCTCTTGATGAGCTTTTCAATCAATTACCTCAAATCCTCAATCTTGAAGGTGAGAGTACGAATCAACTCCGAATTGTGCTCAATGCGGTTCATGATCATGTCAGGTCGTGAATCCCAGCTCTTGTGATTGTTTCCCCACTCTTCCTCCTTGAAGTATTCTTTACCTGCATGGTTAGAACGAGGCATATCCAATTGGAGGGTAGTTTTTCCTTGGGCATATTTTGGAATTGCTGCTCATGAATAAGGGTACGGAAGAGATTCTTGGTGCGTGGAGGAGGTGACTGTGAAGCCAAGCAATGACGTGAAACCTTCCCTCCAGTGGACATCCGTGCAGTCCTTTTGAAATTGACAGGATTTTCCACCACTCCAATGCTTGCAATGGTGGTGCTGGTGTGCGGATGCTGGTCTTCCTTTGCCTCCTCTTCAAGTTCACTCTCGATCTCCTCCTCCCGCTCAGAGTCTTGGAGATCATCTTTTGCAGGCTCCTTGCCCTTATCAATGGTGGAGATCATTGTGCTTCTAAACTTTGAGAATAGTTCCTGGCAGAAACAGATCAAAACCAAAATGCGACGAGAACACGATATACGAACCTCAGGAGATCCGGGGGATTATATATTACGAAGTTTAACAACAAAAGGAAATCTTTGGGAGAAAAGCGGGCTCCGGGGTGGCCACACCCCTGGTGGCGCGGCCAGGTGGGCCCACGCCACGGGGTGGTGTGAGCCACCCGGGCAAACTTTCCGTCCTTCTTTCGACTCATTAATTTCCATGTTAGATAAAAACTGCAAAAATATAAATTGGAAGGTTTTTCACGAACCTTTTCTTACCAGAACTGTTACCTATTCGAAAACGGACTCTGTAGGTCTCTGAATTTGGTCTTTCACGAATTTTTTTGGAGTCACCATTTGAATAACATCAATATCTTCATTGTAAGAATCTCCAGAATATAGTGCTTGACTCTTTTGACCATTCTTCATCTCATCACATCATTTTATCCTATCACTTGAAAACTTCTTTCATACAAAACTTCACACAATCTTCATTAGCAACATTAGTGCATGCAAGATAATAAACCTCTAGGTTCAATTTCAACAGAAATCCATTGAAACATAAGTTACTGAAACAAATCCTTTTGAAAGCCCAAAAGGAATTCAAAAAGGAAATCGATCTAAGAGGCAAATACAAAAATGGCAGAAATCTGTCAAAACAGATCAGCAGGTAAAGATTATTTTTTTCGAAAATCTTCTGTTGCTCAAATCAAAAAGTGCAAAACAAACGAAAGTTAAATAATAACCTGGGGCATGCACACACAAAATTACAGATTAGTACGACGTTCTGGATTTTTCATGATTTTTTACGGTGAAGCACAAAAATCTGTTTTGGGATAGCAACTTCCCCAAATCTTACTTCTCTCTCATTAGAGGTTGATCTTGACACAAAAAGCAAACAAAAAGGATAAGAAGAGGTTATTACAGAAGCAATAACTTCCAGGACTCAGATAAACAAAAATAAACTGAAAAAAAAATATTGGGTTGTCTCCCAAAAAGCTCTTTCTTTTATAGCCATTAAGATATGCATGATAAATTCCAAAGATGCTCACATAAGAATATGAATCAAAGTAAAGGAGAGCATCAGGAAGCAAATATACACATATTTAAGTCTAACCCACTTCCTATGCAAGGGAATTTTGTAAGAAAATAAATTGTTGAAACCAGAGGCTACTAGCATAGGAAGGCAAAACAAGTGCAACATAAAGACTTTCGGCATAAAGCGAGGAAAATTAATATTATTGAGATGCATAAGAACAATCTTCCCCCTCTCATAATAATTTTCAGTATCATGCGTAAATTTAACGATATAACTATCACATGAACCATTGTAAAAATGATACTCATTCTAACAGAAAACACATGGATACTAGCTTTCTTAGTTTCATTACGATGTGAAACAATATTAGAAGTATCCTTACAAAGGATAATGTGCCCATCTTCTACATTTTTAGTGACAAAGTCTTTCATATTTGCTATTGCAGGTTCAACATCTATTTGTTTATTAGGTTCCACAGCTTTCTTTGTACTTTCGTTAACCATACTAGCTGTCATAGAATGTTCCTTTACTTTAACCAGAAAAGGTATTTTCTCGATGTAAGGTTCAGGTAAAATATGATCCATAGTATAAACTTCAGCATTTCTAGCAGGAGCACAGTTAACAATATGTTTATATGGGTGCATGATACTTATTCCATTTCTTTTTAGGGATTTCAATATAAGAGGCAAAAGCTTTAAAATAATTTGCAATACTTTGAGAATCAAGACCATAAACATTACTAATATTATGAAAGTCATCAGTTCCCATAAAAGATTTAATGCATTCATAATCATAATTTATACCTAACTTTCTTCCTTTATCATTCTCCCATGCTTCAGCATTGTCTTGAATACGGTCTAAAAGATCCCATTTAGCTTCTTCTTCCATACGTGTAAATGATCCAGCACAAGAAGCATCCAATAGATCCTTATCATGAAGAGAAGGCCTTGCATAAAAGTTATTGATAATAATATTGTCAGGGAGCTCATGAATAGGACATTTGAGAATTAGTAACTTCAATCTCCCCCAAGCTTGAGTTGTACTCTCTCCATCACGAGGCCAAAAGTTGTATATTTGATTCCGATCTTTATGAATCTCACTAAGAGGATAAAATTTGGAATAAAGGAGAGATACAATTTCTCCCATTCAAGAGATCGGCTATTCTTTAGCATCTTGTACCATTCCTCAGCTCTTCCTTTCAGTGATAACGAGAATAACTTCTTCTTAACTTGATCTGTTATAATACCTGCACACTTGAACAACCCGCATAATTCGTGTATAAAGAGCAAATGATCACCGGGATGGACAGTTCCATCACCAAAATAGTAGTTATCCATAACACGATCAACAATTCTTGTGGGTATCTTAAAAGTATCATTTTCAACAGGTGGAGGTTCATCTACTACCTTAGCAGTGGTAGTAGCATTACGAAATAAGAAACTAAGTGAATTATCCATATTGAGATAAAGTAACTAACAGAAATAAACAATACTCATAGTACAAGTTTCCTTTACCAGTTCCACTCTCCAATAGCGCTTCACTCCTCGGCAACGGCGCCAGAAAATAGTCTTGATGACCCACAAGTATAGGGGGTGTATCGCAGTATTTTCGATAAGTAAGAGTGTCAAACCCAATGAGGAGTAGAAGGTGTTGACGAGTGGCTTGGATCAGGAATTCTCTGTAAATACTTAGCAAATGGATTTTTAGGGGTTTTTGATAATGCAGATAAATAAAGTGCGAGTAAATAAAAGACAATAATAATAATTGCAGCAAGTGGCCCAATCCCTTATTTAGCAAAGGACAAGCCGGTTGTATTACTTAAGATAACCAAACGCTCTCGAGGACACATGGGAATATTGTCAAGTGCTTTCGCTTCATATAGTTGATTAATCTTCTCTAGTTGGATAAGTGTTGTGTGGGTGAACCTGTGCTAATGTACTGACCTTCCTAGGACTAATACATACTTGTGATTATACCCCTTGCAAGCATCCGCAACTAAAAGAAAGTAATTAATATAAAAACCTAATCACGGCTTTAAACTCTGAGATCCTACACTCCCTTGTGCAAAGGTTTTCTAATGGGGGTTCAGGTTTCTGTCACTCTGACAACCCCACGATTAGTAGCCAAATACACAATGCATTCCCCTAGGCCCATAAAGGTGAAGTATCATGTAGTCGACGTTCACATGACACCACTAGAATAATAACACCATAACTTAATTATTAAACCATTGAATCTTTCTAAACACAATTCCACTACTACCAACATGACTTCTCCCATGTCCTCAAGAACTAAATGAACTACTCACGAGACATCATATGGATCAAGATCAGAGATGAAATAATGATAAGTAACAATCTGAACATGAACAATAATTCAATGGTTCCACTCAATAGCATCAACTACAACAAGTAATCAACACTAGGAAAGTTTCTAAGAACTATGCAAGATTCAACCCAATTGTTATAGCGGTATGGAGTGGTGATGATGGTGCTGGTGGAGATGATGATGATCCCGATGAAGTCCAGCTTGATAATGGTGTTGATGGAGATGATCTCCTCTCTCCGGGAATGAATTTCCTCGACAGATTTCTGCCTGCCGGAGAGCTCTTTCTCTCTTTGTAGTTTTCCACCTTGTAGAGGCGGCAGAATCTTTTTATGGTCACTCCCCGAGTCTTAGGGTTTTGAGGGGATTATATGCGTCAAAGGGCGATGCCAGAGGTAGGCCAGGGTGGCCACACCACCTGGTGGCGCGGCCAGGGATGGCCCGTGCCAGGGGGTGGTGTGGGCCCCCTATGGCCCATATCCACTTCCCCTTCTGGCTTCCTTCGTCTTCTAGAAAAATAGGATTTTCCATATATTTTTTGGGATTTTCTAATCTTCGCGAATTTTGCCTCCAAACAGCGCCTTTTCCATCAGAATCCCGACTTTAGTGGTCCATCCTCCAAAAGTCATCAACCATGGAAAAAAAGATGAAATAACATAAGTATCATCTCTTAATATGAAATGTATCAATGAATAACAGTAAATTATGATATAGAATAGTGATGCAAAATGGACGTATCAAGCACCATCTCTTCAGAACTCCAAGCACTTGAGCAAAATGATTGGTCAATAGCAGCAGAGCTTGTCGGAATGCTTGAAACATCAGGAGCCACTAAAACAGGCAGGAACTGTTGAGAACGACCAGCTGCTTGCATTGCCAAGGGATTTGCTCCAGCACCCGACCGCAGATGATGCCCAAATTCAGCAGCAACAGACCCGCCACGTCCCTCTTCCTCGCCACCATGGCCGGCCGAGAGGGAAAAGGAAGCACTGAGGCCACCAAAAAGGGACCATCGGTGCATATTGGAAAGGGGATTCACCGATATCCACTTCCACCACGGAAGCCGAAAACACGCTGGTGACCAACCTCTGTCGTGCCCTAGCAGAAGTATGAACAAGGATCCCCAAGGCCCTCTCATACTCAACAATGACACACTATTCTTCTCCCCCCCTACCCCCTCGCCGCCATGGCCGGCCGGAGGGAGAAGCCACAACAAGGTGCCCCTGCCAAGAAGGAGAAAGCACAAAACGGCCTTATTGCGGAGATCCTCAATCCCAGCAACTCCACCGTCCGCTCTACCCTCCAGAGCACCACCGCCAGAGTACCAGTTCGAGATGCCCGAGATCTGTCCGGAGAAAGCCTGGGCGCTACTCCAAACACCGGCAAACTGCCAAGAACTACTATACTAGTATAAAATAACTAAACAACTTGTCATGGCAGGGTGTGAAGTCTGTAGTTTTATGACCTACAGAAGCACAAGCACCACAATGATAAGTAACAAAGATAAATCAGCAAAAATCTAGAGCTAGATGAAAGATGATAGCTTACATCCCACACATGCGTGGCGCTCGCAGCCTCATCTTGACTGCGGCGTCGACTCCGTCCCTCTGAAAAACTAAGTACCGATTTATCTATAGCAACGCTGCCGTGCCTCCTTCTTGAGATGTACAAGTCGATCCATCCCTCCATGTAGGTGACCTGCCCTTGATCTTACCCTACTCCAGGGTCCTTGTGCCTCCATCCTGATCCGTCCTTACCAATGCCAGCAGATCCTTTCGATATACGGGTGCACAGTGAGTCCGATTTGATGATGTTGGGGCAGCAGCTTAGCACACAAAGGATATGTTCAATTATCCAAGAGAAGGGGGTGATGAAGAGGAGAGGAGTAATTGTTACAGGTCTATAAGAAACTCACCTCAATGCGTCGCTTCTTCCCTTGATCAAGACCATCGTCCCTTGGTCAAGCGGAGGCAGAGATGACGAACTGGGGGAAGGGGAGGGGGAGGGGGCTAGGAGGGCGACCAGGGAGGCGGTCCTTGGTTGACACCGACGTGGCCTTCTTGCAAGCGGATGGGAAAATAATTACGATAGTCGATGAACATAGTATCATAAGCGTTTTTTCGCTGGGCTCCATATATCATGTAAGTAGTTGCAGAAAGAACGGAGGGACATCAACAAAAGGAAACCAATTAACAAAATCGTGTATGGTAAAAGGATAAGAGATCTTGTCTAAGGGCATGTACAATAGTTGATAATATAGTTTTATCTTATACATACCACATAATCATGATATGATGACAAAATAAGATGTACAATTGGTCTTTTTAAGCTTATCTTCAACGACAGATATTCCTAAATATATGGTGAGACATATAGTGCTAAGAGATCTCTTAGCTAAGATAAGACAAAAGTATTTTTTTGCTTCTCTTTCCTCCAACTCGGCAATCATCCTACATGGCATTGCTAAGATAAGACTAAGATAAGACCATTGTATGTGCCCTAAGACTGTGGCAGCAGCAGTGCATAGGCGGAGATATGTCAAATGCCTTCGCCACGGCCGGGTGTTCTTAATTGTTTGTTGAGATAAGGCAAGTTTGTTAGCTTCTTTTTTGAATCCGCAAGTTTGTTCGCTAGATACGCATAGTAGACATGAGCGTAAAAATAATGGTGTATTGTTGGTGCGGTGGCATTTTCTCAGTAATTATGTTGAAGTGTCACACCACACACCACCGCATCTTTGGATTTAATAGTAAAAATTTTGTTTTTTCGTTTTTTTTTCTTTCATGTTTTTTTCTTTTGTTTTATTTTGAAATTTACAATCTCTGATAATTGTAAAACCTGAACACTATTTAAAATTTGGATGGTTTTTGAAATCTGAATAAATTTCAAATCTAGACAAATTTTCACAAGTTTCTTACATTTTTACCAAATTTTGAACTTTTTTAAAATCTGAACGTTTTAAAAACTGAACGTTAATTTGAACATTTTCAAATTTCAACATTCTCAAAACTGAACATTTTCAAAATCCAAACATTTGGCTTCCCCTTTTTTTCTTTTTTTGGGAACTACAAAATAGAATCAAAGGCTACGACATGCTATTTGGATTCCACGACACACTAAGACTATGATATGTTTGAATTTGATGTTATGTGTTTTTCACTTATGTATATACTTAATAGGTCAATTAAAGGCTCCATGCTATTTGAATTTGATCAACACACGGATATAAACATACAAAAGATTGCCTTTTGAATTTATGTGACACTGTAACAATGCACGGGGTTTGTGTTAGTATCTTATCAAAATCCTCAATTTTTTATTGCTAAAAACAGTAAGAGGATTTGATACAAAACTAAGAAAAACGAAGGACTGGCTTCATGTATTTAGGGCTGATGTTTAGTGAGGGCTTTGACATACTCCCTCCGGTTAATATTAATTCCCTCCAATTAATATTAATAGGCTCAACTTTGTCTAGATACAGATGCATCTAGGATGAGGCTATTAATACTGACCAGAGGGAGTATCATAAGCCTTATCGATTGTTGTGTAAGTTTCGGTGGCACATCTAAAATACCGATTGCAAGTATGTACTCAAACATGTCTGCTGCGTTCCAGGGTTATCTTTCACTAGATCATGTTGGCGTGCGGTTGCCACGCCCATCCATTATTGACATTTTTGATAGTTTTATCACGTATCATGCATTATGTCCCAAGTAGTGAAACTGCAACATAACTAAGACTTCTAATTATAAGTTGCTTTCAAATACATTACTTTTTCTGAACTGTACTTTCAAATACTTCAATACCAAATGTTTCTAGTCTCCAAGATGCAATTAGTACACAGACAACATGGAATATGTAGGAAAATAAGAAACCAAAGGACCAAAGAAAGATACAACCACCTTACAACACAAGTCAATATTCTATATCTTGCATCAGTTTTAATATCCCTAATATAATTTATGTTGAGGAATACTCCAGTTGAGCTATTCATGCATCATGAATATCACTGTATAACATTGAAATATTTAGAATAAATATGCAAGTTTACATATACGTGTGACAAATATGTGCACCAAACGGGCCATGTAAAGAATATTGATCATGGGAAGCGAGATCTTAAAAAGTGTACCATTGTATTGTCAAGAAAGTGCAGGCGATAAGGCTCGATAAAGCTTCATGAGAACTGCAATTGCACATCAACTTAAATAATACTTCTACACTCAGTTTTAGAATAGCTCAAGCACATACATCGTTGTATTTGAAAATTATGATGAACATACAAGAAGTAGACAAATTACACTCTTCTTAACTAAAGGGGACTATCCAGTCCTGAATATTGTTGGAGAAAAGAATAGCAAAATAATCCATGGAATTTTATCCATGACCTTACAAAATATCTTGGATTTTCTTGTAGGAATTAAAACTAGATTGTGGACTGAGATCTTAGATAGCATAGAGAAGTTACAAAATGAGTAATGCAGCAAAGGTGAACTGAAATGTTACAGAAACAAAAGATCGCATACATGTGACATAGAGAATTGTGAGCTATGTTATAATCACAAATATGTGGTGCTGAGGCACAACCTGTAATCACACTCAAATTCAAATCTAAGAAATAATGACCTCAAGTTATGTTACATGTTCTTTTAGAAAATGTTGAAGTGCTAGATAGAACGTCACCGGGACAGCAAGACCATCCAACCAGCATGAGGTCCCCATGAGTTTCAATCACAACCTGAACAGTTACAATCGAGAACTCCAAAATCGTAGATCCATCTGGTACCTTAATGATTTTTTTGTCAGATATAATTTGTAGACCAATTGATCACTCATTTCACGCTTTAATAGATGGTTGAGTATGCAAAGAAGACATTGGAAGCTTATCGTAGAGGTAGGTCAGAAGTGCGGCGGCCGTCTTGTACACCAGCGGATGGGGACATCGGTGCTAGCAGCACCGCCATTGTCTAGGCTGACAAGACGCGGTGTGTGCTGCCAAACGGCGCTCGGGTCCGGGAGAGCCACTGACACATGAGGTAGAGGTTAGTGGAGAGGAGTCACCAAGGTCGGTGTCGCACCGTTGTCGTCTGCTCTAGGTGCCATCCGCCACCGTTGTCGCCTACATCACGGTTCGCGAGGGGCTACTGTGAGAGATGTGGTCGGAACTTGGGATGGAATAGCACGACAGCCGTCACTATCAGATTCTCCATCCCTTCCTCTCTCCACGGAGGAGACACCAGAAGCGGCAGCGGCGGCCACCTAGGTTTCGCCCTAGATAAGATCGATAGTCGTGGCGAGGTGCCGTGCGGGACTGTCGAGAGGTGGGCGTTGCACAATCGTTCCTTCTGTGGATGCATACGTGGCACTATCACGACTTTTGATTGGGGATCAAACAAGAATGTTGCGATTTTACCTCCAGAGTAGTCGTCCTGGCCTCCTGGGACATACAACTAGATGAATTGGACGGCCATAAGGAATGAGAAGTGCGATTGTATGGTCAAAAGGGATAATGGCCTAAGAGGGCTCCTCTTTGCATCAATCTTAATATCCCTAATTTGTACTCGTTTGAATCAATAAGACATGGTATATTTCTCTCGAAGGAAAACATAAAGTATGACCGCCAACTTTATAGATTCTATGGGCTCCTCTTTCATTCTTAATATCCTTTTATGTATAGTTTATACATCAATGCTTGATTTTTTTTTTGAAAGGAGCAAATATTAATATCATAAGCTGTCAATTACATCCAACCTCTGCAACAATGCATTGACCTTGCGGTCATACGGATGAACACAGCTAAAATTAGAATAAAGAATTATAAAAAAGAAAAGTCCCGCTATAGTGACCCATTCATTGAAACAACGGTACTACCACCGTCAAGACAGCACTAAAAGTCCAGCTTCTCTAAAAGCGACGCCTCCAAGAAGGGAACAGTGTACAAATGCCGTCATTTCCCGATCATAGATCTTAGGTTTTCACCCTAAAGAAAGTCCACTCTCTCAAAACAATACCTTCAACAAGGCCATTACCAGGCATAACCAATTAAGGCTAGACCCTGGATTTTCACCCTAAAAGGTAGGACTATGAACCTCTCCTATGTAGTTGCCCCCACTCGCATGCCACTGCTCCAAGTCATGAGTCACCAAGCCAATTCCTCATCACCACCGGACTCAAACCACCATTGTCAGTCCTTAGATCTCGGTCTCCATGACATTCCCCGTCAGCACCATGAAATGAGAACATGCCCATGATATTAACAGCCAACAGAGCTTCGAAGCGCACCCTCTGAACCCAAACGGCCAAAAAAAACATGGGTAAGCACGACCGAATACCTTCTGATCTAGCAATACCGAGGCATGATGCGCCCATGGGAGTTCGCTGACGTAGCCTTCCGGAACTCGACACTTCGACCAGATCAATGGAGATACGCATCAAGTAGATCTTCGCCTTGGTGTGAGAGGAATCCGAGGACCACCACATTTATTCAAACCGAGCCGACACCCCCCTCGCCGCCCGCCGGCAACCTGCAAGATCCACCACACCAAGCCAATTCCTCATCACCACCAGACTCAAATCACCATTGTCAGTCCTTAGATCTCGATCTCCATGACATTCTCCGTCAGCACCATGGAACAAGAACATGCCCATGATATTAACAGCCAACAGAGCTTCGAAGTGCACCTACTAAACCCAAACGGCCAGAAAAAACATGGGTACGCACGACCGAATACCTTTCATCCAGCAATCTCCAGGCATGATGCGCCCATGCGAGTTCGCCGATGTAGCCTTCCAGAACTCGACACTCCGACTAGATCAATTGAGACACGCATCAAGTAGATGTTCGCCTTGGTGTGAGAGGAATCTAAGGACCACCACCTTTATTCAAACCGAGCCGACGGCCCCCTCGCCACCCGCTGACAACCTGCAAGATCCACCACACCAAGCCAATTCCTCATCACCACCAGACTCAAATCACCATTGTCAGTCCTTAGATCTCGATCTCCATGACATTCTCCGTCAGCACCATGGAACAAGAACATGCCCATGATATTAATAGCAAACAGAGCTTTGAAGTGCACCCACTAAACCCAAACGGCCAGAAAAAACATGGGTACGCACGACCGAATACCTTTCATCCAGCAATCTCCAGGCATGATGCGCCCATGCGAGTTCGCCGATGTAGCCTTCCAGAACTCGACACTCTGACCAGATCAATTGAGACACGCATCAAGTAGATGTTCTCCTTGGTGTGAGAGGAATCTAAGGACCACCACCTTTATTCAAACCGAGCCGACGGCCCCCTCGCCACCCGCTGACAACCTGCAAGATCCGCTTGTAGTCCACCATCATGATGATCATTACTACTACTTAGCAATAGAAAATAAATTACTTTACCTTGACTATGACCATATGACATTGCAATGCCCCTACAAAATAAATTTAGATGCTTCTACTTTATCTTTGCATATTTTATCATGGCTGTTAAGGCTTTCGTGCAAGAACCGTTCTTTACCTACGAACTTCAACCACAACGTTGATCAAATAATTGTCTCTACTACACCCATTTCGAGGTCCTCCGTTGTAAATGGTTTGCCAACTACCGTGAGAGAAACTAACACCCCCTAAGCCACTTATACGGTGCAAGCCGTATGTCAAACATGGACTAGCATTTACAAATTTTCATCCTCTGTATGCAAAAGACTTGGCTAAAATTCCTGACATATTTAAGTGGGTGAGAAAAATTCGCTTTGCTACTGCTGAAAATCTGGACAGATTCTACCATGTTTTGTTTTAGCCATTCCCAAGTGCCCTAAAATGATTGTTATGAGTGATACATTGCAAATGTATCTATAATTTTTGATGCTCCATGCTTGGTTTTATCCACTTTCTTGTGTTTTGTTCCAACTTTGGAGTACTTTTCATATGATTTCTTGGACTAACCTATTAACAAGAGCCACAGTCGATTACTGTTTTCTGCTGTTTTTGGTTCCAGGAAAGTCAGAAAATGAATATTCTCGGAATTGGACGGGACAAAAGCCAAAGTGCCTATTTTTCGGAAGTCATCAAGTGCCAGAATACGAGACGGAGAGGGGCAAGGGGGCCACCACACCACCTGGCCACGCGGCCAGGCCTGGCCCGTGCCAGGGGGTGGTGTGGCCGCCCCTGGCACCCCCTCGGTCTACCCTTTCGTCTATATATTTCCCTCAGGACGAAAACCCTAAGGCCCGATCAAAAATCCACGAAAGAGTCTGTAGCCGCCGTCATCTCCATCCCTAGATCGGGAGGGATCTAAAGCTCTTCCCGGCACCCTGCCGGAGAGGGGAATTCACCCTGGGGGCCTTCTTCATCATCGTGCAAGCCTCCGGTGTGATGCGTGAGTAGTTTATCCCTGGACTACGGATCCATGTAGTAGCTAGATGGCTGGTTCTCCTCCTTTGTGCTTTCATGTCTAGATCTTGTGAGCTCCATTCATGATCAAGATCATCTATTTGTAATTCTACATGTTGTGTTTGCGGGGATCCGATGGATATTGAGATGCCATTTCAGATTGATTATTGATTCTAACATGTCTTTGTTATTTGTGATCTTGCATGCTTTCCGTTGTTAATAGCTATCTTGGCCAAGCAGATGCTAGCAACTCCAAGAGTTAGTATTTATGCTCGATAGTGGGTTCATGCCTCTGGTAATCTAGGGAAGTGACAAAAATCTCTAAGGTACTAGATGTGTTGTTGCTACTAGGGAGAAAACAACAATCCTTTATTCATAGAACAATCATATTGTTTACTTTACACGCAGTTCGTAAAGCAATAATCTGTTGCTTGCAACTTAATACTGGAGGGGGTTCGGATGATAACCTGAAGGTGGATTATTATGTAGGGGTTCGTAGCATGGAAAACAAAATTTTCTATCGCATACAAACAAACAAGCCAAGATCTATCTACTAGATTGTAGCAACGAGTCGATGGAATAACTCACCCTCGAAGATTCCAAAGTGTTTAACGAGAGCAGATTCTCGTGGGTGATGTAGTCGTACTCTTTCCGATCTCAAGATCGCGTGACGATCCTTCCGTGGCAGCGTTCCCGCATGATCGGTCACACGTTCGATTTTGACGAAGACCTTCCTCTCCTTGTTCCTGACGGCGGAGGTTGTAGCACTCTCCTCGCGATTCCGGCCTGGCAGTAATGCAGGAGGGGAAATCCCGCAGGGCTTCGCCTTAAGCCGGTGCGAGTATGGTGGAGCTTATGAGAGAGGCTATTAGTGGTCTAGTAATTAGACACACCAATTAGAAGGCTCTAAACCAATTAGAAGGCTCTAAACCGAATAGCTCTAAACCGGGGTCTAGATCTAGGGTTTAGTTTAGAGGATAGGAAACTTGTGTGTGCTAGGAGGGAGCCCTGCCCCTCCTTATATAGGTGGGAGGGCTGGCCGGCCAAGGGGAGGGAGTGGAGTCCCTCCCCAACTCGGCCTTGGGGTGGGCGCCCGGCTTGAGGAGGAATCCCTCCCCAACTCGGTTCCACTTCTCCTCCTCTTTCACTTTCCAAAACTTGCCGTTTGACTTTCAAACTAGCCGTTTGACTTTTCAATTTAGGATTTAAATAAACCCTTTATTTTGGACAGCGAGAACACCTAGTACATGACGCAACCATTCCAATATGTAATGACACATTCATGTACCCATCCCCTCCGAGTCTGGGACATTCGAGACCTTCTAGAATGTTCCCGATGAAAACACGGAACCATTCCCCAACTCCAAACGGGACTTTCCTTATATGAATCTTATTCTCCGGACCATTCCGGATCTCCTCGTGATATCCGGATCCCATCCGAGACTCGAACAACATTCGGTCTCTTTCTCATAATACCATAACTACTCAAACAACGTCGAATCCTTAAGTGTGTCTCCCTACGGTTCGTGAATTATGCGGACATGATCGAGACACTTCTCCGATCAATAACCAATAGAGGAATCTGGAAATTCATATGGCTCCACATATTTCTCACGATTACTTTGCGATCGAATGAACCACTTACATACGATACCAATTTCCCTTTGTCTCACGATATATTTACTTATCCGAGGTTATGATCGTCGGTATCTCTGCATACCTAGTTCAACCTCGTTACTGATAAGTACTCTTTTCTCGTTCCCGTGATATGTGATCCCTTGTGACCAAGTCACATGCTTGCAAGCTAATTGGATGACATTTCACCGAGAGGGCCAGTATATCTATCCGTCATGTGGATGGACAAATCCACTCTTGATCCATGTGTTTCAACCAATACTTTCCGAACACTCAATGCCACCTTTATAGCCACCACATTACGGTGTGGTGTTTGATGACATCAAAGCATCCATCCGGTAAAGGTGATATGCATGATCTCATGGTCGGATTTAGGTTACTATGTATCAGAAAGCATATAGCAATTGAACTATTGAAATGACTTGATCTTTATGCTACGCTTATCTATAGGAGTATGTCCACCATATCATTCTCCTAACGATATGATCTTGTTGTTGATAACATCTCAATGTTCATGATATGGAAACCACAATCATCAATCAACCAACAAGCTAGTGAAGTATAGAGGCTATACTAGGGACTTCAATTTAAGTTTACAAATCACACAAGTATTAATGGTTTCCTTGTTTAATACTATTATAGCATGAATGTAAACATTTATCATAAGTATGAAGATATATAATAATAACTACATTTATTATTACCTCTAGGGCATATCTCCAACAGTCTCCCACTTGCACTAGAGTCATCTAATCTAGATTACATGGTAATATACCGAACACCCATGGCAGTTTGGTGTTGGTCATGTTTTGCCCTCGGGAGAGGTTTAGTCAACGGATCCGCCACATTCAGATCTGTGTGTACTTTGCAAATCTTTATATCCCCATCCTGGATATGTTCTCGAATAGCGTGAAAACGTAGCTTGATATGCTTCAGCTTCTTGTGTGACCTTGGTTCTTGCGCATTGGCTATGGCGCCCATGTTATCACAGTAGATAGACATTGGGTCCAGCGCACTTGGAACCACACCAGCTACGCAATGAACTCTTTCATCCATATCGCTTCTTGTGAAGCCTCAAGCGACCATGTATTCGATTCAGTTGAAGATCTCGCCACAACGCTTTGCTTTGCACTCCTCCAGCTAATCGCTGCACCATTCAAAATAAATACGTATCCAGTTGTGATTTAGAATCATCCGGATCGGTGTTCCAACTAGCATCGGTGTAACCATTAACAACGAGCTGTTCATCACCTCCATAAGAAAGAACCATATCCTTAGTTCTTCTCAAGTACTTAAGGATGTTTTTGATCATTGTCCAATGATCCACTCTGGATCACTTTGATATCTGCTAGTTAAACTAACGACATATGCAATGTCGGGTCTAGTACATAGCATGGCATACATTAGAGATCCTATGGCTGATGCATAGAGTCTTACTCATCCTTTCTCTATCTTACGCCGATGTCGGACTTTGAGTTTTACTCAAGGTCGTATTAGCAACATGGGCAAGAACCCTTTCTTGCTATCTTCCATTCCAAACCTCTTTAGAACTTTGTCCAAATATGTACTTTGTGACAATGATATTTGGCGTTCGATCTATCTCTATAAATCTTTATGCCTAATATGTAAGCTGCTAGCCAAGATCCTTCATTGAAAAACTATTATTCAAATACTCTTTGACACTATTAAGAAGGTCTACATCATTCCCAATCAACAATATGTCATCCACATACGATTATTAAGAATGCTCTGAGCTCCCACTCACTTTCTTGTAAATACAAGCTTCTCCATAAGTTTGTATAAAACCAAAACTTTTGATTACCTTATCAAAGCGTTGATTCCAACCGGGATGCTTGCTTCAATCCATAGATGGACCGTTGAAGTTTGCATACCTTGTTAGCATCTTTAGGATCGACAAAACCTTTGGGTTGCATCATATACAACTCTTCATCAATGTCTCCATTGAGGAATGCTGTTTTGACATCCATCGCCATATCTCATAATCATAATATGCAGCGATTGCTAACATAATCCTCACAGATTTTAGCCGCTCTTGGTGAGAAAGTCTCATCGTAGTCAACTCCTTGAATTTGTCGAAACCCTTTTGCGACAAGTCGAGCTTTATAGATGATAACATTACCATCGACATCTGTTTTCTTCTTGAAAATCCATTTGTTCTCGACAGCCTTCCGCCATCCGGTAAGTCCACCAAAGTCCATACTTGGTTTTCGTACATGGATCCAATCTCGGATTTCATGGCTTCTTGCCATTTATTGGAATCTGGGCTCATCATCGCTTCCTCATATGTCTCGGGGTCATCGGTGTTGTCCACCAACATGACATTCATAACGGAATCATACCAATGCAGGTGGTACGATTTCGTTGACCTCGAGGCTCTGTAGCAACTTCAACCGAAGTTTCATGATCACCATCATTAGCTTCCTCTCTTATTGGTGCAGGCACCACGGAACTTCTTCCGGTCTTTGCGCTACTCGCAATTCGAGAGAAGGTTCGACAACCTCGTCGAGTTCTACTTTCCTTCAGTCACATCTTCGAGAGAAATTCCTTCTCTAGAAAGGATCCATTCTTAACAACGAAGATTTTGCCTTGGATCTATGATAGAAGGTATACCCAATAGTTTCCTTGGGTATCCTATGAAGACGCATTTTTCGCTTTGGGTTCAAGCTTGTCGGCTGTAACTTCTTTACATAGGCTTCGCATCCCCAAACTTTAAGGAACGACAATTTAAGTTTCTTCCCAAACCATAATTCATACGGTGTCGTTTCAACGGATTTAGACGGTGCCCTATTTAAAGTGAATGCGGCTGTTTCTAATGCATAACCCCAAAATGATAGTGGTAAATCTGTAGAGACATCATAGAACGAACCATATCTAAGAGAGTTCGATTACGATGTTCGGACACACCATTCTGTTGTGGTGTTCCGGCGGTGTCAAGCTGAAAGTATTCCACATTTCTTCAAATGCTCGCCAAACTCGTAACTTAGATATTCACCTCCACGATCAGAACGTAGAAATTTAATCTTCTTGTTACGTTGATTCTCTACCTCACTTTGAAACTCCTTAAACTTCTCGAAAGTTTCGGATTTATGTTCCATAAAATAGATATACCCATATCTACTCAAATCATCCGTGAAGGTAAGAACATAACGATAACCACTGCGATGCTACACTCATTGGACACACATCGGTATGTATGATTTCCAATAAGTCCGTAGCTCGCTCCATCATACCTGAGAAAATGGAGTCTTAGTCATTTTACCCATCGGACATGCTTCGCATCTTTCAAGTGATTCAAAATCAAGTGATTCAAGAAGTCCATCGAATGGAGTTTCTTCACGCTTCACTCCAATGTGACCAAGGCAGCGATGCCACATATAGGTCGAGTTATCGCTTGATTTCAAACGTTTAGCTTCAATGTTATTAATATGTGTATTTCCACTATCGAGATTCAATATGAATAGACCATCTATCAAAGGTGCATGTGCATGAAACATGTTACTCATATAAATCGAACAACCATTATTCTCGGATTTAAACAAGTAACCGTCTCGCAATAAACAAGATCCTGATATAATGTTCATGCTTAACGGGCACCAAATAACAATTATTTAAGTATAAAACTAATCCCGATGGTAGATGAAGAGGTAGCGTGCCGCGATCACATCAACCTTTGATCCATTTCCCGCGCATCGTCACCTCGTTCTTCACTAGCTTCCGTTTATTCTGGCTCTGTTTGAGTTACAAATATGAGCAACCGAACCAATATCAAATACCTGAGCACTACTACAGTACTAGTGAGATACACATCAATAACATGTATATCGATATACCTTTCTTCTTGATGTTGCCGTTCTTCAAATCCGCCAAGTACTTTGGGCAATTCCGCTTCCAGTGACCTTCTCCCTTGCAGTAAAAGCACTCAGTTTCAGGCTTAGGTCCAGCCTTGGTCTTCTTCGTCGGCGTGGTAACTTTCTTACCACCCTTCTTGAAGTGTCCCTTTTGCTTAGACTTGCCTTTCTTGAATTTGGTGGTCTTATTGACCATCAACACTTGGTGCTCTTTCTTGATCTCCACGTCTGCAGATTTTAACATAGCAAATAGTTCTGGCAACTCTTTGTTCATGTTATGCATGTTGTAGTTCATCACAAAGTTCTTGTAACTTGGTGGTAGTGATTGGAGGATGCGGTAAACCCCCAAAGTATTAGGAATCACTATACCCAAACTTTGAAGTTTATTTGCGTGCCCAGACATCTTAAGCACATGCTCACTTGGGAGCTACCCTCTTCCATCTTGCGTTAAAGAACTTTTCGGAAGCTTCATAACTTTCAATTGCCGCATGAGTCTCAAAGATTAATTTGAGATCCTCGACAATATCATATGGATCGACTCTTCAAACCTTTTACAAGCTCGATTCTAAACCATACAAGATAGCACCTGAACTATGGAGATCGATTCTTAGAAGCGAGGTAAACATTCTTTACTTCATCGGTAGCATCACCGCAGTGGGTCACCTAGCGGTGCATCCAGCACATAGGTCAAATTACCAGCTGTGAGGACAATCCTCAAATTGCGGAACCAATCCGCGAAGTTGCTTCCATTGTTTTTCAACTTTTTTTTCTCTAGGAACGCATTAAAATTGATGGTAGGGGCTGCCATTGATCTACAACATATTTGCAATAGTTTAGACTAAGTTTATGACAAATTGAGTTCAAATTAATTAATGAAATTAAACTAGGTGAACTCCCACTCAAAACAACATCCCTCACATTGTTTTAGTGATCACACGAACCAAATCCACTACATCAACACCGATCATCACGAGAGCTGATATAGTTTTAATGGCGAACAATCATCATGTTCATCATATCTACTATATGATTCATGCTTTACCTTTCGGCGATCCGTGTTCACGAGGCCATGTAAGTACATGATAGGCTCGTCAAGATAAAAACTTAGATTAAGCATAAGCAAATCTGGCTTGCTTAAGTTGTATTCACCCGGAATCAAAGACACCCGATCATCACGTGGTGCTTGAGCGACAAGCTTTGGCAACGGCGGTGCATACTAAGGGTGAACACTTTAGAACTTGAAATTTATGTGTATGAGGGATCATCTTATAATGCTACCGTAAATACTAAGCAATATAAGATGCATAAAGGATTAACATCACATGCAATTCATAATATGTGATATGATATGGCCTTTCTTCTTTGTGCTTCCGATCTCCATCTTCAAGCACGAATATGATCTCCATCATCACCGGCATAGCATCAAGGTCAATGACGCTTCTTCATGGTTGTCGTCCACCAGCTTCAACTATTACAACTATTTTGAATAGACACGCAGGTCTTAACAGAAATTAAAGACAACCATATGGCTCACGCGGTTGCCAACTTACAATAAGGAACATTGCATACATCAAATATAATCACAATCATGGCCATATCACATCACTGCACACCCCTGCAAAACAAAGTTAGACGCCTCTACTTTCTTTGCATATTTTACGTGGTTTGGGGCTTTCAATAAGTGTCATTCTAACTTACGAACAAGAACCACAACATTGATACTAGCATTGTTGATCACTCGTTGTAAATTGGATCTTTACTATGCTAGGAGAAACAGGCACCCGCAAAGCCACTTATGCAAAACGAGTTGCATGTCAAGCGTGGAGCAAGTCTCATGAACGATGTCATGTAAGGTTAGCCCGGGCCGCTTCATCCCAACATACCGCAAGATGCAAAGTACACGAAAAGCAATCTACAATAAAAGCATCAACGCCCACAATGACCATTGTGTTCTACTCGTGCAACAGATCTACATATAGACACGGCTCGATACCCTTTGTAGGGGTTCGTAGCATGGAAAACAAAATTTTCTATCGCATACAAACAAACAAGCCAAGATCTATCTACTAGATTGTAGCAACGAGTCGATGGAATAACTCACCCTCGAAGATTCCAAAGTGTTTAACGAGAGCAGATTCTCGTGGGTGATGTAGTCGTACTCTTTCCGATCTCAAGATCGCGTAGACGATCCTTCCGGCAGCGTTCCATAGCGCTCCCTTGATCGGTCACACGTTAAATTTTCGACGAAGACCTTCCTCTCCTTGTTCCAAAGCAGGCGGAGGTTGTAGCACTCTCCTCGCGATTCCCAAGCGGCTGGCGTGGTACCGGAGGTAGAGGGAAATCCAGGGCTTCGCCTTAAGCCGGTGCGAGTATGGTGGAGCTTATGAGAGAGGCTATTAGTGGTCTAGTAATTAGACACACCAATTAGAAGGCTCTAAACCAATTAGAAGGCTCTAAACCGAATAGCTCTAAACCGGGGTCTAGATCTAGGGTTTAGTTTAGAGGATAGGAAACTTGTGTGTGCTAGGAGGGAGCCCTGCCCCTCCTTATATAGGTGGGAGGGCTGGCCGGCCAAGGGGAGGGAGTGGAGTCCCTCCCCAACTCGGCCTTGGGGTGGGGCGCCGGCTTGGGGAGGAGGGAATCCCTCCCCAACTCGGTTTCCACTTCTCCTCCTCTTTCCACTTTCCAAAACTTGCCGTTTGACTTTCAAACTAGCCGTTTGACTTTTCAATTTAGGATTTAAATAAACCCTTTATTTTGGACAGCGAGAACACCTAGTACATGACGCAACCATTCCAATATGTAATGACACATTCATGTACCCTTCCCCCTCCGGAGTGCCGGACATTCTGAGACCTTCTAGAATGTTCCCGATGAAAACACCGGAACCATTCCCCAACTCCGAAACGGGACTTTCCTTATATGAATCTTATTCTCCGGACCATTCCGGATCTCCTCGTGATATCCCGGATCCCATCCGAGACTCCGAACAACATTCGGTCTCTTTCTCATAATACCATAACTACTCAAACAACGTCGAATCCTTAAGTGTGTCTCCCTACGGTTCGTGAATTATGCGGACATGATCGAGACACTTCTCCGATCAATAACCAATAGAGGAATCTGGAAATTCATATGGCTCCCACATATTTCTACGATTACTTTGCGATCGAATGAACCACTTACATACGATACCAATTTCCCTTTGTCTCACGATATGTTACTTATCCGAGGTTATGATCGTCGGTATCTCTGCATACCTAGTTCAACCTCGTTACTGATAAGTACTCTTTTCTCGTTCCCGTGATATGTGATCCCTTGTGACCAAGTCACATGCTTGCAAGCTAATTGGATGACATTTCACCGAGAGGGCCCAGAGTATATCTATCCGTCATGTGGATGGACAAATCCCACTCTTGATCCATGTGTTTCAACCAATACTTTCCGAACACTCAATGCCACCTTTATAGCCACCCTGTTACGGTGTGGTGTTTGATGACATCAAAGCATCCATCCGGTAAAGGTGATATGCATGATCTCATGGTCGAAGGATTTAGGTTACTATGTATCAGAAAGCATATAGCAATTGAACTATTGAAATGACTTGATCTTTATGCTACGCTTATCTATAGGAGTATGTCCACCATATCATTCTCCTAACGATATGATCTTGTTGTTGATAACATCTCAATGTTCATGATATGGAAACCACAATCATCAATCAACCAACAAGCTAGTGAAGTATAGAGGCTATACTAGGGACTTCAATTTAAGTTTACAAATCACACAAGTATTAATGGTTTCCTTGTTTAATACTATTATAGCATGAATGTAAACATTTATCATAAGTATGAAGATATATAATAATAACTACATTTATTATTACCTCTAGGGCATATCTCCAACATATTAGTCATAGATGCAGTTGGATGGCGGTGTAGTGCCCAATCAAGTCTCAAAGGAGTCAAGATGATTAGTATATGCATGTATTGCTTTCTCGATGTTTGTCAATTGCCCCGCTGTAATTTGTTCATCCAGCATGTTATCTATCTTAAGGAGAGCCACCTCTAGTGAACTATGGATCCTGGTCCTTTTCTTTTATATTCAATCTACAATCTTTTACTGCTTTGTGTTTACTTTCTGCAAACTTTTACTTCTTTCCATTCGATACGTTTAATCCTTTGTTTTCCACAAAACACGGTGAGATTATCAACCTCATCGCAAGTTGGGGACAAAGTTCTATGGATGTGTTGTGCAGGTCTCCATGTTGCTACTAGCACCGGTAGTGCGCCCTGCCAAAGCTCAGCTAGTAACACCTTTGGGGTGTTTCCTTGCTCCTACTGGTTCGATTAAACCTTGGTTTCATACTGAGGAAAACTTGTTGCTATGCTCATCATACCTTCCTCTTGGGGTTCCCAACGAGCTCTATATCAACACCACACCAGCACTTTTCTGGGCGCTGTGCATTGATCCATCAAGCATTTTTCTGGCGCCGTTGTCGGGGAGTCAAGGACATCTTCACAAGGGGAGTCCCTCATAACCAATCTCTTTACTTTGTTATTTTTCTTTTGCTTAGTTTCTTTTTGATTTGTTTGCTTGTTTGTTTATCAAAAACACAAAAAAATTAGTTTCACTAGTTTGCTTTCTTATTTGAAAAACACAAAAAAAATTAGTTCCTATCTTGAGTTGCCACTATGTCTAGCCTTGCCCCAGTCACTATGTCACCTGAGGAAAGGATTTTCACTTTTAAACAAGGAAATGAGGAAAGTTTTAAGGAAGCTTGGTCTAGAATCTCTGATCTACATGAAAAAACTGAGCCTAAAATGACTCAAAGCTTGTTCCTTAGCAATTTTTAGCTTAGGATTGCTCTTCGCTATAGATATGCTTTAGATGTTGTTGTGGGAGGAGATTTCCTCCAATGTAATGAGGATGATGCTATTAATGCTATAAAGAAATTGATCCTCACTTACAACATGCCTAGCCAAACTGATATTTCTTTCGCAAAAATATTTGCTAGGTTGAACACTCTTGAGACTAGCACTACTAGCTTAGAAAATTGCTATAATACGCTTAGGGAGCATCACAATCATGTTCCAATAAATTCTAAACCATCAAAGTGGCTCCCTACAGTA
This sequence comes from Avena insularis, assembly GCA_023614405.1. Taxonomy (NCBI): domain Eukaryota; kingdom Viridiplantae; phylum Streptophyta; class Magnoliopsida; order Poales; family Poaceae; genus Avena; species Avena insularis. The sequence goes on from CM042686.1 coordinate 538,782,556, forward strand.
AATATTGAGATGAACACTAAAACTTTTCAAGCTCGCTCTGATATCATGTCTGAATTTTGTCTTATGCCCAACGATATTTATAAATCTCTGAATACTTGGGGGCTCACTGAAGGAGGAAAAGAAATATCCCTTGCTACTAATACTACCATATTACCTCTTGGAATAGCTGAATGAGTGTTCACAAAGATCCTTGGGAAAACGATTTCTATTGATTATCTTGTTATTGAATGTGCAGGAAAAGGACAAATTACACTTGGAAGGTCCCTATTAGAACTCCTTGGAGCAATAATAGATGTGGGAAAGGGGACCATGCACCTTTTTTCTCCACCAAACAATCATATTTTCCCCAAGGTTAAGAATAAAAGTAAGAGAGGTAAGGGCAAGAAATTTGGTCTTAATGCTTCTTCATTTGAGAACACTTGATTCTTTTTCTTGCTTCTTATGCCTAACTTAAAGGCGTTAAAGAAAAGTACTTATTGGGAGATAACCCAAAAGTTTTAGATGAGTCTTGGAAGTTATTACTTCAGTAATAACCGCTCCTTATCCTTTTTATTTTCTTTTTGTGCCAAGAGTAACCTCTAATGAGAGAGAAGTAATGATTGGGAAAGTTGCTGTCCCGAAACAGATTTCTGTGCTTCACCATAAAAAATCGTGTAAAATGTCTGAATGTCTTTTTGAGGCGTGAATTTTTGTGCTTCTGACCCAGGTTGTTACCTAAATTTCGTTAGTTCAACACTTTTTGATTTGAGTAACATAAGGTCTTCAAAAAAATTTGTATTTACCTACTGGTCTGTTTTGACAGATTTCTGCCATTTTCTGCATTTGCTTCTTGTTGGTTCCTTTTTGAGTTCTTTTGGTGAATTGAGCTTTTTGAGGGAAGTGCTGCAGTAGCTAGTGTTCTAATGAAAGTTTATTTGGTGTTAGAACTGAACCTTAAGACCTTTTATCTTGAGTGCACTAATGTTGCTAATGAAGATTGTGTGAAGTTTTGTATGAAGGAAAATTTTCAGGTGTATGGAAGGAATGAGTAATGAGATGAAGGATGGACTAAAGCTCAAGCTTGGGGATGCCACGCGTGTCACCCCAAGAAATATCCAAGAAGTACAAGCGTCAAAACTTGGGGATGCCCAAGGCATCCCCTTCTTCATCAATAAAAATCTCAGGTTTCTTTCAAACGCTTCATTTTTATTGTTTCATGCACAGTTGTGTTGTTCTTGGAGCGTCTTCTTTTTCGTTTTCATTTTGGTTTTTAGTTTGCTTGGTTTGCTTAGTTTTCTGAATAAATTGGTTGGACCCCCCTTTCATACAGTGGTTTGCAAATAGTTTGGTTTGGTTTGGAAAAGAGTAGGAAAGTTCATGCTTATGTGGTAAAAAGAGCTTGTTTTTGACTGTGGCCTATGCTTTGTCATGCCATGCTTGATATTGTTTTGGCTTTATGCTTAGTATTCTTTACTGTAGCATGACTTGTTATAAACAATTGAGATTGCTTAATGTGCCTTGGATGAATCATGCGTTGTTTTAGCATATTAAAGCATAGTATAGTGGTATTCTCATTTGATGCTTTATTTGGGTTGACTTGGTGCATGCTCACACCATGTTATGACTATCTCAAGTCACCATAGCCTTTATGATCCTTTAGTTTTCAACTTGTAGTATCATTTTATGCTTTGATCAATGATGTTTTGTCGCTCTGCATGATTATGGTCATTATTGCTCTCTTAGTTTGTCGCTCCCAGTCTTTTGCTAGCCTCCACAACCAAGTATGAGTTCCACTCATGCATCCAACTCCCTAAACCAAGTTATTCCAAAGAGTCCACCATACCTACCTACTAGCTTATGCTATTCCAAGTATATTCATGCTTTTGTTCACCTTCCAAATTAAACTTGTTATGAGAAAACTAGTGATTAAAGCTCTCACGAACTTGATGGCACACTTTACTTTTTTGCATCTAATAAACTTGAACCATTAGGTCCTTCTTTGTTGCGTATATGCTTGCGCTTTATAAGTTGAAATTAGCAGAACCATGTTTCATAGGGAACGCTTTCAACATTGCACTTGTACTTTGTACCCCGTTGATATCATGTTCTTTTGCTTACGGATCCCGGCGGTGTGAAATAAAAGTGGAACTTGTAAGATCATGGAGTTTGTATGTGTGTTAGAGAAACGCCTGGACCGCTAGCCTAAGCCATGCCTAATCATGGTGGAAACTTGTAGCATCACCATAATGAGCACTCTATGAAGCATCCTCAATAAAAACCTATGCAAATAGCAAATAAAAAGATCGCTGAGATGCTCATTGTCTGCTTGCCTTGTCATTTTGATTATGGGAAAGCTCCCATATCATGTGCGAGGGGTACCCCGTTGGCGGTTCTTAATGATACACATGTACTTACAATGACAAGAGCTTACTCGTGACTGAAGTTGAGTAGCATGAGGATCGGTCTTCGTAAGTAAGGGGCATGAGATTTCGGTTTATAACTTGTCAAGCATATCCTCTTAGTTGTGTCACTTTAACCTTAATCACCTTAAAGATGCTTATGATAGGGGCAATGAGAGCTGAAAGCTATAAGTACCATAATTTTTGGAAGCTCTTTATGAGACTTGAATCCCTACTTCCTTCTATGAAGGCCTTTCTTCCACCATTATATTGAGTCTCCATCTTATACCTTTATGCACCTACTTTGAGAGCATAGTGGCCATTCTTAGTTCTATGTGCATTGTCCCAAGACTAGTTGATTGATGCATAACTTGATATTACTTGTTTTAAACTATTTGTATCTAGTCACTCTTATGAACTTTGAAGGTGTCCTATGCATTTATATTTGCTACTCTATGAGGGACAAGCTGAATATATTATGCTATGTTTTCTTTATGTGAAACAAACAAACGTCTTGCAAAGCATTGTTATTCATGAATCTTTTGTTTGTGCCTTTGCATGTTGCATCATAGTTTCTTTGTCTTATTGCTAGAACTTTGTCTTTCATGTTATGATTGAAGTACTATGGTCCCAGCTTTGAATGTTTTACAAATACTTTGATCAAGTCTTTGATGGTGCATGTCACCTCAAAAATTATTCTTTCTTTTTATCACTTACCTACTCGAGGACGAGCAGGAGTTAAGCTTGGGGATGTTGATACATTGCCAATGTATCTATAATTTTTGATGTTCCATGCTTGGTTTTATCCACTTTCTTGTGTTTTGTTCCAACTTTGGAGTACTTTTCATATGATTTCTTGGACTAACCTATTAACAAGAGCCAAAGTGCCAGCTGCCTGTTTTTTGCTGTTTTTGGTTCTAGGAAAGTCAAAAAATGAATATTCTCGGAATTGGACGGGACAAAAGCCAAAGTGCCTATTTTTCCAGAAGTCATCAAGTGCCAGAATACGAGACGGAGAGGGGCCAGGGGGCCACCACACCACCTGGCAGCAGCGGCCGCTGGCCGTGCTGGGTGGTGTGGCCCGGCACCCCCTCGGTCTACCCTTCCGCCTATATATTTCCTCGGGACGAAAACCCTAAGGCCGATCAAAATCCACGAAAGAGTCTCAGAGTCCGTCATCTCCATCCCTAGATCGGGAGGATCTAAAGCTCTTCCGGCACCTGCCGGAGGGAATTCACCACGGGGCCTTCTTCATCATCGTGCAAGCCTCCGGTGTGATGCGTGAGTAGTTCATCCTTGGACTACGGATCCATGTAGTAGCTAGATGGCTGGTTCTCCTCCTTTGTGCTTTCATGTCTAGATCTTGTGAGCTCTGTTCATGATCAAGATCATCTATTTGTAATTCTACATGTTGTGTTTGCGGGGATCCGATGGATATTGAGATGCTATTTCAGATTGATTATTGATTCTATCATGTCTTTGTTATTTGTGATCTTGCATGCTTTCCGTTGTTAGTAGCTATCTTGGCCAAGTAGATGCTAGCAACTCCAATAGTTAGTATTTATGCTCGATAGTGGGTTCATGCCTCTGGTAATCTAGGGAAGTGACAGAAATCTCTAAGGTACTAGATGTGCTGTTGCTACTAGGGAGAAAACAACAATCCTTTGTTCATAGAACAATTGTATTGTTTACTTTACACGTAGTTCGTAAATCAATAATCTGTTGCTTGCAACTTAATACTAGAGGGGGTTCGGGTGATAACCTGAAGGTGGATTATTAGTCATAGATGCAGTTGGATGGCGGTCTATGTATTATGTTGTAATGCCCAATCAAGTCTCAAAGGAGTCAAGATGATTAGTATATGCATGTATTTCTTTCTCGATGTTTGTCAATTGCCCCGCTGTAATTTGTTCATCCAGCATGTTATCTATCTTAAGGAGAGCCACCTCTAGTGAACTATGGATCCTGATCCTTTTCTTTTATATTCAATCTACAATCTTTTACTGCTTTGTGTTTACTTTCTACAAACTTTTACTTCTTTCCATTCGATACGTTTAATCCTTTGTTTTCTGCAAAACACAGCGAGATTGACAACCTCATCGCAAGTTGGGGACAAAGTTCTGTGGTTGTGTTGTGCAGGTCTCCACGTTGCTACTAGCACCGGTAGTGCGCCCTGCTAAAGCTCAGCTAGTAACACCTTTGGGGTGTTTCCTTGCTCCTACTGGTTCGATTAAACCTTGGTTTCATACTGAGGGAAACTTGTTGCTGTGCTCATCATACCTTCCTCTTGGGGTTCCCAACGAGCTCTACATCAACACCGCACCAGCACTTTTCTGGGCGCAGTGTATTGAGCCATCAATGAGTCATATTATATGCCAGAGATATGTAGGAACATTAAATGCTTGCTGGAATATTGAGAAAGAATTTTGTATTTGATATATATGCAACAACTATTATACTTTTGTGCCACTAATGTCACCACTCAGAAAAGAGATGGGAGAAAAAGTTTTGTGTTGAAGTTTTTTGACACGAAATAGAGGAACATCACACCAAGAGCAATCCAAGGATGGTGAAACCATAAGATTGGGGATGCCCAAGGCACCCCACTGTACCTATTAAACTCTCAGTTTGCAAACCTCTAAACTTTTTTTAGCAACATAAAACTATCGTAGAAACTTGGAGCGTCTATTTTGTTTATTTTACTTTTGTTTTGCATTAAAAGGACCATGACCACTATTATTATAAGTTTTTATGATAGATCTACTAAAAAGAAACTTTGCCTTAATGAGATTAAAAATGAATAAGAATGCCTTGACATAAAAGAAAAGGGGAGATAAAAGCAAAAGGCTGAAATTCATGTTGTGTCTAGTTCTTAAGCTCAAATACTTTATATGAAGTATGATTTCTTTTGTGCCTATTAATTTGTATCTTTTGCTTGTGTATATTTATGTTCAACATTAAGGATCAAGGTGAGAAAGTAAATGTTGGCATTATGAACTAGATGGCACACTCTTTAGATCTCTTTTTGCTAAGCCTTCACAATACAAGCTAAGACGTGTTCCAAACCCCATAAACTAGACTAGGCATATCCACCTATTTGTGGAAAAAGCTACTTTCAAGTATAGTATGTATGTTAATCCTCCAAACATTCTTAAAAACACCTTTTTCATGTATTTTAAAGCTCATAAGAAACTAAGGTTTAGGGTGATACCACTATGGAAATTTTTGTGCTTTACATCTTATTAGTTGTTGTTGGCCAAACCATGCTGTCATGACACAAGCTTTCAATGTTGAATGTTGATAATTAATCATGTTAAAGTTCTGCCTATGGATTGCATCGATGTGAAATAAAGTGTGCATACCAGAGTAGGCATGTTGAAAGAAAATGCTCCTAAACCGCTAGTCAAATCCATGCGCTGTGCGGCAACTCATGGTGGAAACTTACAGCAAGATGATCCTTGTTGATATGATACATATGTCTGTTTTCTTGCTCTTCTGGAGTAGAGATACTTCCCCCTTCCCACCTTGAACATGACCAAGGAATTATATTAACTCCTATGCTAAATAAATAAATAAATACAAAAGGAGGGCATATAGCTACACAGGGAGCAAGAGGTACTCCAGTTATGCGGTTTCTAAGACCAACATGTGCATACAATGACAGGCCTAAGTTGAGTAGCATGAGGAGTGCAAGGTCATATGTATGGTGCATGAAACAGTCAACTTTTAAGATGTTTGGCACATAAACCATATGAAGCTTTGAAATAAAAGATACTTGGAACCCATCCTTATTAGTAATGTTGACATGAACTACATAGCTCAAAACTTTATTTTTACATTCTTATGGAGGATTAATATATGTATTCAATGCTTACTTTCGGTACGAGATGTAAAACATCTCAAGGGAAGACATGAAACTAAGAAGTAGACCAAAAATAAAGGCATAAAACACTAATGCTAATCATGAAAAGATTCTCTTATTCTATAGGTTCATCAAAGTGTGCTTGAAGGTTTGTTTTGTTCATCATTTGTTTTATCACACCATTACTTATTGTTTAGCATGTTTATAGATGTGTAAAAGATACAACTTGATAGTACACTTGCATGTTATGCTTCATTGAAAGGAATTGAGCCTATGAACTTTACATGATAATGAAAGAAGCAATGGTAACAAACTCCAAAGTCCATGTTTAGTTTTTATCACCTTCATGCTCGAGGACGAGCATAGGTTAAGCTTGGCGATGTTGATGCATGTAAAATGCATACATGAACTTTGTAGTTTGTTAACATGTTTTACCACATATTAGCATCATATATAATGTTATAACCATGTTTTATATTGATTTTTGGGGATTTACCAATGATCCCCTTTATTTTGGCTATAGCCCGGCAGGGCAGAAAAACCCTGTTTTCAATGTTTTTGATGTTTCAGGGCCTATACGAAGTCAAATGGACCTGAACTTTTGGGAATGCCAATATTTATCCACGAGAAGCTTCTGGAGCACGAGAACCTCACCTGGAGGGCCAGGAGGCCCAAAAGAGACTGGGTGGCGCGCCCAGCCCAGGTGGACGCGCCACCTATGCTCTTTTCCTCCTCGGTCGCCTGATCGCCTTGATTATTTCGCCCACAGAGTTCTCTTGACCTAAAAACCGCTATATAAGGATCCCCCGGGGAGTCCTCGAGGAGAAAGGCCACCAGAGACAAAAACACCACCAAACATAGTCAGATCCAGTGAAGATTGGAGGGGAAACTCCGCCGGAGCCATCTACGGGGGATCTCCACCCTCTCCAACATCTCCAGCAACATCACCATGATGAAGAGGGAGTAGTCCACCTCTAGGCTATGGGTTTGTGGCAGTAGCTTGATCTGTTTCTCTCTTGTTCTTCATAGATCTAGTACCATATGAGCTGCCCTACATGATTATGGTCATATTTGTAATTCCTATGTGGTGGATCTTTTGTTCTATGATTTGATATTTGAGATTGGAATCTATTGTGTGTAAGATGTGTTGATAGATGCATATCATGTACCCCATTCTCAATTGCTTGTTTTGATCCAACTTGTATGCAGGAACTTGTATAGGGAGAAGTGTGTATTAGATGGAGTAGCATGGTGGTAGTAATTGAATTGTGACAAACAATATTCAAGATCTACTTTGGTTTTTACCTTTCTTTTGCTGCCTCACTAGGGATAAAGTGAAATCATGTGCTATAGTTATCATGTGACAGTGTGATAATCTTGTTAGATCAAGGTAGCATATTTGTATTTCAAACATCATGTTATATTAATTAAAGCTATACTCTAAGTTGTTCTTAATTCAAGATTGCATGGAGTTTCCCTTTCTTGAGGAGTATAAGAGAGATGTATTTTATCTCTATGTTAGAACATGATGCCCATATTGATTTCTTATCAAACACATATAGAATTTCCATGAAAATTTATCATTGATAAATTGTTTTGTGATCACTACAACTTAAAAAGAGCGTAGACAAGTGAACCCATGAACCCCGGTCCGATTTTAATCATAAGAAACACCTTTACATTCCATCTACTATCTTTTATATTTTCTGCATTTTATTATTTCAAAAATACAAAAATACTTTCCCTACTTGCAATCACTCATAAAAGCCCAAAAAAAACTCTACTATCTTCCATATCATCTAGTTTACATTACTTTACTTTATTTACTATTTTTATTTCAGTTTACTTTATATTTTATTTCATATTACTAATACAAAACCTTATGCTTGACAACCACATAGTGGAGTTGGGGACACAAGACAAATTATTTTACTTTATAGGTTGCTTGAAGAGGAGAAGACAATACCCTTTCATAACCAATTCCCCGAGAGTTTGATATAAACCCTTGAGTCACCCTTGTGGGGAAAAGAAGCTTGCTACAATACTCTGCACTTGGAATCCCAACGAAAAGTGGCCACGAATGTTGCCATCACTCCCTTCGTTTCTTTTGCGTTGCATTTTATTTTAAAAAGAGAGAGAAGTCGGTAACATCAGTACGGACAAGCCGTACGGACGGATCCCGCCCGTACCACTTAGTCGATTGATTTGTTACCGTCTTTGGTTTAATAATTTTGAAATGACTTTCAGTTCACAGCCATTGACGTCCGCGCATACCAAGTGGCCGTTAAAGTTGCGATTTCTTCTTTTTCGCTTATTTATTTCCTTATTTTTTGGGATTCTTTTCTTGGCCGACCCTTTTCCTTCCGGTATGAATTTGTCCATGCTTCTAACCCTAATAAGCCTCCCTAGAGGTCTTCCTCCCTCTTAGATCAACAGATCCAATCTACCTGATGCGCTACCTAGTTTTAGGCAAAGGCAAACCTCTAAACCTCATGGCTCCTTCATGGGATAGTTTCCAGACCTCCTCCATTGAAGCTAATGACCGTGAACCTCAAGGCCTAAGCCCGAAGAACAAGCAGTATGCCTATGACTCTGATGATGATGAAGATGATGAGGAATTTGAAGCCTTCATGGAGCAAACGAAAAGAGGATGGAAGCAGCCGAATTACCTGGCTATGGTGAAGCCTGAAGACAAGGAAGAAGCAACGAAGCCTAATGGGAAGGGGCACACGGGGTCGCTCAAGTTCATCGCCACCAACTACTCTTTGCCCAAGCATAAGAAAGCTAACCAACCTGATGCAGGAACTTATCAGGAGACTACAACGCATACCTCAACAACAAAGAAGATTACCATGAATGTGCGCATGAGCGTGAAGCCACAAGAGGATTGGGGGTTCAACCTTTTGGATGTGCTCATCAGCGTGCACGTTCCAAAAATTGAATAGCGTCTTTGCAAGATAGATAAGTATCAGAAGGAAGAACTCCTCCATAGGGAGATCATGCGCAAGCGCCTCTTGGATCTTGAAGGCAAGAAGGAACACAACGACATGATGAGCAAGGTCACTAACAGGATTTCCTCTTGCATTCGGATCTGCAGAAGTGTCTTTGCCGTATATCTTTCCTGGAAGAGAGGAACAAGAAGCTTCGCGCATCGGTCTCCAACAAAACGGCATCACCATGAAGAACGCTACGATATCGAATAATCGCAAGGGATTATTTGATCCCACCGGCTTGATCCCAAGCTTGGGGGATCTATGAGGACCTTGTAATCTATCTTACAGTTTTTTAGCATGTTTACTTTCCCGCATGCATGTTAAGTTTTAGTTTGATAATTTGCATTAGTTGCATCAACTTCAAGCTCCCTTTTGTTCAAGAGAAGATTTATATTCGTTGAGTTTCGAGACTTTATGATATCTGAAGTTATCTTTTGATTCATTATTATTATGTTAGATGATTGAACAAGGTTGAGTGTTATGATACTTGTACAACTGTCATGATTTTAGGGACTTCTACACCAATAAAAGTATTGATTAAACTATGGGAAGAAAAAAATTGGTAGCATATTATAGTCACAGGTTTTGAAAGCTATAAAGGTAGTGATCTAGATCAAGTGGATATACTAAAAAAATTAAAGAACAACTATAAAAATTCCCAAAATCAAAATATAAAAAGAAAGGGGAATGATCAAGAATCTTCATTACTGAAATCAAATGCTCAATCAAGTTAACTAATGATTTTATAATATGTTAAATCACTAAAAGCTTATTATAACTTCATTGATACTAGAAAAGGTGTGGAAGCCTCTAAGTCATGTGATGTGTAGGGGTATGGTAATACCCCCGAAGTAACTTTACATTTGATACTATATTCTTGTTTCAATCTTTCCTTGTTTATTGTAATGACTCGTGCCTCATGAACATGATGATCTTGTTCATAAGCCACCATCTTGCTCGGGGACGAGTAAGAGTCTAGCTTGGGGGAGTTGATGAGTTCAAAATAGAAGCATATTTACCTTTCATTTTTGCATAAATAGATTAGGGATTTTGGTATTGCACTGCACTTCCGTGCACCTTTTTGTCCTTGTTTCAATAGGATCCCAAATTATTAAGTCTCTTATGAATATATCAATTGGAACTGTCATATTATGTTATATTATGATACTTTTAAGTGATAAAAGTCATTTTATGGATTTACCTTCGTACCTGGGAGAATACCAAACATTGGGAAGGCTACTGCAGGCTTAACGACCTATGGTACGGGAGAAGCCCGTCCGTACTATACGCCTATACCACACACCGCCGTGACCACCTCGTCAACTAGTTTCTTCTAGCAAAGATGGCAAAGAGATCCGACATACACAGCCACCAAAAACCATGAAAAACCACATCAGAAAGGGATCTGAAGGAAGAACTTGGATAAGGGAAAATCCCTACTGCTTCACGAATCATTGGAGGACATCGCATCATCCCCTTCATCATCAACTGCTACATCTACATCACCATCATCATCCCCATCTCTATTTCATTACATCTTGTTGTAATTCTAGATTTAATTGTGGTTTGCACTAGATTTATCCACATACTTTTATCCATACATTTGATTATGATGATGTTGTTGATTGCCTCTATGTGTGAGTAGTGTCCCCTCGTTCTTGGGGAGATGGAGAAACCCTAGCGCTATTATGATGTTGAAATAATGATGATCTATTCTTGTGTCCTTATGACTGGTTGGTCTACTATGGATTTATGATTTGTGTTTGAGCTCTCCCTTTAGATGGTATGTGTAGTTGGCCACATATCATTTGCCTTCGGGACTAAAGAGAGGGATAAATCCTTTGGACGTGTTTGGAAGTGTGCCTGGAATAGCTTCATGACATTTGGTGCCGGCTAGCAACCTACACGGTCAAAGGAGGATAAAGAGAGACTCCCTAAGCTAATTACGATATCCACGGGGATACCTTTAATTAAGGTGGTCTGTATGGGTGATTTATCTCAGACATTGCAGTGGTTATTTAGAGGTTACCTCATTATTGGCTCAACAAAGTGGCTTCCTACGAGCCTTATAGTGAACATTTTATTATGGAGCTCTCTCTACACATCTCATGACACAATAAGAAGGTTATCCTTATTATAATTAGTAATAACATGCTAGTGGTGTATCGTACACCCCTGAGAACACTCTAGACCTATTTAGACTAACCACAATTCCACACGCTCTCGTTACTTGCTTTCTTTTAATCGCTTTTATTTACTTTTCTGCACTCAATCCAAAAACCTTTCAAACACCCTTTACTTGAGATCAAAGGCAGCTTACAAGTATCCTTTGGTAGATAGTAACGAGGGGCTTAAAGACCTTAACCAAATAGCTCTCTATGGGTATGATATTGTTATTTCGAAACTAGATACAATTGATATGTGCACTTGCAGCCATCAGATAGCAAGTGACGAATCTTCACACTTGGCATCTAGCTTTGTGTATGTCCTTCCCCTTGGCCTTGGCATTTTACTACCCCTACTTTGGGTTGGTGCTTCAACATCTATGATGACTTCAGAGCCTCCTTCGTTCACACTTCACTTATAGAGCTTCTTTCGCTTCTCGCAATCTTTGAGCTTTCTCCAACAATGAGACATTGTGAGAGGTTTTTTATCGTGGCATGTCTTCAAGTGTTCCAAAGATTGCCACACATACACAAGTTTTATGTTTGAATGGTACATATAAGGTATGAATGAAAGGGCAAGAAATAGTTTAAATAACATACCATATCTTGGACACCAATGCCACTCACGGGCCTTCCCTTGACATAGTCATATAAAGCCCCAAACTTGGTGCATTATTTAGACATGAATGCCCATGTTTTCGTAAGAGAGTTCTCATTACGATCACTCTCAAACAGATGCTCACCGAATTGTATATTCTCATGGAAGAACTTCCACACTTGGTTCCAAAATCCCCTCCTTTTTCTCGGCACCGGTTATTAGATCTTGCCCAATTTCCATCCATGCATCACAAAGCATCTAGTCCATGAGGTCTGTGTAAGCGCCAGTCCTTTATTTTGCTATCGCCTTGAGTTTGTTGTGCTAGTTCGTGCTTGAACAAAGGTTCTAGATTGATTGAGATACCATCTTGGTCAGTATCTTGTTGGGTACCTTGTTCGGTGCCATGTTGGGTATCTGTAACGTCCCAGCATTAGAGCTTAGAAATAAGCTGAACACAGGTGTGTGCATTGCATTCATGCATAGAAAATCCGGATAATTTTCGTGCTTTTAAATAAAACTTGTCAAAGTGATTGGAGCTTCTATTAACCTGGTGGAACTGAAGGGAATATGCCCGAGAGGCAATAATAAAGTGGTTATTATCTTATTCCATGTTTATGATAAATGTTTATTTTGCATGCTATAATTGTATTAATAGGAAACGTTAATACATGTGTGTTTAATAAACAAAATATAAAGTTCCTAGTAACGCCTCTCATATAAACTAGCTCGTTGATTAACAAGATGATCAAGGTTTCCTGATCATGGACATTGGATGTTGTTAATAACAAGGTCACAACATTGGTGGAATGATGCGATGAACATTCATCCGAAGTATAGCATTACGATCAAAGTCATTATGTTTATATTGCTATAACATCATATGAAGTAATCTTAGTCCTTAGACCATGAGATCATGTTAATTGCTAACACCGAAAGAGTATCTTGGTAACACCAAACGTCACACCGTAACAGGGTGACTATAAAGGTGGGTTCGGTGCTACAAAGGTGTTATGTTGAGGCTCATGGATCAAGAGTGGGATTTATCCATCCCGATGACGGATATATATATACTCTGGGCCCTCTCGGTGATATCACATTAAGATAGCTTGCAAGAAAGTGATGTGATCACTAGAATGTTATATCACGGGAAGTGCATGTCGGTAACGAGATCAAACTAGGTATTTGGATACCGATGATCGAATCTCGGACACGTTATATCGCGAGACAAAGGGATTTAGTTACTAGCGTTAAAGGTTCTCACGATCACAGAAGTCATCGTTGAATGTGTAGGAGTCAGTATGGATCTCCAGGTCCCGCTTCTGATTATTGATCTGAGAGGGGTCTCGATCATGTCTGCATTATTCGCGGACCGTATGGTGACACACTTAAGGGATACCGACACCATTTGGATCAAATATGTTTCAGATAAAGATTTAAGAAAGCGCTAGAATTATTTCAATAGACACCAAAACTGCTTCGGGTGAAATTGCTGAAATTGGTTCTGCATGTAATATTGAAATGTTGCAGGGGTTTTTATGTGAATGTTTGTTAATTAAAGTAATTAACAAAATTCTGAATAAAATTAATAAAAGAGTTTTATTAAATGAGAGAGCATTAAATTTGGAGAAATTTAATGCATTTAAAGTGGAGACTTTAAAAGAGAATGTGAAGGGGCATTTTAATGTGGAGGGGGTTACCACCACATGAATGGGGGAGGTGAAGGGACACCCTCCCCTCCTCCTATAAAAGGCCCCCCTCTCACTCCTTCTGCCTCACACCTCCTCGTGAAGGATCTCTCTCCCCCTCTAGTATTATTCCCATGGTCTCAGATTAGCGAGATACATGTTCCGGTGGCTTTATCTGGAAAGGAGTTGCTGCTTCCGCTGCTTTGCTGGAGTGAGGGACGGAGGTTGTCGGGGTACCAGACGTGTGTGCGATCACGGATGCACCGCTACTTTGCGGTGCTGGACTTGGTGGTGCTGGACTTGCTAGAGCTGGATCTGATGGACGTGCTGGAGCCGGACCTGCTGGACTTCATCACGATCTTGAGATCGGCAAGTGTACGACTACATAATCCACGAGTTCCAACTCGTTAACAAAGCTTTTTTGTCTTTGAGGGTAAGTTCTCTATGGATGTATATCCACCCGTTGCTTGTATCTAGTAGATAGATCTTGGCATATAGTTCCCATCGTAGGAAACTTTTTGTTTTCTATGCTGCGGACCCAACAGTGGTATCAGAGCCTGATCTATGCATAGGTGCTTTGCACGGGTAGTACAGATATGTTTATATGTGGGCGATGATGATCATGTTATTGCTTCTTTCATGTATTTTGGATATTGGTGGCATAGTAGGATGAAGCGGCCCGGACCAACCTTACATGTCATCGTACATGAGATCGGTTCCACGACTAACATGCAACTAGTTTTGCATAAGTGGCTGGCGGGTGTTTGTCTCTCCTGCTATAGTCAATATCTGATTCACAACGAGTTGCTAATAACTTGGTTATCCTCGTTGTGGTTCCATGTTCGTAGGTAAGAACGGTTCTATCTCCGAAAGCCTAAGCCACGTAAAACTTGCAATGGATAAATTAGAGGCATCTAGTTTAGATCGTTGCTGGGCTAGTGTCATGATATGGTAATGTTGTAAGTAGATGTATGTAGATACTCTTACAACACACCTAACGTGTAAGTTCCATAAACATTGGTCTTACACACAAAGGAATGATAGAGATCATACCATGATGCATATGACAGAGATCAAATGCATGGACCATATCATCTCACTTTACACATTAGATGTTTGCATCTTATATTGCTAGTTTGGCGTTTTAGTAGCATTATAAGATGATCCCTCATTTAAATATCAAGATAAAATGTGTTCTTCCTTAAGTATGCACCGTTCTATGGATCGTGTTTCGAGACATCACGTGATGATCAGGTGTACTCGACTCTGTGCTTTCATACAAACGTGTGTAAGACAGTTTTGCACATGCGAGTACTAAGGTTCTTACTTGGCGAGCCTACCATGTACAGACATGGCCTCGGAACACGCACCGAAAGGTTAAGCATGAGTCATATAGTTGATGTGATGCCCATATTGATGCTTGCCATTGAAGCTACACCAACTCACGTGATGATCGGACTTGGTGTAGTGGATTTGGTTCATGTAATCACCAAAAAGGCACGAGGGGTGTCGTTTTTGAGTGGGAATTCATTTCTAATTTGGATTAGTCGAACTCAATTTGTCATAAACTAAATCGAAGTGAATTTGCATATTTTGTTGTAGACATTGGCATCTATTCACTACCTTATGCTTAGTTGTAATTGACATAATAGAACTATATAATTCTGGATATTTACTTTACGGACTGGTATCGTATTGTTCTGAATGTCAATTTAAAGTTTAGAAGTCCTATTGCAAACTTTCAGCAAACTCTATTTACTCCATAAAGTTTAATAAGTAGTATTAAATCAAGAGTAAGAATTCCA
The DNA here is from genome assembly GCA_023614405.1 of Avena insularis. NCBI lineage: Eukaryota > Viridiplantae > Streptophyta > Magnoliopsida > Poales > Poaceae > Avena > Avena insularis. Next base: position 538,798,042 of record CM042686.1, read on the forward strand.
ATGTTAGTATCTAAAGTATCATGTTTGCCTCCATGATTCTTGATATTCAAAAGTTGTTTTAATATCGAGGTTATCTAGGAGCTGAAATAATTGTTTCAGAAACCATCATGTGTGGAAGATATTGTGATATCTGAAACAATGTTTTTGGTTGCATTATGATAGAGTATAATTTAGCAAAATACATGTTCTCATATTGTATGAGAATTTGTGAAGGATGGAGATGCTAGGCATCCGAATCTCCCAAAAGGTTTCGGGAACTAAAATTATACTCGTCATTCTTCCTTATAGGCTATAGTAGCTTGATCATGAAAGTTGTCATGATAAGGATTAATAGAAGATGTAAGTAAAATGTTTACTACACTAAAAGATTACTAAAGAATGGATTTTTTTTGAAAGAATACCAAACATTTGATGATGGTGATCCACTTCAAAGTGCAAGTCCAAAGGTATTAGTATTTGACTATATACAAGCTTTGTACTATGTGTCATGTGAATAACACCACTATTGATGTTGATAGATTCTTTAAAAAAAATGAATTGTTGAAAGAGAATCTATAAAATATTAGGCAGAAAAGAAAAGGTTGGAGATGTCCAACTTAGGTATATAGAAGATATACATGTTATGACTGTATTCCTTGCTTGTTAAACAATGTGGTTCTGAGGTATTGGATACCGAATTGGTTGGTATGAAGTGTCATACAGAACAACGCAATTCATGAACTGCAATGGCCTAAGCAACTAGCAAGAGAATAAGTGATGATGTTCATCGAAAACAAATAAAGTGTTATTGTGTTTTTCGTTGTCGTCAAACCTAGCCTTCAAGATTTGTTTTAATAATTGTTATTTTGTTCCGGTATTACGAGAACAATGGTTGTTCAAATAATTACCATATTCCATAAAGGATGGATGAACTTTTACAAGTCCAGTGGGAGAAATCACATCCATAAACACTATTGCTAAAATGTCACAAGACAAATGATTGAAAGATCACTTATGAAGTGACATCCCTGTTTAAATTATATTGGAAAGAAAACATGAAGAAACTCCATGTTGATGGATTTTTTTGGAGTCATTTGATTTTGATCGATTGTCGCTTGTGAGACTTTCCTTGAGATAATTGAAACTTCGTCCATAGGCCAAAGAGGAACGAATGACTAACTTATTGGATATTATGCATGTTGATGTATATAGTCCATTATGTGTAGCCATATGCGATGGATCTTTTTTGCTTCATATGCTTTCTCCAGAAATTTGAGTGAATATGTCTATATATATTTACTTAATAAGGAAGAAGTATGAAACATTTGAAAATTGTTCAAAGACTTTCAAGATGAAGTGGAAAATCATTGTAACAAGAAAATAAAGAATTTATGATTCGATCATAAAGGAAGATATTTGAGTTACATGTTTAGCAAAACACCTAAGATTTGAGGAATTGTTCCATGATTTGTGTTTTCCCGATAAACCATAGGAGTATGGCATATTCGAGACATGAAATCAAACCATGTTTGACATGGTAAGATCAAAGGTGTCATTTATAAAACTGCCATTATGTTTTAAGGATTGAAGCTTTAGAGACTACCGCTTTTACACTGAAAAGAGCACCATCGTGATCCATTGAAATGACACCATATAAGTTATGGTTTGGGATAAAACCCGAATTGTCTTTTCTTAAATTTTGGTATGCTATGCATAAGTAAAATGTTCACAACCAAAGTCGGATAAGCACGTCTTTGTAGGTTATCCCAAAGAATTTGTTGGGAATTTCTCCATAACACCAAGGACAAAAGAGTTTGTTACTTGGAACGTCAAGTTTCTTGAGAAGGAATTTTTCGCGAAAAGTTAAGTGGGAGGACAATAGAACTTTGATGATGTTGTTGAACCTTAGCTCTATATGCTAAGTAGCGCAGCGCCGGAAAGTGTCCCAGTGGCGGCCACAATGCTCATGGCTCCCGTGATTACAAAGGTTGTGATCTCGGAGATTAGAGTTCCTATTGAACCGTGTGGGTCGGTGAGAATCAAATAGTGTGATTTGATAAGCAAGTCGTTATTGTTTTGACAATGATGAACCGACTACATGCAAAGAAGCAATGATGGGCCCTGACTCCATAAAATGACTAGAAGTCATAGAATCCGTGATAGTATCCATACACGAGAAATCAATTTTCTGAATTTGGAAGACCCTCTGGAAAGGCGTGAAGCCTATCGGTCATGTTTGGATCTATAAAGAAATAGACATGGATGTTTAACATCTATGAAATAGTCGACATGTCGGAAAGAAGTTTATGGCAATGTTCAAGGAGTTGACTATGACAAGATTTGATCTTTCATAGCGATATTTAGTCTTGACGGATTAATGTAGCAACCACTACATATAATTTGGTATATGGTAGTTGAATAAACAAAACAAGGTTCTTCTAATAGAATGGTTACCTAGGACGTGTACATGACACGGTCCGAAGGGTTTTGTTAATTCAAAGGATGCTAAAAAGGCATGCAAACTTCAATAGTTGAAGTGAGCATAGCAAAGTTGGAATCTTCACCATGATGAAAAATGTTAAAGGAGTTTAATTTCATAAGAGATGATGAAGATGCTTGCATTTGCAAGAAATTAAGTGGGAGCGCTGAGAAAAATTTCCAATACATTATGCAGAGTACATATTGTTGATTGGAAATGATGTATCTTTTATTGACACAAGTTAAGAATTTCATTAAAATAGGATTTCGATGAAAGACTTGGGAAAAACCGGAATATTTGGCATCAATGTCTATATGGATAAATTGAGGCACTAATATGGTTATGCCAGACGTACATATATGAGATATTGAAAGGGTTCAATATGGAAACAACAAGAAAGGTTCTTGCTACATGGAAATGATTGTATCAAGATTCAAGTGTTTCAACACTTGGTGAGTAAAATCACATGAATATTTTGATCAATTATACCGTGATATGTATATATCCAAATATGTCCTATGCTCTAAATGTTATGAGCACATACTAGAATGATTCATAAGATGATCATTGGATGATAGTAAAGATATTCTTATGAGCTTTGGAAGAACTAAGAATATATCATGTATAAGTGACAAATAGTTAAAGGTAGTTCATTGTAAAGTGTTACATTGATACTAGTTTTGTCACAAGATACAAATTAAATTTATCTCAATTTAGACTATGGGTGGCACAATGTAATGGAAAGGATGTTCCATGATGGATTTGGATAAGTTCCAAAGTTGAAACATTGTGACGGATACTACAACAAAAGGCTAAGTATATGATTGCTATAGTGGCAGCAAAGGAGGGCATTTGTGTTAAGTAGTTTGTTATCAAACTAGGTGTGGTTCAAAGTGGGCTAATACTATCAAGATATATTTTATGACAATAATATCAACATATTTTAACCCGAACGAACTAAAGGTCTCAACAAAGGACCAAAATTTATACAATCCCATCTCATTTGAGAATGAGTGATGCGTAGAGACGCAAAGACATGCAAATACACATGGACCTAAAACTGTCAGATCCGGAGATTATGTTAACCACTAGCAATCGCGTATATGAAACACTAGAAAGCCATAGGTGTTCAATACGCAAAGTTTTTCAAACTAGATTATTGACTCTAGTGCAAGTGGGAGACTGAAGGGAATATGCCCGAGAGGCAATAATAAAGTGGTTATTATCTTATTCCATGTTTATGATAAATGTTTATTTTGCATGCTATAATTGTATTAATTGGAAACGTTAATACATGTGTGTTTAATAAACAAAATATAAAGTTCCTAGTAACGCCTCTCATATAGACTAGCTCGTTTATTAACAAGATGATCAAGGTTTCCTGATCATGGACATTGGATGTTGTTAATAACGAGGTCACAACATTGGTGGAATGATGTGATGAACATTCATCCGAATTATAGCATTAGGATCAAAGTCATTATGTTTATATTGCTATAACATCATATGAAGTAATCTTTATCCTTAGACCATGAGATCATGTTAATTGCTAACACCAGAAGAGTATCTTGATAACATCAAACGTCACATCGTAACAGGGTGACTATAAAGGTGGGTTCCGTGCTACGAAGGTGTTATGTTGAGGCTCATGGATCAAGAGTGGGATTTGTCCATCCCGATGACAGATAGATATACTCTGGGCCCTCTCGGTGATATCACATTGAAATAGCTTGCAAGCAAGTGATGTGATCACTAGAATGTTATATCACAGGAACGAGAAAAGAGTGCATGTCGAATTGAGATCAAACTAGGTATGGAGATACCGATGATCGAATCTCGGACATGTAATATATCGCGGGACAAAGGGATTTAGTTACTAGCGTTAAAGGTTCTCACGATCACAAAAGTCATCGTTGAATGTGTAGGAGTCAGTATGGATCTCCAGGTCCCGCTACTGATTATTGATCGGAGAGGGGTCTCGATCATGTCTGCATTATTCGTGAACCATAGGGTGACACACTTAAGGGATACCGACACCATTTGGAGCAAATATGTTTCAGATAAAGATTTAAGAAAGTGCTGGAATTATTTCAATAGACACCGAAACTGTTTCGGGTGAAATTGCTGAAATTGGTTCTGGATGTAATATTGAAATGTTGTAGGGGGTTTTATGTGAATGTTTTTTAATTCAAGTAATTAACAAAATTCTGAATAAAAATAATAAAAGAGTTTTATTAAATGAGAGAGCATTAAATTTGGAGAAATTTAATGCATTTAAAGTGGAGACTTTAAAAGAGAATGTGAAGGGGCATTTTAATGTGGAGGGGTTACCACCACATGAATGGAGGAGGTGAAGGGTCACCCCCTCCATGCGCCGGCCATGAAGGAGGGGCACCCCCCTCCTCCTATAAAAGGCCACCCCCTCCTCACTTCTCACTCACACCTCCTTGTGAAGGATCTCTCTCCCCCTCTAGTATTATTTCCCCATGGTCTCGGATTAGCGAGATACATGTTCTCGGTGGCTTTATCTGGAAAGGAGTTGCTGCTTCCGCTTTCTTTGGAGCGAGGGCGGAGGTTGTCGGGGTACCGGACGTGTGTGCGATCACGGATGCACCGCTGCTTTGCGGTGCTGGACTTGAGTGGTCTGGAGCTGGATCGATGGGCGTCTTTGGAGCCGGACCTACTAGACTTCATCACGATCTTGAGATCGACAAGTGTACGACTACATCAACCACGAGTTCCTACTCGTTAACAAAGCTCGTTGTCTACGAGGGTAAGTTCTTGTTGGATGTATGTCCACCTGTGGCTTTGTACCTAGTAGATAGATCTTGGAGTGTAGTTCACACCGTAGGAAATTTTTTGTTTTCTATGTTGCGGACCCAACAGTAAGTCCATAGAGTTATGTATATGTGTTAGAGAAACGCCTGGGACGCTGGTCTAATCCATGCTGACATGGTGGAAACATGTAGCGTAACCATAATGAGTTGTCTATGAAGCATTCTTCTTATAAAAAAAGTCACATATTGAGAAAAAAGAGAAAAAGAAAAGAAAAGAGATATGAGAAAAGAGGAAAGAGAGAAAAAAGCACCATTTTCCTATGGTAAATAAGAAGATTGCTGAGATGCTCGTTGTCTACTTGCCTTGTAATTTTGATATGGGGATTCTTCCGTATCATCGGGTAAGGGGTACCCCATTGGCGGTTCTCTATGATACACATGTACTTACGATGACAAGAAATTACCGGTGACTAAACTTGAGTAGCATGAGGAGCGGCCCTCGTATTCAAGGGACATGAGATTTCCAACTTATACTTTGTCAAGCATATACTCCATAGTTCGTTCACTTTAACCTTAATCACTTTAAGATGCTTATGATAGGGGCAATGAGAGCTGAAAGCTATAAGTACCATAATTTTTGGAAGCTCTTTATGAGACTTGAATCCCTACTTCCTTCTATGAAGGCCTTTCTTCCACTTATATATTGAGTCTCCACCTTCTATCTTTATGCACTTACTTTGAGAGCATAGTGGCCATTCTTAGTTCTATGTGCATTGTCCCAAGACTAGTTGATTGATGCATAACTTGATATTGCTTGTTTTAAACTACTTGTATCTAGTCACTCTTATGAACTTTGAAGGTGTCATATGCATTTATATTTGCTACTCTATGAGGGACAAGCTGAATACTATTATGCTATGTTTTCTTTACGTGAAACAAACAAATGTCTTGCAAAGCATTGTTATTCATGAATCTTTTGTTTGTGCCTTTTCATGTTGCCTCATAGTTTCTTTGTCTTATTGCTACAACTTTGTCTTTCATGTTATGATTGAAGTACTATGTTCCCAGCTTTGAATGTTTTACAAATAATTTGATCAAGTTTATGATGGTGCATGTCACCTCAAAAATTATTCTTTCTTTTTATCACTTGCCTACTCGAGGACGAGCAGGAGTTAAGCTTGGGGATGTTGATACATTGCAAATGTATCTATAATTTTTGATGTTCCATGCTTGGTTTTATCTACTTTCTTATGTTTCGTTCCAACTTTGGAGTACTTTTCATGAACTTTCTTGGACTAACCTATTAACAACATGCCACAGTGCCAGTTGCCCGTTTTCTGCTGTTTTTTGTTCCAGGAAAGTTAGAAAATCAATATTATCGGAATTGGACCGGACAAAAGCCAAAGTCGATATTTTACCGAAAGACTCACGAAGTCAGAAGACGAGACAGAGAGGGGCCAGGGGCTGGCCACACCACCTGGTGGCGCGGGCTAGGCTAGGCCATGCCAGGGGGTGGTGTGGGGGCCCTCCGGCACCCCCTCGGTCTCCCCTCTCGCCTATAAGACCCTCTCGATGCGTAAACCCTAAATCGTCAAGCCTCTAGCCACGAAAAGTTCCGTAGCGCCACCGCCACTGAAGGGGAGATTCGGGGGACAGAAAGTCTCTGTTCCGGCACCCTACCGGGATGGGGAAGTGCCCCCGGAGCCATCTCCATCGATCTCCACCACCATCTCCATCGTCATTGCTGATTCCCATGATGAGGAGGGAGTAGTTCTCTCTCGAGGCTAAGGGTTCTACCGGTAGCTATGTGTTCATCTCTCTCTCTATGCATGGTCATGTTGTGATCATGAGCTTTGTAATCAAGTAGATCTACCTTGCTACTCGAGTGCTTTAATAGATCTCTGCTCTCCCCATGTATGTGAAAGTGACAGCGTGCACACCATGGTGGCACTTAGGCTAGAGATTACAAATACTTGTTATGAGTTATATTTGGAGTTAGATGTCTCTATGAAATTGTGGTGTTTGTTGGAACCATCTAGTGCTCAGGGTGACAGTGTGGGGTTATCTAGATGGGAAAGGCTTACTTTGAGGTGTGCTGTTATAGCCCTACCATGGATTAGAGTGTCCAACCGGAGAGTAGTTCAGCGTAGTATCATGAAGATGATATATTTATATGAGAGTGTTCACTAGTGAAAGTATGATCCCTAGGCCTTGTTTCTAAGCATTGATACACTGTTTGCAATTAGATCTGTTACATGTTTGCTTGCTTCCATCTTTATTTCAGTTTTCCTTTAGTCTTTTCCACGCCATCAAGCTATTTTCTATCACCGCTACCACTTTTAATTATCTATACCACTTGTATTTCACTATCTCTTCGCTGAACTAGTGCACCTATACACCTGACAAGTGTATTGGGTGTGTTGGGGACACAAGAGACTTCTTGTATCTTGATTGCAGGGTTGTTTGAGAGGGATACCTTTGACCACTTCCTCCCTGAGTTTGATAAACCTTGGGTAATCCACTTAAGGGAAAACTTGCTGCTGTTCTACAAACCTCTGCACTTGGAGGCCCAACAACTGTCTACAAGAATAGAAGTGCGTAGACATCATTAACTCACTCCTGAGTTAACTAGAAGTAATATTTAAACCTAGGAAGTAACTAGTGATCATGGAGCTATAAGGAAGCTAGTAGTATTAGTACATTAGATAACAATCTTGTTAGGACAAGTGGATATAGACTTAGAGTAAGCTTGTTTAATATAAGTCTATAGAGAGACTAATACAAGTTTAGTACCTAGTTGAGTATAGATCTTGATCAGACAATTAGAAGCCTAAGCTTTGTATGATCAAAGGATGGTGGTCATTATTCTCAAGTCACTTGAGAATAGATGATTAGGTGTTGAAGAATAATTATGAATATACCAAGTTAGGCAAGTCCTAGTAAGCTGAATCATCTAGCTTGATTATTAGAAGTCAAGCTAGAGTATGATGAAGTATTTGATGAGTTGTATGGAGTAGTTGGAGGCATAGTAGCTTAATCAAGTTAATATAAGGATAGCTGGTATTATGGGAGTAGTACTATACCTATTTCAAAGGATTGATATCCTTTGTTATGTATAGTGAGGATTGTAGTCTTGCAACCCTTGAAACTAGTTGCAATATGAAGTTAAGGAAGTTAATAGATGGAGTTAGCAGTAGCTACATTGATAGGTGCATCAATGGTAGTTAATTAAGAGGAGTTATATACTAGGAGTAAGGATGGAGTAATGTTAAAGTAGCATGACCAGGTCATCATGTGATGGTGGATATGGTGGAGTCAGATGATTGTCTTATTTAGGAGATGTGATCTTTGTGAATAAAATAAGAATGATATATAGAGTATATTTAGGAAATGAATTCCTTATCTCCAAATAAGTTCAGTGGAGTGTTGAGGACATGATTCTTCAGAGATCTTTAGCTAGCTATACAGGTAGCCATGACAAGACACATATCTACATCATTAATTAAAAGTCCTAGAATCAAATGGTTAGTGAAACCATTTCCTATTCCTAGATAACCATTTAACAATACCTCTCGGACAATTAAAGTTTCCAAGAAATAATTAGAGAACAGATGAGTGATTATGGAAGAGAGCATTGTCCATTTGATTGACATAAACCCCAATAAGGATCAAATTTCATAGAACCATCAAGATCACATTAGGAAACTGTTCTGTGGTAATTTCAAACTCAACAAATCAAGTAGAATTGGATTTGAGGAAATCACCAATCAGAGAGAACCCTGAGGTACAAATCACCAAATATGGAGGACCATGAAAACCCAACCATCATATTATGAACCACAAAGATTAATCCTTTATAATGTATTAGATAAATATCTTATGAAGATAAATAGGAATAAGATTATGTACATTTAAATATTCATCTTAAACTACTACTATTACATTCTTTTAGTGGTAATACAAAACATTTCAATGAGATTTTATTATAAGAAACAAATCTTTAAAACCCTATGTGTCGTGGTGGTGTCATGGTAGATGCCATGGATAGGCTAAAGGTGGGGCCAATATGCACTAGAGGAATCCGGGGAGGGATAGTGTGGTGATTCCACACACAGATGCTTTGTATTCTCAAGGTTCACCAAGTTTACAGATGCTCCTTGAGTTGTATTGGGGAGAGGAGGAAGAAGGATCTCTCTTACTCTCACCACTACCAGCTACTCACGCGTAGGGCAAAACAACTCGCCATCCCCTTCTACAGAGGTCCTGGCGCTCCTTATAAAGGGGAGACCAGGCTACTAGCTAGGGCATACGTGGAGGCATATTCCAGGGAATATGCCTCTCCCAAAATAGCAAACCGACGGATCACCTTTTGTCATCGTAAGCCATGCAGAGGCTACGTAAGCCTCTGCGGCGCCAGCGTCATCCGACACAGGCTGCGTCACCCTTGTCGGCCACGCCTCGGTGGTCCTTCCCTCTGTCCGCTTCGCTCACGCTCCAGCGTACAGTGACCACCTTTTGACCAGCGAGATACCTTCCTTCTCTTGCAAGCCTGATATAATCCGGATTAGGCCTGGTTAATCCGGCTCCGTAGGTACCTGCGTACAAGTTACATAAAACCTGCCGGCATACGACATACGTTGGTCGGGACTCAGTCAGGTGGACATCCTCCGGTCCGGGTCATCCTCCGGCCTGCCTTGAGGTGACTCGGCCAGCATACGCTTTGACCTCGCCGTACCTCGGGTAACTCGGCCTCTATACCCCGGCGTGACCCTATCCGGGGGTATCCCCCCAACACTATGAGATTTTATTATAAGAAACAAATCTTTAAAACCCTAATTCCTCTTCATATTCTTAAGAGTAAATAATCCTTTATTTAATCAAAATGAATGAAAATACCAAACAATAATGATAAACAAACTAGTTCCATTAATCCAAGCAGAATTCTTGTTGACTTAATGAATATTGGGTATTTGAAACCTTAAAAAGATTTAAATTCAAAGGAGTATTTGAAAAAAGAAATGCAAACAAAAAAATTGAATAAACCAAATCTGTCTCGAGACCCATTTCATCTCGACCTATCTACTGCTCACTGGCCCAATAGCAGCCCAACGCCAGCCCGTCCCACCTTCCCTCTCTGATTGATGTGTGGGACCATAGGTGGACCGCGGGTTGAGATTGAAACATTGCCAGGGGGTTTTCTGCAAGATGTTCATTGTCGTCTTCCTTCTCCAGCTAGAAGCAGCTCGATGGCAGAGCCGATGCCGTCCGCCGTTGCCACGCGAGGATTCGCGCTGCTGCCGATAACTTCCGCGGGGATAAGACCGCCACCACGACGTCCTTGCTTGTCCTCATCCCTATTCCTCTTTCTTCTCGTTCCTATCTGCTCCAGAGAAGAGAACCCGAAACCCTAGCTCACCGGAGTTTATTGTTCCGGCCATCTCCAACCACGTCCTGCTTAGCCATAGCCACTGCTGGAACCGTCATCATCTTCTTGTTCGTCTCCGACATGCCCTGTAAGTAGGCGTGCTTCGTGTGGTGTGGAATCAAGTTCGAGAGTTCACCGGCCGTCACCGCCATGATCGTCGATTCCGGCATCACCTTACTTCGCCTCGTCTCGTCGACCATCCCATCAGTATCCTGGTGAGCCAACGGTGCTCAAGCACCTTTTCAATCTCTTATTTTTGCCCTAGAGCGTTACCACATCGTCTGTCGTCGTCGGCTGCCGCAGCGGTTGGTCGCCGGAGTACCTCTGGTGACCAAAATAGAGCGGCGACAACACTCCCAGGTTCGCCTTGCTCGCTTTATTGTGTAGCGCCCTTAGTTTCGCCCCGCGAGCTCCAGATCGACCGATTTGTGCTCGACAGTGAGCTTCGACCAGCGTTGACGTCATCTTATCATCACGCTCATGTCACTCGGTCCCGCCAGTTTTGTTTGACTAGGTCATAGCCGATGTGGCAAGTGACGTGGCCATGGGCCCGCTTGTCATTGAATTTGTGTAGTATAGGATAAGTAACAAAAGTCATTTGTCTAGTCTTCGCCAACGTGGCATATCAACGTGTCCTCGACCCCACTTGTCTGTGACCTAGTCTAGGATGGGTACGAGTAGCAAAAGTAATTTTTGGTTTAGGAAATAAGTTATAGATTATAAATTTAAATATAAATCATTTCTAGAAATTTAATAAAAGGATTAAATCTTGTTAATCCTATATCTTTTATTTTATAATTCAAAAAATTATATATAATATATAAAAATGTTCAGAAAAGTAAAATATATAATGTAAACCTATTATTATAACTACTTTTCTACTTAATTAAAATCATTATTAATTATTAATAAATAGTCCATTAGAGATAAATCTTAATAAATAGATTCTATTACTTAAAAAAATCATAAAAATAAGTATAAAATATCACAAATCTTAGAAAAAAATAAAGACTTATAAGTTTGTTTTATATATTTTTTCTACCACTTAACTAATATTTATTATTTATTAAGTATTTATAAAATGGTAAAACGTATAAAAATCATAAAAATACTTATAATATACCAAAATGATCACAAAAATAAATTTTACATATCGAAAATGTCAAATCTCACTTTTGAAGTAAAATATAAGGTAAAGGTCTAATAAATCTTATTTAAACTCTTTTCTTTTATTTTAATTCATTAAAAATATTTAAACCTTTACTATTGTTTTTACCATTAATTCTTTTAAGTCTAAAATTGTATGAACAAGTTCAAGTAGCATTTAATTGAAGCTAACATAAGGTTAACCATTTTAAGTTGTACTTATTAAACTACCATTTGAAATTAAGTAAGTTTTACTCTCCAAAACATTTTATCAATTATAAGATCATCAAGATTTGAATAATAATTCTTTTATAAGTTTGGGAATCCACTTTCAAGACTAAGGAAAGTCTATAAATATTAAACATGGTACCAATTCCATGTTTATAGAGATAAGTGTTATTCTTATATAAGAAAGTAATTCTATTCATATCTAACTTTAATAAAACACCACCTATCCTATGATTGTTTAATAAAGTAATATTTTCCTCAAAAGTTATCCTTTTAAGAAACATTAAAAGTAGTCCTTAAAGCATTTGTATAAAGGCTCTAATTGATTAATGATCTTGCCTAAGGAATCTTTTAGATCCCATGCCCCATTGAGTGCTTTAATATTGTATGCTACTTGTTGTATTTACTTATTGTTTCACACACTCGCACAGCCTTAATAAGAAGCACAAGTGTGAGCCTGATATAAAAGTGCAACACGGTCCTAAGAAGTCCTCACTAGTTTCCAAACTCTAGATTAGATACAGTTAGTCCGGGAATTCATGTTTATTAAATTGCATTACATTGCTTATGCATCATTGCATCTTGATTTTAAACATTAGTCCTTACCGGAGCAATCATGCTATTTATAGAATTTGGATCTTCTATTGTCTTGAAGACCGTGAGTGCATAATCTTGCAATCACAAAAGGCAAGTTTACAACTTGCTCATGTCCCTTGGTTATTTTCTATCAAATGCTTGTAACTCAAATGTTGTCATCACCTGCATTTGAAAAAGGTCAGAAAACACTATTTTCACAATAATATGATTATGGATTATTTACCAGATGGTAATAATCTTTTGATATAGTTCTAGTGGTAAAGGAACATAATATCTAGGACTTAACAACCAATGTCGCTAGTGATTCTAGCGCCGTATATTACGCGTTAACCATGAGATTTGGAATGGGACAGAGAAGTCAGTTGTATCTTCTTCCTTTCATATGGAGGCAAGATGACCTTATCGTGACGCTGGGATTCCTTGTGTGGATCCAGCATATGGGTGGGCACCCTTAGGCCCCACGATTTTGGTGTCTAGATTATCTATGAGTGGCTATCAGAGGTATAGTTAGACCTTTAAGGAGCTTTCCAGGGCATCACCAGCTCATAGAGTCTTCGGGAACTCGTCAGGGTTATAGCTTTCCCTAAATTGGGGGCTTAACGGAGATGGAGCTCAGCCCGGAGGATCGTGCAGACATATGGGATCGAGGAGAGGGCAGTGATTGGCTTGGATCACCTACTAGGCCCCACATCAAGGAATTGTGGACGGGAAAGATCGCCCGGTTGTGCAACAAGGAGTTGATCTCTCATGGGTAAAGCAACGCACCTCTACAGAGTGTAAGAACTGTGACATGTTACTCCCTGTTCCGGGAAGGAGCTACGAATGTGGCAGGAAAGGAACTCCATGAAGTTCTGGTCAACCTGTAAAGGCTATCAAACATAGTTTTTAGAATAAAAGCAACTTTTGAAGAAATGTTTACGAAAACCTGCATTGCCTACGACCTATGGTCTCTGGCTGTAGAGATAGTGCATCATACACTCCTTTTTAGTGAACTTGCTGAGTACGCTCGTACTCAACCGTACCTTCTTAACCCTTGCTAGATTCTAAGCCATTGAAGATGACGTCAATATCAATTTCTGCTCAAGAAACCATCATCGACAACTCAAGTTCTTCAACAGAGTCAATGAAGTCCACATATACGTCAACCGAAGCAAAGACTAAGTTCTTAAATAGATAGAAGTAGATTCTCTAGCCATAAAACCTACTTCGGTAGAGCATTGCAATAGCAAGCCAAATAGTTTAGATGCTAGTCTTAGTTACTAGATATTTCTGAGTTATTATTATTGGTTCTTCTTTGTAAGAAGTTTCTTTCTCTCTCTTTAACCTAGAGTGTTCTCTGGATCTTTTGTAAAGAGTCGAGTTGTAATCTATAGTCATGTCTTGGACCTGCTGTGTTTCTGTTGTACCACTCTGAGGGATGTAATACTAGTGAACAGTGTTTCATTGGTGTTATGTCAACGACTATAGTGTACTACATCATGAAGTGGTATGTTGGGTCACCGCAGCTGGTATCAGAGCATATGCTTTGACCTTAGGTTGGTAAACCTAGTAAATGGGTAGAACCTGTAGGAAGGATGTTAGCAACCATAAAGAGTTCTCTAGAAATATGATGGATATTCAATTGGGAATAATCTCGTCATGTTGCTAGTGCGATGATTCTTTATTATGCAATTTTAAATGAGTACAATGAGTTTTAACTCGAGATGACTGATGATAATTTCTTATCTACAGTACAAGAATGGCACCTAGGTATCCACCTCGGAATGTTCAAGTGTTGAACAAGACCTTAGATGATTACAAAGATGCCTGGACAATCACTCTAAGACAACTTCTATGGAGTCTGGATTGTGAGTCTCGACTTTTGGTCAAGGTTTACAGTTCCTATGATGGACAGATATTGGCCAAGTACCTTATCCTGATCATGCTACCCAAGAAGTTGGGAGTGCATGGAGAAATGCCATCGGGAGAAGCAAGATGTATGGCAACAGCCTATCAGATTGCAGTAGTAGCTGCCATAACCAAGATAAGGGAACAGAATTCCAAGGCACTGGAAGGTACTACCTATACTGCTATATCTCATGAAACTCCTAGTTCTGATCCAGAGTTAGATCATTCTGCTCTGGTAAGGACCAAACCCACTCTGGCAATAGAGTATATCGATCACTATAAGTCTTTACTGGACACGTTTCATAACACTCATCAAGTGCTAGTTCAAGAGTTGGACATGGTCATTGAGGATTTCACCTATCCTACAAAGGCAATGGCACGTAGAAAGAAGTTTGTTAGAGAAGCAAAACACTCAAAGCCAATCTTTTCCGGAGAGGTGTTTGAAGAAACAGAGTTTAATGACCCACACTCTAAAGTCTATGCCTATTACCCAGTCGAACCTCAGCAACCAGTAGACCCATGGACCAAATACGAGGAGGAACAAAGGATATGGAATGCACCCAACCCCAATAATGTCGTTGGAGATTCTACCAGATGGGAAGGCCAGTCCTATGATGAAGTCATGGGACGAGCTACACTCAATGAATCGAGCAAAGCAGTAGAAACCAGTTACAATCCTATAGAATCACATGGACCATATGGGAGTAATAATATTCCCATTGAGCTAGAAGAGTCTCCTGGTAGTTACTACACCCATATGTATGACTGGATTGTGGAAAAAGCAAAGAATACTTCTTGCTTTGAAGATGCGCTCGGAGGAGGACAGAAGAATACGAAAGAAGGTAATGAGTTTGATAGTCATTTTTCAATGTCTAATCTCACTCTTGGTACTTCTACTCAAGGTTACACACCTACTGGATGTTCTGATGCACCAGAAGGCAGTCGTCGAACTTCGGGTCATCGTGGACGAAAAATCTGGAAGCCCAGAAGTGAGTAAATAAAGTAAGAGTGGACGTAATCTAGGTAGTAGCATGCTTGAATAATGTACATATTGGTTAATGTGTATTGTAGTGCTTGTGAGGCTTGCCGAAATAAGTGAGAACATGCTCACATGAGTAACAAATTCCTTGTAATATAAGGAGGTAGTGTACAGAGGGAGTGTCTTGATGTGGTTGGGAGTTGTAAAATTTCAAAGACATATGTTTAATACATGGTATATGTTTAAGTATTTCTTGGATCTTCTTGATTGCCGAGATTTGTGCATGAAGTTTGGCTTCGTGTGCAAATGCATGTGCATCATCAAGTTATTACTTGATGTTATAGACCTATATAGAAAAGGGAATTCATGTAAGGGAGTGACGAGTTCCGAAGACCAAGATGAAGAATTGCAAGAAGAAGGAAGCCAAATATAAGGTGTATTAACACTATTCTGAAGGATGGATTAATTCCAACTTATTATTAGTTAGGTAACAAGGAATACTAGTACAGAAAAGGTGTGGAGCAACATGAAGGAATGAACTAGAGTTCACTCAAGATAGGTGATGTTGCTCAGAAGCTAATAAAATAGTCGTTCCAAGTTCATGGAGATATCATGAACAAGTGCAGAGGATGAAGTTTTGAAACAAAAGCGGTATTCAAGCTCTGACAATTTAGAGAGAATGCCAGTAGTAAATCCGAAACCTATAGGGATTCCATGCACCGAGGAGGATCTGCAACTGGTAACTGCAGCTGGTATCCTAGCGGTGTAGTGAAGTAGGTCATCCTTGTATAATTTAAAGAGTATAAAACTTGGCCTAAGTTAGCTTAAATCTAAGAAAGCATGAAATTAAAGATCATCTTTCACGATATTTCATGAAATCAAGCCTACCAAAGCAAAAAATGTCCAAAAGGTTAAAAGCAAGATAAACAATGTTGGAAGATTCATTACGGAGATCCACTACCATGTGGGTGTACCGTAAATTCTTTCATGAGACCTTATATAGGTAAGATATAAGCTGGACAGAGACCAATACCTTAACTAATGGATATTATGCATGAAGTGTAAAGACCATTAGGAAAACCAAGAGGGAGAGTAAACAATAAACACTGAAGTGTTGTTGTCTAACTTTCTGACTAAAGGTTGGAGAAGTACAAAATTATGGTGAGATTAAGCATTATTCTCATAAGGTTATAAGAAATCATCTATATAAGAGTACTCTCTAGAGTATGTCTAGATGAATGACCAAAGTAGACATAACTGCTTAACCCGAGTAGACTAGTTATAAGGGGGAAACAGCTGGTAAGTTATCCTTCAGCGTAAGGAGAGCATTCCAAAATAGAACGGTGTAGTGTAGTAGAAAAACTGTGTTGGAAGGGATAAAATGTGTCCTAAACCAATTCTAAATAGAACTATAAGAACAGAATCCAAGGGATTATCGTAACAGAACTCATAGGATAAATTAGGATGATAGTTCTGTTGGGTCCGCAGCATAGAAAACAAAAAATTTCCTACGGTGTGAACTACACGCCAAGATCTATCTACTAGGTACAAAGCAACGGGTGGACATACATCCAACGAGAACTTACCCTCGTAGACAACGAGCTTTGTTAACGAGTAGGAACTCGTGGTTGATGTAGTCGTGCACTTGCCGATCTCACGATCATGAGGAAGTCTGAGCGCTGCAACTCAGCAGCGCATCCGCACTCGCACACACGTTCAAGCCACCGGATAACCTCCACCTCCTCGCTCCAGCGATCCAGTGAGCGCAACTCCTTCCGCATTTAAATGCCACCGGGAACATGTATCTCGCTAATCCGAGACCATGGGGGAATAATTCTAGTGTGGGAGAGAGATCCTTCACAAGGAGGTGTCTGGATGAAGGAGGGAATGGGTGGCCTTTTATAGGAGGAGGGGGGATGCCCCCTCTCTCCATGGCCGGCGCATGGGGGGTGACCCCTCACCTCCCCCATTCATGTGGTGGTAACCCCTCCACATTAAAATGCCTCTTCACATTCCCTTTTAAAGTCTCCACTTTAAATGCATTAAATTTCTCCAAATTTAATGCTCTCTCATTTAATAAAACTCTTTTTATTAAATTTCTTCAGAATTTTGTTAATTAATTTAATTAACAAACATTCACATATAGCCCCTTGCAATATTTCAATATCACATGCAAAACCACCTTCTGCAATTTCACCCGAAACAATTTCCGGTTTCTATTGAAACAATTCATGCGCTTTGCAATTCTTTCGTCTGAAACATATGTGCTCCAAAATGGTGTCCGGTAACTCTTAAGTGTGCCACCCTACGGTTCGCGAATAATGCAGACATGATCGAGACCCTTCTCCGATCAATAATCAGCAGCGGGACCTAGAGATCCGTACTGACTCCTACACATTCAACGATGACTTCTGTGATCGTGAGAACCTTTAACGCTTGTAACTAAATCCCTTTGTCTCTCGATATATTACATGTCCGAGATTCGATCATCGGTATCTCCATACCTAGTTTGATCTCGTTACCGACATGCACTCTTTTCTCGTTCCCGTGATATAACATTCTAGTGATCATATCACTTGCTTGCAAGCTATCCTAATGTGATATCACCGAGAGGGCCTAGAGTATATCTATCCATCATCTGGATTGACAAATTCCACTCTTGATCCATGAGCCTCAACATAACACCTTCGTAGTACTGAACCCATCTTTATAGTCACCCTGTTACGGTGTGACGTTTGATGTTACCAAGATACTCTTTCGGTGTCAGCAATTAACATGATCTCATGGTCTAAGGATAAAAGATTACTTCGTATGATGTTATAGCAATATAAACATAATGACTTGATCGTAATGCTATACTTCAGATGAATGTTCATCACATCATTCCACCAATGGTGTGACCTTGTTATTAACAACATCTAATGTCCATGATCAGGAAACCTTGATCATCTTGTTAATCAACAAGCTAGTCTATAAGAGAGGCATGGCTAGGAACCCTTTTTGTTTATTAAACACACGTGTATTGATGTTTCTGAATCAATACAATTCTAGCATGTAAAATAAACATCTATCATGTATAAGGAATATATAATAACAACTTTATTATTGCCTCTCAGGGCATATTTCCTTCAGTCTCCCACTTGCACTAGAGACAATAATCTAGTTCACATAGTGATAAATCTAACACCCATGGAGTTCTGGTGTTGATCATGTTTTGCCCTAGGGAGAACTTTAGTCAACGGATCTGCTACATTTAGGTTCGTGTGTACTTTACAAATCTTTATATCTCCATCCTTGACATGCTCGCGGATGGAGTGAAACCGACGCTTAATATGTTTGAATTCTTGTGAGACCTCAGTTCCTTTGCGTTGGCTATGGCTCCATTGTTATCACAATAGATCACCATCAGGTCCAATACACTGGGAACCACACCTAGTTTCGTAATGAACTCTTTCATCCAAACTGCTTCCTGCGCCGCTTCTGAAGTAGCAACATATTCTGCCTCCGTCGTTGATCCAGCCACCACAGGTTGTTTGGAACTCCTCCAACTAACTGCTGCTCCGTTCAAGATAAATACGTATCTGGATTAAGACTTAGAGTCATCCGGATCGGTGTCAAAGCTAGCATCGACATAACACTTAGCGACTAGCTCTTCTTCACCTCCGTATATAAGAAACATATCCTTAGTTCTTCTCAAGTACTTGAGGATGTTCTTTACCGCTATCCAGTGTTCCGAACCTGGATCAGATTGGTACCTACTAGTCAAACTAATAGCATGTGCCACATCCGGTCTTGTACATAGGATGGCATACATAATAGAGCCTATGGCCGAGGCATAGGGGATCTTATCCATCATCTCTCTTTCTTCCGCCGTAGCCGAACTTTGAGTCTTACTCAATGTCTTGCCTTGCAACGTAGGTAAGAACCCCTTCTTACTTTCATCCATATTAAACTTCTTTAATATCTTATCAAGGTATGTACTCTGCGATAGCCCAATTAGGCGCCTTGATCTATCTCTATAGATTTTAATGCCTAATATATATGACGCTTCACCAAGGTCTTTCATTGAAAATTTGCTGTTTAGATAACTTTTAACACTGTTTAAAAGATCTAAATCATTTCCAATCAATAATATGTCATCCACATATAATATCAGAAATGTCACATTGCTCCCACTCACTTTCTTGTAAATACAAGCCTCTCCATAAGTTTGGACAAATCCAAACTCTTTGATCACCTCATCAAAGCGGAGATTCCAACTCCGTGATGCTTGCTTCAGTCCATAGATGGATCGCTGAAGTTTGCAAACCTTATTAGCATCCTTAGGATCGACAAAACCCTTAGGTTGTATCATATACAACTCTTCTTCAAGCTTACCATTGAGGAACGTAGTTTTGACATCCATCTGCCATATTTCATAATCGAAATATGCAGCAATTGCTAACATAATCCTAACTGACTTAAGAATCGCTACGGGAGAGAATGTCTCATCATAGTCAACTCCTTGAATTTGTCGAAACCCCTTTGCGACAAGTCGAGCCTTATAGATGGTCACATTACCATCAGCATCAGTTTTTATTTTGAAAATCCATTTATTCTCAACAGCCTTTTGGTCATGAGGTAAGTCCACCAAGTTCCAAACTTGGTTCTCGTACATGGATTCCATCTCGGATTTCATGGATTCTAGCCATTTGTTGGAATTCAGGCTCATCATCACTTCTTCATACATCACAGGGTCATCCATTTCATCAACCATGAAATTCACAACAGGATTACCGTGATTCGGGAGTCTGCGTGTCCCGCTTGACTGCGAGGTTGATGAGTGTCCTCTTCGAGTTTCATGATCATTATCATTAGCTCTCTCTTCATCAGGTGAAGTCAACTCCGAAACAACTTCCGGTGTTGCACCACTCGCCATTCCATGAAGAGAATGTTCAATAACCTCTTCAAGTTCTACCTTCCGACTACTCACACCTTTCACGAGAAACTCCTTCTCAAGAAAGGATCCATTCTTGGCAACAAAAACCTTGCCCTCGGATATGTGATAGAAGGTATACCCAATTGTTTCCTTAGGGTATCCTATGAAGACGCATTTTTCCGCTTTGGGTTCGAGTTTATCCGGTTGAAGTTTCTTCACATAAACATCGCATCCCCAAACCTTAAGAAATGATAGCTTAGGTTTGTTTCCAAACCATAATTCATACGGTGTCGTTTCAACGGATTTAGATGGTGCCTGATTTAAAGTGAATGCAGCTGTTTCTAGTGCATAACCCCAAAATGACAGAGGTAAGTCAGTCAGCGACATCATAGATTGAACCATATCCAATAAGGTATGATTACGACGTTCCGACACACCATTACGTTGTGGTGTTCCGGTAGGCGTGAGTTGTGAAACTATTCCACACTCTTTCATGTGTGTGCTAAACTCGTAACTTAGATACTCTCCTCCATGGTGAGGCCGTAGAAATTTGATCTTTCTATTACGATGATTTTCCACTTCATTCTGAAATTCCTTGAACTTTTCAAAAGTTTCAGACTTGTGTTTCATCAAATAGATATACCCGTATCTACTCAAATCATCTGTGAAAGTAACAAAATAATGATATCCACCTCGCGCAGGCACACTCATTGGTCCACACACATCAGTATGTATGATTTCCAATAGATCTGTCGCCCGTTCCATTGAACCGGAAAACGGCGTTCTAGTCATCTTGCCCATAAGGCATGGCTCACATGTATCAAATGATTCAAAATCAAGTGATTCCAAAAGTCCATCAGAATGGAGTTTCTTCATGCGTTTAACGCCAATATGACCTAGACGGCAGTGCCACATATATGTAGACATATCATCATCAAGTTTAATATTTTTAGCATTAACATTATGAATGTGCGTAATATTACTACCGAGATCCAACAGAAATAAACCATTCAACATAGGTGCATGACCATAAAAGATATCATTCTTATAAATCGAACAACCATTGTTTTCAGATTTAAAGGAATGACCACTTTGCATCAAACACGATCCAGATACAATGTTCATCCTCAGTGCAGGCACCAAATAACAATTATTTAGGTTTATAACTAATCCCGATGGCAAATGGAGAGGCAGCATCCCGACGGCGATCACATCAACTCTTGATCCATTGCCGACCCGCATCCTGACCTCATCCCTTGCTAGTTATCGCTTGTTCCGTAGCCCCTGAACCGAGTTACATATATTAGCAACCGATCCGATATCAAATACCCAGGTGCTACTGCGAGTACTAGTCAAGTACACATCAATAAGATGTATATCACATATACCTTTGTTTGCCTTGCTGGACTTCTTGTCCACCAAATACTTGGGGCAGTTGTGCTTCCAATGGCCATTCCCCTTGCAATAGTAGCACTCGGTGTCAGACTTAGGGCCAGCCCGGGGTTTCTTTTCAGGCGTGGCAACAGACTTGCCACCCTTCTTTCCCTTGTGCTTGCCTTTCTTGTCCTTCTTGAAACCGGTGGTCCTATTGATCATCAACACTTGATGTTCTTTCCTAATCTCCACTTACGCGTCTTAAGCATTGACAGAAGCTCGGGAAGAGACTTCTTCATGCCCTGCATATTATAGTTCATCACGAAGCTCTTGTAGCTAGGTGTCAGAGATTGGAGAACACGATGTATGCCTAAGTCAATGGGAATCGTTATTCCCAAGGACACAAGCTTATCGGCGTACCCAGACATTTTGAGTACGTGCTCACTAACGGAGCTGTTTTCCTCCATCATGCAGCCAAAGAACTTTTCTGTAGCATTATAACTCTCTACGGTAGCATGGATATCGAAAATCATTTTCAATTCTCCCATGGTATCAAAGGCATTGCCATTTTCGAAACTGTTTCGAAGTTCTGGCTCTAGCCCATACAGTATGCCGCAATGAACTAAGTTGTGGTCCTCCTGACGAGTCACATAGACATTCTTTTCCTTGTCTGGGGCATCAGGAGCTGGTGGGGGGCCTAGCGGCGCATCTAGCACATATTGCTTTTGTGCAGCAGTGAGGAGAATCCTCAAATTCATAGCCCAGTTGGTGAAGTTGCTACCATTAAACAAGTTTCTCTTTCTCCATGAACACATTGAAATTAAAAGCAGGTGGTGCCATCTACAACAGAATTTGTAAAGTTTATTTAGACTAAGTTTATGATAGATTGAGTTCAACTAATCCAAATTACTAATGAACTCCCACTCAAAAATGACTTCCCTCGTGTCCTTTTGGTGATTACATGAACCAAATCCACTACACCAAGTCCGATCATCACGTGAGTTGATATAGCTTCAAAGGCGAGCATCTATATGGGCATCATATCAACCATATGACTCATGCTTAACCTTTCGGTCCGTGTTCCGAGGCCATGTCTGTACATGCTAGGCTCGCCAAGTAAGAACCTTAGTATTCGCGTGTGTAAAACTGTCTTACACCCGTTCCTATGAAAGCGTAGATTCGAGTACACCTGATCATCACGTGATGTCTCGAAACACGATCCATAGAACGGTGCATACTCAAGGAAGAACACATTTTATCTTGATATCTAAATGAGGGATCATCTTATAATGCTACCAAACGCGCCAAACTAGCAGTATAAGATGCTAACATCTAATGTGTAAAGTGAGATGATATGGTTCATGCATTTGATCTCTATCACTTGCATCGTGGTATGATCTCTATCATTCCTTTGTGTGTAAGGCCAAGGTCTATGGAACTTACACGTTGACTGTGTTGTAAGAGTATCTACCATACATCTACTTACAACAATACCATATCAATACACTAGCCCAGCAACGATATAAACTAGACGCCTCTAATTTATCAATTGCAAGTTTTATGTGGCTTAGGGCTTTCGGAGATAGAACCGTTCTCACCTACGAACATGAACCACAATGAGAATAACTAAGTTATTAGCAACTCGTTGTAAATCAGATATTGACTATAGTAGGAGAGCAGGACACACCTGACCACTTATGCAAAACAAGTTGCATGCCAGTCGTGGAACCGGTCTCATGTACGATGACATGTAAGGTTGGTCCGGGCCGCTTCATCCCACTATGCCACCAATATCCAAAATACATAGAAGATGCAATAACATGATCATCATCGCCCACATATCAACATATGTGTACTACCCGTGCTAAGCACCTACGCATAGATCAGGCTCTGATAGCACTGTTGGGTTTGCAACATAGAAAACAAAAAATTTCCTACGGTGTGAACTACACGCCAAGATCTATCTACTAGGTACAAAGCAACGGGTGGACATACATCCAACAAGAACTTACCCTCGTAGACAACGAGCTTTGTTAGCAGTAGGAACTCGTGGTTGATGTAGTCGTACACTTGCCGATCTCAAGATCGTGAGGAAGTCCGGCGCCGCAACTCAGCAGCGCATCCGCTTTTCGCACACGTTCAAGCCACGGACAACCTTCACCTCCTCGCTCCAGCGATCCGGTGAGCAACAACTCCTTCAGACGAAATGCCACTGGAACATGTATCTCGCTAATCCGAGACCATGGGGAATAATTTTAGAGGGGAGAGATCCTTCACAAGGAGGTGTGCGGATGAAGGAGGAATGGGTGGCCTTTATAGGAGGAGGGGATGCCCTCTCTCTCCATGGCGGCATGGGGGTGACCTCACCTCCCCATTCATGTGGTGGTAACCTCCACATTAAAATGCCTCTTCACATTCCCTTTTAAAGTCTCCACTTTAAATGCATTAAATTTCTCCAAATTTAATGCTCTCTCATTTAATAAAACTCTTTTTATTAAATTTATTCAGAATTTTGTTAATTACTTTAATTAAAAAACATTCACATATAGCCCCTTGCAATATTTCAATATCACATGCAGAACCACCTTCTGCAATTTCACCCGAAACAATTTCCGGTTTCTATTGAAACAATTCCTGCGCTTTGCAATTCTTTTGTCTGAAACATATGTGCTCCAAAATGGTGTCCGCTAACTCTTAAGTGTGCTACCCTATGGTTCACGAATAATGCAGACATGATCGAGACCCTTCTCCGATCAATAATCAGCAGCGGGACCTGGAGATCCGTACTGACTCCTACACATTCAACGATGACTTCTGTGATCGTGAGAACCTTTAACGCTTGTAACTAAATCCCTTTGTCTCTCGATATATTACATGTCTGAGATTCGATCATCGGTATCTCCATACCTAGTTTGATCTCGTTACCGACATGCACTCTTTTCTCGTTCCCGTGATATAACATTCTAGTGATCACATCACTTGCTTGCAAGCTATCCTAATGTGATATCACCGAGAGGGCCCAGAGTATATCTATCCGTCATCTGGATTGACAAATTCCACTCTTGATCCATGAGCCTCAACATAACACCTTCGTAGTACTGAACCCATCTTTATAGTCACCATGTTACGGTGTGACGTTTGATGTTATCAAGATACTCTTCCGGTGTCAGCAATTAACATGATCTCATGGTCTAAGGATAAAAGATTACTTCGTATGATGTTATAGCAATATAAACATAATGACTTGATCGTAATGCTATACTTCGGATGAATGTTCATCACATCATTCCACCAATGGTGCGACCTTGTTATTAACAACATCCAATGTCCATGATCAGGAAACCTTGATCATCTTGTTAATCAACAAGCTAGTCTATAAGAGAGGCATGACTAGGAACCCTTTTTGTTTATTAAACACACATGTATTGATGTTTTCGAATCAATACAATTCTAGCATGTAAAATAAACATCTATCATGTATAAGGAATATATAATAACAACTTTATTATTGCCTCTCAGGGCATATTTCCTTCAAGTTCGAAGTTGCCAAGTAAGAAGATGATTGAAGGAAACAGATCTGGATATGGGAGACCACAATTATTTCCAATTGGGATCACAATGGAATTTGGGAGATGGTGTGATCAATACCAGGCAATTCCTCATTCGGAAACGCAAGAGAGTACGAACTTCGAGGATGAAGTTTATTTTAAGGGGGAGAGTCTGTAACGTCCCAGCATTAGAGCTTAGAAATAAGCTGAACACAGGTGTGTGCATTGCATTCATGCATAGAAAATCCAGATAATTTTCGCGCTTTTAAATAAAACTTGTCAAAGTGATTGAAGCTTCTATTAACCTGGTGGAACTGAAGTAGATCATCAAGTTATTTCCACATGACCTCTGTTAAAACTTTATCTTTGGGTAATATAATCTGATCTAAGGGTAGATCAAATGTAATAAACTAAGTCACAACACACTACTTAATTAGGAGTACTTGATCTTATAGAGATCATTACATGGTATTCCATACCACAACCAAGGATGAATACTTAATGTTCTAAAGATGATATCAAGGTATTA
Organism: Avena insularis; assembly: GCA_023614405.1. Lineage (NCBI taxonomy): Eukaryota > Viridiplantae > Streptophyta > Magnoliopsida > Poales > Poaceae > Avena > Avena insularis. Next base: position 538,823,908 of record CM042686.1, read on the forward strand.
TCTACCATAAACCTTGAATAGCAAGTTAAGTACATAACTTAAGTAAAGAGACTTTATAACTAAACCTTGAAACACTTGTTTGCCATAGTTACTCCTACCATGGGTATCATGGTAGTTCTTAAACATTAACTCTTATTACAAATAGAGTAGAAAGGGGAGTCAAGCCAAGACCATCCATCACATACCCTTAGTGTCATGTTAATAGATGGCAATCCTATTTAACCAAGTCCTAGTGTCTGTTGATCATCAATGTGTGTGATCAATTCTTGACCTAGAACTTATTGACTCATAGCATTTGACCTATTGTGTTGACCTTTCAAATACCTTAAGTAAATTAATCTGAAGGAAGAACTAGATATGGTTGAGGGTACCATCATAAATGAAATGTGATCCTTAGTGGAGATCAAACCATTTGATGTTGGAGGAGTTAACTCACTCCTGAGTTAACTAGAAGTAGTATTTAAACCCATGAAGTAACTAGTGATCATGGAGCTATAAGGAAGCTAGTAGTATTAGTACATTAGATAACAATCTTGTTAGGACAAGTGGATATAGACTTAGAGTAAGCTTGTTTAACAAGATAAGTCTATAGAGAGACTAATACAAGTTTACTACCTAGTTGAGTATAGATCTTGATTAGACAATTAGAAGCCTAAGCTTTGTATGATCAAAGGATGGTGGTCAGTATTCTCAAGCCACTTGAGAATAGATGATTAGGTGTTGAAGAAGAGTTATGAATATACCAAGTTAGGCAAGTCCTAGTAAGCTGAATCATCTAGCTTGATTATTAGAAGTCAAGCTAGAGTATGATGAAGTATTTGATGAGTTGTATGGAGTAGTTGGAGGCATAGTAGCTTAACCAAGTTAATATAAGGACAGTTGGTATTATGGGAGTAGTACTATACCTATTTCAAAGGATTGATATCCTTTGTTATGTATAGTGAGGATTGTAGTCTTGCAACCCTTGGAAGTAGTTGCAAGATGAAGTTAAGGAAGTTAATAGATGGAGTTAGCAGTAGCTACATTGATAGGTGCATCAATGGTAGTTAATTAAGAGGAGTTATATACTAGGAGTAAGGATGGAGTAATGTTAAAGTAGCATGACCAGGTCATCATGTGATGGTGGAGTTAGATGATTGTATTATTCAAGAGATGTGATCTTTGTGAATAAAATAAGAATGATATATAGAGTATATTTAGGAAAGGAATTCCTTATCTCAAAATAAGTTCAGTGGAGTGTTGAGGACAGGATTCTTCAGAGATCTTTTGCTAGCTATACAGGTAGCCATGACAATACACATATCTACATCATTAATTAAAAATCCTAGAATCAAATGGTTAGTGAAACCATTTCCTATTCCTGGATAACCATTTAATAATACCTCTTGGACAATTAAAGTTTCCAAGAAATAATTAGAGAACAGATGAGTGATTATGGAAGAGAGCATTGTCCATTTGATTGACATAAACCCCAATAAGGATCAAATTTCATAGAACCATCAAGATCACATTAGGAAACTGTTCTGTGGTAATTTCAAACTCAACAAATCAAGTAGAATTGGATTTGAGGAAATCACCAATCAGAGAGAACCTGAGGTACAAATCACCAAATATGGAGGACCATGAAAACCCAATCATCATATTATGAACCACAAAGATTAATCCTTTATAATGTATTAGATAAATATCTTATGAAGATAAATAGGAATAAGATTATGTACATTTAAATATTCATCTTAAACTACTACTATTACATTTTTTTAGTGGTAATACAAAACATTTCAATGAGATTTTATTATAAGAAACAAATCTTTAAAACCCTAATTCCTCTTCATATTCTTAAGAGTAAATAATCCTTTATTTAATCAAAATGAATGAAAATACCAAACAATAATGTTAAACAAACTAGTTCCATTAATCGAAGCAGAATTCTTGTTGACTTAATGAATATTGGTTATTTGAAACCTTAAAAAGATTTAAATTCAAAGGAGTATTCTAAAATAGAAAAAAATTGAATAAACCAAATTTGGCTCGAGGCCCATTTCATCTTGACCTATCTATTTCTCACTGGCCCAACAGCAGCCCAACACCAGCCCATCCCACCTTCCCTCTCTGACTGATGTGTGGGACCAGGGGTAGACCGCGGGTTGAGATCGAAACATTGCCAAGGGGTTTTCTGCAAGATGTTCATCGTCGTCTTCCTTTTCTAGTTGGAAGCAGCTCGGTGGCGGAGCCAATGCCGTCATTGCCGCCCGCGCCAGATTCAATTCTTCGCCGACACTTCATGGGATAAGACCGCCACCACGACGTCCTTGCTTGTCCTCATCCCCATTCCTCTTTCTTCTCGTTCCTATCCGCTCCAGAGAAGAGAACCTGAAACCCTAGCTCGTCGGAGTTCATTGTTCTGGCCATCTCTGACCACCTCCCGCTTAGCCATAGCCACTGCTGGAACCGTCATCGTCTTCTTGTTCGTATCCGCCAGGCCCCATAAGAAGGCGTGCTTCATGTGGTGTGGAATCAAGTTTGAGAGTTCGCCGGCTATCACCGCCATGATCATCGATTTTGGCATCACCTGACTTCGCCTCGTCTCGCCGACCATCCCATCAGCATCCCGGTGAGCCAACGGTGCTCAAGCACCTTTTCAATCTCTTATGTTTGCCCTAGAGCATCACCACATCGTCTGTCGTCGTCGGCCGCCACAGCGGTTGGTCGCCAGAGTACCTCCGGTGACCAAAACAGAGCGGCGACACCACTCCCAGGTTTGCCTTGCTCTGCTATATCACGTAGCACCCTTAGTTTCGCCCCGCGAGCTCCAGATCGACTGATCTATGCTCGACAGTGAGCTCCGGCCAGCGCTGACGTCATCTTGTAGTCACGCTCGCGTCACTCGGTCCCGCTAGTTCTGTTTAACTAGGTCATAGCCGATTTGACAAGTGATGTAGCCACGGGCCCGCTTGTCGTTGAATCTGTGTAGTATAGGATAAGTAACAAAAGTCATTTGTCTAGTCTTCGTCAACGTGGCATATCAACGTGTCCCCGACCCCACTTGTCTGTGACCTAGGCTAGGATGGGTACTAGTAACAAAAGTAATTTTTGGTTTAGGAAATAAGTTATAGATTATAAATTTAAATATAAATCTTTTCCAGAAATTTAATAAAAGGATGAAATCTTGTTAATCCTATATCTTTTATTTTACAATTCAGAAAAATATATATAATATATAAAAATGTTCAGAAAAATAAAATCTATAATATAAACCTATTATTATAACTACTTTTCTACTTAAATAAAATCATTAGTAATTATTAATAAATAGTCCATTAGAGATAAATCTTAATAAATAGATTATATTACTTAAAAAATTCATAAAAATAAGTATAAAATATCACAAATCTTAGAAAAACAAAACAAAGACTTATAAGTTTGTTTTATATATTTTTTCTACCACTTAACTAATATTTCTTATTTATTAAGTATTTATAAAATGGTAAAACATATAAAAATCATAACTTATTATTTAAAAATCAAAAAATACTTATAATATACCAAAATGATCATAAAAATAAATTTTACAAATCAAAAATGTGAAATCTCACTTTTGAAGTAAAATATAAGGTAAAGGTCTAATAAATCTTATTTAAACTCTTTTCTTTTATTTTAATTCATTAAAAATATCTAAACCTTTACTATTGTTTTTACCATTAATTGTTTTAAGTCTAAAATTGTATTAACAAGTTCAAATAGTGTTTAATAGAAGCTAACATAAGGTTAACCATTTTAAGTTGTACTTATTAAACTACCATTTGAAATTAAGTAAGTTTTACTCTCCAAAACATTTTATCAATTATAAGATCATCAAGATTTGAATAATAATTCTTTTACAAGTTTGGGAATCCACTTTCAAGACTAAGGAAAGTCTATAAATATTAAACATGGTACCAATTCCATGTTTATAGAGATAAGTGTTACTCTTATATTAAGAAAGTAATTCTATTCATCTCTAACTTTAATAAAACACCACCTATCCTATGATTGTTTAATAAAGTGACATTTTCCTCAAAAGTTATTCTTTTAAGAAACATTAAAAGTAGTCCTTAAAGCATTTGTATAAAGGCTCTAATTGATTAATGATCTTGCTTTAGGAATCTTTTAGATCCCATGCCCCATTGAGTGCTTTAATATTGTATGCTACTTATTGTATTTACTTATTGTTTCACACACTCGCACAGCCTTAATAAGAAGCACAAGTGTGAGGCTGATATAAAAGTGCAACACAGTCCTAAGAAGTCCTCACCAGTTTCCAAACTCTAGATTAGATACAGTTAGTCCGAGGATTCGTGTTTATTAAATTGCATTACATTACTTATGCATCATTGCATCTTGATTCTTTAAACATTAGTCCTTACCGGACCAATGATGCTATTTATATAATTTGGATCTTCTATTGTCTTGAAGTCCGTGAGTGCATAATCTTGCAATCACAAAAGGCAAGTTCACAACTTGCTCATGTCCTTTGGTTATTTTATATCAAATGCTTGTAACTCAAATGTTGTCATCACTTGCATTTCAAAAAGGTCAGAAAACACTATTTTTACAATAATATGATTATGGATTATTTACCAGATGGTAATAATCTTTTGATATAGTTCTAGTGGTAAAGGAACATAATATCTAGGACTTAACAACCAATGTCGCTAGTGATTCTAGCGTCGTATATTACGCATTAACCATGAGATTTGGAATGGGACAGAGAAGTCAGTTGTATCTTCTTCCTTTCATATGGAGGAAAGATGACCTTATCGTGATGCTGGGATTCCTTGTGTGGATCCAGCATATGGGTGGGCACCCTTAGGCCCCATGATTTTGGTGTCTAGATTGTCTATGAGTGGCTGTCGGAGGTATAGTCAGACCTTTAAGGAGCTTGCTAGGGGCATCACCAGCTCATAGAGTCTTCGGGAACTCATCTGGGTTATAGCTTGCCCTAAATTGGGGGCTTAACGGAGATGGAGCTCGGCCCGGAGGATCATGCAGACATATGGGATCGCGGAGAGGGAAGTGATTGGCTTGGATCGCCTACTGGGCCCCACATCAAGAAATTCTTGACGGGAAAGATCGCCCGGTTGTGCAACAAGGTGTTGATCTCTCATGGGTAAATCAACGCACCTCTGCAGAGTGTAAGAACTGTGACATGTTACTCCCTGTTCCAGGAAGGAGCTACGAATGCGGCAGGAAAGGAACTCCATGAAGTTCTGGTCAACCTGTAAAGGCTATCGGACATAGTTTTTAGAATAAAAGCAACCTTTGAAGAAATCTTTATGAAAACCTGCATTGCCTACGACCTATGGTCTGTGGCTGTAGAGATTGTGCACCATACACTCCTTTTTAGTGAACTTGCTGAGTACGCTCGTACTCAACCGTACCTTCTTAACCCTTGCTAGATTATAAGCCATTGAAGACGACGTTAATATCAATTTCTGCTCAAGAAACCATCATCGACAACTCAAGTTATTCAATAGAGTCAATGAAGTCCACATATACGTCAACCGAAGCGAAGACTAAGTTCTTAAATAGATAGAAGTAGATTCTCTAGCCATACAACCTACTTCTGTAGAGCATTGCAATAGCAGCAATGGCAAGCCAAATAGTTTAGATGTTAGTCTTACTTACTAGATATTTCTGAGTTATTATTATTGGTTCTTCTTTGTAAGAAGTTTCTTTCTCTCTCTTTAACCTAGAGTGTTCTCTGGATCTTTTGTAAAGAGTCGAGTTGTAATCTATAGTCATGTCTTGGACTCTTGTGTTTCATTGTACCACTCTGAGGGATGTAATACTAGTGAACAGTGTTTCATTGGTGTTATGTCAACGACTATAGTGTACTACATCATGAAGTGGTATGCTGGGTCACCGCAGTATCCTACGGGAAATTGCAAGGGTTTTTAACACACGATACAACGAGGACATGACCAATGGGTCACCGCAGTATCCTACGGGCAATTGCAAGGGTTTTTAACACACGATACAATGAGGACATGACCAGTGATTGGTCATGTCCTTCCTGGGTAGTCGGAGTTGCGGTCGGCATTTCACCGAACATGTTGAGGGGGTGGGAATGCTACAGGCAAGCTGAAGGGGTTCCGTGGTAGAAAACAAAAAACTCCTATGGTAGAATGCACCTAGCTTGGATCTATCTAGGAGTAAAGCTGTAACGTAGAAAGTTTCGGTGACATACCCTTGTAGACCGAAAGTGTTACATTCTGTGGGGAACGTGGATGATGTAGTCAATACCGTAGTCAACCTCAAGGTCGCGAAGCTTCTCGCAAGTCACGCCTGGTCCTTGCAGGACAACCTAGATGCCACTGGTGGTAGCACCTCTGAGGTTTCGCACATGTGCGGTGTAAGATGACGACTTCCGGTTCCTTGATCCCTGCCAAGAGTGCGGAAGTAGATCTTTCGGCTGGAATCCCGGTAGCGTTTCACCGTGTTGCAGCGAAGTCTTCCCTTTGCATGCACAACCCTAACTCGGGGCCGTAGTTGAAAGGGATAAAGAGTGAGGTAGAGGGAAATTCTCCAAGGAAAATTCCTTGGAGAAAATCCCAATTTTTTTAGGGGAAAAGAGAGATTTCATTGATCAACAATAACTGAGTTTACAGACTCCATGGCAACAATATCAGCAATCACTAGTGGGACACACCCCAACCAGAAATTGTTCTCTTCTGATTTCCTAGCTATAGCTGCTAGAGCATGAGCCACCATGTTACTCTCTCTTCCTATTTTCTTAACTAAGAAACGATCACAACTTAAATTAATCTCCTCGATATCATCAAATACTTTTCACCATCTTGACATACCTTGGTTTTGTCTCCTAATTGCATCAACCACTCTAGCATTATCTGATTCAAGAATGATAGAGCAAACACTTCTCTGGTTTAGAATTTGTAGACCCAACAAACAGGCTTTGGATTCAACCTCAAAAACATCTAGGCATTTGATTTTTGATCGGTTGCATGCCCAGATCACATTACCCATATGGTCTCGAGCAACACATCCAATGGAGCAGTCCCCTGGTTCCTGGACAAAAGAGGCGTCAATGTTAATTGTGATCCAATCTTTACCTGGAGGTGACCATTTTACCGTGTTGTCCTTCATGCCATGGATGTGATCTCATTGATGACAGATAACATTGGGGTTTCTAGTATTCAGTACTTGTTTCTTACCCTTCTTATTTGTAGGGTCTGTGATAGATAAGCCCAGCTCATAAATATAACAAGTCAGAAAATTTACTGATTGCTCAACTGTAGCTTCACCTTTTTTATGCACAAAGTCATTTCTAAGATGCCAAGATCTCCATAGAACTAAAAGGACAAGCCCTCTTCTGTCTTTACTAACATTTGCAAGAAGTAGAGGTAGCCAATCTGGTCCAGTATATCTGAACATCTCCTCAGGTGGGAGGTCCCAATACTTTCTCATTTCGCTTCTAAGTGCCTTGGCCTTTGTGCAAGCCACAATAGCATGGTAGCTTGTTTCAGTATCATTTCCATAGACTAAACATATGTTGTCCAATTCCAGTGTTCTGCGAAATTTATTTATCTTTGTTGCTAAATTGTCCGTTGCCACCCTCCACCCAAAAATTCTCACTTTGTTTGGCACTAGGGCATTCCAAATGTTACTCCAAATTCTCATGCCCTGTTCTTAGGCCAAGGTAGAACTAGCAAGGCTCTGACAATTATTTTCTAGATTATACGCCAGCTTATAGGCACTTTTGATAAAGAACACCCCATTATTCTCATAGTTCCAAGCAAGGAAATCTTTTTTATTGTTGTCAGGGGCATCAAGATAGAGAATTGGCTCAGCATCATTTTGATAAAATATCTTTTTATTGAGGCTTCATTCCAAGAATTTGATTCTATCATGACCAGCTGGCTAACTCTCCTATATCTTGTATTTGTTTTTCCTTCTAAGGGTTTTAACCCATAGTTGTTGGGTAACCAGTTGTCTCTCCAGATCCTTATGCTTTTTCCATCCCCTATTCTCAAGATAATGCCCTTTTTAACATTTATAGACCATGTTCTATACCTCTCCGCACAGGAGAAGATTCACTTCTAAAAACAGTGTCCACTAGATTGCCTCTCGAATAATAGTTGGCTTTCATAAATTTTGTTGCCATACTATTTGGATTTTGAATTAGACACCAAGCTTGGCGTGCAAGCAATGCCTGGTTGAATAATCTAGTATCTCTAAAACCCATTTCATCTTCGCCCCACCAGAAATTCTTTATTATTATCATGTAATCTTCATGATAGGATGTTGGCTGTTTGAAACTACCATAACATAGATGGGAAGGTCCTGAGCAATGGACTTGATAAGAGTTTATTTAGCGGCCATAGACATAAATCTTTCATTCTAGATTGACATTCTTTTAGTGAATCTTTCCTTAGCGGGTTGGAAATTCTTTGATTTCATTCTTCCTTCTAGAGTTGGAAGCCCAAGATATTTTTCTTCAAAGGAGCTTTGAGAAACTTGAAAAATGTTTTTTATTTCTGACTATGTTTGGTCAGGGCAAACACTGCTAAACATTAGAGAGCATTTGGAAGGGCTAAGCAGCTATCCTGTTCCTTCTTCAAAAGTTGAGAGAGCCTCTTTAACAAACCTTGCTTGTTGACTTGTGGCTTCAAAAACAATAAGTTGTCATCGACAAAAGTAGATGGGAAATACTAGGAGTTCCCCTACAGCATTTTAAATCAAGGAGTTCATGGTTGTACACTACTCTTTGCAAGATTTTTGACAGACCTTCAGCGACAAAAAGGAACAAATAAGGAGATAGGGGGTCTCCTTGCCTCAGGCCATGAGTAGGTTTGAAGGTTCTTGTTAGTTCACGATTCACCTTGACCAAAAATCTGACAGAAGTATCACAAACCATCACTTGCTTGACCCAAGCATCATCAAAACCCAACTTCATCAAAATGCCTTTAAGATATCCCCAATCAACACTGTCATAGGCTTTAGAGAGATCGAGTTTGTAAGCGCAGAAGCTATCCATGACTTTCTTACATTTCTAGATATGGTGCAAACACTCAAATGCTAGAAGAGCATTATCAGAAATTAGTTGACCAGGCAGGAAAGCACTCTAGTTCATAGAAATAAGGTGTTTGAGCATAGGTCTCAACTTGTTTACCATGCACTTTGCAACCACCTTGAAAGGATATTATTTTCTCCTTATGTTTTTGGTGCTGATGACAACTTCTCTTGTGGTTTAACTATATGTCCAAGTTGCAGGGCTTGTCTATGGACGTGCTTGTTGGTGGAATTTTCTCTAGAAAAAGCTTGAAGACGGTGGCACTTATTTTCACTTTCTCTTGTTTTTTATGTTTTAGGCTACCGTACTATCAAGAGGGGGTCCACCTTGGAAGGTTGTGGGAAATCACCATTTCATGCACATACCTTATATGCAATTCCACAGCCATACCAGTTTTCTTGTGGGAGAGTGTTCCCTGATGCTTTGGAGGGTTTTCTGCCCTAACCGCTAGTACCAGCCAGGCGGCGGTAGTACCGCCCAAGGAGTTTCTCAGGGTTGTTCGAGCGGAACTTCCGGCTGAAGTTCCGGTCCTAATTACGACGAGCCATCCCTTGGTTCAGTACGAGTTCTGTCTAGTTTTGTGTATTTGTCGGAATTAGTATCAGAATTTGGCTCGGTTGTACCGGCCTGACCAGCACCTGGCCCCCTGAGCGGTAGTACCGCCACCCCTGATCGGTAGTACTGTCCACCTTCTGCACCGGTAGTTCCGGCCCCAGTTTCGGACCTAGTTTCGGCGCCAGGCTGTGCGTGTCGGTTAACCTTCTGCCTTGCACTGCCTATTTGCCGGTAGTAGGACCAGAAAAAGGACCGGTATTTCCGGCCATATCTACGGGCCCGTTGACTGGTCAATTTGACCGTTGCGTGGCCTCCGCTGGGGCGTTGGTGGCTCGCTCACCGGTACTACCAGTTGGCCACCGGTAGTACTGATGGTGTCGGGATTGGGCAGAAAATGTCCGTTTGGAGGTGGCCTATTTAAGGCCCCCTTCTTCCTCCTCTCATATTATCTCTTTGTTTTCTCTCTCCTCCATTAATACAAGATCTTGACTTGCCTAGATCTCTCTCCCTACCCACTCAAATCTCTTGATCTTTTGAGGATTGGGAGAGGTGACCTAGATCTACACTTCCACCAAAGGAATCATGATTTCCCCCACTCATCCTTCGTGGATCTCGTTACTCTTTGGTTCTTGGAACCCTAGACGGTGTAGGGCATCCTCGGAGCTGGGCATTCGTTGTGAAGCTTCGTGGTGTTGTTGAGGGTCACCAATTGAGTTGTGGAGTCTCTCCTCAACCTTGTTGTAAAGGTTTCGGTTGGCACCTTCAAGTTCACTGGTTAGTGGATTATGAGGCCACCTTTGTGGTGGTGCTCACCGGAGAAGAAGGTGAGGCCTTTGTGGCGCTCGGGTGACCTTGTGTGGCCCCGACACCTCTCCAACATAGACGTAGCTTCCTTAGAAGTGAACTACAGGAATTACATCTCCGTGTCCCCTCGTCGGTTCTTTCGCTCCACTCCTTTACTTCTTGTAATTACCGTCTTGTTTACTTGTTGCGTTGTTTACCATTTAGGATATTCACCTAGTTGCATCTCTAGTGAACTTTACTTTGTGCAAAGCCTTAAAATTGCAAGAAAAGATTAAAAATTGGTAGTCTCCTATTCACCCCCCTCTAGTCGACAAAGTTGGGCCTTTCAATTGGAATCAGAGCCTTGGCTCTTACTTTGGGCTTAACCGCCTAAGAGACAATGGCCGACGAAGAAGGGAGTGTGGGTGCAACCACCAAGAACTTGGCCTCCATGGATGACCTCAATCGATTTGAGACATCCATGATGACCAAGTTTGAGGAAATGATGACCCTTTTGCAATCCCTTAAGCCTACCCCCATGTTATAAACCCCTCATGATGCATATCTTGCCACCGAAGCCCCTTCCGCTCTCGTGCAAGTGGTCGCCCCCGGGGTGATTCCCGCGGCTGCCCCAAAACACTTGGGCTTAGGCTTTGTGGCTCAAACCACCAATCCCCCAAGCGAGAGCACCGAGGGGCTAGATGACTCCTCCCCCAAAGAGGGAGAAGGGGAAAAGGATTACTCGGCGGTACCACCACCGCCCAAGTACACGCTGGACCCACCTATTCCCATGTCGCACATTGATGGCCCAAATTATATCGAGCTCGTTGGGAAACCCCAAGAGGAAGGTATGATGAGCACAACAACAAGTTTTCCCTCAGTACGAAACCAAGGTTATCAATCCAGTAGGAGCAAGGAAACACCCCAAAGGTGTAGCTAGCTGAACGTTGGCAGGGCGCACTACCGGTGCCAGCAGCAACGTGGAGACCTGCACAACACAACCACAGAACTCTGTCCCGAACTTGCGATGAGGTTGTCAATCTCACCGGTTTTGCTAAAAACAAATGATTAAACGTATCGAATGGAAGGAAGTAGTAGTTTGCAGAAAGTAAACACAAAGCAGTAAACAGTTTGTAGATTGTATGTAAAAGAAAGGACCGGGGTCCATAGTTCACTAGAGGTGGGCTCTCCTTAAGATAGATAACATGTTGGGTGAACAAATTACAGCAGGGCAATTGACAAATATCGAGAAAGCAATACATGAATATACTAATCATCTTAACTCCTTTGGAACTTGATTGGGCATTACAATATTATACATAGACCGCCATCCAACTGCATCTATGACTAATAATCCACCTTCAGGTATCATCCGAACCCCCTCTAGTATTAAGTTGCAAGCAACAGATTATTGCTTTATGAATTGCGTGTAATGTAAACAATACGATTGTTCTATGAACAAAGGATTGTGGTTTTCTCCCTAGTAGCAACAACACATCTAGTACCTTAGAGATTTCTGTCACTTCCCAGTTACGGAGGCATGAACCCACTATCGAGAATAAATACTAACTCTTGGAGTTGCTAGCATCTACTTGGCCAAGATAGCTACTAACAACGGAAAGCATGCAAGATCACAAATAACAAAGACATGATAGAATCAATAATCAATATGAAATAGCATCTCAATATCCATCGGATCCCCGCAAACACAACATGCAGAATTACAAATAGATGATCTTGATCATGAACGGAGCTCACAAGATCTAGACATGAAAGCACAAAGGAGGAGAACTAGCCATTTAGCTACTACATGGACCCATAGTCCAAAGATGAACTACTCACGCATCACACCGGAGGCTTGCATGATGATGAAGAAGGCCTCCAGGGTGAATTCCCCTCTCCGGCAGGGTGCCGGGAAGAGCTCCAGATCCCTCCCGATCTAGGGATGGAGATGATGATGGAGGCTATAGACTCTTTCGTGGATTTTTAATCGGGTACTTAGGGTTTTCGTCCCGAGGGCATCTTATAGGCGGAAGGAGAGGCCGAGGGGGTGTTGGGGTCGGCAAACCACCCCTGGCGCGGGCCAGGCCTGGCCGCGCAGCCAGGTGGTGTGGCCGCCCCCCAGCCCTTCTCCGTCTCGTATTCTGGCATCTGATGACTTCCGGAAAAATAGGCACTTTGGCTTTTGTCCCGTCCAATTCCGAGAATATTCATTTTCTGACTTTCCTGGAACCAAAAGCAGCAGAAAACAGGCAGCTGGCACTGTGGCTCTTGTTAATAGGTTAGTCCAAGAAATCATATGAAAAGTACTCTAAAGTGTGGACAAAACACAAGAAAGTGGATAAAACCAAGCATGGAACATCAAAAATTATAGATACATTTGCAATGTATCAACATCCCCAAGCTTAACTCCTGCTCGTCCTCGAGTAGGTAAGTGATAAAAAGAAAGAATAATTTTTGAGGTGACATGCACCATCAAAGACTTGATCAAAGTATTTGTAAAACTTTCAAAGCTGGGATCATAGTACTTCAATCATAACATGAAAGACAAAGTTCTAGAAATAAGACAAAGAAACTATGATGCAACATGAAAAGGCACAAACAAAAGATTCATGAATAACAATGCTTTGCAAGACGTTTGTTTGTTTCACATAAATAAAACATAGCATAATAGTATTCAGCTTGTGCCTCATAGAGTAGCAAATATAAATGCATAGGACACCTTCAAAGTTCATAAGAGTGTCTAGATACAAATAATTTAAAACAAGCAATATCAAGTTATGCATCAATCAACTAGTCTTGCGATAATGCACATAGAACTAAGAATGGCCACTATGCTCTCAAAGTAGGTGCATAAAGGTAGAAGGTGGAGACTCAATATAATGGTGGAAGAAAGGCCTTCATAGAAGGAAGCAGGGATTCAAGTCTCATAAAGAGCTTCCAAAAATTATGGTACTTATAGCTTTCAGCTCTCATTGCCCCTATCATAAGCATCTTGAAGGTGGTTAAGGTTAAAGTGACACAACTAAGAGGATATGATTGACAAGTTATAAACCAAAATCTCATGCCCCTTACTTACGAAGACCGAACCTCATGCTACTCAACTTTAGTCACGAGTAAGATCTTGTCATTGTAAGTACATATGTATCATAAAGAACCGCCAACGGGGTACCCCATGCACATGATACAGGAGCTATCCCATAATCAAAATGACAAGGCAAGCAGACAATGAGCATCTCAGCGATCTTTTTATTTGCTATTTGCTATTTGCATAGGTTTTTATTGAGGATGCTTCATAGAGTGCTCATTATGGTGATGCTGCAAGTTTCCACCATGATTAGGCATGGCTCGGGCTAGAGGCCCAGGCGTTTCTCTAACACACATACAAAATCCATGATCTTACAAGTTCCACTTTTATTTCACGCCGCCAGGATCCATAAGCAAAAGAACATGATATCAACGGGGTACAAAGTACAGGTGCAATGTTGAAAGCGTTCCCCATGATACATGGTTCTGCTAATTTCAACTTATTAGCGCAAGCATATACGTGATACACTGCAAATGTATCTATAATTTTTGATGCTCCATGCTTAGTTTTATCCACTTTCTTGTGTTTTGTCCACACTTTGGAGTACTTTTCATATGATTTCTTGGACTAACCTATTAACAAGAGCCAGAGTTCCAGCTGCCTGTTTTCTGCTGTTTTTGGTTCCAGGAAAGTCAGAAAATGAATATTCTCCGAATTGGACGGGACAAAAGCCAAAGTGCCTATTTTTCCAGAAGAATCACGGAGCCAGAATACGAGACGGAGGAGGGCCAGGGCCTAGCCACACCACCCCCAGGCGCGGGTTGGGCTTGGCCACGCCAGGGCATGGTGTGGTGGTCGCAGGCACCCCCTCGGTCTCCCTCTTCGCCTATAAGAAGCCTTCTGACCTAAAAACTTCAGGGGGTTCGACGTTTTTCCATGAAAAGTTCCGCTGCACCGCTGCCACCGAAGGGGAGATTCGGGGGACAGAAAGTCTCTGTTCCGGCACCCTGCCGGGACGGGGAAGTGCCCCTGGAGCCATCTCCATCGATCTTCATCATCATCTCCATCGACCATCCATGTTTCCCCCATCTATGAGTGAGTAATACCCCGCTGTAGGCTATGGGGATGGTAGGGATTGGATGAGATCGTTCATGTAATGGCATCAGATTATTAGGGCATGGTGCCTAGTATCTTTTATTAGTGCTTTATGACTTTGTTGCGACTTGTTGTGCTTAATGCTTGTCACTAGGGCCCGAGTGCCATGATTTTAGATCTGAACATGTTATTGATTCATTATGATAGTATTGTTTTTGGTCTTATCTACAAGTTGTATACACACGTTGTTGTCCGGAACCTATGGCCGAAGTGGCGATGTAAATCGAGATAACCGGAAGGGAAAGGCTTTGATGTGAGGATCACATGTGTTCACGGAGTGTTAATGCTTTGCTCCGGTGCTCTATTAAAAGGAGCACCTTAATTGCCAGTAGTTCCCTAGAGGCCCCGCTGCAAACGTGCTGGCAGGACAAAAGATGTTGTGCAAGTTCTCATTGCGAGCACGTATGACTATATATGGAACACATGCCTAGGATTGTCTAGTACTTGGATGCTTTTATCTTATTTATCTGCAATTGCCCTATGTTCTGTTTGCTATGTGAATTGTCTTGTCCATGCAATTCCCGTCCATCCATCCCTATGCCTACCGCACTAGAATCCCATTTCTTGCTTTTGTTACTCATGTCTTGCTTTACTCTGCTGCTACTCGCTATTCCTACAACAAAACTGTTACTCTTGATAAACTGTGAGCAAGATTGTTTCAGTGCAGCTGAATTGACAACTCAGTTGTTAAGGCTTATAAATATTCTTTGGCTCCCCTTGTGTCGAATCAATAAATTGGGTTTCACTTCCCTCGAAAATACTGCGATACACCCCCTATACTTGTGGGTCATCAAGACTATTTTCTAGCGCCGTTGCCGGGGAGCATAGCTTTATTTATCAAGTTCACTTGGATTCACTATTGTTCAAGCTAAGTTTATTTTCTCCTTGTTTGCTTGTTTCTTTATCAAAAATACAAAAAAAAGTAGTTCCTTCTCTAGTTGTTATTTTCGTTGGTCTGTTATTGTCTTGCCTTATCATGCTTGTTGTAATGGTTGGTTTCTTTGAAACTGAAGCTTATTGGCAAGGTGGGTTCACGGAAGATCAAAAATATTATTATAAGGAACACCGCTTGTCACAAAAAGGGAAACACTTATGGGAACAAATTGATAGATTGTATACCATTGCTAGAAACGTGTGCTCTACTTATAATGTTACTTATTGCTGTGATGAGTCTTGTTGTAGAAAGAGGTATAAACACCTCCCTTTTCAATGTGAGTATAGTGATAATGATACCATATCTTCCTATGCTAAAGGAATTTATGACTTTTATGATGCGGAACAAATTGAAGAATTTATTGCTTGGAAGGGTGCTTTTGAACTTGCTAGTTTGCTTGAAAATATTTATGATTCACCTTACAAATATGAGGTGTATGGTATACTTAAATTTTGCTTTGATAATTACAAGGATGAAAATGGCTATATTCTTGAATATTTTAATAGATGCTTTCCACAAATGGAAGAGACTAATGCCTTGCAGGATCCTATGGAAGAAGAAATTGATGAACCTAAAATCTCATTAGATGAAAAAGAGGAGGAGAGTGATGAACAAAAGGAGGAAGAATGGATTAGCTACCCATGCCTACCTTCTAATGAGAGTAACTCTTTATCCCTTACATTATTTGATTGTCCCCCTTGCTTACTAAAGGAGAATGAATGTTATGTTCCTGAGGTTTCTCTTGAAAATGTTTATAATAAAGCTCTAGTGCTTGTAGATCATGTAGAACATGCTTTATGTGATAGTTATATTGTTGAGTTTCTTCATGAGGCTACTGAAAATTATTATGAGAGAGGAAAATATGTTTGTGGAAGTTTTCATGGTATTGAAGCACCTCTCTATGTGCTGAAAGTTTTGAAATTACTCTTGTTTTATCTTCCTATGCTTGTCACTTTGTTCTTTGTGAATTTATTTGCATACACGATTCCTATGCATAGGAAGTGGGTTAGACTTAAATGTGTTTTGAATTTGCTTCTTGATGCTATCTTTTACTTCAACTCATATTTCTTATGAGAGCATCCTCTCAAACTTTTATGCCTGAAGATGATAATATGTCTATTATTCTTGGCAGACCTTTTCTTAAATACTATAGGAGCTGTTATTAATTGTAATCAAGGGAAGGTGACCTTCAATGAACACATTGTCTATTTCCTCAAGAAGATTAAAAGGACTTATGGCTTGAATTCAGTTGAACATGTTGAGGGCATTCAAGTTGGAGAAATATATTGTCCCATACAAAGAGAAAATTTTGAAACTATTATGATTGGGACCATTGCTATCAAGGTTGAGGTAACATAATCATTAGTGGGATACAAAGTTTTGTCTCATATGGAATTGTTTTGGTAACAAGACCTGATCAACCTTGTTAACAAAAGGATTTCATTGAACAAAACAATGTTTTCACCATGATTATCTCCACTTACTTCTATTCTATCCATTTTTAGTTTTTGGTTATGCCTAACTTAAAGGCGTTAAAGAAAAGTACTTATTGGGAAATAACCCAAAAGTTTTAGTTGAGTCTTGGAAGTTATTACCTCTGTAATAACCGCTCTTTATCCTTTTTATTTGCTTTTTGTGCCAAGAGTAACCTCTAATGAGAGAGAAGTAATGATTAGGAAAGTTGCTGTCCCGAAACAGATTTTTGTGCTTCACCGTAAAAATTTGTGAGAGAGCTATGTATGTCGGATTGAGCTGTAATTTTTCGTGATTCTGACCCAGGTTGTTACCTAACTTTCGTTAGTTCAACACTTTTTTATTTGAGCAACATAAGGTCTTATAAAAAATTCGTCTTTACCTACTGGTCTGTTTTGATAGATTTCTGCCATTTTCTGCATTTGCTTCTTGTTGGTTCTTTTTTGAGTTCTTTTGGGGAATTTAGCTTTTAGAGGGAAGTTCTACAGTAGCTAGTGTTCTAATGGAAGTTTATTGGTGTTAGAACTGAACCTTAAGACTTATTTATCTTGAGTGCACTAATGTTGCTAATAAAGATTGTGTGAAGTTTTGTATGAAGGAAAAATTTCAGGTGTGTGGAAGGAATGAGTAATGAGATGAAGGATGGACTAAAGCTCAAGCTTGGGGATGCCACGCGTGTCACCCCAAGAAATATCCAAGAATTACAAGCGTCAAAGCTTGGAGATGCCCAAGGCATCCCCTTCTTCATCAATAAAAATCTCAGGTTTCTTTCAACCACTTCATTTTTATTGCTTCATGCACAGTTGTGTTGTTCTTGGAGCGTCTTCTTTTTCGTTTTTGTTTTAGTTTTTAGTTTGCATGGTTTGCTTAGTTTGTTGAATAAATTGGTTGGACCTCCTCTTTCATGCATTGGTGTTCAAATAGTCCGGTTTGGATTGGAAAAGAGTAGGAAAGTTCATGCTTAAGTGGTAAAGAGAGCTTGTTTTTGACTGTGGCCTATGCTTTGTCATGCCATGCTTGATATTGTTTTAGCTTTATGCTTAGTATTCTTTGCTGTATCATGACTTGTTATAAACAATTGAGATTACTTAATGTGCCGTGGATGAATCATGCATTGTTTTAGCATATTAAAGCATAGTATAGTGGTATTCTCCTTTGATGCTTTATTTGGGTTGACTTGGCACATGCTCACACCATGTTATGACTATCCCAAGTCACCATAAGCCTTTATGATCCTTTAGTTTTCAACTTGTAGTATCACTTTATGCTTTGATTAATGATGTTTTGTCGCTCTGCATGATTATGGCCATTATTGCACTCTCGTTTGTCGCTCCCTTACTATTGCTAGCCTTCACTTTCACTGAGTATGTTTTACTCAAGTTTCCAACTCCCTAAACCAAATATTGCCAAAGTGTCCACCATACCTACCTATTAGCATCATTTGCTACTTTCGTGCATATTCAATATGCCTTGTTTTCTTCCGAATAAAATGTTTGCTTGTTCTGAGAAAGTTAGTTAGTAAAGCTCCCACGAACTTGATGGCACACTTTATTTCCTGCACTTAATAAACCTTAACCATTGTGAACTCTCCATGAAAGTTATATGCTTGCTAATTATAGGTTGGGGATTAGCAGAACCGTGCTGTCACGGGAAACGCTTTCAACACTTGTAAATATATACCCAGTTGATACCTTGCTCTTTTGTTTGCGGATGTCGTCGGTGTGAAATAAAAGGGGAGCTTGTAAGTCCATGGAGTTATCTATGTGTGTTAGAGACACGCCTGGGCCGCTAGTCTAATCCATGCTGACATGGTGGAAACCTGCAGCGTAACCATAATGATATCTATAAAGCATTCTTCTTATAAAAAAAGAGAAAGATAGCTATTGAGAAAAAGAAAAAAAAGATATATGAAAAGAGGAAAGAGAGAAAAAAGCACCATTTTCCCATGGTAAATAAGAAGATTGCTGAGATACTCATTGTCTGCTTGCCTTGTCATTTTGATATGAGGATTCTTCCGTATCATCGGGCAAGGGGTACCCTGTTGGCAGTTCTCAATGATACGCACATACTTACGATGACACGAACTTACCGGTAACTAAAGTTGAGTAGCATGAGGAACGACCCTCGTACTCAAGGGACTTGGGATTTTTAGTTTATAGTCTGTCAAGCATATAACTCAGATTGGACCTCGCTTTCACCTTAACCACATTAAAGATGCTTATGATAGGGGCAATGAGAGCTCAAAGCTAATGAGTACAATACTTGCAGCATTTGGAAGCCTTTCAAACTATTCAAAACCTTTTCATTTCCTTGTTGAGTCTCCACACATTCTATGAGCACTTTCTTGAGAGCATAGTGGCCATTCTTAGTTCTATGTGCATTGTCCCAAGACTTGTTGATTGATGCATACCTTGATATTGCTTGCTCTAAACTATTTGTATCTAGTCACTCTTGTAAACTTTGAAGGTGTCCTATGCATTTATGTTTGCTACTCTATGAGGGACAAGCTGAATGCCACTATGCTATGTTTTCTTTATGTGAAACAAACAAACGTCTTGCAAGGCATTGTTATTCATGAATCTTTTGTTTGTGCCTTGTCTTGTTGCATCATAGTTTCTTTGTCTTATTGCTAGAACTTTGTCTTTCATGTTATGATTGAAGTACTATGATCCCAGCTTTGAATGTTTTACAAATACTTTGATCAAGTCTTTGATGGTGCATGTCACCTCAAAAATTATTCTTTCTTTTTTATCACTTACCTACTCGAGGACGAGCAGGAGTTAAGCTTGGGGATGTTGATACATTGCAAATGTATCTATAATTTTTGATGCTCCATGCTTGGTTTTATCCACTTTCTTGTGTTTTGT
Organism: Avena insularis; assembly: GCA_023614405.1. Classification (NCBI taxonomy): domain Eukaryota; kingdom Viridiplantae; phylum Streptophyta; class Magnoliopsida; order Poales; family Poaceae; genus Avena; species Avena insularis. The sequence goes on from CM042686.1 coordinate 538,843,776, forward strand.
CCACACTTTGGAGTACTTTTCATATGATTTCTTGGACTAACCTATTAACAAGAGCCACAGTGCCAGCTGCCTATTTTCTGTTGTTTTTGGTTCCAGGAAAGTCAGAAAATGAATATTCTCGGAATTGGACGGGACAAAAGCTATTTTTCTAGAAGAATCACGGAGCCAGAATACGAGACGGAGGAGGGCTAGGGCCTGGCCACACCACCCCCAGGCGCGGGTCGGGCTTGGCCGCGCCAGGGCATGGTGTGGTGGCCCCAGGCACCCCCTCGGTCTCCCTCTTCGCCTATAAGAAGCCTTCTGACCTAAAAACTTCAGGGGGTTCGACGTTTTTCCACGAAAAGTTCCGCTGCACCGCCGCCACCGAAGGGGAGATTCGGGGGACAGAAAGTCTTTGTTCCGGCACCCTGCCGGGACAGGGAAGTGCCCCTGGAGACATCTCCATCGATCTTCACCATCATCTCCATCGACCATCCATGTTTCCCCCATCTATGAGTGAGTAATCCCCCGCTGTAGGCTATGGGGATGGTAGGGATTGGATGAGATCGTTCATGTAATGGCATCAGATTGTTAGGGCATGGTGCCTAGTATCTTTTATTAGTGCTTTATGACTTTGTTGCGACTTGTTGTGATTAATGCTTGTCACTAGGGCCCGAGTGCCATGATTTCAGATCTGAACATGTTATTGATTCATTATGATAGTATTGTTTTTGGTCTTATCTATAAGTTGTATACACATGTCGTTGTCCGGAACCTATGGCCCCGAAGTGACAGAAATCAGGATAACCGGAAGGGAAAGGCTTTGATGTGAGGATCACATGTGTTCACGGAGTGTTAATGCTTTGCTCCGGTGCTCTATTAAAAGGAGCACCTTAATTGCCAGTAGTTCCCTAGAAGCCCCGCTGCAAACGGGCTGGTAGGACAAAAGATGTTGTGCAAGTTCTCATTGCGAGCACGTATGACTATATATGGAACACATGCCTAGGATTGTCTAGTACTTGGATGCTTTATCTTATTTATATGCAATTGCCCTATGTTCTGTTTGCTATGTGAATTGTCTTGTCCATGCAACGCCCGTCCATCCATCCCTATGCCTACCTTTTCGAATCCCATCATTTCGCTTTTGTTACTACTGTCCTTGCTTTACTACTGCTGCTACTCTGCTATTCCTACTACAAAACTGTTGCTACTGATAAACTGCTGTGAGCAAGATTGTTTCCAGGTGCAGCTGAATTGACAACTCAGTTGTTAAGGCTTATAAATATTCTTTGGCTTCCCTTATGTCGAATCAATAAATTGGGTTTCGCTTCCCTCGAAAATACTGCGATACACCCCCTATACCTGTGGGTCATCAAGACTATTTTCTATACGCAACAAAGAAGGACCCAATGGTTCAAGTTCATTAGATGCAAAAAAGTAAAGTGTGCCATCAAGTTCGTGAGAGCTTTAATCACTAGTTTTCTCATAACAAGTTTAATTTGGAAGGTAAACAAACACATGAATATACTTGGAATAGCATATGCTAGTAGGTAGGTATGGTGGACTCTTTGGAATAACTTGGTTTAGGGAGTTGGATGCATGAGTGGAACTCATACTTGGTTGTGGAGGCTAGCAAAAGACTGGGAGCGACAAACTAAGAGAGCAGTAATGGCCATAATCATGCAGAGCGACAAAACATCATTGATCAAAGCATAAAGCGATACTACAAGTTGAAAACTAAAGGATCATAAAGGCTTATGGTGACTTGGGATAGCCATAACATGGTGTGAGCATGTGCCAAGTCAACCCAAATAAAGCATCAAAGGAGAATACCACTATACTATGCTTTAATATGCTAAAACAACGCATGATTCATCCAAGGCACATTAAGCAATCTCAATTGTTTATAACAAGTCATGCTACAGCAAAGAATACTAAGCATAAAGCCAAAACAATATCAAGCATGGCATGACAAAGCATAGGCCATAGTAAAAAACAAGCTCTTTTTACCACATAAGTATGAACTTTCCTACTCTTTTCCAAACCAAACCAAACCAAACTATTTGCAAACCAATGTATGAAAGAGGGGGTCCAAGCAATTTATTCATCAAACTAATAAAACCAAAGCAAACAAAAAACCAAAACGAAAACGAAAAAGAAGACACTCCAAGAACAACACAACTGTGTATGAAACAATAAAAATGAAGCGTTTGGAAGAAACCTAGGATTTTTATTGATGAAGAAGGGGATGCCTTGGGCATCCCCAAGATTTGACGCTTGTACTTCTTGGATATTTCTTGGGGTGACACGCGTGGCATCCCCAAGCTTGAGCTTTAGTCCATCCTTCATCTCATTACTCATTCCTTCCATACACCTGAATTTTTTCCTTCATACAAAACTTCACACAATCTTTATTAGCAACATTAGTGCACTCAAGATAATAGGTATTAAGGTTCAGTTCTAACACCAAATAAACTTCCATTAGAACACTAGATACTGTAGCACTTCCCTCAAAAAGCTCAATTCCCCAAAAGAACTCAAAAAGGAACCAACAAGAAGCAAATGCAGAAAATGGCAGAAATCTATCAAAACAGACCAGCAGGTAAAGACGAATTTTTTCGAAGACCTTCTATTGCTCAAATCAAAAAGTGTTGAACTAACGAAAGTTAGATAACAACCTGGGGAAGAAGAATAAGAATTCACGCCTCAAAAAGATGTTCAGAGATTTTACACAATTTTTTACGGTGAAGCACAGAAATCTGTTTCGGGACAGCAACTTTCCCAATCATTACTTCTCTCTCATTAGAAGTTACTCTTGGCACAAAAAGCAAATAAAAAGGATAAGGAGAGGTTGTTACTGAAGTAATAACTTCCAAGACTCATCTAAAACTTTTGGGTTATCTCCCAATAAGTACTTTTCTTTAAGGCCTTTAAGTTAGGCATAAGAAGCAAGAAAAAGGATCAAGTATTCTCAAATGAAGAAGCATTAAGATCAATACCAGAAATATCTTCAACAAGGCAAGGTATCTCATCAAAATAAGTTCTAGAGGATCCTCTCTTAGTGCTCTTAGGTCCACTACTTTCATCAAAAGGGTTTTCAGGAACGATCCAATCAAGATTCTTTTCTATGGCTTCATGCATTGCTACTAGTTTAAAGGGTATTGGTATCTTAGGTTCCTCCCCATTAGGTCCGGTTTTGTTCATATTTTCTCATGTACCAACAACATATACACATGATCCTAGCATATTGAAACATTCAAAGACTTTCCTAGCTTCCTTGGCAACATCATAGAACTCCTTAAACAACGTTTCTAGAATAAAATCCCTCTTTTCAGGGTCCTCAATTTGTTTAAGCTTAAGAAACATTACTTGCATTAAGGGGTTGAGGTTAACAAACCTAGCTTCTAACATGTGAATTAAAGAAGCTACAGCAATCTCATAGTTTGGAGCAAGTTCTGCAAGGCATCTATCCTCAGTATCCTCATGTTTACTAACATGATTAAAGAATTCTTCAATATTATCTTTCCCAATTATAGAACCACTACCAATTGAAAGGTCTTTCAGGGTGAATTTAGAGATCAACATGGTGAGCTAAGGAAGAGGTGACAACTAAAGGAGACTTAATTTTTTTGTGTTTTCAAATAAGAAAGCAAACTAGTAAAACCATTTTTTTGTGTTTTTGATAACAAAACAAGCAAACAAAACAAAAAGAAACTAAGAAAAACAAAAATAACAAAGTAAAGAGATTGGTTATGAGGGACTCCCCTTGTGAAGATGTCCTTGACTCCCCGACAACGGCGCCAGAAAATATGCTTGATGGCCCAAATTATATCGAGCTCGTTGGGGAACCCCAAGAGGAAGGTATGATGAGCACAGCAGCAAGTTTTCCCTCAGTACGAAACCAAGGTTATCAATCCAGTAGGAGCAAGGAAACACCCCAAAGGTGTAGCTAGTTGAACGTTGGCAGGGCGCACTACCGGTGCCAGTAGCAATGTGGAGACCTCCACAACACAACCACATAACTCTGTCCCCAACTTGCGATGAGGTTGTCAATCTCACCGGTTTTGCTGAAAACAAAGGATTAAACGTATCGAATGGAAGGAAGTAGTAGTTTGCAGAAAGTAAACACAAAGCAGTAAAAAGTTTATAGATTGTATGTAAAAGAAAGGACCGGGGTCCATAGTTCACTAGAGGTGGCTCTCCTTAAGATAGATAACATGTTGGGTGAACAAATTACAGCAGGGTAATTGACAAACATCGAGAAAGCAATACATGCATATACTAATCATCTTGACTCCTTTGGAACTTGATTGGGCATTACAACATTATACATAGACCGCCATCCAACTGCATCTATGACTAATAATCCACCTTGTTATCATCCGGACCCCCTCCAGTATTAAGTTGCAAGCAACAAATTATTGCTTTACGAATTGCGTGTAATGTAAACAATACGATTGTTCTATGAACAAAGGATTGTTGTTTTCTCCCTAGTAGAAACAGCACATCTAGTACCTTAGAGATTTTTGTCACTTCCCTAGATTACCAGAGGCATGAACCCACTATCGAGCATAAATACTAACTATTGGAGTTGCTAGCATATACTTGGCCAAGATATCTACTAACAACGGAAAGCATGCAAGATCACAAATAACAAAGACATGATAGAATCAATAATCAATCTGAAATAGCATCTCAATATCCATTGGATCCTCGCAAACACAACATGCAGAATTACAAATAGATGATCTTGATCATGAACAGAGCTCACAAGATCTAGGCATGAAGCACAAAGGAGGAGAACCAGCCATCTAGCTACTACATGGACCCGTAGTCCAAAGATGAACTACTCACGCATCACACCGGAGGCTTGCATGATGATGAAGAAGGCCTCTAGGGTGAATTCTCCTCTCTGGCAGGGTGCCGAGAAGAGCTTCAGATCCCTCCCGATCTAGGGATGGAGATGGCCAGCACCGACTCTTTGTGGATTTTTTCGGTACTTAGGGTTTTCGTCCGAGAGCATCTTATAGGCGGAAGGAGAGGCCGAGGGGTGTTGGGTCGGCGGACCACCCCTGGCGTGGGCAGGAGCTGCGCTGCCAGGTGGTGTGTGGGACCCCCAGCCTCTCCGTCTCATATTCGGCATCGATGACTTCGGAAAAATAGGCACTTCGCTTTTGTCCCGTCCAATTCGAGAATATTCATTTTCGACTTTCTTGGAACCAAAACAGAGAAAACAGGCGGTGGCTGTGGCTCTTGTTAATAGGTTAGTCCAAGAAATCATATGAAAACTACTCCAAAGTGTGGACAAAACACAAGAAAGTGGATAAAACCAAGCATGGAACATCAAAAATTCTAGATACATTTGCAATGTATCACACATCATACCTCAAGGAGCACCTCCCATGATAGATACCTCCAACTTCACCAATTGGCAATATCTAATGCAATCTCACATTTCTAGCTCTTCTATTGAATCGATGAGGATTATTGAAGAAGGCTTTTCCCCATATGATGCAAAGAAGTTGACTCGGGTCGAGGTCATGGACAAGCAGCTCAATGCCACCGCTTTGGGCATGATCCAAAAGGCATTGGCCCCCAAGGACTTTGCTCACATTCGCCAATTCTCCATCGCCAAAGAAGCTTGGGATCAACTCATCGAGTTGTATACTGGGAATGCTAGCATCCAAAGCTCCAAGTTTGATGAAGTCAACAATGAGCCCGATGGCTTTGCAATGCAAGATGATGAGTCACCTGAAGACATGTATCATCGTCTCAAGGTTCTTTGCTGTACCATGAGGGACCTTGGAGCTACCTATGTGGATGACAAGTTCATGAAGAGGAAGTTTGTTCAAGCCCTTCTTCCTTTTGAGGAGCAAAAACTCAACTCTATCAAGGGGAGAAGCAACTACCACACCATGTCCTCTCAAGATGTGTTGAGTGAAGTCATTGCCATGAACATTGCCAACAATAATGTGGAGTCATCTTGTGCTCGTGCTTATGGGTCTCAAAAGTTAAACCTTGCCTTGAAAGCTCAAGTGGTGGAAGTTGATGAAGACGATAAATCTAGTGAGTGGTCGCAAGAGGACATCAAATATGCTTTCAATGAGCACTTGGCTCTAGCATCAAGGGTGTTTTGGAACAAACCGGGCATGAAGTCAAGGTCAAGGGACAACCCAAGATTCAACTCAACCATGAAGGCTCCAAAGGCAAGATCTTGCTACAATTGCAATGACAAGAGTCACTTTGTAGCTCAATGCCCCTTCGAGAATAGAGAAGACAATGGAGGCCGCCTCATTCGCAAGAGCAAGTCAAGACCTCCTCACCCCTTGAACAAGAACTTCCACAACAAGAACCTTCCTAACAAGGAAAGGGCGATGGTGGTCCATGAAGAGTGCTTCTCGGGCGATGATGATGATGTTGAGAGTGAAGGTCAAGGTGGAGAGATCATGGGGGTTGCCGCTATTGCTACTTCATCTACCCCACGAGTGTCTCTCTTCGACTCTCCAAATGAGAACATCACCAACCGTAACCAAAAGTGTCTCATGGCTAAGGCCACCTATGTAACTCCCTCTTCCAAGTTTTCCCCAAATGAACTTCCCTTGCATGATCTAGAAGGTTTTGAGGTTAAGAAAGATATGGTAAGCACGTGTGAATCCATGAAGCATCTAGATGATGATACTAGAATGTTCTTTGAAACACTTGTAAACCAACTTGACCATGCTAGGGAAATGCTAGATGAGAAAGAAGAAGTTATTGACATGTTAGGTAAAAATGAGAGAGAGTCCACCGATGAGATTGCCTCTCTATCTCGATCCCTTGAAGATGAACATAACATGAGAATAACTCTTGAAGAAAGTGTGGCTAAACTTGTTGATGACCATAATGCCTTCATAACGCAACTTGTTAAAGAACGAGATCATGCTATTGCTTCATTGAATGTCCTTAAAAATGAAAAGGTTGAGTTTGGTGTTGGTCATGAATGCCTTAAGGATTTTGAGAAACTCAAGGAGGAACATCATGACTTGGAGAGTAAATTCTCAAGTCTCTTTGAGGCTCATGAGCGACTTCAAACTCAATCGAACAATGAACATTCAATGTCTTCTGCTATGCCTATTGTACATTTGCCTTCTTCTTCTAACCCTTGTTGCAAGCATGAGAATCTTGTTGAGGAGAACAAGATGTTGAAAGACCAACTTGCAAAAGGGCAAGTTGCCATCAAAAAGAAGAACAAGAGGAGGAACAAGAAAAAGAAGAAGAGCAAGAGCCTTGCTCAAGTATCCTCTCTTGATTCTACCTTTGTGCAAAGTGATAACTTTGCCGGGAAGAACAATCCTTATTACATTCTTTGTAAATCTTTTGATGGTCATGTCTATGCTAAGTACATTGGCACATCTTACACTCATGATTATCATTGGAACATTTGGGTACCTAAGACCCTTGTGACTAAAAAAATGGGTACCCAATGCAAAATGGGTACCTAAAACCAAAGCTTGTTGTAGGACTTTGCTTCCGACGGTGCAAAATGGGTGCTTGATAGTGGATCTACAAGCCATATGACTAGAAGCAAGTCTATCATGTCGGAGATTAGGCCAAATTTTGCCAATACTGTGGTCTCCTACAGTGATAAAACAAGCTCTCAGGTATTGGGTTTTGGTAAGGTGGTAGTAACCCCAGATGTATCGTTGGTTAATGTCATGCTTGTCAAAACCCTTGGTTATAATCTCCTTCCCATTCGTGCTCTTGCTATCATGGGTCTTTCATATTTCTTTAATGAGCACTCGGTGGTCCTCATGTGGAGCAAGTCCCTCATGGTGGCTTTCATTGGATACATAGAGCATGACTTATATGTAGTGGATTTATCCGGAACACCATATACACATGCTATATATCTCTATGTGAAAGCCAACGTGGGCTGGTTGTGGCATCACCGCCTAGCCCATGTAAACATGAAGGCTTTGTAAAGTCTCTACACGGGGGCCACGTCCTTGGACTAAAAGACATTTCCTTTGCCAAAGATCGTGTATGCAGGGCTTGTATAGAAGGGAAGATGCATGAGAAGCCTCACAAGATCCTTAATCAAATCACCACCGAACGGTGCTTGGAGCTTCTCCACATGGATCTCTTTGGGCCTCCCTCTCATGATAGCCTGGGTGGGAAGAAGTATTGTTTGGTAATTGTTGACGACTTCTCAAGATACACTTGGGTCTACTTCTTCAAGTTCAAGAGTGAGACTCAACAAACCGTCATCGACTTTGCCAATCAAGTGCAACGGAAGCTCAATACTACCATCCTCACCATTAGAAGTGACAATGGCACCGAATTCAAGAACTACACATTGGATGAGTTTCTTAGTGATGAGGGGATCAAACATCAATACTCAACTCCTTACACCCCTCAACAAAATGGTGTTGCCGAAAGGAAGAACCGTACTTTGATGGATGCGGCCCGGACCATGTTGGCGGAATTCAAGTCACCATACAACTTTTGGGCCGAAGCCATCTCAATCACTTACCATGCAACAAATCGCCTCTGCCTACGCAAGAAGAAGAACAAGACTCCATATGAAATTTTCACCGGTCGCAAGCCAAATGTCAAGTACTTCGGGTGTTTGGTTGTAGATGTTTCCTTCTCAAGAAAGGTGTCCGCTTGTCGAAGTTTGAGTCTAGGGCTCAAGAAGGGATCTTTGTTGGGTACTCAAATCAATCCCATGCCTATAGAGTCTACAACAAAGCAACAGGAAGGGTTGAAGAATCTAGCAATGTTGAGTTTGATGAAGATCATGAGTCTCTTGTGCGGAAAGATGGTGTTCGTGATCCAAGTGATGAAATTCCTCCCCAAGCCATAAGAAGAATGGGTGTGGGTTTCTTCCACCCCATTGAGGATTCCCTTATGGCCGAAGGAGAAGGACCAAGCTCCACTCAAGCGGAGCCTTCACTCTCACAAGACCATCTTGCACCTCATGGTCAACTTATTGCTTCTCAAGGTTCTCCAAGCTCTTCTCAAGATCTTCATGTCCATGACTCTCCAAGATCAAGTCTACCTCATGCCGATCAAGCTCCACCTCACCAAGGTAGTGAAGCTCCTCATGTCAATGATGCTCAAGGTCAAGTTTAAGAAGGTCAAGATGACAATGACCAAGGCCAAGCTAATGTCTCTCCACCAAATGATTATGTCTCTCCCTCGGTTGATGTTGATGAAGATAGTGATCAAGTTCATGCATATAGTCAAGGCGGGGACTCGAACCGTGGTGATGACCAAGTGGTTACTCAAGAATCTCGTGTTGATACCCAAGCTCGCCGTCAAGCATACCGTCTCGCCAAGCTCATCAAAGATGGCCATATCCTTGATAATGTTTATGGAGATTTGAATAGGGGCTCCACTACTAGGAGACAACTAACCTCTTTTAGTTCTCATCATGTGTTTATTTCTCATGTTGAGCCCCAAAAGGTCTTCGAAGCTCTTGAAGATGATGATTGGCTTGACGCTATGAATGAAGAACTCCACAACTTCAAGAGAAACAAGGTGTGGACACTTGTGAAGAGACCCAAAGATTGTAAAAATGTGATTGGGACCAAGTGGATCTTCAAGAACAAGAGGGATGCAAATGGTATAGTCGTCCGCAACAAAGCAAGGTTAGTTGCCCAAGGATACTCTCAAGTTGAGGGCATAGACTATGGTGAAACTTATGCTCCCGTTGCTCGTCTAGAATCTTGCTTATGCTACCCATCATAACTTTAAATTGCAACAAATGGATGTTAAGAGTGCTTTTCTTAATGGTCCCTTAAAAGAATTGGTGTATGTCAAGCAACCTCCGGGCTTTGAGGACCCCCTCTTCCCATACCATGTCTACAAACTAGATAAGGCACTATATGGTCTCAAACAAGCCCCACGTGCGTGTTATGAGTGCCTTAGAGAGCTTTTGTTAGACCATGGTTTCGAAGTAGGCCTCGTTGGTCCCACTCTTTTTACTAAGAAAGTTGGAGGAAACTTGTTCATTTGCCAAATCTATGTTGATGACATTATCTTTGGGTCTACTAACAAAGCTTTTAATGATGATTTTGCTAAGCTCATGACCGACCGCTTTGAGATGTCTATGATGTGGGAGTTGGAATTCTTTCTTGGCTTTGAAGTCAAACAATTGAGGAAAGGGATTTTCATCAACCAAGCTAAATATGTCCAAGATATGCTCAAGAAGTTCAACCTTGATCAAGTTAATGGAGTCAAAACTCCCATGCCCACAAAGGTTAATCTTGATCTCGATCCCAAGGGTAAGGATGTGGATCAAAAGCTTTATCGCTTGATGATTGGTTCTTTGCTCTATCTTTGTGCATCTCGACCGGATATTATGTTGAGTGTGGGTATGTGTGCAATACTCCAAGCCGCACCAAAGTAAAGCCACATGGTGGCGGTCAAGAGAATCTTTTGATATTTGGTTCATACCCCTAACTTTGGGCTGTGGTACCCCAAGGGATCCAGCTTTGACCTCATTGGATACACGGACTCGGATTGGGCAGGAGACAAAGTGGAAAGGAAGTCAACCTCCGGTGCTTGTCAATTTATTGGAAGATCTTTGGTGTGTTGGTCCTCGAAGAAGCAAAACTGCGTGTCTTTGTCCACCTTCAAGTCTGAGTACATCTCCTATAAGTTGTTATGCTCAATTGCTATGGATGAAGCAAACATTGAAGGATCTTGGACTCTCTTTCATCAAGGTGCCACTTCTTTGTGACAATGAGAGTGCCATTGCTATTTCTCACGACCCGGTTCAACACAACAAGACCAAGCACATTGAGATTCTTCATCATTTCATTCGGGATCATGTTGCTAGAGGAGACATTTCTTTGGAGTATGTTCCTACCAAGGCCAATCTTGCGGATCTTTTCACGAAGCCACTTGATGAATCAAGGTTCCGAGAGTTGAGGCATGAACTAAATATCATTTATTCAAGCAATGTGGCTTGAGTATCTTGCACACCTACCCGGGTCTCAAAGAATATCTTGTTTGGATGTACGCATGGTTTTAGGGGGTGTGTGGTTCCTCATATGAACCAACACTCTTCCTATTATGCACATATTGATGTATTCATTCTCTATGGTCTCTCAAGGAGACAAAATGAGCTTAAATGATGAGTTTTGGTAATGAACCCAAGATACATCTTCGCGGTGTCAAGCCAAATATACTCATATATGGTGGCCTAGGCCACCGACATTGTTTTGTTTGGTTCCCCTTTGTATTCAATGTTTTTGGGTGTGGTTTTTCATTGTTGGATCTTATTTTGTCATTTCTTCTCAGTTTGTGCCTCTTATCACAAGCCTTTTCTCCACCCCTTGACCCTCTTTTCCCTGCACAAGGTCACTTCCTTGCCAGTCAAAATCTGGAGAGCCTTTCCTAGGTATCACCGGTAGTTCCGGCCGCAGCCGATACTACCGGTCAGGGCCTAATTTCCAGAAATTAAGCTCTAACCAGTAATATCGCTATGTCCTGAAATTTCGGTGTCGTCGGTAGTTCCGGCCTCTGGCTAGTACTACCGGTCGAGCGAGGTCCCATTAAGTTATAGGCCAGGGGGCCTCGGGGTCTTCTAACCCACTTGCCCCCTGACCCTAACTTAGAAACTCTCATCTCCCAAGGAGCTCTCCGTGGTGCCACCGCCGGACACACCGATTCTAGCCGTCCCTCTTCAGATCGACTCTATGGGATTCTTCCCCACCTCGATCTCCCGCCATGGACCCTAGTATTTTCTCCTCTCATACTCCATTCATGGAGATCTGGCCACTTCTTGTGCTTGAGTAGGACATGCCATGTCTAGGGCCCTTCTTTGTCTAGAACCGCTTTGGGAGATCTTGGTAGGGCTAGGATTCGACTTTAGACCAGATTGCCCTAGTACATTGTCTAGATTTCAACAATTGGTGCATCAAGTTTCGCAGATCTGTGATTTCGGTCACTGCCGCTGCCAGGTTCTCGACCGGGTACTACCGGTGAGGCTCGACCGGTACTACCAGCGGGATCCTCTCACCGGTACTACCGCTGGGGGCACGATCGGTACTTCCGGTGCGCCTCGCGCCACCGGTAGTTTTGGCCGCCAGGCGGAATTTCCGATGCACCTTTGTCTGTCTTCTACCTGTGTACTCTGTCAATCTAGTCTAGTTGTTTGTTCTTTTCTTTTGACCTTGTGCACTTATCCCCTATCCCTCCCTTCTATTTGCTTTCTTCTCAGTGCAAGGTGGTTCCTGTGGAAAATCCAAGCGGTCTCGTGCTCCTTCTCGTGGGCCGTCTAAGATTGATGAGGATGATCTTGAGGTCTTGCGCCCTCCCAGTCAGACTACTCGTCAGAGGGCTACTGCTGAGCGCCGTGGTGCTACTGCTAAAGGTAAAAGACCTGTTCTGGCCAGTCAAAAGAAGACCGCCTCTGGACCTGATTCAAGCAAGAAGACGATCTCTTCCTGGCCTCATCTTGCATATGAGGAGTTTCGCAAGATTGATCCCTACAGTGTTCCTCGTGACCGCCTGGCTAAGGATCCTTTCTTCCACACCAAGTGTCAAGAAGAGATCTATTCTGAGGTTTATGCTACCAAGAAGAAGAATGTTGTTGCCCCCCATAAGCACATCAACATTGCAAAGATGGAGAGCAACCCCGAGTACTTTGGTGAAGCTCTCAATATGTGCAGGCGGTTTGGACTCCTCAAGCTTATGCAACACTGTGAGAACTATGATGAGAGGGCCATTGCTCAGTTCTACTCCACCCTCTACTTTGATAATGACCCTGTTGATCGAACCATGAAATAGATGACTCAAAACAGGTATTTGTCTACTAAATGGTCTGAGTTTGCTACCCTTCTTGGCCACCCTATTCAGGAAGGCCGTCGTGCCAATAGGTGGTGGGTGCATAGGGGGAAGGCCTCCGAGCCGGAAGTTCTTGATCCCTTATACATTGAGGGCTGGGACGTCAATGGAAATGTTTCCCATCTTCTTCCCACCTCTGACATCATGCGCAAGGTCTATCAGAACACTATTGCTCCCAAGGCAGGTAACTTCAATCAGCTTCATGCATTCCAGATTGATCTCATGTATCAGACTTACCGCCATAAAGACTCTCATGAGTACCTTGATGTTATGGATTATATGTTTGAAGAAATCTGGTCCGCTATAATCGAGAAGAGGCCTTGTCCATATACTCCATACATCCAGACACTCATCAATGCCAAATGGAGGGAGGAAACAGGTTCTCTCTACCCTCAAGATGCTCTCTCTATTCATGAGGAAAAGACCATCCGTGTGATGAAACACAAGATACCTCGCTCTCAGGCTGAAAAGGAAGTTGCTGCTGCAAGAGCTGCTAGGGATGCTACTGCCACGTCAGGCCATGCTAGTGATGGGGACTGTGATGAGGCTTCTCCTCCACCCCAACTTGTGACACAACCCTCTTGGTCCAAGAAGCTTCTAAAGAAGGTTAAGAAGACTTTCTGCTTCATCCAGGACCGCGAGTATCAGTCTTATGTCGCTCAGAGGCACAATGGTCGAAGGGAGAAGGCCATCATGAGGAAGCTTGATATTGAGGTATCCCCTGAGTCCAGCTCCGTCACCGCGCCCAAGGATCAGTGGGTCAACATGCATTGCAGGTGGACTAATAGTGATGACGAGCCTGAGATCTCCAGTCAGTTTCTGCCCACTTGGAACAATGCCTCTTGGGACCCCGAGCCTCCTCCTCCGTTCGTTGGTGGGTGGGGTGCTTAGTTTGTCTCTTTGTCCCTTTTGGCGTCTTGATGCCAAAGGGGGAGAAAGTGCTCCGTTAGGACTACGGGATTTGCATGGGTTGTGTCTCGAGGTTGCTCTTTCGTTGATCCTTTGCTCCTCGTGCACACTTTATTCCGTTATGTATGCTTGTGGACCTCCGTTATTGTCTTTGGACCTCTTGTATGGTTGCTACTTTGTTGGTGAGACTATGTGTTAAGGTATCCTTGTGGTATTCATATGAGTGGTTGTGGTGGACTATTCTCATTTATCCAATCTTTGTATCACCACAATGGTATTGGTACAAGGTATGAGTTCCCTTCCTTTCTCATTTACTTCCTTGCACCCTTGTTGGTCTGTTCTGGCCAGTCAAAAGAAGACCGCCTCTGGACCTGATTCAAGCAAGAAGACGATCTCTTCCTAGCCTCAGCTTGCATATGAGGAGTTTTGCAAGATTGATCCCTACAGTGTTCCTCGTGACCTGTTGGGGGATACCCCCGGGTAGGGTCACGTCGGGGTATAGAGGCCGAGTTAGCCGAGGTATGGCAAGGTCAAAGCGAAGTTGGCGGGTCACCTCAAGGCGAGCCGACTTACAGAGTAACCGGACGGAGGATGTCCACTGATCTGTGTCCCGGCCGACGTATGTCGTATGCCGGTGGGCTATTTATAATTTGTATGCAGGTACCCACGGGGCCGGATTATACCAGGCTTGCAAGAGAAGGAAGGTATCTCGCTGGTCAAAAGGTGATCTCTGTGCGCTGGAGAGTGAGCAAAGCGAACAGAGGGAGGGACCAGCGAGGCATGGCCGACAAAGGTGACGCAGCCTATGTCGGCTGACGCTGGCACCGCAGAGGCTTATGTAGCCTCTGCATGGCTTACGATGGCAAAAGGTGACCCGGTCAGTTTGCTATTTTGGGAAGAGGCATATTCCCAGGAATATGCCCCCACGTATGCCCTAACTAGTGACCTAGTCTCCCCTTTATAAGGGGCGCTAGGGCCTCTGTAGTGGAGGCTAGCTGGCGTGTGAGTAGTTTGTTCATTGAGTAGAGGTAGTGGTGAGAGTAAGAGAGCTTTGTCTTCCTCCTCTCCCCAATACATCTCAAGGAGCATCTGTAAACTTGGTGAACTGAGAGAATACAAAACATCTGTGTGTGGAATCACCACACTATCCCTTCCTGAATTCCTCTAGTGCATATTGGCCCCACCTTTAGCCTATCCATGGCATCTGCCGTGACACCACCATGACAGTTGGCGCCCACCGTGGGGCTAGCGGCGCTAGCAGGAGTGAAGATCCGGACGGGAAGCATCATCGGCAACGGCGAGCACATCGTCTCTGGGCTCGTTCAGCGCTTTGGAGCGCTGGACTACGTCAGCGACAATGCTGGTAGCTTCGGCAAGTGACCTCCACCGTGCAACAGCCTCTTCATCAAGCTTGGCACCCACAGGATCTACGTCGGCGTCGATGTGTCATGCGTTCACCCGCAACACGTCACCGCGGGAGGCGAGCCACCCCTTAGCGCGGCTTACGGTGCGCGTATCACTCGCTCCCCTAACCGCGCTGAGGTGATGATGACAGTGCCTAACGCTGGGGCGAGCAAGGACCCAACACCAGATCCGGAGGTAACACCCAAGGCGCCCAGGAAGAGTAGAGGTCCTCCGCTAGAGAGGCCAAAAAATGTGTTGCTGTAGGCAATAGATAGCTTGGCAAGCCCCATAGCACCGGTGGTAGATCCGGCTTAGGCACATGCCGAGTTAGAGGAAACTAGGTAGAAAATACTAGAGGGTGTGAGAAAGATAGCCGCGGCTCACCAGTCGTTGAACATGACGCTGCGCGATTACGCAAGAGCAAATAAGGTAGATGTTGTAAAAGTAAAAGGGAGAAACCTCATAAGTGAAATGAACAAAGAGGGTGAGACTAGAGTTGAGGAGTCAGAGAACCTGTTGTCCATGGGGTTGCCAAGTCTGACCCGGCAAAAGAACTCAGAGCAGCGATGCAAGATCCGAGTTAGAAGGTTTGTGGTGAAGCCCGGCAAAGACAAGAGAGGGTCAATGAGTTAGTTCAATCAACGATGCAGAATGAGGAGTTGCTCACGGCCAACCCGGCGAGAGCAGGGGCTTCCAAGGTCATTTATTCGGCAGTGGGTAACCCGGAGAAATCTGCTGGAGTTGCATCATCCCCTCATGATGGCCCTAGAAGAGAGGAAGTGGTAACCTCGGCAAGGAGAAACAAACAGATAGTCATGTATGACCCGGCAAGGGCAGGGAAAGGAAAATATATGCAAGGAAATGAGGATCGACAAAGTGTCAGCCGAGGTGAAGCTGGCCGAGGTAACCGTGACCAAGGCAATGCCGGTCAGAGAAACGCTAGAAACGGCAATGCCGGACAGCATAACTCGGCGGATGCAGGGCAAAACCTACCTCGGCAACAGCAGCAGCAGAATGTACATCGGCAAGAGCAGAATGCCAGCCAGGGTATGCGGCAAATCTATGCTCAACAAGAGTAAGACAGATACAACGACGGTGATTCGGAAATGGTGAATGCAGGATACCATAGGCCGGATCATCATGTGATAGGGTCAAGGTTGGGAAGCAGGAACTTGTTGCCTGATGACGCTAGGCTCAAGCTGGATCGGCTCTATTGGTCGGAGCTAATTGAGGGGCAAAGTCCTCCGGGTCCAGCGTGCTTTGGGCCCCGGATCATGAAAGAGCCTCCGGTACCTAACTTCCAGTTACCTAGAGGCACGAAAACATATGACGGCAGCACCAAGCCGGAGGATTGGTTAACTACGCAACAGCAGTGAAAATTGCGACAGACAATTTGAGATGGGCAGTGAGATACGTACCTCAGATGCTGTAGGGGCCAGCGAGGGTATGGTTAAACAATTTACCACCCGGTAGTATCAACTGCTGGATCGATTTTGAGGAAATGTTCGTCAGTAATTTCTCGAGCACGTATCAGAGGCCGAATAGGCCACATACCTTATTAATGTGCAAGCAGAGGCCAAATGAAACAGACCGGGAGTTCCTAACTCGCTAGTGCAACATGAGAAACTCATGTGAAGGCGTGATTGAGTCACAGGCCATAGCTTGGTTTGCACAAGGGTGTAGATATGCAAGCATGTTGTGGCAAAGGTTATAAAGGGATATGCCAACTTCTGGCGAGACAATTCAGATTGCTGATTCGTATGCCTTAGGTGATCCGACTCAACCCCGGCTTGTGTCAAACGAGTCAAATGAGGAGTACTACCAGCGAGATGGAGCCGGATCATCCCGATGAAATGATTACCGGGGTAAGAGAAGAGATGATAGACCGGATTACAGGTATAGTTCGCAACAAGTTGCTGCTGTAAACCAGGATCAACCCGGAGCATGGAGTAATCAACGTCAGAAAACTGGAGGGCAATAGTGGACTCCAAGAAATGATGGCAAGAAAACTTGGGCCTTGAGCAAAGAGACGGTGGCAAGAAAAGAAAGACCGGCTGAGGTATACGATGAGGCAATCTTTGGATCAGCTGTGCAAATTTCACACGCCAAATCCGAGTAATCCGGCGTGTCATACAACCCGGCAATGTGAGTGGATGAGGAAGATAGAGCAAAGTGGCTCGGGGAATGCTCAGGCACCTCGGAATGATCAACCTCGACAGGAGTTACCTCGGCAGCAGTTCCTCTCCGGAGCAAATACGCAACAGTTAATGTTACCACCACCTCCGCCGGGGTATGAGAATCATGAAAGAAGGGATGCAGTGCATCAGCTGGAAAACCAGCATCAGCCAGATCAAAGGTATCCCGACAATGAGGGGAGAAATGAATATAGGGAGCATCACCAGAGTTACTGTGTGTTTACCACGGAGGAAACAGATAGAAAAAGCTTGCAACGCCGAGATATGGAAGTGAATGCAGTTATGCCGGTAGTGACGAGGTATATGCCTTGGTCGGATCAGGAAATTACCTGGAGTATCAAAGACCATCCCAAGATCATGCCAAGTCCTGGTTCGTATGCATTAGTGCTGGACCCAACATTCATCAGGCCAAATATCAATGTGAGGTTCTCTAAGGTGCTGATTGACAATGGCAGCAGCATCAATATTATGTACGTGGATACAATGTGCAAGTTGGGTATCTCAGAGAACATGCTCCAAGCTACAAGGACAACTTTCCATGGCATTGTGCCTGGCATATCCTGTGAACCCATTGGCAAAGTCCGGGTTGACGT
This sequence comes from Avena insularis, assembly GCA_023614405.1. Lineage (NCBI taxonomy): Eukaryota > Viridiplantae > Streptophyta > Magnoliopsida > Poales > Poaceae > Avena > Avena insularis. Next base: position 538,861,693 of record CM042686.1, read on the forward strand.
GTTATTTGGCACAAGAGATAACTGACGAACTGAGAATTTGGAGTTTGAGGTTGTGAACTTAGAAAGCGCGTATCACGCGTTCCTCGGCAGGCCAGCCCTGAACAAATTCATGGCAAGTACTCACATCGCCATTACAAGATGAAGTTGGGCCAAATGGAGTAATACCATAGCTGGGGATTTCTGACGTTCCATTGAGTGTGCATCAGCCGGGTCTAACCTGGCCGAGTCACTTGTGATTGCACAAGAAAAGAGAAAGATCCAGGAAGTAGCGACATTGGCTCAGTCTGTATAAAGATATGCCACCGAGTAACCCGCATGGAAGTGTCTCATTTCAAGCAACAAAGGATACAAAGAAAGTACATGTTGATGATCTGTTCCCAGAGTGCACCGTAACAATTGGTGTCGGGTTAAATGAGAAATAGGAAAGCGAGCTCGTCAACTTCCTCCGTGAGAATCGGGATATCTTTGCTTGGTCCACACAGGACTTGCAAGGTGTTTCGAGGGAGTTGGACGAGCACTCTTTAAATGTGAGACCTGGGGCAAAGCCGGTGAAGCAACCTTTCCGCCGCTTCGCCGAAGATAGGAGAAAAGTCATTGGAGATGAGATAGCTCGGCTCCTTGCAGCCGGGTTCATCATGGAAGTGCTTTACCCGGATTGGCTATCTAATCCGGTGCTGGTGGAAAAGAAGAAAGATGACCCGAATGTGGCAGTGGTTTACGATGTGCATCGATTACGAACCTGAATAAGGCGTGCCCAAAGATCCATTCCACGCCAAGGATATATTAGGTCATAGATTCTCCGCTTTGGGTGTGAGTTATTGTCGTTCATAGACGCATATTCTGGTTTCCACGGATACCTCTAAACCCGAATGATCAAATAAAGATCAGATTTATCACCCGTCAGGGCTTATTGCTATCCCACTATGCCTTTTGGTTTACGTAATGCAGGGGCAACGTATCAAAGATGTATGCAAAAATGTTTACACGACCAAATTGGCCAAAATGTGCAAGTGTATGTGGATGATGTGGTTATAAAAACCAAGGAAAGCAAAACGCTCCTTGATGATATCAGGCAAACATTCGCGAACCTAAGGAGGTTCCGAATGAAGCTTAACCCAGAGAAGTGTACCTCCGTGTCCATTTGGAAAGTTACTCGGATTTCTTGTCTCCAGTAGAGGTATCGAAGCTAACCTAACTAAAATCCGAGCCATAGAGCGAATGGAATTGCCGAAGTGTCTTAACAATGTCCAGAAGTTTACTGGTTGCCTAGCATCCTTAAGTCGGTTTGTATGTCGGTTGGGAGAAAAGGCATTGCCTCTCTATCAACTAATGAAAAAGTCGGACAAGTTCATATGGACGCTGCAGGCCAATGAAGCCGTCATCTAGTTAAAGAAAATGTTAGCCACTGCACCAGTGTTACCCTCTCCACTATCAAAAGAGCAAATGTTGCTCTACATAGCCACAACCAACCGGGTGGTAAGTGCAGTGATTGTGGTAGAGCGCGACGAGGAGGGTAAGTCAGTGCATAGGCCAGTCTATTACCTAAGCGAGGTATTATCGGCATCAAAGCAAAACTATCCTCACTATCAGAAGATGGCATATGGTGTGTACATGGCGGCTAAGAAGCTAAAGCATTATTTTGAAGAGCACCCCATAAAAGTGATATGTGAAGCCCCCATATCTGAAATAATGAGCAACAAGGATGCAAGCGGCCGGATCACAAAATGGGCAATCAAGCTAGCCCCTTATGCTCCTCAATACGACAGGAGAGATGCGATCAAGTCTCAGGCTGTGGCCGACTTTTTCGTGGATTGGGCCGAGATGCAATACGAGCCACCATTGCCAGATCTGAATTACTGGAGAATGCATTTTGACGGATCAAAAACGAAAACCGGGTTAGGCGTCGGAGTTGTGCTTACCTCACCCAAGAAAGACCAGCTGAAGTACGTGTTGCAGATCCATTTCACAGCATCAAACAATGTTGTAGAGTATGAAGCACTTCTACATGGGCTCAAAGTGGCAAAAGAAATTGGAATATGTCGGATCCAGTGTTTTGGTGACTCGGATCTGGTAGTTCAGCAAATCTCAGGGCAATGGGATGCTTTGGATGCAAACATGGCATTGTATAGATTTCATGTGCAGAAGGTATCAGGATACTTCGAGGGATGCGAGTTTCACCATGTACCTCGGCTGGAAAACGAGGCTGCCGACGTACTGTCAAAACTCGGATCAACCCGACAAGCGATTCCACTGGGTGTAGCACTAGAGCACCTCAGAAAGCCATCTATCAGGCCATCCCCAGAATCCGAGTTAATCTATATACCGACAAATCTGGTCGGAAGTGCCCATGGACATTGATGTGGGAAGTGGTTCAGAAAACCGGGGCGCATCGCAGACCCGGAGGGCTGTGACTTGACCGGCGGAGGTTATGTCAGTGGATCAAATGGAAATTGACGAGGATGTGTTTAGGAAGACTATAACAGCTTGGGCACCGCCCATATTCGATTCTGAAGATGGATCCTTGCCCAATGAAAAAGTGCTTTCAAGGCAAATTCAGAGGCGCGCAAAGGCATACACGATTATCAATGCTGAGCTATACAAGAGAAGTGTCACGAATGTCCTGCAGTGTGTTGACCGGAAGAAGGGCTTGACATCCTCGAGATATACATCAAGGGAATGTGGGCATCACGCCTCATCTAGAGCCTTAGTGGCAAAAGCTTTCCGGCATGGATTCTGTGCCAAGTGCCTTGGAACAAGCGGAAGATCTAGTAAGAAAATGTAATGGTTGTCGAGATATGCTACCAAGACACACATGCCAATGTCGGGAGCTCAAGACCATACCAATTACAGCCATTTCTGTATGGTGTTTGGATAAGGTTGGTCCATTTAAGCCAGCGAGGAAATATGACCTATATCTTGGTTATGGTTGACAAGTTTACCAAATGGATAGAAGTAAAGACGATAAGAAAATGTGATGGGGCTACGACGTGATCATTCCTCAAATATATCATTCTAAGATACATTATCCTCACAATATCATAACAGATAACGGGACCAATTTCATTGAAGGAGCATTTGCGCGATTTTGCTGGATAAAAGATCCGGTTACGTTGCCTCGTACCCCACCCGCATCAAGCGGACAAGTGGAAAGATCCAGCGGATTAGTATTATCGGGATAAAACCCGGCTCATTGAGCGCTGCAAAATCGTGAGGTGCTGGATAGAAGAACTACCAGCGGTACTATGGAGTTTAAGGACAACTCCGAATCGATCAACAAGCTATACGCCATTCTTCTGGTATATGGGGCAGAAGCTGTATTACCAGCCGACATAGAGCATGATTCGCCTAGAGTCACCCAATACACGAAGCGAAGCGAGAAGCCCGCAAAATGATGTTGATCTGCTTTGGAAGAAGCGAGAGAATTGGCATTGTCTATATCCACCATATATTAGCAAAATCTGACGCTATCATAGCGGAAGTAAATCCCAGTCTTCAGGAAGGTGATCTGGTACTTCGGTTGGTGCAACGTACTGCTGGCATGCATAAGTTATCCCTCCCATGGGAAGGGCCATTCATTATGAGCAAAGCATTGCACAATGACTCTTATTATCTCATTGATGCACAACCACAGGAGAAGAACAAGGCGGATAGGTCTGGCGAGGAATCTAAGCGTCCATGAAATGTAGCCCTACTTTGTCCATTCTACACTTAAGAAAGAAGTGTGTGTATCCGAGTCTCTCATACGTTGGTATGTATGCCGACAATGAGTTTATCAATGAAATCTTGGCACCTCGAGCAGTAACTCGGGGACTGCCTTAGTAATATTTGTTGTCTTCTATGTTTGTTATTTATTTTTATGTCGGCTGGCTTAAGTTGCTTCTGCCTAAGCCAGATTCGTAGTGTGTGAGCACCAAAAACTAAACTCTTTGACTTGCTGCTGTCCAACAAGAATTGGCTTCATGGCAAGCAAGAGAACAAGTTTGGAATTGCGAAGCACACGAAAAACGACTAAGGAAAAGAACGTAATCGAGCCGACATTCTTTGTTCGGACTAACTCTATGTTTACTTAATCTTTACTGTGCTGGATTATTCTGAGCTAATCCTAAAGTTTCCAAGTATTGTTAAGTCAATTTTTGAAACTCGGACTCGTAAGTCACAAAACCAAATCAAGGTAGATGCGAGCCGAGCCATGAAATTGAAGAAACAATAAAATGAAACTCGGGGACTATGCCCAAGTTAATCTGGCATGAACAACTTAGTAGCAAAACATAATCAGTATGCTTAATACATCTGCACCCGGCATACCGGGGATCTGATAAATTTCAAAGTGTTTTTTGGTGCTCAAGGAGTAGCAGCAGGAGGAGGTAACTCGGCGCTAGCGGGTGGAACTTCGGCTTCAGCCTCATCATCATCTTTGTTATCTTCGAGATCCGAGGCTTCCTCCTCTTCCTCGTCACCCGAATCATCTTCAACATATTCATCATCAACGGCGCTGAGGAAGCTTGGTCCTTCGTTCCATTGATGGACAGGGGCAATCTGGATAAGGTTGTGGGCACAAGCCTTGCGCCGAGCAACCCAATCCGGATTATTTGACCACTTGGACCCGGTGTGCAAGCGCTCGAGAATCTTCAGATCTAGTTTTTCATACCACATGAGCACAAAGTGGAGGACAGTATCAGCTCCAGCACGAGCGGCAGATTCCCTCTAGAGGTCGAGTTGGGTCTCGCAATCCATCAGCTTGTTGATCAAAGCAGTGGATCCCTCTGGAACATCCTCACCAGGCCAAAGGGCACGGAAGATCCGGACGGCTGAATCCAGGAGACCCAAGCCATAGTTCTGCACAATTTCAATCCGGGAGGATAGGCTGACTAGAAGATCCTCCATGTCATAGGAAATGGTTTCAAACACAGGACCAGTCGGGGTACCCCTCTGCTGGTGGAACTTGGCAACGGCAGTAGCCGCAATGGCATCGCCCTCTGGAAATTTGCCTGAAAACAAAACAGGTGAAATAAGTAAAAGAGTTTAACTTGAGAAATACATGTTGGTGAAGGAAAGAGTTTACGGAGATATGACTATGGATTCGAGTCAGCTCTTTGGTGCAATCAGCACGCCTCTTCCGGAGCTTCTCAAGTTCAACATTAGCCGATTCAAGCTTGACGTCGGCCTCCTTCAGCAACTCTTGATCTTTTGAAAGTTGAAGGCTAAGATGTTCTCGCTCTACGGTGAAGTCTTGGCCAGCCTTGTCCATCTCTATTTTGTGGAGCTCTTTGAGTTTTTTCATCTCAGCCTTGAGCTTGGCAAGTTCATCATCCTTAGCTCGGAGTTTGGCAAGTTTGTCATCCTTCTTCTTGAGCTCGGCCTGATGTTGCCCTGCTTGTTCGAGAAAATACAGCATCATATTAGGCACGGGCACATTATCTTCAAGGGATGCTGCAACGGTTTGTTGACCCGGCAGAGCCGAGGTATGAATATCTGTCGAGCTCAGGAGAAAGGAGAGAGAGCACGAAAATTGAGTAACCAAAGCGAATTACCTTTTATCTCGGCCAAGTTTTTTCTCATAATTGTATTTTCGGCCTCCACTCACGGTACATGTAATCCGAATGACAGATTAGTTCAAGGAAAAGACAAAGAAAGATGGGGGGAGAAGTCGAAGAGAAAACTTACCCTTTTTCTCGCATTCAGCAAGAAGAGCAGCATGTTTTGAGCACAACACCTTGTGTGAGTCCAAGAGGCGCTGAAACTCAGCAGTCCGACGATTGGTAGTGACCTGAAAGGAGCAAGGTTGGCTCAGCTATATGCATATTCGAAGTATACAAAATCCAGGCCAATTGGAACTTAACCCGGCTCTAGGTGTGTGCATATTCGAAGTATACAAAATCCAGGCCAAGTGGAACTTAACCCGGCTCTAGGTGTGTGCATATTCGGCAGTGTACAAAATCCGCCAAGTGGAACTTACGGCTCTAGGTGTGCATATTAAAGTGTAAAAATCCGGGCCAAGTGGAACTTAACCCGGATCTAGGTGTGTGCATATTCTAATCTACTGAGGAGCTACGCTAGTTTTCTAAGGAGCATCCGGCCGAGTAACAAGTTACTCCCCCGGAGGCTCGGGGACTAATGGATATGTCTCTTTGTGTTCATTTGTGCGCTGAATTCGGCAGGCCCAAACTTCTCCGGGAGATCGTCGTTTGGATCGACGAACTCCGCTTTGTTCCAATTGTCAACATATTCAATCAAAGCTGGAGGATAGCTCTCTCCACTAAGCATGTGAGGCGCAACCAAGCCTTTGGCGTGGGCCTCCCTCCTCTCATAACTTGGGTGGCGGCAGACTGGTATGCGTATAAGTTGCTTCTTTAATCCGGCCTTGATGGATGTTGCCTTGGTGGCACCAGAACCTTTCTTAGCCTTGGGTTGCTGTTGGGAGGCTGAGGCTTGAGCTGTAGATTTGGTCTTGGGCGCAGCCTTGGTGCTAGCGGGGTCTTCTCACCGGTCTTGGAAGACTCAGACGAGGCGAATGAGTTAGTGCCGGTATTGGTGCTTGTGTTCTTCTTGGTCTGCTTGATCTTTGTTGGTGCTCTTTGTTGGTCTTTGGCGCCGGTGTTGGCGGTGGTCTTTCTGCTTTGGTACCTCGGAGGTGACGGGTTCTGGCTGAGCCGATGAAGAGTGGGAGCATCGCTACCTCGGCAGGCCACTTCCCCCTGCTCAAGGTTTCCCTTCTGGGCCGAGGTGGACTAAGATCGGTGTAGCCACCGAGCCTTCCTGAATTGGGCTCGATGGCATGCGTGTCATCGTCATGAGGGAGATGGGAGTCGCCCGGAAAATGACAATCTTTGGAGCCACTCTAGGGAACCTCCATGGCAGCCCTATCAAATTAAACAACGAATAACAAATTATATAACAAAGAGAGAGGCATGAAGACAAAGAAACTTGAAGCGGAAAATGGTACAAGGAAAAGGAAACTCACTCGTCGGAGGTCGGAGGCTCCTTGGGCTTCCGATCTCTCCCAACTATGGCCTTAGTCGGAGGTTTGCTGGTGACCTTGTCGAGACTTCTTCCGCCTTTGGTTGTCTTGGGAGGCCCGAAGAAGCTATGAAGTGGTACCGCTTCTTAGGCGCCGGCTCACTTTCGAAGCGAGAGGGGATATTCATGGATCTGCCCAGTTGGGTTAGCTGAAGCCAGAAACGCGTAATAAATGGGCACCAGGTTAAATACCTCGACCACCTCAATGTCGGAATCATCCTCATCGTCAGGCCAATTCTTTAAGGTAAAGAAGTTACCAGAGGGTCGCTTGGTTGCGTCCAGGGTAGGCAAGAACATTTCCTGATCCGGCTCCTCCTCGACGAGACAAGTCGATCCTTCCCCCATTTGAGGGAAGGCTTGGTGCCATCTACAAGGGTCTACCTTTGAAGAAACAACTAAAAGGAAAATGCAAAGGATCAAATAAACAGCATGTCTGACATAGGATATAACTTCGGAGAAGAATTGGGTAATGAGATTCTGCAGGAGGAGGCTTGTCCGGTAGTAATGCTCAATCCCCCACTCCCAGTCAGTGGAGAAGTCCTTGTTGGTCGTGAAGAGGGCCTTGACCCGGCGGAAGATCTCAGTGTTGTTCAACTCGAAGGAGGAGGTCCGGTTGGGGTCAAGTCGCTAGCTCATATGGCAAAGTTTGTGTGTGCGCTTCTGTAGGGGGGAAATCCGGCTGCGGACAAATGTGATCATCACATCCTTGTTGCGCAGCCCTAGATACTTCAATTCCTGGAATCGCTTATTAACCTAATATGCGAAGGCAGTTGGTTTCTTGGGAACCCGGTCCCACAGAGCCGGATTAGGAGGACCCATCGCAAAGGGGCGTAGCCGGATCAGATCCTCATCCGAACCATTCCTCACATAAAAGAAGGTCCATGCCCAGCCCTTGCAAGATTCAAGCCCGTGACCGGGAAGACAGATTGTTTCCGGAGAGATGGGCGGCACCACATTGGGTCAGTGCTTGTCCTCCGTGGCGCTCCTTATCCGTAACCACGTTCCTCAGATCAAGAACGGATCCAAAGATCTTTGGTGGGCCACAAGCGAGGTATCCTTCGATGGATGCGAAGGAGGAGAGGGATGTAATGGCATTCACCGGAAGATGATGAGGTTGGAGTTTGTAGATGTTGACGAAATCATGGAAGAAGTCACTCACAGGCAGGCCGAAGCCACGCTGGAAGTGAGAGAGGAAGACGACGAACTCACCCGGATTGGGTGAGGGCGCGAGCTCCTCGGAGGCAAGACGAGAAATCATGCCTGCGGGGATGCGGCGGGTGCGGTAGAGCCAATCAAGGTCGTCTTGGTACACCCAAGAACCGGCCCAGGCACCATGCTCCAAAGTTTCGCCCTCCTCCTCCATCTCTTCTTCCTCGACAACGGCGAGTTCCTCCTCAGTCATCTCCAGGTCGCTGTCCTCACCGGCCAGTTCAGACGTGGGAGGCAGTGATTTAGACTGGCGCGGCCCCATGGCGATGAGACCCGGCAGAAGGAACGCGAGAAGCGAGAGTGAAAGCGGCGGCCATCTGAGTAGGAGCGGTGGTGGCGTTGTCGCAAGGAAGAAGAAGAAGCAAAAAGGCTGAGGGGCGCGAAAAGAGGGAAAACAACCAAGGGACGTGCCCCATCCCCTATTTAACCACGCCCAAGCGATAGGTAGTGGGATCATGTTGTGCATCGAAGCCACATGGTGTGGCCGTGTATCTGCCGGATCAGCCAATTAGAGGCAAGCCACAGGAAGGGCCACAGGAAACAGGAGATCCCATGACGCGACGTGGTGATGCAGTTAACGAGGAGACAATCATGACGGCGTTTAAAGTGATAACCTGACAATAAGTGGTAGTAGCACAGCCCTTAAAATGAGGCAAGGTGATGATTACCCTCCATGTAGGACGTGGGAAGTGTATGAGAGAAGGAAGGATAACATGGAAAAACTGAAGGGTGACCGGCCAGAAGTGAAAACTTCGAATGTGCCAAGGGAAAACTAGGACAGAAAATCCGAGCTATAAGGTAACTCGGAAACGGGAGCAAAAAAGCTCAATAGATTGAACCTGCCATGGCCTTAGTAGCTAAAGTTGCTAAGACCGCACCAGCTTCGGGGACTAATGTTGGGGGGATACCCCTGGGTAGGGTCACGCCGGGGTATAGAGGCCGAGTTAGCCGAGGTATGGCAAGGTCAAAGCGAAAGCTGGCCGGGTCACCTCAAGGAAGGCCGACTTACAGAGTAACCCGGACCGGAGGATGTCCACCTAACTGTGTCCCAGCCGATGTATGTCGTATGTCGGCGGGCTATTTATAATTTGTATGCAGGTACCCACGGGGCCGGGTCATACCAGGCTTGCAAGAGAAGGAAGGTATCTTGCTGGTCAAAAGGTGATCTCTGTGCGCTGGAGCGTGAGCAAAGCGAACAGAGGGAGGGACCAGCGAGGCGTGGCCGACAAAGGTGACGCAGACTATGTTGGCTGGCACTAGCGCCGCAGAGGCTTACGTAGCCTCTGCATGGCTTACGATGGCAAAAGGTGACCCGGTCAGTTTGCTATTTTGGGAAGAGGCATATTCCCAGGAATATGCCTCCACGTATGCCCTAACTAGTGACCTAGTCTCCCCTTTATAAGGGGCGCTAGGGCCTCTGTAGTGGAGGCTGGCTGGCGCATGAGTAGTTTGTTCATTGAGTAGAGGTAGTGGTGAGAGTAAGAGTCTCCTCTTCCTCCTCTCCCCAATACAGCTCAAGGAGCATCTGTAAACTTGGTGAACTGAGAGAATACAAAACATCTGTGTGTGGAATCACCACACTATCCCTCCCTGGATTCCTCTAGTGCATATTGGCCCCACCTTTAGCCTATCCATGGCATCTGACGTGACACCACCATGATGTTGGGCGCCACGTGGGGCTAGCGGGCGCTAGCAGGAGTGAAGATCCGGAGGGGAAGCATCATCGGCAACGGCGAGCACATCGATCTTCAGGCTCGTTCAGTAGCTTTGATTGGACTACATCGCTGACAATCTTGGTAGCCGGCAGCGACCTCACCGTCTGGCAGCCTCTTCATCAATGCTGGTGGTAGAGAATACAAAACATCTGTGTGGAATCACCACACTATCCCTCCTAGATTCCTCTAGTGCATATTGGCCCTTTAGCCTATCCATGGCATCTGTCGTGACACCACCACAACATGACCGCCTGGCTAAGGATCCTTTCTTCCACACCAAGCGTCAAGAAGAGATCTATTCTGAGATTTATGCTACCAAGAAGAAGAATGTTGTTGCCCCCCAGAAGCACATCAACATTGCAAAGATGGAGAGAAACACCGAGTACTTTGGTGAAGCTCTCGATATGTGCAGGCGGTTTGGACTCATCAAGGTTATACAACACCGTGAGAACTATGATGAGAGGGCCATTGCTTAGTTCTACTCCACCTCTACTTTGATCTGACCCTATTGATCGAACCATGAAATAGATGACTCAAAGCGTATACATTCTGCTAAATGGTCTAAGTTTGCTACCCTTCTTGGCTACCCTATTCAGGAAGGCCGTCGTGCCAATGGGTGGTGGGTGCATAGGGAAGGCCTCCGAGGAAGTTCTTGAGCCCTTATACATTGAGGGCTGGGACGTCAATGGAAATGTTTCCCATCTTATTCCACCTATGACATCATGTAAGGTCCATCAAAACACTATTGCTCCCAAAGGCGGTAACCCGATCGACTTCATGCATTCTATATTGATCTCATGTATCGGACTTACATCCATAAAGACTCTCATGAGTGCCTTGATGTTATGGATTATATGTTTGAAGAAATCAGTCCTATAATCGAGAAGAGGTCTTGTCCATATACTCCATACATCCAGACACTCATCGATGCCAAATGGAGGGAGGAAACAGGTTCTCTCTACCCTCAAGATGCTCTCTATTCATGAGGAAAAAGACCATCCGTGTGATGAAACACAAGATACCTCGCTCTAGGAAGCATAAAACATGCAAAACTAGATGCATATTCAATACTAGAACATTAAAGGCGAAATGTTGTGTAACTTGCCTTGAAGTATAATTTGATGAGTGATTACTTGTTAAGTAGAACTCATTCGTGCACCTCCAAATAAATCTAGCGATATTCAAAACATTACACAAATAAGCTTCCATCAGAAATTCTGGTTGTCACTAGATTGGAAATTTAATTGCAAGATCTAACGTAACAAAATTCATCTGGTTTTGGAACAACAAGATCGAGAAGATACTATATTTATAAGTTAATGGGTCACGAGAGTAACCCCAGGCCAGGCGTACCCGATTCAGATTTTATTAGACATGCATTCTAGATTATTTTGCTTTGATCTGAGACGCGATCTGGAACTAATACTACAATATATACGTGCATACGTACAGGTTAAACCAAAAATAAAAGCACTTAGTACCACGTTTCATTCTATCTGGCGTCATTGATATATGACCGATTAGTCCAACTAACTTAGACCATTTGAGATCTGATGTACCGAGGCGTTTATCACGTACCAGCTCTTCGCGGATGCTTCCGGGAAGACCGACGGCGGTAAACTCGAACGCGGAAGCATGCGACGAAGGTCTGGGTGATCTCCGTGGCTCCGGCGAACATGAGGGGAATACGCCTGGTGGTCGATGAGCAAGTGGCTCCTCCTCCGCAAGATTGAAGACGATAAACCCGAACTGTAATGCGGTCTATCCAAAACAGAATCTAATCATCATGAAGTATACACGGTCGACAAGAAAAGAATAAGACATGACATGATAGGCTGAGTCTGTACTGTAAGATCTAGCTACGAATACCTGAGTCTGTACTCGCCACCATCATCTCAAAAGAATTAGTCTATACTCACCGCAGGTCAAACGGCAATACGGGTAACCATGCAGATGATGACTCGTAGAAGCGGATGTATCATCGGCGGTGGATCCGGACGATAACATGCAAGGCGACACTCCGGCGATCTCTGGATTTTTCCCAAGGCCGACGATGATGAGATCACTGAGACGGACACATGAATGTGGGTTGTTGGTCTTCTTCTGCCACTCCCACTCGCATCTATGGCCGGCTAGAGATTGCAGGCAACGGTGACGGACTCGACGAACTCCTGCGGTCGAGAAAAGGTCAATGGAAGGCAGAAAGACAAGAATAAAAAAGGTTTGAAGGAGAGAGGAGATCGGAGACTGTCTGTAGTCGAGTGGAATCGTCGTTCTTGGAGCTGCAGCAATGGAGCTTGGTTGACGAGAAATTGTTTCGGTCGAGTTTGGCGGGCTAATTGGATATTTTTTGCCAAAGTCAGACAAGAAGGAGGAGGGACAATTTATGGGGAGTTTTTCGTGGCCGAGCAGGTAAAGAAATCCGAACGAAGGCAGGCGATTTTTTGGAGATTGGTTCAGTTGGGATGAACTCATGTTCGTGCTGGTTTCCACCGAGAGGATGAAGACGAAGAAGGCCAGGTCGTTAGAAAAAACGGACAGAGAGAACCAGCTCAGGTAGGGATTGGATGTACCGGCCTGTGTGTGCCGCCGCGTTTCATGCGTGCAAGTACCGGACGTGGCTGTCCTTATGGCCGATCATGTAGCGCAGGCAATGTCTCCTCTCTTTCTATTTTGTTTTCTCCAATTTTGTTTTGCTTAGAAAAGTCTAAGCCAACCTCGGTGCACGAGGAAAATGTTTAACCACGACAATTTGGTCCTGATCGTTGGCTCTTGTTTTTCTTTATTACTTTTTATTGTATAAGTCTTAAATGTACTCAAAAACTTGTCAAACAAATTTACAAATAGTTGTAAAATTCCAAATCGTTTTATCTCGGGTCTAGTGAACAATGTTCTAGCACAAATATATAAAATATTTGTATGCACTTTTGGGCCTATATATGGCTACTTATGCAATTTCAAAAATAGTTCTAGGACTTTATTTTATTGCTTAAAATAAATTGTTTGAACTCATAATTCACAAGAATAACTATAAAATATTTTAGATTCCAAATAGAAATTACAATCATATATCATTAATTTCCAACCTGATCAGTTTTGAAGAAGTCAAGCATTATCTTACCTCTATTAGTTTTTCTTCCCAATTGAAATTATTATTAACATTCTCAAAAATCAAAATGAACACAAATAGAATGAAACACAATACATTCTTGATTTGTATAAGAATTTCCCAGCCAGGTCGGATAGTCATAATCCACTCTTTTATTGTAGGCTTAGGAAATTTAAAAAACCAAAAGTTTCTTTTTTTATTCAAAAATTTCAACAAGATCAAATAATTCAAATAATTTATTTTAACATTCCAAAATGGAAACTTTTGTGGAATGTTGAGACTTTCACCCTTAAAGGAATCTAGCCTCAGATTCGAGAAGGCTAGAAAGAAATGGGTTCTGGGTTACACTTAGGTGCTACCACCCACTTAAAAGATTGTATTTGTTGGGTTTTCATGTGGTGGGTCCACTTTAGGTTGTTGATTTGTAAGATTCATCCACATCAACATAATTCACCATAGTTTGATGGACAATTGGACTTATTTCCATTGCCACCGCCTATTCTTCCTTTTCTCTGACAATCTATTACCATTAGCATAGTGTTTTCTTTAGACAACATTGTTGGACTTCTTGACCTCAATGGCTTTATCTATTACCATTAGCATAGTGTTTTCTTTAGACAATTTGGCGAAGATGTCCATTCTTCGAAGGGTGACTTGCTTCCGCAGTAGGGGGCATTAGTCACTGATGCTCATTAGAGGTGTGTCCTATTTCCCAATGATTCTACGCTGAATGTTTTGGGACTTCAACTCCTTGGGTTTTTGATTTCCGGGTGACTTGTAGGACGAGATTGTAGTAGAACCACTTTAAATTCTTCCCAAGATATCATCCCTTGATGATCATCAATTGGTGTTTGCATATCCCACCAAGTTCTTGACTTCCTCCTTTAGGGAATTGGGTGGCATAATGAACCATTTTATTGGCTTCAATGTTGGCATCCTTCATTCTTTCTTCAACCTTGTGCAGCCTGTTGCACTTGCATGGTAGCATGGGTTCATACACTTGGAGAAGTGGAGTTCCTTGTCTTCCTGTGATGGTACGACCCATATGTCGGAAAGTTAATCCAAGGTTTAGAGTAGGAGACGAAAGTGGATTATAGAAATAGGAGGAAGAAGATTAACCTTCATACAAGCAACTTTAGTTTTGGAAAATAGGTTTTATTTGTTATCGTAACAAAAGTACCAAGAAAGGAAACACCATTCGTTGCATCTACATTGTGGCTTAAATCTATTCGATTTGGTTCTAATACAGTCACTTAAAATCTAAGTGCTCTTTCGAGTCTTCAAAAGTCTTCATGCTTTTGATAATCTTCATGTTCTTCACTTAATCTTCAATCTTCAAGGTCCGTAGCATTAACCTGACTTGAGGGCTTCAAGTCTTCTTCAATACTTCAGTAGCGTTGAAGCCTTCAATTCTCGTAGTATACACTTTGAACATCTTTTGCGGAGGTATTCAAGTCCCGGCTTGAGTTTAAACATTGATATCATCTTCTTTGGAAAGGTAGTCTTGAGAGGAAGCTTCTTCTGAAGTGCTTAGTAGCCATTGGCTTCTAATGTTGAAAAGAAGAGACTCAAGAAATTTTAAAACTCCAAAGATGAAGATGATGAGAAGTATGAGAATCTTCTCTGAATTAACTTAGAAATACTCCTAAGGCTTCTTTCCCGATGCTAGGGTCACTATCTACAATCAACTCGTGCTTTCGATACATCATCTCAGAGATGACTCGTGATCATTAAGGATCCTAGAGTCCAATAACATATACTAGTCCCCTGGATCAATAGCTATAACATCCTTCAAAACTTAATCCAAGCTTATCAAGATCAAATCATCCAAAAATAGGGTTAACAAAGGCTTCTTCCAAATTAAAAATGAAAGCATTCATATATGTGTGCATTTAAAACAGGAGTTGATTTGAAGTGCCATGTTTAAGGATCCAATGCTTGTAAAATGTTTCCTTTAGGTGATTTTAAACATCATCTACATTATTCCCAAACTTTTCCTAAAGAAAATCAAACCAAAAAGAATTAAAAGGAGGAATGGTCATTTTGGCCATTTTAATCCAATTTCCTACACTACTTTGGAGTGTTCCTAGTACACATAATGAGGTAAAATGCCAAGGCCTGGCCTTTCTGGATCTGATAAAAAACGATTCGTTAAACTATTTTACAATTGGCATCCAAAATTGAATCCAATGCATATGCATAGATCACCCCTATTTCAAAACCCATATATTTGAGCTCCACTTTCAAAACCTTGGGTAACCAAAGACTGATTTTAGCCCTAGTGGAGAACACCCAAAAATTTTAAACTAAAATTCAGAAGTTTGTTTCATGCGCCATTTCGCCAAACACCTTGGCATGCAAGATTTTTCCAAACAAAAACAAATTTTAGCTATTTTAAATAGTGTTCGTGAACTTGTCTCCCCATTTGGCCCTCTTTACCACCTTTGTCTCTAGATGATCTAACAGCCATTTAAACCCCTTACTATTTCAGCTTTGTCCCTATAGCATTACATGCCATGCCAATACACCCCGCCGGCCAACTCTTGCCTCAAATCACCAGAAAGGTGCACCATCTCCCTCCTCGCCGCCATGTTCAGGGAGGCAGCCGTGGAGCTTCACCGCACTTTTCACCCGTCTCGCCCGAGCCGAGCTCTCTATGGACCAATCGAGGAAAGCCTGCTACCAAGGCACACACTTGACTACGTCGAGCATGCGCTGTAGTTACTCGCAGACTCGACATCGCTGCGGCATGTATCACAGCTGACTGGCAATTCCTCATACCACTGGGCCCGCCCAGCCACCTGGTGGGAACACCTCAGACACTCCCTGCTCACGCCTAACGCACCACAACCACCGCTGCGCCGCGCCATCCACTCAGAAGCGCCACCGCTTCAGACGATAATTATCGCCCCTCGACCGCATTCACTTCCTAGAGCACCGCCAGAGACCCGCGTCGATCGCAAGACCTCGGCTATGCTTTGCTGGTCGACTTGTTGCCACCGTGCACCGCCCATCCCGCTCGGTCTCACCGTCAGGCCTATAAAAAGAGGCCTCCCCATCCTCTTCTCTCCACACCACTCCACTCCCCTCACCTCACTGAACCTCACCCACCTCTAGCCGGAGCAAGGGGAGCACCAGCTCGCCGGAATTGGAGCCGGAGCCACCGCCTCTGGAGGAGAAGGGCGCCGCTGATTGCGACCACCCCAAGCTCCGCCGCAACCGCCTCGCCATTGCCGCTCTTCCAGTTTGTTTGCCGCCTAATTTTGCCTGGTCCTCCCAGCAGACCCCCACCGAGCCGCTTAGGTTCGAGTCACGGCGACTGTTTGCCGTCGACGACCCTCACCAGAGATTCCCTTCTAATCCTAGCCTACTGTCACACGTGGATCGCTTCACGTGTTATGACCAATGACAAGCGGAACCCCTTCCAGCTGAGCCCCACGCCTTGAGCGCCACCGGCCGCCCAAGTTCTTTCCTCGCTAGCCCCACCATTCAAATCTGGATGTTTCTTTTTAAGTTGAATCTAGTTTCTGTCCACTAGTTTAAAATTCAATTCCGAGAGATTTATAAATCCAAATTGCATGAAAATAATTTTGTCTGAAAGGTATTGAAGAAATCTATCCAAGCCCGTTGGATTTAATTCAATTAGAGTTATAGATATCTCCTAATAAAAATACCAAAACAGAAGCATTTGCACCTTGCAACATTTTTATAAATCAACAAGTTAGCTTTTGAGTTGATTCCAACTCTCAAAATCACCTTTCATCATATCTATCTAAATATGGAATAATATTAAGGTTTATATGCAGTGACTTTGGACTAGTACCAAAATAATGCTATATAGGCATTTCTAGTCACTTTAAATCATTAAATAATGAACTTAACCCAAAGTGATTATGATCCAACCTTTAAATCTCATTCCCACATATTAGAGTATGTGGTGATGACATGTGTCAACATGATCCCATATTTTAAGTGGTGAATATTAAATCTTAGTTAATTTTTCAATGAGTAGAAATTACTTTTCTAAAATAAAAAGAAAGAAACTATTGAATTAAATCGGTGATGCTTGTGATGATAATAGATCATCAATTGTGTGTCTTAGAATGCTATCTAGCCTAGTTAAGTATTGTTTGGTGATTTGTGTACTTCAGATGTATTTATAGAAGATAGTACCGTACCAAGCTTACGAGGAGGAGGAGTGCTATCAAGACGTAAGACTAAGAAAACTTCAACCATCGCATCAACCAAGGCAAGCCACCATTAATAAAGGCAAGCTATTAGTGTCAAGTTAACCCTTGCAAGTTTAGTACTTAGCAAGCTAGGATCAAACTACATGGTTTAGCAAGGATGCCTTAAGCATGCTTTGATCACAACCCTTTAACTATTAGTTACCCCCAGTCTTGGTTTACAAGTGTTACCTCTGTTAGTTTACACAAAGTCCCTTACTTGTTTTGAAGGTAGCATAAAAAGTATAAAACTTGACCTATTTAGAAACCTTTAGATGTCATTCTATGGCATGAGATTGAACCCATCACTTCCACCTTAGTGAACACTCTTAACTTAGTAGTTTAGAGTAGATCAAAAACTTGAGTCACTTTAGATGGGAACACTTGGTGAAAATGAATTGTGAAAACCTTGGAATGATGAGTCATTCTATTGAGATGTTTTGACATGTGTTGAGAAACACAACTGGTTTATGATGATGAGAATGATGAGGCATGAGCCTTAACCCTTTTATAAACTGATGGTTGGATTGGATGCGATACCATTCCAAATTTATGCATAACCACACTACCTGAATTGGGTAACGCTTAGCTGGAAATTTATATGCATTAGTATTAATTACCTCGCGGGAGAGGTTTGAGCTGAGGCTACCTCTCATGATGTCCACCTATGCAGTGCCCAAGATGACTGATGGTCATGGTTGGGAGGCCATGCTCATAGGAGAGGTGCTTATACTAGGTGTGTAAAGGGATGGTTATGTTTTATTACCTGCATACTAAGTATGATGATTTAGGGTTATCCGTGATGTATGTATCGAATCTTGTGGTGAAAGTGTACCACCTCCGCAGAGTGTCAAACTATTCAATAGTCGCGTCAGCTTATGGATAGTTGAATGGCCATACTGTTCGCTGTCGATGTTTCGAAATAACTTGAAATGAATGATGAATCTTGACTTGACCACAACAGGGTTGTGTTTATGACAATAGCTTCCCAAATTAAGTGATTCTAGAACTTTACTTTTACCTTTCTTGCTTCAGAACTCACTTAGGTTTCAAACTTAACTTTATAGTTAAACCTAGATTTAGCACTTTAACTTAGAACTATAGTACTGTTAATTAGTAGTTTGCAGTACTTAAAGAGTACTCATGGCTTTTGTCCTGGCTATTCTCATGGCCGCACTATGAAGGAGACTATCAAGAGGATGGTCATCAGACAGCTATGATAACTAGGACTATCTCGCCTTCATCAAGATTGCTCGTGCCTTGAAGATGGACCCCACCGCTACGCTTATCTTTTATTTCCGCCGCTTGTTGTATTAAAGACTGGATCATGAGATCCTTATTTGTGTAAGACCTTATGTATGGTTTGTAATGGATGTTGTACTGTGATATCCAATCCGTTATGTCTCGCAAAAATGGTAATCCTGAGATTGTGAGGTATGGCATAACGGGCATCTAGGATTAAAAATCCGGGTGTTGACAAGTTGGTATCAGAGCCATCCTGACCATAGGAGACCATAGTTAGAATGGACGTCCAAACCAAAAACTTAGCTTCAAAACCAAAGAGAGTATTTATGAAAAACTATTTCCTCTTGATGGGGATATGCCAAAGGGGGTATGCCCAGCAGACGCGAAGTGGGCGAAAGGTTCATGAAAAGGCCCGGAGGATAGCGACCGGATTGCAAAGGAAGGAGAGGCCCATAAATCATGCATCGAAGCCTGAAGCGAAAGGTAAGCTCAATGGATTAGGTCAAAGTCCCGGATCCTTATCCTGCTCAGGATTTTGTAAACCCAATGAGGTGCTTCATATATAAACCTCCTAGTATCCTGAACCTTGCTGCCCATCGTGACACCCCTCAAGTTTACTGCTGTTTAACCGCCGAGCCACCCCTATAACTTCGCTCTCATAATCTAATCTAGCAGAGTAGGTTTACCTCCGGGGGCCGAACTCGGTAAACCCATGTGCATCCGCCCCATGTCGCACCGCAGATGGCCGCCAACTCTTCCTCACAAAACACTCAATCGCTGCCTGGTGGCGATCGCCGTGGCCATTTAATGATGTTACGCGCCCACCAAGTATAGTGGGGCCTCGAGTTCGCGGCGAGACCTATTCGCTGATCGATCGCCGGCCACCACCGCCGCATGATCACCATCGCGGATCTCGCGTATCTTGCCCGCAGCTACATCCCGCGTCAGCGCCCGATCACCACCGCGTGATGCCGATCGGCTCCATCAACCTCTTCGCCGCCTTCACCGGCGGTCGATCCAGCCGACGGTGATCGTCGGCGGTCGCCCACATCACAATCGCCAGAGGAACAGGTCCGCTCCATCAGGGGCCTCGTCACCGAGTACGACTCGGCCGCTAGTGATGTAGCCGAGACTAACGCCGCCACCAATGATGACGCCCTAATCAACGACGTCAACTCTGCGACCCCTGCATATGTCAACGGATCCATCACCGTCACGTCACGGGAGGACTCCATCACGCCGAGTCTCAACCTCGAGGATTTCGTGGACCCTCCATCCTAGGGATTCGACTACTCCGGAATCCCAGGATTTTCGCGATCCAATCACTTCAACGCGATCTACATGGCGTAGCACGGCGCCCGCGCACCCGTTTTCACGTCGATCCGACCGCGACGCCACGGTGGAGCAAGCTCGCGGGCTCCGGAGGTAACGCAACGAACTCGCCGAGCGCCGAGAAATACCGCTTGAACGAGACGGCATGGAGCTGTCACTCTATCACCAACGCCACATCGTGACCCGCCTGAACCCGGCGTTCAGCGCGTCCTGAATTTCAACGACGTAGGGCGACCCACACGCGCCGCCGGCGCGAATACTACGAACGCGCGCCGCTAGGAGGGAGCCACCTCACGAGACTACCACCGAGCGCGGCGATCGGGCCCTCCACCACCCATGGGCCGGCGCCTCACCGCATCAACCACGGATCATCATCTCACCTCAAGCCCGGACGCCAACAGGATACCACTATACTCCACCGATGGACAATGTCGTCATGCCCGATGTCGCGATTACAACCTCGATGTCCAAGGCGACGGTAAGGCCATGATCCAAGACGCCAAGGCCCTACTCATCGTGGCTGCCGAGCAACAAGCTGGAGTCGACCAAGGCGATGTATTCCGCCGTCGCCAGCGTATGCATCAAGCTGCCACCCCACCGCTGCTAACGCATTGGTTTGCCCACCACCCCAGCCCCTAGTGAACCAAACTAAGGGCCACCAACCCCGCGTTGTCAACTAACGAGCCGCGACGGCGTATCACACGGTCGCTGCCAACAGCCCTCGATGCCCAACGCACATCATCAATAATCAGGTATGGCCGTGCCAGCCCTACGACCTACGGCAGACAACCTCACCAACCGCAGCGACCCGGAGGCAAGAGGCTCGTCAGCCGAGTCGGCCAGCAATGCTTTGGGACTAATGATTCATGGGAAAAATACCCGCCAATTTCAAGGCCCCAAGGAAATCGAGAAGTACGAATTCGACATATGACCCCGCCGCTTTAGACACATACCTCATGACAATGGGGATCGGCCACACCGACCTGCCGCCGCCACTACCTCGATGATGGAGGGTGCATAACGGCAAAGGATCAACATGCTACCCGCCGACAAGATCGATTCCGGGAAGAAATGCGGACGCCTTAGGGCACTTCGAGGGCTCCTACACCCGCCACCACTATAGAGGACCGGAGCGATGCATCCAGGACAATGCGAAGTCTACCAAGTGGATCCAAAGGTGGCAAGAACTATGGATAAACACCTCGATCCACCCGTAAATGGCGATACATCGCTCAAGAATGCGTGCCGGTATGAACCCCTCGTCGCCAAGATCACGAGGGTCTACCGGACGCTCGACAACATCCCCGACCTCCTTGAGATCGCCAAGCGCTATGCGGAGGAGGACCCCAACCAATATTCCGACGACGAGTCAGGAGGAAGACGCCGCACTAGCATCCATGATAGAGGCGCCACGCCGACATGCGCCAGAATAACACCCGCATCACCGCAAGCGCCAGGACGGGCGGTGACTTCGATTACCGCCAACGCCGCCACGCCAGCGCGACTCAAGAACTACCGCCGACGGAGGAACTACCACGACATGGAACTATCACCAATAACACGACGAGGCCAAATTAATTTCACGCCTTTGCTCAACCAACCTGCATCTATCATAGCAGGGAGGGAAAACCGGCCACCCACACCACCGCCGATTTCCACTCCCTTAAAGATATTGAGAAGGCGAGACGCGCAAGGGAGGACCCCAACAACAACCCACCTCGACAACGGCAATGTGCGGCAATGCAGATCGCCGGGTCGCTACATACCTTCACCGGCTCTACACCAAGCGTGAGAAGAAGGTATTTCAGCCACAGCGTCGCCACAATGCGGTGACGCAAGTCGACATCCCCGCTTCCTAAACTGGTCCGAGCAAAGCATCACCGGAGTCGCCAGACCACGCCAAGAATCGAGTACCAAGGCGTAGTCGCCCGGTGGTCGATAGGTATTACATATTCAGATAGGTATGGTGAAATGTGATTTTTGAGAGTTGGAATCAACTCAAAATCTATCTTGGTTGATTTTATAAAAAATGTTGCAAGGTGCAAATGCTTCTGTTTTGTTATTTTTATTAGGAGAGATCTATAACTCTAATTGAATTAACTCCAATGGGCTTGGGTAGATCATTTCAATACCTTTCGTGCAAAATTGGTTTCATGCAATTTGGATTTGTCAAACTCCGAATTGATTTTCAAACTAGGGGATGTAACTAAGATTTAAATTAAAAAGAAAATCCAATTTTGAACTACCGGGCTAGCACGGAAAGAACATGGGTCGCCCATGGCGCCCACGGCACGGCTCACTTTGATAGGTCCCGCTTGTCGGGCTCTTAACACTAAAACTACAGCGATGTGGGCCGTTAGATTAGAACTAGGATCTACTGGGATCGTCATCAACGACGAAATGTCGTCAAGTAGCTCGAACCCTAGCGGCTCTGTGGGGGGTGCGAGGCGTATCAGGCTCTAGTGATAACAATGTAGGTGGGCAAACAAACTGGTGGTCGACGTAGCTCAGGACGGTCGAGGCAGCTCGGGTGGTCGAATCGACGGGCTTTCCTCCTCAGCTGGCTCCGTGCAATTCCTGAACTACGGCTTGATTGGCTCCGCGAGAGGGAAAGGATCATGAGATGTGAGAAGTGTGGGAGTGTGAGGATTTCGTGTTGGGAGGCCGGCTTATATAGGCTCGACGGTGAGACCGAAAGGCAAAGTGCGACTAGGGAGTGCAGGAGGCCAGCGGTGAGGTAGGGGATGGCGGTTCTCTCGGGCGTGCTTTGAGGCTTAAAGGCGCAAGGCAAGGCCCAGGCTGGTCGGGAGCGCCACGCGGCCTGGGCGGCAGAGGGTGCGGGTTCGACGGGCGAAAGCGGTCGGGCTGGGCCAACGGGGTGTCTGGGTGTTCCTCGGTCATGGCGGCTGGCATGCTGCTACGGTCGGGGCTTGTGCACGCGGGCGTGGGCGCAAGGATGGCATGGTCGATCAGCTTCAGCGACGGGCGGTTCCGGGCTCGGTCTCTATCTGGCTGGGGCTGGTTGGATGGTGCCGTGGACCACGGGCTAGTGTATAGACATGATGAGAGAGGGAAGCGGTCTCATCATGAGGGCCAAGTTGGCCCAAGCAAGG
Organism: Avena insularis; assembly: GCA_023614405.1. Classification (NCBI taxonomy): domain Eukaryota; kingdom Viridiplantae; phylum Streptophyta; class Magnoliopsida; order Poales; family Poaceae; genus Avena; species Avena insularis. The sequence continues at coordinate 538,884,659 of CM042686.1, forward strand.
TGCTCTCGGCATGGCCTTGTAGTGCAACTAGGAGGTAGGGGATGGGTTGGTGTTGGTCTGGTTAGACTTGGGGGAGACAAGGGTGATCAAAGCACCTTAATTGGCTAGACAAGATCGACTCCAAAACAGTAATAGTTAGGCTACTTGATCTTGCCAACAAGGTGTTTGACAAAATGGCCGAAAGAGAAAAACTTTTGAATTTTGAAAAGATTTTTGGTGGGTTTGCTAGGAATGAGCTTGAGACTATATGGGTGCTTGGGTTTTGAAAATTCAGCTTGTTTGAGTGGTTTTTGAAATAGTGGGATCTTCCCATATGAAATAGATTCAAATTGAAACTGTCATTTAAAATTAGCATTTGAAAGATTTTTGCAGATCACCAAGTGGGCCTGGTACTCATTATGTGTATCAAGGGGTGTAAAGATCCACCCATGTTTCTGTTAAGTTTTGAGTACTAGGAATAGCCAAAGTAGGCATGATAGTTAATTTGGCCAAAATGACCATTCACTTCAAATATTCATTTTGAGTTACTTTTATTTGGGAAAACTTTGGGAATGACTTAGATGATGTTTATTTCACCTAATAAACATTTTACAAGCAAAGAATCACAAAACCATGGCAATTCTAATCAATTCCTAATTTAAATGCTCATACACATGAATGCTTTCATTTTTTTATTTGGAAAAGTTTTTGTTAACCCTAATTTTGATGATTTGGACCTTGATAAGCTTGGATTAAAGTTTTGGGATGTTACAAACCTTTCCCCCTTAAAAAAATCTCGTCCTGAGATTTACAAAGAAAACTAGGAACTAAAAAGATCTGGGAACTCTGTCCTAATGTAATCTTCAAGGCCCCAAGTGGCTTCTCCTCAGATGGTTGCTCCAATCGAATCTTGAGAAACTTGATGCCCCGTCCTGGTGGTTCTGTAGGCTTCTTCTAAGATACGGATGGGCACTTCCATAGGTCAGGCATTGTTGATTTCACAAATTTATGATCGATGTTCTTGAAAACTTCAGTCTTCTTGGGCAATTCCAAGCATTTGCGAAGTAACGAGATATGGAACACGTTGTGGATGCCTGACATCTCTTCAGGCAGTTCTAGTTGATACGATACTTCTCCTTGATGGTTCAGAATCTTGAAAGGTCCGATATATCTAGGGGCTAACTTTCCCTTCAGACTAAAGCGTTGAGTTCCCTTCAATGGTGAAACCTTGAGATATACAAAATCTCTGACATTGAAAGTCAGGTCTCTCCTTCTCTTGTCAAGATAACTCTTCCGTTCGATTGAGCGGTCTTAAGGTGCTCACGGACTTTGTGAACCTTCTCTTCCTTGAGAATGTCGGGTCCAAAGATCTGACTCTCTTCTACTTTAAGCATCAATTCAAAGGGGTAATGTACACTTTCTTCCATATAGGAATTCAAATGGTGCCATCTCGCAAACTAGCTTGATAACTGTTATATGAGAATTTCGCGAAAGGCGTGCCTTCCCATTTTGATCTGTATTCCAACACACAAGCTCTAAGCATATCCTCTAGGATCTGGTCTTTCAACTTCACCGCCCATCTGCTTATGTGATAAGCGGTACTGAAGTTCAACTTGGTTCCCAATCCTTCCTAAACTTTCTGCCAAAATTTTGAAGTAAACTAGGTTCCTCGATCTGATACGATGGTCTTGGGGGTCCATGTACTAACAATCCTAGCAATGTACAGCCTACTAACTTTGCACTCGGTAGGTTGTCTGACGGTATAAAGTGCGCTTACCTGGATACTATCAACGATGACCCAGATTGAGTCATTTCCTACTAGAAGTAGGTAAACCGTGATAAAGTCCATTCCTGAATCCCATTTCCATTCCGGAATCAGAATGGTTGCAATAATCCCAGGTCTCAAATGCTCGCTGACTCTTTGATGATGTCACATTTGGCGATGTAGCTTCATTTCTCTCTTCATCTTGTGCCACCAAAATTGCTCTTTCAAATCTTGATACATCTTTGTTCCTCCGGGGTGGATAGAATAAAGAGTATCATGAGCTTCCTTCATGATAACTTGCTTCAGATTCGAATCGCCGGCACACAGATACGCCCTTTGTACCACAAGATTCTTCTTCGCCTTCAAAGGAATCTAGGTACCTTTCCTCTACCAATACGATGTTTGATTCCGTCGATACTTTTGTTTCCCTTCTGGGCTTCCTTGATTTGGCTAATCAAAGTGGGTTGAAGTTCAATGCTAGCTAAGAATCCTTTGCTAACTAATTCAGTCCGAATCGCCCAACTCCTCATAAAAACTTGGGTGCTTATCCTTGATCATGGTGTTTAGCCTACACGGCAATCTACTAAGAGCATCCGCTACCATGTTGGCTTTGCCGGGGTGATAGTGAATGTCAAGGTCATAATCCTTGATTAACTCTATCCATCTCCTTTGCCTCATATTCAGCTCCTTCTGAGTGAAAATATACTTTAAACTCTTGTGATCTGAGTAAATCTCATAGTCATTTCCCATCAAATAATGACGCCATGTCTTTAATGCCAGCACTACGGCTGCTAACTCAAGATCATGGGTCAGATAGTTCTGTTCATGCTGCTTCAGTTGTCGAGACAGATACGCGTGACTTTGCATTCTTGCATCAATACACATCCGAGACCAATCTTGGATGGATCACAATATACATCAAATGGCTTCTTGATGTCTGGCATGATCAAAATTGGGGCTGATATCAATCTCTTCTTCGCCTTGAAACTGCTTCACATTTGTCCGCCCATTCAAACTTCTTGTCCTTCTTCAATAATTGGGTCATGGGTCGGGCGATACTCGAGAATCCTTCTACGAACTTGCGGTAGTATCCCGCTAATCCGAGAAATGCACGGACTTGGGTTTGAGTGGTTGGGGCTTCCCATCCTTCGACATCTTTGATCTTGGCGGGATCAACAGAGACTCCTCCGGCAGACACAATATGTCCTAGGAATCCTACTTCTTTCAGCCAAAACTCACACTTGCTTAACTTGGCATATAACCGATGCTCTCGTGGTTTCTAGGATGATTCTCGATGTTGCTCATGCTCTTCTTCCGACTTGGAGTAGATAAGGATATCATCGATAAACACAACTACAAACTTATCTAAGAAATTCATAAAGATCTTATTCATCAAATTCATGAAATAAGGGCATTGGTTAATCCAAAAGACATAACCAGATACTCGTGATAAACCATAGCGAGTAGTAAAGGCGGTCTTCGAATATCCGTTGTATGAATCTTAAGTTGGTGATAACCAGTCCTAAGATCAATCTTTGAGAATACCGGTTCCGCCAACCGATCAACAGATCCTCTATCTTTGGCAAGGCTACTTGTTCTTGATGGTGATGTCATTCAACTTTCAGTAACTGCATACGCATTTATTTCCTCCATCTTTCTTGTCAACGAATAAACACCGGTGATCTCCATGGCGCGCGCTTGGTTGAATCAAGCCCGCTAACATGGCATCTAACCGCTTCTTCAGCCCACTAACTCGAGGGTTCATGCTATAGGGTCTCGGGCTATGGGTCCTGCCCGGGATTAGTTCGATAATGAACTCAATATCCCTATCCGGGCATACCGCAATTCATCCGGGAATACATCGGGTATTCATGTAATACTCGACTTGGTCTATGGTGGGTAGGGCTACACTCTTGTTGCACTTGAATCGACGGGGTAAGGTTTCGTAGATATGCTCTACTCTTACCCGTAACCATCGGTCATGGTGATGGCTTTCTTAGCACGGTCTATCAGTCCATTATGCCTTGACATCCAGTCCATACCTACTGCTACTTCCAATCCTTTGGTTCCAAGTACAATTAGGTTGGCATAAATATCTATTCCATGTATTCTGATAGGCACAACCTTGCAAATTTTTCTAGGTTTGGTTGTTGAACCGGGGATTTGAACTATCATGACATGATTCAGGTTGGTTGGGTGAATCTTACTAGTGCATGCAAATTCTTCGGTGACAAATGAATGCGATGCTCCTGAATCAAACAATACTCTTGCTAAAACTGAGTTGACAGAAACATACCCAAAGACTACATCTAGCGCTCTCGGCTTCTTCTTCGCTCATGTGGAAGAGACGGCCATGGTTAAAGGGTTCCTGGGCAAATCTTCTTCCGGTTGAACATGACGCCGTTGAGCTGGGCATTCAAAGGGCATTGGCTGCGCCTTCTGGACACTCATTGAGTAGTGACCCTTCACTCCACACTCGAAACAAGTGATCTGGGACTTGTCCTTGACTGCAACAGGTACAGCATTGCTGCCAGTTCTAGGTGCAGTGTTGTTGTTGTTGTTATTGCTCTTGGGAGGGGCACGAGTGAAATTGTTGGTGTTGCCGGAGTTGGGATGGTTTCCTCCGGACTTCACATTGCCTCCACTACGGTTGGGGTAGCTTGGGCGAGACATTGGGGGTCGGTTGTTCCTTGGTGCATATCCCGTGAGGGTTGGGACGGTACTTTCCGGTGACTATGGATCCTGATTGCTGCATCACACGATGTTTGTGATTGTCGTTGCTCGGTTAATCTTCCTTCCATCTCAATGGCGAGTCGATTAGCTCTTCGAGATCCCGAAACGGATGTCGACAAGGACACTCATCTCATGATGCATCTGCTCAAGGATCTCGCTTCTTCTTGGCCTCCATGTTCATTTCATCAGTGCATATCCGCAAGTGATGTGAATTGTCACCAGATTCCACCACGCCATTCTTCCTTGCTTCAATTCGGAATTCATTTCTCATCCTGTTGATTAGACCCTGCAGCACGTGGGTGCGGCTGAACTTGACTTGGAATGCTTCCCATGTTATCACTTGACCATGGTTCATATTGCGGATTCTATTCCACCAAGCTCTTGCATCTCCCGCCAGATAGTGGGTGGCGAAGAGAACTTTCTCATTTTCATCAACTCCTGCAACTTCTAAGTTGTTTTCCATGGTCTCAGAATCAACACAAGATATAATGGGTTTTCGATTGGTTGAAGATTGGGACTGTATTCTGAAAAATTAGTTTGGATCCATGGTGATCCTGATTTATGCCCTTGGTTGTTGAGAGCCATTTGGGTGATCTGCAATGTTGCTAAGTTGGCTTGGCGCCCTCGCTTGCTCCATGGTCTCGATGAGATTCTCAAGATCCGCAAAGATGGGGTCTTGCGATTTAGCTGCTCCGTCCTTGGTTTCCACGAGTCATCTGAAGATTGAGATAGATATAGGGGTAAGAGGGAAATTCTAAGGTTCATGGTTTTGGGTTTTCAAAGCTAAAACTTTGAGTTAGACTCAAGTTTTTCAACTAACTTCATTTTCATTCATGCAAGCAAGCACCCGATACAACACACACCACCACAAATCAAGGGAAAACAGATGGTTTGAAGAACCATTCTGCAAGCTACGATACAATGAGATGATACATCTCATGCTACGACAGTGCTCTAGTGCATCTACTCATCGTCGATGAAGTCGGAGTCCTCATCATCAGTGTAGAAGTCCACGACATCCTCCTCCAGAAAGTCATCATCGTTGTTGAGGTAAGAATCCATGTCTCCATGGATGTCTTCACCCTCATCTTCTTCTTCCTTGGCGGCAAGCTGAGCTTCCTGCTCCTTGACGGTCTTCTCGAGGTCGGCCACCTTCTTGCAAAGACGGGCGATGGTGCAATCCTTCTTGGCATGCTGGAAGAAAAGAGACTGGCGATCTTGGACGAGTAGTGCGAAAGTCTGGGCCTTCTGGTCAGCAATGGCGCGGTTCTGGTTGGCTAACTCTCTGGCATTGTCCAGTTCCTACTGTCTGTCATGCAACAAGAAGTCCAGATTCTCCACTTGACGCCTCAACTCTGGGTGACTTGGCATCTCCATCGGCATTCCCATGAAGTCACGTCTTGCATAGTGGGCAAAACGGGTTCCTTGGATTTTGTTGACACTGAGGGCACATCGACGCAGAGCTTCATGCATTGCCCTCGCTAATCCATCTAGCTAGTTGTTCTCTCTCAAGAACTGAATTCTCCCAGGTTGGTGCTTCGATGCTTCTCTAATATCCATGTGACTAGCCACCGTAGGTCTCCTCCTAGGGTCCTAGAAGTTGAGCTCCAAGAAACTCCAGATGGGCGCCCCAAGAACTCGACAAGTGAATCCAGATCCTCTCAAGATCATGACCTCCGTTTCCCAACTGGTAAAACTTGCTGAACTGAGTCTCCATCTACAAGAATTAAGGATGAGGAAATTAGTGAAGTGATCAAGTGTGTCAAATTTTAAGTAGTAATGTAAGAATTTTTGAGGACATGAATTTTTGAGAAAGAATGAATCCACAAGGATAAGAGAGGAGATAGTTTTTCATAAATACCAGCTTGGTTTTGAAACTAAGTTTTGTTTGAACATCCATTCTAACTAGGGTCTCCTATGGTCGATGGCTCGATACTAACTTGTCAACACCGGATTTTAATCCTAGATGCCCGTTATGCCATACCTTGCAATCCCATGATTACCATTTTTGTAGACATAACGGATTGATATCACAAGACATCATCCATTACAAACCATACATAAGGTCTTACACAATAAGGATCTCATGATCCATTTTAAATACAACAAGCAGCGGAAATAAAAGATAAGCGTGCGGTGGGTCCATCTTCGTGGGCACAGCAATGTTGACGAAGGCAATAGTCCTAGTTATCATAGCCTCCTGGCCATCATCTTGATAGTCTCTTCATAGTCCGCCACGAGAATAGCCAGGACAAAAGCCATGAGTACTCTTATATATTCGCAAACTACCACTAACAAGTAGTATAGTGCTGTTAAAGTGCTAAATCTAAGTTTAACTATAAAGTTAAGTTTGAAACCTAATTTTAGTTCTGTAGCAAAGAAAGATATGTTATAGCTCTAGAATCTCTTAATTTGGGAATCTAGTATCATTAACACAACCCTGTTGTGGTCAAGTCAAGATTCTTCATTCATTTCAAGTTATTTGGAAAAATCGACAATCTAAACAAGATGGCCATTCCAATCGTCCATAATCATGGACGCTGCTATTCAATAGTTTGACACTTTGCAGAGGTGGTACACTTTCACCACAAGATTCGATACATCCGTCTGTGATAACCTCAATCATCATACTTGGTATGCGATAATCAAACATAACATTCCCTTTACACACCCTAGTATAAGCACCACTCCTATGAGCATGGCCTCCCAACCATGACCATCACCATCTTGGGCAATCGTGATAGGTGGACAACATTGAGAGGTAGCCTCACCAAAACTCTCCATGAGGGAACTAATACTAATGCATATAAATTTCTAGCTAAGCCTTATCCAATTCAGGTAGTGTGGTTGTATGGTAAATTTGGAATGGTATCGCATCCGAATCCAACCATCGGTTTTATAAAAGGGTTAAGGCTCATGCCTCAACATTTTCATCATCATAAACCATTTGTGTTTCTCAACACATGTCAAAACATGTCAATAGAATGACTCATCATTCCAAGGTTTTCACAATTCATTTTCACCAAGTGTTCCCATCTAAAGTGACTCAAGTTTTTGATCTAATCTAAACTACTAAGTTAAGAGTGTTCACTAAGGTGGAAAAGTCTTTATGCTACCTTCAAAACAAGTAAAGAACTTTGTGTAAACTAAGGGAGGTAAAACTTGTAAAGAAGACTTGGGGTAAGTAATAGTCAAAGTGGTATGACTCAAGCATGCCTATAGCATCTTGAATCAAGTTAACTAGCTTAATTCCAGTTTACTACAATAGCTTGCCTTGGTTGGTGCAGTGGTTGAAGTTTTCTTCTTCTTCTTGGTAGAACTCCTCCTCCTCGTAGACTTGGCTTTGCATTATCGCCTATACATACATATTGAGTACACAATCACAAAACAATACTTAACTAGGCTACATAGCATTCTAAGACACACATTTGATGATCTATCATCATCACAAGCATCACAATTTTTATTCCATAGTTTCCTCCTTTTTATTTTAGAAAAGTAATTTATACTCATTGAAAAATTAACTAAGATTTAATATTCACCACTTAAAATATGGGATCATGTCGACACATGTCATCACCACATATTCTAACATGTGGGAATGAGATTTAAGGGTTGGATCATAAGTACTTTGGTGTAAGTTCAATATTTAATGATTTAAAGTGACTAGAAATGCCTATATAGCATTATTTTGGTACTAGTCCAAAGTCACTGCATGTAAACCTTAATATTATTACATATTCAGATAGGTATGGTGAAATGTGATTTTTGAGAGTTGGAATCAACTCAAAATCTATCTTGGTTGATTTTATAAAAATGTTGCAAGGTGCAAATGCTTCTGTTTTGTTATTTTTATTAGGACAGATCTATAACCCTAATTGAATTAACTCCAACGGGCTTGGATAGATCATTTCAATACCTTTCAGGCAAAATTGCTTTCATGCAATTTGGATTTGTCAAACTCTCTGAATTGATTTTCAAACTAGGGGACAGAACTAAGATTTAAATTAAAAAGAAAAATCCAATTTTGAACTAACTGCTACGCGAAGGGAAGAACATGGGCTGAAGGCCCATGCCGCTGGGCTCAGCTGAAAGGGGGTCCCGCTTGTCGTTGGCTCTTAACACGCCAAACGGCAGACGCTGCCAGGGCCATTAGATTGAACTGGATTCACGGTTAGGATCGCTGCCGACGATTTAACAGGTCGCCGACGAGCTCGAACCCTAGCGGCTCGGTGGGGGTGCGTAGGGGGCGTACCAGGGCTCCAGCGATGACGGCGAGGCGGACAAACGAACTGGTGGTCGACGGCGAGCTCAGGGACGGTCGAGGCAGCTCCTCGGGTGGTCGCAATCGACGGGGCTTCTCCTCCTCTACAGCGGGCTCCTCCGTTGCAATTCTAGCAAACTATGGCTAGATTGGCTCACGAGAGAGGGAAGGATTAGTGAGATGAGAAGTGGGAGTGTGAGGATTTCGTGATGGGAGGTCGGCTTATAGGCTCGACGGTGAGACCGAGCGGTGGGCAAAGCGACTCATGCAGGGCAAGACATGGGGCTAGCAGTGTGGCTCGAGGTAGGGATGGTGGCTGCCTCCGCGGTGCTCGAGGCTGGTGCAGGCAAGGCGAGCTCAGTGCTGGTCGGGAGCGCCACGCCTGGGCGGCAGGGTGCGGGTTCGACGGCGAAGCGGTGGCTGTGGGCGCTGCGCCAATGGGGTGTCTGGTGTTCTCGGGTCATGGCTGGTGGGGCGGAGCTGTGGTCGAGGGGGGTCTGTCCATGCGGGTGGGGCGCGACGCACTGGGCGTGTTCGGCATGGTCGACCAGCTTCCGCGCACGGCGGTTCCGGCGGTTCTGGTCTCTGTCTCTGGGCTGGTTGGATGGTGGCGGTGGACCACGGGCTAGCATGTAGACATGGCGAGAGAGGGGGAAGCGCTGTCAAGGGCCAAGTTGGCGGCAAGGTGCTCTCGGCATGGCCTTGCAGTGCAGCTAGGAGGTAGGGGATGGGTTGGTGCTGGTCTGGTTAGACTTGGGGGGAGACAAGGGTGATCAAAGCACCTTAATTGGCAAGACAAGATCAACTCCAAAACAGTAATAGTTAGGTCACTTTGATCTTGCCAACAAGGTGCCACAAAATGCCCGACATCAAGCATTTTTCAAGGCTGCATTGAGCCATCAAGCATTTTTCTGGCGCCGTTGCCGGGGAGTCAAGGACATCTTTACAAGGGGAGTCCCTCATAACCAATCTCTTTACTTTGTTTTGCTTAGTTTCTTTTTGCTTTGTTTGCTTGTTTTGTTATCAAAAACACAAAAAAAATAGTTTTACTAGTTTGCTTTCTTATTTCAAAAACACAAAAAAATTAGTTCCTATCTTGAGTTGCCACTATGTCTAGCCTTGCTCCAATCACTATGTCACCCGAGGAAATGATTTTCACTTTTAAACAAGGAATTAAGGAAATTTTTAAATAAGCTTGGTCTAGAATCTCCGATCTACATGAAAAAACTGAGCCTAAAATGACTCAAAGCTTATTCCTTAGCAGTTTTTACCTTGGGATTGCTCTTTGCTATATATATGCTTTAGATGCTGCTGTGGGAGGAGATTTCCTCCAATTTAATGAGGACGATGCTATTAATGCTATAAAGAAATTGATCCTCACTTACAACATGCCTAGCCAAACTGATATTTCTTTCGCAAAAATATTTGCTAGGTTGCACTCTTGAGGCTAGCACTACTAGCTTAGAAAATTGCTATAACACGCTTAGGGAGTATCACAATTATGTTCCAATAAACTCTGAACCATCAAAGTGGTTCCCTACAGTAAAGATTGAGATGAACACCGAAACTTTTCAAGCTCGCTGTGATATCATGTCTGAATTTTGTCTTATGCCCAAAGATATTTATAAATCTCTGAATACTTGGGGGCTCACTGAAGGAGTGTCTACAAAGATCCTTGGGAAAACGATTTCTATTGATTATCTTGTTATTGAATGTGCAGGAAAAGGACAAATTACACTTGGAAGGTCCCTATTAGAACTCCTTGGAGCAATAATAGATGTGGGAAGGGGACCATGCAACTTTATTCTCCACCAAACAATCATATTTTCCCCAAGGTTAAGAATAAAAGTAAGAGAAGTAAGGGCAAGAAATTTGGTCTTAATGCTTCTTCACTTGAGAACACTTGATTTTTTCTTGCTTCTTATGCCTAACTTAAAGGCGTTAAAGAAAAGTACTTATTGGGAGATAACCCAAAAGTTTTAGATGAGTCTTGGAAGTTATTACCTCTCTAATAACCTCTCCATATCCTTTTTATTTGCTTTTTGTGCCAAGATTAACCTCTAATGAGAGAGAAGTAATGATTGGGAAAGTTGCTGTCCCGAAACAGATTTTTGTGCTTCACCGTAAAAATTCGTTAGAGAGCTATGTATGTCGGATTAAGCTGTACTTTTTTGTGCTTATGACCCAGGTTGTTATCTAACTTTCGTTAGTTCAACACGTTTTGATTTGAGCAACAGAAGGTCTTCGAAAAAATTCGTCTTTACCTGCTGGTCTGTTTTGACAGATTTCTGCCATTTTCTGCATTTGCTTCTTGTTGGTTCCTTTTTGAGTTCTTTTGGGGAATTGAGCTTTTTGAGGGAAGTGCTACAGTATCTAGTGTTCTAATGGAAGTTTATTTGGTGTTATAACTGAACCTTAAGACTTATTTATCTTGAGTGCACTAATGTTGCTAATAAAGATTGTGTGAAGTTTTGTATGAAGGAAAAATTTCAGGTGTATGAAATGAATGAGTAATGAGATGAAGGATGGACTAAAGCTCAAGCTTGGGGATGCCACGCATGTCACCCCAAGAAATATCCAAGAAGTACTGTTGTTAAAGCTTGGGGATGGCAAGGCATCCTTCTTCATCAATAAAAATCCCAGGTTTCTTCCAAACGCTTCATTTTTATTGTTTCATGCACAGTTGTGTTGTTCTTGGAGCGTCTTTTTTTTTGTTTTCTTTTTGGTTTTTTGTTTGCTTTTGTTTGCTTAGTTTGCTGAATAAATTGGTTGCACCCCCTCTTTCATACATTGGTTTGCAAATAGTTTGGTTTGGTTTGGAAAAAAGTAGGAAAGTTCATGCTTATGTGGTAAAAAGAGCTCGTTTTTTACTGTGGCCTATGCTTTATCATGGCATGCTTGATATTCTTTTAGCTTTATGCTTAGTATTCTTTGTTGTAGCATGAATTGTTATAAACAATTGAGATTGCTTAATGTGCCTTGGATGTCACGCGTTGTTTTATCATATTAAAGCATAGTATAGTGGTATTCTCCTTTGATGCTTTATTTGGGTTGACTTACGATGCTCACACCATGTTATGACTATCTCAAGTCACCATAGCCTTTATGATCATTTATTCTTCAACTTGTAGTATCACTTTATGCTTTGATCAATGATGTTTTGTCGCTCTGCATGATTATGGCCATTATTGCTCTCTTAGTTTGTCGCTCCCTTTTTGCTAGCCTCCACAACAAAGTATGAGTTCCACTCATGCATCCAACTCCCTAAACCAAGTTATTCCAAAGAGTCCACCATACCTACCTACTATCTGATGCTATTCCAAGTATATTCATGTTTTTATTTACCTTCCAAATTAAACTTGTTATGAGAAAACTAGTGATTAAAGCTCTCACGAACTTGATGGCACACTTTACTTTTTGCATCTAATAAACTTGAACCACTGGGTACTTCTTTGTTGCGTATATGCTTGCGCTTTATAAGTTGAAATTAGCAGAACCATGTACCATGGGGAATGCTTTCAACATTGCACTTGTACTTTGTACCCCGTTGATATCATTTTCTTTTGCTTACGGATCCCGGCGGTGTGAAATAAAAGTGGAACTTGTAAGATCATGGAGTTTGTATCTGTGTTAGAGAAACGCCTGGGCCGCTAGCCTAAGCCATGCCTAATCATGGTGGAAACTTGCAGCATCACCAGAATGAGCACTCTATGAAGCATCCTCAATAAAAACCTATGCAAATAGCAAATAAAAAGATCGCTGAGATGCTCATTGTCTGCTTGCCTTGTCATTTTGATTATGGGAAAGCTCCCAGATTATGTGCAAGGGTACCCTGCGGTTCTTAATGATACACATATACTTACAATGACAAGAGATTACTCGTGACTGAAGTTGAGTAGCATGAGGATCGGTCTTCGTAAGTAAGGGGCATGAGATTTCGGTATATAACTTGTCAAGCATATCCTCTTAGTTGTGTCAATTTAACCCTAATCACCTTAAAGATGCTTATGATAGGGGCAATGAGAGCTGAAAGCTTTAAGTACCATAATTTTTGGAAGCTCTTTATGAGACTTGAATCCCTACTTCCTTTTAAAGGTCTTTCTTCCACCATTATATTGAGTATCCACCTTCTACCTTTATGCACCTACTTTGAGAGCATAGTGGCCATTCTTAGTTCTGTGTGCATTGTCCCAAGACTAGTTGATTGATGCATAACTTGATATTACTTGTTTTAAACTATTGTATCTAGTCACTCTTATGAACTTTGAAGGTGTCCTATGCATTTATATTTGCTACTCTATTGAGGGACAATCAATACTATTATGCTATGTTTTCTTTATGTGAAACAAACAAACGCCTTACAAAGCATTGTTATTCATGAATCTTTTGTTTGTGCCTTTTCATGTTGCATCATAGTTTCTTTGCTTATTGCTAGAACTTTGTATTTCATGTTATGATTGAAGTACTATGATCCCAGTTCAATGTTTTACAAATACTTTGATCAAGTCTTTGATGGTGCATGTCACCTGAAAAATTATTCTTTCTTTTTATCACTTACCTACTAGAGGACGAGCAGGAGTTAAGCTTGGGGATGTTGATACATTGCAAATGTATTTATAATATTTGATGTTCCATGCTTGGTTTTATCCACTTTCTTGTGTTTTGTTCCAACTTTGGAGTACTTTTTTTATGATTTCTTGACTAACATATTAACAAGAGCCACAAAGTACTAACCGCCTGCTTTTCTACTGCTTTTTGGTTCCGTGAAAGTCGAAAATGAATATTCTCGAAATTGACGGACAAAAGCCAAAGTGCCTATTTTTCCGGATGTCATCAAGTGCCGTTTATTTAGACGAGAGAGGCTGGGGGCCACCACACCACCTAGCCGCTGCCAGCTGGCCCGCACTGGTGGTGTGGGTGCTCCGACACCCACACGCCTCTCCTTCCACCTATATATTACCTCGTGACGAAAACCCTGGCACCATCAAAAATCCACGAAATAGTTCAGAGTCATCACATCTCCATCCCTAGATCGGGAGGATCTGGTTTTCAAGACACCGGAGAGGGAATTCACCGAGGCCTTCTTCATCACCATGCAAGCCTCCGTGTGTGATGCGTGAGTAGTTCATCCTTGACCACGGATCCATGTAGTAGCTAGATGGCTGGTTCTCCTCCTTGTGCTTTCATGTTTAGATCTTGTGAGCTCCATTCATGATCAAGATCATCTATTTGTAATTCTCGCATGTTGTATTTATGGGATCCATGGATATTGAGATGTTATTTCAGATTGATTATTGATTCTATCATGTCTTTGTTATTTGTGATCTTGCATGCTTTCCGTTGTTAGTAGCTATCTTGGCCAAGTAGATGCTAGCAACTCCAAGAGTCAGTATTTATGCTCGATAGTGGGTTCATGCCTCCGTAACTGGGAAGTGATGTAAATCTCTAAGGTACTAGATGTGCTGTTGCTACTAGGAGAAAACAACAATCCTTTGTTCATAGAACAATCAGATTGTTTACTTTACACGCAGTTCAGAAGCAATAACTGCTGTTTGCAACTTAATACCGGAGGGTTCGGATGATAACCTGAAGGTGGATTATTAGTCATAGATGCAGTTGGATGGCGGTCTATGTATAATGTTGTAATGCCCAATCAAGTCTCAAAGGAGTCAAGATGATTAGTATATGCATGTATTGCTTTCTCGGTGTTTGTCAATTTCGCTGCTATAATTTGTTCACCCAAAGATGTTATCTATCTTAAGGAGAGCCACCTCTAGTGAACTATGGATCCCGGTCCTTTTCTTTACATACAATCTACAATCTTTTACTGCTTTGTGTTTACTTTCTGCAAACTATTACTTCTTTCCATTCGATACGTTTAATCCTTTGTTTTCCGCAAAACACGGTGAGATTGACAACCTCATCGCAAGTTGGGGACAAAGTTCTGTGGTTGTGTTGTGCAGGTCTCCACGTTGCTACTAGCACCGGTAGTGCGCCCTGCCAAAGCTCAGCTAGTAACACCTTTGGGGTGTTTCCTTGATCCTACTAGTTCGATTAAACCTTGGTTTCATAACTGAGGGAAACTTGCTGCTATGCTCATCATACCTTCCTCTTGGGGTTCCCAACGAGCTCTACATCAACACCGCCATCAAGCATTTTTCTGGGCGCCGTGCATTGAGCCATCAGGTATTGGTAAGCACAAGGATCCGATGTTTTCTAAGTTGTTGGCTTCTTCATTGCTTGCTCTCCCTATATGCGACACTTAGCACCCATCAAATTGAGCTTCCATAACGCCATATAGATCGCGGTAAGCAACATATTTTTGCTGACGGTGTCGCACTTGTTCATTGCTTGCTGTGCCACAAGATTGGAATCTCCAAATATTTTGAGGCAAGTTGCACCGCAAGCTTTAGCCATTCGCATGCCATGCAACAAGGCCTCGTATTCAGCTTTGTTATTGGACATGTTTGCAAAGCTCATCCAAGTATATAACGATTTTGTCACCTTGTGGTGATATTAGTATGACTCTGCCCTGCCCTTCCGCTCTTTTGATCCATCAAAGTACATTGTACAGCACTAGAAACGCTTGGTGGACCCGCACATTGCAACTGGTCCATTCTCTAATGAAATCCGGTAGAACTTGCGACTTGATTACTTTGTGCTTCTCATACGTGATATCTCGAGGGGATAATTCGATGCCCCATAGTGAGACACGCCCATTTTCTTCTAGATTATTTAGGATGCTTGACAAAGGTGCTTTATTGCCACTATGATCGGATGTTCCGAAAAATAATGGCGTAGTTTTCGTGTTGTCATAAATACCCCATATGCTAGTTTTTGGTAATGTGGGTACCTTTGTTTGGATGGCGATAAGACCTCGCTTAGGAAGTAGACTGGCCTCTACAAACAATGGGTTTTCCTTCTTGGGTCGCCCATGACTAAGACCGTTGGCCACCTGATTTGTGGAAGAAATATAAAGTAGTAAAGGCTCTTCCTCTTTTGGCGACACGACGACAGGAGATGTTGAAAGTGTCCATTTGAGGTCACCTGATTTCCACATAAGGGTGTAAAATGGCAGCGCTTTTTCTCCTAACCTTACAATGAAACGATTGAGTGCCAAAACTCGCCCTGCCAGCTGTTGTACGCCACATAGATTTGTTGGCTTCTTCATTGTTAGAATTGCTTGTATTTTCTCGGGATTAGCCTCGATTCCTCTGGCTGATACCAAATATCTGAGGAGTTACCCTGCTAGGACTCCAAAGGAGCATTTCTTCGGGTTCATCTTGCTGCTAAACATGTCGAGATTTTTGAATGTTTCTTCGAGGTCCTTGATGAGCGCAGATCCTTGTCTTGTTGTAACTATAACATCATCGATGTATACTTGTATGTTTGTGCCTATTTGGCTTCCTAAACATTTCTGCATCATCCACTGATATGTTGCTCTGGCATTCTTTAAGCCAAAGGGCATTGTTGTGTAACAAAATACACCATAAGGCGTGATAAATGCCGTTTTATCCTAATCTTCTTCCTTCATCCTAATCTGGTGGTATCCTGAGTAAGCATCGAAAAAAGAAAGATGTTTGCATCCCGCGGTTGCATCGATTATTTGGTCAATTCGCGGCAATGGGAAGTGATCTTTAGGACAATGTTTGTTTAGTGCAGTTGACGAGGGTTTAACTCGTCAATGCCCATTGTTATCGACTTGGGTTTTGGAGAAGGAGGGAGCGCTGGAGACATCTATCGGCTAGCAAACAAGCACACAGGGGACAAAGGATTTACCCAGGTTCAGGCCTCGTAGAGGTCCCTACTCCTGCTTGTATGCTCGTGGAATTATCGAAGGAGTCGAAAGTTACAATGGTGCGCAGATGCACTCAAGCGAGTTGTGGAAACTAGGGTTGCATGTGTTCTCTCGTCGCCTCCTAGCCTTTATATAGATAGGCTAGGTCTCTGCAGCGTGTCAAGTTGGTTACACGTTAGGGTTTTCTCCTTCAAACTTTCTATCTTTAGCTTCTTCTTGTCCTTCAAGCAATCGAGAGTCCGTAGGTTACTCGAGTCCCTCCTTCCGGGCCTTGGCGACACTGTGGGCCTGTATGTATTTGGACCGTATGTACCAAGCTCGAGTACCTGTAGGGTATACCCATGTCAGCAGTAAAGTCGATGCACATCCGAAGTTCTGTAGTATTTTTCTTTGGAACACATACTGGGTTTGCGACCCACTC
This sequence comes from Avena insularis, assembly GCA_023614405.1. Taxonomy (NCBI): domain Eukaryota; kingdom Viridiplantae; phylum Streptophyta; class Magnoliopsida; order Poales; family Poaceae; genus Avena; species Avena insularis. Next base: position 538,901,619 of record CM042686.1, read on the forward strand.
CACTTTTGTTAGTTCTTTGATAAAATTGGCATCAGTAAGGCGATGGCGCTCCTTTCCAATGGCTTTATGCTTTGTTCGCATGGTTTTAAGTAGTTGCTTTTATCGGCTTTTGATCCAAATTTAATGCATGCTCAGCGAGTTCTCGGGAATCCCCGGCATGTCGGAAGGTAGCTATGCAAAGATCTCCCGCACACAGAGTGTGATCAAGATTGAAGCCACAATGTTGTTTTCGCCGGGTCGACGGGTGGATCGCAGATTTTTTGTATCCTTTGCCATGTCAAAAGCCTGATCGGGATTGACAGGCGCTACTTCTAGTGGTTCTGTGTTTGCTGAAGTTTTGAGTTGTTCGAATTTCGTTGCCATCCCGAAAGATTCAGAAATTTTGTTGAACTCCCGATCGCAATTGTCGGCACGTGTGAAGCTTCCTTTTACCGTGATGATTCCCTTTGGTGCTGGCATTTTCATGACTAGGTACGCATAATGCAACACTGCCATAAACCGTGCGAAGGCTGGTCGTCCCAGGATCGCATGATATTGTGATGGCCAGTCCATGACTTCAAATTCGAGTTTTTCTCGCTTGAAATTTACTTTGGAACCAAAAACAACATCAAGAAATACTTTTCCTAAAGGAATTTCGGCTTTACCTGGTACTATTCCGTGGAAAGATGTTTCTGTTGGCGCGAGATTGTCTAGGGGGTAGCCCATTGTTCTTAGTGTTTTTGCGTAGATCAGATTTATGTTGCTTCCTGCGTCCATGAACACCTTGCTCATATTGAACCCGCCAATTTGTGCTTCGACTATCAAGGCTGAGTGACCTGGTCGTGGATCCGGCGGGTGATCGGCTCGCTGAATGTGATTTCTTGCTTTGACCAAAGGAAGATATTCAGTGTGGATTATGTTGTTGTTTCCGCCATATTGATTTGTCTTGTGATGAGCTTCCGAAGTTCGCTGGATGGACGCCCTTTCTGAATCATGGACATTGCTCCTTTTGACCTAGGGTACTCATTGTTTTGATCATTTGTGTTTTGTGGTGGTGTTGATGGTGCTGGTGGTGGTGCGCCGATGGCTAGTGTGCCAGGCGTAGATGCGTATCCTTGATTTGCCGCTTCGGTTGCCTTTGCATTACATAGCTTCTGCATCTTTAGGAATGTTCGGCAGTCTTTCATGAGGTGGTTAGATTGCCATCTGTCTGCTGAGTCAACGAAAAGATGCATATTACAGGTCCTTCCAGCATTTGTATCGCGGACATGGGTGGGTCTCGTGTTCGGCCGATACATCATTGTGTTGACTAGCTTCCTCCGACGTCGTCCCTGCTCTGGCGATATCCGCCGTTGTAGTCGTTGCTTCTGTTGTTACCTTCACCCGAGAAACCGGCTGCAACATAACTTGGTCCCATGTTTCCATCGTTGTTCCTTCTTCTTCTATCATTGCCGCGTTTATCCCTGTCTTCTATGGGTGGTCGCGTACGCTTATTATGCAAAGGCCCTCCCCATCAGCCTAGCGATTTGCTATTTCCATTAGCTGTGAGATTGTTTTGGGTTTAACCCATCACATTTCTTCTATGAATTCTTGGTGACAGAGGTCGTCGTTGAAGGCGTTGATGGCCCTTTCATCGGATATGGACTCAAGTGAGTTTTTGATGATATTCCATTGTTGGATGAATGCTCTTATTGATTCCCCAGATTTTTGTTTGCACGCTCACAACTGCTCCAAGCATGCTGGTCATTTAAACGTGATTGAAGTGTTTGATGAACTTATCTTCTAGGTCATTCCAGCCACCGATGGAATCTTCTGCAATCGCCGAGCCATGATCGTGGTGCGGTGAGATGTAGTTCTAGGCTTTGCATTGGTAGTTGTGAGCCGCTTTGTAATTTGATAGTGGCAAATAATCTGCTAACCATGCTTCGGTTCCTAGAGTCTATCGCACTTGTGGCGGTCGGTGGAAGTTTAAAGTCCATGGGTACTAAGGTTTTGCGAATCGCCTCAGAAACAACTAGCCCCGCATAGATCATAATCGTCTTTGTTGTATCCATCATGATATCGTCGGCTACGGTTTTCATCTCTTGATCCATCGCTCCTGTGTTGCGTGTTGTCATTTCTTGTGTTTCTTCGCGGCTCGGGTCCTACGAGATGTGCCTAGTGTGGCGATCGATATCGTCGGGTGTGTCCCACTTGCCGAGTACTCATATGACGGCATGGGGATCTATCGGGTTGTCGCGTGATTCCTTGCTCTACTTCCACGAGAGAGGCTCCCACCATGCTGAGGTTCATCAGAGCGGAGCGGTGGAGGGCTGCACGCGGATCGTCGGGTGCGGGCTGAGTTGTGATCAGATATGTTTGCACGGCCATAATGGCTGCCTGAGCCATTTTTGCCTTGATGTTTCATGCTTGGTCAATTGATATGAATCATAGGTCGAGATCTCGGATGAGTCCACTTCTTTCTACTTCAGGGATATGCTGCAGTCGAGATGTTTCCCTTCTTGGTGGTGCTCCTCCTGTTATGCTCCCTGATTCTCGAGTAGAGCTTAACTGTGCCCGTCGTAAGCTGGATTCGTCGGCTAATCTCTTTCTTTCATCGAGTTGCCTCTGCATCCTAAGTAGGTCTCTCTTCTTATGGTGAAGCAGATACTGGTATGCTAATAGATCCTCATGTGAAGCATCCGCTGTCATCGGAACTGCTCTCGAAATTGCATCCCTTTATTTTTGCCATGCCGATGCTGGTAGCCCAAGTCTTTGCCACTCTCCTCTATGCGGTTCTCCACCTCTTCCTTGGACTATGCGATTATCTGATGTTTCTCCTCCGTTTCCACGGTCTCCTTCATTTTCATGGTTTCCTGCATTGTCATCTGATAAAATATCATCGGGGTTGAGGATAGGATTACCGTTAGAGTCACGTTGTGTTGACGTATCCCCGTTGATCATGCACACTTGGTGGCGTGTTATACATGGGACGATGGTGTCATCTTCTGCTTCAACGGATGTGCTGATAGTATTCCGAGATTGTAGTTCTGGATAGATCTTCACCATCCTTTCTTCGAAGTCGACGTTTTCGCTGCTGTCTTCGGGTTCTGAGTTTGTCGGGTTTGCTTCACATGGTGGAGTTGGCTGAGGACCTGACCTGAGGGAGAGATTACCATGAAGGCCATCAAGGTCCCCCAGATCCATCTCGATTTCCTCGCCTTCTTCGCCTTCTTCGATCTGTGTTGTGACGTCCGTGGAGGATCCGACGGAAGATGCTGGTACCAGAGGTATAGGTTTTGCACCGACAGCTCGATGTGATCGGGGTAAGGGTGCGATTTTATGTCCTCTACTTGAAGTGGAAACTTCCGATGATCGATCGGATCCGCTGCTCAAATCGGTGGGTACCAATATAGGGTGGCAGCGTGGATCTTCTTTCGTCGGGTTGATGCTTGGTGGCGAGCGGTCCGATGAATCCATGGTTCCAGCGTTCAGGTTTCTCACAGACAGCGCTAATTGACGAGGGGTAACCTTGGCAATTTCCATGGTGAAGGACTTAGGGTTTCATGGTAAAGAGAACGTTGGGGATTTCGTCGGATGTCAGGAATACAATGGAGTCAAAGTCGCCTAAATATTGGGAAATCACACTATGACAAGTTGCCTCTAGATTTCTATTCCCTCGCTAGCTTCTCCCGCCCTATATATACGCCGGTCTCAAAGCTGTATGCGATAGGTTTCATACACGCGTAATTTACAATACCAAGACAATGTCGGTTCATAGTCTCTTTCCTAATACAATCAAAGCCTTTGTCGGTTGCTGTTTCCTTGGGCTGTCATCCGAAACCTTCATGGGCCATAAGCCTTTTACCCAATACATGGTAGCGAATCATAAGCATCGGAGTAATCATACCTATGTCAGAGTGGTAGGAAAGAAAGGACCGTCTGAGATACACATTCGAGTCTATGCTGGATCAACCTTGCAAGTTCCATACACAAAGTCCAAATAGTCTGGCGAACCATATGACCCAGCGATGTGAATGGATGAGGAAGTTAGAGCAAGGTAGTTCGGAATGCTCAAGCACCTCAAGACGATGCACCTCGGCATGATGGACCCTTTAATGAAGCACCTCAACAAAGAATTGCTCACTGGGGAATGGACAAAGATCGATATTGCCCCACCTCCACCGAGGTATGAGAATCGAAAGGAGGGATGTTGTGCATTATGAGTAACCAGCAACAACAGGACCAAGGGTATCACGGCAATGAGGGGAGAAATGAGTACAGAGAGCATCATCAAATTTATTGTGTGTTTACCACAGAAGAGACTGACAAAAAGAGTTCGCAGCACCGGCATATGGAGGTAAATGCAAGAATGCCACTGTGGTGAGGTATATGCCTTGGTCGGATCAGGAGATTACTTGGAGCATCAAGGACCACCCAAAGCTTATGCCAAGTCCAAGGACCTACGTGCTAGTACTAGATCCGACATTCATTGGGCCGAATATCAATGTAAGATTCTCCAAGGTGCTGATAGACAATGGTAGTAGCAATAATATCATGTACAAGGATACCATGCACATGTTGGGGATATTGATGTCTATGCACGCTTCTATTCTTATAGATGTTGTTACCTCCAAGTGCAGAGGTTTGTAGAACAGCAACAAGTTTCCCTTAAGTGGATCACCCAAGGTTTATCGAACTCAGCGAGGAAGTGGTCAAAGGTATCCCTCTCAAGCAACCCTGCAATCAAGATACAAGAAGTCTCTTGTGTCCCCAACACACCCAATACACTTGTCAGGTGTATAGGTGCACTCGTTCGGCGAAGAGATCCTGAAATACAAGTAATATGGATGATTATAAGTGGTAATTGCAATATGAAATATGAGTGCCAGCAAGCAAACATGTAACAGAACTGATTGTAAATGGTGTTTCAATGCTTAGAAACAAGGCCTAGGGATCATACTTTCACTAGTAGACACTCTCATATAAATATCTTTTCTTCATGATGCTACCCTGAACTACTCTCCGGTTGGACGATGTAGGGCTATAACATCACACCTTAAAGTTCAGATTCCCCATCTAGATAACCCTCACTGTCACCTTGAGCGCTAGATAGTTCCAACAAATACCACAATCTCATAGAGACATCCAACTCAAATTATATTCATGACAAGTATTTATGTAACCTTAGCCAAATTGCCACACGGTGCACACCACAACTTCACACACGTGGGGATAAGCAGAGATTAATTAAAGCACTTGAGTAGCAGAATAGATCTATATATTACAAAGCTCATGATCTCAATAAGATCATGCATAGAGAGAGAGATGAACACATAGATACTTGTAGAGCCCTTAGCCTCGAGAGAGAACTACTCCCTCCTCATCATGGGAGTCAGCAATAGCGATGGAAGATGGCGGTGGAATCGATGGAGATGGATCCCAAGACTTCCTTATCCTGTAGGTGCCGAACAGACTTCGCCCCCAAATCTCCTCTTCGTGGCGGGCCATGGAACTTTTCGTGGAATTCTGATATTGTACTTAGGGTTTTCGTCCCGAGGTACTTTTATAGGCGAAGAGGCAAGGTCGATGGTCGCCCGAGGGGCCCACACCACTACTGGCGCGACTGGCCGCTCAAGGCCATCAGTGGTGTGGCCACCTCGGCCCCTCTCCATCTCGCCTTTCCGCTCCGTGAGTCTTCCGGTAAAATATTGACTTTGGCTTTTGTCCGTCCAATTCTGAGAATATTTCTTTTCCAGCTTTTCTGAAACCAAAAACAGCAAAAAACAGGCAACTGGCACTATGGCATCTTGTTAATAGGTTAGTTCCAGAAAATGTATAAAAATACCTCAAAGTATAAACAAAACATAAGAAAGTAGATACTAAACAAGCATGGAACATCAAAAATTATAGATATGTTTACGACGTATCAACATCCCCAAGCTTAACTCCTGCTGGTACTCGAGTAGGTAAGTGATAAAAAAGAATAATATTTGAGGTGACATGCACCGTCACAATCTTGATCAAGGTATTTGTAAAAACATTGATAGCTGGGATCATAGTACTCTAACATAGACATGAAAGATATAGTTCTAACAATAAGACATAGCAACTATGTTGTAATATGAAAAGGTACAAACAAAAGATTCATGAATAACAATGCTTTGAAATACAAGCAATATCAAAGTTATGAATCAATCAACAAGTTTTGGGACAATGCACATTAAACTAAGAATGACCACTATGCTCTCTCAATAGGTGCATAAAGATAGAAGATGGAGACTCAACATAAAAGTAAAAGAAAGGCCCTTCATAGAAGGAAGGTGGATTCAAGTCTCATAAAGAGCTTCCAAAAATTATGGTACTTATTAGCTTTCAGCTCTCATTGCCCCTATCATAAGCATATTTAGGTGATTAAGGTTAAAGTAAGCAAATATGAGGATATGCCTGACAAGTTATAAGCTAAAAATCTCATGCCCCTTACTTACGAGTACCGAACCTCATGCTACTCAACTTTAGTCACAGGTAAGTTCTTGTCATTGTAAGTACATGTGTATCATAGAGAACCGCCAATGGGGTACCCCTTGCCCGATGATACAAAAACTTTACCATATAAAAATGACAAGGCAAGCAGATAATGAGCATCTCATCGATCTTTTTGTATGCTATTTTCATAGGGTTTTCCCTTTTTCTCTTTTTTTCTTTTTTTAGGATGCTTCACAGATTGCTCACTATGGTTATGCTACAAGTTTCCACTATGATTAGGCATGGCTTAGACTAGCCGCCCTGTGCTTTCTCTAACACATATACAAACTCCATGAGCCTTACAAGCCCCCTTTCATTTCACAATCTGGATCCATAAGCAAAAGAACATGATATCAACTAAATAAAGTGCAATGTTGAAAGCGTTCTCTATGGTAACATGGTTCTACTAATTCACAACTTACAAAACGCAAGCATATACGCATAGATGTAAGGCACAAAGTGGTTCAAGTTTATTAAGTGCGAGAAAGTAAAGTGTGCCATCAAGTTTGTGAGAGATTTAATCACTAATTTTCGCATAACAAGTTTAATTCGGAAGGTAGATAAAAACATGAATATACTTGGAATAGCAATAATGCTAATAGGTAGGTATGTTGGACTCTTTGGAATAACTTGGTTTTATTTGGAGTTGGATGCATGAGTGGAACTCATACTTGGTACATGCGAGGCTAGCAAAAGACCGGGAGCGACCAACTAAGAGAGCAATAATGGCCATAATCATGCAAAGCGACAAAACATTATTAATTAAAGCATAAAGTGATATTACAAGTCGAAAACTAAATGATCATAGAGGCGATGGTGACTTGGTATAGTCTTAACATGGTGTGAGCATGCCAAGTCAACCCAAATAAAGCATCAAAGGAGAAAGAATACCACAATATTATGCTTTTATATGCTAAAACAACGCATGATTCTTTCAAGGCACATTAAGGAATCTCAATTGTTTGTAACAAGTCATGCTACAACAATAATCACTAAGCATAAAGTCATAGAAATATCAAACATGACATGATAAAGTCTAGGCCACAGTAAAAACAAGCTTCCTTTTGCACCACTATAAGCATGAAACTTCCTACTCTTTTCCAACACCAATCGAAAACTAAAGCTAAACGCAGTGCTAGCAAAGGAGAACACTCGCACAACAATAAGAGTGAAAACTAGAGTGTCCTAGGCAATGAATAACGAGGTGTGTCTCTCTCCAAAAGAAGTGTGTTGGGATCCAAATTATTTAAGCATACCAAACAAAAGAAAACTAAAAACAAATATGCTCCAAGAACAACACATAGTGCATAAGGTAATAAAATAAAGTGTCTTGAAAGAAGACATGAGATTATTATGAAGAAGGATGCCTTGGGCATCCCCAAGCTTTGACGCTTGTACTTCTTGAATATTTCTTGGGGTGACATAGGTGGCATCCCCAAGATTGAGCTTTTGTCCATACTTCATCTCATCACATTATTCTTCCCTACACTTGAAAATTTTCTTCATACAAAACTTCACACAATCTTCATTAGCAACATTAGTATATTCAAGATAATAAGTCTTTGGGTTAAGTTTCAACACAACTAAAACTTCCATTAAAGCACAAGATGCTGTAGCAATTCCTTCTAAAAGCTCAAGTGATCAAAGAAAACTCAAAGAGAAAGAGATTAAGAGGCAAATGCAAATAATGGCAGAAATCTGTCAAAAACAGACCAGCATGTAAAAACCGATTTTTTCGAAGACCTTATGTTGCTCAAATCGAAAATTGATCAACTAACTAAAGTTAAATAATAAGCTGGGGCATAGGCACAAAAAATTACAGCTCAATCCGATGTACAGGGATTTTTCACGATTATTTACAGTGAAGCACAAAAATCTGTTTCGGGACAGCAACTTCCCCATATCTTCCTTTCCTCTCATTAGAGGTTATTCTTGGCACAAAAAACAAACAAAAAGGATAAGGAGAGGTTATTATAGAGGCAATAACTTCCAAGACTCAACAAAACAAAATAAACTGAAAGTAATAATATAATGGGTTGTCTCTCAACAACTCTTTTCTTTATAGCCATTAAGATAGCATGATAATTTTGATGATGCTCACATAAGAAATATGAATTGAAGTAAAAGAGAGCATCAAGAAACAAATATGGAACAAATTTAAGTCTAACCCACTTCCTATGAAAAATAATCTTGTAAAGAAACAAGTCATGAAAGCACAAAGCAACAAGCATAGGAAAGCAAAACAAGTGCAACTTCAAAAAATTTAACATAAAGAGGGTAAACTTAATATTGTTGAGATACATGAAACCATGTTTACCTCTCTCATAATAACTTTTAGTAGCATCATGAATAAAACTAACAATATAACTATCACATAAAACATTCTTATCATGAGCCACATGCATAAAAGAATTAATACTCTCCACATAAACATAGTCATTCTTATTAATTGTAGTGGGAGCAAATTCAACAAAATAGCTATCATTATTATTCTCATAACCATAATCATCAAATATAGGAGGCATATTGGAATCATAATTAATTTTCTCCTCAATAGTAGGTGGACTGAAAATATCATATTCATCATTGTAATCATCATATATTGAGGTATAGTATCATCAAAGTAAATTTTCTCCTCCGTGCTTTGGGGACTAAAAAGATCATTTTCATAAAAACTAGCTTCCCCAAGATTAGACTTTTCCTTAGCATTAGCAATAATGGTGTTCAAAGAATTCATAATAATAACATTGCTATTAGCACGCAAATAAAGTTCCATAGGTTTTTTAATTTTCTCTCCAAACACGTCATGTCCTAACTTAAGATAAGTTCTATAATGCTCTCTAATTTTGTTGTTGTTTTCCATTGCCTAACTAGTGAAAATAAAAAACAAGAAAAAAAGATATAATTGCAGAATCTAAAGGAAATAACTTGTAGCACTCACACACCAAATAACAAGATTAGAAGATATCTTAGTAGCCAGAGGATGTGAGTACCTTTTACCTTACCTCCCCGGCAACAGCGCCAGAAAATAGCTTGATGTCTATGCACGCTTCTATTCTTGTAGATAGTGTTGGGCCTCCAAGTGTAGAGGTTTATTGAACAGCAGCAAGTTTCCATTAAGTGGATCACCCAAGGTTTATCGAACTCAAGAGGAAGTGGTCAAAGGTATCCTCTCACAACCCTGCAATCAAGATACACATAGTCTCTTGTGTCCCTAACACACCCAATACACTTGTCGTGTATAGGTGCACTAGTTCTAAGAGATCCTGAAATACAAGTAATATGGATGATTATAAGTGGTAATGCAACTGAAATAAGAGTGGCAGCAAGAAAACATGTAATGTAACTGATTGTAAACGGTGTTTCAATGCTTAGAAACAAGGCCTAGGGATCATACTTTCACTAGTGGACACTCTCATATAAATATCTTCTCTTCATGATGCTACCCTGAACTACTTCTCCGCTGGACGATGTAGGCTATAACAACACACCTTAAAGTTCCAATTTCATCTAGATAACCCTCACTGTCACCTTGAGCGCTAGATAGTTCCAACAAACACCACAATCTCATAGAGACACCCAACCCAAATTATACTCATGATAAGTATTTATGTAACCTTAGCCAAAGTGCCACACTTGTGCACACCGTCAACTTCACACATGGGGATAAGCAGAGATTAATTAAAGCACTTGAGTAGCAGAATAGATCTTTAGATTACAAAGCTCATGATCTCAATAAGATCATGCATAGAGAGAGAGATGAACACATAGCTACTTGTAGAGCCCTTAGCCTCGAGAGAGAACTACTCCCTCATCATCATGGGAGTCAGCAACAGCGATGGAAGATGGTAGTAGAGTCGAGTGTGATGGATCCGGGGGCACTTCCCGTCCCGGCAGGGTGTCGAAACAAAGACTTCATCCCCCGAATCTCCTCTTTGGTGGCGGCGATCATGAACTTTTGTGGAATTCTGATCTTGTACTTAGGGTTTTCATTCTGTCAGGTACTTTTTATAGGCGAAGAGGCAAGGTCGGTGGGTGCTCGAGGCCCACACCACTGGGCGCTGCTCTAGCCTGCGCCACTGTGTGATGTGGACACCTCGTGGACCCTCTCCGTCTCATCTTCTGGCTCCGTGAGTATTCTGGTAAAATATTGAGTTTGGCTTTTGTCTGGTCCAATTCTAAGAATATTTCTTTTCCAGCTTTTCTGAAACCAAAACAGAGAAAAATGTATAACGGCACTATGGCATCTTGTGAATAGGTTAGTTCTAGAAAATGTATAAAAGTATCTCAAAGTATGAACAAAACATAAGAAAGTAGATACTAAACAAGCATGGAACATCCAAATAATAGATACGCTACAACATATCAGATATCCGAATATGCTCCAGCAACAAGGACCACCTTCCATGGCATTGTGCTGTATCTCGTGAGCCAATTGGTAAAGTCCGAGTCGATGTGTTATTCGCACAAGGGACAATTATCGATCGAGAACTTGGAGTTTGAGGTAGGACTTGGAGAGAGCATACCACGCGTTCCTCGGGCCTCGCTCTAAACAAATTTATGGCAAGTACTCACATCAGCCATTTGAAGATGAAATTACCGACCAAGGGGTGATTACCATAGTCGGGACTGGTGTTCTATTGAATGTGCTCACGGATCTAACTCGGCCGAGTCACTCGTGATCGCTTAGGAGAAGAGGAAAATCCTATAACATGGTGACCTGCTCACCGTCCACGAAAGATATGCCGCCCGAGTAATCCGCATGGGAGTATTTCATTTCAAATGAAGAAAGATATAAAGAAAGTGCCCGTTGATGATCAGGCCAAAGCGCACCGTAACTATTGGTGTCGGGTTAAGTGACAAATAGGAAAGAAAAGCTTGTCAACTTCCTCCGTGAGAATCGGGCATCTTTGCTTGGTCTACACTGTAGACCCGTAAGGTCTTCCAAGGAGTTGGTCGAGCACCTTTGAATGTGAAACCTGGAGCAAAGCCGCAAAGCAACCTCTCCGCCGCTGTCAAGATAGGGAAAAGCCATTGGGGATGAGATAGCTTCACCTCGCACCGGATTTATCATGGAGGTACTTTACCCGGATTGGCTCTCTAATCCGTGCTCGTAAGTAAAAAGAAGGATGATCCAAATGTAGCAGTGGTATGGCGATGTGTATCGATTACACTTAACCTGAATAAGGCGTGTCCAAAAGATCCATTTCCGCTACCAAGGATAGATCAGGTCATAGATTCAACTACGGGGTGTGAGTTGTTGTCATTCATAGATGCATATTCTGGTTTCCACCAGATACCCCTGAATTCGAATGATCAAATAAAGACTGTGTTTATCACCCCATATGGGGTCGACATATCGATTATGCTGCTCGGATTACGTAATGTAGGAGCAACATATCAAAGATGCATGCAAATTGTTTACTTGACCAAATAGGTCGGAATGTGTAAGTTTATGGGATGATGTGGTGATAAAAACCAAGGAAAGCAAAATGCTCCTTGAGGATATCCGACAAACATTCGCGAACCTAAGGAGGTTCCGGATGAAGCTTAACCCAAAAAAAATGTACCTTTGGTATCTGGGGAAATTACTCGGTTTCCTTGTATCCAGCCGAGGTATTGAAACCAATCCCACGAAAATCCGAGCCATATAGAAAATGGAATTGCCGAAGTGTCTTAATGATATGCAGAAGTTTACGGGTTGCCTGGCATCCTTAAGCTGGTTTGTAAGTCGACTGGGAGAGAAGGCATTGCCCCTCTACCAGTTAATGAAAAAGGCGTATAAATTACGTGGACACCGCAGTCGATAAAGACGCCCGAGAGTTAAAAACATGATGCCCTCTACACCTATATTAGCCGTGACACTACCCAAGGATCCAGATTGTTTCATATAGCCAATGCACCAACCGAGTCGAAGCTTAATAATAGTGGTGGAACGCGATGAGGAAGGAAAGTCGATACAAAGACCCAGTATATTACCTAAGTGAAGTATTATCAGCTTCAAAATAGAATTACCCGCACTATCAAGATGGCATATGGTGTGTATATGGTGAAGAAACTCAAACATTACTTCGAGGAACACCCCATCAAAGTGGTGTGTGAAGCACCCATATCCGAAATTATGGGTAATAAAGATGCTAGCAGCCGAATTGCAAAATGGGAAATTGAGTTAGTGCCGTATGCGCCGCAGTTTGGTAGAAGAGATGCGTTCAAATCACAAGCTATGGCGGATTTCTTCGTGGATTGGGCCGAGATGCAGTACGAACCACCTTTGTCGGACTCAAATTATCAAGTAATGCACTTTGATGGGTCAAGCTAAAGAAAGGATTGGGCGTCAGGTAGTGCTTACCTTGCCCAAGAAGGACCGGGGCTGAAATACGCCCAGATCCATTTTAGCGCATCAAATAATGTGGCTGAATATGAAGCACTTGTGCATGGACTCAAAGTAGCAAAGGAGGTAGGCATACGTCGGATAGTGTGTTTTGGACATTCGGATTTGGTGGTACAACAAGTGTTAGGCAACTGGGATGCTTTGGACGCAAACATGGCACTTTACAGATTTTATGTCCAGAAGATAAGTGGTTTCTTCGAGGGGTGTGAATTCCATCACGTACTTTGGATCGAAAATGAGGCACCATGTATTATCCAAAGTTGGGGTCATCCCGGTAGATAATTCCAGCATTGCATTGGAACACTTGAGAAACCACATATTACACCATCACTAGAATTAATCAATCTATATCCCAACCCTCTCCGGATCGGCTACCCCCATGGAAATAGACTAGGGAAGCACCTCAGCAAACCCGGGATCGCCTGCAGACGCAGGCTTCGATAAACCCAGGTAATGTCAGCGCAGTAACCTGGGAATGTTCGTTGGTCCGACCGAGTTATGTCATGGATGCAATGGAAGTTGATGAGGAGCTTTTCCCCATCCGAGTTATACCTACATGGGAAAAGCCGATATTTGAATTCCTAAAGGAGGGAACTTTGCCGGGTGATGAGATACTCACAAGGCAAATCAAGAGAAGAGCAAAGGCATACATTATCATCAATGCCGAGTTATACAAAAGAAGTCTCACCAGTGTTCTACAACAATGCGTAGACCCATCAAGGCTTGATATACTCCGAGAAATTCATCAATCTAGAGTGTGGCCATCATGCATCTTCGAGAGCATTAGTGGCAAAAGCTTTTCTACATGGATTTTATTGGCCATGCCCTGAATAAGCAGAGGATGGACAAGCTTACCAAATGGATTGAAGTTAAGCCAATCAGAAATGTGATGGGTAACAACAATAATATTCCTAAAAGATATACTCTTGAGATATGGCTATCCCCACAATATCATAATCGATAATGGCACAAATTTAATGAAGGAGCATTTATGCGAGGTTCTCGCGAGAGAAGAAGATCCTATTAGATGTTGCTTTTGTAGCACCCCCATCGAACGTAACAAGTGGAAAGATCCAATGGAGTAGTATTGTCCCGGATAAAACCCGACTCATTGAGCCACCGCAAAGATCACGGCGCTGGATAGAAGAACTACTAGGTACCGTGGAGTTTAAGAACAACTCAAATCGATCAACAAATATACGCCATTTTTCCGTATATGATGTGGTTGTACCACCGGCCGACATAGAGCATGATTCGCCAAGGGTCACCCAATACACGTAGTCAAGTGCGTGAAGCTCCGCCAAAACGATGTTGATCCGGCCGGAAGATGTTTAGAGAACTGGCCTTGTCCAGATCCGCCATATATCAGCAAAATATTTGATGCTACCATAGCTAGAAAGTAAACTATCGAGTCTTCTGGGAAGGTGATCTCGTACTTAGGCTGGTGCAACACACTGCTGGCATGCATAAGTTATCCCCTCCATGGGAAGGACCTTTCATTGTAAGCAAAGTTTTGCACAATGATTCCTGCTATCTTATCGATGCACAACCACAGGAGAAGAACAAGGCGGACAGGTCCAGCGAGGAATCTAAGCGTCCATGGAATGTAGCCTACTGGCCCATTTTACACCTAGCAAACAAGTGAATGTATCCGAGACACTCATATGCCTGTATGTATGTCGGTGATGAGCATATCAATGAAATCTTCACTCCCCCAGCGTAAACTCGGGACCGCTTAATAATTATCTTTCCCATACTTATTTCATATATGTCACTGGGTTAACTACTTACACTCAGCCGATTAGTAGTGTGTATGCACCAAAAACCTAACTCTTCGACTTTGCTGATGTCCAACAAGAATTGGCTTCATGGCAAGCAAGAGAACAAGTTTGGAATCGCAAAGCACACAAAAACGACTAAGGAAAGGAACGTAATCGAGCTGACATTTGTTATTCAGACTAACCTTGTATTTACTTTATGTATATTGCCTCAGATTATTTTGAGATAATCTCGAAGTTTCAAGTATTGTTAAGTCAATTTTTTGAACATCGGACTCGTAAGTCAAAAACCGAATCAAGGTAGACGTGAGCCGAGTCATAAAATTGGAGGAACAAGAAAAGGAAACTCAGGGACTTCACCCAAGTTATTCCAGCATTAAAAACTTAGTAGCAAAACATAACTAATTGTAGCAAAACGAACCATTATGCATAAATACAATTGCGCCTGGCATACCGGGGATCTGATGAATATCATTAAGTGTTTATAGCTCATGGAGCAGCTGGAGACGGATCATCGGTTGAGGAAGGAGGTACTTCGGCGTCAGTAGGTGGGGCACTAGTCCTGGCCTCGTCTTCGGGGTGAGCCTCCTCATCCTTCGGGTCTTCAATGTCATCTCCAAGCTCGAAGGCTTCCTCTTCATCTTCTTCACCTTCAGCACCATTCGAAACATAGGCATCATCAACTGCATCGAGGAAGCTCGCCCAATGCCCAGCTATGGCGGCGCATCGATAAGGTTATTGGCTCAGGCTTTGCATTGCGATGCACTCGGATCATTGACCATTTAGATCCAATGCGATGGACAAGCAACCCAGGTCCAGCCCTTCATACCATGAAAGAACAAAGTTCAAGATCGGGGATCACCGGCCAGCAAAGAAATTTCACCAGTAAGTTCAGCTGAGTCTCACACTCCATCAGCTTTGATATAAAATTTGTAGTGCCTTTCGGAGTGGGCTCAGTGGGCCAAAGAGCGTTGAACATCCGGACTGCTACTGGCATAATATCTGCGCCATAATTCTTCATCAATTCAACACGGAAGTAGGCTCACCAACAAGTCCTTCATGCTTCATAAGTAACCCATTGAGGCAAGGTCGGTTGGGTACCTGCATGCAGTGACTTGGCTATAGCAGCAAAAAGCAAGGGTTCACCGAACTTGCCTATAAACAAAACGGAAAATTTCAGTGAGCAAGGACACTTGACCCGGAGAGACAAGTGTCGAAAGAGGAAGAGAACTCACGGAAATCAGCAAGGATCCAGTAAGCCTCATTATGTTTGTTGGCATTCCTCGATTGGAGCTTCATACTCAGTGGTCACCGATTTAAGTTTGACGTCGGCTTCCTTTAAGCAAATCATTGTCCTTGGCAATTTGAGTCTTCAGCGCTTTTCCTCGGAGAACTCCTGGTCGGCCTTGTCCAACTCGGATTTATGGAGATCCTTGAGCTTCTGGATTTCAACCTTCAGCCGAGTAATCTCATTGTCCTTAAGGCGCAGCTGAGCGATTTGATCTACTTGTTCGAGAAAGTGAAGCATCATGTCAGGAATGGGCACACAATCTTGAAGTGTAACTGCAATAATGGATTGACCCAGCAGAGCCGAGGTGTAAATATTCTGAGTCAAGGGAAGAGCATGAAAAGGCTAAATGAACAAGGTGGGTTACCTTGATCTCGGCCAAGTTCTCACATGATGATGTTCTCAACCTCGCCTCAAAAGATAATCCAGATGATAAGTTAGTACGAATAGCAAGTAACTCGAGGGAACGAAAATGAAAAGGTCTTAAGCAAAGAAATTTACCCTTATTTTGGTGATCAACTAGCAACGGATCTCATGCGAAGATCCTTGTACGATTCCACAGACGGAACTCAGCAGCTCGATGATTGGTGGTGATCCAAACAAGCCAATGTTAGTTCAGAAATAGGAAGAAAGATATTCTAAGTTCACAAGATCCGTGCCAAGTGGAACTTAACCCGCTTATAGGAGTGTGGATATTCGAAGTCTACAAGATCTGGGCCAAGTGGAACTTAACCCGGCTTTAAGTCTGTGGATATTCGAAGTCTACAAGATCCGGGCCAAGTGGAACTCAGCCCGACTCTAGGTGTGTGGATATTCGAAGTCTACAAGATCCGGGGCCAACTGAACTTAACCCGCTCTAGGTGTGTGGATATTCAAAGTCTACAAGATCCGGGCCAAGTGGAACTTAACTCGCTCTAGGTGTGTGGATATTCAAAGTCTACAAGATCCGCAAGTGGAACCTAACTCGCTCTAGGAGTGTGGATATTTGAAAATACTAAGGACTTGTGCTAATTCTCTAAGAGCATCCTCACCAAGTAATGAATTACTCTCTCAAGGCTCGAGGACTAGTGGGTATATCTCTAAGTGTTTGTATAAAAAGGCATAGCATAAAAGGGTTTACTCCATCATCCGCCAGCAAGGTAGATGGTTCTAGTGGCGGTGTTCATCTCGAGCGCTGAACTCCACCGCACCAAACTTCTCCGGAGATCATCCTGGGTTTATAAATTCGGTGTCATTCTGGGCTTGTTCACGTACTCGGCGAGCGCCGGCTATAACTCTCCTCGCTAAGACTGCTTGTCACCAAGCTCTTAGCATGGCTCTCTACTGGATCGAGCAATAGTCTAGTATGCAAAGTCATTGTTTGTTGCCTTGATCCGCAGCGTATAAGGGCCGAGGATGAATCTTTGGCTGTCTCGGCTTTCTTGCTTTTGGAAGATTACGGCCGCAGAAGAGCCGAGGTTACCGCTCTAGAGTGAGCTTGAGGGACCAGCTGAAATATGTCTTTAATGGACATAGTTGATCCGGAGGCGGTAGCTTGAGGTATTTTCTTCGAGGCTGGCTTTGTCATGGCTATTGCTGTTGTTGATGCTGGTCCTGCTGGCGTTGCTGGTGCTAGTACTGGTGCTGCTGGTGCTGGTGCTACTGATGCTGCTAGTGCTAGTGTTAATGCTACTAGAGAAACTGGAACTGAAGAAGAAGTTGTCTGGGGCAATGTTGATGAAGCTGGCACCTCGGCCGAGGGTTGTAGCAGAGCCAAGGAACTAGAGATATCCGCATCACCATATCTCGGCGGCTCCACTACCCTCGCAGATCGATGTTACCCTCCTCATGGTGAGGTGGGATCTGATCCCACGAATACCTCTTGGATAGGACTCAGCGGATGAACATCATCGTCACGGGGGGGAGATGGGCTGCTCCGGATTGGAGAGGAGATGCTAGGGCCATTCTGGGGAATTACCCTAGGAGCGCTGCAGAATCATAGAACAACAAATCAAAGGGAGAATGAAAACAGTAAATGCAAAACAAAAGGGCAAGACCCGAAATGAGTAGGAAAGAAACGGACTTACTCAACCGAGGTTGGGGCTCTCGAGGTTTGGGAGCTCTCCGGACGCAAGGTTTTTCGCCACAAGCTTTCCGAGACCTTGACCTCGATTTCTTCTCGCTTCTTCCTAGGCGGGGGCACCTCGCGTCTGATCCGAGGTTGCTTGGGATGCTTCAGGAAGGGGCAGGAACCGGACCATCCATGGCAAGAGGAGGAACCTCGTGGACCTGACCGGGTGGGTTAGCTAAAGATTCAGAGATAACCTAAGCGCCAGAAGAGATGGGCACCGATCAAGTACCTCCATAACCTCAACATCGAGTCGCCATTATCCGCATAATCCTTAAAGAAGAGGCCTTACCAGAGGTTCGCTGCTGTCCGGAGTAGGCAAGAATCTCTCCAAGTCAGGCTCATCCATCGCTCTCTCTCTCGGTCCTCCACCCATTTGAGGGTCGGTTTTTACCATCCTCAATTGTCTTGGAGAAACAACCAGAGCAAAAGTACTAAATGGTCAAGTTAGGATGCAATCCGACATACCACGTGACTCGGAAAGAATACTAGGAGAAGAACATACCTTAGGCGGCAGCTTGTCCCGAGTGAAGTGCTCAAGCCCCCACTTCCACGCCGGAGAACTCCTTGCTTACCGTAAAGATAGCTTTAACCCGGCAGAGTATCTCTAAGTTAGTAAGCTCAAGGAGGAGGTGCGGTTTGGGTCAAGAGGACCACCAAGTGGCAAAGCTTATGTGAGCATTTCTAAAGAGGGGAGATCCGTCGTGTACAAAGGAGATCATAACATCTCAACAAGACAGCTTCAGCTGACGAAGCCTTGATCCGGGCCTATCTACCTGATTTTCCATCGTAGTAGGCCGCTGGGATTTTCTCCCACAAGGAGGTGTCCGGCACCCATCTTGAAGGCGCAGCATCCGGATCAAGTCTTCGGCCAAGTTGTTCCTGATATAGAAGAAGGTCCGGGCCCAAATTTAAGATTCAAGGCTGCAACTCCGGGAAAGGCGGAGTTCTCATAGGAGGAGATTGAGGCTCCACCGCAATGGGTCGGTTTGCGGCAGGCAAGATGAGGATCCGTTAACATTCTTACGGGAGACCAAGGAACTTGATCCATAGTTCTTGGGCCAGAGGCCACATATCCTCTATGCCGTAGACGAAAGAGGAAAGGGAAGTGATAGTGCTTAAGGTGAAGGTGGTGCGGCTGAAGTCGGTAGGTGGTGATGAAATCATGGAAAAAGTCACTCACAGGGAGGCCAAAGCCGCTGGAAGTGAGACAAGAACACGGCATAAACTCGGCTGGGTTTGGAGAATGAGAGATCTCGCTTACAGGAGGGCGGGGAGGGCCAGATAAGACGTGATGCCCGCGATGCGGATGCGGCAGTCACGAGAGCTAATCTGTCGCCCTTGGCGTAACGCGCCCGCCCAACCACCATGCTCGTGAGCTTCTTCTTCCTCTCCCTCCTCCTCAGCTATGAAAATCTCCTCCTCAGTCATGGCCAGATCGGGTCTTCGAGGGAATAATCTGCAGAGGGGAGAGGCGATTTGGAGCTGCAAGGCCTGGGCCATGTAAGAGCTGCGATGGAGCGGTGGCACGGTCCCAAACAAGCAGCAAAGCACGGCAATGCGGCGCTATGCTAAGATAGAACCGGCGTCGGTGGCGGCGCTGTGGAGAAGAAGGGGAAAAGGGCTGGGGCGCGTGTGAAATGGGGGAACTTCCCCAAGAGCCGCTTCTGTCCCCTATTTAACCGCCGCCTGGCCAGAGTGGGATCAATCACGCGACACAACCACATGACGGGCCGTATTTTCCAAACCCACTAACCAGGCTCGTACACCAAGGGCCACAAGGAGCAGGGGATACCATGACGAGACATTATGATACGGTTAACGAGGGATCGTTTGACATGACGCGCGCAATAGCTTATTCCGATAATCAATACAAGAATCGGGCAATAACCGACGCTACCCTTAAAATGAGGCAAAGTGGATGATTACCTCCACGGGATGGGGAAGCGTATGAGAAGGAAAGATTACCCGGATACATGGACAATAACCCGACAATGAGAAGTAACCCTGATTGAGCCAAGGGAATGTCAAACCAAAGAGACCAGGTTACGAAAATCCGGCAAAGAAAGTGCATATCTTGATAAATGGAACATATTGGGCCTTATCAGCTGAAGTTCCTAAGACCACACCAGCTTCAGGACTAATGTTAGGGGATACCTGTAGGTCACGGGTATAAGGACGAAAGTTAGTCAAGCACGCACACCAAGGCATATGTAACAAGTCTGGCCGAGTCTCCTCAAGGCGACCGACTTACGGGTAACTTCCAGCCCGCGGGTGTTCACCTAACATTAATACGCGGCCGACATAGAATGTAAGTGCCGGCTATGGCCTGATTTACTATGTGTAAGCAATGGTACCCCTGTGTTAGCCAAGCTGCTAGTCAAGGCTTCACTTGGCTTCCAAGAGAAGGAAGGAATCTCCCCGCTGGTCAAAGGTGGCCTCATCGGCCCATCAGGAGCGTGAGCGAAGGAGCAAGCAGGGAAGGGACCAAAGGAGCGTGGGCTTCGCTACAAAGGTGACGCCGGGCAGTGCCTACTGACGTGATCCGTGGTTCAAGGACGCCCAAAAGACAAGGAGCTCATAGAGGATTACGTCCATGCTCCTGGGACTCAGCCGCTTAAAGTGATTACAAGAGACATCTAGCTTTAATTCAAAGGGCATATTCGGGAATATGCTTCCTAATCGCAAAGTCTTCCTAATCTCTTGGTAAATTTAGGCTCCCATATAAGGAGCACTTATGGGATCGATCATATGCTAGGAAGAACTCAAGGGCATCAGTGGGGAGTAAGAGAACTAGTCTCCTTCTAACTAACAGCTTCCTGGGGAACCCTTGTAATCTACATCCAACAAGAAAGAAATACAAGTATCCAAGGGTGTGGAATTTCACCACACTATCCCTCCTCCCCTGATTCCTCTAGTGCACATTGTTGGCCCCATCTTTATCCTATCCATCTTGGACCATGCCGTAGCCACCAACACGAAAAGTATGTACATAATCGCTAAAACCCCTGATCTTGATGATGAGATGCTAGCCAAGCTTTATTAGTAGTTGGTTAACATTGGTTGGTGTTGAGTAGTTCTAATCTAGTGCATCTAACCCATTTGTATACTATAGATTTTGCTACATGCAAGCTAGTTCTCGGGCTAGATCTATGTTGAACTATAATAATAATTTTAAATTTTGTATTGATTCGATCCACTTACTTGATGATGATTTGGGGAGGCTACTCCACATGTTTTTCTTGTTTGGTCTCAGGCCCAGAGGTCCCTTTAATTTGAGAGAGTGGACAGGCAATTGCCACCTAACCTGATTTTTTACCAACATTTCAACCATATGTGTATGCATATCTAGCATCGGCAAGTTAGCAGACATAAAGCTCATCCTTGCTCGGCCCATTCGTATAGCAAGGCGTTCCTTGGTGCTCGGTAATCCGCATCGCTCAATCGACAATGAACTACACTAATATGATGCCTTGTAATTCCTTGGCACAGTATCTAATATAACTGTGCTGCTTCATGGTAGCTAGAATTAAGACTTTGTATACCGATAAGATAATTGCTCCACCATTGTACTTTCTTAGCTGATCTTGTATTGTGACTTCTATCAAACTAACAACTGTATTTCACAATTATTGCTATTGGTAGAGGCAATATCTCGTCTACCTAGCATTTTTTGTAGCAGGTTTCGGGGCAAGAAGCTCCGGAGCTTGAGAGACTCATCATCGGAAGAATACAGTGAGAGCCCTATGCAATGTGGATGGAGGAGCGAGCCAAGATTTGTACACCCATGTGGAGAACACCGTGACCTAGTTCTACAAGATGTTGTTAATACCTAGAGGGTTAACATGTGGAGCATACCAACTCCTTTTTGCCAACGCTTGCAGGTGAGTATCCGCCAGCCATCAAGTGGAAGATATGAAAAGCCCGCAGCCTAGGATGTCGGGACCCATTTAAAGAAGCTAAAGATGGCAAGGTTATCATTGATGAAGGATGGCTAGATTTTGTCAAAGAACATGACTTGAAGGTAGGATACTTTCTCCTCCTGTATTCAAGAAGCTTGCCACCACATTCTTTAAGGTGATAGTATTTGATCATGATAACTCGTGAGAAGGTGATCGTATGTGTGTGTTATCACCCATCATTTGAGGAACAATTTACTATATCATAAGTGTATACATAAGGCGGTGTCCTGCTCGCTTCTAGTTATAACTATTATATAAATAGGTGGTCTATAACTATACCCTCTAGTCATGTATTCTCGTTGGAACACCGTGTTACTTGATCGCAAGCTAGGATCCAATGCGGAGGTATTTACATTGGGACTATGTTCAGAGAAAACAAACATCTAGTGTAATCTGCTAGTATTGCACCACTGCTCCATACTATAACTTTTTAGCAAGAGTTATAAGACGTAACAATCAAGTGTGTAGGTAGGTAGTACAACCTTGTTTGCGCCGAACTAATGAGATGATTGTTCGTTATGCTCACTACTTAGTAGTAGTATTGTACTAGTACAAGTGTACTACTTAATAGGTACTATTTTTAGGAAAATAAAAGTTGTAAATAAACATCATATGGTCAAACAAGGCAAAAGTAGTAGTAACTCTAGTCGTAAAGATGCATGGCAAGCAGTGTTCGCCTAGTCAGTATTGCCCTGTGGATGTGACATGGTTAATTTAGTGCATGGCAAATATGTCACCTAGCTATAAAAATGCACCAGATGTGAGATGGTTAATTCAGCAGTAATCGCAACGGTAACTGCTATTTAGCGGAAGCCATAGCTCTGTCTCGGATGCAGCTCCGCAGGCCTTTAGCAAAAACACCTCGGGGTTTCAAAGAGTCATACCATCTTACCCATCTCTTGCTGTTTATCCCGACTCGCCAACGCCTCGCCTAGTTTACGCTTAGGATCGTCTCTAGTGCGTGCTTGCGATATTTTCTCTTTGCCATATCGCTTTAAATGCATCGGGATCTTAAATGCCCATTCTACCCCTCTCCAAAAGCCCCTCGACAACATACTCGGTCCTAGCTTCTCTTGCCCCAATTCTCATCCTGCCGCGATGTCGCAATCGACGTTATCAACGGCTTACACGACACCGGAAAGCAAGGCTCGATTTAATTTATGTTTTCAATGAAATCACTATGCGCGTATGGA